>CM075673.1:28157500-29407500 GCA_037962975.1 Clitoria ternatea | reverse complement strand
GTCGGGTCGGGCCAAAACAAAAAACGAGCTAGAAATACTAGCCCAGTTCATATTCTATGTGGCCCACAGGCTAACGGGCCAGCCCTTTTTTTGTCTTATGCATGCCATTTTTATTATAAATTTATACTATTTTTAATTTTTTTAAAAAAAACTTTAGATATAAAAATCAGATTTCACCTTTTTTAAAACATATTTTTTTACAATCTGTAACATCCCAAATTTTAAAATAAGAGAATTAATTACCGGAATAAATATTAGAAATTGGTATATAGAGTATTTAATGTCCCAAACTATTGAGAATAATTAAATTGATAATTTTGGAGACTGTTAGAAAATTATGGAGACCGGTTGAGCTGAAATTGAGCCCGGTTGAGATATGGGTGTCGGACCAAGTATCTCGGAATGAGATGATATTGGTCAGGGCTATTGAGAATAATATCGGGAATCCGAATATGTATTCGGAATAATTTTCAGGCGATGTATTAAGCCCGAACGGAGAACCTGTAAGTTATAAAACGATGAAGTTTTAATGAATGGGAATTTAAAATAAATCAAAAACCTAAATTTTCCTTTCTCTATTCACGTAGGCGTGCTGAAAGTGGATATTACACTTCACTTTCTTCTTTTTTCCATTACCATCTTCTCCATCCTCTTCCTTTCCTCCTTTAAACCCTAACACATTGAGTTCATCTTCCACATCTCCTTCTCATTTTCGTTGGTGGAGCTTGAAGGAGATTGTGAGCTGATGTTTTCTCCCCCTCTCTCTCCATTTTCGCAGCTTTCTCTCCCTCCATTGAACCCATTTTCGTTTTTGGGTGTGAGGTAAGTAATACTCACCATTTACTTGGGTTTTTACCATGGTTGTATGATAATATGAGTTTTGGGAACCATGCATGTGTATGGATGTCCTTGAGGAGAGTATTTAATGCAAGGGTTTGGTGTGGATTGGTAGGAGAGTAAGGTTTCTTTGGGAAGTAATAAAGTGGATGCATTTTTGGTTGGAAGGAGAAGAATATTTATGATGGTTGTTGTAATTTTATGAAACCCTAACTTCATAAGTTGGGGGAAATGCATAATGGAGGTTGATGAACATTAATTGTTGGTAATAAATGTGAATTATGATGCATAAGGGTCATTGGTGGTGGTATTTTGTTGACGGAGGTTAATAATGGAGAAACCCATGAAAGGGTTTGGTTCTAGAGTGCATAATAATAATGGGTAGCACCTAACCCATGGTGGTTATGGTTGATAAAATGGAATAAAGGAGTTTTAAGAGTTAAAATAAAGTAAACATCAAGTTATTGATATATGTATAAGTGTTTGAGTCTTATTGGGTAAATAGAAAATTGATTGTATAATGTATTGTGATGTAGGAAGTGACCCCATTGGTGAAGCAGGACCATCAAACCGCGTCGATTACTACTTCATTTGAGGTAGGAGGGGGTAACTTTTCTAAATGCATGATTTCATCCATTGATGATGTGAAAATATGTATATGTGATCATTTTGATGATTGTTTGAATGGATAATATGGTAATGTTATAATTTGAATGCATTTAGAATGATGATTGTGATGTGGCATTGTGTTTGGGATAATATTGTGATGTGGTGATGATATTATTTTGATGAAGTATGATGATGGTTTAAAACCATGTGTGAAATGGAATGATGATGTGAATATCCCAAAGATATGTGCATGATTTATTGAATGTGTATACCATTAACTATTGATATGAATGAGTGAAAAAAAGAATTGGGATTGGATGAGAATGATGAGAATATTGAAACCCACCAAGTGGTGGTGATGAATGATTGAATGTGGAGTGGCATCTAGGATGCATAGTGTAAGGATGCACTTGATTTGTATTTGCATTGCATCCATGGCATAGCATAGCTGTCTATGTGGAATATTAGGGGGTTCCACTAGGCGGGCCCAGTGGGAGGGCGGCTCAGTGCACGAGCGTATTGTGATTTTCCCCTGTGACTCGGTGTATGAGTCACGAAGCTGTCCATAGTTTGGTGACGAGGCACCCTATATGGCGGGCCCAGTGGGCGGGCGGCTCTATGGTGAGCGAGTTTACCTCGGTGTCCGACGGGACACGGCTCTCTCGATGTGTGTTCGGGAGGGGCCCGTAGCACTTGTGGTAGTTGAGGCCACGATGTTGATCCGAAGTCACGGGGTGACTAGTGCTACAGATGGGCAATAGCGGTTTGGTACCAGTCAAAACTATGAGGATGTAAGCATGCATAGAATTGAGATATATGTGTACACAATTTTTTTCTACTGCAGTAGGGGCATAGTAGCACACCTATGCTTGTCCCACAATTAAATTAATGTTGTATTTCCCACAGTCGGATCCGCATTGTTTGATAAGAAACTCTTGTGCATATGCATTAGCTTTAAGAGCATTTGCATATAGCTGGAGATATGCCTAGTTGAAAGCCCATGGTGGCAACGGATGAATGAGAATTTAAAAGGGAAAGAGTTGAATACTAACCCGATGTGTGTGTTTGGCAATCCAAATGATTGAAATTGTGAATGTATACTTGAGATCATGAGATGTATTATGTATGATGTATGATGTGTTGTAATGATTGATATGTGAGTAAGTATACATGTATTTCATCATAATGTATGACTTTAATTCATTTGGATTATGTTACTCACCTCCCCGTTGCCATTTTTAAAGTTGATGTAGGTATGACTTAAATCCTACAGCTTTTGGAGGCCGAGTTTGGAAAGAGGTAAATATGGATAGGAATGTGTAAGCCTTGGCCGACATGAATTCTGTTTGTAGAGTATATGAGGTTTATATACTCAATTTTTGTAATGTTGATAATTTTGGAGGTCATGGGAGAAAATTGGACATGTTTGTGTAAGGCCAATTTTCCTACATGACCCAAATGATGTAAAGAATGGATTATGATACTTAACTTTGATGAATGAATGGATGTAGTGTTTTATGTTAGTTCATGGATTTTGTGCGATGATGTTGAATTTGGATTATATACATGAATTAATATTGGCATGATGATGTTGTTGGTGTTAAATTACATGGAAGAATCATGTAGTTGTAGATTATAGCATTATATGAAGTGATACATGCATAATGAAGTAAGATATGGTCTTAGTTAAGGCCAAAAATTGAAGGCTTTGATATTTTCTGGGCTAAGTTAAGTGAAATTCATTTTCTGTTGAGTTTCTACAGAACTCGCTCAAGCGAGTGAGAATCTCGCTCGAGCGAGATTGTTGTGAAATGGGGAATTGGATTCTGCCTCATTTTCGCTCAAGCGGAAGTGTATTTCGCCCAAGCAAGATTGCCACAGAATCAGAGTTTTGATTCTGGACAATTTTCGCCCAGGCGGATGAGGGAGCGCTCAAGCGAAGGAGAAGGATTTTGATTCTGGACGATTTTCGCCCAGGCGAGTGGTGCCTCGCCTAAGCGAAAATCGGCCAGAGAGTTGCCAACCATTCTGGAACGATCTCGCTCAAGCGAGCCTTGGGCCGCTCAAGCGAGATTGGGACCTGATGCCCTTTTCTTCCTTCGCTCAAGCGTCTCGCTTGCTTCGCTCAAGGCATTCCTTCGTGTCTCGCTCAAGCGAGACAGGGCTCGCTCAAGCGAGCTGAGCCCTGATGCCTATTTTTCTCTTTCGCCCAAGGTCGCTCAGCGTTCGCCCAAGCGTGGGTACGCTGGCTCGCTCAAGCGAATTGATTCTCGCTTGAGCGAGTGGCACCTGATGCTTCTAATTATTATTTTAAATGAAATTTTAAATCCTAGACATTATTTCTTTCTTAAATATTATTTTAAGAGTATTGAAAAATTAAATAATTCTTCCGCTGATTCTGATTGAAAAATTTATATTTTAATTTCACCTTTCATATCTTCATATATGGGAGTGGTTCATTATAGGTCCAGGGGTTTGGTGAAAAATACTTCGCCACTTTAACTATTTGATTTATTGATATTTTCAAAGACGCGAAAAAATTTCCTCCTATTTTATATGGGGGTTTGGGGCGTCTCAACCTGGTATCAGAGCATTCATTGCTCTTGATATGATTATAAGTGATATTGCCCATGTGTTTATTGCTTGTGACTAATTGATTTGTGAATTATATGGGCGAATTATGAAGGTTGTTATTGAAATAAGATTATTAAATGATTGTTGTTAAGCCCGGCCAGGCAATTCCTTTCTCATATTTACCTTCAAATTGTGAAATACATTATGATGATACTTGTGTCAATGAAGTTAATGATGAATGATATGTATGCACACTGGGTGAAGAAACTTTAAGTTTCTAATTATGTTTATGTTGTTGTATATAGATTGAGTGATGGCGTATAGGCGCAATGCTGATACAGCCGCCATGGTTGAGGCCTTTAATCGCTTTGCCGACATACTTGAACGGCAACAACAACCTATTGGTCAGCCGAATCAAGGTCTTGACCAATTCCTTAAGCAGAAGCCTTCTGAATTTCATGGAGGCTATAAGCCAGAAGATGCTCATGTCTGGATCCGTGACTTGGAGCGGATATTCGCTAGTATGGAATGTACTGAAACGCAGAAGGTGGAATACGCAGTGTTCATGGTTCGGAATGAGGCCGAATCTTGGTGATCCTTACCCGTGGGCGTATGATTGCTGCCCACACTCCTTTAAATTGGGAGAATTTCAAAGCTGAATTTCTTAAGAAGTACTTTCCTGCGAGTTATAAGAACAAGAAAGAGCTTGAATTCATGGAACTCAAGCAAGGCGGCATGTCGGTTGAAGAGTATGCTTTGAAATTTGAAGAGCTATGTGGGTTTTATCCTCCCTTTCAGCAAGAGGGCACTGAAGCTTCGAAGTGTGTTAAATTTGAGAATGGACTGCGCCAAGAGATTAAGAAGGCGATTTGTCACCAAGAGATTAGGAGTTTTCCTACTCTTGTGGATAAGTGTAGAATTTTTGAAGAGAATGATGTTGCTCCAAGGAGTTACTCGGGGCATGATTACAAGTTAAAGGGCCAATCTTCTAGCTTCAAGAAGAAGGGCAACTTTAAGAACAACAGACGATTTGTACATGGGTCCTCTTCTTTTAGAGGTGGACGAGGTGGCGAAAGGCATGATGCCGATGGTGGCCGAGGTAATGGCCAAGGACTTCGTTGTTTCAGATATGGCGGAAATCACTTAGCCAGAGATTGCAATCATGAAGAAACAGTGGTGTGCTACAGATGTAACCAACCGGGGCATATCTGCCCTGATTGTCCTTTGAATGCTGCAGATGTTGTGCCACGTGATAATGCAAACCGTGGAGGCTATGGTGCTTTTAGAGGCCGTGTTCGTGGAAACAGTAATGGTGGAAGACATGGAAACCGAAATGGTCGTAACGGTCGTGGTAATGGAAACGGCCGAGGTAATGCTAATGGTGGTCGAAATGGCCCGAACTGTGGTGCTAATCAACAAATGGCTGGAAGAGTCTTTGCCGTGACCGGTGAAGAAGCAGAACAAGCTGAAGACCTTATCCAAAGTGAGTGCCTGATATATGGTAATGTTGTTAATGTGATATTTGATTTGGGTGCTACGTACTTTTTTATTTCTGAAGAATGTGTGAGGCGCCTGCGAGTGCCTGTGAGTATGATGAAAGGTTCAATATTGGTGACTACACCGACTGGTACTTGTTTAAGATCAGTGACTCGATGTGAGAATGTCGAGATGGACTTGGAGGGTAGAAAATTTATTATATCTCTTGTGTGTTTACCTATGAAAGATCTGGATGTTATTCTAGGCATGGATTGGTTGTCCGCCAACAAGGTTTTGGTGGATTGTCATAGCAGGACGATGATCTTCCCAACCTCTAATACTGAAGGTTTTGATGTGCGAGGTATCTCTCAGCTTTTCATGATGTTCTGTTTGGTGGATGGGAATGGTGTATCCCAATCTGGTGGAATTCCTATTGTTTCGGAATTTCCTGATGTGTTTCCGGAAGAGATTCCCGGATTACCTCCTCCACGAGAAGTGGAATTTGCTATTGATCTTATTCCGGGTGCAGAACCTGTTTCCCGAGCTCCTTATAGGATGTCTCCTATGGAGTTAATTGAATTGAAAAAGCAAGTGGAAGAATTACTTGAACGAGAGTTTATTCACCCAAGTGTGTCTCCTTGGGGTGCTCCTGTGTTGTTAGTAAAGAAGAAAGATGGGAGCATGAGATTGTGCGTTGATTATCGCCAACTCAACAAACTAACCATTAAGAATAAATACCCTCTTCCACGTATTGACAATCTTTTGGATCAATTGAAGGGTGCTGTTGTGTTTTCGAAGATTGATTTGCATTCTGGATATCACCAAATTCGGGTGAAGGCGGAGGATATTCCAAAAACTGCTTTCCGAACGCGATATGGACACTATAAGTACGTAGTGATGCCATTTGGTGTGACGAATGCCCCTGCGATTTTCATGAGCTACATGAATCGTATCTTCCATGAATATCTTGACCAATTCGTCGTGGTGTTTATTGATGATATTTTGGTGTACTCTAAAAGTCATGAAGAGCATGAAAGACATCTTCGTTTTGTGTTGACGATCCTTCGAGAAAAGGAGTTGTATGCGAAGCTCTCTAAGTGCGAGTTTTGGTTGTCTGAGGTCCAATTTCTTGGACATGTTATTTTAAACGATGGAGTCGCTGTGGATAGATCTAAAGTTGAAGCTGTGATGGCTTGGGAAAGACCAACGTCAGTGACGGAGATAAGAAGTTTTCTTATTCTTGCCGGTTACTACCGGAGATTTATTGAAGGGTTTTCCCGTTTGGCTTTGCCACTAACAAAGTTGACTCAGAAGAATTAATCATTTGTGTGGACCCGTGAATGTGAAGAGAGTTTCCAAGAGTTGAAGTTGAGGCTTACTACCGCACCGGTGTTAGCATTGCCCGATTTGACGGATGAATTTGTGGTATATTGTGATGCATCTAAGCTTGGTCTTGGATGTGTGTTAATGCAAAAGGAGCGTGTGATAGCCTATGCGTCAAGGCAGTTGCGACCGCATAAGGTTAATTATCCCACCCATGATCTTGAATTGGCGGCAGTGGTGTTTGCATTGAAGTTGTGGCGACACTATTTGTATGGCTCCAAGTTTGTGGTCTTTAGTGATCATAAGAGTCTTAAGTACTTGTTTGACCAGAAGGAGTTGAATATGCGTCAAAGACGGTGGATGGAGTTCCTAAAAGACTATGAGTTTGAATTGAAGTATCACCCCGGTAAGGCGAATGTAGTTGCCGATGCTTTGAGCCAGAAGTCATTGCATGTCTCCTTGATGATGGCAAAGGAAATGGAGTTGATAGAACAATTTAGAGATTTGAATGTGGGCGTGGAGACTTATACTCCAAAGATAATGGCATTGAAGATGTTAAAGTTTACTAATGAATTTCTAGAATATGTGAAGGCGCAACAATCCAATGATGAGTATTTGATTGGGATGAAGAAGACCCAAGAAAAAGGGAAGAATCTATTCTTAGTAGAAGGTCAAGATGGTATTTGGCGTGTTAAAGGCCGAATTTATGTTCCCTCAAGTGGTGATGTGAGGAAATGTATACTTGAGGAAGCCCACAAAAGCATATTGAGTATTCACCCTGGTTCCACTAAGATGTATCAAGATTTGAAGAAGAACTTTTGGTGGCCCGGTTTGAAACGTGATGTGGCGAATTTTGTGGCATCTTGCCTTGTTTGTCAAAAGGCTAAGGTCGAGCATCAGAGACCATCTAGTTATTTGAGACCATTGGAGATCCCTGTCTGGAAATGGGATAGTATAGCTATGGATTTTGTTTCTGGACTACCCAAAACTAGTGCTGGAAACGATGCTATATGGGTAATTGTAGATCGATTGACAAAATGTGCTCACTTTTTACCCATAAATATGAAGAATCCTTTGGAGAAATTGGCACAAATATACATCAAGGAGATTGTTAGACTGCATGGTGTTCCGTCCAGTATTATATCCGACCGTGATCCTCGTTTTACTTCCCGGTTTTGGGGACGTTTGCATGATGAGTTGGGTTCTAAGTTGAGGCTTAGTTCCGCTTATCACCCTCAAACCGATGGGCAATCGGAGAGAACTATACAAAGCTTGGAGGATTTGTTGAGAGCTTGTGTCCTTGAACACGGTGGATGTTGGGAGAGATTCCTACCATTGATTGAATTTACATACAAAAATAGCTTCCATTCCAGTATTGGTATGGCACCTTATGAGGCGTTGTATGGAAGAAAGTGTAGAACTCCTTTGTGTTGGCTTGAAGTTGGTGAAAATTTGGCCTTAGGGCCGGAGATTATTCAAGAGACTACCGAACAAATTAAAAAGATACAAGAGAACATGAAGATTGCTCAAGATAGGCAGAAGAGCTATTATGACAAGAGACATAAATCCCTTGAGTTTCAAGTGGGTGACCATGTGTTTTTGAAGGTCTCGCGTGATAAAGGCATAGGAAGGGCGTTGAAGAGTGGGAAGTTGAGCCCTAGGTTTATTGGACCCTACAAGGTGTTGGAGCGGATTGGTGAGGTTGCTTATCGGATAGCACTCCCTCCGCATCTTGCTAACCTACACAACGTATTTCACGTGTCGCAGTTAAGGAAATATGTTTATGATCCTCTACACATGATCCCTATGGACGAGATTGAGGTGTGAGATGACCTATCTGTTTATCCTATTTCTGTTCGCATTGTCGGACATTCCATGAAGAAATTGCGGAACAAGTTAGTACCTTTGGTGGAGGTCGCTTGGAAACATGGAAATGCTGAAACGTTCACATGGGAATGAGAGGACGACATCAGAGAACGGTATCCCGATGCATTAGAATCCGGTAAGTTAAATTTCGAGGACGAAATTTTCTTTTTGGTGGGGTGGATTGTAACATCCCAAATTTTAAAATGAGAGAATTAATTACCGGAATAAATATTAGAAATTGGTATATGGAGTATTTAATGTCCCAAACTATTGAGAATAATTAAATTGATAATTTTGGAGACTGTTAAAATATTATGGAGACCGGTTGAGCTGAAATTGAGCCCGGTTGAGATATGGGTGTCGGACCAAGTATCTCAGAATGAGATGATATTGGTCAGGGCTATTGAGAATAATATCGGGAATCCGAATATGTATTCGGAATAATTTTCAGGCGATGTATTGAGCCCGAACGGAGAACCTGTTAGTTATAAAACGATGAAGTTCTAATGAATGGGAATTTAAAATAAATCAAAAACCCAAATTTTCCTTTCTCTATTCACGTAGGCGTGCTGAAAGTGGACATTACACTTCACTTTCTTTTTCTTTCCATCACCATCTTCTCCATCCTCTTCCTTTCCTCCTCCAAACCCCAACACATTGAGTTGATCTTCCACATCTCCTTCTCATTTTCGTTGGTGGAGCTTGAAGGAGATTGTGAGCTGTTGTTTTCTCCCCCCCTCTCTCTATTTTCGCAGCTTTCTCTCCCTCCATTGAACCCATTTTCATTTTTGGGTGTGAGGTAAGGAATACTCACCATTTACTTGGGTTTTTGCCATGGTTGTATGATAATATGAGTTTTGGGAACCATGCATGTGTATGGATGTCCTTGAGGAGAGTATTTAATGCAAGGGTTTGGTGTGGATTGGTAAAAGAGTAAGGTTTCTTTGGGAAGGAATAAAGTGGATGCATTTTTGGTTGGAAGGAGAAGAATATTTATGATGGTTATTGGAATTTTATGAAACCCTAACTTCATAAGTTGGGGGAAATGCATAATGGAGGTTGATGAACATTAATTGTTGGTAATAAATGTGAGTTATGATGCATAAGGGTCATTGGTGGTGGTATTTTGTTGACGGAGGTTAATAATGGAGAAACCCATGAAAGGGTTTGGTTCTAGAGTGCATAATAATAATGGGTAGCACCTAACCCATGGTGGATACGGTGGATAAAATGGAATAAAGGAGTTTTAAGAGTTAAAATAAAGTAAACATCAAGTTATTGATATATGTATAAGTGTTTGAGTCTTATTGGGTAAATAGAAAATTGATTGTATAATGTATTGTGATGTAGGAAGTGACCCCATTGGTGAAGCGGGACCATCAAACCGCGTCGATTACTACTTCACTTGAGGTAGGAGGGGGTAACTTTTCTAAATGCATGATTTCATCCATTGATGATGTGAAAATATGTATATGTGATCATTTTGATGATTGTTTGAATGGATGATGTGGTAATGTTATAATTTGAATGCATTTAGAATGATGATTGTGATGTGGCATTGTGTTTGGGATAATATTGTGATGTGGTGATGATATTATTTTGATGAAGTATGATGATGGTTTAAAACCATGTGTGAAATGGAATGATGATGTGAATATCCCAAAGATATGTGCATGATTTATTGAATGTGTATGCCACTAACTATTGATGTGAATGAGTGAAAAAGAGAATTGGGATTGGATGAGAATGATGAGAATATTGAAACCCACCAAGTGGTGGTGATGAATGATTGAATGTGGAGTGGCATAGCATAGCTGTCTATGTGGAATATTAGGGGGTTCCACTAGGCAGGCCCAGTGGAAGGGCGGCTCAGTGCACGAGCGTATTGTGATTTTCCCCTGTGACTCGGTGTGTGAGTCACAAAGCTGTCCATAGTTTGGTGACGAGGCACCCTATATGGCGGGCCCAGTGGGCGGACGGCTCTATGGTGAGCGAGTTTACCTTGGTGTCTGATGGGACACGGCTCTCTCGATGTGTGTTCGGGAGGGGCCCGTAGCACTTGTGGTAGTTGAGGCCACGATGTTGATCCGCAAGTCACGGGGTGACTAGTGCTACAGATGGGTGATAGCGGTTTGGTACCAGTCAAAACTATGAGGATGTAAGCATGCATAGAATTGAGATATATGTGTACACAATTTTTTTCTACTGCAGTAGGGGCATAGTAGCACACCTATGCTTGTCCCACAATTGAATTAATGTTGTATTTCCCACAGTCGGATCCACATTGTTTGATAAGAAACTCTTGTGCATATGCATTAGCTTTAAGAGCATTTGCATATAGCTGGAGATATGCCTAGTTGAAAGCCCATGGTGGCAACGGATGAATGAGAATTTAAAAGGGAAAGAGTTAAATACTAACCTGATGTGTGTGTTTGGCAATCCAAAATGATTGAAATTGTGAATGTATACTTGAGATCATGAGATGTATTGTGTATGATGTATGATGTGTTGTAATGATTGATATGTGAGTAAGTATACATATGTTTCATCATAATGTATGACTTTAATTCATTTGGATTATGTTACTCACCTCCCCGTTGCCATTTTTAAAGTTGATGTAGGTATGACTTAAATCCTACAGCTTTTGGAGGCCGAGTTTGGAAGGAGGTAAATGTGGATAGGAATGTGTAAGCCTTGGCCAGCATGAATTCTGTTTGTAGAGTATATGAGGTTTATATACTCAATTTTTGTAATGTTGATAATTTTGGAGGTCATGGGAGAAAATTGGACATGTTTGTGTAAGGCCAATTTTCCTACATAACCCAAATGATGTAAAGAATGGATTATGATACTTAACTTTGATGAATGAATGGATGTAGTGTTTTATGTTAGTTCATGGATTTTGTGCGATGATGTTGAATTTGGATTATATGCATGAATTAATATTGGCATGATGATGTTGGTGTTAAATTAAATGGAAGAATCATGTAGTTGTAGATTATAGCATTATATGAAGTGATACATGCATAATAAAGTAAGATATGGTCTTAGTTAAGGCCAAAAATTGAAGGCTTTGATATTTTCTGGGCTAAGTTAAGTGAAATTCATTTTCTGCTGAGTTTCTACAGAACTCGCTCGAGCGAGATTGTTGTGAAATGGGGAATTGGATTCTGCCTCATTTTCGCTCAAGCGGAAGTGCATTTCGCCCAAGCGAGATTGCCATAGAATCAGAGTTTCAATTCTGGACAATTTTCACCCAGGCGGATGAGGGAGCGCTCAAGCGAACGAGAAGGATTTTGATTCTGGATGATTTTCACCCAGGCGAGTGGTGCCTCGCCCAAGCGAAAATCGGCCAGAGAGTTGCCAACTGTAACACCCTAATTTTTAATAAATAAATAAATAAATAAACCCACAAAACAGGGAAAAATTTTCCAAAATTAAGTAAACCAAATAGACCGTAAGACAACCGGATAGCAATGGGACGGAAGGCAAGGAAGGACAAGCACCCAATCGGTAGTCAGCGGAGCACAGCAGCTTAAACCAACCCAATCAGTACACCCATCGCTCGGTTCCCATAAACAAACCAAGAAGAACCGGGCACAAGGAAATAAGGGAAGGGAGGCAAGGGAAAATAAAAGAATACAGTCATGTGTAACTGCCAGTGGAAGGAATAAAAGTTAAACTGACTCCGCCCAGACCAGCGAAGCACATCAACGCCTGGGTGAGTCCAACCACAACGTCCATTCACTCAGGCGGGGTCCAACACCGCCCAGCGAGACATGATAATGCAAGAATGGAAGAGGGAGATATTCGGGCGGAGTTCCACATTAACATCTGCTCGCTTCAGCACGATCCCACACGCTTGGGCGAACCGTCCTAGTCGCTCGGGCGAGGTATGACTCCGCCTAAGCGATGCCGACACAAAGGCCTCTCCAAACACGCACTCGCTGGAGCTAAGTCTAATTCGCTGGGCGAACACAGGTACAAGGTAATTTCTCAATCGGATATGGACAAAGGTTCACTCGGCAAATCCTCACGCTCGCACTTCACTCGGGAAATCAGGTAGTTAAGTCCCACTCGGACTTATTCAAAACCCAACCACTCGGGATACCAATCCTCACTCGGACTTTACCTCTTTCACTCGGATTACCAATACCTTACACTTAGGATCCAATCCTCTCTAAACCACTATTTGAACTCCTCTCTCAGAAGGGAATCACTCGAGGTTTTCACTCGGGAAATACAAACTCTTCCTCACTTGGGATTTACTTATGATTTTTGCTCGGAGTCACATAACATGTTCACTCGGAAAAGCCACCTAGAAATCTTCACTCAGAACCACTAACTTAACATAATTTCACTCCTCAACGGCCCTCGAGTCATTTAGCAACACTTCCCAGTCGGAAAACGCATAGAATCATTATGAAGCACATACATATGAATACATGACCACAGAAACATAAATCTGCTAACAAATCCAGTCTACCGACCCATAAACATGTAACCACACACTCGGAATACCCATTATCTTGATATTATGCATTTACCAATACTTACGAATACCATACAAGTGACACAATGACTATTCAATCTTTATAAGTGAATATATTTAATCGTCATTTTACATAAGAGCCGGCCAAGGCTACACGGACAAAACATAATAATGCAATACAAGTGCTCAACAGTCGGAGTGCACCACACTCGGACTTGAAACCCTATCATCATTTCCGAGTACGACTTGCACACTGAAAAATGGTGTAGGGGTGAGCATCTTAGATATTAAATGATAGATACCGACTCAGGCTGTCCCACAATCATACAGCAAAATACATATCCATGCAATCAGACATATCAACGAGTAAGGTCAAGCATTATCAATCAACCAAGACACACATGGAACACTTACCGATCGAAATTCGTCAGTCGCCACTCGGCCAGGGGCACATACACAGCCAATAACATTAGTATAACCGCAATCAACATGATATTACCAACAAATCAGAACGCACGTATTCAACACTTTCCGGTCGGAATCTAACAGTTCTCACTCGGCTATACACGCATGACATTTCGATGACATTAACACATATTCATGGAGCAAACTTCAATTAGCATTAGTTGCGTATACATACAGAATACTCTCTCGGTTATATCCATTCATCATCTCCTTAACATCATCACACGCATAGTCAATTTTTAGTCAGCATCAGCAATACATATATACAGAGTATTTCACTCAGATATACACATTCATCCTTTCATTAACACTATCACATGCATAATCAATTCTAAACAATATCAATCAGTCAATACACACAGAGTATTTCACTCGGTTATAAACATACATCATCTCACTAACACCTTCGCATGCACAACCAATTCCAAACATTGTCAACAGTTAATAAGCACATATTATTTCACTCAGTTTCGCATTGGTGTGTATCGGTTTAGACGTTGCAACGTAGGCTCTCAGCCTTTTTATACATAGCTCTCAGCTATCAAATCAGCTCCCAGCTACTCGGCCGTTTTACAGGTACCCAACCGTTTGCCCACAGGTGACACCAGCGCTCTCAGCGCCAATGGAGGTGTTCACAGGCAGCCCGAGTCCCACTCAAGGGCTACCTTGAGTCCCACACAAGGATTTTGCAGTGTCCCACGCTGAATAACCGATGGTAGTGTCCCACACTACGTGCTCTCAGCACAAACGCATCCCATGCGCCACACGCGGATTCATCACACAACATTGAATTCATACACACATCCTCTTATTCAATCACACGTATTTCATATGCAGTCGGTAATACACATTCTCAGAACCCAATAGCACATGCATCCCATGCAATTGGCATTAGGCATTATTAGCACTCAACAACACACATGCAATCGGCATTTAAGCAATGTCAGGACTCATACAACACATGCAATCGGTAAGGTACATTATCAGATTCACTAAGTTATATTTCACCACATACAGTCAGCCTTTTGAACTCATAACAACTTGTAGATCATGTAAAACACACGGTAATCACCAACAGCGCTTCAACACGTTCCTTTCACATAAGCATTTCAAATCACATAGCACAACATGCAATCAGTTTATGACAGTGTCAGAACTTAATCAACGCATGCATCCCTATAAACACGAACAGATTCAATAAGCATTCCCATCAACACAACATGACATGCAATCGGGCTCTATGGTAACGTAGGCATCCTCAAGGACGATGATAACATGCAACACTCACTCTCACTTATCATGCACTCGGATATTCTACATGCAAGTATATCATGCAACAGAATACAGTTCCACAATTATCAATATCTTCCAAACCCGTTCGTAACCCATGCATTTGACATGTAAGGTACTCCCCCTACCTGGACTGAAGCTTTCAGTCGGCCAACCTGACACCCAGTTCCAGAGGAACACTGAATCACTCTCAGCGCATCTACATGCAAGAGCAGGGGAGGCCCAAGACGCCCAGCTCTCGGCCCGCTCCCTGGAATGGCTCCATCACGATGCTGTGAACACCTAACCACCTTGAAGCTCCTCGTAGCGTAGATCTCCACTGAGACTTGGCAGCTTCGAGCAAGGAGGGGAAGAAGGAGGGAAGCCGACGAAGGGATGAAGGAACAAGGAAGGAGACAGGTTGTATGCAGAGGTAATGCACACCCTCACCCTCACTGGATCGTCGAGTAAGGGAGGAGGACTCCGATCCTCAGCCGCCATTGCTGCAAGCTCACGGAAATAGAGCGTAGAGGAGGAAGAAGAAGAAGAGGAGAATGAAGAAAGAAGGAAGAGAAAACAGGGGGAAGAGAAGTCTGAAGGGGGATGAATGATAGTGTACCCATATATGCATGCTCGGAGAGAAGGGAAGAGTGGGGTGGGAAAGCGTGTGCAGCACCAGCTCCCACACGCGTCACACCCACCCTGTCTCAGCCAATCGGCTCTTGACAATTAATTACCTTCAATCAGCCTTTGTTTCCTTAACTTAAATTAATTAAGTCAATTAATGAATAATTTTTCTCCACTTTTGAATTTATTATTTTAATGATTTATTTTCATTCGGCAATTAATTATTTCCATGGCTTAATTTCACTCGGTACTTTAATTCTTAAATCGGGATGTTACAGTTCTCCCCCTCTCAAAAGAATTTCGTCCTCGAAATTCAGTCGGTAACTTACCATAAATACCTCACGCAGAAGATTGCTGTTCAGTTACCACGCGGCTGTGTTTCCACAAGCAGTCACCGAACGAACCATAATTTCACTCGGAAAAGATTCGCCGCTCAAGCGGTTTACTGACCGCACCACAAAGTCAGTCGGCAAAACATAAAGAAATCAGGCCCTACCTGATTACAACCTCAATATAGAATTTAATATCTATTTGGGAATTCAATTCCAAAACGTACAATTTACCCCATTTTAACTCAGCCAATTCATCACAAGCAGTGGCACTTCCTAATTTCTTGGTCGCTCGGCCCTATGCTCTTAACATCGATTGGTGTATTTACAACCTCGGGTTTCCCGACTCGAATGAGTCACTCGGTACAACCGCAACTCATACAGGGTACAGACCCAAAATTGTATTACAGGGACACGTTATGGAGGCTAATCAACTAGTTGGGAATAATCTAATCGGTAAACAACATCACCGACCCCCCCAAAAATACTCACTCCTGACTGATTCCTCTCGGTTTAAATACTTGGGTTTTCAAAATCTGACCACAAGATTTCTTCCTTACACCATAATGAACACTCAAAAGGGCTTCTGTGTGCTTCAGTCAGCATAATTTGCCAGGGTTTACTTCGCACAGGCACCACGCTCGGTGTGGAAATTTTAGGTTCCTACCCATGCCTTCGGCTAATTTCATGCCTATACTCTGAGAACGTCACTTGGATCTCTCACTCGAAAATATTATTCAGGTTTTGAAGGCAATCCTCACCTGGAGGCCTCTCCACTTGCATAGATTCACTCGGAATCCAAGTCTATAACGAAATCAAACCTGAATTTAAGCTTAATAGTCCCAATCACTGACCTGAGTACGACTCCAATTAAATCCTTCACTCGGATATCTATTCCCCTCGGGGACCAGTCACTTGGAAACTTACTCACTCGAGTCTCATTTTCCTACCAGAAGGACTTTTCTCCTGGAAGATCACTCCGTTGGACATCACAAGGGTATTAAGAATTCCACACTCGGCATCTTTCTACTTAGAATTGTTCCATATGGCTCCATTCTACACGGAAGTGATACACTCTGAGACACACCACTTGAATCTCTCCTTACTCAGAATGTTACACTCGGATACTACCCCCTTAATTTAGTAATGGTACTCTCTATGAGGTTCTACTCGGAACACTCTAATTCTCACTTAGCAGTTCTTTCTCACAGAGGCTTCACTTGGAATTGTTTCCACTTTTGCACACTCGGAGCATACTAGCCTTTCCCGAGCAATCCTTCACCTCACAATTTAGTTTGGCTCAAGATCCCGGTTTCCTCATTAGGCTTACAATATCACTCGGTTAATCTTATAAAACTTACAATTTCAATGACAGATTCGACCACCCTTCTTATTCCAATAACTAACCAACCTTTCAGTAGCTAATCCGTACTCGACATTCTCTAATCCTCTCAGAGGCAGACACACCAAGGTCAAACAAACCCTCTATCTTTATTTTGATACATAACCATATAATATTCATTTAATATGACTCTCACCCTCGCTCAGAACTGCCTGAAAGACTCACCACCACCGTAAGCAGCTACAACTTCACCTGCCCGACTCATGAATTGCTGCATCCAACTTATAGGATGACGTCTCATTCCTATAGGGTTGCAACAATTACACAGTCACTGCAACGTGTACGCTGCCACAATGCCTACGGCATGAAGAGTCATCTCAGGATAGCGTGCCTCACACTGACCAGACTCATTCAACTAATACTACTTCACACGGAAATTAATGGCAGTTCACATACACATTAGAAGCAATACATCTTCATCAACATCATGTATCACATAGGGTACTTCACGCAACAGCATCAACATATATACGCTCATTCAGTCAGATTTGCTCAAATCAATTCCACTATATTAAGGATTTCATTCACAATATCATATTCAATCGAAAATTACACAATAACATGCATTCTCTATCATAACATCACATTACACTTGGCAACAACATCAATACATGTACATTCATTCAGTCAGAGCTCATTCATACAACATCATCAAGTCGGAATCTACTCGAATCATTCATATTCATGCGAATCATGTCAGTCTCAATAATAATACTCTTACACACATGCATGTAGACCTGACTTAACAGTGATTTCATCTCACGTATGCAATCCTTATGTAATTTCATACAAGCATCTGAGCTATCAGGTGCGTCCCACGCAGTCATTAATAGGTCACAACCATTTCAACACAGTATACAGATTCACACGGAGTCTCACAGTTTCGTCAGAGCATCACAGGTGTTTGTCATACAACAAGAAAAACAGGGTACCAATACTACAGCACATCCCCTCGGTATTTCATAATGAAGTCAGCATGCATTCCAACATAACATTCCGAATGGAAACCAACATATCAATTCACATACCAAGCATTCGGAAATTATCATGGCATTTTCATTCACATGAAATTCACACAGCATTGCATGCACTCGGTAACCACAATTTTCACATGCCTTTCAAGTATTTTAACACCACCTGGATTTATGCCCTGCCTCATACCTTAGTGCACTCGACTCCAGTGTCAACACACATGCATTCATCCGGTCGGCGAATCAGATGTATACGATTTACTCACCAGGAGTCCAACTCCAATGCACTTGGCATTTGCCTTGAGTCCAACCCAAGGACTTCCATTAAGCATCCAATGCTCATGCTTCAAGCATGGCCTCGAGTCCAACTCGGAGGTCTTTTAGGATTAATCTCAGAATCCTCAATATCCCACGCATTCATCTGATTGCTCACTCGGAAGAGTGTTCGATGCTGATACCGCCCATTATAAATCACACACAGCTCTTGTTTGCTGACTCACAATATAAGCCACTCGGCATTCTCATTCACATACATTTTAACATGAAACCGCAAACAGAACTCAAGGAATCATTCCCTTTTTAACTCATGCACTCGGTAGTAATGGTAACACTCTTGTTTACAAGCATCCAGTCGGCACTCGCAGAAATATTAACATGCATTCATGGATGGAGTCACACAATCACTAAACAGTTCACAGATACCACAAATCCAGGAGAGATATGCACAATTACTCAATCATAGTACAATTACCAACACATCTCACACATGGCACATCACACGGAGCTAAACCATCACCCGGTTCCTAATCGTCACACAATGGTAATTCAAGCCTCAATGAGTTTACTACGCAATTGTTTCACTCGGGTTCAACAGCATATAAAGTTAATAAATTATCACACTTAGAATTCCTAAGGAGTCATTATTTATTCAGTATCCCACGATGAGTACAACATTCAAATATTACTATAAGGTCTAGTACCATTCACTTGGTTTTCCCACAAGAAAGCCGAGACACCATCTTATTTTATCATATACCCGATCTCACCTTTACTCACTTAGCGCACACCCAGTTTTTAGCTTAGGAAGCTGCAACACATCTCGTATACCGAAAGTCATATACATCATATACTATTCATTCATCATACGTTCAAATTCTTTAACAAGGCATAAGTATACAACCACATCATTCATAGCCAAACACATACCAAGTCATCAAACATATGCAATACCAATTAAATCAGGGCATGCCATCAATCGGACCAGGAGGGAAATAACCTCCTATCCTCAAATCGATATGACCACTCGGTCCCAACATATACAACCGCTTACACTCAGTAAGCATACCTTGGCCTTGGACCTTTTGGTCTGCTCTGATACCAAAATGTAACACCCTAATTTTTAATAAATAAATAAATAAATAAACCCCAAAAACAGGGAAAAATTTTCCAAAATTAAGTAAACCAAATAGACCGTAAGACAACCAGATAGCAATGGGACGGAAGGCAAGGAAGGACAAGCATCCAATCGGTAGTCAGCGGAGCACAGCAGCTTAAACCAACCCAATCAGTACTCCAATCGCTTGGTTCCCAAAAACAAACCAAGAAGAACCGGGCACAAGGAAATAAGGGAAGGGAGGCAAGGAAAAATAAAAGAATACACTCATGTGTAGCTACCAGTGGAAGGAATAAAACTTGAACTGACTCTTCCCAGACCAGCGAAGCACATCAACGCCTGGGCGAGTCCAACCACAACGTCCATTCGCTCAGGCGGGGTCCAACACCGCCCAACGAGACATGATAATGCAAGAATGGAAGAGGGAGATATTCGGGCGGAGTTCCACATTAACATCTGCTCGCTTTAGCACGATCCCACACGCTTGGGCGAACTGTCCTAGTCACTCAGGCGAGGTATGACTCCGCCTAAGCGATGCCGACACAAAGGCCTCTCCAAACACGCACTCGCTGGAGCTAAGTCTAATTCGCTGGGCGAACACAGGTACAAGGTAATTTCTCAATCGGATATGGACAAAGGTTCACTCGGTAAATCCTCACGCTCGCACTTCACTCGGGAAATCAGGTAGTTAAGTCCCACTCGGACTTATTCAAAACCCAACCACTCGGGATACCAATCCTCACTCGGACTTTACCTCTTTCACTCGGATTACCAATACCTTACACTTAGGATCCAATCCTCTCTAAACCACTATTTGAACTCCTCTCTCAGAAGGGAATCACTCAAGGTTTTCACTCAGGAAATACAAACTCTTCCTCACTCGGGATTTACTTATGATTTTCGCTCGGAGTCACATAGCATGTTCACTCAGAAAAGCCACCCAGAAATCTTCACTCAGAACCACTAACTTAACATAATTTCACTCCTCAACGGCCCTCGAGTCATTTAGCAACACTTCCCAGTCGGAAAACGCATAGAATCATTACGAAGCACATACATATGAATACATGACCATAAAAACATAAATCTGCTAACAAATCCAGTCTATCGACCCATAGACATGTAACCACACACTCGGAATACTCATTATCTTGATATTATGCATTTACCAATACTTACGAATACCATACAAGTGACACAATGACTATTCAATCTTTATAAGTGAATATATTTAATCGTTATTTTACATAAGAGCCGGCCAAGGCTACACGGACAAAACATAATAATGCAATACAAGTGCTCAACAGTCGGAGTGCACCACACTCGGACTTGAAACCCTATCATCATTTTCGAGTACGACCTGCACACTGAAAAATGGTGTAGGGGTGAGCATCTTAGATATTAAATGATAGATACCGACTCAGGCTGTCCCACAATCATACAGCAAAATACATATCCATGCAATCAGACATATCAACGAGTAAGGTCAAGCATTATCAATCAACCAAGACACACATGGAACACTTACCGATCGAAATTCGTCAGTCGCCACTCGGCCAGGTGCACATACACAGCCAATAACATTAGTATAACCGCAATCAACAGCATGATATTACCAACGAATCAGAACGCACGTATTCAACACTTTCCGGTCGGAATCTAACAGTTCTCACTCGGCTATACACGCATGACATTTCGATGACATTAACACATATTCATGGAGCAAACTTCAATTAGCATCAGTTGCGTATACATACAGAATACTCTCTCGGTTATATCCATTCATCATCTCCTTAACATCATCACACGCATAGTCAATTTTTAGTCAGCATCAGCAATACATATATACAGAGTATTTCACTCGGATATACACATTCATCCTTTCATTAACACTATCACATGCATAATCAATTCCAAACAATATCAATCAGTCAATACACACAGAGTATTTCACTCGGTTATAAACATACATCATCTCACTAACACCTTCGCATGCACAACCAATTCCAAACATTGTCAACAGTTAATAAGCACATATTATTTCACTCGGTTCCGCATTCGTGTGTATCGGTTTAGACGTTGCAACGTAGGCTCTCAGCCTTTTTATACATAGCTCTCAGCTATCAAATCAGCTCCCAGCTGCTCGGCCGTTTTACAGGTACCCAACCGTTTGCCCACAGGTGACACCAGCGCTCTCAGCGCCAACGGAGGTGTTCACAGGCAGCCCGAGTCCCACTCAAGGGCTACCTTGAGTCCCACACAAGGATTTTGCAGCGTCCCACGCTGAATAACCGATGGTAGTGTCCCACACTATGTGCTCTCAGCACAAACGCATCCCATGCGCCACACACGGATTCATCACACAACATTGAATTCATACACACATCCTCTTATTCAATCACACGTATTTCACATGCAGTCGGTAATACACATTCTCAGAACCCAATAGCACATGCATCCCATGCAATTGGCATTAGGCATTATTAGCACTCAACAACACACATGCAATCGGCATTTAAGCAATGTCAGGACTCATACAACACATGCAATCGGTAAGGTACATTATCAGATTCACTAAGTTATATTTCACCACATGCAGTCAGCCTTTTGAACTCATAACAACTTGTAGATCATGTAAAACACACGGTAATCACCAACAGCGCTTCAACACGTTCCTTTCACACAAGCACTTCAAATCACATAGCACAACATGCAATCGGTTTATGACAGTGTCAGAACTTAATCAACGCATGCATCCCTATAAACACGAACAGATTCAATAAGCATTCCGATCAACACAACATGACATGCAATCGGGCACTATGGTAACGTATGCATCCTCAAGGACGATGATAACATGCAACACTCACTCTCACTTATCATGTACTCGGATATTCTACATGCAAGTATATCATGCAACAGAATACAGTTCCACAATTATCAATATCTTCCAAACCCGTTCGTAACCCATGCATTTGACATGTAAGGTACTCCCCCTACCTGGACTGAAGCTTTCAGTCGGCCAACCTAACACCCAGTTCCAGAGGAACACTGAATCACTCTCAGCGCATCTACATGCAAGAGCAGGGGAGGCCCAAGACGCCCAGCTCTCAGCCCGCTCCCTGGAATGGCTCCATCACGATGCTGTGAACACCCAACCACCTTGAAGCTCCTCGCAGCGCAGATCTCCACTAAGACTTGGCAGCTTCGAGCAAGGAGGGGAAGAAGGAGGGAAACCGACAAAGGGATTAAGGAACAAGGAAGGAGACGGGTTGCATGCAGAGGGAATGCACACCCTCACCCTCACTGGCTCGTCGAGTAAGGGAGGAGGACTCCGATCCTCAGCCGCCATTGCTGCAAGCTCACGGAAACAGAGCGCAGAGGAGGAAAAAGAAGAAGAGGAGAATGAAGAAAGAAGGAAGAGAAAACAGGGGGAAGAGAAGTCTGAAGGAGGATGAATGATAGTGTACCCATATATGCATGCTCGGAGAGAAGGGAAGAGTGGGGTGGGAAAGCGTGCACAGCACCAGCTCCCACACACGTCACACCCACCCGGTCTCAGCCAATCGGCTCTTGACAATTAATTACCTTCAATCAGCCTTTGTTTCCTTAACTTAAATTAATTAAGTCAATTAATGAATAATTTTTCTCCACTTTTGAATTTATTATTTTAATGATTTATTTTCATTTGGCAATTAATTATTTCCATGGCTTAATTTCACTCGGTACTTTAATTCTTAAATCGGGATGTTACACCAACCATTCTGGAACGATCTCGCTCAAGCGAGCCTTGGGCCGCTCAAGCGAGATTGGGACCTGATGCCCTTTTCTTCCTTCGCTCAAGCTGAGCCCTGATGCCTATTTTTCTCTTTCGCCCAAGGTCGCTCAGCGTTTGCCCAAGCGTGGGTACGCTGGCTCACTCAAGCGAATTGATTCTCGCTTGAGCGAGTGGCACCTGATGCTTCTAATTATTATTTTAAATGAAATTTTAAATCCTAGACATTATTTCCTTTCTTAAATATTATTTTAAGAGTATTGAAAAATTAAATAATTCTCCCGCTGATTCTGATTGAAAAATTTATATTTTAATTTCACCCTTTCATATCTTCATATATGGGAGTGGTTCATTATAGGTCCAGGGGTTTGGTGAAAAATACTTCGCCACTTTAACTATTTGATTTATTGATATTTTAAAAGACGCAAAAAAATTTCCCCTATTTTATTTGGGGGTTTGGGGCGTCTCACAATCAACCCAATTTATTTAATTTAAAGTATAAATAAATTATATTTGCATTAATGGGAACAAAATTTTATGATTTACATTTTATAATACTATATTATTATAAATTATATTTTCTTTTAATATATAATATATATTAATATAAATCTATTTTTAATAGCTCGACGGGCCAACCCGGCCCAGCTCGTCAAGGCATGTTTTTTTATAAGCTAAAATAGGTCAGCTTTATTTCAAAAACCGGGTTTGAATTTTTTTAACTAGCCATGAAATTTTCAGGAAAGCCCTATAGGGCTATGATTTATATAATGAGATTGTGTGACGTTGATTGTTATGTTTGCGGCTGTGATCGATGATGTGTTATTGTATTCATGGTATATATGTGGACTTCGATCAATGTGTGTTGTGAATTTTATAAGGGCAGTAAGGCCCAGGTACGTGTGATGTATGATTGAATGATAAGATGTGAATAATATTAATTGTGACATGTTAATAAGGTGATCAATGTGAACTAAATAATTAATCAATGTAATAGGGGATAATTAATTTATAGTTAGTAAAATAATAAGTTAAGAGAAAGATGTAAATATATTATAGATAATAATTAAATAAAAATAATGAAAGGTGATGTGAGGTTGACCTTAATGGAAATAATAATTATAAATTTTAATAGGAATTAAATGGGTTTCTTGGGGAGTGTGCTCCGGAGGATCGAGCCATAAATTCAACCGGGAACTGAAACGAGTGACAAAATATACCGGAAGGCCCTAAAATGATGAGAGTACCCTAAAACTTCTTATTCAGTATAAAAATACCCTTTACAATATTTATTTATAATTTTTAAGGAGCCACCTAGGCCTGTGGTCCTTTCGACCCTTTTTCCTAAATTGGGTACTTATTTGGCCCATACCTACCTGCACTATTTCTAGCATAACTTTTTCCCCCGATGTCGAAAAACCCTAATTCTTGTTTCTAAATTTTCATATTGAAACCCTATATAATGTTTATGTTAAGCCCAAAACCCACTTCCTTATGCATATGGCCCAGTTTCCAAAATAAATCTGTACCTGATTGTTTCCTTGATTTACCTGCACACCTGTTAATATTTTAGTCATAGTTTCTTTGTCCGTGATCGAAATTGCTTCATTCTGTTTTTGTAATTTTCTTAACAAAATTGTCTACGACTTTGATAAAGGTCTTAAAGTTTAATTCCTTATAAATTTTGCCCAGTTTAATTTTTAAGTTGCTACCTTGTAAATTCATTTAGCTTTGAATAGCTTTCAGTGTTCGGGGCATATCTTTCTCTCCCAATATCATAAAATTTTATGTTTTAGTTTATTTTAAAGAAGGAAAGAGATCTAAAATAACTTTGTTGTTGACAATTTTTAAAAATTCTCACCCTGGAATTAATTATTTATTTTGTTAGTTCCCCTTTCTTTCTCTATTAGATTTCAATTTAAATATTAAATTAATCTTTGTGCCTCTTTATATATATGAGACCTAAACCAAATCTCCTAAAACTTCTTTTTCTGTATCTCTTAAGATCCTTTATGTCATGTCCCTTGCAAATTAAATTTCCTATGCAATCAAGTTTGTTTCCGTTGGTTGCATGTTTTGTTCCTAATTATTTTTACTCTTAAGCTTAAAACCTTGCTAAGTTGATTTTTCTTGTACCATTTTCCTCTCTCACTCGACACCACCATCCCACCCATTCTTTTTACTCTACCTTGCTGCCCAAGAAAAGCTTGCTCTCCTCTTTTCTCTCTCTTACAGGGCACACACTACCACCACCCAAGCTCTACCACCAACCATCTCCATCTTCATTTCTTCTTCTCTCTTCACGACCACACCATCCTTTCAACCCTCTCATCTCCTTTGTTCCTTCTCTTCTTCAAGTCCACCAAGAAAACCCTTTTTCTCTTCCTTTTCCTTGTGGAACCTGAAAGTACCCTTTTGATGAATGCTTCCATTTTCAGTTTCCCAAACCACTATAGAACTCCATTCATGTCACCGTCCCACCATTTTCAGCATTATTGCAAGGTAAAAAGCTTTTCCCCTCCTTCTTTTACTTGAAACTGAGACACCACTAAGGGGAAAATAGGTGTTTTGTTCTTTTCCTTACTAAGAACAGCAGCTGTATTCACCGATGTTAGGCTTGAAACCATTACTATAGGGCTTAGAAGCAAAGAAAGGGCCATCACCGCACCTCTTCCTTAAACCCGTGAGCTTGCCTAAGGTAAAGGGGGGTCTTGACTCACTAAATCTTAATCCTTTGCATGCAGTAGTGTTAGACGATGATTTACTAATATTCCTTGATTTTGCATGTGGCATTTGATGAGTGAAGTTTGATTTGATGAATGGGTGTTACGATGATGATGATGATTATGAGTATACGTTTGCATGCAAGATTAATCTCTTGGCCATTTTAGTTTTAATGAAGTATATGCATATTGATTTTGCTGTGGGAAAAATTTAAATTCTAAGAGTATATTGGTTTCGATGGTGTTGATAATTATATGTGTATGTTGTTTCATAATGTTTTGGATGATGAAAATATTTATGCATGGTATTGGTGTGTGGTCATGAGCTTTTTAATGCCTAGAAAATGATTTGCTGACCCTGTGATGTTGTATGTTAGGTTCAGTGATAATAATGGAAATTTGGTATTTTGATATGTTTGAATCAATATCCTATAATGCATGCATACACTACAACAAAAATATCAAAAGGATGCGCTAGTATTGTCAGCGTTTCAACGGAACCGCAGAAATTGATGAACAATTCACACTAATGTCAGCGGTTCCGTCTAGGAACCGCTGACAATAATCCCTAATCACTTTAGTCTGCGGTCCTAATAAGAACCGCTGATATTGGTTGTCAAAGGACCGCTAACATTAGTATGCTTAATTAAATAAAAACCATAAATGAGAGAAGCAAGGGTCGAACCATGATTCTTTTGCAACTTGAATCCATGCTTTTCCACTAGGACAAACGAATTTTATTTTAATTTTAAGGATAAACAAAAGTATATAACACAAACCTCATTAATCAGATTTTTTAAAAGAAAATACACATGGCCTCAAGGCCCAACCCAAAAATTCACACTAACCCTAAACTAAACACTTATGCTTGCCAAGAAACACTTATGTTTGGTCTCCTCCATTGCTACGCGTTTCTTCACAAGACGTAACCACCCTCATCCTCACCGACCCTCTTCCTCGTTGTGAAAGACAAGCCTCAAGCCTCTTCCTCCTTCGACGGTGAACGACGACCCTCCGATCTGAAGCTCGAAGACCGCCCTCCGATCTGAAGAACAACCACCCTCCTCTACTGCTCCTAAGGTAAAAGAACCCCCCGTTCTATTTTGTTTTTGGCCTGTGTTATTTCTCTGTTGTGGGATTTATATGTTGGAGGTGGGATCACGACTGTGGGTGAGGGTTGTTTGGGGTTGGGAGGGGGCTGGGGTTGTTTGGTTTGGGGTGGGCTCGAGACTGTGGGTTTCGGGTTGGGTGAAGGTTGTTGGTGGTTGGGAGGGGGCTGTGGGTTCAGGGCAGTGTTGTTTGGTTTGGGGGTGGGCTCGGGATTATAGGGTGGGGGTTTGTTGTGGCTGGCTGCATGCTTATCTTCGGTGGTTTGCTGGGTGGTGGTGATGGCTTGGGAGGGCCCTGCAAGGTTCTGCAGTCTTGATTTCGGAGAACGACATGGATACCTGAGGTGGTGTCACTTACGTTATTCATGACCAAGGTCACTTTCCATCACCCATTCAGGTACAAGAAATAGAACGAGCTTTTCGTTGCCATTGAAGGCCTCTATACCATCCAGTTCATTTACTATGGCAAAAAAGCCATCTTCATTGTTGAAAGCTTCTGAGGCTATTGCATCGATCAGAGCTGAGGTGGATAAACTCTCAAAAAGAGTCAGATTTTTTTGAAATAAATTATTATATTTATCAGTTATCATAGAAACATATAAATTAGAGAATGAGCTTAAGAATTATTTTAATTTTTTAGGCTATCAATAAAGGCAACAAAGCTTCAGAGAAAAAGTTTCTTTTGTTGATAGAATTGCTTATGAGTCAATTGCTGAAACTAGATGGCATTGAGGCTGAAAGTGAGGCAAAGTTATAGAGAAAAGCTGAGGTAGTATTTATGACATTAAAGTTGAAATGTTAAAGTTTTTTTTTGACAATGGCATTCTTTTATTGTATGCATATGAACTTCTTCTTTGGCTTAAATAAATAGATTGCCCTTGCAGATAAGACATCATTTTTTACCAGGTGCTGAACCTGATAATTTCCTTCAATATCATTGTCCATGGCTTCTTCCTGCTCTACTTCTCCATGAAAACAGTTCTGATCTTAATTGGGTTGCCAAGGTATAATCAGTTTCCTTAAATGATTGTGTATTTTTTATTATTAGGAAACTTCTGGGTTCACCCTTTGGAAAATAAATGAAACAAATTATATTTCCATGATGAATGATTAAGTATTTATGTTGTCTCATCCACTGCTTACCTAAGATGCATGATGTTCTAGTAGGTGTATGTGTTTGCCTCTTCTGTATAAAAATGTATAAAGTAGTGTCTGCGATATAGTGTAAAAGCTTAAGTGAATTATATTTTTTTGGGGCTTTCTGTTTCTGTTGTAATAGTTTCTCTTTAGGTTGAGGTGGCAGAACCACCTCACCAACACTTTGGTTCAGGCTCTCTGTAAATATAGTATCAGTTCATTATTCAGATATATAAATACAAATTTAGTTTCTCATTGTATTTTATGGATCTTTTTCTTCAGTGTTTATAATGTATTGTCGAATCAAGCTCCTTCATGCAATAACATCTCATTATAAAATTGCAGCAGCATCTCACTACAGGCATAAGTGCCACCGGTTGGCTGGAATTGAGGTGCTTATTAGTATTCTGGGTTAGAGAGCTATTGGTTTAAGCAATTCCAGGTAAATTTTTAGCTCAAATTTGACATATGGCACATTAAATGACATTTGCTCATGAAATCTGATGTGGCTCTTTGCTCTCTTTGGCCAACTTCTTCTCATGCAATCTGTAATGGTGAAACCTTTTAAGGCTAAAAAGAACCTTGTTCAACATAATGCTTCTGGTGCTACTGCTGGTGTAGCTGGGCCATATGGAGCTGTTGACCAAAAATTGTATGTGGGGAATCATCACTTCAACATGACTGAGAGTCAGCTGTGAGAGGTAGTTTTAATGTGATTTTTCTGGCTATTATTACATGTACATATTTCACTTTAATATATATATTTTTCAAGTTTGTGTCATGCATTTATTTATTCAAGTTTTTTTCAATATAAAATTTAATTTAGTTTGGCTTATTACCCTCTTGGTAGTAAAAAAAATTTAGTCTTGGTCCACCAGTTCTATCATAACTCATGCATGAGCCAAACTCCCAGATCATATTGAAAAAATATATACTTGCTCCTGTTGTTATTTTGAGAATATTAGGTACTACAACAAGCCAGTAGGTTTTTAATTTATAAGCTGATATACTTATTCCTATTGTTGTCTTAATATGTAGTTAGGCAAGGTAACTACCTTAATAAAACGAGGTGACCAAGCCATGTTTATATTTTAGCTCTTCAATTTTATATGAATACTATATTTTTTGAAAGCGTGGATCTGCCATGTATATTGCAATAGAGTTTTCAATCGAGATGATGATTTGTTTGCTACTGCTAGAGTTTCCCCTATCAAAGTTTTTGAGTTTTCTGCTGTAAGATGGATGACCTTTTATTTTACATTTACTTTTGCTTTTAATATCCTTCTTATTTCATTCTCTTTCAACTGGTAGTAATACTTAAAATCATACTATGGATTGCATAATTTTTGAATTAGTCTTACCTAAAATATTGAGTAAACCTTTATTTTGGTATCTAAGACTGGTTATTTTGATAGATTGTAACTAGATTCAGAAAGAGTCTTTAGTAAATGTAAAACTGAACATGAATGAGAAAGCATTTCCTTGATATATTTGTGAAGATTATGGTTTTAAATTTACATGGGCTTTCAAATGGTAAAACTTATATGAATTTGGTAGGGATATTGATAAAACTGAAGATGGCCGTGATTAATGAAACAATGGTATTGGAAAGTATATCTGGTGCTGAGCTGTTATGTGTATAACTTACATTAAGTGGAAAATAATAAAATATCAAGTCACTTGATTTGTTAAAAATAAACAAAATCAACTGGCTCTGTTTCCTGATTCCTCCCTTAAACTTTACTTTCTTAAATTTTACACATCTCCAAGATTCATAGTTGTTTAGCCTATGTCCTATGCTTAATTAATAAAATCATGTTGACTACTTATATCTTTCATTCCTAACTGTGATTTATTTTTTGTTCTTCAGGAAGTGGCATGAAAGTTCCTTAGAGCATGATCATTCAAAGAAAGTATCTGCACCTGCATAATATGAAAATGCAATCAAGATTGGAAGAAGAGGAAGAAGCCAAAGCTGCTTTTATGAGTAGGATCCAGAGGCTAACCAAACTCATTCCGGTTTCCTTAAATAATACAAGGCATGGATATCTACCTGACGTTCCCAGCCACCAGCAAAGTCACTCTGTTGGCGAGGATGATGTGGGCTCATCCTTCATTTAATTAGTGTAGATTATCTTATTATCCTCTTTAGTTTTCATTCTGGAAGTGCTTGTACTTTTGAACTCCTTGCTTGACAAATTTAACTAGTGAATTTGTTTTTTTAATACTTAAACTTAAATGTATAGTATTTTTCTATTTTATGTTAATGTTAGAGTTGTATACCTGACTATTCCTTATACTTGGTTTATAATATTTTTCATCAAAATCTACATTTCACTATATGATTTTTTTACCAAGTTATGTAAAATATGACAGTTCATGAGTTACTTGTGTGCAGGTTTTAAAAAAACTAAACAAACTAAAATTAAAAAAAAACAAACTATTGTCAGCGGTTCCCATCTACAAACGCAGACAATGTTGTAACTATTGTCAGCGGTTATGCACTACAACCGCTGACATTGTTTGCCTATTATTAGCGGTTCTAAAGAACAACCGCTGACATTGTTTGACTATTGTCAGCGGTTCCGCACCATAACCGCTGACAATACATAGCTAATGTTAGCGGTTTAAGCGCTGACGTTGTTTTTAGTGCTATTATCAGCGCCTTTATTGTTAGCGTTTGTACCGCTGACAATAGCTGTAGCGGAACCGCTGACAATAGCCTTTTTTGTAGTAGTGATAATGAATCTTGGTGCCATGAGAATCAATTTGATAATGCTGAATATTTTGGACTGGTGGTTGATTTCCTAATAATATGCATATGTTATTTTGATGCTTGGAAATGATTAGAAATTTTGCTTGTGTGGTTTGTGTATGTGGCTGAAAATTTCGAAGCAAGAATGATGACTCTAAAAAGATTATGAGGTGTAAAAGGTAGTGGTGTAAAAAGGTATTAGTGGCTTGGTGTTAAAATTTAACTACATGAAATTTTTTTAATAGCGATGATATGTTTAAGGAATTATTTGATTTAAAATAGGGGTGTCAAGAATAATACTAGTGTTTTAGATGATGCTTAGGTCAGAAAGAAAATTTTTCGACTTAAGAGAACCTTATGATCTAACTATAGAATAAATGGATTAACATAGAATGTCTTATGGGGTTTAGAAAAATGAAAGTAACAGGAATATAGACATATTGAAAATTCAAAGAAATTGGCTCAAGAAAATTTTATTTGTAGGGACAATGGATTCAATAAATTGTTTAATTAAGAATTAAGGGAATTAATGGAAAGGATGAGTTAATGTTTTGATTTTAGGTAGGAAAACTTAGGAAAGTGCAGGTGCCGAAATTTTAGATTAAAAGGTACTAAATAAATTTTTTATAGTATTAAAATGCTTAAGTAAACAATTTTTTTAACCTTGTGAAATTGGTGCATGAATTAGTGTGGAAAAATGGTGTTTCAACATGTAAATATTTTACACATGAATACTGCCCTGTTATGTTAATAGAGAAAGAGAAATGCATTTGGTATGTTAAATTAAGCATTAAGGGGTTATAGGGATTAAGAGTTAAAACTTAAGTTTTCGGGTGCATGAGTTGATATAGAAAGGTAATATTTAATCATGTAAATGTTTCATGCCTGTTTGTTGGTTTATCACGTGAATATAAGGGGAAGAGGATATCTGAGATGCTAAAACAAATGTTGAAGTGTTTAAATGGCTAAGGGTTAATAATAAAGTCCTTGGATGTAAGAATTGGTAATTAGGAGAAATTGTGTGTGTGGTGTATAATTAGTATTGGTATTCGTATGTTGTGTGAAAGGATTTGAAGATGTTCATGTGCTGGACTTTGAGAATTTATTGAGTTACTATGATATGTTAGTATAATAGGGTCTTGCCTGATTGATTTCTCGACTATATAAATAGAGGTATATGCCTGATGTCGAGATTGTTTGTGTTTGGTGATTGACTTAAGCTTTTATAGTGAAGTATTAATTAATTAGAATATGGAAATTTCATGGATATATGTGAGCTAGTATATGCACTAGTGGAAAAAATGGATATAATCACGGTTAAAAAAGGCCTTTATTCACGGTTAAAGAACCGTGGTTGTTGCAACCGTGGTAGTAGATGATGGTCTTTAACCACGGTTAACAACCGTGGTAATAAATCACATCTAACCACGGTTAAGAACAACTGTGAATATAACTTACTATTTATATTCACGGTTATCGAGCACAACCGTGAATATAAGAACTGAAAGGTGTCAGTTACATCCACTTATATTGACGGTTATTATGGACAACCGTGGATATAGACTATATTTATCCACGGTTACTACCAAAACCGTGGATATAGACCCACTTATATAGACTATATTTATCCACGGTTACTACCATAACCGTGGACAAAATGTATCTATATCCACGGTTGTCCATCATAACCATCAATATAAGTATTAAAAGGTTTCAGTTACAAACTACTTATATTCACGGTTATTATGGACAACCGTGGATATAGATACATTTATATCCACGGTTATGGTAGTAACCGTGGATAAATATTGTCTATATTCACGGTTGTTACCATAACCGTGAATAAATACTGAGGTTTTTTTTTAATATGGATTCTGTTTTATCGTTTCCCAACCCTGCATTCAGACAAACCAGTACAGTATACAGTATGTCACAGCAACACTATATCAAAAGAATGGTATGTATATATATAACAATTTATTTTCAATATGAATTCATAACAACCTAAAAAATAAAAGTATATACAATTAAGTTGAATGTAATGTAATAAAAGTAAACCCTAAATCCTACTAGATACATATATAAAAGAATAAAGATCCTATATCTAGCTTTGCCTAACTTCAATGAAGTGTGAGGCCCATTGCCTTCTAACATCATCTACAAGTTCCTTTGGGAAAAATGACCGGTCTTTAAAGTACTGCAAAGAATGCACAAAACAATTAGAACAAAAGCTTTATTTATTACATGAAATTGATGAAATTGGTAGAAAAGTAGTCCAAATAATGAGACCTACCTCTGTCCATCCATCTACTAAATGATGTTGGACAATGGTCAGCATAGTGTGCATGACGAAATAGCCACACTCAAAGGAACCCTTCTGCCTGTAAGACTACAATGGACATATAGTATAGAATAAGTGAATTCGCAACTTAAAAAACATGTACTGAAGTTATTCATGAATACGATTGACTTACTTTTGGGTTTAGCCATACAACTGTTTTTCCTTTGGGCTTGTTTCCAATCAGTAGATTGTATCCAACCACCGCCCTACGTCAAACAAAACACAAGATAAGTTAGAATTGTATAGTTCTAAAAATAATGTAATCGAATTTGTGGTTATTTTTTAGGGATGAACTTACCCGTCTACTATATCTTTCAGGTCTTGTGGAGCTGTCCGATGCAAACTATCAAAGTACACAGCAAGATAGTCCTTCGGACAGATCACCAGAAGCGTCCAGTGAGCCCTGCAGTTACCAGTGATAAGTGAGACTTCAAAATACAAAATATCATGACAATAATTATGGAATAGAATATTACCCTTTATGATAGGGGCCCATGTATATAGACTTCCCAGACTCAAACATCCAATTCTGGATGTATGTCTGGGTGTTCTGCAAGGTGTTTCCTTGCCTCTGTATGAGAGAGGGCTCTAAGAAACCGTAAGTTCCTTGGAAACCCAAGTCCACACAGAGTTTTGCCAGAAACCTAAACAAGTTAAGACATGGTTAGCGACAAATAACTTGTATAATGAAAAAATTGGACAAAACAAGGATATACTTACAGCTCCCACATCTGAAAGATGGAGCCGTTCAGCATCGACGTCCCCAAAATAATGTCACAAATGTCAGAATTTGTAACGTAAACTGGAAAAGCACTGGGACGGACGAACACTAGTGGCTGCCATGGGACCTGAACAGTGACGTCTGCTTGCTCATACCCGATGCGCCATAGCATCCGGATGGGATCCTTGGCCGAGTCTGGCTTCTTCAATGTCTGTTCCTGTTGAACAATTGACAACCATCACATTTTGTACCATAATTGACAAGGAAATAAAGCTAGCTAGTGTTTAGGGTTTTTACCTGTCCAGGGGCAATCACCAGAAGTCTGTTGGGCCACATCAGAAAGTGGCCCACCGCCTGACCGACGGTCTTCACCTCCTGAGTTGCCACTGGCACAGCAGCATCCTCCTCGAGGACGAGCACAACCGAGACCCTGGACATACATCAGGTAATGTCTGATGGTGAACCACAGGGCCTAAGTTGTGCACCATACCAGTGGCAACTGGCTCCTCCGACCCGTCAATGAACAGGTCACATTGACGGGTGTCTGGTGGCTCGACCCCGTCATCCTCAGGGTCAGCTGCAGCGCACGACCCCTTAGTGCTAACCTTCCGTACCTACATATTTACACATCAAGCAGAAGTTATTCAACAATGAAATAAAGTGATTACAAACAATAAAATTAAGGAAATTAAATAAAGAACCTAACCGGTGGGTCGCTAGCTGGTGCAGTAGTCTCCTGGCGGTGGCTGAGTGAGGCCTTCATCTCCTCCCTGAATCGGGCCATCTCTTGGTGGAGCCTAGATATCTCCTCCTGGTACTCAGCCTTTACAACAGCCACCTTTTGCTCCACCATTTGCTCAAGGGATGGGGCAGGGTCGGGAGCACCGTAATAGGCGCGGAGGCCTGTGAAATATGAATGATTAGCCCATAATTGTTTAACAGATAACAAAATGAAGGCATAGAGTTAGTTAGCACTTACCTACACCTCGACCAATAGCACGCACTCTTCCTGGGTGCTCTGGCCTGCCGATGGCGGTAGTCAAAATATCCTCCCGTCCATGGGCTACGAAAGACCCTTGGGTTGATTGCTCAACCAAGGAATCCTGAAACCAAACAAGTTAGTATTCAATTCCTTGACGTAAACTGATATAACAGACATTGATATAAAGGGGAATACTTACTATCCGTGAGGCAACCTCCTGAGCCTGTGAGGAAGTGTATTCCCCACTCTTCTTGATCCTAGCCCGCTTCCATCTGTCGTGGCGTGCAGGTGGGGAAGGGGGATCCACAATGCCAGTGTCAGTCTGACACTGACTCAGCCTCTCCTATGCCAGCCGCTCCTCCAACCTACGGTAACCCCCACGTGACAGTGTGTGTGGGCAGTCATTTAGCTTCCTAGTCTCCTTGGCTTTCTTTCTGGTCTCCTAACACAAGAAAAAAAATATTCACAGTTAGCCGTATAAATTATACATATTATTTAATCATCTAAAAACCAATGTACCTAAAACTCGGCAGAATGTCTAGATGCAACAAAAGCATCCCAGGTCTCCTGATCGATGAATGGATACTTCTCTCCAGGGAACTTTCCTTGGTCGTCCCCGAATACATACCTACAATGAAAGGTACATTTAAACTAAGGATTGGTACAATTTGGTGAAGCATTGATTAAGATTTTAAAGTTCAACATACCTCGTGGTGAGTATGGATTTGAACGACCTCCATCGCTCAGCCATGATACCGAGGACCTTCCTCCTCGCTATGTCGGAAGATGGTATCTCAAAAGAATCCTACATGAAAGGAGTTAGTCCATAAAGGAGTCCTTATTAAGAGTTACATGAAATAATACACTAAAATAAAACTTAAATAATATCTAAGTTACCAGAACATCACTCCATAGCTGGTTCTTCACCACTTCCTCGACACTATCCCAGTCAGGGATAATGATGGACACCTTCGACCGTACCACAACCCCCAGATAACTGCTAAGCTTCGTGGCATGCGGTCCACTGAATCTACCGGTGTTGACATCCATGTCAACAACTGGCCTCTCTACCCGGTGACGCCTACGTGCGACGTCTGGCATCCGGGTAACACCTCTACTCTTCCGAGCAGAGGAACCACTGGCCTGTGAGTCGGACCTGGATCGTCCATCCTGGTCAGCCATGAGTATCTGTCCAAACAAGGAAAAAAACTGTCAAATATTTAATATAACATTTAAAACAACGAATAACTAATATAAGATGTAATTCAATGAATCACCAACAAGATTAATACCCTATTAAGATGAAATATTTTCCCACAAGCCCTCATGGTGGTCATGACGACTGGCAACTACATCATCTATGTCATGTTCCACGATAGATGTTGGAATACGTGTTGTAGTTGATGGAATGTCCACAATATCAAATTTTAAAATAACTCTTAACTTGTACATACTAACAATGACGTATAAAAAATAATTGTTCATCCCAAACTGTCCAAACAGACAATTCAAGATTCAACACAAATGATGACATTAATTGATTTAATGACCATTTGTGTCAAATCTCAAACGGGGAACTACGGTTCACTCAAATGCACAACAACTTTCATACTAGTTAACAACCACACACATACAACAGCAATAAACATAACATATAAGAGTAACCAACAATAACAGAAATAAAACAGATAATAATTTAGTTAACTTTTTTCTTAAAATAGTATGATGTTTTTAATTTATGTTATCTTGAAGTAGAAGTATGGTGTTGGCGTTATGATGTTGGTTTATAATGCAAGTTCAAACTTTAGAATTTTTTTAGTAATTAATATGATATTTTTAAATTCTATTATTTTCAAGTAGAACTATGGTGTTAGATGATGGATTATGGATTATGAGAATTTTTAGATTTGAACTTTTATTTTATGGATTACGGCTTATGGACATGGTGTTGAATTTAGTTAAATTCTACTTAAGAAGAACAAATCATGTAAAATAAATATTAATGCAGTCTACTTGTGATTTCCAATGCAAGTTTAATAAGTTACTCTTACTCTTTTTAATTTCTTATCCTGCACAAAAGTTACACAAATTAGATAAATTCTAGTTAAAAAATCATGGAACTTCAAAGCTTAAATGCTTCTTGGTGATTTGATTAATCCATTGATTTAGCCTTAACTTAATCCTGACTCAGAACCCTTCTCTCTTGTATTTCCCTTTCACCTCCCCACATCCATCACTACTATCTTAACCCAATTTTCCATGGTTTCTGCAAAACCGTAAGGCCTTCCCCCCTTTCAAGACCATGTATTTGTTCCATTACAACCAGACAAATAAATACACAGAATAAAGTATGATGAACTAAAAGATTAAATACATAACTGATTTTTTTCATAATATAAAACAGAAATTAAAAATTTCAGCAGATGAAAATAAAAACAGAGGAAGGGAAACTGTTTTCAGGAAAATGGAAAACTATTCAGCATCACAGTTTAACAACATACGCATCACAGTTTAATAAACTGTTCTGGTTGTATGCATAACAACTAAGTAATTATACATACAACTAGAACAGAATAGAACAGGCACATTATATATACAACCAACAAAGCAGAGACAGAAACCCCTTTCAACAGTCCACAAAACCCATATAATGCATCAACATAACTTAAAATAGATTTAACTCAAACACGGACCAACAAAAACAGTGACTAGTAAAAATAGGGACGACCTACAGGATAATGCAACAAGCAACGAGCACAATGGGATAAGCAACGAGCAACGAGCACAATGGGATAAGCCAACGAGCACACTGGAACAATGGGATAAGCAGCGAGCACACTGGGATAAATGGAGAAGATGAGAAATAGTTCAAACGAAGAAAGAGAAAATAAAAAAGAAAAAAATAGGGATGACTTACCTGACAGAAACGATGAAAGAAAAAGACCAAAGGAGGTAGAGAACTTGCGTAAATACAAGAGCAATAGGGCAAAGAAAGGTGGAGGAAGCAAAGAAAGACTAGCGCGAAAGAAGCAGAAGAAGCAAAAAGCTGAAAGGTGCGGCTTTTGAAGTTTCAGAAAGGATGTATATTCATGGTTCCCCCTCACAACCGTGAATATATTACACATATATTCACGGTTTAACAAACAACCGTGGATAAATGTTAACTATATATCCACGGTTACGATACCAACCGTGGATAAATATTAAATCTATATTCACGGTTATAGAAACAACCGTGGACATATAGTACCCAGTGATTAAACCCTAAAACCTGAACTATATATCCACGGTTGGAAATACAACCGTTAATATTGACATCTATATATATCCACGGTTAACATCATAACCGTGAACGTACCCATCAATATATATTCACGGTTGTGATTAAAACCGTCAATATATATTTCAGGTACTATATATCCACGGTTGACTCCTCAACTGTGAATATATATTGATGGTTACATTCACGGTTATGATGTTAACCGTGGATATATAGTTTTCTCTGATTAAAACGTTCACCTTATAATTTCAAAAATGCCACCGCGCATGTTTTTATCACTGATCCTCTTCTACCCGTGAATATATCCCCGTTGTTATATTCATTTTTTCCACTAGTGATGTTAAATAAATGTTGATAATGGTTGTGTGAAAGATTGTTTAGCTTAATGCTTATGTTGTATGCCTGTGAGGTGTTTGCTGACATGATGAGACTAAATTATGAATGCATCAGTCCTGATGTGATGAACTAAAAAGGGGAAATGAAATAGTGAGTCTCGATAGGGTTTGTGGGATAAAATTTAATAAAATATAATTGTAAATTGAGATAATGTGATAAACAGGCATGATACCTTTACCCATGCGAATGGTTAATGAGATGAATTATGATGGTGTGCTTGATGATACCCACTATGTAGAAATGAAAGAACGATGAGTGCATAATGGTCATTGCCCTTAATAGTGAGTTTGATTGTTTGGAAGTAAAGAAAAATGAAATGATAATGGTTTTAATTATTTTCTACTTCTGGATAATATATATTGATCCGGGGTAAAAACTGGACTCCAAGGCCATGGCTGGGGTGCTACTAAAACAGTGCCACATCATCAAAATCATAAGGAACACTTGATTAAATCGCCTCAATTGGAGTCTAGAACCAGAACAACTACGGACCTATGATAAAGACCCCGGTCATTTTCTAGCAGACAGACATGAGTCAGAATCGGTATAGGCCAACACGTCCCCGTAAATATTGTTGCTACAGTAAGTTAGGAGAAGGGTCATATCACTTCTCCTACTCAGGTAACTCCTATAAATACTACTTATTTATTACTGTAAAAGGGGTTGGACTTATCAGAGTTACCCTCCGTAATACTGATATTTCTATAACACTTGTACTAACTTAAGCATCAGAGAATCTTTTACAGGTGCACCTCTGGTGTGTCCCATTGACTTTGGTATGGATTTGACATCAAGCTCATACCTTAAACATGAAGAACTTAGGGTCCCCACTGGACCTGGGTATAGAATACCATACTCCACTGAGACGGTGTAAAATTGAGAGCTTAAGAGGTAACTCCAGACACCGGTCAAGATAGTCAACTTTTGACCCCGGTTCTAGGACAGAACATTGGCACGCCCAGTGGGACCGCATAAATTTTAAGTCCCACATCGCAACGAAAAGCAAGTTATGGATTACAACAGAGGAAATGAAACCCCAGAAGGACATATTCAGAATGTAGTAAGGACGTTGGGTTATAATGAAGGTATAGTGGAGAACCTGGGGACAGAGTTGAGGACGTAGGTGATGGTGCAGCCGGATCCCCAGGACAAAATCATCAAGCAGCTACGTCAAGAGCTCTAGGAGCTTCGAAAAGAGAATGGAAGAGAGAATACTGGTGGAAATAGAAAGCAGCGGGATTTTTAATATTAGCAGGAGCGGTCCTAGACTCAAGCCTATGATGAGCAAGAATCCACATACAGGACTGAGGATATGAGTAGTCAAATGAGGGCCATGCAGCATGGTAGGGGAGGAGAATATCAGCTTAAGATACCATTCACCAGGAGATTGATGAATGTTCCTATACCTAGGCACCTTCAAACCCTGCTGTAACACCCTAAATTTTAAAATAAATGATTAATTAAGGAAATAATTATTAAATAGTTGTATATGGGTTATTTAATGACCCAAAACATTAGGAATAATTAAATTAAGGTTTTTGGGAACTACTCATAATTTATTGGAGCCGAATAAGCTTAAGCCCAATTAAAATATGGGTGTTGGACCAAGTATCTCCAATTGGGGTGATATTGGTCAGGGCTGTCAAGAATATTATTGGGAGTCCGAATATGTATTTGAAATAATTTTTAGATAAAGTATTTAGCCCAAACTGAGATCCTGTTTAAGGTAAAACGATGAACTTTTAATGAGAGGATTAAAAATAAAGCCAAAAGCCTACATTTCCTCTCCCATTTTTGTGAGCTTGCTGGAACCATTTGGCAAAGCATATTCACTTCTCCTTCTCTTATTCTCTTCATCTTTTTTCCTCTCTAACCCTTAGCCAAGGTGTTTGATGATGTATTTTTCTTATATTGGAATGAAGAGTTCAATGAAAGAGAATCAAGTTTGTATAATATGAACTCAATGTAATGCTTATGCCAAGTTTAAACACAGAAGTTGTAATATAGTATAGTTGTCGTTCCACTGAGGAGGTGTTAGAATGAAGATCTTAGTTTTGAATTGATTAGGCAGAAGGTTTTTGTTTTGTTTTGTTGTGAATGATGTTGAATGAAAAAGTGAATAACTAACAGAGAATAAAATTTGTAAAAGATAACAGTGAATAATTTTGAGAAAGAATCAGTTTAGTAAAACAGGGATTGGCTTCATCATATCTTTACCTTCTGTAAGCTGCATAAGTTTTTATATAAGTAAATCGAAAAGATAATTTCTACGTCACAATCACAGTCATTTGTATCGATCCCTCGACTACAAAATTCATAAGAATGATTTCAAACCGCTGATCCCTCAGTCACTTTGAAATCATCCCAGCATTATCGATCGATTGTTTTGACGTTTATTGCGTTAGACGTCATCCTTGGCTACATACTCACAATAAGTATTTCTTTCAGATCTGCTTTCAAAAGTCACTTCCCAACATACTTGAGAAAACTTAAAACAAGAAAATAGTGATCAAGTACTTTCAGGCATTAAACGCAGAAGGAAATACAGAAACTTATCAAATCTCATTACTAAATAAAAACTTACAACAGCATTACTTCAGTGTTGAATGGATTACAGCCAATCCCATAAGGGAGTTTAGTTACTCATGCTTTGCATTTCACCTTCAAAATATGAATACAGAAAATAATGGAAAAGGTTGGATTGTGAGGGAAGTACAGGGAATGAATCTCATGTTATTTGCAGCTTGATTTATAGAGGTTGTGCTCTAGCTTCCCATGCCCACTTGCGTAGAACCCATGCAGCATCTTTCAGAGACTTGTAGAAACACAAGAAAGTGGGTGAGTTGGCATTGCATCATTGGTGAATAAAGAATTAAAAGACCCATGCTGTATGAGTCACGCTTGAGCTTGATGGTCACGCTCAAGCGTGAAGGTTCCTGATACTCATTAAATGTTTCACGCTTAAACCACTACAGCCACGCTCAAGCGTGGCCTTCCTTGTCCAACTTCACGCTTGCCCATGCTTAATCCACGCTTAGGCTTCCATTTTTATCATTCCACACTTAAGCGCCTAGTGTTCACGCTCAAGCGTGAGAGGTCCTGATGCTCTACAACTTGTTCAAGCTTCAAGCTTAAGCTTGCTGTTTTCAAATGCTCCCGATCACGCTTGAGCTTGCTCTTTCACGCTTAAGCTTGCCTTTTCACGCTTAAGCTTGCCCTTTCACGCTTAAGCTTGCCTGCTCAAGCTTAAGCTTGATCTTTCACGCTTAAGCTTGCCTGCTCAAGCTTAAGCTTGCCTTGCTTTCCTGTTGAATTTCCTGTAACTTTCCAAGAGTTTTAACACTATTTTTCTTTTATACACCTATCCATCACTACTTAAAAGTTTCATGCTCATTTCCTTTAATAATTCATCAATTTAGCTCAAGTCTTTACAAAATTAGTTCAAATAAGTCATGAAATCAATGCTTAATCAACACTTATCAAACTCTCCCCAACCTAGATTTTTGCTTGTCTTCAAGCAAAAGAACTTTGGATTTAATCTTTCATGAGGATTCAGTTGTAAACAAAATTTTTAAGACAGTAATCACAGTTTAACTTTTTTAGGCAAATAACATCCTTAATACCCATTTCTTTAAAATACAATGCACCAATGAATCTTTCACAAGGCAAGTAACCACTTGCTGTAAGAATAAGAAGCTTCTCATTAATTCTCTCCAGGTGCCTGTTTCACTCATCCATCATTAGAACTGCTCAGTTAACATTGCCCGTCATTTCTAGTAAAACCAAAATTCAAATGAACAGCAAGGATCAAAAGGTCTTTTAAGGTTGTAATGAGGCTGGGTTAACAAGAATTTTTGGTTTTTCTTGGATTTCAAATCGCATGTACAAAGAAGAGCATAAGTACTTTTAGTTAATTTATTTAACAATTTAGAAGGCTTCTTCTTTGAATTTAAACTTTAGTATTTTCGTTTCTTTTCCTCCAGCTCTTTTATACATTTTTAGAGAGCTTACTATTTTTTTCTGCATTTTCTTTTTCTGCCTCTATTTGTTTCATCACTTTTTGAAAAAAATATTTTATGCTCTTTTTCAAGATGAACATGCAAGTAAGGTAGGATTTTTGCTTTTATGCTTAGCTCAGGGTAGAAGAATTTTTTTTTATGGCTCAAAATAGGCTACCAAAGAATAGGATATTTTTATCAGGGAAGCTTTTTAGCTCTCGGCTAACTGTGTTTTTCAAAATTGCCTTATCATTTCCTTGCTTATTTCTTAAGAAAAAGGTTAATTAGAAAATCAGTCAATGCCAATTTTAGCAAATTCAAATGAGGCTCTCAGTGTTTAATTGCTCACTTCTCACCAGGTTTATAGGCCTACTCCAATACTCTAACAGAAAAATGTTCAAGTATGTAAACAGATTCACTAGCTTATTTTATTTTCATGGTTCTTAAATCAGCTATTTGCCATTTCAAAATAATTTTACTGTCTTAAAATTTGTTACTCAGAATCTTTTCTTGTTCCAAAAATGGTTCTTGGTTGGGTTTTCAAAAAATGTTTTCAGCTTCAAGCATATATTCATTCAATCATAACACATAACCCTAATGATATGCAAAAAAAATTCAAACCATAAGATATAAATCAAACTACTGCAGAGAATTCAAACAAAAACCAAAACATGTTAGTAAAGCAAGCAATAAAAATTTAAAACTTGAAAAATTGCAAAGCGATAAAAATTGACAAAGAGAAAAACAAAATTCATCACTCATCAGCTTCTTCTGTGTCTTCCTCTCTCACTAGAGGTACCTGTGACGAAGGTCCTAGTCTAGCCTGTGAGGTGCCACTCCCCCCTAAGAAAGAAGGCATATCCCCAGGCCAAGCAACATGGGCTTCGAACTTCACGCTTAAGCGTGAGATTAGAAAAATGTTTCGCTTGAGCGCTCCAAGTTCGCTTGAGCGTGGTATATGCAAGATTGGTACCTAATTTCCATGCTTGTCCCTGCGCTTGAGCGTGCTACTTGAGCAGAGAGACTTCACGCTTTAAGCGTGGGTAATTACGTTTAAGCGCGGTCGGGGTGGCTTTCTTGCATACGAACCATCACCAAGTGAGGCGCTTGAGCCTGGATGATTCACGCTTAAGCGTGACTGAGATTTAGAAGTGGCACTTAAGCGCTCTATCACTCGCTTGAGCGTGTATGCTACTGATACAGAGAAAAAGTCCCACGCTTGAGCGTATCAATGTGCGCTTGGGCGAGCTTACCCCCTGATACTTATTTCTTCTTTCGCTTAAGTCTTGACATTATTTGCTCAAGCGAATTTAATGCAGCATTTGGAATGGAAGTCTCCTACTTTAGAGGGGAAATCAACGCTTGAGCATGGTGTTTGTCCTTTGTCCTTTCTCTTTGACACTTAGCATTTGAAGTTTGAACGATGAGGTGAGTTATTCTGAAAATCAAAAGTATGAAAACATAACACACAGATTATTAAATTAACATCAACAAAGAAAAGAAAAGAAAATGTAAAAGATTGGGTTGCCTCCCAATAAGCGCTTGTTTATCGTCTTTAGCTTGACGCTTGATAGATTTTTCAATATGGGTCATGGAGCTGGTGGATAAGAGTATTGAGTTTTTCCACCTCCTTTCCTAAGTCAGGCCTTGACATTTTTCCATTCAGATTTTCAAGTGCACCTTCTGAGTATTTATTTGTTTCATCAATAACAAAGTTGGCTTCTTCTTTCTGCACTCGAATTTTTACTCTTCTGTCATCCACATCTATGATGACTTTGGCTGCTTTCAAGAATGGTCTCCCCAGTATTAGAGGGACTTCAGAATCTTCCTCCATAACTATGATAACAAAGTTCTCATGAAATTCAAATTTATCAACTTTGACCTCAATATTTTCAGCAATACCATAAGGGGTTTTTATTGATTGATCTGCCATTTTTAAGGTCATGTTTGTTGGCTTTACTGAAAAATCCCCTATACTTTTAAGTGTGGATAATGGTATCAAATTTACACTAGCACCAATATCTAATAAAGCTTTACTTTTTGAAAGATTTCCAATTGTGACAGGAATAGAAAAACTCCCTGGATCTTTGGTGTTATAAGGTACTGCTTCAGAGATGATAGTATCATGTCCATCTTCTTCCTTAGTTATTTCCTCAGTCAGTGTGGTCACAGCCTTGCAATGCTCTATTGGGTTTGTTTCAGTGTTTGCTCTATACTGAGGCTTCTGTTTCTCAGCAAGTTGTCGGGCTAGTTGTCCCAATTGTGTTTCCAAGTTCCTAAGCGATGCTTCATTGTTCTTTTGACTTGCTAAAGAAGTTTGTACAAATTTTTCCAAGGTGTCCTCTAATCTAGAAGTTCTCTCCACCAAAGAAGGACCATTATTTTGATATGGTTTATTTGAAGAGCTGGGCTCTTGCTTCCATCCTTGGCCTTGGTTTTGGTTACTTCTCCATCCCTGAAATGGTTGGTTAGAAAATTTTGAATTGAAATTACCAGACCTTGCTTGGTTATTCATATATAGGATGGATTGTTCTCCTTGCTCTCCTTGACAGTGTCCATTCTGATGTTCTCCTCCATAAAAATCACATCTCATTTGTGCTTGTTGGTTTCCCGTGGAGGATTGTACAGCATGCAGTTGTTGAGGGAGTTTTGCCATTTGCTGTGTCAGAGCTTCAATTTGTTGTGTCAAAATTTTATTTTGAGCTAAAATGGCATCTGTTGTATTGAGTTCCAACATTCCCTTCTTTTGGACTTGTGTTCTGTCATGCTGAGCTTGGTAATCTGTGGATGATAATGCTTCAATAATCCTTGTAGCTTGCTCTGCATCTACTATCATCATGGTTCCTCCAGCCGCTGCATCGAGTATCATTTTGGTGTCTGCTTTAAGTCCACTGTAGAAGATATTCAATTGGGCAATATCTTCTAAGCCATGGTTTGAGCATCTTCTTAGGAGAGATTTGAAACGTTCCCATGCCTCGCAAAAGGGTTCATCATGGCTTTGTTTAAATGTTGTAATATCTGATTTAGCCTTGATAAATCTAGATGGTGGGAAAAATCTGTGTAGGAATTTCTCCTCCACTGTGTCCCAATTGTTCAGGCTTTGATTTGGGTGCGACTGGAGCCATTCTTTAGCTTTACTTGCAAGAGAAAAGGGAAACAATCTTAGATATGCTGCTTCAATTACTTCCTGTTCAAAACCCATTGTTCCTACTAATTCATAGAATGTGGCCAAGTGAGTGTATGGATCCTCACTGGACGTTCCATGGAATTGATGGGAACTAATTAAACTAAGGAAGGCAGGTTTCATTTCTATAGCCCTGATTGTATTTAGTATAGAAATGCTTGAGTAGTGCCTAGGTCCTTGTTGCAGGGTGTAATCTCCAAGTGTTCTCCTTGGTGGATTTTGATTGTTGCTGTTGACATCAATTGTATGAGAAGATGTTTGTCCTGCTTGGAAGTTCTGTTTGGCTTTCTTGATTTTCTTGAGGAACCTGTCTATCTCTGGATCAAATACAAGTTGTTCTTTTGTACCCTGTCCTCTCATGATCATAAATCAAGTACTCAAAGTAGCAAGGTTACTAAAAAAATAAAAATAAATTGAAAACAAATTTATTTACACTGTCTTGTCAATTCAATGCTAAATATTCAAACTTAAATCACCTCCCCGGCTGCGGCGCCAAAACTTGATGATGTATTTTTCTTATATTGGAATGAAGAGTTCAATGAAAGAGAATCAAGTTTGTATAATATGAACTCAATGTAATGCTTGTGCCAAGTTTAAACACAGAAGTTGTAATATAGTATAGTTGTCGTTCCACTGAGGAGGTGTTAGAATGAAGATCTTAGTTTTGAATTGATTAGGCAGAAGGTTTTTGTTTTGTTTTGTTGTGAATGATGTTGAATGAAAAAATGAATAACTAACAGAGAATAAAATTTGTAAAAGATAACAGTGAATAATTTTGAGAAAGAATCAGTTTAGTAAAACAGGGATTGGCTTCATCACATCTTTACCTTCTGTAAGCTGCATAAGTTTTTATATAAGTAAATCGAAAAGATAATTTCTACGTCACAATCACAGTCATTTGTATTGATCCCTCGACTACAAAATTCATAAGAATGATTTCAAACCGCTGATCCCTCAGTCACTTTGAAATCATCCCAGCATTATCGATCGATTGTTTTGACGTTTATTGCGTTAGATGTAACATCCTGCTTTTAATAATAGCTCTATTTTGTAAATTTTGAAGTATAAAAGATCTGTTAGTGTTACTCAATGAATAAAAACACTCTATGGATGGTTGTGATACTCCAAAATTTTATTTTCTGGGTATAATTATAGGAATTACATAAACCTTTAAGGATGAGGCCCAAATTCCGAGTGAAAACTGCAAATTCCGAGTGACCAAAAGGAATTCTGAGTGGAAAATGGAAATACCGAATGAAAATGGTGTTTTCCGAGTGGAACATGGTCAAGAGGAATTATTCCGAGTGAAATTCTGTCTCAGAGACTCACTGTTGAGTCAAACATGTTAGGAAGACTCAATTCCGAGTCAAGTTCTTCAAAGGATTCATTTCAGAGTCAATTATTCCTAAGTGACTCGTTTCCGAGTCAAACATCCCAAAGAGACTCATTCATGAGTTAAGCATATTCCAAAGACTCGTTTCCGAGTCAAATTAGGATCAGAAGTTGCAATTCTGAATGAAGGGATTCCGATTGACAACATATATGTCTTGGGTCGGTTTAGGATCAATTATACCGAGTGACAACTTATGTACCTTGAGACGTTTTCAGGAGAATCTGTCAAGTACAAAAACTGAGTGAATTCCGAGTGAAGGATTACCAATTCTGACTGAAGGTTACAAAATCCGAGTGAGTTGTCCAAGTCAGGATCTCCGAGTGAGTGAAATGAATGGCTAAGGTATTCCCCGAGTGAGAATGGGCAAGAATGCCAAGTATGAGGCCAAATGAGTGTTAGTCGGTCTTAGTATTAGTTACCGAGTGAGATGCTGCTCAGAAGATGAGTTGATAAACTTGTAGTATACTTCCGAGTGAAATAAGGTTGGGAGATATTCCGAGTGACGTATGACATTGGGGACCCCTTCCAAGGGAAGGAAAGTCTATGTATTCTCCGAGTGAGAAAGGTGTAAACGTGTCGAGTGGTGAATGGATAATGCATTCCGATTGAATAGTGTTTGGAATACACCGAGTGGTGTTTAATTGGGAAGTAATCCGAGTGAGCCTCTTCCGAATTCCGAGTGAAAAATGTTGTATGTATTTTGACTAGGTAGTAACCATTTTGAGTGAAAAAGGTAACCTGTAGTCCGAGTATCTAAGTATGAAATAAAACCGAGTGAATGAATCCCTCCAAGTGATAAGAAGCTTGAATGGTTCCGAGTAGACAAGAATTCATTAGGTCTGAGTAATGAGAGGTCAGAATAATGCCAAATGGAGCTTAATGGTGGAATCCGAGTGTGCAACTCCGAGTAAGAAGATACCGATTGAAGAGATTCATGTGAAGAACTTGGGAACAACTTCACCGAGTGGAAGACCTTGTGCTGGATGGATTATTTGAGAGGAAGAAAAGAGTTTAGAATAAACGCCGAGTGAAAGTTAACCAGGTAATATGTCAATTCTGGAATAAGGTTCTGAGTGAGTGGATGAGTTGTACCAGGTAGAACAGTGTGTAGAGATGACTCGGATTTAGTTTGAAATTACCGAGTGAGAATGACTAGAACAGACACGGTTTTAGGATGACTTAACCGAGTGGTAATCTGAGGAATTTTGAATCAGTTTAGGACGACTTGACATAGTGAACAACCGAAAGAAAAGGAATCGTAGACCGGATGGAACATTTCCGAGTGCCTCGACCCGTCCTGAACTAGGATCTAAGATCCGATGTCTCTTATAACAGCTTGGATGGGCGGTGTAAGGGAAGACTGACTGATTTTAGACCGGATTAATACTCCACACCGGCTAGCTGCTTGCGAAGCTGTTCTTAAACCGGTGTGCACACCAAACAATTCTGAGCCGGTGTTCACAAACCAACCTCTTCGTAACTACACAACAGCATTCCTTCCCTTCTTCACTCAACACCGCCCCTCACACTCAAGACCGCCCTCACCCTCCACACTGCCCTCACACAGCATACCGCCTCACACGCCACACCGCCCTCTCTTAATACCGCCCACATACTGCACTCCGCCCTCACACCCTACACTGCCCCATATACTCAATGTCGCCCTCTTCAAAAAACTCCAACACCGAACACCTTTTAATTTCCACTTCAGCTAGTGATCAGCCCACTTAATCATATAAAACCAAAAATGAGTGGCACAACGAACCAATCGCAAGGGAAAGTGCACCCATTATAATACCTTTATGTATTTTATTTCAATCAATGCAAAGCTGACTGTAAAAGGAGTCAAAAGACTCCATTATCACACCTAATCCTCCAACCGATGTTTTCCACTCACTTTCTTAATATTAACCCAGTGCTATGACTCTAAGAACACATACACACACGAAACATAGCCACAGACACACCTCTGTTATCAATTCCTCTTCCTATAAGCTTCTTCCTCTTTCTTTTCTTTTCTCTCTCACTCGGATCTGAAGCAACACAGTGAAGGGAACATTTTCTTCTCATCTAAAGAACTCCATTAAGGTAAGAGGGGAGAGGGTTGTGAATAACTATGAAATGGGTAGAGTTGTATGCTGTTCTAGGATTTCAGTGTTAATTTCGTATCTTGTTGCTTAATTTTGAAGCTAAAAACGTATGAATTTGACTCTGACTTCTTCATGAAAATTGTAGATCTTTTTCTTATGTGAATTTTGATACCTGATTCAACTGATTTGGATATGTATAGCAAAAGTTATAGTCAAAATACTACAGCATGACCGAGTGAAATATTTAAGCTAAGTTCTATGCATATTTTGATATTCTGGGAATTATACATGCATAATAAGCAATTGATGTCTTCACTAAAGTTGTAGATATACATGTTAGGGATTTATAGAAAGTGGTTTCAAGTTAAAAAGATGCTTGTAGCTCTAGTTATGCTCAAAATACAGAAGTATGTTCATGATGCAAATCTGTTAACTATGAAATCCGAATCTTGTTTTCAATACTGGGAATTTTGTGGTATGAATTAGTTGTTGGTGTCTTCATGAAAGTTGTAGATAATTATTTTAAGAGTATTTTAGAACTGGTTTCATGTTAAAATCATTTGTGTAGCTCTAAAAACGTTGAAAATACTAATATATGTACGTTTTGAAAACTCACCTGGAGGCAGTGTTGTATTTTGTGGATAAATGGTATTTCTGCTTAGAATTTGAATTTATGATCTTCATGAAAATTGTAGATAATTGTGTTAAGATTAATTTAGAACTGGTTTCATGCAAAAATCATTTTTGTAACTCCTGAAACACTGAAATTACTAACATATGTATGTTTTGAAAAAAACTCACCTTGAGGCAGTATGGTATTTCGTGGATAAGTGATATTTCTGTTCGGAATTTAAAATTGTGTTCTCCATGAAAGTTGTAGACAATTATATTATTAAACTACAGAAAGTGGAATCACCTAAAAAGGAGTTAATTTGCTCATGTTATAACTGTTTTACTAATGTATGTCGCTGTTTGGAAATGCTGAAATTTGCTTATAATAGTTATTATGGATAAAAATGATATTTTCTCTATGGGTAATGATTTATTATTGAATTCTTGAGTGATTATGAATTATTATAAATGCTGTGGAGTATCACACAGTTTGTATATTGTGATGGTGAATAATTATGAATGACATAATTATTATATATGTACATGAATGCCTTGTGGTTATTGACATGTGTGGTTGAAACAGTAAATCCATGATTTTGTGAATTATTATGTGTATTGTGTCCCTTGAGGACTTGTATTATCCAAGAGGTTTTGGAAATATGGATATCATGGTATGTTAAATGATAAAGAGAATTAAAGGCATTCATGCATCATAAGCATTGGACGCACCATGGAATTTAGGGGTTCCATGATTGCCTACCCTGGTGGGGGGTTACTCTATGATGAGTTTAAGCCCTATTTTCACAAGAACCATGGAAGTGTAGGGATCCATGGTTGTGCAAATTCCTATTGGTATACTTATTTGTGCAGGAGCCATGAAGATGTACGGATTCATGGTTATGCTAATTCCTATTTGTGTATTTGAAAGTGAGGGCCATGAAGGTGTAGGGATTCATGGTTATGCTAATTCCTACTGGTGACTCTATGAGACTTTTTACTGCAGTATTCCCACCAAACCAAATGGATCCAGCATGACATCATTTGACTAACTGAAGAATTATTAAATGGACTTGTTTGGCATATTCATCATATCATTATGAATTGTTGATTGTGTTTGTGCAATTTTATCTATTTTATATTTATTCTATATTCAGTCTCACTCTTACATTAATTTTTACAGTGAATGACACGCAGAATGCAGAGTGATGCCATGATTGATGCCTATTTGAATTCTTACTTGAACTTTGATTTCATGGGTTGTAATAAGTATAACATGTCATGTACCATTATCTTCTAAATCGTTTTCGCCATTTGAATATTTTCTTGAATCTAATTATTCACGACTAGTATGTATGATAATTTTCCGCAGTTATCAACTGTTACATAAACTCTGAATTGAATTTATGAATTTTAAAATGATCTTTCGAAAAAGCGAAAAATTTACTCGAAAATTTTAATTAACGTTTCGGGGCGTTACATGTTGGTATCAGAGCATTTTCAAAAATTCAGGACCAATTGCTATGACATGTATTGATTCTTGATATACTATATGAATTGTTTGATTATTTGTTTGATAATATGTTACGTATGTACTATATAACTTGTGCCTAACTGATAAAATGCAAAGTGATTTGTTTGATTACTAGCTTGATGACATCATAAATGAGTGTTATATGACTTATTGCTTATCTGATAAATTATAGAATACTTGTAGTTACGTTATAATATTATATATATATATACATACGATATATTTTCCTATAGGATTAGTATAAATCAAACCATGAATATAGGATGGCAAGGAACGAGAACGACGCTATGGCAGCTGCTATCAACCGTTTGGCTGAAGCTATAGAGAGGCAAAATCAACTAAGAATTTTCGAAGGAAATCTCCAAGACAGATTAGCACGAGAAGAGATTAACAGACAACTGAAACCTCAGTCAATTACCTTCAAAAGGAGAGGATCGTTTTATCCAAATCGTTTCAAGGGAAGATCATCATCTTCTTCTGAAAAACATAACAATCACGTGTATATAAAGTGTTTTAAGTGCGGAGGTAATCACCATGTACGTGATTGCAACAGACCCTTAGGAGATGTCACTTGCTTTCGCTGTAATCAGAAAGGCCACATCAGCCCAAATTGTCCACAAAACCATCAAAACAACAATAACACCATTAATAATCCAAGAGGTTATGGATATCGAGAAGTTTGTAGAGAAAACGCTCGCGCTGTTCAACCTATAAGACAATATAGGGAGTCAATAGACGAGAGATCACATACAGGAAGAGTCTTTGACATCAGTGGGTCAAAGATGGATCAAGCAGGCGATCTTATGCAAAGTAAGTGTGAGAATAATGATACCATTTTATCTATGTTGTCTGATTCTGGTGCTACACAGAAGTAAGTTAGACGTTTTCAATTACCCGTGAAGCCTATAATATATGACTTGATTATTTCCATTCCCAACGGTACACAACTTAGGATTACTAAGGTGTGTGATGATTATTCTGAACTCACAGAAGATAAGAACTTTCTTGTCAATCCTGTTTATCTTTGAAGAATGTGGAAGTAATTCTAGGAATGAATTGGATATCGGTGAACCAAGTTTTAGTAGACTGTCATAACGAGACCAAGGTATTTCCATTAGAAGAAAATCCTATTTCAGACAACCATTTTGTGAGTCTCTTTCCATACCAATCAACCATGTCTTCTTATTCTTCAATGTGAAAATAGTCCAAATGATGGAAACTCATTATTCCTTTTTCATTTTCTTGGACATACTAAGGCTAGAGAATACGTAGAGCTTAAGGTGAAATTCTTTTACCCTTTTTGTTGTTTTAGGTTTTGGTTTATATGATCATAGGAGAGTGCATTATGAATGAGTTTAGAAATCATTTTCATATGAAACCCAAAGGAGGAATATATCTTAAGTATCCTTGAATAGGTGTAAAATGGTATATGAAGATTTTAGGATTTGAGATGAAAGATAATGGATATTAAGAGTGACTATTTAATTTTAGTGAAAACCTAACTCTAGAATTTAAGGGAAATGAGTAATGATGTTAGGAAGAGTGATTTTTTTTTTTAGTGAGAACCCAAGATGATGTGTGTATAGGTGTTATTAATAATGGAGGTTAGTGGTTGTTAGGAACTTGACGAAATGAGGATTTTGGTTAAGTTGATGATTCGGATGACTTTTAATACTCTAGGATGATTATATATGGGAAATTGAATTATTGAAACATTGGTATTAGAGACTAGGAGAAGGATGTATATGGCTATGTGAGTGATTAGAGGACTTAAATTTAGATTGTTGATGTTTATGATGATGTTAAAAATGGTTGCAAGCAATTGATAGTGAATTAAGGGAATAAATACTAGAATCACTTTGAAATAGTTGAATTAGTAATGGTTGAATGATTCATGTGATAGTTTGGAAAGCTAAGAGCCATAGTATTATTATTGATAGGATTAGTTAGCTCTTTAAGATTTAGAGAATTTAGGTGTTGGGAAAGGAATTCCCGAAGCCTAACATAGACGTGTAAATTGGATATAAACAAGTTAAAAACTTGATAATGAGTTTTGGGGGAAGATGTCTTATGGTGGTATAATAATATCATGAATATGTATAGTTGTGATAGGATTGTGTTTCGGATAATAGTGCGGAATGATTCCAGCTTTGAAATTTCGAGGACGAAATTTTTACTAGGGTGGGAGAAATGTAACATCCTGCTTTTAATAATAGCTCTATTTTGTAAATTTTGAAGTATAAAAGATCTGTTAGTGTTACTCAATGAATAAAAACACTCTATGGATGGTTGTGATACTCCAAAATTTCATTTTCTGGGTATAATTATAGGAATTACATAAACCTTTAAGGATGAGGCCCAAATTCCGAGTGAAAACTGCAAATTCCGAGTGACCAAAAGGAATTCCGAGTGGAAAATGGAAATACCGAGTGAAAATGGTGTTTTCCGAGTGGAACATGGTCAAGAGGAATTATTCCGAGTGAAATTCTGTCTCAGAGACTCACTGTTGAGTCAAACATGTTAGGAAGACTCAATTCCGAGTCAAGTTCTTCAAAGGATTCATTTCAGAGTCAATTATTCCTAAGTGACTCGTTTCCGAGTCAAACATCCCAGAGAGACTCATTCCTGGGTCAAGCATATTCCAAAGACTCGTTTCTGAGTCAAATTAGGATCAGAAGTTGCAATTCTGAATGAAGGGATTCCGATTGACAACATATATGTCTTGGGTCGGTTTAGGATCAATTATACCGAGTGACAACTTATGTACCTTGAGACGTTTTCAGGAGAATCTGTCAAGTACGAAAACTGAGTGAATTCCGAGTGAAGGATTACCAATTCTGACTGAAGGTTACAAAATCCGAGTGAGTTGTCCAAGTCAGGATCTCCGAGTGAGTGAAATGAATGGCTAAGGTATTCCCCGAGTGAGAATGGGCAAGAATGCCAAGTATGAGGCCGAATGAGTGTTAGTCGGTCTTTGTATTAGTTACCGAGTGAGATGCTGCTCAGAAGATGAGTTGATAAACTTGTAGTATACTTCCGAGTGAAATAAGGTTGGGAGATATTCCGAGTGACGTATGACATTGGGGACCCCTTCCAAGGGAAGGAAAGTCTATGTATTCTCCGAGTGAGAAAGGTGTAAACGTGCCGAGTGGTGAATGGATAATGCATTCCGATTGAATAGTGTTTGGAATACACCGAGTGGTGTTTAATTGGGAAGTAATCCGAGTGAGCCTCTTCCGAATTCCGAGTGAAAAATGTTGTATGTATTTTGACTAGGTAGTAACCATTTTGAGTGAAAAAGGTAACCTGTAGTCCGAGTATCTAAGTATGAAATAAAACCGAGTGAATGAATCCCTCCAAGTGATAAGAAGCTTGAATGGTTCCGAGTAGACAAGAATTCATTAGGTCTGAGTAATGAGAGGTCAGAATAATGCCAAATGGAGCTTAATGGTGGAATCCGAGTGTGCAAATCCGAGTAAGAAGATACCGATTGAAGAGATTCGTGTGAAGAACTTAGGAACAACTTCACCGAGTGGAAGACCTTGTGCTGGATGGATTATTTGAGAGGAAGAAAAGAGTTTAGAATGAACGCCGAGTGAAAGTTAACCAGGTAATATGTCAATTCTAGAATAAGGTTCCAAGTGAGTGGATGAGTTGTACCAGGTAGAACAGTGTGTAGAGCTGACTCGGATTTAGTTTGAAATTACCGAGTGAGAATGACTAGAACAGACACGATTTTAGGATGACTTAACCGAGTGGTAATCTGAGGAATTTTGAATCAGTTTAGGATGACTTGACATAGTGAACAACCGAAAGAAAAGGAATCGTAGACCGGATGGAACATTTCCGAGTGCCTCGACCCGTCCTGAACTAGGATCTAAGATCCGATGTCTCTTATAACAGCTTGGATGGGCGGTGTAAGGGAAGACTGACTGATTTTAGACCGGATTAATACTCCACACCGGCTAGCTGCTTGGGAAGCTGTTCTTAAACCGGTGTGCACACCAAACAATTCTGAGCCGGTGTTCACAAACCAACCTCTTCGTAGCTACACAACAGCATTCCTTCCCTTCTTCACTCAACACCGCCTCTCACACTCAAGACCGCCCTCACCCTCCACACTGCCCTCACACAGCATACCGCCTCACACGCCACACCGCCCTCTCTTAATACCGCCCACATACTGCACTCCGCCCTCACACCCTACACTGCCCCATATACTCAATGTCGCCCTCTTCAAAAAACTCCAACACCGAACACCTTTTAATTTCCACTTCAGCTAGTGATCAGCCCACTTAATCATATAAAACCAAAAATGAGTGGCACAACAAACCAATCGCAAGGGAAAGTGCACCCATTATAATACCTTTATGTATTTTATTTCAATCAATGCAAAGCTGACTGTAAAAGGAGTCAAAAGACTCCATTATCACACCTAATCCTCCAACCGATGTTTTCCACTCACTTTCTTAATATTAACCCAGTGCTATGACTCTAAGAACACATACACACACGAAACATAGCCACAGACACACCTCTGTTATCAATTCCTCTTCCTATAAGCTTCTTCCTCTTTCTTTTCTTTTCTCTCTCACTCGGATCTGAAGCAACACAGTGAAGGGAACATTTTCTTCTCATCTAAAGAACTCCATTAAGGTAAGAGGGGAGAGGGTTGTGAATAACTATGAAATGGGTAGAGTTGTATGCTGTTCTAGGATTCCAGTGTTAATTTCGTATCTTGTTGCTTAATTTTGAAGCTGAAAACTTATGAATTTGACTCTGACTTCTTCATGAAAATTGTAGATCTTTTTGTTATGTGAATTTTGATACCTGATTCAACTGATTTAGATATGTATAGCAAAAGTTATAGTCAAAATACTACAGCATGACCAAGTGAAATATTTAAGCTAAGTTCTATGCATATTTTGATATTCTGGGAATTATACATGCATAATAAGCGTTTGATGTCTTCACGAAAGTTGTAGATATACATTTTAGGGATTTATAGAAAGTAGTTTCAAGTTAAAAAGATGCTTGTAGCTCTAGTTATGCTCAAAATACAGAAGTATGTTCATGATGCAAATCTGTTAACTATAAAATCCGAATCTTGTTTTCAATACTGGGAATTTTGTGTTATGCATTAGTTGTTGGTGTCTTCATGACAGTTGTAGATAATTATGTTAAGAGTATTTTAGAACTGGTTTCATGTTAAAATCATTTGTGTAGCTCTAAAAAAGTTGAAAATACGAATATATGTACGTTTTGAAAACTCACCTAGAGGCAGTGTTGTATTTTGTGGATAAATGGTATTTCTGCTTAGAATTTGAATTTATGATCTTCAGAAAAATTGTATATAATTGTGTTAAGATTAATTTAGAACTAGTTTCATGCAAAAATCATTTTTGTAACTCCTGAAACACTGAAATTACTAACATATGTACGTTTTGAAAAAAACTCACCTTGAGGCAATGTGGTATTTTGTGGATAAGTGATATTTCTGTTCGGAATTTGAAATTATGTTCTTCATGAAAGTTGTAGAAAATTATGTTATTAAACTACAGAAAGTGGAATCACCTAAAAAGGAGTTAATTTGCTCATGTTATAACTGTTTTACTAATGTATGTCGCTGTTTGGAAATGCTGAAATTTGCTTATAATAGTTATTATGGATAAAAATGATATTTTCTCTATGGGTAATGATTTATTATTGAATTCTTGAGTGATTATGAATTATTATAAATGCTGTGGAGTATCACACAGTTTGTATATTGTGATAGTGAATAATTATGAATGACATAATTATTATATATGTACATGAATGCCTTGTGGTTATTGACATGTGTGGTTAAAACAGTAAATCCATGATTTTGTGAATTATTATGTGTATTGTGTCCCTTGAGGACTTGTATTATCTAAGAGGTTTTGGAAATGTGGATATCATGGTATGTTAAATGATAAAGAGAATTAAAGGCATTCATGCATCATAAGCATTGGACGCACCATGGAATTTAGGGGTTCCATGATTGCCTACCCTGGTGGGGGGTTACTCTATGATGAGTTTAAGCCCTATTTTCACAAGAACCATGGAAGTGTAGGGATCCATGGTTGTGAAAATTCCTATTGGTATACTTATTTGTGCAGGAGCCATGAAGATGTAGGGATTCATGGTTATGCTAATTCCTATTTGTGTATTTGAAAGCGAGGGCCATGAAGGTGTAGGGATTCATGGTTATGCTTGTAACTTCCCTGATGTTTTAATGAAAATTATGGAATGGGAAATGTTAGTGAATGTTTAGAAATTCTATTTAGTATTTATTCTGTCTGAGCCAGTGTCGAGATCGGTCTCAGAAGCGCGGACAGGCAGAGCCGAAGATCGGATGAGTAAGGAAGAGCGGGCTGGGCTAGGCGGTCTGGTCGAACCGTTGTGAGGGGAGCGCCTCACACGGTGTCATAGCCCGGATCAACCTCATACTAACTGAAACAACGGGTATCTGTGACAAAGAGACGAGAGCGGATGATATATCTGACTTCTCGGGTTGTAGCTCGGATTTCCGAGGTATGAACATTAAGTTAGGACGGCGGGGCCGATATTTATATTGGGCTTATACTCTTGCGAATTATTAGTGGATTGTGACTACTTAGACGTTGAGGGGATAAACACGTGTAATTGATTTGATAATTATGCAATAGTTTAAAATAGTGAAATTGATTAAATTTAGTAAGAATACAAATAAAATAAAGGAAAAGACGATCTTGCCCATGAGCCATATATATATAAGAAGATTCCCTTCCTTTCCTCTTCATTTTTACAAGTTACCTTGCTGTTGGTCTGTTCCTTCTCTTTCGTTTTACTCTTCTCTCTTAACGCTGATCTGCATGCACTGGAGAGAGACTCCATTTGTGTCTAAACTTCAATTTAACCTCATTCCTGTGATCGGGACTTCAAGGTGAGTCTACTGATCCAACCCAATTGTAATTCCCTTATTTCTTTTATTCTTTGGTCGTTAAGAGCCATGTATGGCTATATTCGTGGCTGTTCTCCACTCCTCTGTGAGTGTGAGCCCAAATGTTGTCCATGAACTAAGGACGTTGAAGTGATGAAGCAGTAATTCATAATCCGTAAGTAGTAGGCTAAGCAACGGAAGACTGAGTGAAGGAGTTGAGACTGCAGAACCGGTGCTCAGAGAAAGAAATCGGCACAGAGAGTAGATCATCGAAGCGTGGAACCAAAGTAAGGGGGGTGTTCGGGTTATAATTAATTAGAATAGGACTTACTTCTTATTCAGGTCTTTGAGGTAACGTAAACAGACTAAGGGAAAATGTTGTTAAATGTAATTGTGTGTTTATGCTATGCATGTGTGACTGAGTTTAATAATTTGTGGATGATCGGATGTGGATGAGTTTATCATGTATGATCTTGTGAATCTAATGTGAAATGATCAGTGTTATGTGACGTCGGGTTAGCAAGCAGGCTACCTGAGTGATGAGAAATTGATATTATTGTGAGAAAGGTAAACTGTTGAATGATTATGTGGTATGGGATGGCCGACGGTATATGATAGCCCCTCATTTCTGGCTCCCGTGGTTTTCGTGCCCAGTTGAGCTACCCAGTGGTCAAGTAGGACCCAGTGGTCGAGGTGGAGAGTCAAGCAGGACTCGGTGAACCAAGCAGGGTTCACGGGGTGTCAAGTAGGACCCCCAGCTGAAGGCCAATCCTTTAGTATCCGGATACTAGGAGTTAGATCGTATGAGAGTCAGTTGTGATCGCGATGCATGTAATGAATGTGATGTATGTGATGGAATTGTGTAGTTGGTTTAATACAGTTACTGCATGAAATACTTTATGTTTCGGTATGTTTATTTATGGGTAATGCTTGATGTGTATGTATAGATATGCATGTGTATTTGTTAAGATCCGTTCTAAATTAATTACAATGCTAAACACTCACCCTTGCATATTTTTTTTTAGTAACCAGAGACAGGGCGGGGGAAGAAGCCGTGGAGCCGCGCCAAGGGGGAGAACGGTGCCAGGGTTTGAGTGAATTTGAGTGACTCTTTATAGAGTCATATGTGTGTATAAAAACTTTTTAGGATAGTTATTAGATGTATTTAAGTAAGACCAGATCAGATGTAAAACCTATATTTTAAAAATATATTACTGTTATTTGCTTATGATTTCATGGTAATTCTTTGGGTTCGCAAAACCATGTTTAGAGTGAAGTTTTGGGAGTCCGGTTGTATGCTTTGTATAATCCAGTGTGTGAAAGGTGTTCGCTCCAGGGAACAGAACCTCGTTTAAGTGAGAGTCCAGAATCTCGCTTAGACGAGTAGGGGCCTCGATCAAGCGAGAAGCCCTGATCCCCCTTTCTCCCATCCGTTGTGTTTAAATTAAATTGTTTTTCTCTAAATATCGATTAATTTTCAAGAAAAGGAAAAAATTTATTGTAAGACGTAATCGTTTGAATAAAAATAAATGTAAAAATAATCTAGGACGTTACACTTGGTATCAGAGCGGTTCTTTCTAGAGCCGGTGTGTGGGCCGATCTAGTGAATGTGATAGTTTTATGAAAGTTAATTGTATTTTGTTATGTTGAGATTGTGTGTGGTCTGGCACCGTTCCCTTGGCACTCCATTGGCATAGTATTCTATGAATATAAGGTAAATCTATGATCCCCTGACTGATCTTGGTTATTAATGGTGATGTGTTTGCCCATTGTAGAATTACGAAATGGCCGGAGAGACTAGTTCTGGGGGAAGAGATGATTTCTTCTCTAGATTTACTCAGCTGATGAGTAGGACCGAGTCCGGTCCCACTCTGGATAAATTCTTGAAAAGGAATCCTCCAACTTACAAAGGGGGATATGACTATGATGGGGCATACATCTGGATTAGGGATATTGAACAGGTTTTTGAATATTTTGAGTGCTCTGAAGAGCAAAAGGTTTTATTTGCTACTTACCAACTAAAAGATGAGGCTAGAGTATGGTGGTCCCGTATGAAGGTGCAGATGAACGCAGCTAATGAGCCGTTGGTATGGGCGAATTTTCGAAGGAGGTTCCTTGTTAAATACTTTCCGGACAACTACAAAATCCAAAAAGAAATGGAATTCCTGAAGTTGGAGCAAGACCGGATGTCTGTAGCTGAGTACACCAGCAAGTTTGATGAGCTGTGTGATTTTTACCACCCTTTCTCGTTAGAAGGGACTGAAGGTAGCAAGTGCGCCAAATACGAAGCTGGACTATGGATTGAGCTCCGTAGTGTAATCGTACTGATGGAGATTAGGGACTATCCGACCTTGGTGAACAAAGCAAGGCTGACAGAAGAAGTGCAGTTGCAAAGGATGTCTCAGCCAAGAGATAAAAAGCCATTGAAGACAAAAGGTTTCAGCTTCAAGAGGATGGGTCAATTCTTTCGGGGCGGCAAGTCTTCTGCTACCTCCTCATCCTCCTCTGGTCGTGGTTCCACTGGTCGATCGGGTAATCCCCCTGGGAATCGTACATGCTACAATTGTGGTCAAGAAGGACACATTGCCAAACATTGCCAAGCTAATCAGATTGTGTGCTTCCAGTGCGGACGACCAGGGCACCTCAGGCCCGATTACCCTCAGAGGCAGCAGCAGGGCAGGACGGATAACCGAACTAACGCTTCTGGGACCCGGGGTTCCAACTTCTCGAGAGGAGGTCGGAATGGAGCTGGTAGAGGGAACCCACAAGTGGGAAGATATGACGCCTAATCTAGGGATGCCCAGAACGCCATGACTGGGCGTGTATTTGCGTTTGATGCTTCAGAAGCTATGAGGAACGACAATCTGGTGCAGGGTAAGTGCCTCATCTGTGGTTATCTGGTTGATGTGATTTATGATTCAGGTGCCACCCATTCCTTTATTTCGGAAAGCTGTGTGCGACGGCTTGGTCTGCCAATCAGTTTAATGGAGAACGCTCTTATTGTTTCCACTCCAACTGGTTCTACTTTCTGTGCAACTACAGTGTGTAGGGAACTACCGATGCAAATCGAAGCCCGTACTTTTTGAGTAAATTTTATTTGTATGCCATTGAAGGACTTAGACGTTATTCTAGGTCTTGATTGGCTTGCTGCTAATCATGTGTTGGTCGATTGCTATCGGAAGAATATTGTTTTCTCCCAGGAACTTGACGTGAAGAACGGGGTGAGCGATGTCTTAACCACGTATGTTGTTTTATTCGCTTCGGAGGGTCGGCATAACCTCCTGCTAGGTGATATTCCGATTGTTTGCGAATTTCCTGACGTTTTTCCGGAAGAAATTCCGGAGCTGCCTCCCAGTCGGGAGATTGATTTCTCTATTGATTTGATTCCCGGGGCAGAACCGGTGTCCCGAATACCATATAGAATGTCTTCGGTGGAATTAACCGAAGTAAAGAAACAAGTGAACGAATTATTAGAAAAGGGCTTTATCCGACCTAGTGCCTCACCCTGGGGCGCTCCGGTGTTATTGGTAAAGAAGAAGGACGGTAGTATGCGAATGTGCATTGATTACCGACAGCTGAACAAACTGACCATCAAAAATAAATATCCACTACCTCGGATTGATGATTTACTGGACCAGTTGCGAGGCGCCGCTGTGTTCTCTAAGATTGACTTGAGGTCGGGATACCACCAAATCCGAGTGAGGTCGGAGGATATCCCAAAGACAGCATTTCGGACTCGTTATGGGCACTTCGAGTACGTAGTAATGCCCTTTGGAGTAACAAACGCTCCTGCCATTTTTATGGATTATATGAATCGGACTTTTCAACCGTACTTGGACCAGTTTGTGGTGGTATTCATTGATGATATTTTGGTATATTCGAGGTCGGACGAGGAGCATGCTCAACATCTTCGACTTGTTTTACAAGCACTCCGTGAGAAGAAATTGTACGCTAAATTATCTAAGTGTAAGTTCTGGAAGAGTAGTGTACAATTCTTGGGGCATGTAATTTCCCAGGAGGGAGTCTCAGTTGATCCGACAAAAATTGAGGCGGTTATGACTTGGGAGACACCGAAGTCAGTAACTGAAATCCGGAGTTTCCTTGGATTAGCTGGATACTATCGACGCTTCATTGAGGGGTTTTCTCGGATAGCACTCCCTCTGACTCGATTGACAAGGAAAGGAAACCCTTTCGTGTGGTCGCAGAAATGTGAAGTAAGTTTCCAAACTTTGAAGCAGTGTTTAACTACTGCACCCGTGCTTGCACTGCCCGATGTGACCAAAGAATTTGAAGTATATTGTGATGCATCCAAATTTGGATTGGGGTGTGTGTTGATGCAAGCGGATCGAGCAATTGCCTATGCTTCAAGGCAATTGAGGCCACATGAGGAGAATTACCCGACCCATGACCTGGAACTCGCAGCAGTAGTGTACGCACTGAAGATTTGGCGCCATTACCTGTATGGAGCTCGCTTTGTAGTATTTAGTGACCACAAGAGTTTAAAGTATTTATTTGATCAAAAGGAGCTAAATATGAGACAAAGGAGATGGATGGAGTATCTGAAGGATTACGACTTCGATTTGAAGTATCACCCGGGCAAAGCAAATGTTGTAGCGGATGCACTAAGCAGGAAGGTATTACAGTGGCTTACTTAATGGGCAGAGAACAAGGACTGCTAGAAAGCTTTAGGGATATGAATATTGGAGTGGTCATGAGTGCGCCAACACGAATGACGATTGGAATGTTAAAAATCTCCAATGAATTTTTGGAGTCTGTAATGGCCGCGCAGAAAGACGATGAAGAGTTACAGAAGTTGATCGACACTCAAGCCCAAGGTAAAAATGAGGAGATAACTCGAGGTGAGGATGGCGTATGGAGATTCAGGAATCGAGTTGTGGTGCCTGCACATGGAGGCTTCAGGCAGGCGGTGTTAACAGAAGCACACAAGAGCTCTCTGAGTATACATCCAGGAGTGACAAAAATGTATCATGACTTAAAGAAGGAATTCTGGTGGCCAAACATGAAGAAGGCAATAATCGAGTATGTGAAATCCTGTATAATATGCCAGAAGTGCAAGGTTGAGCACCAACGACCTCCGGGTTTGCTTCAACCTCCAGAAATTCCGATCTGGAAGTGGGAAAGTATCACCATGGACTTCGTGTCCGGACTACCCCGCACTCAAACCGGATACAACGCAATTTGGGTGATTGTAGATCGACTAACCAAAAGTGCGCATTTTCTGGCAATAAATATGAAATGGTCGTTAGATCGATTAGCTAAGTTGTACGTTGCTGAGGTCGTACGACTGCATGGTGTGCCCTCAAGCATTATCTCCGATCGGGATCCCCGATTCACTTCAAGGTTTTGGGGAAGTTTGCAACAACAATTGGGTACTGAGCTTAAATTGAGTTCGGCTTACCATCCCCAGACCGATGGCCAATCAGAACGGACTATACAAACTCTTGAAGATATGTTAAGGGCATGTGTACTGGAACAAGGTGGATCATGGGAAAAATACTTGCCCTTGGTGGAATTTGCATATAATAACAGTTACCATAGCAGTATTGGGATGGCTCCATACGAAGCTCTCTATGGTCGGAAATGTCGTACTCCATTATGTTGAAATGAGAACGGCGATGCCCTTCATCTGGGGCCTGAGATGATTCAAGAGATGAATGAGCAAATCGCTTTAATCCGAGAGAAGATAAAAATTGCTCAAGATCGGCAAAAGAGCTATTATGACAATCGGCATAGACCTCTTGAATTCCAAGTGGGTGATTGGGTGTTCCTAAGGATTTCACCAACTAAGGGTGTAGGTCGAATTTTGAAGAGTCAAAAGCTTAATCCGAAGTATATTGGACCATACCAAATACTAGAGCGGATTGGTGAAGTCGCATATCGGCTGGATCTTCCCCAATCATTGACTAACATCCACAACGTGTTCCACGTATCACAACTTCGAGCCTACATTCCGTGTGATACAATGATTGTACCGAGTGATTCCATTGAAGTGAAGAAAAACCTGACAGTGGAGGCTGTACCGATTAGCATTGAAGAGCACCAAACCAAACGTTTAAGGAACAAGGAGGTACCGCTGGTGAAGGTGAAGTGGCAGAATTTACATTGGATGAACTACACTTGGGAGTTAGAATCCGATATGAGGCGGATGTACCCTCATCTTTTTCAACCGGAACACTGATTTCGGGGACGAAATCTCCTTTTAGGGGGGGTGAGTGTAACATCCCTGATGTTTTAATGAAAATTATGGAATGGGAAATGTTAGTGAATGTTTAGAAATTCTATTTAGTATTTATTCTGTCTGAGCCGGTGTCGAGATCGGTCTCAGAAGCGCGGACAGGCAGAGCCGAAGATCGGATGAGTAAGGAAGAGCAGGCTGGGCTAGGCGGTCTGGTCGAACCGTTGTGAGGGGAGCGCCTCACACGGTGTCATAGCCCGGATCAACCTCATACTAACTGAAACAACGGGTATGTGTGACAAAGAGACGAGAGCGGATGATATATCTGACCTCTCGGGTTGTAGCTCGGATTTTTGAGGTATGAACATTAAGTTAGGACCGCGGGGCCGATATTTATATCGGGCCTATACTCTTGCGAATTATTAGAGGATTGTGACTACTTAGACGTTGAGGGGATAAACACGTGTAATTGATTTGATAATTATGCAATAGTTTAAAATAGTGAAATTGATTAAATTTAGTAAGAATACAAATAAAATAAAGGAAAAGACGATCTTGCCCATGAGCCATATATATATAAGAAGATTCCCTTCCTTTCCTCTTCATTTTTACAAGTTACCTTGCTGTTGGTCTGTTCCTTCTCTTTCGTTTTACTCTTCTCTCTTAACGCTGATCTGCATGCATTGGAGAGAGACTCCATTTGTGTCTAAACTTCAATTTAACCTCATTCCTGTGATCGGGACTTCAAGGTGAGTCTACTGATCCAACCCAATTGTAATTCCCTTATTTCTTTTATTCTTTGGTCGTTAAGAGCCATGCATGGCTATATTCGTGGCTGTTCTCCACTCCTCTGTGAGTGTGAGCCCAAATGTTGTCCATGAACTAAGGACGTTGAAGTGATGAAGCGGTAATTCATAATCCGTAGGTAGTAGGCTAAGCAACGGAAGACTGAGTGAAGGAGTTGAGACTGCAGAACCGGTGCTCAGAGAAAGAAATCGGCATAGAGAGCAGATCATCGAAGCATAGAACCAAAGTAAGGGGGTGTTCGGGTTATAATTAATTAGAATAGGACTTACTTCTTATTCAAGTCTTTGAGGTAACGTAAACAGACTAAGGGAAAATGTTGTTAAATGTAATTGTGTGTTTATGCTGTGCATGTGTGACTGAGTTTAATAATTTATGGATGATCGGATGTGGATGAGTTTATCATGTATGATCTTGTGAATCTAATGTGAAATGATCAGTGTTATGTGACATCGGGTTAGCAAGCAGGCTACCTGAGTGATGAGAAATTGATATTATTGTGAGAAAGGTAAACTGTTGAATGATTATGTGGTATGGGATGGCCGACGGTATATAATAGCCCCTCATTTCCGGCTCCCGTGGTTTTCGTGCCCAGTTGAGCTACCCAGTGGTCAAGTAGGACCTAGTGGTCGAGGTGGAGAGTCAAGCAGGACTCGGTGAACCAAGCAGGGTTCACGGGGTGTCAAGTAGGACCCCCAGCTGAAGGCCAATCCTTTAGTATCCGGATACTAGGAGTCAGATCGTATGAGAGTCAGTTGTGATCGCGATGCATGTAATGAATGTGATGTATGTGATGGAATTGTGTAGTTGGTTTAATACAGTTACTGCATGAAATACTCTATGTTTCGGTATGTTTATTTATGGGTAATGCTTGATGTGTATGTATAGATATGCATGTGTATTTGTTAAGATCCGTTCTAAATTAATTACAATGCCAAACACTCACCCTTGCATATTTTTTTTTAGTAACCAGAGACAGGGCGGGGGAAGAAGCCGTGGAGCCGCGCCAAGGGGGAGAACGGTGCCAGGGTTTGAGTGACTTTGAGTGACTCTTTATAGAGTCATATGTGTGTATAAAAACTTTTTAGGATAGTTATTAGATGTATTTAAGTAAGACCGGATCAGATGTAAAACCTATATTTTAAAAATATATTACTATTATTTGCTTATGCTTTCATGGTAATTCTTTGGGTTCGCAAAACCATGTTTAGAGTGAAGTTTTGGGAGTCCGGTTGTATGCTTTGTATAATCCGGTGTGTGAAAGGTGTTCGCTCCAGCGAACAGAACCTCGTTTAAGTGAGAGTCCGGAATCTCGCTTAGACGAGTAGGGGCCTCGATCAAGCGAGAAGCCCTGATCCCCATTTCTCCTATCCGTTGTGTTTAAATTAAATTTTTTTTCTCTAAATATCGATTAATTTTCAAGAAAAGGAAAAAAATTTATTGTAAGACGTAATCGTTTGAATAAAAATAAATGTAAAAATAATCTAGGACATTACAATGCTAATTCCTACTGGTGACTCTATGAGACTTTTTACTGCAGTATTCCCACCAAACCAAATGGATCCAGCATGACATCATTTGACTAACTGAAGAATTATTAAATGGACTTGTTTGGCATATTCATCATATCATTATGAATTGTTGATTGTGTTTATGCAATTTTATCTATTTTATATTTATTCTATATTCAGTCTTACTCTTACATTAATTTTTACAGTGAATGACACGCAGAATGCAGAGTGATGCCATGATTGATGCCTATTTGAATTCTTACTTGAACTTTGATTTCATGGGTTGTAATAAGTATAACATGTCATGTACCATTATCTTCTAAATCATTTTCGCCATTTGAATATTTTCTTGAATCTAATTATTCACGACTAGTATGTATGATAATTTTCCGCAGTTATCAACTGTTACATAAACTCTGAATTGAATTTATGAATTTTAAAATGATCTTTCGAAAAAGCGAAAAATTTACTCGAAAATTTTAATTAACGTTTCGGGGCGTTACATTAGACGCCATCCCTAGCTACCTACTCACAATAAGTATTTCTTTCAGATCTGCTTTCAAAAGTCACTTCCCAGCATACTTGAGAAAACTTAAAACAAGAAAATAGTGATCAAGTACTTTCAGGCATTAAACGCAGAAGGAAATACAGAAACTTATCAAATCTCATTACTAAATAAAAACTTACAGCAACATTACTTCAGTGTTGAATGGATTATAGCCAATCCCATAAGGGAGTTTAGTTACTCATGCTTTGCATTTTCACCTTCAAAATATGAATACAGAAAATAATGGAAAAGGTTGAATTGTGAGGGAAGTACAGGGAATGAATCTCATGTTGTTTGCAGCTTGATTTATAGAGGTTGTGCTCTAGCTTCCCATGCCCACTTATGTAGAACCCATGCAGCATCTTTCAGAGACTTATAGAAACACAAGAAAGTGGGTGAGTTGGCATCGCATCATTGGTGAATAAAGAATTAAGAGACCCATGCTGTATGAGTCACGCTTGAGCTTGATGGTCACGCTCAAGCGTGAAGGGTCCTGATACTTATTAAATGTTTCACGCTTAAACCACTACAGCCATGCTTAAGCGTGGCCTTCCTTGTCCAACTTCACGCTTGCCCATGCTTAATCCACGCTTAGGCTTCCATTTTCATCATTCCACGCTTAAGCGCCTAGTGTTCACGCTCAAGCGTGAGAGGTCCTGATGCTCTACAACTTGTTCAAGCTTCAAGCTTAAGCTTGCTGTTTTCAAACGCTCCCAATCACGCTTGAGCTTGCTCTTTCACTCTTAAGCTTGCCCTTTCACGCTTAAGCTTGCCTGCTCAAGCTTAAGCTTGATCTTTCACGCTTAAGCTTGCCTGCTCAAGCTTAAGCTTGCCTTGCTTTCCTGTTGAATTTCCTGTAACTTTCCAAGAGTTTTAACACTATTTTTCTTTTATACACCTATCCATCACTACTTAAAAGTTTCATGCTCACTTCCTTTAATAATTCATCAATTTAGCTCAAGTCTTTACAAAATTAGTTCAAATAAGTCATGAAATCAATGCTTAATCAACACTTATCAGTGTTTCACCCATTTCCCCTACCATTTTCGTTTTCTCCATTGGCAAAAGAGGAGACCATGGAAGCTTGAAGTCTAACCCTCTCCTCTTCCATTTTTGTTTGCTCCCTCTCTCTCCCTTGGTTCCATTTTTATTTTTGGGGTGAGGTAAGCTTTTCTCACCATCTTTGATGAATTTAATATTATGCTTATGAGTTTTATGGCTTGGGAGAGTAATGTATATGAATGGAAGTTAGTGGAGAGCCATAAATATGAAGACACTAATATGGGTTATCATAAATGCAAGATTTGATGGTAATAAATAAGGTAGATGAATTTATGGTTGGAAGATGGTGAAAATTAATGGGTATTTATGAGTGTAGTTGAGTTTGGTGAAAACCCTAACTTTTAAGATTTAGGGGAAAATAATAAATGTAGTTTGGGTAATGTGTTGGAAGGCAAATACATGACATTGATGAGTATGGATAGTGATATATGATGTATTATGAATGTTAGGCTAAAGTTGTTTTGTAGCCTTTAAACATAATGACTGAGGTTTGATGGGAAGGAATTCCCGAAACCTAATAAATAAAGGAATGGTGTCTATAACATGTTTTATACATGTTATAAAATTATAGATATAATAATAGTTAATTAGAATTGAAGTTGTGTCTTGAATGGTTGATTAATTGGAATTTTACATGTATGTTAATGTAGGATCCATTCCGAACAACGAGGTGGGCACATCGTATCAATTGAAATTCTTCTCTTAAGGTAGGAGAGGAGTCTTTATGTTCTAAATACATGAATTGAATAGTATTTGATTGCCATATGTGACCATATGCGTGTTTTCCTTGCTTGTAATGTTATGAGGAATTGTAATGTTGTGTATGACGTTGGTGATGTGTTTGGCAACATGCAATGATTGTATTTGGAATAATTATGGTGTGTTATATGGTGGCGTGGATTTTTTGACAATGTGGTGCCTTGAATATGATGTTATACTTATGTCCACCATAAATGTGAAATGAATATAGTTGATGTTTGATTGAGAATGGGTGTGAATGAATGAATTGAATTATGTTAATGAGAACTATTGAGAATAACACACGAAAGCTTAAACCAATGGCAATAACCAACAATAATAAATCCACTAAAAGCCTTGTAGTGATGTTGGGGATGATGATAATGATGATTGATGAGTGGCATGATTAGGATGCATAGAGTGAGAAATGCATATGATTGGCATTTGCATCCATGGCATACTACAAAGCTGTCAGTGTTGGGATTTTAGGGGATTCCCCCGGTTGGCCCAGTGGGAAGGCGGCTCTGTGCACAAGCGATTTGTAGTTTCCCCTGTGACTCGGTGTGTAAGTCACGAAGCTGCCCATGTTATGCTACAGGGAGCCACATGTGGTTGACCCTTATGGGGGTGGATCTTGATGAGCAGGTGTCCTCGGTGGTCCTTGGGATCACAACTACCATGATATGACTCATGGTTGGCCTGTAACACCATATATTGAATATGTGTTACTGCGGTCATGGTGAAAATGACCAGGTGTTGCAAAATGGGCAATGCGTTTTGGTACTAGTAAAAGATTTGTGAAATGCATGCAATTTTATGATAAGTGTACACATTTTACTACTGTGGTAAGGGTATGGTTAGATGATCATACTTGAATCCCACAATTAGTGTTTATATTCCCACAGTCAGATCTACAATTGTCAAAATAATCTGTTGTGCATATGCATTAGTTTAAGAGTATTTGCATATAGCAAGGAAGTATGCCAAAGGTGATGAGATGTGATGATGGTTGTATTGTGGGTGAGAAAATGAATTAAGATAACATAAAAGATGTGAATACCAAATAATGATTTCTGTAAAATGATGAGATGTGTAATAGTGCAATTTGTCGAAGGACTAGATCATGTGTATGATTTTATACTTTGCTTAATTTACAAAGATGTTTGTATTATGTTATGATACTTGATGATGAAATATGCGTGAATACAAAGTATACATGTTGTGATACATATGCTCATGATCACATGGTATTCATATTCATTCTTTAGGAATATATGACTCACTCTCCCATGTTGTCTACTTTTTAGACTTGTGATACAGGGCACTCATGGGTGGAGTGAATCCTTTGAAGTACATTTTGATGAAGGAGGTAAATAGGTGTAGAGGAAACGCCTTGGCTGGAAAATCTAGATTTTTGTGTAGCATATAGTGTACATGTATGCTTATTTTGCCATCTAGATTGTAGCTTGATGATTTTAAGGGTCATGTAGGAAAATTAGACCTTGGTGTGTATGGCCAATTTTCATTAATGACCTAGATGATGTATGATAATGAATTATGATGCTTGTTGATGATAAATACTATGAATGAATGGTGTATTTCACAACTTGTAGCATTTTATGAAGTTTAAGAGAAAATGATTTCAAATATCATACATTGAATAAATGGGAATTAATCTTGATGTGTATAAACAATTAGATGAACTTTAAAATGCATGGTTGAATGTATCTAACATATTGGTATAGGCTAAAATGGCATGAAATGAGAATTGGTATATAAAGTTGTGTGAAATTCCATGTCATGTAAAACTCACTCAAGCGAGTGTGAATCTCACTCAAGCGAGATCCTCTTATATCAAAGGTGTGGCTACTAGCCACATTTCGCTAAGGCGGAAAGGCTTTCGCCCAAGCGAGAGCGAGGTGGAGAGCTACTGGACCATTTTCGCTCAAGCGAGATGGTAAGTGTATGGTGGCTCGCTCAAGCGAGTGAGGGAACATTCAATTCTGGAAGAATTTCGCTCAGGCGGGCCTGGCCTCGCTCGAGCGAAATGTGGGCAGTGAGGTTCTGTACCCTTTTCGCTCAAGCGAGCGTGCTTCGCCCAAGCGAAAGGAAGACCTGTTGCTGCTAGGACGATCTTGCTCAAGCGAGCAGAATTCGCTCAAGCGAGATCTGCATCTGATGCAATTTCTCCCCTCACTCAAGCGCGCTTGCTGGTTCTGCCCAGGCGTGGGTTGTTGAACTCGCTCAAGCGAGTGGGGCATCCATGCCGCTAATTCCTCCAAATGTTTTTATTTCAATTGTTTTGTCTTTTCTTTGCATCCATGCCACTCCTAGCATCATTTGACAAATGTATTTAACATAATTTGATCTATGAATCTTCAAAATCATTTATCCTTTTAAACCAAATCATATAACATCATTATAAATGATATTTTCCGCTGTCTTTAATCGAGAGATTTTCATGAATCATTTTTAACTCACCTCCTCATATCTCCATATATGAGGTAGGTTTTTCATAGATCTAGGGTATTAAATTAAAGCTTCACCACTCTATTTCTGTATCAAATAATGACTCGTAAAACGCAAAAAAATTACCCCTAATTTTTAGGGCGTCTCACCCGTAGCCATTGTCGGTTAGGAAGTATGCAGGGGAGTCCGACCCCGGTAGTCATTTGGATGCATATGTGAATGAGTCTCTATTTTTAGGAGATGAGGACATTATCTACTGAGGCCTTAGGATTGTTAACCAATTGGCCTCAATTACTCAAGAGGAGGGGTGAATTGAGTATTAAAAATTTTACTTTGGAATGCTTTTGAATATAGTTTTTTTACAATTATATACTTAATGGAGATGGTAAAATTAATGTTAAGCAATAACAATATCAAATAACAAAGTAAGCAAGCAACTTAAATGCACAATTTAAAAGAGTGTAGGCAAAGAGAAAATTACAAACCGATATAACAAGTTCCACCACACCGGTGTATGTCTCGCCTTCAAGCAACCCACTTGAAGGATTCCACTATTGAAGATTAGAGATACAAACTTTGAACAATTGCAGCTTCCTAGTGTTCCACACTCAAGAACTCAATTCTCACAAGTGCAAGGGCTCCCCACCCAATCTCTTAATCTCACAATTTCACAAGGTTGAAACCCAACCTAAACTCAAGAAATTTGGTGTTTAAGAATACAAGACTAACTCTCCAATAGAGTGGATATACAAATTTAAGCTTAAGAATTATAACCCTCTGAATGTATGTGCAAATAAGAAATTAAAGAGACCTTATGCTAAGAGAAAGAACAGAGAATAGAGAAGAGAGCAGAGAGTGATTTTCGTTCTTCTGGGATGCCTCAAATGCTTGGCTTCCTTCCCTATTTATAGCAATTTGAAGTTGGTGCCATTGCAATGAATTATTCCTTTAATTCCCTTTCGACGTAGTGGAGCTTGGTAAATTTCTTAAATTCTGTAATAGTGTCTTTGCTTTACTTAAATCAAGTAACGATGTTTTCTTTGCTTTCCTCAAATCACGTAGTGCTGTTTCCACTTCAGATTTGAAATTCAAATTCAAAATTTAACTTTCAACTAAATGAATAGATTCATTTTTACCATGAATAGATTCATTTAGTGTAATTTGACATCTAATTGCATATGAATAGATTCAGGATCAAATTGAATAGACTCAAGGCTATGTTTCATATTTTTTAAGAGTGCCAAACGTATGAATAGATTCGAGGACATGTTGAATCGATTCAAGCATGAATTTTGAAGTTCTTGGGCCAATTTTCACATGTAAATTGATTTAGGCAATCTCTGAATCGATTTAAGCCTTTAAAAAATCAAGTTACTGGGCCAAAAACACATGTCAATCAATTCACACCTTCACTGAATCGACTCATGGGGTTGTTTGGTCCTTCTTCATGCTTTGTTCAATCCTTTTTAAGATGTAATTGCATATGGCTTGATTCCTTTGATCCTTAGGCACATGGATGAACATTTTTCACTTGTTTTAATCCTTTGTAATTGTTTTGACTCAATTCTTTGGTATTCATCAAATTTCATATCATCAAACATAATTAATTTATGTATGTTTGATCTTGAGTCTTCAACTATTGTGTTGATTATCATTATCAAAACCTATGTCAACATATAAACACATTCTCCCCCTTTTTGATGGTGACAACCAATGTGCATCTCTTGGGGTGTTAGTTTCATAACAATTTTAAATGAAAGGTTTTGACAAATAAATCCCCCCCTTACTGATGCAATTGATACCACTTTGTTAAGAGAAATCACTTGTCATTTGGATACCATTATTTAAAAGATGTTGTTTGTTAAGAAAACTATATCTCATTTTAAATACCACATGTTAAAATAATTCATATAGACAGAGCATGGTGGCAGCAAAAACAAGCATCAAAGACAAGCATAATAATAATCTTTCCCCCTTTGTTTCAATATTGTTTATCATTGGTTCGTACTAATCTCTCCCCATTTGGCATCGTCAAAAATAAATACTAATAAGTTAAGGAGAAGGAAATTTTCTTTAAACATAAAGTGAAATCTCATTTAGACATGATAAGAAATAAACATAAAGTTAAGGAGAGGTACAAAGACTAGCTTATGGGTTAAAAAATCTAAACTTAGAAAATTATTAAGCGAGTTCATTATAATGCGTAGTCATGTCATTCTCCATGTGATCAAAGCGTGTTTTCATGTTATTCTTCATTCCATCAATGCGAGATGACATCCCATCAATGCGATTGTTTAAGGCATCAAAGCTAGTGTTGATGGTTGTGTTTAGCCTATTGAATAATTCTTCATTTGATGCAACATCAGGTACTTGTTGTGTTTGCTCTTTAGGCTCATCATGTGCTTCATCGTCACTTATTGTATTTTCAGGAGAATAATGTCATTCTTCATTCCGATAGTTCTAACCCATTTTGGAGAGATATTGATTACCAATGAGTCCTTTCGGACCTATACTCCTTCACTTTATTTTTAAGATCAACTTGAAAGTAATAAAGAAGTTTGGTGATCAAAAGAGCATAAAGGAGGTGAGTGAGATAAAGTTTGGTGATTAATCATATGTTGCTTTATAAGTACTATCTAATTTATTTTCTTTTGGTGCAACGTTGCCCATAGAAAGAGGATTTGAGTCTCACTTACCCTTGCATTGTTGCTTCATTTTAGGAGAAGGATTTTCACCAAGCATTAGTGGATTAGACGGTGCTCTAGATCCATTTCTCCAATAGTGCTTGTTGATGAAGAGGATAAGCTCAGAAAGGCTCTTGCTTCTAATGGATTATAGTTTTACTCGGGAGTAGGTTTCTTTCCAATAAATTCAGTATTACTCAATGAGAGCTTACCAACCAAGTAAAGAATATGGTTATCAAGATGAATGGTGACTGCTTTCATCTTAGCTATGTGACAACTATTTCAGACGCACAAAATGGAGTAAAAGGGTCGAATTAGCTCAGGATAAATAAATGATTCTTGGAGTGCAACAAACTCAACTAGGTATTGTTGTTGAAGAATTTTGAAGAAGAAGAATCCATTCTCATAGAAGAGTTGGATATCAAGCCAGTGAGGAGGTACAAGGTATTTTTGAGAAAATTTCTCTGTGTACCTAGATAGTTGCTTTTGAGTATCAAACAATTGAGATAAGTTAGAGGTTTGGGGAGTAGAAGAACCAGCAATGTCAGCACTCTTTTTTCTTCTTGGGTTTGAAGAGGAATCCATGAATTGAGGCTTTGGAGACTAAGAATGAGATGTTTCTTGAGAAAATTAAGAGTAAAGAGTGAAGAGAGGAAGAGGTGTGAGTGAGATAGCATGAAACAACATGTATTTATAGGGTCAGGCACGCGTGAATCGATTCAAATAGGGGGTGAAATAATTCAAATGGCTAAAACAAGTAAAAATTGGCAAGTTTCACATGAATGAATCGATTCATGTGATGGAGTGAATCAATTTTTTTTGGGAGATTGAACTTTGTCATTTGCATGCAAAAGTTCACATGTTGCACAGAGGTCACAAGAATTGCATAGGAAAAGCACAAGATTCCACATTTTCAACATATGCATCAAAAATTTGAATTCAAATGAGTTTAAAATTTCAAAAGTTTTGGCACTTGAGTTTTGAAACTTTTGAAGTTTGAAAAATAAAGTGGTTTTGTATGGAAAAATTTTGAGTAAGAAATCTTTTAACAAAGATTTTATAAAAATCAAGGATAAGAGGATTTCAAAGTAATGTTAAAAAAATTTTAAATACAATTTGAAATTTTCAAATGCCTAATTCCTTTCTAATGTTTATAAACTATTCTTTTGCAAGGGATTTAGTAAAAATATCCGCTAATTGCTTAGAAGTATCAACATGCTCAAGAATGCAATCGCCTTTGAAAACATGATCTCTTATAAAGTGGTGACGGATCTCAATGTGCTTTGTTCAAGAGTGCATAACGGGATTTTTGGAAATATTAATTGCGCTAGTGTTGTCACATTTAATAGGTATGTGATTTAAGATAACACCAAAGTCGAGAAGTTGTTATTTCATCCAAAGAATTTGATCATAACAACTTCCAACTACAACATACTCTGCCTCAGCTATTGATAAAGCAACACTTACTTGTTTCTTGTTATGCCAAGAAACAAGGGAACTACCAAGTAAATGATAAGTACCATTGGTGCATTTTCTATCAAGTTTACAGCCAGCAAAGTTAGAGTCAGAATAACCAATTAGAGTACATTTGGCATCTTTAAGGTACCATAAACCAACATTTTGTGTTTGAACAAAATATTTCATTATTCTTTTAACAGCAGTTAAATGTGATTCTCTAGGACATGCTTGAAATCTACCACACATACACACAACAAACATGATATCAGGCCTACTAGCAGTTAAATAAAGTAAGGATCCAATCATACCTTGGTATTTGGTGATTTCAACATCCTTACCTTTTTCATCTTGTTTTAAACATGATGTACTTATGGGTCTGGCTATTTCATTTGCTTTGTCCATTTTGAATCTTTTAAGCAGTTCTTTACAATATTTAGATTGACTAATGAAAGTCCCTTCTTTAGTTTGCTTGATTTGTAGTCCAAGGAAGAAGGTAAGTTCTTCCACCATAGACATTTCAAATTTATCCGGCATAATCTTGGCAAACTCTTCGCAGAGAAGTTCATTAGTAGCATCAAATATAATGTCATCGGTATAAACTTGAACCAAAAGAATGTCTTTGTTTTTACGATTTATAAATAGTGTAGTATTAACCTTTCCCCTTTCAAAATTATTTTCTAAGAGAAATTTACTTAGTCTTTCATACCAAGCTCGTGGAGCTTGTTTTAAACCATACAAAGCTTTTCTCAATTTGAATACATGATTTGGAAATTTGTAATTTTCAAAACCAGGAGGTTGATCTACATATACTTCTTGAATATAACCATTTAGAAAAGCGCTTTTGACACCCATTTGATAAAGCTTAAAGTCCATGCAACAAGCAAAAGCTAATAGCAGCCTAATTGCTTCTAGTCTAGCTACGGGAGCATAGATTTCTTCATAATCAATTCCCTCTTCTTGATTATAACCTTTAGCAACTAGCCTAGCCTTGTTTCTAGTTATGATTCCATTTCCATCAAGTTTATTCCTAAAAACCCATTTAGTGCCTATTACTTGGTGATCATTGGGTCTTGGCACAAGTTCCCAAACTTGATTCCTTTCAAATTGATTTAATTCTTCTTACATAGCCAACATCCAATGTTCATCAATAATAGCCTCGTTAATGGTTTTAGGTTCAATTTGAGAAACAAAGGCTAAATGATTACAAGCACTTCTAACAGCGTTACGAGTACTTACTCCCTTTGTTATTTCACCTAAAATGTTGTCCAAATGATGATCTTTTGAGGTGATCCACTCCTTTTGTTGAGGTTCCTCATTTGGGGTTGCTTCTCCTTTGTTGTTGATTTCTTCTTCTTTGTTGTCCAATGTCATCTCTTGGAAGGTACCTACAACACTAGTGCAGAAAAGGGATTTAATCATGGTTAAAATAGGCTTTTAATCATGGTTCATGAACCGTGGTTGTTACAACTGTGATAATAGATGAGGGCTTTTAATCACGGTTGGCAATCGTGATGATAGATCCCATTTAATCATGGTTGTTGTTAACAGTGATTAAATAAGACCATATTTAATCAGGGTTGCCAACCATAACTGTGATTACACGTGGTCATAAATGTCCATTTGCATTACTATATATAATCATAGTTATGGTAACAAGCGTGATTAAAGTGTATCTATCGCCACGGTTATTGTAATAATCATGATTAAATATGAGGTTTTTTTTAATGTGGACTCTGTTCTATTGATTTCCCAAACCTACAATATGATACAGCTAGCACAGTATATCCCCAGCATATGCAGCAACAAGAAATGAAAACAAATGGTATGTATATATATATTAATTTGCTATCAAATCATAACAATGTAGAAAATGAAACTATATACAATTATATAACATTAATTTGCTATCAAACCCTAAACCCTAAACTATATACAATTAACATGAATGTAAACTAATACACCCTAAACCCCTAACCCTACAGTAGGTACAACTATAAGAGAATAAAATTCATATATCTATCTAAGTCCTTGTGTCATTTCAATGAAGTATGTAGCCCATTGCTTTCTAACATTGTCTACAAGTGTGTTTCCTTACCACATTCAAAACAAGTCGGTGAGAAATTATTATCTTTAGGAGTAGATTTCTTACCTTTAGAAGTGAAGTTCTTTTGGAATCATTTGTTTCTCATAAGTTTTCCAAAATGCTTCACAAATAAGCCTAGCTCATCATCATCATCATCTAGGTTTCTTTTGGATTCATCTTCATCGATTGAAGTGGCCATGAGAGCTAGCCCTTTTTTCTTGGAGGACCTTTCTTCCTCCTTCGTAATCTTCAAGTCTTTTAGCTCTTGTTCTAACTCTTGAAGCTTACCAAATAGTGTAGCAAGATATATCTCGTTTATGTTGGGAGATTGCTTGATGGTAGTAACAAGAGGTTGCCATTCCCTAGTAAGACTTTTTAGAACTTTGTGGATAAGTTCTTTATTAGTGTATGATTTACCAAGTGTAATAAGATGATTAATAATTAAGGTAAATCTCTTTTGTAGTTCTAAAATAGTTTCACCAGAATTCATCCTCAAACTTTCATATTGACTAGTTCAAGTACTAATTTTAGAATCCTTGACATCACTAGTTCATTCATGAGTAACTTGAAGAGTATCCCACATTTCTTTAATAGATTTACATGTTACTACTCTAAAAAATTCGTCAAGACCCAAGGCAAGAGTAATAAGATTTTCAGCTTTATAGTTATATTGTACTTTCTTTTCTTCTTCACTAGTATAATCATCCATATGTTTTTCAACTTGTTTACCATCAACATTATGCATAGGTATAAAAGGACCATTTTCAATAGCATTCCATATTTTTAAATCAATGGATTGAACAACAATTTTCATTCTTTCTTTCCAAAAAGCGTAACCCTCACCATTGAAAGCGAGAGGTCTATTTGTGGCACCACCCTCAGAAAAAAGGTTATAAGAAGTAGAGGCCATGTCGTTCTCTTGAAGCTGTTAAGCTTGATCTACCAAGAGTCAAGCTCTGATACCACTTGTTAATCAAGTGGCCTCAATTACTCAAGAGGAGGGGTGAATTGAGTATTAAAAATTTTACTTTGGAATGCTTTTGAATATAGTTCTTTTACAATTATATACTTAATGGAGATGATAAAATTAATGTTAAGCAATAACAATATCAAATAAAAAAGTAAGCAAACAACTTAAATGCACAATTTAAAAAAGTGTAGGGAAAGAGAAAATTGCAAACCGATATAACGAGTTCCACCACACTGGTGTATGTCTCGCCTTCAAGCAACCCACTTGAAGGATTCCACTATTGAAGATTAGAGATACAAACTTTGAGCAATTGCAGCTTTCTAGTCCCATACTTAAGAACTCAATTCTCACAAGTACAAGGGCTCCACACCCAATCTCTCAAGCTCACAATTTCATAAGGTTGAAACCCAACCTAAACTCAAGGAATTTGGTGTTTAAGAATACGAGAATAACTCTCTAATAGAGTGGATATACAAATTTACGCTTAAGAGTTATAACCCTCTGAATGTATGTGCAAATAAAAAATTAAAGAGACATTATGCTAAGAGAAAGAACAGAGAACAGAGAAGAGAGCAGAAAGTGATTTTCGTTCTTTTGGGATGCCTCAGATGCTTGGCTTCCTTCTCTATTTGTAGCAATTTGAAGCTGGTGGCATTGCAATTAATTATTCCTTTAATTCCCTTTCAGCATAGTGGAGCATGGCACATTTCTTAAATTCTGTAATTTTGCTTTCCTTAAATCAAGTAGCGATGTTTTCTTTTCTATCCTTAAATCACGTAGTCTGTTTCTACTTCAGATTTGAAATTCAAATTCAAAATTTAACTTTCAACTAAATAAATAGATTTATTTTTACCATGAATAGATTCATTTAGTGTAACTTTACATCCAATTACATATGAATAGATTCAGGATCAAATTGTATAGATTTAAGGCTAAATTTCATATTTTTTTAATAGTGCCAGACGTATGAATAGATTCTAGGACATGTTGAATAGATTCAAGCATGAATTTTGAAGTTCCTGGGCCAATTTTCATGTGTGAATCGATTCAGGTAAGCTGTGAATCGATTCAAGCCTTTAAAAATCAAGTTACTATGCCAAAAACACGTGTGAATCAATTCACACCTTCACTAAATCGATTCATAGGGCTATTTGATCCTTCTTCATGATTTGCTCAACCCTTTTTGAGATATAATTGCATATGGCTTGATTCCTTTGATCCTTAGGCACTTGGATGAACATTTTTTACTTTTTTTAATCCTTTGTAATTATTTTGACTCAATTCTTTGGTATGCATCTGATCCGATCTGGATACCAGCCTCCAGACTAAGACGTCATCTTGACTATTTTGGAAGGTCAACCGGTATCACAGGTCAGCATCTGGACTGTAAAAACACCGTGCTAGGAACTCTTCCTTCACCGGTTATCCATTCTTATTCTTCCGTGACATATAACCGTTTGCCTAACACAATGGTAGGTTAAGTGGTTTCACTACTTATCACGATTGATACCTTGCATAATGGAAGATGTCTATGTCACCCATCGAAAGGTGCAAAGTACAGCTACAAGAGTGATATATGGAAAAGATAGATCTCCCCTCATTCCTATGTCAGAATCGTACACTGATCATTGACCTACCCTCGATCGTACACTGAGCATCGAACTACTCTGATTGATACGCTACATATGGCATCAGAGCCTCCTGGCCTACTTATACCCAACGATTCATTTTCCATGTTCAACTATAAATAGCATATTCTCATACACATGCAAGGTTATGTTGTTCTTACTCTTATCATACTATTGCATTGCTAAAGTGTTCTTTGAGTTCTCATTCACTCCACTAACTTGAGCGTCAGAGAATCTTCACAGGTGACACCACCTTTCGCCCACGTCAACGAGAAACTCTGGTGTGAAGGATCTCCAGGACAACAAGACCGATCTCTCACACTGAGAGGTCAGATTATAATACCGGATACCCACTGTACCGGTGTACAAACACTCAAATCACCAACTTTTATGGCTGGTTCCCACACTGGATCATAGACCCCGGTTCAGACCAGTTCATTGGCACGCCCGATGGGACTCGATAGAGTTATTCCCATATTTCGTAGAAGTTCAGCAGTTAGTCATGGAGGGAGATGGACGTGATTTCGTCAATGTTCATGTAGAGGACATGACCCATCAGCATGCTGGTAGAAGACTCATTTTTGAATCTCTTGGAACCAACTCGAGGAGAATGGTACCAGTTGTAACCCCAGATCCTCGAGACGAAGTTACAAGGCAACTCAGGGAGGAGTTGATAGAGCTTAGAAGGGATAAGAGGGTGACAGGAGACAAAGCAATATCCCAGACTGAGGAGATTCATCACACATCTGGGAGAGAGAAGTCTACTACTCTCCAATATTCGAAGATTCCCACCTATGAGAAGCGGGAGCAAACTCAAGACTCCAGAGATAGAATCAGTGGAAGGAGGAAGGAACAGGTAGTGGTGACCTCAGGGACGTATAGACTTAACGTTCCTTTCTCGAGGAGGCTCATAAGTGTGCCTATCCCCTTGCATCTACAAACAACTTAACCGCTTTCGATCGGAAAGCATAATGGAGAGACGGATCCCACTAAGCATCTTGATGCTTACGTGTATGATGTGTTTGAATATGTATTTCAGGTTGAATAATTTTGATAATGACAAAAGCAATTGAAGACTCAAAGCAAAAGGCTCAAGTTACCATGAAAACAGAGATAACAGCATCAGACCTGTAAAAATGCGCATACTAATCGATTATAAAATCCAACATAATTGATTATAGAAGTTCTGACTATAACATAATCGATTAGATATTCACATCTAATCGATTACCTAAGTTCTATTTGTCACCTAATCGATTGCATCAATGGAAATAATCGATTACCAAGTTGAGAATTTGAATTAAGAGCATCAGGTACATCTCCTAATCGATTACAATGTTGCCACAATCGATTACCAAAGTTCTATAATGTTACTAATCGATAAAACTACAAGAACTAATCAATTACAAAGCTTCTGTTTATTACATAATCGATTGTACATAAGCTACAATCGATTACCATGTTGCGTGACACAATAAAATGCATCAGGTGCTACTCACAATCGATTACAAGTCACTGTATAATCGATTAGCAATGTTCTGTTTCTTATTTAATCGACTACATGGGATAGTCTAATCGATTAGAAGGTGAATTACACTATAAAATTCAAAGTGTAACCGATTACAGCTCAAGGCCTAATCAATTACTATTGTGCCAGAAATTAGGGAAAAGTGTTTTTAAGTGGGAAATCAGCTCACTTCTCCATTCCAACTCAAATGCCCATGTTGTGCAACAGCTCTGAAGACTTTAGGACACCTCTCCAAGGCCTATAAATGCAAGACTCCTTCAAGCTACTCAAAGCATCAAAATCCATCAAAGGGAAATCAAATCTTGAGTCTTGTGAGTTCTATTTCTTTGTATAGTTTCAAGTTCTGAAACGTAGAGCTTATATTTTTAAATCCTCTCTTGTGAGAGTTTAGAAATTATGAGAGCTTTCATTTGTTTATCTACTCTATTGAGAGAGTTTATTGATTGTAAAACCAAACACCAAAACATCAAGGTTATTCACTTTAGGATTGAGTGGTCACAAAGGTTGGGGTTCAACCTTTGGGTATTGAGAGTATGAGAGATTAGGTGGGTTGCCCTTTTGCTAGTGAGGATTGAGTTCTTGAGTGTGGGACACTAGAAAGCTGCAATTACTCATAGCTTGTATCTCTAAACTTCAATAGTGGAAATCCTTCAAGTGGGTTGCTTGAAGGCGAGACGTACACCAGGTTGGTGGAACTCGTTAAATTGGTTTGCAAGCTTTTCTTTCCTACTCTCTTGCATTTACTTATTGTACTTGATTGGTATATTGATTTGCTTATGATATTATTGCTTGAACTTGAGTAACTAGGCTAAGTTAAAGTATTGCACACCAAGTGTTTGATAAATTGCCTTAGCAATATTTGCACACTTTCTCATATTGATTCTTGCTCTACACTTACTATTTATTACATACAAGCATACTTAGTGAAAAAGAAATCAATTTCAAAGGCATTCCAACAAAAAGTTTTAAAACTCAATTCACCCCCCTCTTGAGTATTGAGGCCACTTGAACAACATATTGACCTTAGAGTGTGGAATGCAATTAAAAATGGTCCTTTCATACCCATGCATACTGTAGATGGTAAACAAGTAGAAAAATTAATGGATGATTGGACTAGTGAAGAAGAAAAGAAAGTCTAATATAACTATAAAGCCAAAAATCTAATCACCTTAGCTTTAGGCCCTGATGAATTCTTTAGAGTAGTTACATATAAATCCGCCAAGGATATGTGGGATACCTTACAAATAACCCATGAAGGCACAAGTGATGTTAAAGACTCTAAGATTAGTACCTTAACTAGTCAGTATGAAAGCATCAGATTAAATTCTGGAGAAACAATTGTTGATATACAAAAGAGGTTCACTCTTATTATAAATCATCTAATTACTCTTGGAAAGACTTACACTAACAAAGAACTTATTCATAAAGTGTTAAAAAGTCTTACCAGGGAATGGCAACCTCTTGTAACCGCCATCAAACAATCTCCAAGCATCAATGAAATGTCTCTTGCTACACTATTCAGTAAGTTACAAGAACAGGAACAAGAGTTGAAAGAATTGAAGATGGCGGAAGCGGAAGAAAAGTCCACTAAGAAGAAAGGTCTAGCTCTCAAGGCCACTTCTATCAATGAAGAAGAATCCAGTACTGAGCTTGATGAAGAAGAAGAATTTGGACTATTTGTGAAGCATTTTGGAAAATATATGAGAAAAAAACGTTTCCAAAAGAGCTTTAAACCTTAAGGTAAGAAACCAATCTCTAATGAAAATTCTTCCTCACCAAATTGCTTTGAGTATGGTAAGGAAGGGCACTTTAAGGTGGATTGCCCAAATCTCAAGAAGAAGAACAAAGAGAAAAGGGGAAGAAGAAGAGATTACATTGCTTGAGATGAAAATAAGATAAGTAGCTCGTACGAATCCAAAAACGAGGAAGCCAACCTATGCCTCATGGCAAATCATCAAGATGAAGATGATGAGGTAAGCTTTCTTGACTTAGATAGAGATGAATTGCTTGACGCATTTGAGGAATTGTATGACAAGTTTGTTAAAATCTCAAACAACTATAAGTTATCTAGGAAAACTATTGATACTCTTGAAATGCATCTTGTAGAACTTGGCAAAGAAAATGAATGCTTGAAAAAGGAATTAACAAATGTTCAAGCATGCTCTAAGAATAAACCTTGTGATTTTGTAAAGAAATGTGACATCCTAGAAACTAAGGTTTTAGACTTAAATAAAACCTTGGAGAAATTTACAAATGGTAGAGATAATTTGAACGTATTACTTGGAAACCAAAGATGCATGTTTGACAAAACCGGATTAGGATACAATTCTACCAAAAAGGAAAAGCATTACAAAAACTTTTTTGTACCACCTAGAAAATCTTCATCACCATTTACTAAATGCAATCATTGTGGTACTAAAGGACATAATGCTTTAAATTGCCATATTATAAAGCTTGGACCAAAAGTAGTAAGAAAGGTGTGGGTTCCCAAAGGGACACTACCACAAGCTAACCAAAAAGGACCCAACATAAAATGGGTACCAAGTTCTCTAAACTAATTTTGTTTTGTAGGTATGCTTCAAGGCAAGCAACACCCATTGGTACTTGGATAGTGGGTGTTCAAAGCACATGACGGGAGATATGAGTAAATTCACAACATTCACTCCCAAAAGAAAAGGAAGCGTCACTTATGGGGATAATACCAAAGGAAGAATACTTGGTATTGGAAACATTGGTAAAGATTCCTCTACTTCAATTAGTGATGTATTATATGTTGAAGGACTCAAACATAACTTGCTTAGCATAAGTCAATTATGTGATAAAGGATATAGAGTATTATTTGAGTCTAATTGTTGCATAATTGAAAATAAGCTAAACAAGAAAGTTAAGTTTGTTGGTAAAAGAATTGATAATATTTACATGATTGATGTTAATAGTTTGTCTTCAAATGATGTGCAATGCTTCATGACTAAAGAGGATGAATCATGGTTATGGCATAGAAGAATAACACATATACATATAGACCATCTAAACAAACTTGTTTATAAAGAATTAGTAATTGGCTTGCCAAAGCTCAAATTTAAAAATAAATTTTGTGATGCATGTCAAAAGGGAAAACAAGTAAAGGCATCTTTTCAAGCTAAAAACATTGTTTCTACTCAAAGGCCTTTATAACTTTTGCACATGGATCTATTTGGACCTTCCAAAATCAAAAGATTTGGTGGTAATTACTATGGTCTAGTAATTGTAGATGACTATTCAAGATATACATGGACCTTGTTTCTTACTCACAAAAATGAAGCATATCATGCATTTAAGAAACTAGCCAAGGTTATCCAAAATGAACAAAATTCAAAGATTACATCCATAAGAACTGATCATGGGGGAGAATTTGAAAACCAATCATTTAAAAAATTTTGTGAAAAACATGGTATTGAACACAATTTTTCAGCTCCTAGAACTCCACAACAAAATGGAGTAGTTGAAAGGAAAAACAAATCCTTGGTGGGGCTTGTAAGAACCATGTTAAATGAAAATAACATTGCGAAACATTTTTAGGCCGATGCCGTAAATACCACTTGTCACGTAATGAATAGATGTTTGATTAGGCCTATTCTAAAGAAAACCCCTATGAACTTTACAAAGGAAGAAAACCAAATATTTCCTATTTTCATATATTTGGATGCAGATGCTTTGTACTTAACAATGGAAAGGAGAATCTAGGAAAGTTTGATGCTAAAGCTGATGTGTAACATCCCCGTTTTAAAATTTAATGCTGAATAAAGAATGAACCATTAAGACTTGATTTCAACTAGAAATAACTGTTAAGTGCATTTAACTAAGTGAGTTTAAGCCATTACAATATTAAAATGGTGGCGGACAGGGGATGAGGTGGAGTGCGCGTGACTGACGGGCACGCACTCTCCCATCCCACTCTTGCTTTTGCTGTGCGCATGCACATATGTATATATATATATATAAGCGTGAGCCTTGGTGAAAAACACTCTCGCTATTTCTTTAGACTCTTTCTCCGTCACTTCATCCTCTGTTTTCTCTCTTCGTCTTCATTCTTCTTCTTCCATCTCACTCTTCGCTCCTGGAGATCTTGATCCCAGTACTGAAGAACAGACTACGCTCCATCCCAGAATCAGGCGCAGAATACGACAAAGCCAAAGAAGACCGGACGAACCAGGAGAAGGACATCGGACCCAACGACGAGAACGGAAAGAGGTTTCTGAGGTTCTTCTAAAGGTAGGGGGCGCTTGCATGTCAAATGCATGGTCTAAGAACGGTACCGGATGAACGTACTGCCAAGTGTGTGTGTGTGCATGTTTTTATAATTCATTAGAACTGATGCTGTGCATGTATGCATGTGTTCACAATTACTAAAACTGATGCATGATTTGAGATTTTGATGGTGATCTTCGTGACGATGGCGTAGTTTGCTCGTGGATGATAATGATGGGTCTATTTTGTTGTCACTATGAAAAGTGTGTATGTGCATGTTCTTAATTGAATTGCTCAATGTTGTTAGTCTGATGATCGACTGTATCATGCGCTGGTGTGATTGACTGAATGATGATGAATAATGGGAGATATCCGTTCTTACTTGATGACTACGGTAATGTGTTCATGGCGCGATGATGTGTATAAATGAATGTGTTAGTTGCATGAGTAAGAGTGGGGGTGACCCATGGAAGGTCAAGAACCCCAAGGGAAACGACTTCCAGTTACCAACCCTGGCTAGATCCCAATAGGGCTCGTGGTAGCCGTTGGAGCTAGAGAATTGAGTCTCGAGACGCCGTGGGGGCCGGTGCCACCTGGTAAGAGCTGAGGGACGAGGGGCCAAAAGAAAAGGGGGCTGTAACTGAGAGTCTTTTCCCGAGTCGGATCCGCGTGCATGCATATAGAAATAAGGCTGATTGTGGTGATGTATAAATTTGTATATGTGCATGTGTATGGTTTGAATACATGAATATATATATTGATGTGGAATAAACTCTGTGAATTATGTGTATTACGAATATTGTTGAATTGTATGAGCTTGGTTACTTGAGAAAGGTTGAATGATAGCAGGAGCGTGTACTGACGCTGATACCGAGTCTGTGAGTATCATTTTACATGTAAAAGCTCACCCCTGCAGTGGCAATTTTCAGTGAATATCTTTCGTGAGGAGGATCAGAAGCAGTGCCGGAATGCTGGGCGGAGTGCTGATGCGTTTCGAAGGTTCCATTAAGTGTTGTTAGATGAAGCCCGGACTGGCTCATGCCGGATGTAAACGTTTTGTGATGAATAGAACCTTACGAACAAGAAGAAGTCTGATTTTGTATTGTAAATATTAATATGCACTCTTATGTACATATGGATGTATGGTTTTGTGTGTGTGATGCTATGTGATGCCTTGTTTTATAATTGTGCTTTAATAGACACGCAGGGACAGTTTGATTGAGCAGGTTATAGTTAAGTCCGAACGAACCGAGAATTGTCTTAGGAAAGACTCATGTCGGATACGTTGGGCGGAGTCGTACCCCGCCTGAAGTATGGGAAGCAATCCGCCCAAGCGCGAGAACTCACGCTGAAGCGAGTAATGACCCGAGCGAAATATCGACCATTATCCTTTCCTATCCGTTGTGATACTAACGCAATCCGGACCCCGGTGCTGAACCCCGGATTTGGGCGTTATGGCTAAGTCCGCCCAGGCGTTATCATAATTAGTTGAGTTGGGCGGAATAGGTTCAGACTCTTCCTTCTTCCATAACTTATTATCGCACTTGTACCCTGTAACTTCATATTTTTCTGAGTGAAAGGTGAGTGTGTGAGGATTTACTTGGTGAACCCTTGACCATACCCGATGGAGGAAAATTACCTTGTAGTTGTGTTAAAGAGGCGTTATGCAGATTTCGTTTAGGCGGCGTTATACCTCGCCCATGTAGCTAGGACAGCCCGCCCAAGATAAATATACCCCGCCTAGCCTAGCAGGATGATTCTAACTTAGCCTTTTCATCAAATGCTACACGTGTGAATGTATTAACATATTTCCCTTATCTATTCCTCCTGTTGAGTGACCAGTATTTCTTGAAGGGAAGCCTCAGTGCGAAATCTCCTCTATCCGCTGCTGCATTACTATGCTCCGCCTGGACGGTGTCAGACCCCGTCTGAGCGAATAAACGGTATCGTGCAATCCGCCCTAGTGTTGGTGCGTTACGATAAGCCCATCGAGCCGGCCTCACCCTTTTAGCCTCCCTGTAGGTTGCTTTATGCGCGTGAATGTTTTTAGTTTTCCCCATTGCCTGCTCCCTTCTACATCAAATGTTACGTGTCTGTTTTTTGTGAAAAAAATTTTCTCATATTTTGGGATTTATTAGTTGTAGATAATTAGGGTGTTATATTTTGGTATCAGAGCGGACCGAAAAGTCCAAGGCCAAAGTATGCTTACCAAGTGTAAGCGGTGGTGTTTGTGTCTTTGATTGAATGGTTGAAATTGTTGTGATATTGGTTGAACCTGATTGATATTGGCTTGCGGATAGGAGGGTGTTGCCCCTCCTGGTCCTATTGATTGTTTATTATAATATATATATATATATATATAGAGATGGCATAATGTGCTAAGTTATTAATTGTTAGACTAATAACTAGATCGGTAGTAAGTGGCTCCGTGTACTTATCCTTAAATGTCAATTTCAGGATAAGGAATGGCGCATCGTCAAAGTATGGAGGCTATAGCCACAGCATTCCAACGCTTTGCTGATGTGTTTGAAAGGCAAGGCCAAACTCATCCTGAGGATGGCCATGTGCTGGACCGCTTCCTGAAGAGGAAGCCGAGTGAATTCTTAGGAGGACGGAACCCTGAGGCGGCGTTCAAGTGGACTCAGGAATTAGAGAGAATTTTTAGGGGTCTTCGCTGTACCGAAGCCCAGAAGGTGGAATGTGCAGTGTATATGCTACGAGATGAAGCGGAGAATTGGTGGAAAATAGCTAGAAGCCAATTCCCCGAAGATGACAATCAACTGACGTGGAACGATTTCAAGGCCTGCTTCCTAGACAAATACTTTCCCGACACAGTGCGGAGTCGGAAGGAGCTGGAGTTTATGGAGTTAAAACAGGGCTCCATGACTGTGGAAGAATACGCGACCAGATTTGAAGAATTGTGCCTATTCTATCCGCCCTTCCAGCAGCCGGGAACGGAGCACTCCAAGTGTCTTAAGTTTGAGAACGGACTGAGATCGGATATCAAGAGGGCCTGCAGATACCATGAAATCCGGAGTTTCCCTGCCTTAGTGAACAAGTGTAGAATATTCGAAGAGGATGACAGGGCCCATTCAGGCCAGTGCAGCAGAGCCAACCAACACTTGAGGCCTCAGCAATCACGTTTCAAGAGGCCAGGGAACGTGAGGAGGAATGAACCCTCCACCAGATATCAGAACTATAATGACCGAGGGAGACAGATGAGTGGGCGACCCAGGTATGGCGGATGCTTTAAATGTGGCGGTGATCATTTTGCTAGGGAATGCAATGATACAAATGTTAAATGCTACCACTGCGGAGAGAAGGGACATGTTCGCCCGGACTGCCCCCAACTCCGCCAGGCAAACACCAATGTGCGTCAAAGAGAATTTCAAGATCGAACCAGAATGAATGATAACCCACGACCTGGTGGCAGAGGCAACGGAACCAGAGGAAATATGATGCATGCCCCGAACAGTCGAGAGAGGAACACCGGCCCAACAGCGACAGGAAGGATCTACACCATCAATGCAGAGGATGTTGCACCAGCAAATGATCTAGTACAATGTAAGTGCTCACTTGGAATGAATACGCTTAATGTTGTTTTCGATTCGGGAGCTACCCATTCTTTTATAGCTGATGAGTGCGTGAAACGGTTAAAGCTACCAACTGTGTCTATGAACCGGACTCTAGAAGTGGCCAGCCCCACTGGCCCTACTGTGTTCACATCGTCCATATGTAAAAATGTAGCATTTGAGTTGTATGATCGGAGTTTCACCTTCGATCTGATTTGCATGCCCTTAAAGGGTCTTGATATTGTGCTTGGAATAGATTGGCTTTCAGCCAATAAGGTATTAGTAGATTGTAGAAACCGAGAGATAGTTTTCCCAGAACAACCCACTGAAGATGGCACGGCACTAGGTATAACCCGACTGTTTATGATGCTTTGTCTAACCAAAGATGAGAATGAGCCCCTAGTGAACGAAATTCCGGTTGTCTGCGAATTCCCAGAAGTGTTCCCAGAGGACGTCCCGAGTGTACCTCCCCATAGAGAAGTTGAATTCTCTATAGACTTGATCCCTGGAGCCGAACCGGTCTCCAGTGCACCCTACAGAATGTCCTCAACTGAATTGGTCGAGTTGAAGAAACAAGTGGATGAGTTACTTGAGAAGCAGTTCATTAGACCAAGCGTGTCACCATGGGGCGCACCTGTGCTACTTGTTAAGAAGAAGGATGGCAGCTTGAGACTTTGTATAGATTATCGACAGCTCAACAAACTCACAATCAAGAATCGATACCCACTGCCTAGGATTGATGATTTAATTGACCAGCTGCGTGGAGCCTCAGTCTTCTCAAAAATCGACTTACGATCGGGATATCACCAAATCCGAGTGAAGGACTCGGACATTCCTAAAACTGCCTTTAGGACTAGGTATGGTCACTATGAGTATGTGGTGATGCCGTTCGGTGTGACGAACGCCCCTGCTGTTTTCATGAATTACATGAACAGCATATTCCATTCCTTCTTAGATCGGTTTGTTGTTGTCTTCATTGACGATATTCTAGTTTATTCTAAGACATCGGAGGAGCATGAAGGACATCTCAGGGCGGTACTCCAAGTGTTGAAGGAGAAGCAATTGTTTGCAAAGCCTTCAAAGTGCGAATTTTGGATGGATGAGATCCACTTCCTCGGGCATGTGATCTCCAAGCGAGGCGTCTCGGTGGATCCTGCGAAGGTAGCTGCTGTAATAGCGTGGGAGAGGCCCAGATCGATCTCGGAAATAAGGAGTTTTATGGGCTTGGCAGGTTATTATAGAAGGTTCATCGAAGGATTTTCTAAGTTGGCATTACCTCTGACTAAATTGACTCGGAAGAACGTTCCTTTTGTATGGAGTCCGGAGTGTGAGAGCAGCTTCCAAGAGCTGAAGAATAAGTTGACAACTGCTCCGGTGTTAGCATTACCGGAGTTACGAGAAAGCTTCGTGGTCTATTGTGACGCGTCCGGACTCGGATTAGGATGTGTACTCATGCAGAAAGATCGGGTGATAGCATATGCCTCTCGACAATTGAGACCCCACGAACAACATTATCCGACCCATGACTTGGAGTTGGCAGCAGTAGTTTTTGCATTGAAAATCTGGAGGCATTACTTGTACGGATCCAAATTTGAAGTGTACAGCGATCATAAGAGCCTCAAATACCTATTCGACCAAAAGGAGCTGAACATGAGGCAGAGAAGGTGGATTGAGTTTTTGAAGGACTATGATTTCGATTTGAAATACCACCCCGGTAAGGCAAATGTCGTAGCAGACGCATTGAGCCGAAAATCCCTCCACATGGTAGCCATGATGGCAAAAGAAGTTGAGTTGTTGGAGCGGTTCCGAGACATGAACTTGCATGTTGACGCCCCTTCCTCTCAGAAGATGACAATCGGTACGTTGAGGATTGCCAACGAATTCTTAAAATCCGTGTACGAACAGCAACAGGCGGACTCTTACCTAGCTGAAATGAAGGAAATTCAGGCTAGAGGAAAGGATTTATCCTTGGCAGAAGGGTCAGATGGGATCTTCCGGGTGAGGAACAGAATATACATACCAAGTGAAGGAAGATTGAGAAGAATGGTGCTGGATGAAGCCCACAAAAGCCTACTCAGTATTCACCCAGGAACCACGAAGATGTACCACGACTTGAGGAGACAGTTTTGGTGGCCCGGACTAAAGAAGGATGTGGCGGAGTACGTGGCCCGGTGTATCACTTGTCAGAAATCGAAGATAGAGCACCAAAAACCATACGGTGCAATGCAGCCTCTGGAAATCCCCGTGTGGAAATGGGACTCAATTGCGATGGATTTTATCATGGGATTACCCAGGAACCGAGCGGGCCATGATGCCATTTGGGTCATTGTTGATAGATTGACGAAGAGTGCACACTTCTTACCTGTAAATATGAAGTACCCATTGCATAAATTGGCTCGAATCTACATTCAAGAAGTTATTCGACTGCATGGCATACCTACTTCCATCGTCTCAGATAGGGACCCTAGATTTATGTCCAGATTTTGGACCAGCTTGCATCAAGAACTGGGGACGAAGCTTTGGCTTAGTTCTGCCTACCACCCCCAATCGGATGGACAATCCGAGCGAACGATTCAGAGTCTAGAAGACTTATTGAGAGCGTGTGTGTTAGAGTACGGTGGGGACTGGGAGCAGTACCTTCCCTTGATCGAGTTTACGTACAACAACAGCCATCATCACAGCATTGGCATGGCACCTTACGAGGCATTATATGGGCGTAGATGCCGAACCCCGCTCTGTTGGTCGGAAACGGGTGAAAGTCTATTACTGGGACCAGACATCGTAAAGCAAACCACAGAACAGATCCGAGTGATAAGGGAGAAGATGAAAGCATCACAAGACAGGCAGAAGAGCTACCATGACAAACGCATCAAGCCATTGGAATTTCAAGTCGGAGATCGAGTGTTTCTGAGAACCTCTCCGAGTAAAGGAGTTGGACGAGCCTTAAAAAGTGGGAAGTTAAGCCCTCGCTACATCGGACCTTATGAGGTAGTAGAACGGATTGGCCCCGTGGCATACCGCCTCGCGTTACCAATTCACTTGTCCCGATTACACAACGTTTTTCATGTGTCTCAACTAAGGAAGTATTTGCATGACCCCAGCCACACGATGCCTGACGACGAGGTAGAGATCAAGGAAGACCTAACCGCTGTGACTACACCGGTTGGAATCGTGGATCAATCGGTAAAACGCTTAAGAAACAAGAACGTAAGGCTGGTTAAGGTGGAGTGGCAGCAAGGCAAAATCACCTCCTATACGTGGGAGCGCGAAGACGCCATGCGACAGCAGTACCCCGAATTGTTTACCTACGTAAGTACCAACTGAATTTCGGGGACGAAATTCCTTTTCAGTGGGGGAGAACTGTAACATCCCCGTTTTAAAATTTAATGCTGAATAAAGAATGAACCATTAAGACTTGATTTCAACTAGAAATAACTGTTAAGTGCATTTAACTAAGTGAGTTTAAGCCATTACAATATTAAAATGGTGGCGGACAGGGGATGAGGTGGAGTGCGCGTGACTGACGGGCACGCACTCTCCCATCCCACTCTTGCTTTTGCTGTGCGCATGCACATATGTATATATATATATAAGCGTGAGCCTTGGTGAAAAACACTCTCGCTATTTCTTTAGACTCTTTCTCCGTCACTTCATCCTCTGTTTTCTCTCTTCGTCTTCATTCTTCTTCTTCCATCTCACTCTTCGCTCCTGGAGATCTTGATCCCAGTACTGAAGAACAGACTACGCTCCATCCCAGAATCAGGCGCAGAATACGACAAAGCCAAAGAAGACCGGACGAACCAGGAGAAGGACATCGGACCCAACGACGAGAACGGAAAGAGGTTTCTGAGGTTCTTCTAAAGGTAGGGGGCGCTTGCATGTCAAATGCATGGTCTAAGAACGGTACCGGATGAACGTACTGCCAAGTGTGTGTGTGTGCATGTTTTTATAATTCATTAGAACTGATGCTGTGCATGTATGCATGTGTTCACAATTACTAAAACTGATGCATGATTTGAGATTTTGATGGTGATCTTCGTGACGATGGCGTAGTTTGCTCGTGGATGATAATGATGGGTCTATTTTGTTGTCACTATGAAAAGTGTGTATGTGCATGTTCTTAATTGAATTGCTCAATGTTGTTAGTCTGATGATCGACTGTATCATGCGCTGGTGTGATTGACTGAATGATGATGAATAATGGGAGATATCCGTTCTTACTTGATGACTACGGTAATGTGTTCATGGCGCGATGATGTGTATAAATGAATGTGTTAGTTGCATGAGTAAGAGTGGGGGTGACCCATGGAAGGTCAAGAACCCCAAGGGAAACGACTTCCAGTTACCAACCCTGGCTAGATCCCAATAGGGCTCGTGGTAGCCGTTGGAGCTAGAGAATTGAGTCTCGAGACGCCGTGGGGGCCGGTGCCACCTGGTAAGAGCTGAGGGACGAGGGGCCAAAAGAAAAGGGGGCTGTAACTGAGAGTCTTTTCCCGAGTCGGATCCGCGTGCATGCATATAGAAATAAGGCTGATTATGGTGATGTATAAATTTGTATATGTGCATGTGTATGGTTTGAATACATGAATATATATATTGATGTGGAATAAACTCTGTGAATTATGTGTATTACGAATATTGTTGAATTGTATGAGCTTGGTTACTTGAGAAAGGTTGAATGATAGCAGGAGCGTGTACTGACGTTGATACCGAGTCTGTGAGTATCATTTTACATGTAAAAGCTCACCCCTGCAGTGGCAATTTTCAGTGAATATCTTTCGTGAGGAGGATCAGAAGCAGTGCCGGAATGCTGGGCGGAGTGCTGATGCGTTTCGAAGGTTCCATTAAGTGTTGTTAGATGAAGCCCGGACTGGCTCATGCCGGATGTAAACGTTTTGTGATGAATAGAACCTTACGAACAAGAAGAAGTCTGATTTTGTATTGTAAATATTAATATGCACTCTTATGTACATATGGATGTATGGTTTTGTGTGTGTGATGCTATGTGATGCCTTGTTTTATAATTGTGCTTTAATAGACACGCAGGGACAGTTTGATTGAGCAGGTTATAGTTAAGTCCGAACGAACCGAGAATTGTCTTAGGAAAGACTCATGTCGGATACGTTGGGCGGAGTCGTACCCCGCCTGAAGTATGGGAAGCAATCCGCCCAAGCGCGAGAACTCACGCTGAAGCGAGTAATGACCCGAGCGAAATATCGACCATTATCCTTTCCTATCCGTTGTGATACTAACGCAATCCGGACCCCGGTGCTGAACCCCGGATTTGGGCGTTATGGCTAAGTCCGCCCAGGCGTTATCATAATTAGTTGAGTTGGGCGGAATAGGTTCAGACTCTTCCTTCTTCCATAACTTATTATCGCACTTGTACCCTGTAACTTCATATTTTTCTGAGTGAAAGGTGAGTGTGTGAGGATTTACTTGGTGAACCCTTGACCATACCCGATGGAGGAAAATTACCTTGTAGTTGTGTTAAAGAGGCGTTATGCAGATTTCGTTTAGGCGGCGTTATACCTCGCCCATGTAGCTAGGACAGCCCGCCCAAGATAAATATACCCCGCCTAGCCTAGCAGGATGATTCTAACTTAGCCTTTTCATCAAATGCTACACGTGTGAATGTATTAACATATTTCCCTTATCTATTCCTCCTGTTGAGTGACCAGTATTTCTTGAAGGGAAGCCTCAGTGCGAAATCTCCTCTATCCGCTGCTGCATTACTATGCTCCGCCTGGACGGTGTCAGACCCCGTCTGAGCGAATAAACGGTATCGTGCAATCCGCCCTAGTGTTGGTGCGTTACGATAAGCCCATCGAGCCGGCCTCACCCTTTTAGCCTCCCTCTAGGTTGCTTTATGCGCGTGAATGTTTTTAGTTTTCCCCATTGCCTGCTCCCTTCTACATCAAATGTTACGTGTCTGTTTTTTGTGAAAAAATTTTTCTCATATTTTGGGATTTATTAGTTGTAGATAATTAGGGTGTTATATGATGAGGCAATCTATCTTGGATATTCATCATCAAGTAAATATTATCGTGTATTTAACAAACAAACAAACACTGTTGAGGAATCAATTCATGTGAAATTTGATGAAAGTAGCCATAACTCCCTGAGAAAGGAAGATTTTGATGATCTTGTAGGCACTTTCCAAGAATTGAACTTGGATGACAAAGAAGAAGACAACAAAGAAGGAGACACAACACAAGGTGTGGAAACTAAACAAAAAGAATCGATCACCTCAAAAGACCATCCATTGGATAACATTATAGGTGATATCACAAAAGGTGTAAGTACCCGACGCTCTTTCAATACTTGTCATCATCTAGTGTTTGTATCTCAAATTGAACCTAAAACCATTGTTGAAGCTATTATTGATGAACATTGGATGTTGGCCATGCAAGAGGAGCTAAATCAATTTGAAATAAATGAAGTTTGAGACTTAGTGCCAAAACCCAATGATCACCAAATAATAGGTACTAAATGGGTGTTTAGAAATAAACTTGATGAAAATGGTATAATCACTAGAAACAAGGCTAGGCTAGTAGCTAAGGGATACAATCAAGAAGAAGGAATAGATTATGAAGAAACGTATGCACCCATAGCTAGGCTAGAAGCTATTAGATTATTGTTAGCCTTTGCATGTTGTAAATATTTTAAATTGTACCAAATGGATGTCAAGAGTGCTTTCATAAATGGATATATTCAAGAAGAAGTATATGTTGATCAACCTCCTGGTTTTGAGAACTATCAATTTCCAAATCATGTTTTCAAACTAAGAAAAGCATTACATGGTTTAAAATAAGCTCCAAGAGCTTGGTATGAAAGATTGAGCAAATTTCTTTTGAAAAACAATTTTGAAAGAGGAAAGGTTGATACAACATTATTCATTAAGCATAAGAAGAATGACATACTATTGGTGCAAGTTTATATAGATGATATCATTTTTGGTGCTACTAATGAATCACTTTGCAAGGAGTTTACTAAGTTAATGCAGGATGAATTTTAAATGTCCATGATGGGAGAAATTACATTCTTCCTTGGGCTATAAATTAAGTAAACCAAAGAAGGTACATTTATTAGTTAATCCAAATATTGCAAGGAGTTGCTTAAGAAATGCAACATGGACAAGGCAAATGAAATTGCCACACCTATTGGTACTTTATGTTATTTGGATAAGGATGAGAAAGGCAAGGATGTAGAACTCACCAAATATAGAGGTATGATTGGGTCCTTACTTTACTTAACCACTAGTAGACCGGATATCATGTTTGTTGTTTGTATGTGTGCAAGATACCAAGCATGCCCAAAACAATCACATCTTACTGCTATAAAAAGAATAATGAAATATTTGGTTGGAACTCAAGATGTTGGTTTATGGTACCACAAAGGGGTTGAATGCACTCTTGTTGGATATTCTGATTATGATTTTGTAGGATGTAAACTTAATAGAAAAAGTATTAGTGGAACTTGTCACTTGCTTGGTAGTACTCTTGTATCTTGGCATAGCAAGAAACAAGTAAGTGTTGCATTATCCACAACTGAAGCAGAATATGTTGTAGCTGGTAGTTGTTGTGCTCAAATCCTTTGGATGAGATAATAACTTCTAGATTTTGGTGTTATGTTAGACCATGTGCCTCTCAAATGTGATAACACAAGTGCCACTAATATTTCAAAGAATCCTGTGATGTATTCTAGAACCAAACACATTGAGATTAGACACCAATTCATTAGAGACCATGTGTTAAAGGGTGATTGTGTGCTTGAACATGTTGAAACCTTTAAGCAATTAGCAGATATCTTCACAAAACCACTTGCAAAAGAGCAATTCATACATATTAGAAAAGAGTTAGGAATCCTAGATACTTTTAATTGTGTTTGAATGTTGAATAATTTTGATGATTCCTTAATCTACAGTATGTTTAATGAGTTAGTGATTGATTGATGTATGATATATTGAACCTCTGGTGCCTTTGTTTGAAATCTATAAGTTTTTTAAGTATTTTTGGGCTTCCCTAATCGATTACGAAGCCTCACCTAATCGATTAGTAACTTTCTGTTTCGTATATAATCGATTACACTCTAATAGCTAATTGATCACCAGATCCCTGTTTCATGCGAAATCGATTAGAACCTCAGTCCAATCGATTACTGACGCTCTGTCTTCCCGATAATCGATTACAATATCCTCCTAATCGATTGCAAAGTTTCTGTTTTTAATGAAATTGATTACACAATTGATTACCCTTGTGCAAAATCATTTCAAATTCCCTGGGAAACACATACTAATCGATTAGACTCTGAGCCTAATCGATTAGCAACGCACCAGGATTGAAAATTTAAATGCTCAATCCGTGTGACAGCTCTTTCACCCAATCCTAATCCATCCTCTAACCCTAATTTTCCCTCCTAAATCCCATAAATACCCCTTCCCTCACCACTTCCATCTCACACCACTTCCATCTCTCAAAAATCTCACATTCTTCTACTTTTTCTTCTTCTTCTAAATTTCTCATCATGTCTTCCTCTAGAAATGTGAAGAGAGCTAGATCCTTCATGGCCCAAGCCAACAACCCCTTTGATTTCTCAAGATTTTTCTCCACTCCAAGAGACCTCCAAAACTTCATCAAGAAATTTTTGGAGAAAGATATCATAACTCCCCACTACATTGATGCCCAAGTTTTTAAGAACCCTTGTTTTACCTTCACCCAACTTCTTCACCGCTACAACCTTCTTCCTTTCCTTACTCTCAAGGAAGAATGTAACATCCCATAAATTTGAGTAAAATTAATTAATTGGAGTAAATAAATATAAAAATTATAGAAAATAATTATTTGATACCCTATACATGTAGAAAATTAATTATGGACCATTTGAGTTAATACGATGAATAAGGCGATTACTGTCATCGTTTAATTGACGAACGACGTACGAGCAAAATATAGAGACGGGCCCAACGGGCTGGAAAACATTAGATAAATATTGGGAATGAATATTTATGTCCCAAAGATGAGCTAAAATTAATTTGAGCATTCCCGGAATTTATTATGAATTATTTGGGATTTATCAGCGTCGTTTAACGTCGGAAGTGACCGATTCGGGCAACGGGCCTCAATTGGGCCTCAAAAATTCACTAACCCAAAAATAATTATTGAGTATTAGAAGACACTCAAATAAATATTTTAAACCCAAAAATGAACCCGGAAAAATTTATAAATGATTAATTAGACGTACGGTGGGCCCAGGCGACCAAAACGCTTCGTTTTCGAGCCAAAACGCGACGAATTTCACCCAATTAAATGAGCTGATCATGAATACTATTATGGGCTGTCCTAAGTCTGAATCCTTTAGCCTAAATCAGATTTTGCCAAAAATTTGGGCCTTAGAGCCAAAAATTTTAAATGAAGGGCAATATGGTCATTTCACGCATAAGACAAAAGACTCCTCCTCTCCCCCTTCACTCACCTCACGCTGGAACAGCCTCTTGACTGAGTGAAAACCTGAAATTTTCTCCTCTCTTCTCCTCCTTATGTGCGCCACATTTATGCCATGTTCCACGGCTTTTCTTTAAAGCTTTTGAAGGGAAAAGGCTAAGGTAACCACCCTTAGCCCTAATCATCATCTTCTCCACGTTCTCTTCTCCTTATTCCATTCATTTTCTTCTCGTCTCTACCACAACCCCAAAACCGAAATTCCTCTTGAATGCACCTAAGCTTATGATGAAATTTCTAGGTTCTTGGAGGCTTAAGTTACAATTTGGAGAAGCTTTCTTGGCCTTAAGTGTTGGGGTTTCCTAAACTTCCATCTCCACCACTCTCTTGAACTTAGAATCTTGAATTCCATTGGGGTAAGTCATGGACCTTTAATAGGACTTAAGTTAGTAGCATAATATGTTAAGAATTATGAGATTGTTGTTGGAAAAATTAATGTTTTGCATGTGGAACCCAAACCTAGGTTAGGAAACCATTGGGAAATTATTGTTGTTGTTGTTGGATAATTGTTTTTATAACTTGGATTTGATATAAATTAATTGTTGAATGAGAATAATTATTTGTGGAATGAATGGATTGGTTTTGGAATGTATTAGGTGAAAAACTAGAATTTGATGCTTACTTAATTAGTGGAAAATTTGTAATTAGGAGACTTACATTATTGTGGATGACTTTATAATGATTGTGAGGCCTAAATTAGTGTATTGGAATAAATTGGTGATGTTAGATTGAAGAATGAAGAATTGAGTTAGTATAGAAGCTTTATGAGTGAATTAGAAGTAGTAAAAGTGTTATGAGTGATTTTAGATACCTTGGCTTTGTTGGTGTGCTAATGGAACAATATGAAAGGTGGTTTAGAAATTGGAATCAATGTTAGGAGATTTAAGTAGAAAAAGTATAGTGTTAAGGAGAAATTAAATTAGGAACATGAACCAATAAAATGAAATTGATGGATTGTTAGCTTAGGGAGCTTCATGAAAGTGCATTAGGCATAAATATATAAAAGGGAATGTTAATTGAAATTAAAGAGTGTGAATGTATGTGATTGACAATTTTGACATAATGGTGAATTAAACAAGTTTAGGTCATAGTTAGGGTACAAAAATCACTAGTGGAAAAAAGACATTTTACACCAGACTTTTCTCACCGGTTGTAGTTGAACAGGTGTAAAAAATAAGGCGGTGGCAGTTTTGTAAATAATAAATAACTTTACACCGGGCTACTGTCTGGACCGGTGAGAAATAGAAATGTTTGTACCGGTCTATAATTTAGGCCGGTGAGAAATGTAAAATTAGTACCGGTCTGATAGTTGGACCGGTGAGAAATAATTAGTTTTTATTATTTTTATGCCGGTCTAATAGTTGAGACTGGTGAGAAATGTTTCTCAACGTGAAGCTCTCTCTCTAAAGTCACTCTGTAAGCCCTAGCCGTCACCAATCCTTCGAATCTCGTCTCCCTCTTCTCCCTTGAAGCCACCGTCTCCCTCTCCCTCAAAGTCATTATTTCCCTCTTCTCCTTCGAAGCTCTGCCTCATTCTTAGCCCTCCGTTTATGCGACGAGCCTCTTCTCCCTCAAAACGAATCTCTTTCTTCTCCTTCGACTTTAAATGTAAAATCTCTGAATGTTGGGATCGAGATCAGGGATCGTTAGATGTTAGGAGAAGAAGAAAGTGAGGGGCCAGCGGTCGCATCACCGCCCTGTTCTCTCCCCGAGCATTCACAACGCCGTCGTTTTGCTCCTTCTCCTCCTCGCGACTCGCCTGGAAGACTTCCACTGTCGTTTCTGCCAGGAGGATGTTGGCCATTCGGAGAGTGTTGGAAGTACTCTCATCGTCTTCTCAGGTTCAACGACGCTCTTCTCAGGTTCAACGATTCCCTTCTTTTATTTTTCTCCTCTCCCTTGAAACCCTAGCCTTGTATATCACTCTACTTGTTCATTGGTGCCATTGATGGTGCTGCATTAACAAAGAAATTAAAAAACCTTTCCAGTTATTCAATTTTCCAGATCTTGAAAATCATGAATCTTTATTAAATTATTTTGCTTCCCCTAACACTTTGTGCTTCCACTTGATATGGAATATTGGAATCATTGATTCGTGCTGTGTGGAGAACATATTGTTGTTTTCTCAGGCTATGAATACGATATTCACACAAGAACCACCGCGATAAGGTTTTCTCTGGAAGGCCTCTGTTACACGCTGCAAACCGTTTATCATATAATGGTTCAACTGTGAGTTTTGCACCTTACGGTGAGTACTGGAGGGAAATGAGAAAAATCATGATCACGGAGCTGTTCAGTGCAAAGAGGGTTCAATCGTTTAAAGCTGTGAGGTTTGAAGAGGTCAAGCTTTTGCTTCATTCTGTTGATGCTTCCTCTGGCCCTGTCAATTTGAGTGAATTGATCCTTTCGTTGAGTAACAACGTTGTGTGTCGGATTGCTCTTGGTAAAAGGTACGGAGATAAAGGCAACGAGAGTACTAACGGTATGCTCTTACAATTAATCTTACCATTTGCCTTTTTAGTTTTTACTGCATAGCACATTTGTGCAGCTGATCAAGGATTACTTGTTACCCAATTATTTAATATGAAATTCTGATTATTTTCTGTGTATTTGGGAACCTGTTTTGTAGGCCGTTCTTTGGATCCCTGCATAATATTCCTCAGTGAGTAGTAGCCCAGTTAGAGGTCCATTCTCTTACCATTTTTATAATTTTACGGTCTGTGGTCTGCTTTGGTTTATTCTTTACAGCAAATGTTTTGTTTGGGATTTATAATTTAAATTATGATTTAAGCATGGGATGCAATGCTTTGTTATTGTTTGGAGATTTAAAATGAAGTTTTTTGGCACATTTTGTTAACCAGGGGAAGCAGAGCATATCATTGGAGGTGGTTAGTTTGAACTTAGTGGAGCCTCCCTCCCTTGAAACCTTGCGTCAGACTTGTGCTTCAGTGAATTCACACCTCTATCACTTTTTTTCAAATAAGTAAATGTGTATATCATTTTACTTGTTTTTGTATGTGATGACTCAATAGACAGTTAAATTTTGGAACTAATTAATTGCTTTGGTGTTTTTGTAATCTGACGAGTGACCTTATTTATATTCATAGGTTAAAGTCGTTTTCAAGGAAATGAGGATTGGATTTTTGGGGATTGGTTTCCAACCAAAATGGGGACTCGAAGACATAACTATAATGCCAAAGGTAGTTTTTTCTTACTTCTTATCTTGAAAGGTTTAGCACATACAGATTTCCTGACTTCCCCGAGAAATAGTAACCTTTCTCATATGTCGTTTGGTGACTGCATTGGTTTGAACTTCGCTGATTTTGTAAATAGAGAATTTGTTTGTGTTTCCAGATAATAACCTTTCTATCTATCCATTCAATTTAAGCAGGAGCCATTTTTTTATTAGACCTCAAGGGACAAGATAGAAAATTTACACTATACAAATGATATATAAACATGTTTGTTAAACTAGTAACTCAGTTGATTTCACCAAATAGATATAATTAAATTACCTAGCTCAACAGCTTTAAGCTAAAATTAACTTCAACTTTGAATTAGCTTATTATCCATTTTATCCAAATAAGCCCTATGATGCAATTTCCATCAAAATAACATGTGAAATACATTCATATAGAATTTAAACAGTTTACCTGTATTTCAGTTGACCTTTCTCAATCAGATCTCTCTAGCTCCTGAAATTTTTTAAACTCTATTGTGGCTGGTGCTGTCACCGTTGAAGTAATAACCGGTGGCATGGGAGGGACTAGGAATGGAGCATTGCAAGTGGTATGTTTGTTTCTCTGCCTTGTGTTTTGTCTTAGTATATGGCTGGAACTGATTAGAAAATGTTTTTCAGATGCATGCTGAGATGCAAATGCTTTTTCCTCTGGTTCCTGTTCGTCAATTGAGTTTCCTCAGGTTTTGCAAGATGCATGGAGAAGGTGTCTGGGTTGTGGTAGATGTTGCGGTTGACATTGATGGAAATGCTGAGGGAAACCCGTTAATGAACTGTAGGAGGCTTCCCTCCGGCTGTATTGTTCAGGATCTGGCCAATGGTTTCTCCAAGGTAATTTTGTTTTGCTTTCAAGAGGTTTAGTTGGCCAATGCCTGTGATTCACCTGCGTGTATCTTATAAAGTTTGTTCTATTTTCTCATAATCCTTTCAAAGAACATCTAAGTTGGGATATTAATTTACCATTAAACTAGGATTTAATATGCCCTTTGTTGTCAATTTTCGGCCATGGACCTATGGTTACTATATGTAGTAAACCTCTATGTTTGATGAATTTGTGCGTCTTAGAAGTTTTTTATCGCTTGCATTTGAGTTATACTAATCATCAGATTGACTGAATAGTAATTACATTGCTGTAGATTGCTTGGGTTGAGCACTCCCAGTATGATGAGAGCGCCATCCACCAACTGTATCGTCCATTGGTTAATTCTGGCATTGGCTTTGGTGCTCAGAGATGGATTGCCACCCTTAATAGGCAGTGTGAATCCTTGGCAATCCTCATGTCCTCTGACATCCCAACTGATGACCCCACAGGTACGTCATGTTGTGACACTACCTTAAGTGCATGTTTAGACACTCATTCAATATCCTTAAAAGCACATCCAGGATAAGTTCCTTCCCATTTTTTATCGTGGTTATTTTTTACAGCCATAAGTGAAGCTGGTAAAAGAGGTGTGCTGAAGCTGGCACAGTGCATGCTTGATTACTGCTGCTCTGGCATCTGCGCTTCATCTATGCACAAGTGGGAGGCCATCCAGAATAGCATGTTTAGAAGCCAATTTTGTTGTACATGGTGCTCAATGATTGTATTAGCATGTTCAGAGTTATTCCTTTTTTTATTTTAATCTTGTATTAGCATGGACTCTGTTATATATGATGAATTAACTCTTTGCTTACATTTTTGTTAATTTACTTAGATGTTCTCCACAAGGACTATACTGAATAATCACCAATTCACTTTAACTACTAGATGTCTGTTGTCACTTTAAAATGTACTGATTTTTTTAAAAAAAATAGTATTTTTTTGTACCGGGCCTAAAAATAGGACCGGTGTTAAAAGTATTTTTTTGGTACCGGGCGTAAAAATAGGACTGGTGTTAAAAGTCAAACTGTGTACCGGGCATAACCAACAGAACCGGTGAGAAAGTTAATATTTACACCGGTTGTAAAGAAAAGGACCGGTGTAAATATTATTTTTTATACCGGGCATTTTAAATAGGACCGGTGTAAAAACTATTTTTCTCACCGGTCCTAAAACCGGTGTAAAAGGTCCATATTTTTCTCACCGGCTCCATGCACACCGGTCCTAGAACCGGTGTAAAAAGCTAAAAAGGACCGGTGTAAAAAGCCTTTTTTCCACTAGTGAATGATTATGGTATTAGAAATGTTAATTCTGACTAAAAATGAGTTAATGGAGGTATTGTGGTATTTATTAATGGTTGGAAACAACTATGATGGAAAGAGTGTGAAGTTGGTCTCTAATAGGTAAAGGAAGCATGAAGTTGTGAATTATGGGTAAATAGGACAAGTGTAGGAATTATGCTTGTAGTGAAGCCACATTCATGAAATTTAACTAGTAGGTTAGTGAGGAAAAAGTAACTTGCTGGTGAGAAAAGAATTGACATCTAGATGATAACGGGTAAGGTTTATGTCTTAGGTAAATGATAGGTACAAAAATCACTTAGGATGATTTGCCTTAGCATGGAAACCATTACTAAGATAATTGGGACATTTAAGAAGTAAATGAATCAATTAGCTAAATTGTTAGTAGAGAAAGACTTGTCACTTTTTAGGGATATGAAACACTATAAATAATTATAATGGCTTAGAAAGTTACTTAGAAAACTTGTGAAGCTTAATAACTAATCTTTGGGCTTTTGGCTAATTCCAAACCATGGTTATAATTCTTTAAGATGTTGGAAAAGTGTATGAATAGGGACTTTAATTTCAAATTTCAAAGAGGAGAATAGTTTAAATCTAATATGACCTTGAATATATATAAATATGAACTTATAGAAGAGAAATAGTGATTAACATCAAAAGTGTAGTGTGGTGTTTGATATAGCTTTATGTATATTAATGTAGGCTTTGACCGTTCCGATGAAGTAGGACCATCCAACTCTTCCAACCCCACAGAATACTTCTCTTAAGGTAAGAGATGAGTTTATTTTCTAAATGCATGACCTTAGTGTTGATAATGTATGTATGTGTGATGTATAATTGCATATTGGCCTTGGTTGACTCTATTGTTGTTATGTGTGAGAAATGTGTAAAGTAGGACTCTTGAATGACATTGGTGATAAATTGATGATTGTGGTGGTGATATACTTTGTTGTGCCCTTTTGGCTTATATATGATAATAAAGTGGGATTATGTGAGAAATTGAGACCGTCATGTGCACTTCATGCATCTTGTGACATGCATAACATATCTCATGTGTGATAAATAATGATCTTGCGTTGCTCTTGAGAATAAGAACCTTGCGTCGGTTGATTTTATAAACAACTATGCGTGGTCGTAGTGGATACCATATGACATGTTTTATTGATCTTGCGATGATCTTGAGAAAGAAACCTTGCATTGGTTCTAAATATTAAACAACTATGCGTGGTTGTAGTCACATGAGTGGAATATACACATGATGAGAAAGGGAAATTATATAAGTTGGTCTCATTGTATATGCATTAATTGTTGGCTAGCATATGCATTATTTGTGAGTACATGGCATTTGAAATTGAGTGACCAAAATGATTATGTCTCATAAGTATCTTAAATTGGGAGATATTGTTTGTGTTGTTGGCTATTGTATAAACGTAGTGATGACCATTGTTGGTAACATGAGAATGATGTTTAAGGCTTTTGGCATGAGTTGGCATTATAATATATGATGTATGTATTTGATTATCAAATTATGGCCTATGTGTTGTACCAATGAGATTGGATATGTTGAAGGAAAATATGTATGATTGCTTTACTATGCATGACTTATCACTATAATTGCTCATCATTGAGAAAATATACTCACTCTCCATGTTGTCCATTTTATCCTTGTGATGTAGGTTGAGATGGTGGAGAGATACATTTTGTGGAGGCGGCACGGTGTGAAGGGGGTACTTCATTTGCCTTGGCCGACATTTCTTTTTGAAACATGTTATTTTAAGTCCTTTATAGAATTTGATGTGTATAGGCATTATTTTGTATAGCTTGACTATTGGTGTATATGCCTAAGCTTTTGGAACTCCAAATGAGTTTGTTAGATTAATTATTGGTATATTTGAATTTAGAGATTGAACTATGAACTTATTGGTATATTGGTGGTTGATGATCATGAATCTTTATGAAAGAGGAATTATGCATGAAAGTTGATATTATGTCACAAAATGGTGTATGTTGCATAGATGTAATTATGGAGTGAATTTATGAAGCTTTGTTCATGTTACTGTAAATCCTGAATTTTTATCATACAATTGGTACAAGGTATATAGGATGAGATAATATGATGTATACATCTTAGTTATGAGTATATTAGGAGGCCTAGTTGATAAGGAGCAAAGATTGATGATTTATTAGTATATGGATGGTATTGTCACCTAATTAGACTCTTAGAAAAGCTTTGATGTGGATGTTCATGATTAGGATTATTAGGCTTGAATGTGTGTGACTATGGGTAGGTATCTTGAACTTAAAGGATTAATAACCAATATGAGAATTAGAGGAATTGGTGCATGACAATCTTATATATATACATTGCTGTATTTAATTAGGTACTTGCTTAACTTTCACCTTCTCATATCTTCACATATGGGTTGGTTTCCAATTAGATCTAGGGTAGCTATTATAAGTCTTTGATTATGGTGTGACTTACTTAAGTGACGAAATAAACACAAAAAAAATTTCCCTACTTTTTATTAATTAGAAGTAGACAACTATAATACTGAATAGCGGATTTAGGGCGCCATAAAGAATACTACTATCCCGAATTAACGAGGGTCTTCTTCTGCAACCTCAAGCTTGTTGATGGAGTACTAGAGGCTAGAGTCAAGAATATGACTCTAAAGATCACAAATAAGCATCTTTCCGAAATCACCCAAATCCCCCTCTCTGATGCTGAATTTACCGGTGGAAATCTGGAAGATGAGTGGGATTTCAATGCAATTTCTGCACGCCAATCTCTTTGGAAAGCCAACTGTCCACTCAGCAATCAAAAACTGGTAGGCCACTTAACTCTCAATAACCGTCTCCTTCACTTTTTCATGGTTAAGCTTCTTATTCCCCATGGTGGTAATTATGCACTAGTTGAAGAAGATGATGTTCTGTTAATGTGGGCCATCATCAATCAAAAGGAGATCAATTGGATCCAACTCCTCAAGCTCCATATGCTCAAATCCAAAGAGCAACACAAGCTGCCTTATGCCATTCTTCTCACAAAAATTTTCAAAGCATTTGGTGTGGACATGGACGGTGAACTCCCTGAGAAGGTACCCTACCAAGCTTGCATTGGCACTCACCATCTCAACAAAATGGGCATGGTATGTATTGCAGGTAGATGGATCATCAAGAGCGATCGAATTCATGGCAGCAGCCCATTTAAAGAAGATCATCCTATCAACCCTCCCACACTTGTTGCTGATCCTACTCCTGTAACTCAAGGCAAATCATCCGCTCCGGCTGACCCCTTTACCTCTCTTTATGCCTACCTTGACCAGCGTTTTGAACGAATTGACAACACTCTTCAACAGTTCCAAATGACCGAGCAGCAGCATTTTAAACTCATGGAACAACGTTATGAAGAGCTTTCTCACAAGATTTATGATTTGCACTTTTTTAATCTGAAAAATTTGATCCTCCTTTATCATGTTCTGTTAGGATACCTTTAACTTTTCCTTATTCTGTTAGGAATTTTAACTTTCTGCATTGTCCTTATGTACTTTCCTTTTCTATTAATGAATCAATGCAATTTCTCTTTCAATTATATCTATGTCCTATATTGTCTTATTTATTTATTGATGATTACAAAGGGGGAGAATAATTGAAGTTCATCTAGAATAATTGAAGTGATAAAAAGAATTAGTAATTAGTAGCTGATAATTTGTTAAAACAATAAGTGGTTAAATAAATTTATTATCTTCATTTTTTTTAAAGATGGCATAAACTCCTTAAGATAGGGGGAGATAATTTTAGAAATTATTTTAAGAGATAACGCCTGAGATACGTTTTTGGAGATAACTCTAAAGACAATGATTAAGAGATAACCTTAGAGATAATTTTAGAGATAAACATTGGAGATAATTTTATTTGAACTAACACCCTCATGAGATGAACATTGTTTGTCATCATCAAAAAGGGGGAGAATGTGTTTGAATATGTATTTTAGGTTGAATAATTTTGATACTGACAAAAGCAATTGAAGACTCAAAGCAAAAGGCTCAAGTTACCATGAAAACAGAGAAAACAGCATCAGACCTGCAAAAATGCGTATACTAATCGATTACAGAATCCAACATAATCGATTACAGAAGTTCTGACTATAACATAATCGATTAGATATTCACATCTAATCGATTACCTAAGTTCTGTTTGTCACCTAATCGATTGCATCAATGGAGATAATCGATTACCAAGTTGAGAATTTGAATTAAGAGCATCAGGTATATCTCCTAATCGATTACAATGTTGCCACAATCGAACTACAAGAAATAATCAATTACTAAGCTTCTGTTTGTTACATAATCGATTGCACATAAGCTACAATCGATTACCATGTTACGTGACACAATAAAATGCATTAGGCGCTACTCACAATCGATTACAAGTCACTACATAATCGATTAGCAATATTCTGTTTCTTATTTAATCGACTACATGGGACAGTCTAATCGATTAGAAGGTGAATTACACTGTAAAATTCAAAGTGTAATCGATTACAGCTCAAGGCCTAATCGATTAGTGTCGTGCCAGAAATTGGGGGAAAGTGTTTTTAAATGGGAAACCAGCTCACTTCTCCATTCCAACTCAAATGCCCATGCTGTGCAACGGCTCTGAAGACTTTAGGGCACCTCTCCAAGGCCTATAAATGCAAGACTCCTTCAAGCTACTCAAAGCATCAAAATCCATCAAAGGGAAATCAAATCTTGAGTCTTGTGAGTTCTATTTCTTTATGTAGTTTCAAGTTCTAAACTGTAGAGCTTATATTTGTAAATCCTCTCTTGTGAGAGTTTAGAAATTGTAAGAGCTTTTCTTTGTTTATCTACTCTATTGAGAGAGTTTATTGATTGCAAAACCAAACACCAAAACATCAAGGTTATTCACTCTAGGATTGAGTGGTCACAAAGATTGGGGTTCAACCTTTGGGTATTGAGAGTTTGAGAGATTGGGTGGGTTGCCCTTTTGCTAGTGAGGATTGAGTTCTTGAGTGTGGGACATTAAGAAGCTTCAATTGCTCATAGCTTGTATGTCTAAACTTCAATAGTGGAAATCCGTCAAGTGGGTTACTCGAAGGCGAGACGTACACCGGGTTGGTGGAACTCGTTAAATTGGTTTTCAAGCTTTTCTTCCCTACTCTCTTGCATTTACTTATTGTACTTGATTGGTATATTGATTTGCTTGTGATATTATTGCTTGAACTTGAGTAACTAGGCTAAGTTAAAGTGTTGCACACCAAGTGTTTGATAAATTGCCTTAGCAACATTTGCATACTTTCTCATATTGATTCTTGCTCTACACTTACTATTTCTTACATACAAGCATACTTAGTGAAAAAGAAATCAATTTCAAAGGCATTCCAATGAAAAGTTTTAAAACTCAATTCACCCCCCTCTTGAGTATTGAGGCCACTTGAACAACATACGAGGCCATGTATCTGGGAGCAGATGAAGATGTAATGTGCAGAATGTTCCCACGAACACGCACAGAGGAGGCCCTCGGTTGGTTCAAGAGTTTACCTTCAGGATCGATAAACTCCTGGGAGGAAATGGCAGTTGCGTTCGAGAGCCATTTTGTCATTTCTAGAGATATTCCCAAGACTTCTCACACCCTGACCCAGATCAAGAAGGAGGAGAGAGAAACTCTTAAAGAGTTCTTGAAGTAGTTCTACAAAGAGGCAGCCATGGTGCCTAATCTTACAGAGGCCATTCAGCTCCATATTGTTGTCAAAGCTTTGCAACCTCGATCAGCCTTTGCCCTGTCCCTGGCAAAGAGTCCTCCGGTGACATTTGAGGAGTTTCGGAGGTACATAGGCATAAAAATGCATTTAAAGGCCACAGCAGCTAGACTGAAGCCATCAGTGTCATCCCCTCAATCACATAGAGATAAGGAGAGGGTGAGGCCAGAGAAATATGTTCAGCGAGACGATTTCATGAGCCCTCGACCTCAGTAGTGGGACAGGCGTGTAGCCTCTTTCAGCAACTATGCCCCGCTGAACTCCAGGCATTCTCAGATTTTGAGGGAGGTTGGATGGCCCACGCTCAGTGTGTATGGGATAAGGAAGCCTGCTCCAATGAAAAGGCCTAGTAATTCTTGAAAATATTGTGCTTTCCACGAACAGGTCGGTCATACCACAGATGAATGTAAAGCGCTGAAGAACGTAGTGGAGACCCTCATCAGGGAGGGAAAGTTGAAACAATACTTATTTAAGGAGAAATCCCAGGATGAACCAGACCGGATTGAGAAGAGAGGGAGAGATCATGATGATGAGGGCGACAACAGTCGTAATCCGATCAGGAGGTTCTCAGCTGCTGAGAAACAAAAAGGGGTTGTGATCAGTGAAGGTGCTCATCAGGATGGGATGCCCCAGCAGTAGAGGCAAGGTCGGCGTAAAGTAATTGATATGATCGCTGGAGGGTTTGCTGGAGGACGAGTGTCGATCACCGCTCGTAAGAATCACCATTGAACGATTCTGTCTGTACAAGGGAAGCCTAGAGATAACCGCCCTTTCAGAGACGGCGTAGCAGCACCTGTGGTGTCATTTACAGACGAAGACTTCAATCCAACCATCCCAAGAGGTGATGATGCAGTGGTCATTATCACCGTGATAGCTAACAATAATGTCAAGAGGATCCTTGTTGACCAGGGAAGTTCTTGTGATATTATCTTTTACAATTGCTTCAAAAGAATGGGTTTTAATGATTTAGATTTACAGCCTTATACACAGGAACTTAACTTTCAATGGAGCAAAGCAGCCCACCAAGGGTATCTTGACACCCTTGTGTCATTCGAGGGCGAACCTGGAGCAAGAATAGTGAAGTCCAGAATTTTGGTGATCGATATGGAGTCGCCTTACAACGGTATCATAGGCCGTCCTACTTTGAATACAATGGAATCAATTGTGTCTACTCCACACCTCCTTATCAAATTCATTGATAAGGAAAATGGCGTATCTTCACTCTGAGGTGACCAAGAAATGGCCAGGTACTGCTACAACCTGAGTCTGGATATGGTGAAGCTGGAGACTTTTAATAAGAAGAGAAAGTTGAACGATGGAGGAACAACAGCTGGGTCTGTCAGTTTGATTGATCTTGATTACAGAGCGGAGTTGAAGATCGACCCACTCAACCCCTCAAAGCCCAAGCCGGATGGAGGTTCCAGGGACGTCATTTTAGGAGATTCCCCAGAGAAGGTCACTCACATCAATGATAATCTGAAGTCGATTATGGAGCAGCGTCTGTTAGCACTCCTCCAGGAATTCAAAGACCTTTTTGCTTGGACTACTACAGATATGCCTGGGATGGATCCTAATTTCTGTTGTCACAAGTTATCCGTCTATCCTGAGATGAGGTTGGTTGCCCAGAAAAAGAGAAGATTGGGGCCAAAGAAGCAAAAGGCAGCTTGTGAGCAGATAGAGGAGCTACTGAAGGCCAGATTTATCAGAGAAATCCGTTATTCCTCTTAGCTTTCTAATGTGGTAATGGTTCAAAAAGCTAATGGAAAGTGGAGAATGTGTACTGATTACGTCGACCTCAATCGCTGCTGCCCGAAGGACCCATATCCTCTCCTAAATATTGATCGTATGGTGGATGATTCATCTGGTTATCAGTACCTAAGTTTCATGGATGCATATTCAGAGTACAACTAGATTCCGATGTAGGAGGAGGATCAAGAAAAGATGGCTTTCGTCAATGACCGCGGTGTCTTTTGCTACACCGTCATGCCTTTCAGTTTGAAGAACGCTGGAGCCACTTACCAGCGTATGATTAACAAGGTGTTTGAAGGCATGCACACTAGATTGGTGGAGGTGTACATTGATGATATCATTTCCAAGACCCCAGTTGGGGGTGATCATATTGAAGACTAGCGTTAGGTATTCACACGCTTGAGGCAATATAACATAAGACTGAACCCGTTAAAGTGTACTTTTACTATCCCAGCTGGGAAGTTTCTGGGTTTCATGTTAACTCAGTGTGGCATTGAGGCTAATCCAGGAAAGTGCTAAGCAATACTGGACATGCAGAGTCTGAAGAGCTTGAGGAAGGTGCAATCTTTAAATGGAAAAGTGGCAGCTTTGGCTCGGTTCATGCCCAAGATGGCGCATAGATCCCTTCCCCTGTATAAGGTGCTAAAAAAGTCCAAGAAGTTTGAGTGGGGACAAGAGAAAGAGCAGGCATTCCAGGAACTCAAGGGGGTGTTGTCGAGTCCTCCGATCCCGGTAAAGCCAGACCCCGGTGAGTCCCTCATTTTGTATTTGGCTATTTCAGATGAAGCTTTGGGAGTAGCATTGGTCAAGGAAACCCCGGAGGGGCAGAGACCAGTGTATTTCACCAACAAGACATTGCAAGGAGCAGAGGGCCGATACCAGAAGATTAAGAAGGCCGCTCTCATAGTTGTCTGGGCTTCACGATGGTTAAGGCCGTACTTCCATGCGCACCCAATATTGGTGAGAACGGATTTGCCACTCCGTTTCATACTAAGCAAGTCGGACCTCGTAGGGAGGATGATTAAGTGGTCTATCGAACTTTCTGAATTCGAAGTTTCCTATGAACCACGAAGAGCCATTAAAGCCCAAGTCCTAGCTGATTTTTTCGTTGAGATGACAGGGGCAGATCCAGCCACACCTTGTGCTCATTGGACTATTTATGTAGATGGGTCATCAAATAGTAAAGGATGTAGAGCTGATGTCGTCATATAGAGTGATAACGGTATGCACTTGGAAATCTCTCTTCAATTCAACTTTAAAACTTCCAACAACTAGGCTGAATATGAGGCATGTCTTGCGGGACTCCGAGCAGCAATTGATATCGGAGCAATAGAAGTGACGTTGTGTAACGATTCATAGCTGGTGATATCGTAGATTCAAGGTGAGTATCAGATCTGTGAGCCTCAACTTCAGCTATACTTGAATTGTGTGAAGGAGTTGAAAGGGAGCTTCTCTGTGTTGGAGTTTAAGCATGTGCCGAGGGAACAAAACACTAGGGCAGACATTCTCTCGAGGCTTGTGAGTAGGAAGCAACCCAGAAGCACAACTACCGTGGTGCAAAGCACTTTGTCATCGCCCAATATCCCTTTTGGCCCTCTCTTTGAATGCAATATCGTATCCAGCCTTTGATGAGAACTCATGGGTGGTTCCTTATATACGATATTTCGAGATGGATAGCTGCCCACTGATGACCTGGAGAGAAAGAAATTGAAGAGGGAGTTACCTTACTTCACACTGGTTGATGGCATGCTCCTACGAAGAGGATTTTCTGTACCCTACTGCAGGTGCTTGATTAAGAATGAGGTACGAGGCGTGCTGGAAGAAGTGCACGAAGGACAATATGGGCACCACTCTGGAGGAAGAAGTTTGATGAGGAAGGTCCTCAGAGCTGGTTACTGGTGGCCCGCAATGAAGAAGAACTCTATTGAGTTTGTAAAGAAGTGTGATCCATGTCAGAGATTTTCCAATCTTCATCGCACACCAGCCCAGGAACTTTCTTCATCGGCCGTGACATGGCCTTTCCATCAGTGGGGCCTCGATATCCTGGGTCCATTCCCAACAGCGCCCAGAGGTATCAAGTATCTGATAGTCGGGGTGGATTATTTTACCAAGTGGATCGAAGCAGAACCTGTGGTGCACATTACATCAGCTCGGACATGACGTTTCGTGTACGAGAATATTATAGCATATTTCGGAGTGCCAGGACAGATTATCACAGATAATGGCACTTAGTTTACAGACAAGAAGTTCACAAAGTTGCTTGAAGGATTGGGGATAGTCTAGATCTTCTCATCTATTGAACACCCCCAGACGAATGGCCAAGCTGAGGTAGCTAATAGAGAAATGCTGAAAGGACTTAAGAAGTGCCTTGGTGAAGCAAAAGGCGGATGGACGGATTAGCTATGTCATGTTTTGTGGGCATACCATACAACACCCCATTCTTCTACTACTGAGTCTCTATATCGTCTTACTTACGGGGTCGAGGCGATGATTCCAGTGGAGCTCCAGACCAAATCGACAAGGGTGGAATATTTTTCTGAGGAGAATAATAGTTCCAATCTGGCGTCGGAGCTAGATGTTCTCCATGAGCTAAGAGAAGAGGCTTTTGTTAGGGATCAGACGATAAAAGCGAATGCTGCCCTTCGATACAACAAGCGCATTCAACACAGGAGAGCTCGTTTTGAGAAAGGCGAGTGTGGGGAATAAGTTCGCTCACCAAGGAAAGTTAGTACCGACGTGGGAAGGCCCATACAGAGTATCCGAGGTGACTGGCAAAGGATCATACCGCTTAGAAGAGCTCGGTGGCACACCGATCTGCAACAAGTGGAACACTCAAAATTTACGTATGTATTACAGCTAGTTGGTAAGATGACATGTACACATTTTCCTTACTTGAGCTTTTTCCCAGTGGGTTTTTCTCAAGAAGGTTTTAACGAGGAATGACCCTAACTACACTCTCTTTGTAATCCTTATTCTATTTTATGAGAATGAAATTCATGAACATGATGTCTTCACTCTCTTTCTATGTCATGATTGATAGCTTTACACCGCTGTATATGAAGACCCTCAGGACGGATGATCCCAATCACCTATTCTGTGATTGGCGATGTAACTCCTCGAGTGGAAAAATAGGTTGTAGGATCAAGCCTTTTTCAAGGTTGTACCGAACCCCACTTGAAGGCTCAGATTGTAGGACTAAACTGAACTCCAAGTACAGTTAGTAGGTTTAGCCAAATACCATTGAAGACTTGAGTTATAGGATTGAACCGAACCTCAAGAAATAGGTTGTAGGATTAAACCTTTTTCAAGGTTGTACCGAACCCCACTCGAAGGCTCGGATTGTAGGAATAAACCGAACTCTGAGTACGACTAGTAGGTTTGGCCGAACGTTGGTGAAGGCTCAATCATTATCCTTATGATTGAGGTAATTTCCCCAGGACAGATGATCTCAATCACCTATTCTGTGAACTGACGATGTAACTCCTGGTGTGGACAATTCCAATCACCACTCTCGTGATTGAGGGCCCAATCATCATCCTTATGATTGAGGCAGCTTCTTGCAGTTCGATATTTCTATCTAAAACGATATCACTCTACGGGTAATTCAATAGCTTCATCTACTATTAGAGTGGACTAAATCCCTCATCCCTAAAGAGTTAAGGGCAGCATCCTACAACGGATACTCATCTCCCAACATACTCATACTTGGGGACAGTATTCACACGTTTGATTCTCCGTTCTATAATCTGTTTATTGCAATCCAACCTCAAGCTAATTATACAGAACGGTCTAGCGAATGCTGTGAAGGTAAAAGCATAACATATATGCCTAAATTATGTTATAGCAGTACATTTCTTGTAAATGCTAAAGACAAAAATTCGAGGAAAATTTCATTCATTCAATGGAAATTTTGTACAAGTTGAAATAAAACTGGAGCTGATCCCAGAACACAGCAGTAGAAACAAGAAATAAATACAAGACTAGGAGAAAGGCTTTGGATCTTCCGTTGTGGGAGCCTTTTTACCTCCGTCGTCCCTTTTACTACCCTGTGTCTCTTCCGCTCCGGTTTCCCCTTCTTGGGCTTGCTCTTTCTGCTAATCCTCTTGATCCGGAATGGCTTCAGAAGGACCCATGCTCTGACCTTCGGGAAAAGAGGGCGTCTCGTATAGAGAAGAAGGCGGTTCCTCATGCTAGCCATTCACCACATCAACTAATTTCCCTTTGTGAAATTCATAAAAAGGACTCATACCATATAAATTGAATTTTACGTCGGGGTTACGGTAGAAAACTTGGCGGACAGAAAGACCAAAAGACTCGTAAGCCACAGCGGTACAAGCCTCTATAGCCTTAGTCACCCTGGCCTTTGCTTTAACCAGGTTCTTTTTCAATTTAGCATTTAACTTTTCCAAGGACCCGGTTGTAGCACTCCCCACCTTCAACTCTTCAAGTTGCTGGAGCAGTTCCCTCTCCCTGGCAGCAAAGTCATCAGAAAGCTTGGAGCTTTTTTTCTTTTCTACCCTGAGATCCTCTTGAAGTTTAGAAATCTTCCCTTCAAGAGACTTGACTGAGTTCCTTAGGGAGACTACTTCAGCCGTTCGTTCCAGCTCCAATTCCTGAACCTTCTTCAGTTTCTCCTCTGTCGTCTTTAGGTGAGCCATGTCCTTCATAGCAGAGACATTCATATGCTCAAGCTTGGAAGCCAATTCATCTACTTCCTTCACACTGTCGACAATATGGCTGAGGGAATTCAAGAGGCCGGTCAACTCAGCCAATTGCCATTTACCAGTTGCAATGGCTTATTTGATTTCAACCACCTCTAAAGTAGGGCGGAGTTTGTAGAGTGGAGGAGGAAGAGCAGCAAGAGAAGGTCCCCCGTACACCAACAAGGGAGAGAGGAAAGAATATGTGGGTGGATCCATCCTCATCCGCAGGAATGTCGGAAGAGCAGAACGGTCAGAGGGTTGAGGGGTCACCCCAGAGGACGCTGTGTCCTTCCCCATGCTGGTATCATGAATAATTTTTTGCCTTTTTTTGGCACGGCGGTGGAGGTTTTCTTCTCGGAGGCTTTAATAAGCCTAACCCTCTTCTTCTTCCCCTTTTGTGGCTCTTCTCGAGAGGCCTCCTCCTCGTCGGCCTGAGAATCCAAGAGGGGGACATCGTCACCCACCTTGGAGTTTAATGGGATGAAATCAGCCTTCGCCTTGACGGTGTTCCTCTTGGGCTGAACATTGTTTTCCTTACTTTCAGAGGAGGAGCCATCTTCAACCAACAGAGACTTTAAGGCAAGTATCTCTGAGCTGTTCCTTTCTATCCAATCTGCAAAAGTAAAGAGAGAAACATAAGTTGCAGGAACACATCGGATTACCATATACAGATATAAAAGTTAAGCTAATTACTTAGATAAACATCTCTATTGGAAGCGGACTCCAGAAGACGCTTGCTCAAGAACTCCTTATGGGCAACGGTAAATGCCCTCAAAGCGCCCAAGACTTCAATTGAGTGAGAGGAAAGTTCATTCTCATCCATAAAATAAGCCCGGCTGGTGAGCAAGAAGTGCTCATGAGTCCAGTTCAAAGGAAATTTGGGGATGCCGTCCTCGCTGAGCCAGAAGACCGGCTCATTCGGCTTCACATGAATCCTCGTGTAGTACTGTTTAAAAGATCGCCTGTCAATCTTTGCCGATTCTGTGAAAGACTTGAAGCTGATGACCTTCACTTCACAACGGAGAGTTATGAAGCCCAGACCGCCTTTCTTATTAGCACGGTGAACCAACTGGCACTAGTAGAATAACATAGCCACGGTGGGTTTAAAGTTGAAATGCGCACCTAGGACTTCAAAAGAGTGGACGATACTTCATCTGTTGGGATGTAATTGAGAGGGGCACAGTCCAGGAACCTCAAAACTCCCATTTGGAAATCGGTCATTGCGAAGCGCACTCTGAGGTACTGAAAGACGTAGTCATACATGTAAACGGAAGGCTTATCCGGCACGGTGTGGCAAATCCGTTCCATAGGCCAGGGTGCCAAGACCAAGAACCTCCCACGTTGTTCTTCTTCAGTAAAGAATCTAAAGCACGGGGACACCGGCCTACCATCGTCACGAGCATGCTGAGAGGGAATCTCCTTGAACTCTTCCTCTACCCAGCAGAAGGGATGAGTCCTGTTGATGGTTTCACAATCTAGCCGGTGTGCTATAACATTTACACATCCCTCTTGAGTGCGTAGAACTAGAACTATGCCACGCCCTTCGATTTCTATTTCAACTGCGGCGTGATTAAAAGCGTCTGTGCAGTGATAAAAAGCAACATCGTCAACAAGGAATAATTCCGAACCCGATGAGCTTCCTGGGGAACTGGTGGCTCCAGAACGAGAGGAGGGTTCAGGGTCAGGCCTAACCATTGGCTGCCTCGATGAAGAAGCCTCACCTTTCCCTGAACCATGAGGCCTCACCCTGAAAGGACCCACAGAAATCCTTCCACAACGATAATCGGAGGGCCTGTAAGGGATACTCCCCCTCCTATTCAAAGGACAAGCGGGGCTCTGCCTAGGGCGCATGGTTGAAAGTTTAAGAGAATTAAAGGTGAAGAAGTTAAAAGAAGGGAAATGAGGTTACCTAAAAGGATGTTAAGGTTGAAAGAGGGAAGAACTTCACGAGAATAGCAGCAACAATCTCTTCTGAAATTTCTGCAGAGTCTCACTAAGGTTGAAGGCAAATGTGATTTCTGGAAATTGTCAACTTTCCCTTTTATAGGTAACGAGGGTGTCCAACCGTCAGCCAGAGGACGCGTCGTTTGAAGTGAAAAACAGAGTCACCGAGCCAAACGACGTCGTTATTTCATACCCAAAGTCGCGCTAGTGACGCTTCATGAAAAGTTTCGATGAAATAGGCCGAAAATTCAAATTTCAAGCCCAAAATAATCCTAACGACGGTTACACATTTGGAGCAATAATGACTCACGTGTTAAAAAGCATTTGTTGTCCAATCATTCAAAAGCATTAATATACTCTAGCAGTCACTCGAATACCAAGAGTTACGAGTTCCAAACACTCTTGGGATTCCCCTCATTACAAATCTTTGTCCAAATCCACTGTAAGGACATTGTGAGAGCGGTTCCTTCGCTCATTGAACAGCCACATAGGCAGAGTATCAGCACAAAATCGACACGTGTCTTAACGAGTATTTTCAGCGTATTCTACTGGCATCCAGACTTCTTATAGACAACATAGCTTATATGAGCAACTTAACGGTCCCTCACATAAGCTAGGGGACAGATAATCTGGTCTGGATACCGGCCTCCAGACTAAGATGTCATCTTGACTGTTCTGGAAGGTTAACCGGTATCACAGGTCAACATCCAGACTGTAAAAACACCGTGCTAGGAACTCTTCCTTCACTGGTTATCCGTTCTCAATCTTTCGTTACGTATAACCATTTGCCTAACGTAATAGTAGGATAAGTGGTTTCACTACTTATCATGATTGATACCCTGCACAATGGAAGATGTCTATGTCACCCATTGAAAGGTGCAAAGTACAGCTATAGGAGTGATATATGGAAAAGGTGGATCTTCCCCCATTCCTATGTCAGAATCGTACACTAATCGTTGACCTACCCTCGATCGTACACTAAGCATCGAACTACTCTGATTGATACGCTACACATGGCATCAGAGCCTCATGGCCCACTTATACCTAACGTTTCATTTTCCACATTTAACTATAAATAGCATATTCTTATACACATGCAAGGTTACATTGTTCTTACTCTTATCATACTATTGCATTGCTTAAGTGTTCTTTGAGTTCTCATTCACTTCACTAGCTTGAGCGTCAGAGAATCTTCGCAGGTGACACCATCTTTTGCCTCAGTCAATGTGAAACTCTAGTGTGAAGGATCTTCAGGACAACAAGACCGGTCTCTCCCACTGAGAGGTCAGATTATAATATGGATACCCACTGTACCGGTGTACAAACACTCAAATCACCAACTTCTGTGGCTGGTTCCCACACTGGATCATAGACCCCGGTTCAGACCAGTTCATCATTAAATTTCATATTATCAAACATAATTAATTTTTGTATGTTTGATCTTGAGTCTTCAACTATTGTGTTGTTTGTCATTATCAAAACCTGTGTCAACATATAGACACACGGATGGTTTAAGAGTTTGCTCGCAGGTTCAATGACTCATGGGACGATATGACTCATGCATTTTTACAACACTTTGTGGTGTCAAGGGACATTCCCAAGACGTCTCACACGTTGGCACAAATCAGACAAGGGTTAGAGGAAAGTTTGAGAGATTTTTTGAAAAGATTTTATAAGGAAGCTGCTTTGGTACCGGGGTTGACGAAAGAGATTCATATGCACATTGCGGTGGAAGCTTTACAACCGCAGTCACCTTTTGCCTTATCTTTAGCAAAGGTACCTCCTCGTACACTTAAAGAGTTCATAAGCAAAGCTGTAAAGTATGTGGGGAGAGAGATGCATCTAGCAACTGCTAACCAGAAGGGTATAACACCAGAAGGGGTTCAGATGTCGGACAGGAGAGCACTAAAGTTGGAGCACAGAGGTCTAGGTAGAGATATGTTCCGAAGACCTAAGGCAAGGAGCAATGTGAATTTCATGGGATATACCCCGTTAGCAGTAGGGCCTTGACAAATTCTTAAGGAGGTCGGCTTGAGAGGACTAATGGTGTATAGGGTAAAAAAGCCAATTCCCATGAAGAGAGCTAGAAATACCAGTAAATATTGTGAGTTCCATGAACAACGGGGCACAGTATTGATGAATATCGATGGCTAAAGGAGGAAATTAAAACATTGATTAGAGAAGGGAAGTTGAAACAATATTTGTTTCAACAAAGAGCCAATCCAGAGTCTGAGAGAGTAGCTCCTAGAAGGAAGGAAATCAGTCTGATTGAGGAGGAAGAGGCCAGGAGTTCTAAGCAACTGACGCCAGACAAAAGAAAGATTGTGGTGGATAATATTGACAAGGATGATAAGTCATGGATGAAACCACCACTAAATTCGGGTAAGAGAGATATTATTGATATGATCATTGAAGGCTTTGTCGAAAGGGGAGTGTCAAACTTAGCCTGGAAGAATCATTTGAGGATCATCATGTCGGTTAAGACAAAGGCGGATAACAGGCCATTTCGAGATGGAGTTCAAACCTTTCCTATCACATTCACTAATGATGACTACAATCCAACAGTTCTTGGAGGAGATGACATAGTGGTGATAAAGGTTGTTGTGGAAAACAAGACAATCAAGAGAATGTTGGTTGATCAAGGAAGTTTGTGCGATGTTATCTTTTATGAGTGCTTCAAGAAGATGAGACTCTCAGATTTCGGCCTACAGCCTTATACTCAGGAGTTGACGACATTCAATGGAGCCAAACAGCCTACTAAGGGTTACCTAGACACCAGGTTGACATTTGAGGGAGAGCCAAGCACCAAAACAATATGTATAAGGGTGTTAGTGATAGATATGAAATCCTCATTCAATAGGATTATTGAACACTCTTCTTTGAATGCTTTGGAAGCAGTGGCATCAACTCCACACTTATTGATAAAATTTATTGATAAGGAAAATTAGGTATCCTCCATCCAAGGTAACCAACAAATAGCGAGGTATTGTTACAACCTTAGTGTGTAGATGACCAAGACAGAAGAGTCTATCAAGAGGAAAAGGTTGAATGACGGCGGACCAATATCAAAGTCTGTAAATCTAATAGATTTGGACCCTAGGGAAGAGTTAGCGCTAAACCCTGAGAATTCTCAAAGGCCTTCACCGGAAGGCGGGGTAAAGAAAATTTCATTGGAGGAAGACCTTGCCAGGAGCATGGAGATTAACGACTCTTTAGATGTTAGAATAGAGGGACGGTTGGTTAAACTATTAAGAGAATTCAAGCACTTATTTGCATGGACTGTGGCCGGTAATGCCCGGTATTTACCTAAACTTCTTTTGTCATAGATTGGCAGTTTATCTGAAGTCAAGGGCGGTGGCACAGAAAAAGAGAAAATTGGGACTAGAGAAGAAAAAGGCGGCGTGTGAGCAAACTGAAGAATCATTAAAGGCCGATTTCATAACAAAATTTCATTATTCTACTTAGGTCTCTAATGTATTGATGGTGAAGAAGGCAAATGGCAAATGCCAAATGTACACAAATTTCATGAATCTAAATAAGTGTTGCCCCAAAGACCCTTATCCACTTCCAAGTATTGATCAGATGGTAGATGATTCCTCAGGATATCAGTTTCTATCCTTCATGGACGCGTACTCCGGATATAATCAAATACAGATGTGGAAGGAGAATGAAGACAAGACGGCATTTGTAAATGATAAAAGGGTCTTCTGCTATATGGTTATGCCGTTCAGACTGAAGAATGCTGGAGCTACCTACCAGAGGATAATGACCAAGGTTTTTAAAGGAATGAAATCAAGAATGGTTAAAGTATACGTGGATGACATAATAACTAAGACCCCGGCGGGAGGAGACCATGTGAGAGATTTAAGAAAGGTTTTTCAAAGGCTCCAATTGTATAACATGAGATTGAACCCATTAAAATATACATTGGCAGTACCCGCAAAGTGGTTCCTTGGGTTTATGCTCACCCAAAGGGGTATAGAAGCAAACCCTGACAAGTGAAAAATGGTAAGAGAGTTCTGGAGTCTAATTAATGTGAGAGAAGTGCAGTCATTGAATGGGAAAGTTACGGCGTTATCATGATTCATGCCAAAAATAGCACAGCGGTCATTACCCCTATTGAAGAAAAATAAGGAATTTCAATGGGGTGAGGAGCAGGAGAGTTTCAGGAGTTGAAGGAAGTTTTGGCCAATCCACCGGTGTTGACAAAACCATATCTCGGTGAAAAGCTTTTTGTCTACCTTTCTATTTTAGACGAGGTTGTTAGAGCGGCACTAGTAAAAAAGACGATTGAAGGCCAGCAACCAGTGTACTTTGTTGGAAAGTGTTAGTGTATGCATTACGAGCTATTAATATATCAATCTTAACTTATCAATAAAATTAGTATTTTTAGTTTTAAGATTGTTCTAAAACTATTTGTCCTGGAATAATAGGTTGTATAAGAATTATTCCTAAAATATCCCTAATCAAGTGTTTACATAGGGACATGTAAATACATTAAGATTAGTGTGTGAATGTACTGATGATTTGATCTTATAAATCATGAATATATATAATATCAAGTCTTCACACAGGTACATATTAAGAGTAATGTTGTACTAGACAGACCCACCATAAGAACATTGCATGGATCGTTACATGAGTGTCATAAATGGTTCTCAATTTGATAATGGTATATAGTCCCTCAACCTAAAGTCACTACGATTCCTACATAAGGAGTTGTTATTTTAATACAATCAAATGTTATCTTTATTAAGATGACCAAAAAGATTGTGATTAGGCAATGGACAAATTATGCAGAGGGATGTGAGTGATGTAGATGGGATTTGTCTCTCTTATGTGACAGGAGTGATATCTATGGGCCACTTGATGGAGTGAGACTAACAAAATGCATGGTCATGCTAACACGAATAAATATTAGATATTTATTCTGTAAAATTTACTCAGGTATCAAGTAAAACGAATTGAGCCAGACAAGGATGACGATGACTATGCCTTGGGCCCAATTAGATATCGTGACAAAAGGAATAAATATATAAAATAATAATCACTTATAGGTCATATCAATGATAAATAATATTTAAGCATAATGATTTATTGCTAGATGCCACTCTTATTTTATATTAATAATAAAATAGTTTATTATTAATATAACTGAATATTTTTACCTATAGGGTCACACATATAGATTAAGCCCACCAGAGGATAGTTTTATTTTAGTTGGACTAAAAATAAAACTATTGGGCCTAACTTATTTAGAATGAGTCAGGAGCCCAATTTTTAATGAGAGCTCATCAGGTTAAGACCTAAGCCTATATATAGAGCATGAGATGCTCATAGGCTGTTTCTTAGAAATTAGATTACTCTCTGAATTTCCATACTAGCATTCGAAATTTCAGTTTCTGGTGGGAGTACTCATGTGGACTCCTAAGGGTGAAGCTACAAATGCTTCGATTGAGGAACTCACTTTGCGTCTACAAGAGGTAAACCCTAAATCAAATTTTAATTTTGCATAATTCCTTGAGACATCTATTTTTGTAATCATTTTTAGGAATCCTTTGTGTTTCCGTTGTCTGACCCTGAGGGATTCCTTAACAGAAAGGTCCTTTAGGGGTCGGAATGTCGGTATCAAAAGTTGGAAAAAGCTTCTTTAGCACTAGTCTAGACGTCCTGACGTTTAAGATAATACTTTCATGCACACCACATCATAGTTTGAACTAATCTCTTATTAAGAGCAGTCTTTCATAAGCCAGACCTGGTGGGAAGGATGATTAAATAGGCTATAGAGCTTTCAGAGTTTGATATATCATATGAACCCAGAGCAGCCATAAAAGCTCAAGTATTGGCTGATTTTGTGACAGAGCTAACATGCGAAGTTCCAACACCATTGAGAAAGCACTGGACTATTTATGTAGACGAGTTGTCAAATGGAAAAGGATGTGGGGCTAGAGTAGTAGTAGAGAGTGAGGATGAAGTAAGTGTAGAAATTTCCCTCCGATTTGATTTTAAGACATCGAACAATGAGGAAGAGTATGAAGCATATTTGACAGGACTGGGAATAGCCTTGGATGTAGGAGCCCGAACCGCAGTACTCTGTAGTGATTCATAACTTGTAATTTCATAAATAAGTGGAAGTTATTAGGCTAAAAAGTCATTGTTGCAGCAATATCTGGCCAAGGTCAAGCAGTTAGGGGAAAGATTTGTAAATGTTGGATACAAGTATGTCCTAAGGGAAGAAAATGTCAGAGTGGATGTTCTATCTCGATTGGCTAGTGCTATAAAGACAGGGTCCAATACTATAGTCATCCAGAGCACCTTAGCTGCCCTAAGCATCTTGACTCCACTTAAAGTTTACACCATCCAATTCAGAGCTCATCCAGAAGATTCTTGGGTCATTCTAATAATCCGGTATATGGTGAGCGGACAACTCCGGAGTGCCTATTGAAAAAGAAGAAGCTGAAGAAGGAATTACAAAACTTTGTTTTAATAGACAGAAGTTTATTTAGAAGAGGGATATCGGCCCCGTACTTGAGATATCTAAATGAAGCAAAGGTGGAGGAAGTTTTGACCGAGGTGCATGAAAGAACATGTGGCCACCACTGTGGTGGAAGGAGTCTGGCCAGAAAGGTTTTACGAGCAGGTTACTGGTGGCCCACCTTAACCAAGGACACTATTGAATATGTCAAAAAGTTTGATGCATGCCAAAAGAACAACAATAAGCACCACATCCCCTCTGAGGAGTTGTTTACATCGGTTGTCCCATGGCCCTTTTACCAATGGGGAATAAACATATTGGGACCTTTTCTAAAGGCACTTGGTGGGGTGAAATACTTAATAGTCAAAGTAGATTACTTCATAAAGTAGATTGAGGCAGAAGCAATAGTGCATATTACTGCGGCCCAGACTAGAAGATTTTTCTATGAAAATATTACCATAAGATTTGGGATACAAAGAAGATTCATTACGGATAACGGAACACAGTTCACAGATTCCAAGTTTAAAAGCCTTCTTAAGGGACTCTAGATAAAGTAAGTTTTCTCATCAGTAGAGCACCCTCAAACCAATGGTCAAACCGAGGTAGCAAATAGAGAAATTCTAAGAGGTTTGAATAAGCGACTCGGTAATGGGAAAGGGGAATCGGCCAACCAGTTATGCCATGTCTTATGGGCATACCAGACAATACCTCATTCATCTACAAGAGAGGCCCTATTCTGGTTGGTATATGGTGTGGATACAGTAATTTCGATGGAAATTAATCAGATTTCACCAAGAGTTCAACAATTTGATGGAGAAGACAATAGCTCAAGATTGAGGAATGAATTAGACTTGATATCAAAGGTTAGAGAAGAAACTTTTTCTGGGATCAGACAATCAAGGCTAAAGTTGTAGTATGATACAATATGAAGGTCCAAAAGAGAAGATTCAACGTAGGCGATCTCGTCCTTCGAAAAGCATCAGTTGGAAGTCGCCTTGTACATCAAGGAAAGTTGGCACCAACGTGGAAAGGACCATACCGGGTGAATGAAGTAACCCCGGCAGGAGCTTATCTTCTAGAAACATTACAAGGTGAAGTTTTTAAGAATAAATGTAATGTATAGAATCTGTGTGTGTATTACAGCTGACCGACATCACAAGTCATGCACTCTTTTTCCCTACCTAAGGTTTTTCCCACATGGTTTACTTAGGAGGTTTTTAATAAGGCATACAGCTGGAATGCTTATTCAGAAATAAAATAGAAATTGAAATAATTATCTCTTATTAATGTATTTCATATTTAAACCCTGGAGCGATTAAAAAACCCCAGAGTGGTTGCTTTACATTCAAACCCAGAAGAGGTTGAAAAACCCCAGAGTGGTTGCTTTACGTTTAAACCCCGGAGCGGTTGAAAATCCCCAGAGTGGTTACTTTACGTTTAAACCCCAAAGTGGTTGAAAAACCCCTGAGTGGTTACTTCACGATTAAACCCCAGAGCGGTTGAAAAACCCTAGAGCGGTCACTTTATGTTTAAACCCCGGAATGGTTAAAAACCCCACAACAGTTAAATACATGTTACTGGAGTAATTAATATGTATCGATTTGGTAATGCCTAAGTGGTATGAAAACCCGTGATAGCTATTGCTTTTAAAGTAAAAATGACTACTAATTTAACAAAGTTTATCCAAGGATAATTTAACTATGGATGACATAAACTTTGATTATTTACGAGATTCAACACGTATAACTACGGATGATAAAACTTTGATTATTAACATAAAGATGACATCAGTAGAAAAAAGATAAATTTCATTCACAAAAATGGTGATTACATAAGAGGCACAACAGCTAAGCAAAATTATAAAATGTCAAAAGAGGAACCTATTGAAGAAACCGATCCCGTTGAGAATGAATGGGGTACCTTGGTTTTGAAAGGAAACCTGGAAAACTACATGGTTGAAGAAGTCTATAGTGACATGAGCAAACTGTTAACCAAGTGGCCTCAATACTCAAGAAGGGGGGTGAATTGAGTGTTTAAACCTTTTTCTTCGAATGCCTTTGGAATTGGTTCTTAATAGACTTTTAATGCAAGATAAGAGAAATGATGACAGTCAAGCTAGTATCACACTACAATTAGTGTGAATCAATATCTTAAGCACTTAGTAAACAACAACAATACTCAGTTTCAGAAAACCACACAAATTATTGATTTAGTCAAATTATCAATAAGTTAGTGTGTACAGTTTAATTTCTATTAGAACAAAAGATTTCTAGTTGTGAATTCAACTCAGTCAATTTATCAAACAATGTATATGCATAGATATAAAGAGTTTAAGGTAGAGAGAAATACAAACCGATATAACGTGTTCCACCAACCCAGTGTACGCCTTGCCTTCAAGCAACCAATTCCACTATTGAGAATTTGAGATACAAGCTATGAGCAATTGTAGCTTCCTAGTGTCCCACACTCAAGAACTCAATCCTCACAAGCAAACGGCACTCTACCCAACCTCACAATCTCTCAATAACCCAAAGGTTAAACCCCAACCTTGGTGACTACTTAATCCTGAGTTTAAGTGATAGAGTTTACAAGAATTTACTCTAAATAGAGTGGATATACAAATTGAAGGCTTTCACAATATAACAACTCTCAATTAGAGAGGATATGCAAATCTAAGACCAAGTGTTTCAGAAAATGAAATTGTATAATAATGAACTCACTAAAAATAATGACTTGCTTTGATTGATTGCCTCTTGTTCTATATCTTGTGTTTGAGTTGAAGCTTTATTTATAGGGCTTGGAAGAGCTTCTAGCCGTTGTAGTGATGGATCCACGTTATCCCAACGCAGATAGTGGAGTACGGGTCTCTATTTCCCACTTAAAATGTCTTTTAAAGGATGTTTCCCACTATTTGAATTGATTCGTATGGCTTTGAATCAATTCAAATGATTCTGTTTTAGGAATTTTTTAATTTTGGAACCCGTGAATCGATTCAAGCTTCCATGAATCGATTTAACTCATTCTGTTTTGGGGTTTTTGATGTTCCTAGGCCTTTGAATTGATTCACACGGCCTTGAATCGATTCAACCCACTCTGTTTATCAAAATCCATGAGTTTTTGATGCAATCTTGATGTGTATTGAATCATGGTTGTTTCCTTTGATCCTCATGCATTGACTCCTTGATCCTTTTTCAATATATATGTTTTTTTCTCATGAATTGTTGAGTTCATCTTATGAGCATGTCATGTACAAATACATTCTCCTTTTGTTGTTATCGTTCTTACAGTTTGTTCCTGAATATTGTTCTTCCTGTTTTTGATCTCTCATTGAGCTCTTGTCATTATCAAAACCTATTCAAACATGCAAATACATTCTCCCCCTTTTTGATAATGACAACCAATGTTCATCTCTTGGGGGGTTTTTTTCTCAATAAATAATGACAATCAATGTTCATATGTATTCTTTCCTTTTTGTGATGTAATAGATACCGTTTGTTCAATTATATCAATTATTTTGTCTTTGAGCATTTCCCCCCTTAGTAAAGCAATTGATATCACTTTCTAAAATAAAATATTTTATTAACACCACCTGTTATGAAAATCTTTTGTTATAAAGATGCGATGTGATACAAATTGTTGTTTCTTGTATCACTTGTTGATTATGCATTTAATACCTCTCATTATGCCAATTTATTATGCCAATCTATATGGTTGTATTAGAGCATAATATATGTGTTTGAATCAAAGCCAAAATACCAACTTTTTCCAAAATTAATCTCAAATATTTTCTCCCTTTTGGCTAAAACATATAACATTGGCTAAAACATTCTTTTCTCTCCCCCTTTGGCATCATCAAAAACAAATAAGCATAGAAGTGTAAGAATGCACCATAATGATAAGATAACTTCATATTAAGCATGCATATCAATGCATAAAGTCTAAAAGTCACACACAAATTAAAAAAACAAAGACAATAAACAAGTCCAACATGTAAACATAAGAACATATAGTCTAACTAAGGTTGGAAAAATCTAATGCCAGCAATTTGTGACATAAGATCATCATAGCGTGATTGCATGTCCGTCTCTATCTTATCTAGACAAGCGTTGATGTTTGTCTCTATGGTGTTAAGTCTGTGATCCAAATGTGCAGTAAGGCATGCAAACAAGTCATCATTGGAGGATGCTGCAGGTGCAGGCTTAAGTTCAGGTGTAGGAGGGGGAGCCTCATCTTCATTTTCATGATCATTACGGTTTGGTGGGCGGAGGATTTCCCAAATACCATGATAGTCATACAATCCCATTTTATTAAGATGAGATTGTCCAATCAACCCCTTGGTTCCAACTAACTCCTTCACTTTTTTTCAAGATCAACTTTGAAATGATGAAGTAATTTAGTGATGAAAACAACATATAGAAGGCGTGTAAGATTTTGAGCATCTAACATGTGTTGCCTTACCATGTTAATCCAATTAATCTCCTTGTTGTTGACCATTGCCCATAGTAGAAGGATTTAAGACTCACTTACACGGGCATTGTTGCTCCCTTAGGGTAGGAGGATTTTCACTAAGCAATAATGGAGCAACCGGAGGTCAATGCCTAATTTGCCCACAGTGCTAGTAGTGGATGATGATAGTTTGAAGAGTGAGTGGGCTTTAGTGAGATTGTAGTTCCACCAAGGTGATGGTTCTTTGCCAAAGAAATATGCATCATTGATGGGTAGCTTGCTAACTTTGTTCATGATTTTATTGTCAAGAATAATAGTAACCGCTTTCACTTTGGCAAAATATCGACCATCTTGCAGACGCAAAGTGGAATAGAAAACAAGAGTCAATTCTGGATATATATGATTTGCCTCAAGGGTCAAGAATCCCAGAAGTTGTTGTTGTTGGAGTGTTTTAAGAAAATACAACCTAGAAGACTCAAGGAAAGAAAGATCAAGCTAATGAGAAGGTGTGAGTAGTTTTTCAGAGAAATTGTCCAAATACCTTAACAAATGCTTTTTAGTGCTAAATAACCTTGATAGATTAGAGTTTTGAGGTGCAGAAGACCCAACTACATCTGCTCTTCTCTTCTTTCTTGGATTAGAGGAGGAGACCATGAATTGAGAGTGATTTGAAAAGGGATTTTAGATAGGGAAAATGGGTTTTAGAGAGAAGGAGGAGAAAAGTATCGAAGAGGAATGAAGCATGGAGTGAAATAAGCATGAAATAGCAAGTATGTGGGCCATTTTTAACGTATGAATCGATTCAAACCCTGTGTGAATCGATTCAAAGCATGCTATTTTTGAAAAAATAGGAGCATCGGGTATTTGAATCGATTCAAGCCAGCGTGTGAATCGATTCAAGGTGTTCTTCCTTGCTTGAATTACACTTTTAATGACACGAATCGATTTGAAACTCTGGGATACCATTTCAAGACATGAAAACTCAAGATTTATGAATCTTTTTGATGCATATAGTCATGCACAAACATCATTAAACCAAAGATTTTCATAAATTCAAAGAGTTTTAAAGCCTTTTGTTCATCAATCTTCCAATCTAAAACCTTAAGTCATTGATTTTTCATTTTCTCAAAGTCATATATCAAAGAGGGCTTGATCTTCAAACATGAAAACTTACTATTTACAAATACTAGATTTGAGTTCTTAAACACAATTTGAGATTTTCAGAATTCCTAATTCCCTTCTAATGTTTATAAATTGTTCTTTTGCAAGGGGTTTTGTGAAAATATCAGCTAATTGCCTAGTGGTTTCAACATGTTCAAGCATACAATCACCATTCAAAACATGATCTCTAATAAAATGATGTCTGATTTCAATATGCTTGGTTCTTAAATGCATTACAGGATTCTTGGAAATGTTTAGAACGCTTTTATTATCACATCTAAGAGGAACATGATCTAATGCAACACTAAAATCTAGAAGTTGTTGCTTCATCTAAAGGATTTGAGCACAATAACTCCCAGTTGCAACATATTCTGCCTCAACTGTTGATAATGCATCACTTACTTGTTTCTTGCTATGCCAAGATACAAGGGAAATACCAAGCAAGTGACAAGTACCGCTAGTAATTTTTCTATCCAATTTACATCCTATAAAGTCAGAATCAGAATATCATACAAGAATACATTCAGCACCTTTAGGACACCACAAACCAATATCTTCAGTTCCAACTAAATATTTTATTATACATTTAACCACAGTAAGGTGTGATTCTTTTGGGCATGCTTGATATCTTGCACACATACACACAACAAACATAATATCTGGTCTACTAGCGGTTAAGTAAAGTAAGGATCTAATCATACCTTGGTATTTCGTGAGTTCAACATCCTTACCTTTCTCATCCTTGTCCAAATAGCATGATGTGAACATTGGTGTGGCAATTTCATTTACTTTGTCTATGTTAAATTTCTTAAGCAATTCTTTACAGTACTTGGATTGACTAATGAAGGTTCCTTCTTTAGTTTGCTTAATTTACGGTCCAAGGAAGAATGTGAGTTCTCCCATCATTGACATTTCAAACTCATCCTGCATAATCTTGGCAAACTCTTTATAGAGTAGCTTATTAGTGGCACCAAATATGATATCACCCATATAAACTTGTACCAAAAGTATGTCATTATTTTTGTGCTCAATGAACAATGTAGTGTCAACTTTTCCTCTTTCAAAATCATTTTCTAAGTGAAATTTTCTCAACCTTTCATACCAAGCTCTTGGAGCTTGTTTCAAACCATACAAGGATTTTCTTAGTTTGAAAACATGGTTTGGAAATTGGTAGTTTTCAAAACCGAAAGGTTGATCTACATACACTTCTTCTTGAATATATCCATTTAAGAAGGCACTTTTGACATCCATTTGATAAAGTTTAAAATCCTTGCAACATGCAAATGCTAATAATAATCTAATTGCTTCTAATCTAGCTACGGGAGCATATGTTTCTTCATAGTCAATTCTTTCTTCTTGGTTGTATCCCTTAGCAACTAGCCTAGCCTTGTTTCTAGTTATTATTCCATTCTTATCAAGTTTATTCCTAAAAACCCATTTAGTTCCTATTATTTGATGGTCATTGGGTCTTGGCACAAGTTCCCAAACTTGGTTTCTTTCAAATTGATTTATCTCTTCTTGCATGGCCAACATCCAATGTTCATCAATAATAGCTTCATCTATGGATTTAGGTTCAATTTGTGAGACAAAAGCTAAGTAATTACAAGTATTGATTGCATGACGAGTACTTACTCCTTTTGAAATATCATCTATGATATTATCCATTGGATGATATGCAATCCATTCCTTTTGAATGCTTAATTGTTGTTGTTTATTTTGAGAAGCTTCTTCTTTGTCTCCATTGTTGATTCCTTCTTCTTCCTTATTTTCCAAAGTCATTTCTTAGAGGGTACCTACAAGATCATTAACAACTTCCTTTCTCGAGGTACTTTGGTTAATCTCATCGAATTTCACATGAATGGACTCTTCAATTGTGTTTGTTCATTTGTTAAAGATTCGATAAACTTTTCTAGATGATGAATAACCAAGAAAGATTGCCTCATCAGATTTTGCATCAAACTTTCCTAGATTATCCTTCCCATTATTTAGTACAAAGCATTTGCATCCAAACACATGAAAATAGGATATGTTTGGTTTTCTACCTTTGTAAAGTTTATAGGGGGTTTTCTTCAAAATAGGCCTAATCAAGCATCTACTCATGACATAGCAAGCGGTGCTTACCGCGTCGGCCCATATTGTTTTCATTCAACATAGTTCTTGCTAGCTCCACTAAAGATTGATTTTTCCTTTCAACAACTCCATTTTGTTCTGGAGTTCTAGGAGCTGAAAAATTATGTTCAATGCCATACTTTTCACATAATCTTTTAAAAGGTTGATTTTTAAATTCTCCCCATGATTGGTTCTTATGGATGCAACCTATAAATTTCTTTCATTTTGGATAACTTTGGCAAGTTTCTTGAATGCATGATATGCTTCATTCTTGTGAGCAAGAAACAATGTCCATGTATATCTACAATAGTCATCCACAATCACAAGACCTTCGTAATTTCCACCAAAACTTTTGACCTTAGAAGGTCCAAACAAGTCCATATGCAAAAGTTGTAAAGGCCTATTTGTTGAAACAATATTTTTAGCTTGAAAAGATGCCTTTACTTGTTTTCCCTTTTGACATGCGTCACAAAATTTGTGTAGACCAATTACTAAACCTTTAGAAACAAGCTTATTTAAATGATTTATATGAATGTGAGCAATTCTTCTATGCCATAGCCATGATTCATCCTCTTTGGTCATGAAGCATTGCACATCATTTGAAGCAAGACAATCAAGATCAATCATGTAAATATTATCTACTCTTTGACCAACAAACTTTACTTCTTTGTTTATCTTGTTTTCAATTATGTAATAATTTGATTCAAATAGCACTATATATTATTTATCACATAATTGACTTATGCTAAGCAAGTTGTGTTTGAGTCCTTCAACATATAACACATCATTAATTGAGGTAGAGGAGTTTTTACCAATGTTTCCGATACCAAGGATTTTTCCTTTAGTGTTATCTTCATATGTGACAGTTCCTTTTCTCCTCAGGGTAAATGAGGCAAACTTACTTATATCCCTCGTCATATATTTGGAACACCCACTATCTAAATACCAATGGGTGTTTCTTGCCTTAAAGATTACCTTTTCTTGTTCTTTTTGGAGGTTGGCCATTGGACATAGGTTAGCTTCTTCATTGTCCGAGTCATCAGAACTACTCACATCATTTTCATCCCAAGCTATGTAGGCTATTCTTCTTCCTCTTTGTTCCTTGCTTTTCTTCTTGAGGTTTGGGCAATCCACCTTGAAGTGTCCTTCCTTTCCATATTCAAAGAAAGAAGGTGAGGAAGTATCATCTTCGAGAGTAGGTTTCTTACCTTTGGATGTGAAGCTCTTTTGAAATCTTTTGTTTCTCATTAGTCTCCCAAAGTGCTTCATAAATAGACCTAACTATTTATCTTCATCAAGGTCACTTTCTAATTCATCCTCATTAATTGAGGTGGCCTTAAGAACTAGCCCTTTTCTTGGAGGACTTTTCTTCTTCCTCTACTTTCTTCAAGTCCTTTAGTTCTTGAAGCTTACCAAACAATGTAGCAAGGGACATATCATTTATGTTGGGAGATTGCTTGATGGCGGTGGCAAGAGGTTACCATTCCCTAATAAGACTTTTTAACACTTTGTGAATAAGTTCTTTGTTAGTGTAGGATTTGCCAAGAGTAATGAGATGATTTATGATTAATGTAAACCTTTTTTGAAGTTCTAGAATGGTTTCAATGTAGTTCATTCTAAAACTTTCATATTGACTAGTGAGTGTGCTAATTTTTTAATCTTTCATATCACTAGTTCCCTCATGGGTGGCTTAGAGAGTGTCCCATATTTCTTTAGCTGTTTTACAAGTTACAACTCTAAAGAACTCATCTGGACCTAATGCAAGGGTGATGAGATTTTTAGCTTTGTAATTGTATTAGACTTTCTTTTCCTCATTATTAGTCTAGTCATCCATGAGTTTTTCCACTTGTTTGCCATCTACAATATGCATAGGTATGAAGGGACCATTCTCAATAGCATTCTAAATTTTTAAATCAATAGATTGAACAAAAATTTTCATTCTTTCCTTCCAAAAAGCATAACCTTCACCAATAAAAGCAGGAGGTCTATTTGTAGCACCCCTAATGAGGATACCATAAGGGAGGACCCACACATCATTTTGGACAAAGGATTGGAAGCTTATAAAGGTCCTTTAACAAGGGCTAAGTCCAAAAAGGGAAGGGAGACCATCCACCAAGCCCTAACTTCCTTCATCATATTACTTGAAAGGCCTAAGCCCAAGGAGAAAACTTGGAAAACTTACATGTATTCATCATATAATATCACATATACTTAGGTTTTCTAGTGTTTAACTTTTATTTGGGCCCTACTAGGCCAATTGGTCACTATAGGGCCATGTTCTCTCTTTTGGGCATGTATTAGGCCACTTCACTTCTTGAAATACCTTATGGTCCTAGAAAACATGTAGAAGCCCAATAAGGCTCTCCTTGGCCGAAATGCTCCATGGCCTATATAAGGAGCTCTCCTTTGTAAAACCAAGACATAATATTCATTTTGAGAAATTTGACACTTTGAGTGTAAAGTTTAGTGAGAGATTCTCCTCCTTCTCTCTAGGAAGAGAGAGACTTTAGCAAGCTCTTATCCAAGAGGTCTCTCCCTCCCTTGGTGGTGAGTTGGAGTTATCTTCCAACCTTGGAAGTGGCCTCCAAACCATTCTTTCCTTTCCCCTGCCAGAAATCCTTCCTTCCACCATTTCTTCTTCCACTTTCCTTTCATTCTTTCATCAAATTCGTCCACCACTTAGTCTTTTCTATTTTTCTTTGTTTTAGTTTCCAAGCAAAAAGAGGATTCTCTATTGGTTCAAAGATTGAAAAATGAAAAAGATCCTAAATCCAGCCCTTCCTAAAGAGTCTTGAAGCTTCTCCTACATTAACCACCCTTAGGAAATATGTTATATGAGGTAGAAGCCATCTTAATCTCTTGAAGTTGCTAAGCTCTATTAAGCAAGAGTCAAGCTCTTATACCACTTGTTAACCAAGTGGCCTTAATACTCAAGAGGGAGGGTGAATTGAGTGTTTAAAAACTTTTTCTTAGAATGCCTTTAGAATTGGTTCTCAATATACTTTTAATGCAAGACAAGAGAAATGATGACAATCAAGCTAGTATCACACTACAATTAGTGTGAATCAATATCTTAAGCACTTAGTAAACAGCAACAATACTTATTTTTAGAAAACCACACAAATTGTTGATTCAGTCAAATTATCAATCAGTTGGTGTGCAGAGTTTAATTTTTATCAGAACAAGAGATTTCTAGTTGTGAATTCAGCTCAGTCAATTTATCAAACAATTTATATGCATAGATATAAAGAGTTCAAGGTAGAGAGAAATGCAAACCGATATAACGTGTTCCACAAACCCAGTGTACGTCTCGCCTTCAAGCAACCCATTCCACTATTGAGAATTTAAGATACAAGCTATGAGCAATTGCAGCTTCTTACTGTCCCATACTCAAAAACTCAATCCTCACAAGTAAAGGACACTCTATCCAATCTTACAATCTCTCAATAACCCAAATCTTGAATCCCAACCTCCGTGACTACTTAATCCTGAGTTTTAGTGATAGAGTTTACAAGAATTTACTCTCAATAGAGTGGATATACAAATTGAAGGCTCTCACAATATAACAACTCTCAATTAGAGAGGGTGTGCAAATCTAAGACCAAGTGTTTCAGAAAATAAAACTGTACAAGAATGAACTCACTAAACTCAATGACTTGCTTTAATTGATTACCTCTTGTTCTATATCTTGTGTTTGAGTTGAAGCTTTATTTATAGGGCTTGGAAAAGCTTCTAGTCGTTGCAGTGATGGCTCCAAGTTGTCCCAATGTAAATAATGGAGTATGGGTCTCTATTTCCCACTTAAAATGTCTTTTAAAGGATGTTTCCCACTATTTGAATTGATTCGTATAGCTTTGAATCAATTCAAATGATTCTATTTTGGGTATTTTTCAATTCTGGAACGCGTGAATCGATTCAACCCATTTTGTTTTAGGGTTTTTGATGTTCATAGGCCTTTGAATCGATTCACACGAACTTGAATGGATTCAACCCACTCTGTTTGCCAAAATCCATGAGTTTTTGATGTAATCTTGATGTGTATTGAGTCATGGTTTTTTCCTTTGATTCTCATGCATTGATTCCTTGATCCTTTTTCAATATATGTGCTTGTTTCTCATGAGCTGTTGAGTTCATGTTATGAGCATGTCATGTACAAATACATTCTCTTTTTGTTGTTATCGTTCTTGCATTTTGTTCATGAATATTATTCTTCCTATTTTTGATCTCTCGTTGAGCTCTTGTCATTATCAAAACCTGTTCCAACATGTAAATACACAAACTTGACCATATCATCTTTATATTTGGTCTACTCATTTGTAACCGCTCTGGATAAATCTTTGTTTTTCTTTTGGAGATCGGTCATGAGTTTCTCCAGGTCGTCTAATTTGCTTCAGAGTTTGTCCCTCTCATTCTTCAAGCCCTACTCAGACTTTAAAAGATCTTGATTTGTTTCATTAAGGCTTTTGATCCTCTGATGGGCCTGACCGCAGTCTTTAGAGAGACAGGTGTTCTTCTCTTTCAGCCGCTCTATTTCCCGCTTAAGCTCATCAATGGCGATGGAGTAGATGGTGGAAAGAGTCTTAATGTTGAACTACATTACCGTCTCCAAGGAAAATTCGATGTCATTGGGATTGAGGCACACCTTGAGACAGGATAGGAGACAAAAACCAGTGTTGGGAGGGGAGGTCATGACGAGGAGCTCTTCTAAAGCTTTCATGCCGGATATAGGAACTTAGGGTTCCTTTTCAACCACCTCCTCAGTGGCAACCTCTTTCCCATTGTCCAATACCTTCTGGCCGGGCTCAACTTTTTACCGCTTGGAGGCACCCCCATCTTGCCTCTTCCCCTTTTCTTGCCAGGGACATCCTCGATCATGATCGTCCCTCCTAGGATGTGGAGATGGGAAGGTTTCTTTAGTTTTGGGGTGACGTTATTTTCCCCAGTAACGTCAATCACCGAACCCTTCATGAGTTAACGTAGGGCCTCCAAGGCGTCGGCACTCATATTTCCTAGAGAAAAAAGACAAGTTATTAGAATAACCAAAGTATAAGAAGGCATTAAAGAAAAGAGAGAAACGTTACATACCCAAATGAGTAAGGTACTAATTTCGCATCTCTACAGTGCCCAAGAGGGAGCGACTTTTAAGGGGATCACCTCAAGAGAGAGCATGAAAGGCATCAACTATGGCCCTGGAAGAGTCAGAGAGAGCACTCCTCGATTGTATACACCGTGCTCTTCAAAAGAAAGTGTTTATGAGTCCAACAAGTGTGAATCAAGAACCGGCCCTTCCTCATCCTTCCAAAATCGGGGGTCTATACCCTTGACGAAGAGTATAATAAAAGAATTTTTGAATGAGACTCCTGCTATCTTGCAGGACTCTACGAACGTCTCAAAGTTGACGATGTTACTTTAGCACCTCAAATTTATAAAACTCATCCCAGAACCACCATGGCACATCACTCAGGCATATCAAAAAAAATATCGAGGGTCGGGGTAAAGCCTAAATGCTTACCAAGGACTTTAAGGGCAAGAATTAGGGCCCAACCGTTGGGATGGAGTTGACTGGGGGCTATGTCCAAAAAATGTAACACCCTCATCTCGAACTTATTCAGTGGGAACCAGACTCCCACCTTTGATAAAGTATAATCATGGAAAAATAGGAAATGGTCCTTGGGAATATGGTAGATCCGCTCTACAAATATGGGGGCAAAAAGGGTCAAAGAGTTAGCATACTTCTTAGCACGCCAGTGATACTTAACTTCAAGCTCCACATCGTCAATAGGCCTGGCCTGGCGGCTATAAATGGCCAGTATGTCTTAAGAAACCCAACAATACGGATCGTCAGCTTTCCAAGCTAGCCAGTTTATTTTGTCAACGATCATAAAGGTATCACCAGGGTCATTCCTTAGAACAGAAGAGCCGGCGGCATCCATGGTAACGTGTTCTAAAAAGGGAACAGTTAAATAAAAGTCAATATCATCAGCATAGTAATGTACTATACTGGAATCTGCATCCTGGTCCAGACACAAGGGCAGTAAAGGTAACTTGGATTCAGGGAATTCGAAGGAGGGTGATTTCGATTTTGAAGATGAAACGGCCGAGGTTGCCAAATCTCTAGCTTGGCTACCTTGACTCTCTGTCCTCACCCACCTATGGATATCCATTTAAGTAAAACAAGGACCCTGATAGGGAATCTTGGGCGGCCAAGAGACAGAAGGGTTTGAAATTATCTTAATAGAACTGTCTTGGTCCTGGTCCTGGTTAGTAGAAAAAGCAGACATGTTAAGAAAATAGTTGAAGGAATAGGCTACCTTTATAGAGGGTTTAAATTGTTCTTCTAGTGCGGGCCAAGACAAGGTCACGAAGAATCAAAGACTGCGAATGGACAAAGTTTCTGGATGAAAAATGCAAAGTGGAAAGTTGAACAAGTCCTCCTCCTTATATAAGCATCGAAATCTCATGGGCTGAAGTTCAACCGTCGTGGCCTATTGATATGATGGAAACTGAAACGACGCGGCCCATAAACAAGCGTCACTTTACCTTTTAATGACATCATCCGATGGTGCGTAAAAGGCACAGACCAATTGGAGCATGCCATGACAATAATTCTTGTCACACGACAGCTTTTTTAGGTGAGAATTAAATGCCCACCTAACTCATTGAGCATAACAGTATGGGAAGGTTCACACATCGGCTACCATGTCATATCAATCAAAAGTGGTCTAAAACCAAAAGCAAGAATTCCAAGATGTACCTTCTCTGCTGTAGCAAAAATAGTTCATTATCGTGACATCACCATAACAATAAACTAAGGGGAAAATGATCCGAGGTGGAAACCAGACTCCAAGGCGATGGCCTGGGTACTACTAAAACTGTGCCGCATCATCAAAATCATAAGGAATACTTGATTAAATCGCCTCAACTGGAGTCTAGAACCAGAACAACTACAGACCTATGATAAAGACCACAGTCATTTTCTGGCAGACATGAGTCAGAATCGGTATGGGCAGCACGCCCCCGCAAATACTATTACTATAGTAAGTTAGGAGAATGGTCAAATTACTTCTCCTACTCAGGTAACTCTTATAAATACTACTATTTATTACTATAAAAAGGGCTGGACTAATTAGAGAGTTACCCTCCGTAATATTGATATTTCTGTAATACCCACACTAACTTAAGCATCGGAGAATCTTTTGCAGGTGCACCTTCAGTGTGTCCCATCGACTTCGGTACGGATTTGACATTGAACTCATATCTTAAACATGAAGAACTTAGGATCCCTACTAGACCTAGGTATAGAATACCGTACTCCACTGAGACAGTGTAAAATTGAGAGCTTAAGAGGTAACTCTAGACACCGGTCAAGATGGTCAACTCTTGACCCCGGTTCTAGGACAAAACATATATGCACATACATATAGTATTCTTCTTATTTTATAAGTGTAGAGTTTTCAAAACTAAATGGCTTTGTCCCTGGGATTTCTTAAATCGAGGCCTTATAGTGAAAATGGCGTAAGATACGAGTTTTCGATAAAACCTGATTAAAAAGGGTGCTTTTAGAAAGATTTAGAAAAAATTATTTATTTAAAAAATGTATTTTTTATAATTTTAACTTGCTAGAATATAATTAAGAGACTTTAAGGATATAGTTATTTGACTTGCCTAAGACTTACTTTTAAAAGTATTATAATTGAGATATTATGTTTGGAGGAAAGGTGTTTCTTTGAGGATATGATTTAACATGAGTATTGAATAGACTTTAATGGTGGATGTTAAGAATAATGTGATGAGTTATGGTTTACGCTTTTAAGAACAACAAACCATTAACGATAGGACCTTACCCGGTGACTATGATTAAAATGATAAGACTAAAAGATGATGTGCATTCATGCATCATTTGCATTGGTATTGTGATATGTCGCAATCATTGTCAGTTGCATTACAATGATAGGTATACTAAAGAACCCTATAATCCCCACTCAATAGCGATGAGCCTCAGGGGTATCCTTGGGCAAGGCATCCAATGGCTCTGTATGGCCTCCAATTGTCGGATGGTTTGTGGCAAGCCTGGGATACCCTGACTCAAACCGGTGGTTTCTATGGCCGTGTAGTGCGAGTTCTGACCCTATGTGTTGCCATATTGTGGCATCAGGTTTGGATCCATGATGATTGTGATGGGCTATGGTCCATGTACCCCTGATTTGGTTACGATAACTCAAAAGGACTCTGGCTGCACTGATTTACCATGATAGGTGTTCCTCCTTGTAGACATACTATGGAGATATGATTGTTATGATGTTGATGAATGATATTTAGTCCTCATTTTCATGCATATGATTTAAATTAAAGAAGATAATCAAAAATGGTTTGACTCATGCATAATATTTGTTTAACTAACCATATTGACATTGATGATTATAGAATCGACGTTATGCAATCACTATGTCTTGTGATGAGGATTATACATATATATTGGTATCATGATTGTGAATTATGTTTTCTGTGGTCGTGTCTGGTAATGGTCTGGTGTATGCCTAATGAAATTATGGTAGTTGTAGAAATATGGTAGCCTTATGTTTGATTGGTCTTGTTAGCGACTCTTGTGATTTTTGGTGTTGTCTGATTTTGTAATATGTAAGTAAATCACATGTGTATGTGATTGGAATTGGCTTAGAGGAACATCATGATACACACACACACATAAAGTGTGAGTTTTGCTGGAAATCATACATGTATGATAATGATTATGATGAAGAGGAATATGGTTATAATTGAAAATAATAGGCTACGTCATGATTATAATTATGATTATGTGATAATTGTATTTGTTTAAGAAACAATGTCATACATAAATCCTAAGATGGTATAGTTGTAGATTGAGTTTGCAGAATCCATAGTGGAAATTTTATGGTCTAGCAGGTTGTCATGAAGTAATGCAATTATCAATGAGTGACTATATGGAATGCTTATATATGGGGAAACTTTTTTTGGTTTGGTTGATTTATATGTATGGTATCATGATAATATGGTGTAGGGAAGTGTCAGCAATAACATAACTCCCACTATGTGGAAGGACATGTAGAGATAAGACCTCACCCTTTTTTGTTTGTGGTCTCTATTTTATGTATATCTATATATGCACTCTAGGTGATAAGGGACCGGATCAAGGAGAACAAGGATAAACATTAGAGCTACACTGCAGACACGGTTGGATTCCTAGCTAAATGAAGTAGCTAGGAAAATGTGATTTTTTATGGGTGTCTGTGTGCCCTTAACTTCATTTGAGTATGTACACCTTATTGAACTTTGTAATAATCTGGTATTAATAGTGAAATATGACGATCCACCATCCCTTATGTTTTAGATCTCATGTTTCTCATTACAAAAAAAAACTTTCTTATTTTTACAACCCTCAAGTAACACTCTCAGTCAACTGAGGCAACCTAGTGTGGGGATTGTCTTAGTCGACCGAGGGATTTTAAATGGGTTGACCCGAAGGCCAAGCCTAAATTACCATCCCTAAGATCGTATATATGCATTTGTGATGTCTAAATTATTTAAAATGTTACACTCCCTTCGGCCTTGGTTATAGACAAATTTAAGAAAAATTAAATTTTAATACTTTTACTCCCTTCATTTTCTATATGACTTGAATATTCAAATTTTGCATCCTTCTAATTTTTGGAACATCCAGGATTTATCTGGAAGGGCCTTAAAGTAATGAACTTGTAAGGGGTTGATGTGCGTAGTGATAGCTGTTTGATTGTGTCTGCAGTTGCGGCCAATAATGTGTTGATTGATTGATAAATGATGAGTACCTGGGGTTCGATCTACGTTATTAAGTATGGTGTGAAGGTGGTGACGCCCAGATATATGAACTGGTGTGATTGTGTGCTGCTATTTATAATTGTAGTCTGATGATAAGAGCAAAGATTAAAGTTTTGATAAGGGTGATGACAGCTAATAAATAGAGAGATAATTGATTACTTAATAATAATGATGCACTTTAATAAAAGGGGTGTAATAAATAATTATTTGATAAATGATAAATTCCATAAATTAAGAAATAATAATAATATATAAATAAAAATGATAATGGTGATGTGATAATAAATAGTATCATGACATGAAATATCTAGGAGAGAGAAAAAAATCTTAGTAGTTTCCTCGGGAAACGTACGTGCTGGAAAGTTGTATCGGAAACTGTATCGAGAACCATACCGAGAATCGAAACGACCAATGGGGATACTAGAAATCTTGAGAAGAGAAGAGTGCTCTGAGACTTAAGTATTTGATCTAAAATATTGATCTAAAATATTTCCCTATAGTGTTCTTTTAAAATTATCAAGAGCCAATCTGAACTTTGGCCCCTTAGTATCTTACCTGAGCCTAAGTGAAAAACACGAACTCGTACCTACCCGTACTATTTTTGACATAACTCCATCTACTGACATCAAAATTTAGCAATTCTTGTCCTTAAATTTTCATATTAAAATCCTCTACTACTTTTGTGTTGATCACGAAACCTAGTTCTAAGCCCGTCAAGCCCAATTTGAAAAATCCTACACTAATTTATGATTTCTCTTATTCATCTGAACACTTATTAGTATTTTGATCATATCTCTCTCATCCGTTATTGAAATCGAATGATTCTTTTTTTAATTTTCTTAACAAAATTATCTACAACTCTTATGAAGACACCAAAAGCTCATTCCTAACCATTTAATCCCAGTTTTTGTTTTAAGGTGTTATACTAGTTTCGTATCTAGATTTGGGCAGCTTTTGTATTTTGGCCATAACTCCTACTCTTATTATTGGAATTCGAGGTTATTCAGCTCGTTGGAAAAGGAAAAGAGAAATATACAACTTTCATGTTTACCATTTTGTCTAATTCCTATCAAAACTGGAATTTAATTTCGTGGCAAAGCTTATGCAGATTTGCTAAAGCTAGGTATTGTAACATCCCGATTTAAAAATTAACTACCAAACGGAATTAAGCCATTAAAATAATTATTGCAAAGTAGAGATTTCTTGTTAATTATAAGTAACTCAATTAACTTAACTTAAGAGATAATAGCTGAATTAATTATGAATAATGATGATGGCTGGATGATTGTGATTGGTGCTTGTGGCTGAGTAGAACTGCCGGATTCACGCTTTCCCACCCCACTCTTATCTTCCTCATGCACATATATATATATATATAAGCCTATGGTCACTCATCTTTCTTCAGACTCCCTCTTCCTCTACTACTTCATTCTCTCTTCTCTTCTCGTGTCTTCTCTTCTCCTCCTCGTTCTTCGTCTTCTTCTTCCCTGTTCACTGTTCCGTTCCTGGAAACGCACGATGATAATACTGCAGAATACTTGGAGTTCCTTCTGCTGGTAAGGGATGATCATCAGGGTGGAAGACGAACAGTTCCCTGTTCTACGGTGCGACTACATTCAAGGAGGCTTGAACGAGTGTGAGCCTGGGCGAGGCAATCAGAGGCAAAGGACCAGCGTCGGGAAACAGAGGAACCCCTCGACTTCCTTCAGTAGGTAGGGGGTGCTTTGCATTTCAAATGCATAGCTTGTGAATGGACTCCGAGTGAAGTATTACTCATGCATGTGTGTTTGAAGGTGTTTGCTATGAAATATATAGATGATTGACTGCTTCTGTATATCGAGACATGCGATAATTGAATCTGATGGTAGTTCTCTTATATTTGATATATGTGGTTATGAGATACACTGTGGGGTATGTGGATGCATGTGTGAGTCATGGGACCATGTATGAATGTAGTGCATGTATCTTAAGTTGCCATATTGAGTCTGGTTAATTATTTTACTCGTGAATGCATCAAGTAGAGATTCCTGACCCTGAGAGCTGGTGGGAGAATACTGTTAATTCCGACAGAATGTTATATTCAAATATAAGATGTTGTTGTTGTGCATGTTGACGTGACTTCTGGATGCTCTGTTCGGGGGCGGACAATGGGTAGATCCTGATTGCTATCTTATATTATCATGCGTGTGAATGCTAGAAAATGAATTTATGCTGCTATGAGATGATGAATGAATTGCTGCAGAGTATGGTTATGAGACGGGAAAGGAGGAGTATTATTGTATTGGCAAATACATAGAAAATGTAATTAAAAAGACCTTGAGTTGGACTCAAGCCAGTGCCGAGTGCACTAGTGTTGGACGCTTAAAGTCTTGAGTTGGACTTAAGCAAGCCCATCGGGTTGGACTCGGGGCCGCCCGTAACACTTTCGTTGTCGCTTGGAGTGATTGTGTTACATGTGAGGGCAAACGGTTTGGTACCAGTAAAACGGCCGGACCAGCTTGGAGCTGGAGGAAAAAGGCTTGGAGCCTATGTTGCAACGTAAAAATTTGTAATAAAGTAGGGGTCGGATCTGACTATAGTGGACATGTGTGCATTATATATATATGTGCTCTTATACTGTGATGAATTTATTGTATACATGCATGTGTGTTGGAAATGATATGATTTATATAGCTCTGTATTAAATGTATGAATTCCGATTGCATGGTACTGTTATATGTAGATATACTGGAGGGCAGTTAACATTATAATTGCTTGAAATGTGATGTTGTATGGTGAAAGGTCTACAAGTTCCCGAGTCACTAACTGTCATTTTAAATGTAAAAGCTCACCCCTGCTGTGGTAATATTTTCAGTGAAGGTCTCTCGGAACTACGAGTGAGGTGGAGCTGCTCGCCGAGTGGATTGGCTGTGCTCTATGGAACTATATGTATATATGTAGATACTGTGTATAATGTTTTGGTTAAGCCTTGGCCGGCTCGTGTTTTGATATTAGTCTTTGAAAACAGAATTGAATACCTTTGGGTTAGGGGTATGGCAATGTGCTTGTAATTATTTAAATACACTCCTATATATATATATATATATATATATATGCGTTTATGCCATGCTGTGTGTTCATTCCATTCTGTGCGTGATGTCTGAGTAGTATATATCCATGTCCTTCCGAGTGTGTATGGATGGTATGGCTTAGTATAAAGGAAGCCAAGTTATGGTCTAGAGAGTGAGTTCGTGACTTTGTCACCGATTGAGGGGAGGTTTAGATGTTCCGAGTGAATGAGGTTATATAGATCCGAGTGGGGATTAACGTAGGAGATTTCCCCAAATGATAAGCTGTTAGGATTTCAGAGTAGAGAGCCTAGATATACTTTTGAGTGAGAACTGGCTGAGTGAGTGTTTTCTGACTGGAGAGTATCCCATCAGATTCCCAGTGAAATCTGTGTAGAGAACTTATAGAAAGTTAGGAAGTTCTTAAGGAAGGTTTAAGTTAACAAGAGAGCTTGGGTAGGAAGAACTATACTTGCCAAGTGAGAAACGAGGGGATTACCCGAGTGGTAGAAGACTGAGGAAGATAGTCCGAGTGAAAACACCCCTGGTTTCCGAGTGGGATAGTTATTATTTCGTGTGGTCAACAATTGTGTTCTGTATAGGATGAGGTTATGAAGTGTAAGGTAACTCCTAAAGGTAGTTGGTAGGCATTAAGATTAATCCGGATGGATCGTGGGTAAAGACCTTTTCGAATGAGCATAGATTCTGAAATCCGAGTGATGGGTATACTGAGTGGAGTTACTCGCTGCAGCGAACAAAGTATTCGCCCAGCGAGTTTGATCCAATAGAAGGCTGTTGCATTTGGCTTCGCTCAAGCGCAGGGTCCTTCGCTCGAGAAAGTGGGCAGTCTCGCTCAAGCGTGCTGGATCTCGCTTGAGCGAGTGTATGCTATGTTGGCCTTCGCTTGAACGCTTCTGTGACTTCCGCAGTATGCCTGTTCCGATCGGTTTTGTTCTTCTCCTGCCTTCCATGCCCTTATTCTTGTGCCTGGTTTTACTTGGTCATTTTGGGAAAAATTTTCCCCATTCTGGGATTTATTTATTTATTAAATTAGGGTGTTACATTTTGGTATCAGAGCAGACCTAAAAGGTCCAAGGCCAAGGTATGCTTACCAAGTGTAAGCGGTTGTGTGCATTATGACTGAGTGGTCATTATTATTGTGATAACCTGTTGAACGTGGTTGATGATGAAATGTTGATTAGGGGATAGGAGATTACTTTCCTCCTAACCCGATTAATTATGTAATGTTGAAGAATTGTGTGATAATGTGCTATAGTTAGGTGATGGGATGAGATCCGATTGGAAGAATGTAACCTTGTAAACTTATCCTTGAAGGGGTGTTAATTTCAGGATAAGTTATGGCGAATCGTCAAAGCATGGAGGCCATAGCCACAGCCTTCCAACGTTTTGCTGACGTGTTCAAGAGGCAGGGCCAGCCTTGAGCTGATGATGGCTAAGTGCTGGACCGCTTCCTGAAGAGGAAGCCGAGTGAATTTCAAGGAGGACGTAACCCCGAGGCAGCCTATAAATGGACTCAAGAGTTAAAGAGGATTTTTGGGGGTCTTCACTACACCGAGGCCCAGAAAGTAGAATGCGCAGTGTACATGCTGTGAGACAAGGCGGAAAACTGGTGGAAGATCGCAGAAACCGACTGACTGATGCCGACACCCAGCTGACTTGGAAAAATTTCAAAGCATGCTTCCTAGAAAAGTATTTCCCTGACACAATAAGGAGTCGGAAGGAACTGTAATTCATGGAACTGAAACAGGGGTCCATGACTATAGAAGAATACGTAGCCAGATTTGAAGAATTGTGCATGTTCTACCCGCCCTTCCAACAACCTGGGACGGAGAATTCCAAGTGCCTTAAATTTGAAAACGGATTGAGATCAGACATTAAAAGAGCCTGCAGATACCAAGAAATTAGAAGTTTCCCAGTACTGGTGAATAAATACAGGATCTTCGAAGAGGACGACAAGGCCCACTCGTGCCAGAGCAGCAGGGCAGACCCCTCCTTGAGGCCTCAACAATCACGTTTCAAGAGATCAGGCAACGTTGGAAGAGCTGGACCCTCCTCTAAATTCAGAGGACGAGGAAACCGTGGGGGTCGTTTTGGGGGTCGCTCCGGGAATAGTAGGTGCTTCAGATGCGGAGGTGACCACTTTGCAAGGGAATGCGATGCTGGAAACGATGTTGAATGCTTTCACTGTAACGAAAGGGGGCATGTTCACCCCGACTGTCCGTAACTACAACCAGTGGGTGGTAATGCACGCCATGGGGGTTTCCGTGTGGGGGGACGCAGAAACGATAGTCGAGGGAATGGTGGTAGAGGCAACGGAGCAAGGAGCAACATGATGACTACTACAAATAACCGAGGGAGAAATACTGACCAACCAGCGGTAGGAAGAGTCTACGCCATCAACGCAAAAGATGTTGTACAAGCGAATGACTTGGTACAATGTAAGTGCTCACTCGGTAGATATACACTTAATGTAGTTTTCGATTTTGGAGCCACCCATTCTTTTATAGATGATGAGTGTGTAAGACATTTAAAGATGCCGACCGTGTATATGGATCGGACTTTGGAAGTGGCCAATCCGACTGGCACTAAGGTGTTGACATCATCAATGTGTAAAGATGTAACGTTTGTGTTGGGCGATCGGAGTTTCACTTTTGATTTGGTGTGTGTGCCTCTAAAGGATCTTGACATTGTACTCGGTATGGATTGGCTTTCAGCCAACAATGTATTGGTGGACTGTCAGAACAGAAGAATAATTTTTCTGAGGCTGATTAGTGAAAACTTCACGGTACCAAGTATAGCCCAGTTATTTATGATGCTTTGTCTAACCGAGGGGGAGGCTAAAGCCCGAGTGAACGAAATTCCGACTATTTGTGAATTCCCAGAGGTGTTTCCATAAGATGTGTCGGGTTTCCCTCCAACTAGAGAAGTTGAGTTCTCTATAGACCTAATCCCTGGAGTCGAGCCAGTCTCCAGTGCACCTTATAGAATGTCCCCAACAGAATTAGCCGAGTTGAAGAAGCAGGTGGATGAGTTACTCGGAAAACAATTCATTAGGCGAGTGTATCACCATGGGGCGCACATGTGCTACTCGTTAAAAAGAAGGATGGCAACATGAGGTTATGTATAGATTACCGACAGCTGAATAAACTCACGATTAAGAACCGATACCCATTGCCCAGAATCGACGATTTGATCAATCAACTGCGTGGATCTTCAATTTTTTCAAAAATCGATCTACGGTCAGGATACGACCAAATCCGGGTGAAAGACTCGGATGTTCCAAAGACTGCCTTTAGGACTCGGTATGGCCACTACGAGTATGTAGTGATGTCGTTTGGTGTGACAAACGCCCCTGTTGTCTTCATGAATTACATGAACAGCATATTCCACCCATATTTAGACCGATTCGTAGTAGTTTTCATTAATGATATCCTAATCTATTCTAAGACCCCTGTGGAGCATGAAGAACACCTCCGAGCGGTACTTCAAGTGTTGAAAGAGAAGCAGTTGTTTGCAAAGCTTTCGAAGTGCGATTTCTGGATGGATAAGATCCACTTTCTCGGACATGTAATTTCCAGGGAGGGCGTTTCAGTAGACCCATCAAAGGTGGCAGCTATAATGGCATGGGAGAGACCCAAGTCGGTCTCGGAGGTAAGAAGCTTTATGGGGCTAGTTGGCTATTATAGGAGGTTCTTTGAGGGTTTTTCTAAGCTGGCTTTGCCACTGACTAAATTGACTCGGAAAAACATCCTTTTCATGTGGAGTTTCAAGTGTGAAAGCAGTTTCTGAGAGTTAAAGGACAAACTGACAACCGCTCCAGTGTTGGCTCTGGCCAACTTGCAAGAGAGCTTTGTGGCTTACTGTGATATGTCGGGACTCAGCCTAGGGTGCGTTTTGATGCAGAATGACCGAGTGATAGCTTATGCCTCTCGGCAATTGAGACCTCATGAACAGCATTATCCGACCCATGACTTGGAGTTGGCAGCCGTAGTTTTCGCATTGAAGATATGGAGGCATTACTTTTACAGTTCTAAGTTCAAAGTATACAGCGACCACAAAAGCCTCAAATATTTATTCGACGAAAAGGAGCTAAACATGAGGCAGAGGAGATGGATGGAATTTTTAAAGGATTATGACTTTGAGTTGAAGTATCATCCGGGTAAGGCAAATCTTGTTGCCGACGCGTTGAGCCAGAAATCCCTCCATATGGCAGTAATAATGGTGAAGAAGGTGGAGTTATTAGAGCAATTCTGAGACATGAATTTGCATATTGACGTCCTTTCGTCTCGGAAAATAACACTCGGCACGTTGAAGATTGCCAATGAGTTTCTGAAACTAGTGATTGAGCATCAGAGATCAGACCCCTACTTGGCTGAATTAAAGAAGACTCAGGCCAAGGGTAAAGATTTGTCTTTGACCGAGGGACCGGATGGGATTTTCCGAGTGAAGAATCGGATATATGTACCGGGTGAGGGTGAATTGAGAAGGATAGTGCTTGATGAAGCCCACAAGAGTCTGCTAAGTATCCACCCGGGTGACACGAAAATGTACCACGATTTAAAATGGCAATTCTGGTGGCCCGGATTAAAGAGAAATGTAGCGAAATATGTGGCTCGGTGTATCACCTGTCAGAAATCAAAAATAGAGCACCAGAAGCCTTATGGTGCATTGCAATCCTTGGAGATCCCCGTGTGGAAGTGGGACTCAATTGCCATGGACTTTGTCATGGGATTGCCAAAAACCCGAGCGGGTCATGATGCGATTTAGGTCATTGTTGACCGATTGACAAAAAGCACACACTTCCTGCCTGTAAACATGAGATACTCGTTACATAAGTTGGCTCAGATTTATATTCGTAAAGTTGTCCGACTGCATGGAGTGCCAGCTTCTATTGTGTCGGATAGGGATCCTAGATTCACGTCCCGGTTTTGGACCAGCCTGCACCAGGAGTTGGGCACGAAACTTTGGTTAAGTTCCGCCTACCACCCCCAATCGGATGGACAATCCGAGCGAACAATACAAAGCCTAGAGGACTTACTGAGAGCGTGTGTATTGGAGCATGGTGGATGTTGGGAACAATACCTTCCCTTGATCGAATTTACGTACAACAATAGCCACCACAATAGTATTGATATAGCCCCCTATGAAGCCCTGTATGGCCAAAAATGCCGAACCCCACTCTGTTGGTCGGAAACGGGTGAAAGTTTACTACTGGGGCCGGAAATTGTGAAGCAAACCTCAGAACAGATCCAGATAATTAGGGATAAGATGAAAGCATCTCAGGACCGTCAGAAGAGCTACTATGACAAACGGACCAAACCATTGGAATTTTCAGTCGGAGATAGGGTGTTTCTAAAAGTTTCACCAAGCAAAGAAGTCGAACGAGCCTTAAAAAGTGGAAAGTTGAACCCCCGATACATTGGGCCTTATGAGATATTAGAACGAGTCGGTTCCATGGCATACCGATTAGCATTACCGACTCACTTATCCCGATTGCATAACGTGTTTCACGTATCCCAACTAAGGAAATATCTACATGATCCCACTCACTCAATGTCGGATGATGAAGTGGAGATTAAAGAGGACCTAACCACTGTAACTGTACCAATTAGAATCGTGGACCGATCGGTAAAGTGTTTGAGGAACAAGGACATACAATTGGTTGAAGTGGAATGGCAGCAAGACGGGACTACCTCTTGTACCTGGGAACGCGAAGATACCATGAGGCAGCAGTACCCCGAGTTGTTTACTAAGGTGAGTTACCGAATGAATTTCGGGGATGAAATTCTTTTAAGAGGGGGAGAATTGTAACATCCCGATTTAAAAATTAACTACCAAACGAAATTAAGCCATTAAAATAATTATTGCAAAGTAGAGATTTCTTGTTAATTATAAGTAACTCAATTAACTTAACTTAAGAGCTGAATTAATTATGAATAATGATGATGGCTGGATAATTGTGATTGGTGCTTGTGGCTGAGTGGAACTGCCGGATTCATGCTTCCCCCCCACTCTTCTCTTCCTCGTGCATATATATATATATATAATCCTATGGTCACTCATCTTCCTTCAGACTCCCTCTTCCTCTACTGCTTCATTCTCTCTTCTCTTCTCGTGTCTTCTCTTCTCCTCCTCGTTCTTCATCTTCTTCTTCCCTGTTCACTGTTCCGTTCCTGGAAACGCACGACGACAATACTGTAGAAGACTTGGAGTTCCTTCTGCGGGTAAGGGACGATCATCAGGGTGGAAGACGAACAGCTCCTTGTTCCACGGTGCGACTACATTCAAGGAGGCCTGAACGAGTGTGAGCCTGGGCGAGGCAATCAGAGGCAAAGGACCAGTGTCGGGAAACAAAGGAACCCCTCGACTTCCTTCAGTAGGTAGGGGCGTTTTGCATTTTAAATGCATAGCTTGTGAACGGACTCCGAGTGAAGTATTAGTCATGCATGTGTGTTTGAAGATGTTTGCTATGAAATATATAGATGATTGACTGCTTCTGTATACCGAGACATGCGATAATTGAATCTGATGGTAGTTCTCTTATATTTGATATATGTGGTTATAAGATACACTATAGGGTATGTGGATGCATGTGTGAGTCATGGGACCGTGTGTGAATGTAGTGCATGTATCTGAAGTTGCCAATGTTGAGTCTGGTTAATTATTTTACTCGTTAATGCATGAAGTAGAGATTCCCGACACCGAGAGCTGGTGGGCGAATACTGTTAATTCCGACAGAATGTTATATTCAAATATGAGATGTTGTTGTTGTGCATGTTTACGTGACTTTTGGGTGCTCTGTTCGGGGGGGGACAATGGGTAGATCCTGATTGCTATCTTATATTATCATACATGTGAATGTTGGAAAATGAATTTGTGCTGCTATGAGATGATGAATGAATTGCATGCAGAGTATGGTTATGACACGGGAAAGGAGGAGTATTATTGTATTGGCAAATACATAGAAAATGTAATTAAAAAGACCTTGAGTTGGACTCAAGGCAGTGCCGAGTGCACTAGCGTTGGACGCTTAAAGTCTTGAGTTGGACTCAAGCAAGCCCACCGGGTTGGACTCGGGGCCGCCCGTAACACTTCCGTTGTCGCTTGGAGTGATTGTGTTACATGTGAGGGCAAACGGTTTGGTACCAGTAAAACGGCCGGACCAGCTTGGAGCTGGAGGAAAAAGGCTTGGAGCCTATGTTGCAACATAAAAATTTGTAATAAAGTGGGGGTCGGATCCGACTGTAGTAGACATGTGTGCATTATATATATATGTGCTCTTATACTGTGACGAATTTATTGTGTGCATGCATGTGTGTTGGAAATGATATGATCTATATAGCTGTGTATTAAATGTATGAATTCCGATTGCATGGTACTGTTATATGTAGATATACTGGAGGGTAGTTAACATTATAATTGCTTGAAATGTGATGTTGTATTGTGAAAGGTCTACGAGTTCCCGAGTCACTAACTTTCATTAAATGTAAAAGCTCACCCCTGCTGTGGCAATATTTTCAGTGAAGGTCTCTCGGAACTACGAGTGAGGTGGAGCTGCTCGCCGAGTGGATTGGCTGTGCACTATGGAACTATATGTATATATGTAGATACTGTGTATAATGTTTTGGTTAAGCCTTGGCCGGCTCATGTTTTGATATTAGTCTTTGAAAACAGAATTGAATCCCTTTGGGTTGGGGGTATGACAATATGCTTATAATTATTTAAATACACTCCTATATATATATGTGTTTATGTCATGCTGTGTGTTCATTCCATTCTGTGCGTGATGTTTGAGTAGTATATATCCATGTCCTTCCGAGTGTGTATGGATGGTATGGCTTAGTATAAAGGAAGCCAAGTTATGGTCTAGAGAGTGAGTTCGTGACTTTGTCACCGATTGAGGGGAGGTTTAGATGTTCTGAGTAAATAAGGTTATATAAATCCGAGTGGGGATTAACGTAGGAGATTTCCCCAAATGATAAGCTGTTAGGATTTCGGAGTAGAGAGCCTAGATATACTTTCGAGTGAGAACTGGCTGAGTGAGTATTTCCCGACTGGAGAGTATCCCATCAGATTCCGAGTGAAATCCGTGTAGAGAACTTATAGAAAGTTAGGAAGTTCTTAAGGAAGGTTTAAGTTAACAAGAGAGCTTGGGTAGGAAGAACTATACTTGCCAAGTGAGAAACGAGGGGATTACCCGAGTGGTAGAAGACTGAGGAAGATAGTCTGAGTGAAAACACCCCTGGTTTCTGAGTGGGATAATTATTATTTTCGTGCGGTCAACAATTGTGTTCTGTATAGGATGAGGTTATGAAGTGTAAGGTAACTCCTGAAGGTAGTTGGTAGGCATTAAGATTAATCCGGATGGATCGTGGGTAAAGACCTTTTCGAATGAGCATAGATTCTGAAATCCGAGTGATGGGTATACCGAGTGGAGTTACTCGCTGCAGCGAACAAAGTATTCGCCCAGCGAGTTTGATCCAATAGAAGGCTGTTGCATTTGGCTTCGCTCAAGCGCAGGGTCCTTCGCTCGAGAAAGTGGGCAGTCTCGCTCAAGCGTGCTGGATCTCGCTTGAGCGAGTGTATGCTATGTTGGCCTTCGCTTGAACGCTTCTGTGACTTCCGCAGTATGCCTGTTCCGATCGGTTTTGTTCTTCTCCTGCCTTCCATGCCCTTATTCTTGTGCCTGGTTTTACTTGGTCATTTTGGGAAAAATTTTCCCCATTCTGGGATTTATTTATTTATTAAATTAGGGTGTTACATTTTGGTATCAGAGCAGACCTAAAAGGTCCAAGGCCAAGGTATGCTTACCAAGTGTAAGCGGTTGTGTGCATTATGACTGAGTGGTCATTATTATTGTGATAACCTGTTGAACGTGGTTGATGGTGAAATGTTGATTAGGGGATAGGAGATTACTTTCCTCCTAACCCGATTAATTATGTAATGTTGAAGAATTGTGTGATAATGTGCTATAGTTAGGTGATGGGATGAGATCCGATTGGAAGAATGTAACCTTGTAAACTTATCCTTGAAGGGGTGTTAATTTCAGGATAAGTCATGGCGAATCGTCAAAGCATGGAGGCCATAGCCACGGCCTTCCAACGTTTTGCTGACGTGTTTGAGAGGCAGGGCCAGCCTCGAGCTCAAGATGGCCAAGTGCTGGACCGCTTCCTGAAGAGGAAGCCGAGTGAATTTCAAGGAGGACGTAACCCTGAGGCAGCCTATAAATGGACTCAAGAGTTAGGGAGGATTTTTGGGGGTCTTCACTGTACCGAGGCCCAGAAAGTAGAATGCGCAGTGTACATGCTGCGAGACGAGGCAGAAAACTGGTGGAAGATCGCCAGAAACCGACTGACTGATGCCGACACCCAGCTGACTTGGGAAAATTTCAAAGCATGCTTCCTAGAAAAGTATTTCCCCGACACAATAAGGAGTCGGAAGGAACTGTAATTCATGGAACTGAAATAGGGGTCCATGACTGTGGAAGAATACGCAGCAAGATTTGAAGAATTGTGCCTGTTCTACCCGCCCTTCCAACAACCTGGGACGGAGAATTCTAAGTGCCTTAAATTTGAAAACGGATTGAGATCAGACATTAAAAGAGCCTGCAGATACCAAGAAATTAGAAGTTTCCCAGTACTGGTGAATAAATGTAGGATCTTCGAGGAGGACGACAAGGCCCACTCGGGCCAGAGCTGCAGGGCAGACCCCTCCTTGAGGCCTCAACAATCACGCTTCAAGAGATCAGGCAACGTTGGAAGAGCTGGACCCTCCTCTAAATTCAGAGGACAAGGAAACCGTTGGGGTCATTTTGGGGGTCGCTCCAGGAATGGTAGGTGCTTCAGATGCGGAGGTGACCACTTTGCAAGGGAATGCGATGCTGGAAACGATGTTGTATGCTTTCACTGTAACAAAAGGGGGCATGTTCGCCCCGACTGTCCGCAACTGCAACCAGAGGGTGGTAATGCACGCCGTGGGGTTTCTGTGTGGGGGGATGCGGAAACGACAGTCGAGGGTATAGTGGTAGAGGCAACGGAGCAAGGAGCAACATGATGACTACTACAAATAACCGAGGGAGAAATACCGACCAACCAGCGGTAGGAAGAGTCTACGCCATCAACACAAAAGATGCTGTACAAGCGAATGACTTGGTACAATGTAAGTGCTCACTCGGTAGATATACACTTAATGTAGTTTTCGATTCTGGAGCCACCCATTCTTTTATGAGTGTGTAAGACATTTAAAGTTGCCGACCGTGTATATGGATTGGACTTTGGAAGTGGCCAATCCGACTGGCACTAAGGTGTTGACATCATCAATGTGTAAAGATGTAACGTTTGTGTTGGGCGATCAGAGTTTCACCTTCGATTTGGTGTGCGTGCCTCTAAAGGATCTTGACATTATACTCGGCATGGATTGGCTTTCAGCCAACAATGTATTGGTGGACTGGCGGAATAGAAGAATAATTTTTCTGAGGCAGATTAGTGAAAACTACACGGTACTAGGTATAGCCCAGTTATTTATGATGCTTTGTCTAACCGAGGGGGAGGCTAAAGCCCGAGTGAACGAAATTCCGACTATTTGTGAATTCCTAGAGGTGTTTCTGGAAGATGTGTCAGGTGTCCCTCCAACTAGAGAAGTTGAGTTCTCTATAGACCTAATCCCTGGAGCCGAGCCAGTCTCCAGTGCACCTTATAGAATGTCCCCAAAAGAATTAGCCAAGTTGAAGAAGCAGGTGGATGAGTTACTCAGAAAACAATTCATTAGACCGAGTGTATCACCATGGGGCGCACCTGTGCTACTCGTTAAAAAGAAGGATGGCAGCATGAGGTTATGTATAGATTACGGACAGCTGAACAAACTCACGATTAAGAACTGATACCCATTGCCCAGAATCGACGATTTGATCGATCAACAGCGTGGATCTTCAATTTTCTCGAAAATCGATCTACGGTCAGGATACCACCAAATCCAGGTGAAAGACTCGGATGTTCCAAAGACTGCCTTTAGGACTCGGTATGGCCACTACGAGTATGTAGTGATGTCGTTTGATGTGACAAACACCCCTGCTGTCTTCATGAATTACATGAACAGCATATTCCACCCATATTTAGACCGATTCGTAGTAGTTTTCATTGATGATATCCTAATCTATTCTAAGACCCCTGAGGAGCATGAAGAACACCTCCGAGCGGTACATCAAGTGTTGAAAGAGAAGTAGTTGTTTGTAAAGCTTTCGAAGTGCGATTTCTGGATGGATAAGATCCACTTTCTCGGACATGTAATTTCCAAGGAAGGCGTTTCAGTAGACCCATCAAAGGTGGCAGCTATAATGGCATGGGAGAGACCCAAGTCGGTCTCGGAGGTAAGAAGCTTTATGGGGCTAGTTGGCTATTATAGGAGGTTCATTGAGGGTTTTTCTAAGCTGGCTTTGCCACTGACTAAATTGACTCGGAAAAGCATCCTTTTCATGTGGAGTTTCAAGTGTGAAAGCAGTTTCTGAGAGTTAAAGGACAAACTGACAACCGCTCCAGTGTTGGCTCTGGCCAACTTGCAAGAGAGCTTTGTGGCTTACTGTGATATGTCGGGACTCGGCCTAGGGTGTGTTTTGATACAGAATGACCGAGTGATAGCTTATGCCTCTCGGCAATTGAGACCTCATGAACAGTATTATCCGACCCATGACTTGGAGTTGGCAGCCGTAGTTTTCGCGTTGAAGATATGGAGGCATTACTTGTACGGTTCTAAGTTCAAAGTATACAGCGACCACAAAAGCCTCAAATATTTATTCGACTAAAAGGAGCTGAACATGAGGCAGAGGAGATGGATGGAATTTTTAAAGGATTATGACTTCGAGCTGAAGTATCATCTGGGTAAGGCAAACGTTGTTGCTGACGCGTTGAGCCGGAAATCCCTCCATATGGCAGTAATGATGGTGAAGGAGGTGGAGTTATTGGAGCAATTCCGAGACATGAATTTGCATGTTGACGTCCTTTCGTCTCAGAAAATAACACTCGGCACGTTGAAGATTGCCAATGAGTTTCTGAAACTAGTGATTGAGCATCAGAGATCAGACCCCTACTTGGCTGAATTAAAGGAGACTCAGGCCAAGGGTAAAGATTTGTCTTTGACCGAGGGACCGGATGGGATTTTCCGAGTGAAAAATCAGATATATGTATCGGGTGAGGGTGAATTGAGAAGGATGGTGCTTGATGAAGCCCACAAGAGTCTACTAAGTATCCACCCGGGTGCCACGAAAATGTACCATGATTTAAAACGGCAATTCTGGTGGCCCGGATTAAAGAGAAATGTAGCGGAATATGTGGCTCGGTGTATCACCTATCAGAAATCAAAAATAGAGCACCAGAAGCCTTATGGTGCATTGCAACCCTTGGAGATCCCCGTGTGGAAGTGGGACTCAATTGCCATGGACTTTGTCATGGGATTGCCAAAAACCCGAGCGGGTCATGATGCGATTTGGGTCATTGTTGACCGATTGATAAAAAGTGCACACTTCCTGCCTGTAAACATGAGATACCCGTTACATAAATTGGCTCAGATTTATATTCGTGAAATTGTCCGACTGCATGGAATGCTAGCTTCTATTGTGTCGGATAGGGATCCTAGATTCACGTCTCAGTTTTGGACCAGCCTGCACCAGGAGTTGGGCATGAAACTTTGGTTAAGTTCCGCCTACCACCCCCAATCGGATGGACAATCCGAGCGAACAATACAAAGCCTAGAGGACTTACTGAGAGCGTGTATTGGAGCATGGTGGATGTTGGGAACAATACCTTCCCTTGATCGAATTTACGTACAACTATAGCCACCACAGCAGTATTGATATGGCCCCCTATGAAGCCCTGTATGGCCGAAAATGCCGAATCCCACTCTGTTGGTCGGAAATGGGTGAAAGTTTACTACTGGGGCCGGAAATTGTGAAGCAAACCTCAGAACAGATCCAGATAATTAGGGATAAGATGAAAGCGTCTCAGGACCGTCAGAAGAGCTACTATGACAAACGGACCAAACCATTGGAATTTTCAGTCGGAGATAGGGTGTTTCTAAAAGTTTCACCGAGCAAAGGAGTCAGACGAGCCTTAAAAAGTGGAAAGTTGAACCCCCGATACATTGGGCCTTATGTGATATTGGAACGAGTCGGTTCCATGGCATACCAATTAGCATTATCGACTCACTTATCCCGATTGCATAACGTGTTTCACATATCCCAACTAAGGAAATATCTACATGATCCCACTCACTCAATGCCAGATGATGAAGTGGAGATTAAAGAGGACCTGACCACTGTAACTGTACCGATTAGAATCATGGACCGATCGGTAAAGCTTGAGGAACAAGGACATACAACTGGTTGAAGTGGAGTGGCAACAAGATGGGACTACCTCTTGTACCTGGGAACGCGAAGATACCATGAGGCAGCAGTACCCCGAGTTGTTTACTGAGGTGAGTTACCGAATGAATTTCGGGGACAAAATTCTTTTAAGAGGGGGAGAATTATAACATCCCGATTTAAAAATTAACTACCAAACGGAATTAAGCCATTAAAATAATTATTACAAAGTAGAGATTTCTTGTTAATTATAAGTAACTCAATTAACTTAACTTAAGAGATAATAGCTGAATTAATTATGAATAATGATGATGGCTGGATGATTGTGATTGGTGCTTAAGGCTGAGTGGAACTGCCGGATTCACGCTTTCCCACCCCACTCTTCTCTTCCTCGTGCACATATATATATATAAGCCTATGGTCACTCATCTTCCTTCAGACTCCCTCTTCCTCTACTGCTTCATTCTCTCTTCTCTTCTCGTGTCTTCTCTTCTCCTCCTCGTTCTTCGTCTTCTTCTTCCCTGTTTATTGTTCCGTTCCTAGAAACGCACGATAACGATACTGCAGAAGACTTGGAGTTCCTTCTGCTGGTAAGGGACGATCATCAGGGTGGAAGACGAACAGCTCCCTGTTCCATGGTGCGACTACATTCAAGGAGGCCTGAACGAGTGTGAGCCTAGGCGAGGCAATCAGAGGCAAAGGACCAGCGTCGGGAAATAGAGGAACCCCTCGACTTCCTTCAGTAGGTAGGGGGCGCTTTGCATTTCAAATGCATAGCTTATGAACGGACTCCGAGTGAAGTATTACTCATGCATGTGTGTTTGAAGGTGTTTGCTATGAAATATATAGATGATTGACTGCTTCTGTATACCGAGACATACGATAATTGAATCTGATGGTAGTTCTCTTATATTTGATATATGTGGTTATGAGATACACTGTGGGGTATGTGGATGCATGTGTGAGTCATGGGACTGGGTGTGAATGTAGTGCATGTATCTTAAGTTGCCATATTAATTCTGGTTAATTATTTTACTTGTGAATGCATGAAGTAGAGATTCCCGACACCGAGAGCTGGTGGGCGAATACTGTTAATTCCGACAGAATGTTATATTCAAATATGAGATGTTGTTGTTGTGCATGTTGACGTGACTTCTGGGTGCTCTGTTCATGGGGGGACAATGGGTAGATCCTGACTGCTATCTTATATTATCATGCATGTGAATGCTGGAAAATGAATTTGTGCTGCTATGAGATGATGAATGAATTGCATGCAGAGTATGGTTATGACACGGGAAAGGAGGAGTATTATTGTATTGGCAAATACATAGAAAATGTAATTAAAAAGACCTTGAGTTGGACTCAAGGCAGTGCCGAGTACACTAGCGTTGGACGCTTAAAGTCTTGAGTTGGACTCAAGCAAGCCCACCGGGTTGGACTCGGGGCCGCCCGTAACACTTCCGTTGTCGCTTGGAGTGATTGTGTTACATGTGAGGGCAAACGGTTTGGTACCAGTAAAACGACCGGACCAGCTTGGAGCTGGAGGAACAAGGCTTGGAGTGAGAACTGGCTGAGAGAGTGTTTCCCGACTAGAGAGTATCCCATCAGATTCGGAGTGAAATCCGTGTAGAGAACTTATAGAAAGTTAGGAAGTTCTTAAGGAAGGTTTAAGTTAACAAGAGAGCTTGGGTAGGAAGAACTATACTTGCCAAGTGAGAAACGAGGGGATTACCCAAGTGGTAGAAGACTAAGGAAGATAGTCCGAGTGAAAACACCCCTGGTTTTCGAGTGGGATAGTTATTATTTCCGTGCGGTCAACAATTGTGTTTTGTATAGGATGAGGTTATGAAGTGTAAGGTAACTCCTGATGGTAGTTGGTAGGCATTAAGATTAATCCGGATGGATCGTGGGTAAAGACCTTTTCGAATGAGCATAGATTCTGAAATCCGAGTGATGGGTATACCGAGTGGAGTTACTCGCTGCAGCGAACAAAGTATTCGCCCAGCGAGTTTGATCTGATAGAAGGCTGTTGCATTTGGCTTCGCTCAAGCGCAGGGTCCTTCGCTCGAGAAAATGGGCAGTCTCGCTCAAGCGTGCTGGATCTCGCTTGAGCGAGTGTATGCTATGTTGGCCTTCGCTTGAACGCTTCTGTGACTTCCGCAGTATGCCTGTTCCGATCGGTTTTGTTCTTCTCCTGCCTTCCATGCCCTTATTCTTGTGCCTGGTTTTACTTGGTCATTTTGGGAAAAATTTTCCCCATTCTGGGATTTATTTATTTATTAAATTAGGGTGTTACAGGTATCACCATCCATGCCCATATTACACTACATATGTTTATATGTTGAAACAGGTTTTGATCATGACAAACAAAGTGATCAAGCATCTAAAGAAATCAAGCAAAATATCAATTCAATGAAATATATTGGTATTCATCCAAAAACAAAAGAGAAATGATGATCAAACAAGAAAGGATCAAGAATAATGAAGCATATGATTAAAAAGTGTCAAAAATGCATCAAAATGGAAGCATCAAGCTTATGAATAAATTCATGGATCATAGGAATCGATTCATGCCCCTAGAAGTGCCAAAATTACAAATTTGAAGGCCAGGAATCGATTCCCTTAGTATAGGAATCGATTCATGTGCAATACATGGTCTAGGAATCGATTTATGCATGATTTTAAGCCCAAGAATCGATTCATGATGGCCAGGAATCGATTCATACACTCTTTGACAGCCTGGGAGTCGATTCATCACTTGTAGGAATCGCTTCATACGTGTTGAATTACCTGGGAATCGGTTCACAGAGATAGGAATCGATTTATGCAGTGCAAAAATGTTAAAATTCAAGGCACGGAAACTACAAGAATCGATTCATGACTTTTGGGAGTTGATTTATATCATGGAAATAGCACTACTGATTATCAGGAAACTTAAAGTGCACAGAAATAGTTTAAATTTGAATTGGAAATAGCTTTGCATTAATCACGGAGACAATTACAAATTTCAAGCCAAAAAACATGTTCCACTAAAGTAGAAATCATGTAAGACTTAATGCTCCAGTACGCTGAAAGGAATTAATTAAGGAATTAATTGGCAATGGCACCATGCATTTGAAGCCTATAAATAGAGAGGAAATTAGAAGAAGCAAACATACAACAATTGCAAGCAAAATTCTTCTTTGCTTTCATTCTTTCCTTTCCTTGTTACTCTCTATTTTCATTAAATTGGTTATTTCCTTTGAGAGTTAGTCAGAGAGAAAAATTATTTTGAGCTATAATTTGTATATCCACTCTATTGGAGAGTTATCCTTGTATACTTAACACAAAATTCCTAGAGTTTAGGTTGGGTTTCAACCTTGTAAAATTGTGAGATTGAGAGATTAGGCGGGGTGTCCTTGTACTTGTGAGAATTGAGTTCTTGAGTGTGGGACACTAGGAAGCTATAATTGCTCAAAGTCTGTATCTCTAATCTCCAATAGTGGAATGCTTCAAGTAGGTTGCTTGAAGTGAGACGTACACCGGTGTGGTGGAACTCGTTATATCAGTTTGCAATTCTCTTTTCCCTAAACTCTTTTATAATTGTGCATTTGAATTGCTTGCTTACTTTATAGTGATTAAAAATTATGTTAAATTTATTTGAAATAAATTAACTTAACTCTTAATTAAATTCACTTGCTACATATTAAGTGTTTGTTAATTTGCTTTGTGTATAAATTTATATTGTTTGCCATTAAATTTACCATCTTCATTAAGTATATTTGTTAAAGAATCAATTTCAAAATCATTCCAAAGAAAATTTTTAATACTTAACTCACTCCTCTCTTGAGTAATTGAGGCCACTTGGTTAACACTACACCTTGACACCTTACCTCCCACTCACTCATGCACTCTAAGAAGCTGACACCTAGCCTCACATGTGTCACTACCAGCCTCTCCCATCTCTTCAATAAATAGCTCTACCTACACCTCACTTTTGCTTCTTTTCCATTCACTTTATTTTCTCCTCTCGGTCAGCCCTCTCTTTCATTACCTCCCTTTTCTTCTTCTCTTACACACCACCATCGAGAGCTTCCCTCCCCCTCCGAGGCTACTGTTCAGCCACCACTCACCACCATCAAAAGCTTCTCTTCATTCTTTCCTCTTATCTCACCACAACCACTATGCACCACCATGGCTTTCCACTATAACCCGAGACCACCATCACCATAAAAGACCCTCCTTTTTCACCATCTACCTCACAGCTGCCATTTCAAGTTCATGCATGCAATGGATCCTCCTTGATCTTGGCTTGTATGCAAAGGTAAATGCTTGTAACCCCTTAATTCCCTTTTGTTTTCCCATTTGCCAAATGATCCCTCATGTGTTTCCTCTTTTGACTTTTGATTCCATTTTGTATGCATGTTGAACCCATGGTTTTTGTTGTGCTCTAGAAGAAATATATGTCTTGATTATCACCTACAAACACTATGCATGTAAAGCTTGGGGTGAGAATCTTGTTCCCTCTATTTCCTTGTCTTGGTCGAGAGCGCTAATGCTTTTTCTCCTTTGATTTTGGTCCTTTGCTCTTTTAGATGTTGTTGCCAATATCTTGCATGTTGTTTTAGGTGCCTTGGAAAGCCTTAATTCTAGCTTAAATTGCCATGCATGTGAAGTTTTAAGTTGAAAATCATTGACCCTTTATTTTCATGCTTTGGATGAGATCCCCTTAGTGTGTTTTCTTATGATATTTGACCCCAATCACATGCCAATTTTGTTTAGTAAATTGCATAAAGTCCTATAAGCCAAAAGGTTTCATTCTATCTCCATTCTAGCTCACAGCCATGACCCTCTCAATACCATTGTCCCTTGTTTTTTATTATAGATGCTTGGCATATGTTTTGGAGCTGTCGTCGAGGCCAAGGAACAAAGGAAAGAGAAAGTTGGAATGTTTCTCGGGAACCTCATATGGAGAACACTAGGTAAGGGGGAGTTTATCCATTTACCCTTGGGTGAGGCATGTATATTTTTCCTTTGCATTCTAATAAATTTTGGCACAGATTAAAATATATTCAATTGGGTAAAATATTTTGATCAAGTTAGACACAATAGAGATACGATTTAATTAAAAAGTTCACCGAAAGGATTTGGAAAACTACTAAATAAAATGATAAAAAAATAATAACGTAACAAGCTCCTGTAAGGGAAAATTTATTAATTGAGCATTTAAAAGTGTCTTTAATAAATGTGGGAATTTACTGAGAAGATTTAGAATAATGAGATAAAAGAATTAAATTAATTACATTAATGTAATAATAAGAAAGGATAAGTTAGTAAATGATTAAAAGGTCCTATGTAAAATATTGGATAAATGGCACTGGGAATTTAGTACAGAAATTATGTGTGTATATTTTGAGTTGAAAGATAAAACTAATTAAATTAAATGACACATCAAATAATCCAGAACATTATAATTTATGCCTGTGGTAGTGTATAAAGGATTCTGTGAATTGTGTTGTATTGTGTAAGTATCTGTTATGTTGTCGTTGGGAAGTAAAATGAGAGTAAATTATGACTAATTGAGTTAAATGGTTTCATGAATAACTTGTAGTGTTTGTACTTGTACCTTTAATCATGTTGGTGAAAATCTATGAATTACATTACCTTATAGGAGATTCTGTTATGTTCATGCTAAAAATTTAAATAAAGCTAAATTGTGATTTAGCGAATTGATTGATGTGATGGATATCTTATAGTGGTTGTGCTTGTACCTGTGATGATATTAGTGATGTTCTGTGAATCTGTGTAAAAGGTGTTGCCGTGCGAGAATTTATTTGTGTTATTGATGATTTGAGTAAAAGTGGGTCATAATTGATAACACTGAGTTATGTTGTGATGGATCTACATAGATAGACTAAATGCTTATGGTAAATGGATTTAAATAGACTTAAGTTGTGTTTGAATGTGATAACAGGTACAAGGATTTTGATAATGACAAAACACTCTTGAAGAAATTCTTGCAAAAACAAAGACATGGAATCAGACCCAGAAATAGTGCGAAGCTAATCGATTAGGAAGCCCAGTCTAATCGATTAGGGAGATTCTGTTTTTGGAACAACTGCAACAGGACATAAGCTAATCGATTACAGAAATTGATATAATCGATTAAAGAGCTACTGGAATTACAGTAATCGATTACATACATGACATAATCGATTACCAAAATCAAAAATGGCTTTAAAAGCATCAGGTATAAAGGCTAATTGATTAAGGAAATTCATCCAATCGATTAGAAGGCTACTGAAATTAAGCTAATCGATTACCAAGACTAGATAATCGATTACGAAGCTGCGAAGCCAAATTAAATGCATCAGGTATCTTTGCTAATCGATTACAAGGCAAAGTTTAATCGATTACCCAGCTTCTGACTTGAAGCTAATCAATTAGGAAATGGAAGATAATCGATTACAGCTCGAACAGAGATGAAAAATTCAAAGTGTAATCGATTACAGCTCAAGGCATAATCGATTGCGATAGTGGGAAAACACATATTAGTGGGAAACCAGCACATTTCTCCACCACTCCTTCAGATCCCCACTATGTGCAACGGCTAGGAAGAAGAAAGGCACTCCTCAAGCTCTCAAATGGCTCTATAAATTCAAGAGGAACTCAAGCACAAAACACACAACTAGAAGCTATCATTCTTCACTTGTTCTTGTGCTTAGTAAGCCATCTTTCTTGTATATTCTAAGTTTAAATTTGTACATCCTCTCATCTTGAGAGTTAGAACTTGTGTGATCTTTCACTTGTACATCTACTCTATTTAGAGAGTCATTTCCTTGTAAACACTTCATCAAACACAAAGGTTTTCACTCTAGGATTGAGTGGTCACAGAGGTTGGGGTTCAACCTTTGGGTATTGAGAGTTTGAGAGATTGGGTGGGTTACCCTTTGCTAGTGAGGATTGAGTTCTTGAGTGTGGGACACTAGGAAGCTGCAATTGCTCATAGCTTGTATCTCTAAACTTCAATAGTGGAAATCCTCTAAGTGGGTTGCTTAGAGGCGAGACGTACACCGGTGTTGTTGGAACTCGTTATATTGGTTTGCAAGCTCCTCTCCCTTACTCTTTTACTTTCATATACTGCAATTGGTTGATTTGTGTTGATTGATTGTGAATTGCATACTTAAGCTTGTCTAATTTGATACATTTCAAATACTGCCCACCAAGTGTTTGTTAAATTGCTTCAGCTATATTTATCCTTGTGGTGCATTGCATACTATCTTTAACTTGATTTCACTTGCATATTCCTGTAAACTTGGATATAAAAATCAAGTTCAAAGGCATTCCAATCAAAGTTTTTAAAACTCAATTCACTCCCCCTCTTGAGTATTGAGGCCACTTGAACAACAAGTGGTATCAGAGCTTGACTCTTGGTAGATCAAGCTTAACGGTTTCAAGAGAACAAATGGCCTCAACCTCATATAACATGTTTCCTGAGGGTGGTGCTACAAATCGACCTCCCGCTTTCAATGGGGAAGGCTATGCGTTTTGGAAAGAAAGAATGAAAATCTTCATTCAATCTATTGATTTGAGAATTTGGAATGCAATTGAAAATGGTCCTTATATACCAATGCATACTATTGATAGTAAAAATGTTGAAAAACCTATGGATGAATGGACTAGTGATGAAGAAAAGAAAGTACAATATGGCTATAAGGCAAAGAATCTTATCACTATGGCATTAGGTCCAGATGAATTTTTTAGAATAATGACTTGTCAATCCGCTAAGGAAATGTGGGATACTCTACAAGTAACTCACGAAGGAACTAGCGATGTGAAGGATGTTCAGCCCGTTGTTGTAACCGGGCTTTGTGAATTGGCAAGCGCACCAATCGTTTGTAGTTTTCAAAATTTAGATATCGTTCCACTGGGATTGAAAGTCCAATAACAACAGTAATCTTCTACTTACTATGGTAAATAGGAAGGAAATTATAAACAAAAGAATGATTTATACACAATTTATACAGTATTCACAAGATAGCATGGTTGAGTGATTCATAAGATAAAAGAAAATAAAATCTATCTAAAAAGTTGAGTTGCAATCTAGAATAGGTAAGATACTTGAGATAAACACAGATAAACAAATTATGTTGGAAATTGGATCCCTAATCTAGAATAACAATGAGGAACTCAAGACATGCATATTTAATCATCAAGTTTCATGTCATTGCAGCTTAAAATCATTATAACCGATCCCTCGTGATATAAATTCTAAGAATTCACCGTAAAGTCCGATCCCTCGTGAGCTTTCTCAGTAAAAACTTGCATTAAGACCTGGCCTTATGGCAACAATGGTTAACAACCCCTATAGAATTGAGATACCAAGGGTATTCCAACTTCTTACTTTCGTCAAAACAAGTTTCAATACGGCATAAATAATCATTCTCCCGTTTGACATTTATACTAATAAAACCAGTTTCGATACACATGAAAATCATTCTCCCGTTTGACGTTCATATTAATAAAAGGTTGAAATACTAACATGGACTTGAATCATAAACATGCAGAGGTCGAATTCACAACATTATACTCAATAGATTAGTTCACCAATTCCAACATAAACAGATTAGTTACACATGGTAAAAGTAAAAACAACACTTACAGAGTTTGACATTACGAAGACGATGGAAACTTCACGATACAACGATCATAATACACCGAAACACACTCAAGTATCTAGAAAACTATTCTAGAACTACAACTCACAAAAGAAAGTACTCAGAGTCGAGCACAAGAGAGAAGAGAAGAGAAGTGTATGGAATGGGATGCTATGAATGGTGTTGGATGGCCCTATTTATAGGGCTGAGCAAGGGTGCTGACGCTACGCGTCCCTGTGACGCTACGCGTCAGACCTCTGACTCAGCCTCCATTAAACACTTGATAATGGCCACTTTCAATAATTAATCTTGATCATGCCTGGCCACTTGGACATGTTTCCACGAGTTTTTGGCCATTTATGCTGATTGGGGTGGCCCTTGGGCTGAGTGGGGTGCCCATTATTGGGTCCAAGTGGGGTGGTTGGCCAAAAGTAGGAGTGGAGGCCACGCAGCACTGACGCTACGCATGGCTTTGATGCGTAGCGTCAGCATCAAAAGTAGCTCTTGATGGTACGCGTGGGGTGAGGCTACGCGTCAGCTCCTCCAGTGTAATTTTCTCTTGATTTCTTAACTTTTTCACTGCAAAACTAGAGAAAATTGATCAAGGGCAGATTATTTCCAACAACATCCATTTATTGAATTTAAATCCTAATTTTCTAACAAATTAAACTAATTTTTATAATTTTTATGAAATTTTTATTTAAGCTTTTATTGAAAATTTGAGGACTAACAAATACCCCCAACTTGAGACATTGCTCGTCCTCGAGTAAGAGAGAAAAATAAGAAAATGAAAATTTGAAATCAAATTTTTAAGTTAGTCCGAAAATTTACCACCAAAAATAATTACACAATTTCAACTATTTTGTAATAATCAAAAACTGATTCAAATATAACAAAGGTTTAATGATAAAATTACTTATAATATTCTATTAACAATCAAGCAGAATTTCAGGCTTACCTCACAAGTGTTTATCTCTATGCAATTGGTAACCTGTTTCACTCAATCAATCATAAAATCAAACGAATTTAACTTTGTTTGTCATCTAATCAATGGTTATTTATACAGAGTTAATTCGAAAATCACAAGGTCTTTTCACGGGTTGTAATGAGGCTTGGTTTACAAGAATCAATGGTTTTTCTTGAAATTCAAAAACCTGAAATCATAAAAGAGCATTTTATAATCTTTAGGCTTTCTCTTGATCCAAACTCTCATTTATTTTTATTGATGAAAAATAAATACCCCCAACTTGATTCTTTTCACTATTTTTGACTTTTCTTTTCCATATTTTCTTTTTGAAAAGAATCAAGTTGCTTATTTTCACTCCCCATTTTTGTGAGAACACTCAAAATATTTTTCATTTATTTCAACTGCTCTTTTAATCAATCAAGTATAGGGAATGGTAAAAACAAATTTAGGCTTTAAGGGTACCAAAGAATTTTATTTTAGGCTCAAATGGGCTTGTAAAGGATAAAAGACTTTTTACCAAGGTAAGCTGTTTGGCCCAAGGTTTTGTTTCACCAATAAATGTGCCTTGATCATTTTCCCGAATTCTCTATACAACAACACACATCAGAGATTAAAGCAAAATCAATTCGAATTGAAAATATACCGATTAAACCCTCAAGTGTTTAAAAAGATCTCTCAACTTACCGGGTTATTGAAATTTGCTTGATGGTTAATAAACTTATTGTAATTAAATTTATCAAAATTCCTAAGTTATAAAGAATCAAAAATTGATTTTAACAAAATTGGTTTTATTGTGTAAAAACTCTAAGTGTATAAACTAACTTACTAACGAAAATTTGATTCATTTATTTAAAAGAAGAATTATTTTTCAAAAAAAAAATGAGCAAAAACGAATAAACACACCACACAATGATAAAATGTCATAATATAAAATGTAAATATAAATGTAAATGTAAATCCAAATATAACTAAAAATAAATGTACTCAAAATAAATGAAGATGGCATCCTCAATCCTCCATCTGATCATCATCATCCTCCTCCTCCTCCTCATCATCACCATCAGAGTCATGATGTGCACTAGAAGATCCACCAGTCTCAGGGTAGGTGGGTAAATCTCCAGGCCAAGCTACATGTGTTGCAAACTCGGCTGGGGTAACATAGGGTGCTCCCTCTCCCTGTAACCTGTACTGATAAAATTCATCGTGAAGATGAATATAGGCTCTGTGAGTGGCAGCCATCATCTGCATCATATGCTGATGCTCAAGTGTCATCCGGGCAAAACCCTGTGTAACAGCATCAGCAGATGGAGGCTGCACTGGTGGTCTCCTCCTCCGAGGTCGGGGCTGAGCCTCCTGCTCTAGTGGTGGAAGCTCGCACTGCTGCACAAAATAATCTCTGTTTACTAGAACTTTAGGGACTCTCCCTGAAGAACTAGTAAACTCTGGTGAAGGCACAATGACTCCCTGCCTCCTCAGTAAGGCAGATATGATGAGAGGAAAGGGTATGGGGCGATTCACTTTATACCCAAGGGCATAAAAGTGAATCTGCTCGGAGATAAGCTCGGCGATATCAATGGTGTGGCCCTGGAGGATAGAATAGAGGAGGCAACAATGCTCCACTGGAAGGGAAGAAAGATGGGTGACAGGAGTGATATTATGGAGCATGAGGTGGGACCACGCCTGGGCTATGGGGGTAAGCTGGGTCTTGAGGAGGTTAGATGGACTCCTTCCAACCCTACTCAGGTTGAAAAAGATTCCATCCTTGCTCAGAAAATGAGCAACCTCCTTGAGGGAGTATCCTAACTCTCCCTCAGCAAGAATCTTGTTTCTGTTTTCTTTCCAGAAACAAGTATCATCCTCGGGGGTAGGCTCTCAAGGGTTACCCAATAGGGTACTGATGGTGTCCCGGTCATAAGAGATATGCCGGCCTCTAACCCAACTCGTCCGCTGCTGCCCAAGATTCGGTGCGTCCTGGCGGGTCCTGTAAGCATTCGCGTAAAACTCCATCACTAAGATGGGGTCCCCCTCAGTAGGTAGGGAGAATAGAGGTCCCCATCTCCTCTGCTGCACTCTATCCTGCAGCTCAGGATAGTCTCCTGCACTCAGATCAAGGACCCTCTCCCAGATAAGTCTCTAGCCCTTGATCTGATGAAATCTCGCCCACTTCGCATCAGTGCGAAATCTAGTAGGATCCCTCGGTCCCAATACCTCCTGTCTCTGAGAATCAGGATCCTCAGAAGCGGTGTCAATGTCTGTGGACTTCCTCTGTCTTTTAGAGGGACCGGCTGTGGGAATGGATTTCTTAGGTGCCATCTGTAAAAAGTAGAAAATTTAAAATTAAACACTCACTAAATAAATTACACACAAGCAAACAATTATTTGTAAAATATTTTTGGGTTTTCTAGAATTTTTCACAAATAAAAATGCAATTCAACGACATATTAACATACATATATTCAAATATACAAAGCAAAACAAAATTTATTCAAAATTCATACAAAGTTGCAAGAAAGTATAAATATAAACTAAGAAAATTTATTAATTTCAAAAGAAAACAGCAAACAACAAACAAACATCAAGAATTAAAAACAGAGGCTGACGCTACGCGTGGTGTGACGCTACGCATCAGCCTGTTCTTCCCACGCTACGCGTCAGTGGGACGCTACGCGTGGGCTTACAGTTCATCCTCACGCTACGCGTCAGTGGGACGCTACGCGTGGGATGCGCAGAAAAAAGAAAAAACAGGGGTTGCACAGCAGCAACCCCTTTTCAACCTACACTACATCCATTCAATCCCTAACTCCTAACAGCAATCAATCCCAATGGTCTTCTAATCCTAATCCTAACCACATTTATTTCTACAAATTAAAAATCAAAAACAAAACTAAAGAGAGGAGATTAGAATACTTACTTGTGATTCCTTGCGCAATGGGATTGAGAGGCTTGGGAAGAGAGAAAAAGGGAGTTTCTAAACTTTAGGGTTTTTGAAAGAGAACTAAAGTGAAGCAGAGAGGGAATTTTAGGTTTTAAAACCTAAGATGGGCCTCTCTGGTTCAGTTTTAAAAACTGAACGTGGGCTCTGACGCTACGCGTGTATGGGACGCTACGCGTGATACCCAAAATACAGAGTCCACGCTACGCGTCAAGGGGGCGCTACGCGTGGGCTTCTGTTTTTGATTTTCCAAAATTTTGATTTTCAAAAACCTTTTCTTTTCTATCTTAAACTCCTTTTCTTTTCAAAATAAAATTCTATCTAATTATTTTTGAAATATGTTTTTTTTTATGTAAAACAACTTTAAAAACAAAAAGAAAAGAATGGGTTGCCTCCCATTGAGCGCTAGGTTTAATGTCTCCAGCCAGACATTACCTCTGATTAATCAGGTGGTTTCCCAATATTCTTTGAGGAATCACCTGTCTTTTTCTTCCTTCTTCTTCTTTTCCGATGCCTAATTACCTGTTTTTCATCTTTCAAAGCATCGGTTAATTCAAAACAATTTAATTGATTGGGAAGAGATATACCTAGTTTGGTTGAAGGGTAAACTTTTTCCTCATTACTTATCCTGAGGTGTTCATGAGCACTGAAGCTTACTTCTTCTCCATAAACTTTGACTGCAACCATACTTTGATCAACATCCACTTTGATTTTTGCAGTCTTCATGAAAGGTCTTCCTAGGATCAGGGGGATCTCAGTATCCTCCTTCATATCCAGTACCATAAAGTCAACTTTGAAGTGGTACTTGTCAACCTTTACTAACACATCTTCCACAATCCCAACAGGCTTTTTGACAGAACGATCCGCAAACTGTAATTCTGTCTTTGCTTCTTTTAGCTCATATTCACCAATGCGTTTTATTAAATCTAGAGGTATCAAGTTGATGTTAGCCCCTAAATCTAATAACGCATTCCTGATATTGATATTTCCGATTGTTACAGGAATGGTGAAACTCCCCGGATCTTTACATTTTTTCGGGGTTATACAGTTTGTTTCTTGCTCTGTATCTCTTTGCACATTTTTTTCTTTTTCATTTTTTTCATTTTTTTCTATTTTTTCACTTTCTTTTTCTTCTTCTTCTTTCTTTTTCTCACTCTTTTCTTTACAATCAGTTTTTACAACATCAATAGAAACAGCATTACATTGTTCCCTTGGGTTTTGAGTGTTTGCAGAAAACCCAGAACTCTTTAATTCGGCTATTTCTTTTGTGAGCTGACCCATTTGTATATCTGATGCTTTTCGGGCAGCTTCATTTGTCTCTACAAACTGCAATAACTGTTGAATAGCTTCCTCTATTCTTGTCAACCTTGCATTGTCAGTTTGTTGTTGCTTGAATTGATTGTTAGGAGGTCTGTTGGAAGGTCCAGTGTCCTGTCTCCAGCCAATATTCTGATTTTGCCAACCCTGCGGGTAATTGTTAGGAAAAGAATTTCCATGATTAAAAGGAAAATTACCTAAGGGTGCTCTTTGATGGTTCATGAAATTTGCTTGCTCTTGCTCGTTTCCACAGTAACCACATGGTTGTTCTCCCATGCAGTGCGTACATGCTTTAAGTTGAGCAGGGGGTGGTGATGCTACTTGAGCAATTTGAAGTTTTTCCAATTGCTTGCTCATAACTTCAATTTGTTGGGTAAGTAATTTTTGCTGAGCCAACACTGCATCATTTACTCCCAATTCGAGCATTCCTGGCTTCCTTTGCATATTACCTCTTTCATGCTTTGCTTGTCGGTCACTAACAGCCATTGATTCCAATATTTCTATGGCTTCTTCCACAGTCTTGTTCATTAAAGAACCACCTGCACAAGCATCTAACATCATCTTGAACTGAGGCAATAAACCATGGTAAGCGATTTTTACCTTCTCAGCATCATTCAGGTTATGGTTTGGGCATTTTCTCAAGAGTGCCTTGAATCGTTCCCATGTCTCTCCTAATGATTCATCATTATTTTGAGAAAAAGAGTGTATGGCTGTCATTGCTTCAAAATATTTTGAAGGAGAATAAAATCTTTCTAAAAATTTTCTTTCAACATCGGACCAGTTTGCAAAACTACCCGGTGGACAAGATTTAAACCATTCTTTTGCTTTCCCAATCAATGAAAAAGGAAAGAGTCTCATGTAAACAGACTCTTCTTGATTGGGTTCAAAACCAATTGTGCTGCATAACTCATAAAAAACAGTTAAATGTTCATATGGTTCTTCATGATTTAAACCAGCAAATTGGTTGTTTTGAATAATGTTTAAAGTGGCGGGTTTAATTTCCACTGGTAAAACTGGTCCTTGAAACATTCCCGAAACTCGGGGTGGACCATTTATAGCAGCAAACTGTCCCAATGTTCTCCTTTCAGCAGCCATATTTGAATTTTCAAAAATTTTCAAAGTAGAAGAAGAATTAGTTTGTGTTTTAGATTTCAAAGACTTGATTTTCTTTACAAACTTTTCTATCTCAGGATCAAAATAAATTTTACCTGTGGTAGATCGAGTTTGCATACACAAACTAGACAAAGAAAGTTAGTGTGATAATGATAAGAAAAGAAAAATTATCTAAGGTAAAAAAAATATTTACCACGGTAATTAAAATTTTACTGTTTTACTGAAACAATTCAATCCCCGGCGACGGCGCCAGAAAACTTGTTCGGCCCGTTGTTGTAACCGGGCTTTGTGAATTGGCAAGCGCACCAATCGTTTGTAGTTTTCGAAATTTAGATATCGTTCCACTGGGATTGAAAGTCCAATAACAACAGTAATCTTCTACTTACTATGGTAAATAGGAAGGAAATTATAAACAAAAGAATGATTTATACACAATTTATACAGTATTCACAAGATAGCATGGTTGAGTGATTCATAAGATAAAAGAAAATAAAATCTATCTAAAAAGTTGAGTTGCAATCTAGAATAGGTAAGATACTTGAGATAAACACAGATAAACAAATTATGTTGGAAATTGGATCCCTAATCTAGAATAACAATGAGGAACTCAAGACATGCATATTTAATCATCAAGTTTCATGTCATTGCAGCTTAAAATCATTATAACCGATCCCTCGTGATATAAATTCTAAGAATTTACCGTAAAGTCTGATCCCTCGTGAGCTTTCTCAGTAAAAACTTGCATTAAGACCTGGCCTTATGGCAACAATGGTTAACAACCCCTATAGAATTGAGATACCAAGGGTATTCCAACTTCTTACTTTCGTCAAAACAAGTTTCAATACGGCATAAATAATCATTCTCCCGTTTGACATTTATACTAATAAAACCAGTTTCGATACACATGAAAATCATTCTCCCGTTTGACGTTCATATTAATAAAAGGTTGAAATACTAACATGGACTTGAATCATAAACATGCAGAGGTCGAATTCACAACATTATACTCAATAGATTAGTTCACCAATTCCAACATAAACAGATTAGTTACACATGGTAAAAGTAAAAACAACACTTACAGAGTTTGACATTACGAAGACGATGGAAACTTCACGATACAACGATCACAATACACCGAAACACACTCAAGTATCTAGAAAACTATTCTAGAACTACAACTTACAAAAGAAAGTACTCAGAGTCGAGCACAAGAGAGAAGAGAAGAGAAGTGTATGGAATGGGATGCTATGAATGGTGTTGGATGGCCCTATTTATAGGGCTGAGCAAGGGTGCTGACGCTACGCGTCCCTGTGACGCTACGCGTCAGACCTCTGACTCAACCTCCATTAAACACTTGATAATGGCCACTTTCAATAATTAATCTTGATCATGCCTGGCCACTTGGACATGTTTCCACGAGTTTTTGGCCATTTATGCTGATTGGGGTGGCCCTTGGGCTGAGTGGGGTGCCCATTATTGGGTCCAAGTGGGGTGGTTGGCCAAAAGTAGGAGTGGAGACCACGCAGCACTGACGCTACGCGTGGCTTTGATGCGTAGCGTCAGCATCAAAAGTAGCTCTTGATGCTACGCGTGGGGTGAGGCTACGCGTCAGCTCCTCCAGTGTAATTTTCTCTTGATTTCTTAACTTTTTCACTGCAAAACTAGAGAAAATTGATCAAGGGCAGATTATTTCCAACAACATCCATTTATTGAATTTAAATCCTAATTTTCTAACAAATTAAACTAATTTTTATAATTTTTATGAAATTTTTATTTAAGCTTTTATTGAAAATTTGAGGACTAACAAAGGACTCCAAGATTAGTACCTTGACAAGTCAATATGAAAGTTTTAGAATAAACTCATTGGAAAACATAGTAGAAATGAAAAAAAGATTTACTCTTATTATTAATCATCTCATTACTCTTGGCAAAGTTTACACTAACAAAGAACTTGTGCATAAAGTTTTAAAAAGTCTTAGCAGGGAATGGCAACCACTTGTCACAGCCATAAAACAATCTCCAAGCATCAATGAGATGTCTCTTGCAACACTCTTTGGGAAATTACAAGAGCAAGAGCAAGAACTAAAAGTCTTAAGCTAGCAGAGGAAGAAGAAAAATCCTCCAAAAAGAAAAGCTTAGCTCTCAAGGCCACCTCTATACATGAAGAAGAATCATGTAGTGATATTGATGAAGAAGAAGAATTTGGATTGTTTGTAAAAAGATTCGGAAAGTTCATGAGAAACAAACGATTCTAAAGGAACTTCAAAACACAAGGTAAGAAATCTACACCTAATGAATCATCTTCCTCACCTAGTTGTTTTGAATGTGGGAAAGAAGGACACTTCAAGGCCGATTGCCCAAATCTTAAAAGGAAGAGAAAAGAGAAAAAGGGAAGAAGAAGAGCCTATATCGCGTGGGATGAAAACGAGATAAGTAGCTCAGATGACTCGGAAAATGAAGAGGCAAATCTTTGCCTCATGGCAAATCACCAAGAAGAAGATGATGAGGTAAATCTTCATGACCTTGATAAGGAAGAATTACTTAATGCTTTTAATGAATTGTATGAAAAATTTGTGAAAGTCTCTAATAGACTTAAGGTGTCTAGAAAAACTAGTGACACTCTAGAGATGCACCTTATGGAAGTGTGTAAAGAGAATGATTGTTTAAAAGAAGAACTGGAAAATCCTCAAACATGTTCTAAGAGTAAACCTTGTGATTTTGCTAAGAAATTCATTGATCTAGAAAATAAAGTCCTAGATCTAAATAAAACTTTAGAAAGGTTTACAAATGGTAGAGATAATTTGAATGTACTTCTTGGAAACCAAAGATGCATGTTTGACAAAACCGATTTAGGGTACAATTCCGTTAAAAAGGAAAAGCATTACAAAAACTTCTTTGTACCTCCTTTGAAATCATCTTCGCCCTTTATGAAATGTAATCATTGCGGTTTTAAAGGTCATAACTCTTCAAATTGTAATGTTAGAAAATTAGGGCTAAAGGTTATAAGAAAGGTGTGGGTTCCCAAAGGGACATTACCACAAGCTAACCTTAAAGGACCCAACATAAAATGGGTACCTAGTTCTCTAAACTGATTTTATTTTGTAGGTATGCTTCAAGGCAAGCAACACCCATTGGTATTTGGATAGTGAGTGTTCAAAGCATATGACGGGAGACATAAGCAAGTTCACATCATTTACTCCCAAAAGAAAAGGAAGCGTCACCTATGGAGACAACACCAAAGGAAGGATCCTAGGCATCGAAAATATTGGTAAGAATTCTTCCACATCCATAAGTGACGTGTTGTATGTTGAAGGCCTCAAACATAATCTACTTAGGATTAGTCAATTATGTGACAAAGGATATAGAGTTTTGTTTGAATCAAACTGTTGCATAATTGAGCATAAGGTTAATAAGGAAATTAAATTTGTAGGCCAAAGAATCGATAATATTTACATGATTGACATGGATAGTTTGTCTTCAAATGATGTACAATGCTTCATGACTAGAGAGGATAAAACTTGGCTATGGCATAGGAGAATAGCTTATATACATGTAGACCATTTGAACAAACTTGTTTCTAAGGAATTAGTAATTGGTTTACCAAAGCTTAAATTTGAAAACAAATTTTGTGATGCACGTCAAAAGGGAAAACAAGTAAAGGCATCTTTTCAATCCAAAAATATTGTTTCCACACAAAGGCCTTTACAACTTTTGCACATGGACTTATTTGGACCATCCAAAATCAAAAGCTTTGGAGGTAATTACTATAGTCTAGTTATTGTAGATGACTATTCTAGATATACATGGACATTGTTTCTTGCTCATAAAAATGAAGCATATCATGCATTCAAGAAACTTGCTAAGATTATCCAAATTGAGCAAAATTCAAAAATTGCATCCATTAGAACTGATCATGGGGGAGAGTTTGAAAATCACTCTTTTGAAAAATTTTACGAAAAACATGGTATCAATCACAATTTTTCAGCTCTTACAACTCCACAACAAAATGGAGTAGTTGAAAGGAAAAATAGATCCTTGGTGGAGCTTGCAAGAACCATGTTAAATGAAAACAATATTGAAAAACATTTTTGGGCCGATGCGGTAAACACCACTTGTTATGTTATGAATAGATGTTTAATAAGGCCTATTCTAAAGAAAACCCCCTATGAACTTTACAAGGGCAGAAAACCCAACATTTCATACTTTCATATTTTTGGATGTAAATGTTTTGTGCTCAATAATGGAAAGGATAATCTAGGAAAGTTTGATGCCAAATCTGATGAGGCAATCTTCCTAGGGTACTCTCAATCTAGTAAATCTTATAGAATATTCAACCAACGCACGAATACCATAGAAGAATCCATTCATGTTAAATTTGATGAAAATAGCCATAACCCTCCGAGAAAGGAAGATGTCGATGATCTTGTAGGTACTCTTCAAGAATTGACCTTAGATGACAAGGAAGGAGAGATCAAAGACACAAATGCAGCAAAACATGATAAACCACAACAATGGATCACTTTGAAGGATCATCCTCTAGACAAAGTCATAGGTGAAATGACAAAAGATGTAAGTACTCAAAATGCAATTAGAAATACATGCAATCATTTAGCCTTTGTATCGCAAATAGAACCCAAAAGCATTAATGAAGCTATTATTGATGAACATTGGATGTTGGCCATGCAAGAAGAGCTAAATCAATTTGAAACAAATGAAGTTTGGGAGCTTGTGCCAAGACCCAATGATCACCAAATAATAGGAACCAAATGGGTATTTAGGAATAAACTGGATGAAAATGGTATTATTACTAGGAACAAAGCTAGGCTAGTAGCTAAAGGCTATAATCAAGAAGAAAGCATTGATTATGAAGAGACGTATGCACCCGTAGCTAGATTAGAAGAAATTAGACTACTATTAGCCTTCGCATGCTGTAGGGACTTCAAATTGTTCCAAATGGATGTTAAAAGTGCTTTCTTGAATGGATACATTCAAGAGGAAGTATATGTTGATCAACCTCCAGGTTTTGAAAACCATTAATTTCCAAATCATGTTTTCAAATTAAAGAAAGCTCTGTATGGTTTGAAACAAGCTCCAAGAGCTTGGTATGAAAGGTTGAGCAAATTTCTCTTAGAAAATCATTTTGAAAGAGGGAAGGTTGATACAACTTTATTCATAAAGCACAAAAAGAATAATATACTATTGGTACAAGTTTATGTTGATGATATAATATTTGGTGCCACTAATGAGTCAATGTGCAAGGAGTTTGCTAAGTTAATGCAGGAAGAATTTAAAATGTCCATGATGGGGGAACTCACTTTCTTCCTTGGACTACAAATCAAGCAAACCAATGAAGGCACATTCATTAATCAATCCAAGTACTGCAAAAAACTACTTAGAAAATTCAACATGGACAAAGCAAATGATATTGCCACACCCATGGGCACTTCATGCTATTTGGACAAGGATGAGAAAGGTAAGGATGTTGAACTCATAAAATATAGAGGTATGATAGGATCCTTACTTTACTTAACCGCTAGTAGACCGGATATCATGTTTGCTATATGTATGTATGCTAGATACCAGGCTTGTCCTAAAGAATCACATTTCACTGCAGTAAAAAGGATAATGAAATACTTAGTTGGGACTCAAAATGTTGGTTTATGGTACCCCAAAGGGGCTGAATGCACTTTAGTTGGCTACTCTGATTCAGACTTTGCAGGATGTAAACTTGACAGAAAAAGCATTAGCGGAACATGTCACTTGCTTGGTAGTTCCCTTATTTCTTGGCATAGCAAGAAACAAGTAAGTGTTGCGCTATCAACAACTGAGGCAAAATATGTTGCAGCTGGTAGTTGTTGTGCTCAAATCCTCTAGATGAGACAACAACTTCTAGACTTTGGAGTTGTATTAGACCATGTACCTCTTAAGTGTGATAATACTAGTGCTATCAATATCTCAAAGAATCCTGTAATGCATTCTAAAACCAAACATATTGAGATTAGACATCATTTCATTAGAGACCATGTATTAAACGGTGATTGTATACTTGAGCATGTTGGAACTTCTAGGCAACTAGTAGATATTTTCACCAAACCTTTAGCTAGGGAGCAATTCATCCACATTAGAAGAGAATTAGGAATTCTTGACATGAATAATTGTGTTTGAATGATGAAGTATTTTGATAAAAACAATATTATATGGCATGATTGTATGAGTGGTTATTATCAGTGGCATGATTGATCAATATTGCAACTCTCCTGTGTGAAAACTACAAATTCTTGAACCAGATAATCAATTATATACATCTGCATAATCGATTAATTAGCTCCTGTCTCGTTGATAATCGATTACGAATTGCCATCTAATCGATTAATAAGCTTCTGTTTTGTTGATAATCGATTACTCATTGATATCTAATCAATTGCAAAGCCTCTGTTTTATGCATAATCGATTACTTCTTGATCCATAATCGATTACAAAGCCTATGTTTCAGGTGCAAGACGTTTCATCTTCCCAGTAATCGATTACCACACTACCACAATCGATTAGGACGTTTCTGTTTCCTGACCAATCGATTACTAAACTCCCGTAATCGATTACTCTCTATGCGAAACAATTCAAATTCCCCAGAAACAGTGATATAATCGATTACCTAATCCTAGTAATCGATTAGCATCGGTACTACAGAGTCAAAACGCATGTTTCCGAGGTCTGCTCGAATTCTCCACTCATTTAACTCATCTTCCTCCTTTCTAAACCTAATCCTTCTCTATAAATACCCCTTTCTTCACCCTCTCATCTCACACTACCTCCTTCCTCTTCCTATCTCTCAAAGTTCTCAAGAACTCTCTTCCTCTCTTCATCTTTTTCTCTACATTCCTTGTCAATGGCTTCCTCCCGCACAGTCAAGAGAGCTAGGTCCTCCATGGCCCAAGCCAACAACCCCCTAGACTTCTCTAGGTTCTTCTCCTCTCCTAGAGACCTCCAAAATTTTGTCAACAATTTTTCTAAAAAGGATATCATGACTCCCCACTTCACCATTGCTGAAACCTTTGATAACCATAGCCTCACCTTTTCCCAATGCCTTCACCACTACAACCTTTTTCCCTTCCTCACCCTTAAGGAAGAGCAGTATTATCCTGAACTCATTCGCGTTTTCTACTGTAATCTCAAACTTGTAAATGGGATGGTCGAATCAAAGGTCAAAAATGTGACCATCAAGCTCACCAACGCCCAATTTGCAGAAATCTCTATGCTGCCACTTAACAATACAGAGTTTGATGGAGGCTGAAGACGAATGGGGCTTCAATGCTCTAACCGCTCATCAATCCTTGTGGAAAGCTGATCGACCAAGGAGTAATCACAAGCTGGTGGGACATCTGACCATGAATAACAGACTCCTATATTTTTTTCTGGTCAAGATGTTAGTACCTCGTGGTGGGAACTATGCTTTGGTGGAAGAGGATGATGTCCTCTTAATGTGGGCTATGTTGAACCACAAAGAGATCAACTGGATTCAATTGGTCAAGTTTCACATGCGCCACACAAAGGGCCAACAAAAGCTTCCATATGCCATTCTACTCACCAAAATCTTCAAACACTGTGGAGTGGACTTGGCTGGAGAACTCTCGGAGAAGGTGCCTTCAAAAGCCTGCATTAGCACTCACCACCTAACCAAGATGGGTCTTGTTTTTCTAAACGGAGCATGGTACTCACGAATGGAAGGCTATCATGCCAACATTCCCTTTGAAGCTCCTACTGATGATGAGCCCGTTCCTCCTCCTCCTCCTACACCTCAAGCCTCTTCATCTTCCCCTGCTGACCCATTTGCATCACTCTATGCTCACCTTGACCGCCGCTTCGATCGCCTCGAAAATTCCCTTCAAGAATTTTCAATGACTGAGCAACAACATTTTGAGATGATGCAACAGCGTTATAAAGAGCTGTCCCATCAAGTCTCCGAACTTAGATTTTTTAATCCGGATAATTAGATCCATTTTCATGCTTTGGTTTAAGTTGTTCCATGTTCTTTTTATTAATTATGCAAATTTCCCTTCATGTAATTTCCTACTTTTTGTAATTAAATAAAATTTTCATTCTGTGATATATATCTCCTTACTTGCATTTATTATTTTTGATGATTCTAAAGGGGGAGAAAAGAGAGAAAAGATAGAAAATGTTCATCTATTCATCTGCATTTTCAAAAACTGGATGATTAATAACAAGTGGATCAGTTATCTCTAAAGGCTAAGCATGAATTCTTTTTGATAGGGGGAGATTTGTTAATGCTAAGAGATAAGAGATAATGATATTGTTAAGAGATAAAGATGTTGAATATTTGAAAAACTGGTTCTGTTATTTGAAACTGTGATTAAGAGATAATGCAGCAGATATGTTTTTACAAGAGATAAAATTAGAGATAAGTCTTTTGTTTAAAATTAACAACCCTCAAGAGATGAACATGGTTGTCATCATCAAAAAGGGGGAGAATGTGTTTGAATGTGATAACAGGTACAAGGATTTTGATAATGACAAAACACTCTTGAAGAAATTCTTGCAAAAACAAAGACATGGAATCAGACCCAGAAATAGTGTGAAGCTAATCGATTAGGAAGCCCAGTCTAATCGATTAGGGAGATTCTGTTTTTGGAACAACTGCAACAGGACATAAGCTAATCGATTACAACAATTGATATAATCGATTAAAGAGCTACTGGAATTACAGTAATCGATTACACACATGACATAATCGATTACCAAAATCAAAAATGGCTTTAAAAGCATCAGGTATAAAGGCTAATCGATTAAGGAAATTCATCCAATCGATTAGAAGGCTACTGGAATTAAGCTAATCGATTACCAAGACTAGTTAATCGATTACGAAGCTGCGAAGCCAAATTAAATGCATCAAGTATCTTTGCTAATCGATTACAAGGCAAAGTTTAATCGATTACCCAGCTTCTGACTTGAAGCTAATCGATTAGGAAATGGAAGATAATCGATTACAGCTCGAACAAAGATGAAAAATTCAAAGTGTAATCGATTACAGCTCAAGGCATAATCGATTGCGATAGTGGGAAAACACATATTAGTGGGAAACCAGCACATTTCTCCACCACTCCTTCAGATCCCCACTATGTACAACGGCTAGGAAGAAGAAAGGCACTCCTCAAGCTCTCAAATGGCTCTATAAATTCAAGAGGAACTCAAGCACAAAACACACAACTAGAAGCTATCATTCTTCACTTGTTCTTGTGCTTAGTAAGCCATCTTTCTTGTATATTCTAAGTTTAAATTTGTACATCCTCTCATCTTGAGAGTTAGAACTTGTGTGATCTTTCACTTGTACATCTACTCTATTAAGAGAGTCATTTCCTTGTAAACACTTCATCAAACACAAAGGTTTTCACTCTAGGATTGAGTGGTCACAGAGGTTGGGGTTCAACCTTTGGGTATTGAGAGTTTGAGAGATTGGGTGGATTACCCTTTGCTAGTGAGGATTGAGTTCTTGAGTGTAGGACACTAGGAAGCTGCAATTGCTCATAGCTTGTATCTCTAAACTTCAATAGTGGAAATCCTCTAAGTGGGTTGCTTAGAGGCGAGACGTACATCGGTGTTGGTGGAACTCGTTATATTGGTTTGCAAGCTCCTCTCCCTTACTCTTTTACTTTCATATACTGCAATTGGTTGATTTATGTTGATTGATTGTGAATTGCATACTTAAGCTTGTCTAATTTGATACATTTCAAATACTGCCCACCAAGTGTTTGTTAAATTGCTTCAGCTATATTTATCCTTGTGGTGCATTGCATACTATCTTTAACTTGATTTCACTTGCATATTCCTGTAAACTTGGATATAAAAATCAAGTTCAAAGGCATTCCAATCAAAGTTTTTAAAACTTAATTCACCCCCCTCTTGAGTATTGAGGCCACTTGAACAATATAAGTCCCGGTAGGGTTCGAAATGGGTGATTGCTTACGGAATCGATGCGAATGAGAATGATAGGAATTTATGATGTGTGATACCGGTATCTATGTTGATATGGATATACCCTTGTAATGCTTTGAAAATTAAAATTTTGGATTTGTCCAGCTCATAAGACTTTGTCCTTAGTCACCAAGCAAAAAGGGAAACTTAAATGTAATTAGATCAAAAAGTGATCTTGAACTAATATTTTAAATTATTTTATAATGGTGAACAAAAATAAGAAGATTATTCAACTTGGATTTCTAAATTAATTAAATTATGATATTATGGTTTTGATCAAAATGATAGCTTTATAGAAAAAGAGTTTTATCCTTAAGTTTCAAAGTAGTATTTTATAAATAAATACTTTGAAAGTATAAACTACCTTTGAAAGTCTCAATCCTTGGAAACCGAGGAATAAAGTTCCGTAATAACCAATATTATGGGATAGCGTTCATTATAGAAGTACAAATATAAAAACAACAAGCTTTTGATATCTCCAAACCTCAAACCTCAACCTCGAGTAGTGCACGCTCCTAATGAGGACAGAGGGCTTAAGGAAAAGTGTGTGTGTGTGTGTATAGTTAAGTGTTTTAAAGATTTAACCTATGAGGAATATTACTCTATCAAGGGTTTGTTATATCCAATTAACCTTATTTTAAAGGAAAGAATATGGCTAATGAAGTTTTTGAAGAAATATTAAGTAAGGAAATATATATATATATATATATATGAAATTAGGCATTTTTTGACCACCAGGATAGTCTTAACAAAGTATAACTAAATGGGTCAAGAGTTTTGGGTAAGTGTAAGAAAGTTTCTATAAAAAATGTTTATTTATAATCAGACCCAAAACACAACATTAAGGAAAAATGGCTTATCGAGGCGAAACCGTACTCAGTGACACTAAATAAATACTGAGATATTATTGATGTGCATCATACATGCATCATGGTCATTTGGGATTATACTGGAAAACTAATACTATAAAAGCATATAGCAAGTGGTACACTAGAAGACATGAGCGTCAAGATCCTTAATTGGATCTCGAGGGTATAATTGGGGCGAGTCGCCCCAATGGCTTGGAGTTACGTCCTGAAGCCGGGTTGTCTGCAGGCCTACCAGGTATACGCTAACGATGACGAGTGTCACTAACATCGTGTAGAGCCAAGTTATAGAGTGTGATCACATTTATGTAAGTTTGGACCTAAGTATCCCTGTTTACCCATCGACATACTTGGTGAGCTTAGGTCGCTTTAGTATAGAAGCATTGTGCTCAATATGAGACCGAGGCAGGATGAGTATGATGTTGGAAGGGCCCTCATACGTATCCATGAACACTTAATGGAAGAGATAATCATAATACACCTAACTTATGCATAGCATCTTAAGTGACTAATAATATTGGATGTGTAGTTGTGAATTATGTGATGACTCTATCTATGATTACATGATGTCTTTGTATGTGTTGCTATAAAACTATGGTAGTTCGATCATGAAGTCTATAGGTATGTTTTAAAGGAAAAGCAACCCAGTAATTGGTCATTAAATGACAATGAATCTTAGGAGTATGTTGATAAATAAGTAATAATAAAAACTCGGCTTGTTTGATAAGATGTGAACTGAGAAATATTGAGAATGCTTGTATTGAACAACATGCTTGCTAAGATAGTTAATTGTCATGTTATGTGTAAATAGTTAGTCACTGCCTGAAAGAATGCAACTGGTATTAAGTAGGACAATCGTTAATCAAATTAGCTAGAGACCCTAAAGAATAATGATAAAATTTGTATACCGATTTACTGGAAATCATAGGTCCTAATGAATGATAGTAAATTAACTTTGTATCTGTAAGAACCTAATTTAGGTTTAAGTAAATAATGAAAGGACGTCAAGGAAATAATTTGTCAGTGAGAGGACTAAAACTAAGGAATAAGATAGATAAAGAAAGGATATAATTTGTTATTGGATGTACTATATGTTTTTCCTATAAAGTTGGAGTGAGATAAACTCACCTTTCTTGCTATATGGTTTCTATTTGTGTATATTTAAATATGCACTCAAGTCTTGCAAGGAACCTGCCTGAGGATAAAGAAATATCAATGCTAAAGTTACGCAGCGGATGTGATTGGACTCCCGACTCAGTAAAGTAGTGACTAGGATAGTTTGTGTTTACATTCGTTGGGAGCCTGCGTGGCCCTGTCATTTAGAGTATGTAAGTTATTGTTAAGACCATATGGTGTATAAAGTGTTTTCTTGAAGTTCTAGATCCACCATTGTATCGTACACACAAAAAAAACTTCCATATTTTTCTAAAACTTGTAACCTTTTAGTTAAGTAGGATAATCTAGTGGAAGGGATTTGTCCTAGTTAACCGAAGGTGTTATAATTTTCCTAGTTGACAAACAAATTATAAGTGTATTATAATCTTTTTAATGTCTTCTACTTTTATACATTTATTTGCTCACATGTTGGCCATAATGAGTTTAAAATTTGAGTTATTTCCTATATTGGACATAGTAACCCAGTTTAAACATAAAAAGTTCTATATCATATACCCAATCTAACTAAAGTTTAAAATTGTGAGAATAAAATAGGAAACATCTAGTTAAGAACCTAAGTATATTCTCAGTTAAGGCCAAATTCACATTGAAACAAAAAAACATCATCCATTTTGTTTTCTTTTAAAATGATATGAATGATGTATTCCTCGTGCATCACCATCCTTGTATAAATTTTACCATTCTAGAAAAGATAAAATATAGGTAAAATATAGGCATTCAAAATCTTAGTCTTGACATAATTTATGATTTTCATGAAAGAATACCTATCATGGAGAAGGATTCTCAAATCAATGCCAAGAAGAAAAAAAGTGCTTATGGTTCCTTATTGTAACCTCTTTACTAGAAGCCAACAATGTTTTTTACCTAATTTTTTAATGTAAAAATGTAATGTACAAAGTAAACACCTAGTCAATAGTCATAACCATATAAATTTTAAATAGTTACAACCATAGAAATTTCAATTATCTCACTAGTAAATAATCACATTACAAATTATCTACTATCAATACAAACATTAAGTTTTCATGACAAGGCAAATATTACAGAAAAAAAGGAAGGTAAAGAAGGGACAAGGTCATAGGAGTATGATGTCATGGGAGAAAGAGAAGTGGGGGAGGGAGATAGAGAAGAGGGAAAAGAGGGATTTACTAGGGAAGAAAAAGGCTTTACCCTTCACGACATCATCTCCACGTCACACCATCAGAGGCCGTACTTACCAGGATTATTTCTTTACCTGGAACCGACATTCACCAAAGAGAAAGAAAGCTGAGTGGCAGAGAGTGGGAGAGGAGAAAATTATTATGAAATGAGAAATTGATGGGGGAGGGTTTAAGGCTTGAATAAGTTATTAGATTTAGCGGCGGACACCTGTCCATTGCGAACCTTGTGACTAATTTAAAAAAACTTGACACGTGGTGAAAAACCCAGGTTACATTGTCCACATGTTCAACCATAGTGATGAAACCCTGGTTTCATCACTGATAAAATACAAACTAATGATGGGCTTGGCTATGGAAAACTTTTCCTTTTCTAAGTCCAACTTTAGAAAAGGGCCCAACAACATCTGTTGGGAGGTGTTTAGCAACTACTGGATAAGCCCTTTCGTAATCAATAAATTTCCCTCTAACTTTTTAAATTGGCCCATCAAGATTAGTGACAGGCTTAGTTACGGAAAACTTTTTTCTTTTCTAGGACCAAGTTAACGATGAGCCAATGACATTTGTTGGGAGATGTTTAGCGGTGACTGGATGAGTCTGTCGCTAATAAATAAATTTTCCTTTAACTTTTAGGTTGGCCTGCCAAGATTAACGACGGGCTTGGCTAAGGAAACCTTTTCCCTTTCCAGGTCCAATGTTGGTGACAGGACCAACAACTTAGTTTTAGGAGATGATATGTGGGGCCTGTCATTGGGTGAGTACTTTCTCTTTATTTTTCCACTAGCCCACCCAAGTCCGTAACTTATGGGTTTATCACAATGTGTAAAGGCAGTGTTGTATTCTGTAGCTTAAAACTTTTTCTTAATAAAAATGAATTTTAAAAATACATGGATATTTTAGCAACCGACATGGTGACGGGCTAGTGATAAAATTTCGTGACATTCTCTAACTTTGTTGTAGATGATCCAAGGATATAGTTTATGGTAGCTAATTCATGTTGTGTCACTGTATGCATCGTTATTAGCGACGGCCTTGTGTCAGTCGTTAAACTTTTGTAGCTAAATCAATGTTTTCTAGTATTGGTCCTTACCCCATACGCTCATTTCTACACTTTTGGGAAGGGTTCATAGCTCATTACTATCGTTTCCTTCTTAGTCATGTATATGTCATCATTATCGTTATTTTATGTGGTTTGATATTGCAATCCATTCCCTAAGAGTATTCTGGTATTGTATACTTCCATCTTTAACTGATAAGGTCGTTTCACGTATCTAGGACTATCTCCTTTACATCTTAACATTACGAGTTTTCTCTTTTCATTTAGAATCTTATTTTATCCTTAGACTGCACCTTATATACTTCACAAAAGTTTATCAAAGAATAGTTAACTTATACTTAGGAAAAAATTATCGTTTTACCCTTATATGTTGGTTAAGGCCCATAATACACCTTTAAGTTTATTCCTTCTCTTTTTAGCTATATTAACTTAATCTTAAGGTTACTAAGTGCTCGTTTGGTAACTAGTTGGAGAAATGGGTTGTGAAAATAGAAAAATCTAATGGTTAATATTGATCATTCATGCCATTTGAGACAATTAAAATTTCGTTGAATCAACGTATCTTTTTTTCTGTTGGTCAAACAAAGGTTTGGTTGGTTGTGGCTAACCAAACAACAACTAAAGTCTAATTAAGTTCTAGGCAGAAGTTGTGGTCTTGTTCTAAAAATTCTATTTATTTACACTTTGGTCCCTAAGTTTGGATTTTAGTGAAAATGACTATTTAACCATTTTTTCTAACTAACCTTCCCTTAATATTATTTCTAGGGGCCATTTGAGGTGCTTTTAAGTCCTAGGAAGCATCTACAAGTCATATAACTTATAGTTTAGTCCCTTACTTACGTATTCTTCAAAAATTGCACTTTAGTCTCTCGGTTCTTAAAATTTGGGACTAAGGACAAGGTTGCTACATTCTCTCCTTTTTTCCAGACCCATGGTTATGGCATACATGTGGCAAAAACCTCGTCCATTTTCCAAAATATCCTACTCATTACAACATATTTTGGTAGGTGGTAACAATTTCAAGTCAAAACATAACTTTTTAATATTTCGGCAAGGTAAAGATCCCATGCATCAACACATCATGCTTTTTACGAAATGAGGCAGTAAAAGCACTAAGCCATGCTAACATATAATCATCAATTCATAAATCTCAAAATCTTATCATAAATCAACCACCAAATATACACATAGTAAGATACGATAAATTCCACTTAAACTTGAATGCATGTTTCAATCAACACTTGATTCTAGGCATTTTCCATTACCCAAACAGAAACATCACTCTTATTTCATTTACTTACTTAGATCCATTAGTGTAGCAAGGAAAATATAGGTTTTCAAGAAAAGAGAGCAAGGTAATGCATGTATATTTTTAAGCTTTAAGTGTCACCAAATAGATTTTTCTCATGGATCAAAATCTTTCCATTCTTTTTCCATTAAGTTTAAAGACCTTGTTCATAATCATGGATCCACCAAGAAAAATCTATTTTAACATACTTTCTTAAAAAGTGGAGATCTTAAGGGAGATCTACACATTCCCTTGACATACATACAACTCTAAGATAATGAAACTTCCTTTTATCTTATGGAGTGTTGTCTATGAGAGTAGAAGAGGAGAGGTGATGGTTTCCCTTATTTCCTTGTTGCCTCTAAGCTTACATGAAGAAGAAAGATTGATCACTTTAGTTATTATAACTAAAAGTGTATGAGATTTTTTTATCAAGAGAGCTTAGAAAGAAAAGATGGTCACGACTTAGTGAAAGGAAGAAAGAGAAAGTTGTAAAGCTTTTCCAAGTTATCAAAATGCTAGAATGTTGTAAGGAAAAGGGTATTTATAGGTGGAGAAATTTATAGTAGTTGGTTGTAGTGTTGGTTGGTGGGGGCTATGAGATAGTGAATGAGGGAATAGTGGAGTTTGAATTTTGAATGGTTTGTAAAGGTATGGTGGTTTCTTATTAAGGAAAAAAAGGTATGGTAATGGCATGGCCTTAGGAGGAATCTCGACAACACATGGCACACATGCAACAAGTAATTAGAGATTAGGTGATAGGGAAAGCAAGGTGGTGATGTAGAGGGGTATTCCTTTCAATACGTTTCCTTGAATAAAGAGGTTTAGAATGGAGACCCTGATAGGTGGTGACGAGTGAAGGGTTAGAAAATTCTCACAGTGACACGTGGTGTTGAAGTGACAAGAGTTAAGACTTCAATAGTCTAACATCCCAGATTTTTGAGAAAGGCCTGTAGGGTGATGAGTTATAAAGTAAGGTTGTATGATGTAGTTTGTTTATGTATGTGGCTGCGACCAGTAACCTATAGATTGATTTGTGGTGTATTTGTGGGCTTCGACCAATATTTTTATGAATTGTATGAGGGCGGTGAGGCCCGGAAGCATGAGATAGATGTCGAATTATGAAGTGTTAAGAGAAGTGATTAGTGTGAATTAAATAATTAATTAGAACAATGAAGATTAATTAATTTAAGATTAGTAAAATAATAATTTGAAAGAAAGATAAATATGTGTTAGTGAAAATAATTAAATAAAAATGCTATGAGGGGATGTGAAGTTGAATTTGATGGGAATAATAATAATAATCATAAGATTTTAGTAAAATCTTAATGGGTTTCTTGGGAAGGGTGCGTGCTGGAAAAATCGAACAAGAAGTTTAGTCGGGAACCGGAACGAGTGGTAGAAAATACTAGAAAGCCCTGAGATGAGGAAAGTGCCCTGAGATCTGTTGTTTAGTCTGAAAATGATCCCTACAGTGTTGTTTGAAAATTTTAAGGAGCCGGTTAGCCCGCGGCATTTTTGATCCTTTTTTCTTAAGTTGAGTACTTTTCGACACTGTACCTACCTGTATTATTTTTAGCATATCTTTATTTCCTGACATCAAAAAATTTTGATTCTTATTTCTAAATTTTTGTATCGAAAACCTCTACAATGTTTATATTGATCACTAAACCCAATTTTGAGTCATTTGGTCCCAATTTTCAAAATACTACCTTGTTTCATGAATTCTTGGAATTACCTGAACACCTTTCAGTAAATTGCTTATAACTTTTTCATCCAATATTGAAATTGAGTCATTCTTGTTCTTAATGTTTCCTAAGAAAATTGTAAACAACTCTTATTAAGAACCCTAAAGCTAATTCAACATTGTTTGATCCTAACTTTTAAAATAAGATTGTTGTACCTGATTTGAGCCCAAACCTGACAGCCTTTCGTATTTTGGCCATATCTCCCACTCCCGATATCTTAATTTTATGTTCTTTAGCTCATTTTAAGGAAAAACGTGATCTACAACTTTGATGTTGGACATTTTTCCAAACTCTGACCCTAAAATTAATTATTAATTTCATAAATTCTCTCTCTTTTTCCCATTAGATTTGCAATTTAAATATTGAACTATCCTTTGTGCCTTTTGATGCCAAGTCTAAACCAAAACTTCTTGCACTCTTTTTTTGTATCTTCTAAAACCTTCATGTCATGTCTCTTACACATGAATTTCCCTATGCAAATGTTCTTTTCCTATTAGTTGCGTGCAAAGAATAAAATCTTCTTAAATACTGAATTAAATCTCTTGTAAAATTTGATTTCCATTTACTTTTTTCTACTCACACGACACACATTATGCTCCACTCAGCCTCTCACTCTCCTCTCTCTCTCTCTCTCTCTCTCTCTCTCTATATATATATATATATATATACACCCTTATTCCCATTTTTTGATTTTGTTTCCACACTCTCTTGCCTTCCAAGCAAAGCAACTCCCAATCTTTTCCTCCTTAGCTGGCCGAGCTGCACCAACCACCACCCACACCACCTTCACTCTTTTTTTTTCTTTATTTCCTCTTCCCTCTTCACGGAAACACCTCTAAACAACCTCTTTTTCTTATATTGCTCTTCTTCTCCTTAAAGCAAAGAAAAAGCTCTATTTTCCCTCTTTTTTGTTGAGGTCGAGAGCTACCCCTACCATAAAGGTCTCTCTTTAAGCTTCCAAACCACCATAAAACCTTCATGCATGTTGTCTTCTCCCTTTTTTCATTGCTACACAAAAGTTTGAAGCTCCCTTCCTCCTTGTCTCCCTTGGCCGAGAGCCCCACCTAGCCCAAAGGTAGGGTTTTGCTTCTTATCTCACTGAGGCTACACCATTTCTTTGCATTTTAGAGCTTGGAAGCATCACTTCCATTTCTTCTCCTATAACTCGAGAGTATAGCATGAGGTAAAGGGGGATCATAACCCATTAAATCTTGATCCAAATACATGCATGTTGAGTTTGAATGATGAAGAGTGTGTTTGTATATTTACATGTAAATTTCTTGATGAAGAGCACTTGGTTTTGGTGTGTATAGGTCGTGGTGGTGATGGTGATAATTAGTGTGTTTGGTATCTTAATGTATTTGCTAAAGTTACAAAAGATACATGCATAATAAACATTGGTGCCATAAAGAAAATTAATTAAGGATGCTTGCATTTTAGAGTGGTGGCCGTGAACTATGTACATGTACAACCTAGAAAATTTATTGTAATTTTGTGAGTGGACATGTGTGTATGTGTGTGTATAATGCTAAATTAGTGGCTTGAAGTGAAATAGGAATTTTACAAATGAATAAATAATTTTTTTATGGTGGTCGTGAGCCCCTTGATGCCTTGATGATGATTTTGTTGCTTGAAAATGCATGCTTGATGGACCCTATAATGTTTTGAGTGTTTAGAACAACGGTGCATATGGTTCTTGTGTTGGTCGTGAGCTTTCTTTGCATGTACATGGTGATTTTGAAAACTTAGTGGTGTTCAAAGTAGTGGTGTAAAAAAATACATTAGTGGTTAGGTGTTGGTTTTGGATTAGAAGAAAACTTAATGAACCTAAAAATGGAAGCTTTGTATTCATGTGAATGGTTTTGGTCTTGGTTGTGGGTGTACTAAGTTATGCATGGAAATTTTATTGCTTGAAAAATATAATAGGTGTTAATAGTGATGGTGTTAAAAGTGGTGTTAGTGTCTTTTCGTATTGTTTATGAAAACTATTGAATTTTGGGCCTATAGAATTTCCAATAGACTTAAATATGAAACCAATAAAATTAATTTTGAGTAAGTTAAGAGAAATTTAAAATATGTATGTTCTGGAACTTTTAATGAGAATATAAAATTTTCATGAAATTTTAAGTAATGATATGTGTAGGAATTATTTTCTTGAAAAAGGAAAAATTTGATGCAAGAAGCCTTACTAAAAATAAATTTTTTAGATAAGAATTTAAAAGTGTACATATTTTGAATTTTCAAATTAAATGGGTTTCAATATGAATTTGATAAGGATTGAGCACTTAAGCAAATACCTCTGGATCTTATAAAGTCTTATGTCTGAGTTGGTGCTAAAAAGGAATGTCCTGGTGTGTAAATATTCTACGTATGTTTGTTGCTTGGTCACGTGAAAAAGGAAAGAAAAATATGGTATTGTTGTGAAGTTCTAAGTGTTAAAAGGGGTTGGTGTGGCCTTTGTTGGTATTGATATCTTGATGTTTGCAGTAAAGAGTAGAAAGTGCTTACGTTCTGAATTTGGAAAATTTATAGAGCTTGACATGATAATCCAAAGTGATAAGGTATTATATGACTGATTTATTGGCTATGTGATTTGGAATGCATGTCTGGTATTGTTGTACTTATGTTTTTGTAATAAAATTGACATGAGATTAATTTCGTGTGATGCTGCCATACTGTGGATGAATTGCATTGATTGACAATAGAAGGTTTGATGTAGGAATTTAATTATTGATTATAATAAAATGCGTTGTGAAGTGTTTGATGATTGTTATGAAATTCTAATGAATTTAGGTGTATACATATGCATGTGATGTGCTTGTTTTCATGAGCTTCGATGTGATGAGGTGAAATATGAATAATGAGATAAGTCTCAGTAAGGTCCGTAGAAAGAAATTAAAAAGAGATACGATTGTGCGATGTGATTAAGATATGTGTTGAACAGGCATGATGCCTCTACCTTGTGAATTGTTGTTAAATTGGTCTATGACAAAATGCACTGATATTACCCTTAAGTGTGAATATGAAAGGAATTAAGAGCGTAATAGTCGTTGTCCTTAATCACGGATTGTGAAAGGAAATGACTTACGGATGGTTTCATAGTGTTTTTAAATCCTAGGTTGTATGATTAATGTTCTTACCTTATAATTATAGCATTTTGAAAATAAAGTGGTTTTAACTTTTGAAATTAACTAAAGTAGAATTTTCTAGTGAAAATAACGTAAGAAACAAGTTTTCAACAAAATTGGAATAAGAAAGATGTTTTTTGGAAAATTTAGAAATTTACTCCTGAAACGTGTTTTTAAGAAATTATATCCTGTGTTCAAGGTACTGAAAGTGTTCGAGAGTTTTCAAAGAAATAATATAATGTACTAGCTATGATTTATTTCCAAGTATTTAAGACGATTCATAAGAATGAGTGATTTTTGAGATTTCATTTTTAAAAAGGAACATGTTCTTTCGAGGAAACAATTTTGGTGTGAGTTTTAAGAATGAATCGTGACGGTGGAGTTTTAAAATAACATGTTGAGCTTGAGTTTACGTCTTTAAGGACAACAAACTATTGACGCTAGGTCCCTACCCGGTGACTGTGAATAATAATTAGAATAAAAGATGGTATGAATTCATGCATCATTGCATTGATATGGTGATATGTGGAAATTGTGGCCAGCTGCATTACAGTGATGGGTACACCAGAGAACCCTGAATCGCGGTTCAACAGGGAGGAGCCTCATGGGTATCCTTGGGTCAGGCATCCAATGGCTCGGAGTAGCTCCTGATTGTTAGACAATCTGTGGCAAGCCTAGGATACCTTGACTCAGATGGGTGGTTTCTATGGCCGTGTAGCGCAAGTTCTAACTGTGTGTGACCACGCATAAGGCGTGAGATTGGATCCATGATTTATGTTGGACTGCAGTCCTTTACCCCTTTTTGGTTATAGGAATTTGAAAGGACTCCGACCGCACTAGTTTGTCATGACATGTGTTCCTCCCAATAGACGTAATGTGGAGATGTGATTATGATTATGATAATGTTGACATTAATGGGCCCCATTTGCATGCATAAGACTTAATTAAAGAATATAATCATAAATTATCTAACCCATGCATAACATTTGATTGACAAACTACATCTGACTTGATGATCGTGGATATTACTGTTGTGTTATGGTTGTATTCTGAAGGTAGCATATATGTGTGTGTGTGTGTGTGTGATTGACTGGTACTATAATTGTGACCTGTGTGAGTTCTATATTTGTGCTTGGAGATTGTCTGGTGTATAACTTGATGAATGTATATATGTAGAACCTATAAATACTTGTATTGTAATATTGTGTTTGACTGGTTCTTGTATCTCATATAGTAAGATATAATGATGACTAAGGATCTAGTGTTGCTTATGAGTTGTGAAATAACTACAGCCGTGTTCTATGTGATGATTGGATTCCAAGTGACCGAGTCATCTATGAATCATAGGATAAATTGATTATGGATTGAGTCATATGATGCATAATGATGTTTAACACAGTAAAAAGTAGTTTTGGGAGTATAACCTTGAGTGTGGAAGGACACCCCACAAATATGAATGCTAATGGAAATAGTTGTTAATAAAAACTGAAACCTTATACATATGTAACCCGTGATTGTGAATCAATGAATGATGAGTGATAATCATGTTATGTGTATGTGGGAAAATGATTCTCGACCTCTATGTGATGTGTTGATGATGTGGTATGGGGAGTCACTAGTGGAAAAAATGGATATAATCACGGTTAAAAAAGGCCTTTATTCACGGTTAAAGAACCGTGGTTGTTACATCCGTGGTAGTAGATGATGGTCTTTAACCACGGTTAACAACCGTGGTAATAAATCACATCTAACCACGGTTAAGAACAACTGTGAATATAACTTACTATTTATATTCACGGTTATGCTCGATAACCGTGAATATAAGAACTGAAAGGTGTCAGTTATATCCACCTATATTCACGGTTGTTCATCATAACCGTGAATATAAGTGTTAAAAGGTTTCAGTTACAAACTACCTATATTCACGGTTATGAAGAACAACCGTGAATAAAATGTATCTATATCCACGGTTGTCCATCATAACCGTGAATATAAGTAGTTTGTACTGAAACCTTTTAATACTTATATTCACGGTTATGATGGACAACCGTGGATAAAATATATCTATATCCACGGTTATGGTAGTAACCGTGGATAAATATAGTCTATATTCACGGTTGTTGCCATAACCGTGAATAAATACTGAGGTTTTTTTTTTAATATGGATTCTGTTTTATCGTTTCCTAACCCTGCATTCAGACAACCAGTACAGTATACAGTATGCCACAGCAACAGTATATCAAAAGAATGGTATGTATATATATAACAATTTATTTTCTATATCAATTCATAACAACCTAAAAAATGAAAGTATATACAATTAAGTTGAATGTAATCTAATAAAAGTAAACCCTAAATCCTACTAGATACATATATAAAAGAATAAAGATCCTATATCTAGCTTTGCCTAACTTCAATGAAGTGTGAGGCCCATTGCCTTCTAACATCATCTACAAGTTCCTTTGGGAAAAATGACAGGTCATTAAAGTACTACAAACAATGCACAAAACAATTAGAACAAAAGCTTTATTTATTACATGAAATTGATAAAATTGGTAGAAAAGTAGTCCAAATGATGAGACTTACATCTGTCCATCCATCTACTAAATGATGTTGGACAATGGCCAGCATAGTGTGCATGACGAAATAGCCACACTCGTAGGTACCCTTCTGCCTGTAAGACTACAATGGACATATAGTATAGAATAAGTGAATTCGCAACTTAAAAAATATGTACTGAAGATTTGAATGAATACGATTGACTTACTTTTGGGTACACCCATACAACTGTTTTTCCTTTGGGCTTGTTTCTAATCAGTAGATTGTATCCAACCACCGCCCTACGTCAAACAAAACACAATATAAGTTAGAATTGTATAGTTCTAAAAATGATGTAATCGAATTTGTGGTTATTTTTTAGGGATGAACTTACCGGTCTACTATATCTTTCAGGTCTTGTGGAGCTGTCTGATGCAAACTATCAAAGTACAGAGCAAGATAGTCCTTCGGACAGATCACCAGAAGCGTCCAGTGAGCCCTGCAGTTACCAATGATAGGGGCCTTTATGATAGGGGCCCATGTATATAGGCTTCCCAGACTCAAACATCCAATTCTGGATGTATGTCTGGGTGTTCTACGAGGTGTTTCCTTGCCTCTGTATGAGAGAGGGCTCTAAGAAACCGTAAGTTCCTTGGAAACCCAAGTCCACACAGAGTTTTTCCAGAAACCTAAACAAGTTAAGACATGGTTAGCGACAAATAACTTGTATAATGAAAAAATTGGACAAAACAAGGATATACTTACAGCTCCCACAACTGAAGGATGGAGCCGTTCAGCATCGACGTCCCCGAAATAATGTCACACATGTCAGAATTTGTAACGTAAACTGGAAAATCACTGGGACGGCCGAACACTAGTGGCTGCCATGGGACCTAAACAGTGTCGTCTGCTTGCTCATACCCGATACGCCATAGCATCCGGATGGGATCCTTGGCCGGGTCTGGCTTCTTCAATGTCTGTTCCTGTTGAACAATTGACAACCATCACATTTTGTACCATAATTGACAAGGAAATAAAGCTAGTTAGTGTTTAGGGTTTTTACCTGTCCAGGGGCAATCACCAGAAGTCTGTTGGGCCACATCAGAAAGTGGCCCACCGCCTGACCGACGGTCTTCACCTCCTGAGTTGCCACTGGCACAGCAGCATCCTCCTCAAGAACAAGCACAACCGAGACCCTGGACATACCATCAGGTAATGTCTGATGGTGAACCACAGGGCCTAAGTTGTACACCATACCAGTGGCAACTGGCTCCTCCGACCCGTTAATGAACAGGTCACATTGACGGGTGTCTGGTGGCTCGACCCCGTCATCGTCAGGGTCAGCCGTAGCGCACGACCCCTTAGTGCTAACCTTCCATACCTACATATTTACACATCAAGCAAAAGTTATTCAACAATGAAATAAAGTGATTACAAACAATAAAATTGAGGAAATTAAATAAAGAATCTAACCTGTGGGTCGCTAGCTGGTGCAGTAGTCTCCTGGTGGTGGCTGAGTGAGGCCTTCATCTCCTCCCTGAATCGGGCCATCTCCTGGTGGAGCCTAGATATCTCCTCCTGGTACTCAGCCTTCACAACAGCCACCTTCTGCTCCACTATTTGCTCAAGGGATGGGGCAGGGTCGGGAGCACCGTAATAGGTGCGGAGGCCTGTGAAATATGAATGATTAGCCCATAATTGTTTAACAGATAACAAAATGAAAGCATAGAGTTATTTAGCACTTACCTACACCTCGACCAATAGCACGCACTCTTCCTGGGTGCTCTGGCCTGCCGATGGCGGTAGTCAAAATATCCTCCCGTCCGTGGGCTACGAAAGACCCTTGGGTTGATTGCTCAACCAAGGAATCCTGAAACCAAACAAGTTAGTATTCACTTCCTTCACGTAAACTGAAAAACAGACATTGATATAAAGGGGAATACTTACTATCCGTGAGGCAACCTCTTGAGCCTGTGAGGAAGTGTATTCCCCACTCTTCTTGATCCTAGCCCGCTTCCATTTGTCGTGGCGTGTAGGTGGGGAAGGGGGATCCACAATACCAGTGTCAGTCTGACACTGACTCAGCCTCTCCTGTGCCAGCCGCTCCTCCAACCTACGGTAACCCCCACGTGACAGTGTGTGTGGGCAGTCATTTAGCTTCCTAGTCTCCTTGGCTTTCTTTCTGGTCTCCTACAACAAGAAAATAAATATTCACAGTTAGCCGTATAAATTATACATAATTTAATCATCTAAAAACCAATGTACCTGAAACTCGGCAGAATGTCTAGATGCAACAAAAGCATCCCAGGTCTCCTGATCGATGAATGGATATTTCTCTCCAGGGAACTTTCCTTGGTCGTCCCCGAATACATACCTACAATGAAAGGTACATTAAAACTAAGGATTGGTATAATTTGGTGAAGCGTTGATTAAGAATTTAAAGTTCAATATACCTCGTGGTGAGTATGGATTTGAACGACCTCCATCGCTCAGCCATGATACCGAGGACCTTCCTCCTCGCTATGTCGGAAGATGGTATGTCAAAAGAATCCTACATGAAAGGAGTTAGTCCATAAAGGAGTCCTTATTAAGAGTTACATGAAATAATACACTAAAATAAAACTTAAATAATATCTAAGTTACCAGAACATCACTCCATAGCTGGTTCTTCACCACCTCCTCGACACTATCCCAGTCGGGGATAATGATGGACACCTTCGACCGTACCACAACCCCCAGATAACTGCTAAACTTTGTGGCATGCGGTCCACTGAATCTACCAGTGTTGACATCCATCTCAACAACTACCCTCTCTCCCCGGTGACGCCGACGTGCGACGTCTGGCATCCGGGTAACACCTCTACTCTTCCGAGCAGAAGAACCACTGGCCTGTGAGTCGGACCTGGATCGTCCATCCTGGTCAGCCATGAGTATCTGTCCAAACAAGGAAAAAAACTGTCAAATATTTAATATAACATTTAAAACAATGAATAACTAATATAACATGTAATTCAATGAATCACCAACAAGATTAATACCCAATTAAGATGAAATATTTTCCCACAAGCCCTCATGGTGGTCATGACGACTAGCAACAACATCATCTATGTCATGTTCCACGATAGATGTTGGAATACATGTTGTAGTTGATGGAATGTCCACAATATCAAGATTAGGGTCTCCAATATGTCTACCTTGGATAACAATTGACCACCGTTTGTCAGCTGGGTCAGCCACATAAAAAACTTGCTTCACCTGCGTTGCCATTATGAATGGTTCGTCCTTATGCCCTATCTTGTTGAGGTCCACCAACATAACTCCTAAATCATCAGTTGTGACACCGTTCTTATTGTCAACCCATTTGCATTTAAACACAGGAACGGTGAAGGGACCGTAATCAACTTCCCATATATCTTCAATCACACCAAAGTAGCATGACTCGGCCATCACAGGGTTGTTGTCCTTTGCAGTTGAGAAATGCATTGCCTGAGCCACAACCATCACTCCACTGTTTTGATTTGTACTCTTTTCATCCTATGTCCTTGTATAAAATGAATAGTTGTTTATGTCATACCCACAAAAGGTGAAGACATCAAAGTTCGGGCCCTGTGCTAGTCGATGTAATGTCGAGGATGCAGATGCATCTTTCAGGACGGTCTTTTGGAACCACTACATGAAACTCTTGTTGTGTTCATTCAACAACCACTTTTCAGTCATTTTAGGGTTGGTTTTCTTGACTAGCTCCTTGTGTGTGGCTAGATACGGTTGCACGTCATCCGTGTTGTTTAAAATATACAAGTGTGCCTGAAGGACATCAGCACGTGGCATGCTCTTCACTTTTTTTCCAATCATTCCTTTCCCATCCAATCTCCCTTCATGACGAGTCGTTGGAATACCAATGCTTGCAGCATGTGACATGTATTCAGTGCAAAACTCAATTGCTTCCTCTGCAATATATCTTTCCACAATTGAAGCTTCGGGACGACGTTGGTTCTTCATATACCCTTTCAATATCTTCATATATCGCTCAACGGGATACATCCACCGTAAGAACACTGGACCACACCAACGGACCTCTCTCACCAAATGGATGATTAAGTGGACCATTATGTCAAAAAAAGAGGGCGGGAAATACATTTCAAGCTGACATAATATAAGTGATGCTTCCTGTTCCAACACATCCAATTCGCCGGGCACGATTACCTTGCAACATATGGAATTGAAAAACATACACAACCTTGTTATGACATTTCTCACATTCTTAGGAAGAATGTCACGAATGACAATAGGCAGAAACTGCTGCATCAATATATGATAATTGTGAGACTTCAACCCAACTAACTTCAAATCTTTCATGGAAACACAAGACTTGATGTTAGAGCCATAACCAGACGGAACTTTCACACTTCATAACGATTCACACAGACTTTGCTTTTCTTTTCTGGATAACGTATGACATGCTGGAGGCAAATATGTTCTTTTGCCCTTTGATTGTGGATGCAAATCCTGACGTATACCCATCAACTCTAAGTCCATACGCGAGTTTAGGCCATCCTTAGTCTTCCTGGGTATGTTTAAGAGTGTACCAACTAAACTGTCACACACATTCTTCTCCACATGCATTACATCAATGCAGTGTCTTACATCAAGCTCCCTCCAATATGGCAGGTCAAAAAACACTGACCTTTTCTTCCAGTTGTTTTGTGTCGGGTGCTATTTTTCACACTTACCAAATTGCACGTTGACGTCCTTCACCTTTTCATATGCCTGGCGACCAGATAGTGGTGGAGGAGCCATTTCAAAATCTTGGGCACCGTTAAATGACTTCTTCAACCTTCGAAACGGATGATTCGCTTTAAGAAACCTTCGATGTCGAAGATAAACATTTTTCCTGCCATGATGCAACCGCACAGAACTAGTCCCCTCCTCACATACTGGACAAGCTTTATGACCCTTCACACTGTACCCAGATAAGTTACCATACGCTGGAAAGTCATTGATTGTGCAAAATAACATGGCACGCAATTTGAATGATCGCCCGGTAAACCCATCAAACACTTCAACCCCGTCTTCCCACAACCTTTTGAGGTCTTCAACCAATGGAGTTAAATATACATCAATGTCGTTCCCCGGTTGTCGTGGACCAGAAATCATCATTGATAACATCACATATTTTCGCTTCATGCATAACCATGGCGGCAAGTTGTAAACAAACAACAAAACAGGCCACGAACTATGGTTTGTGCTCAGGTTCCCAAACGGGTTCATGCCGTCTGTGGCTAGTGCAAGCCTAACATTTCTTGGTTCATTGGCAAATTCTGGAAAAATCCTGTCCATTTTCTTCCATTGCGACCCATCGGCCGGATGCCTAAGTAGTCCATCAACAACCCTCTCATCAGCATGCCATCTCATAAGTTTTGCATCCTCTGCATTGGCAAACAGACGCTTTAGTCTTGGAACTATAGGTAGATACCACAACACCTTTGCAGGAGACCCTTTAGTGCATACCTCATCAGAATCCGCCTCTTTCTTCTTATACCATGACACCCCACATCTAGGACATTGATGCAGCATTTCTAACTCACCCCGGAATAATACACAATCATTTGGGCATGCATGTATTTTCTCATACTCCAAACCCATAGGACACAACACCTTTTTGGCCTCATAGTTACTTTTCGGCAAAGTGTTTCCAGCTGGGAGCATTTCTTTCAACAACTTCAGTAAGTCAGTGAAACTTTTATCCGTCTACCCGTTTATGGCCTTCAAATTAAACAATCGCAAAACTGCTGATAACCTCGTGAAATTGAGGCAGTTTGGATACAGCGGCTGCTCAGAGTCCTCACACAGAGTTGTATATACATGAGCTTTCTTAAAACCTTCTACCCCTACATCACGGATCATATCCTCGAGCCGGTCATCCATGTCGACATCGTTGTCATGCATCGAGCTTCGATTTTTAGTCTGAGAGCTGTTACTTGGCACCACCACATCTTCACCATGCCATATCCAACGCGTATAACTGCGTAGAAAACCGTCACACAGTAGATGTTCTCGCACCTCTTCCAAGTCTACCCGACGCAGGTTGAAGCATTTAACACAAGGGCAAAAATACTTTCCATTCACCCCCACTGCATTCCTCGCTACGAATTCTATAAATGATTCAACTCCCCCCTCGTACTCCAAACTTAGGCGTGATGCAGTTATCCAACTCCGATCCATACCAACTGTTTACAAGGTGCTATGATCAACCTCACTTTTTATACAAAGGTGGTGGTCCTATACCCATTCAGCATGATAATTGTTTTTATACGTCATTCATATATACAGGTTAGGACTTATTTTAAAATTTGATGAAATTTCGGCAGCATTTCGCATTGGTCTCTAAGTACACAAAATGAGAGTGGTCAAATCAAATTCAACCACAACCAAATATGCACCCAGAGAACAACACAAAATACAAGTTACCGAAAGTTTATCAAATTTTAAAATAACTTCTAACTTGTACATACTAACAGTGGCATATAAAAAATAATTGTTCATCCTAAATTGTCCAAACGGACAATTCAAGATTCAACACAAACGATGACATTAATTAATTTAATGACCATTTGTGTCGAATCTCAAACGGGGAACTACGGTTCACTCATGCACATCCTCATACCAGTTAGCTAGTATGAGCCTACGAGTTCACAACATTGACAACCATATACATACAAACGTAAACAAATAACATTATATGAGAGAAAAAATAGCAACAGAAATAACATTATATAATTGTGGTATTTTCAAGTAGAACTATGGTGTTGGATGATGGATTATGGAATTTGAGACATGAGGGTTGAACTTTTATTTTATGAATTATGGATATGGTGTTGGATTATGACATTTTTCAAGCTTTGTTTGGTATTGGATTTTTATTTTTTAAACATGGTGGCCCGGGTTGGGTTGGTCAAAAATCCATATTGATTCATTTTATTTTTGGGTCACTTTTTTTTGGGTCACTTTTAGTTAAGAAGAATTTTAGAGCATCTAAACTACTTCCATGAAGGAGTAACTATTATATTTTGTGATAATGCTTCTACCATTACATTGTCTAAAAATCTAGTTCTACATGGAAGGAGTAAACACATTAATGTAAGATTTTATTTTTTGTGGGATTTATGCAACGATGGTGTTATTGAGCTAAATTATTGTAACACAGAAGACCAATTGGCAGACATAATGAAATATTTCCTCAATTTAATATCCATAAAGATTCTATAAACAACTCTCTTTTTAGATCAAACAATTACCACTAAAGTTGCTATTACGAGATTAATTTAAAATTCCTACCTACCGTAAGTAGGATAAGTACATACTTCTCCTAATACAAACTTTCTATAATTTTTTTATGTATGTATGGGTATATGCTATATGTGATAGAAAACTCTTATAACAAATTCCATGTTTCCTTAATTTAATTTCTTAAAACACCAGCTATGATGTATATCTAAGTAATTTCCCTTTAAAATATTTTTTCTTAAAATGATTCTAATTTTGTAGATATTGCAACCTCAAAAACAGTATGATCATTACAGCTACTGTTTTTATTTCAGTACTTTTTTTTTGGTAATTGATTTCAATACATATTTTGTTCTGAAGGATATCAATTCTTTCGTTTTTTTGGTGCACAAACAATAAAATTCTCGTCAGCCATTTCAGCAGAGACAGAGACAGAGTTCAGAGGCAATGTCAAAATAGCAACAATGAAAAAGATATCAATTCTCGTCAGCCATTTCTTGTCTCCACAACAATGAAAATGTCACAAGCAATGTCAAAATAGCAGAGACAGAGTTCAGCTTCAACAATAAACACACAAACTTAGAGACAACGAAGCAAACCCATTACGATTATACAGTATAACAACGAAGCAGAGGTTAAAAAGTGAACGAAAGAAGAAGGGCAACGAAGCACTTACCTGACAATGGTGAATGAAGAAGAAGAAGGGCACGCGAAGAAGAAGGAAGTGAACCCAGAAGCCTACGACCAACAAAGAGCAGGACGAGGAAGAAGACGATAACTAGTGAAAGTAAGGAGAAACTGAAAAAAGAGTGAAAGGCGTGGCTTTTGAAGTTTCAGAAAGGATATATATTCACGGTTCCCCCTCACAACCATGAATATATTAAACGTATATTAACGGTTTAACAAACAACCGTGGATAAATGTTAACTATATATCCACGGTTATGATACCAACCGTGGATAAATATTAAATCTATATTCACAGTTATAGAAACAACCGTGGACATAGAGTACCCAGTGATTAAACCCTAAAACCTGAACTATATATCCACGGTTGGAAATACAACCGTGAATATTGACATCTATATATATCCACGGTTCACATCATAACCGTGAACGTACCCATCAATATATATTCACGGTTGTGATCACAACCGTCGATATATATTTCAGGTACTATATATCCATGGTTGACTCCTCAACCGTGAATATATATTGATGGGTACGTTCACGGTTATGATGTTAACCGTGGATATATAGTTTTCTCTGATTAAAACGTTCACCTTATAATTTCAAAAATGCCACCGCGCATGTTTTTATCACTGATCCTCTTCTACCCGTGAATAATATCCCGTTGTTATATCCATTTTTTCCACTAGTGAGTTGTCAAAGATGACGGATCTCCCGATGTGAAATGGACAATTAAGAATATGATCTCACCTTTACATTTTGGTTTAGGATCATTCGTGGACTTAGACAGAGGTGGTGGATTCCCAACACATTGGTTAGTGGTAGCCTTCCTCCTATTCCAGGGGAGAATCCTGTTGAGCGTGACATTCGACCGGTGGAGCTACCCCCTTATAATAGGGATATTGCGGTTATAAGGAGCATAGTTTAGAGGTACAGTGAGCCTCCTCGCCTTCGGGGCATTTCCTTCTTTCAGCAAGCTATGGAGGATGAGCCTTGATCTGATTTTGTAGGGTTGAGTCCTCATCCTGAGCCTGAGACCCTAAGGGTTGAGCCACATGTTGTTCGATCTCTAACATCGAAGTATGTTCCTGTGCCAGAGGAACTAATCGAGGAAGAAGAACCTAATGAAGACTCACAGGAAGAACCTAAGCAGCTTCCGTTGGAACAAGACAAGGAAGAGGGAGTGTTGGTGTATACAGTATGAGCTTTTATGTTTTTTCATTTGTATTATTTTTCTGCTTATCAATAAAATAAGTATTTCAGTTTAAAATTGTTTTAAAACGTATTTATCTTTGGAGTAATAGGTCATATGAAAGTTATTCCTAAAATGTTCCTGGTCAAGTATTTACGTGGGGATATGTAAATACATTGAGACTAGTGTGTAAGTGTATTGATGACCTGATCTCACAGATCATACATATAGATGATATCAAGTCTTCACATGGGTGCACATTAAGAGTAATGATGTACTGGGCAGACTCACCATGAAAACGTTGCATGGATCGTTACATGAATGTCATTGTCGCAACCTAAATCACGACGGCGCGGCGAGAAAGAGAGAGAATGTGGTGGAATGAAACAGGGAGTCGCCACCAACGTTTTTATCCATAGGAAAAACATTGGAAAAAAACTAAGTTCAATAAAGCACTGGTTAAAAATTGAGATTCAAGTTCGGGAGTCAGTTACGAGTAGGGAAGGTATTAGCACCCTACATCGCCTGTCCAAAAACAGTACCAAGATTGAAAATGCGCAGCATGAATAGCCTTACAAAAAAAATGGTTTATTTCTTCCCTTTTATTGTTGTATTTTTTATTTTAAAAACGACAGAATGGAGTGAGAGAACTGTACAAACATAGAATGTCGAAGCGAGGTCAATGGGACGTTTCATCCGAATTAAACTTAACTTCGATATGAGACAGAGAAGGGAAGAGAATGCTAATAAGGCGTCACGCCTAAATTATACATCCTTGAATAAAAAAGACAGGGATAGGAAAGAGATAAGCGGGACGTCTCGTCCTAAGTATCCCTTCCCTATGAATTATGGCGAGGCTTGAGCAAAAAACTAGGGGGAAATCAACAAGACGTCACGTCTAAATTGATTTTCATGGAAGTAACCAAAAAAAGAACATTTATGAAAGAAACGTGGAAGTAAGGAAATAAATCAGCAAAAAGAAATAAGAAAGATGGGCCCGACAGGAGTTAAAGTCCTGCTCCTACGTATTCTTGAATTATCAAGAAATCAGGGTTACGTAGTTCTTAGTGTTTTTTTTAGGAAAAGATTAGGAAGATATTGATGGGCATCATTTTAGCGAATAATCCATACAAGGCGAAGTGCTTCGCACGTGCACGGATCCTATAAAGGTGGTGTAGACGGAAGTATTTTCCGTACGACACTGACTAAGAACGATTTATTTTGATTTTTTATTATTATTTAAACTAGAAAGAAATCATAGGAATATTTCCTATTATTATATTTTTAGTACAAAGCAAAAAAAGAAAGGTAACAGAAGCTATAAGAGAGAAAAGAAGACAGTAAGTTCGGAAAAGGGAAGAAAAGAAGAAAGATGAGTAAAAACTGAATGGGAGAAGAGAAAACCGAGTGTAAAAAATAAAAAAAAACGAGTGAAAAATAAGAAAACCGGGTGAAAAATAAGAAAACCGAGTGAAACTATGAAAAATCCGAGTGGAAACAGGGAAAACCGAGTGAAACAGTGACAATATGAGTGAAACAGTGAAAATCTGAGTGAAACAGTGAAAAATCCGAGTGAAACAGTGAAAAATCTGAGTAAAACAGTGAAAATCTGACTGAAACAGTAAAAATCCGAGTGAAACGGTGCAAATCCGAGTGGAAATAAAGGAAACCGAATGAAAAGAGGATTACCGAGTGAGAAGTGGACTGCCGAGTGAGACTGACTGAGGAGAGGGATTCTGGACAGTGTGGAGCTGGCTTAGACGGTGTGGTGTGGGTTGGAAGGAGAAGAGAAAGGAAGCTGGACGGTGTATGGGTTGAGAGGACGGATTGAAGTGACCGTGAGGTGTGTGTGTGTGGTTTGGTTTTTAGAGGAGGAGAGGAAAGGGAGAGTACGGTGGGAGAGAGGGTGTATGTAGAGTGAGAGATGATGGAAGGAGAAGAAGAGAAGAATTGGTGTGAGAGAGAAGAGAGCATAAAGGATTTTTGGCAGAGTTTCCTCCTCTGAATGCCTCCCCCTTAGCTGCCCTCTGCCTTGCCTATTTATAGGCTGGCTCGAGTGGAATGCCAGCTCAGGCTTCCACTTCCGAGTGGAATTCCAGCTCAGGCTTCTACTCGGTTTGGGTAGTGGGGGGACAACGGCTGGTGGGAATTTTTAATTCCCTCCACCTCCGCCCCTGTCTGCCACCCCCTGTCTGCCACTTGGGTGGTGGAATCCAGGTCAGCAAGGTGGAGATCCGAAAGAGATGGTGGAATTCTGAGTGAAAATAGTGGAAAACCGAGTGAGAATGGCTCGGATCCATACTGGGAGTCAAATCCAAGAGAAAATGGTGTAATCCGAGTAAGAATGGCTCGGATCAACCTTCCAATCAGTATTCATCCATACTGGGAGTCAAATCCGAGTGAGGATGGTGTAAATCCGAGTGAAAATGGAGTAATCCGAGTAAAAATGGGGGAATCCGAGTGAGAATCACTCGGATCACCCTCTCAGTCAGCATTCCTCCACATTTGGAGTCAAATTCGAGTGGAAAAAGGGTCGGCCTTCACTTCCTCTCCACAATCCGAGTATAAAATGACTCGGAACCGATTGAAAATCTAAGAGAAAGACTCGGAAGTTGATTGTAAAGGTGGACTCGGAATCTGTGTGAGGGTGGTGAGCCAGATTTGGGCGAAAATGGGCTCGGAATTGATTGTTTGAAGAAGGATAACACAGAATTGATTTGAAGAGGGATGACCGACTGTAGTGTCACTCGGTTCCAACTTGAAGACTGGCTCAGAATTGGTCAGAAATGAACGAAGATTGACCAAGAACTGACTGGAGAGAATGATGACTCGGAAATCCGTAAAAATGACTCGAAAATGGGTAAAGGAGGACTCGGAATCTGGGTGAAAAAGAAAGGGATTCGGATGAGTGAAGATTGACTCGAAATTGGTCAAAAATGGCTCGAAAATAAACTTCTTCACACTCAGAATTAGAAATTTGAATTTCTTCACTTGGAATGGCTCTGACAGGGAAGCTTTCTACTCGAAATTGATTCATTCTGAGTAATTCTACTCGGATTTGATCATGTATGTGTCATTCCGCTCGGATTCCCCAACAGGAGCCTATTCCATTCGGAAATGCTTCATTATTACTCGGTTTTTGATCATTTCTGAGTAGTTCTACTCGGATTTGCTCCATTCTGAGTAGTTCCACTCGGTTTTGATCATTTCTGAGTAGTTCTACTCGGATTTCTCTTCAACAGTGGCATATTCCACTCGGATTTGATCTGTTCCAAGTCCTTCCACTCGGAAATGATCATTTCCGAGTCAACCCTTTTTTTTAAAAAAAAAAAATTCTTTTCATTTGCGGATGGGCTGAAATAGGTGTTCACAGATGCCCCTCTTTACTTCTTTTCCTTGAGAAAAGCATGAAGTTTCTTCTTGCTTTTGAAATGGAAAGGGAGTAAAGACGTGAACACCTTTGTCAAAGTATTAGATGAAGGGGAAAAAAACCCAGGAATTGACACTTGAGCCTTTCAGTTAACAGGAGGTGAGAAGATCGAGGTTGACTCCCGGTAGAAAGGAAAGTAAAGGGTGCCTGAATAGGCGAACAGGAAGTAAAGGATGTGCCTGAATAGGCAGACAGGAAGTAAAGGATGCCTGAACAGACAGAAGGAAAGTGAAGGATGCCTGAATAGGCGGGCAAGAAAGTAAATGGTGCCTGAATAGGCGGCTGGAAAGTAAAGGGTGCCTGAATAGGCGGAAGGGGAAGGATGCCTGAATAGGCGGATAGGAAATAAATGGTGCCTGAATAGGCGGCTGGAAGATAAAGGATGCCTTGATAGGCGGCTGGAAAATAAAGGATGCCTTGATAGGCGGCTGGATGATAAAGGATGCCTTGATAGGCGGCTGGAAAATAAAGGATGCCTTGATAGGCGGCTGGGAAATAAAGGATGCCTTGATAGGCGACTGGAAGATAAAGGATGCCTTGATAGGTGAACGGGTAGGAAAGGATGCCTGGATAGGCGAACGGAAGATGAAGGATGCCTTGATAGGCGGCTGGAAAATAAAGGATGCCTTGATAGGCGATTGGAAGATAAAGGATGCCTTGATAGGCGACTGGAAAATAAAGGATGCCTTGATAGGCGACTGGAAGATAAAGGATGCCTTGATAGGCGGCTGGAAAATAAAGGATGCCTTGATAGGCGACTGGAAGATAAAGGGTGCCTTGATAGGCGACTGGAAGATAAAGGATGCCTTGATAGGTGAACGGGTAGGAAAGGATGCCTGGATAGGTGAACGGGTAGGAAAGGATGCCTGGATAGGCGAACGGAAGATGAAGGATGCCTTGATAGGCGGCTGGAAAATAAAAGATGCCTTGATAGGCTAACCGACGGGAAAGAATGCCTGAATAGGCGAATGGAAAGTAAAGATTAGGGGGGAGCTAACAGGATGTCTCGTCTAACCTTAACTTACTGGACTTCAAGGTTCATGGCGATGCCCCGGTTTGACATAATTAAAGGTTCTTGGGGAATTGCCCCTTGACTGGAACAGAAGAAACCTGGGGAGATGCCCCCCAGTTTGAGATGGTTTGAAGGAATCTTGGGGAAAGGCCAGAATAAAAGAAATCTGGGGAGATGCCCCAGTTTGAAGGTTCTTGAAAGAATCTCGGGGAATCATCCCCTGTGACTGTAGGAGGAGAGACATGGGGAATCGCCCCCTTGATTGCGAATGGAGAAACATGGGGTGATGCCCCGGTTTGACATGATTTTTAGAGAATCTTGGGGAATCGTCCCCTTGACGGTAAGAGGAGGAACATGGGGAATTGTCCCCTCGATTGAGAAAGGAGAAACATAGGGTGATGCCCCAGTTTGACATGATTGGAGGGATTCTTGGAAATTGGCTAGAACAAAAGAAATCTGGGGAGATGCCCCAGTTTGGAGGTGATTTGAAGGTTGTTGGGGAACTACCCCTTGAATGAACAAAAGAAATCTGGGGAGATGCCCCAGTTTGAGTTGTTTAGGAAATGTATTTCTACTAGAGGAGGATTGATGGTTCGGGGTACTGCCTCTTTAGGTGAAAGAGAATGAACCTGGGGTGATGCCCCAATTTGAACTATTTGCTTTGAAACCTCAGGGAGCTGCCCCTTGAGCGAGAAGGAAATGATTCTGGGGTGATGCCCCAGTTCGATTTGTCTGGGAAGTGTAATTCCACTGGAGAAGGATTGATGGCTCGAACATTACTCCTAGATTGGGAAGGTAAAATCTGGGGTCCGCCTAGTATGTGTAGATTTACCAAGAAAAACGTGCTGGGACTCTTTGGGGAGAATTCTTCTTGCTTGACTGCTGGAGTGTATCAAGTAGATTCCCCGGAAGGGAGTTTGAAAAGTGTCAGCTTTGGCAATTGAGGAGAAGACTTCAAGAAGTGCCAACTTTGGTGATTTGAGGAAGGGCTTTGAGGAGTGCCAACTTTGGCGATTAAGGAGGAGACTTTAATGATCCTAGTTTTGGTAGCTGCGGTTTGTAACATCCCAGTTTTGAAACTAAATGCCGAATGAAGAATAAACCATTAAGACTTGATTTCAAATAGAAAATAACCATTAATTATATATAACCAAGTAGATTTAAGCCATTAAAATATGAAAAACGGTGGTGGTCAGGGGATGGGGTGGAGTGCGCGTGGCTGCTGGGCTCACACTCTCCCATCCCACTCTTCTCTTACTCGTGCACATATACATATATATAAAAACGTAAGCCTATGGTTAAGGACACACTCACTATCCCTTCAGATTCCTTCCTCTGTCACTTCATCCTCTACTTTTCTCTCTTCGTCTCCATCTTCCTTCTTCCCTTATCTCACTCTTCGCTCCTGGAGATCTTGAATTGCAGTACTGGAGAACGGACCACACTCCATCCCAGAATCAGGCGCAGGATACGACGGAGTCAAGGAAGACCGAACGAACCAGGAGAAGGACATCGGACCCAACGACAAGAACGGAAAGGTTTCTGAGGTTCTTCTAAAGGTAGGGGGCGCTTGCATGTCGAATGCATGGTCTACGAACGGTACCGGATGAATGTACTGCTGAGTGTGTGTGTGTGTGTGTGCATGTATTCATAATCATTAAAACTGATGCATGATTTAAGATTCTGATAGTGATTTCATGGGGATGGTGTAGCCTGTTAGTGGATGATAATGATGAATGATATGCATGGATCTATCTTCTTATCACTGTGGAAAATATGCATGTGCATGCTCTTGATTGGTTTGTTCAATGTTGTTAGTCTGATGGCCGATTGTAACATGCGTTGGTGTGACTGACTAAATGATTACGAATAATGTGAGGGAATCCATTCTTGCTTAAAGGCTACGGAGAAGGTGTTCGTGGTGTGATGATGTGTATTAATAAACGTGTTAGTTGCATGAGTGGGAGTGGGGCGACCCATAGAAGGTCAAGAACCCCAAGGGAACGACTTCCAGTTACCAACCCTGGCTAGATCCTGATAGTGCTCGTGGTAGCCGTAGGAGCTAGAGAAGAGTCTCGAGACGCTGTGGGAGGCCGGTGCCACCTGGTAAGAGCTGAGGGACGAGGGGCCAGAAGAAAAGGGGACCGTAACTGAGAGTCTTTACCCGAGTCGGATCCGCAGGCATGCATATAGATATAAGGCCGATTGTGGTGATGTATAAATCTATGTATGTATATGTGTATGAGTTTGAATGCATGAATGTATATGTGCGTAGGAACTCCTAATGCATGAATGGACTGTGGACATGAACTCTGTGTAATATGTGTGGCACGAATGTTACTTTGAACTGCATGAACTTGTACTTGAGAAAGGTTGAATGATGGTAGGAGCGTGTACTGACGCTGATACCGAGTCTGTGAGTATCATTTTACATGTAAAAGCTCACCCCTGCAGTGGTCATATTTCAGTGAATATCTCTCGGAATAAAGAATGAAGGAAGAGCCAGGTGTGGAGCAGAGCAGCTGAGCATTATGGATCGTGTGTATATATGTGTGTACCGTGTGTCTGTCGTATTTAAATGTTTTAGAAGAAGCCTTGGCCGGTTTGTGTTAATTTTGGGTTTTATTTATGAAACTTGAACGCTCTGGACTGAAGGGGCATGTTGTGGTTGTAATTGTTTAGATGTTTCCTAACTATATATATATGTGTGTGTTGTGCATTATATTATGCTACGGAAGGTATTGAATGATAAATACGGACGCCTGAGTATGTCTTGCGAGCGTAAGTTGGCCGGTGTGGCTACGGATAGGCAGTAGGAATAAGTTTGGGGTTAAAGAAGAGGAAATATAGAGTTCAGATATGCTTCGAATGAGGGGAGAACGAAAGACGAGTGAAAAACCGAGTGGAGTCCCTCGCTTCAGCGAGCAGCATACCCGCTCTAGCGAGTGCGGACTAGGAAGACTTATGTTGGGTTCCCGCGGGCGGAGTCATACCTCGTCCAAGTGCTAGAGCAGTCCGCCCAGGCGTAAGGACTCGCGCTGAAGCGAGTAAATGTCAGAGTGAGATACCGTCCCACTATCCTTCCTCTCCGTTGTGGCGCTAATGCGACCCCAACAACGGTGTTGACCCGGGCTTGGACGTTGTGGTTGAGTCCGCCCAGGCGTTGTCATACCCAGTTGCATTGGGCGGAATGAGTTCAGGCCCCCTTTCCTCCACAACCCACTACTGCACATGTACATCTCCCTTCTCCTTCCCCTTACCCATCACTTCCTACTGAGCGAACTAGTGTTACTCGTGGAAGAGTTTCTCTTTTAGAATTTCCCTTCATCCGCTGTTGCATTATCATACCCCGCCTAGGCGGTATCAGACCTCGCCTGAGCGAGCCCATGATGTTGTGCAATCCGCCCAGGCGCTGGTGTACTGCCTTAAACCCAACGAACCAATCCCAGTCTTAGTTTTCTGTAAAATACCCTATACGTATGAATGCTCTTGTTTTTCTTGCCTGCTTCCTTCCTTCCATGTCGAATAAACCGTGACCGTTATTGTGAAAAATTTTCCCATGGTTTTTGAAACTATTAATTGCTAGGAGTAGATTGTTACATTTTGGTATCAGAGCGGATCAAAAGGTCCAAGGCCAAGGTATGCTTACCGAGTGTAAGCGGTTGTGTGTGTTTTCTGACTGAATGGTTGAAACTATTCTGATACTAGTTGAACTTAATTGATGTTGACTTGAGGACAAGAGGTTGTTTTCCCCTGGTCCGATTGTGTGTATAACCTAGACGAATGATATAATGTGCTAAGCTATTAATTGTTGGACTAATAACCCGATCGGTAGTAAGTGGCTCCGTATACTTATCCTTAAATGTCGATTTCAGGATAAGGAATGGTGCATCGTCAAAGTATGGAGGCTATAGCCATAGCATTCCAACGCTTTGCTGATGTGTTTGAAAGGCAGGGCCAGACTCGACCTGAGGATGGCCACGTGCTGGACCGCTTCCTGAAGAGGAAGCCGAGTGAGTTTCAGGGAGGGCGTAATCCGGAGGCAGCTTTCAAATGGACTCAGGAACTAGAGAGGATTTTTAGGGGTCTTCACTGTACCGAGACCCAGAAGGTGGAATGTGCAGTGTATATGCTGCGAGATGAAGCGGAGAATTGGTGGAAGATACCCAGAAGCCGATTCCCTGAAGATGACAACCAGCTGTCGTGGAATGATTTCAAGACATGCTTCTTAGAGAAGTACTTCCCCGACACAGTGAGGAGTCGGAAGGAACTGGAGTTCATGGAGTTGAAACAAGGCTCCATGACTGTGGAAGAATACGCAACAAGGTTCGAGGAATTGTGCCTATTCTATCCGCCCTTCCAGCACCCTGGGACGGAGAACTCCAAGTGTCTTAAGTTTGAGAACGGATTGAGATCGGATATCAAGAGGGCCTGCAGATACCATGAGATACGGAGTTTCCCTGCATTAGTGAACAAATGTAGAATATTCGAAGAGGATGACAGGGCCCATTCGGGCCAGTGCAGCAGAGCCAACCAGCACCTGAGGCCTCAGCAGTCACGTTTTAAGAGGCCAGGGAACGTGAGGAGAAATGAACCCTTCACTAGATATCAGAGTCATAGTGACCGAGGAAGACAAATGAGTGGACGACCAAGACATGGCGGATGCTTTAAATGCGGCGGTGATCACTTTGCTAAGGATTGCAATGATACAAATGTTAAATGCTACCACTGCGGAGAGAAGGGACACGTTCGTCCTGACTGCCCCCAACTCAGCCAAACAAACGCCAATGTACGTCAAGGAGGATCTCAAGATAGAACCCGAGTGAATGATAACCAACGACCTGGTGGCAGAGGCAACGGAACCAGAGGGAACATGATGCGTGCTCCGAACAGCCGAGAGAGGAATACCGGTCCGCCAGCAGCAGGAAGAATCTACACCATCAATGCAGAAGATGTTGCACCAGCAAACGACCTAGTACAATGTAAGTGCTCACTCGGTAAGAATACACTTAACGTTGTTTTTGATTCGGGAGCCACCCATTCTTTTATAGCTGACGAGTGTGTAGAGCGTCTGAAGTTACCGACTGCACCTATGAATCGGATTTTAGAAGTAACCAGCCCGACTGGCACTAACGTGTTCACATCATCAGTGTGCAAGGACGTAGTGTTTGTGTTGTATGATCGGAGTTTCACCTTCGATCTGATTTGCATGCCCTTAAAGGGTCTTGATATCGTGCTCGGGATAGATTGGCTTTCCGCCAATAAGGTGTTAGTAGATTGTAGAAACCGAGAGATAGTTTTTCCAAGACAACCTACTGAGAACGACACGGCACCAGGTATAACCCAACTATTTATGATGCTTTGTCTAACCAAGGATGAGAGTGAGACCCGAGTGAACGAAATTCCAATTGTCTGCGAATTCCCAAAAGTGTTCCATGAAGACGTCCCGAGTGTGCCTCCCAATAGAGAAGTCGAATTCTCTATAGACTTGATCCCTGGAGCCGAGCCGGTCTCCAGTGCACCCTATAGAATGTCCTCAACTGAATTGGCCGAGTTGAAGAAACAAGTGGATGAGTTACTCGAAAAGCAGTTCATTAGACCAAGCGTGTCACCATGGGGCGCACCTGTGCTACTTGTTAAGAAGAAGGATGGCAGCATGAGACTTTGTATAGATTACCGACAGCTAAACAAACTCACAATCAAGAATCGGTACCCACTGCCTAGAATTGATGATTTAATTGACCAGCTGCGTGGAGCCTCAGTCTTCTCAAAAATCGACCTACGATCGGGATATCACCAAATCCGAGTGAAGGACTCGGACATTCCTAAAACTGCCTTTAGGACTCGGTATGGTCACTACGAGTATGTAGTGATGCTGTTCGGTGTGACCAACGCCCCTGCTGTTTTCATGAATTACATGAACAGCATATTCCACTCCTTCTTAGATCGGTTTGTTGTTGTTTTCATCGATGACATCCTAGTTTATTCTAAGACGTCTGAGGAGCATGAAGGACATCTCGGAGCGGTACTCCAAGTGTTGAAGGAGAAACAATTGTTTGCAAAGCTCTCGAAGTGCGAATTCTGGATGGATGAGATCCACTTCCTCGGGCATGTGATTTCCGAGTGAGGCGTCTCGGTGGATCCTGCGAAGATAGCCGCTGTAATAGCATGGGAGAGGCCCAGGTCGGTCTCGGAAATAAGAAGTTTTATGGGCTTGGCAGGTTATTATAGGAGGTTCATCGAAGGTTTTTCTAAACTGGCATTACCCCTGACTAAATTGACTCGGAAAAACGTTCCCTTCGTGTGGAGTCCCGAGTGTGAGCACAGCTTCCGAGAGCTGAAGAATAAGTTGACGACTGCTCCGGTGTTGGCATTACCTGAGTTACGAGAAAGCTTCGTGGTCTATTGTGACACGTCAGGACTCGGATTAGGGTGTGTACTCATGCAGAAAGACCGAGTGATAGCATATGCCTCTCGGCAATTGAGACCTCATGAGCAGCATTACCCGACCCATGACTTGGAGCTGGCAGCAGTGGTTTTTGCATTGAAAATCTGGAGGCATTACTTGTACGGGTCCAAATTTGAAGTGTACAGCGATCATAAGAGCCTCAAATACCTATTCGACCAAAAGGAGCTGAACATGAGGCAGAGAAGATGGATTGAGTTTTTAAAGGACTATGATTTTGAGTTAAAATACCACCCGGGTAAGGCAAACGTCGTGGCCGACGCATTGAGTCAGAAATCCCTCCACATGGCAGCAATGATGGCGAAAGAAGTAGAGTTGTTGGAGCGGTTCCGAGACATGAACTTGTATGTTAACACCCCCTCCTCTCAGAAAATGACAATCGGTACGTTGAGGATCGCCAATGAATTCTTAAAATCCGTGTACGAGCAGCAACAGTTGGACTCTTACCTAGCTGAGATGAAGGAAATTTAGGCCAAAGGAAAGGATTTATCCTTGGCCAAGGGGTCAGATGGGATCTTCCAGGTAAGAGACAGAATATACATACCGAGTGGAGGAAGATTAAGAAGAATGGTGCTTGACGAAGCCCACAAAATCCTACTCAGCATTCACCCAGGAACCACGAAAATGTACCACGATTTGAGGAGACAGTTCTGGTGGCCCGGACTAAAGAAGGATGTGGCGGAATACGTGGCCCGGTGTATCACTTGTCAGAAATCGAAAGTAGAGCACCAAAAACCGTACGGTGCAATGCAGCCTCTAGAGATCCCCGTGTGGAAATGGGACTCGATTGCGATGGATTTTATCATGGGATTACCCAAAAACCGAGCGGGCCATGATGCCATTTGGGTCATTGTTGACCGACTGACGAAGAGTGCACACTTCTTACCTGTAAATATGAAATACCCATTGCATAAGTTGGCTCGGATTTACATTCAAGAAGTTATCCGACTGTATGGCATACCTACTTCTATCGTATCAGATAGGGACCCTAGGTTTACCTTCCGGTTTTGGACCAGCATGCATCAGGAAATGGGGACAAAGCTTTGGCTTAGTTCTGCCTACCACCCCCAATCGGATGGACAATTCGAGCGAACAATTCAGAGTCTAGAAGACTTATTGAGAGCGTGCGTGTTAGAGCATGGTGGAGACTGGGAGCAGTACCTTCCCTTGATCGAGTTTACGTACAACAACAGCCATCATCACAGCATTGGCATGGCACCCTACGAGGCATTATATGGGCGCAGATGCCGAACCCCACTCTGCTGGTCGGAAACGGGTGAAAGTTTACTATTGGGACCAGACATCGTGAAGCAAACCACAGAACAGATCCGAGTGATACGGGAGAAGATGAAAGCATCCCAAGACAGGCAAAAGAGCTACCATGACAAGCGCATCAAGCCATTGGAATTTTCAGTCAGAGACCGAGTGTTTCTGAGAACCTCTCCGAGTAAAGGAGTCGGACGAGCCTTAAAAAGTGGGAAGTTAAGCCCTCGATACATTGGACCTTATGAGGTGTTAGAACGAGTCGGCCCCGTGGCATACCGCATCGCATTACCGACTCACTTGTCCCGATTGCACAACGTATTTCACGTGTCTCAACTAAGGAAGTATTTGCATGACCCCAGCCACACGATGCCTGACGACGAGGTAGAGATCAAAGAAGACCTAACCACTGTGACTACACCAATTGGAATTGTGGACCGATCGGTAAAACGCTTGAGGAACAAAAATATAAAGCTGGTTAAAGTGGAGTGGCAGCAAGGCAAAACTACCTCTTGTACCTGGGAACGCGAAGACACCATGCGACAGCAGTACCCCGAGTTGTTTACCTAGGTGAGTGCCGACTGAATTTCGGGGACGAAATTCTTTTTCAGTGGGGGAGAACTGTAACATCCCAGTTTTGAAACTAAATGCCGAATGAAGAATAAACCATTAAGACTTGATTTCAAATAGAAAATAACCATTAATTATATATAACCAAGTAGATTTAAGCCATTAAAATATGAAAAATGGTGGTGGTCAGGGGATGGGGTGGAGTGCGCGTGGCTGCTGGGCTCACACTCTCCTATCCCACTCTTCTCTTACTCGTGCACATATACATATATATAAAAACGTAAGCCTATGGTTAAGGACACACTCACTATCCCTTCAGATTCCTTCCTCCGTCACTTCATCCTCTACTTTTCTCTCTTCGTCTCCATCTTCCTTCTTCCCTTATCTCACTCTTCGCTCCTGGAGATCTTGAATTGCAGTACTGGAGAACGGACCACACTCCATCCCAAAATCAGGCGCAGGATACGACGGAGTCAAGGAAGACCGAACGAACCAGGAGAAGGACATCGGACCCAACGACAAGAACGGAAAGGTTTCTGAGGTTCTTCTAAAGGTAGGGGGCGCTTGCATGTCGAATGCATGGTCTACGAACGGTACCGGATGAATGTACTGTTGAGTGTGTGTGTGTGTGTGTGCATGTATTCATAATCATTAAAACTGATGCATGATTTAAGATTCTGATAGTGATTTCATGGGGATGGTGTAGCCTGTTAGTGGATGATAATGATGAATGATATGCATGGATCTATCTTCTTATCACTGTGGAAAATATGCATGTGCATGCTCTTGATTGGTTTGTTCAATGTTGTTAGTCTGATGGCCGATTGTAACATGCGTTGGTGTGACTGACTAAATGATTACGAATAATGTGAGGGAATCCGTTCTTGCTTAAAGGCTACGGAGAAGGTGTTCGTGGTGTGATGATGTGTATTAATAAACGTGTTAGTTGCATGAGTGGGAGTGGGGCGACCCATAGAAGGTCAAGAACCCCAAGGGAACGACTTCCAGTTACCAACCCTGGCTAGATCCCGATAGTGCTCGTGGTAGCCGTAGGAGCTAGAGAAGAGTCTCGAGACGCCGTGGGAGGCCGGTGCCACCTGGTAAGAGCTGAGGGACGAGGGGCCAGAAGAAAAGGGGACCGTAACTGAGAGTCTTTACCCGAGTCGGATCCGCAGGCATGCATATAGATATAAGGCCGATTGTGGTGATGTATAAATCTATGTATGTATATGTGTATGAGTTTGAATGCATGAATGTATATGTGCGTAGGAACTCTGAATGCATGAATGGACTGTGGACATGAACTCTGTGTAATATGTGTGGCACGAATGTTGCTTTGAACTGCATGAACTTGTACTTGAGAAAGGTTGAATGATGGTAGGAGCGTGTACTGACGCTGATACCGAGTCTGTGAGTATCATTTTACATGTAAAAGCTCACCCCTGCAGTGGTCATATTTCAGTGAATATCTCTCGGAATAAAGAATGAAGGAAGAGCCGGGTGTGGAGCAGAGCAGCTGAGCATTATGGATCGTGTGTATATATGTGTGTACCGTGTGTCTGTCGTATTTAAATGTTTTAGAAGAAGCCTTGGCCGGTTTGTGTTAATTTTGGGTTTTATTTACAAAACTTGAACGCTCCGGACTGAAGGGGCATGTTGTGGTTGTAATTGTTTAGATGTTTCCTAACTATATATATATATATATATGTGTGTTGTGCATTATATTGTGCTACGGAAGGTATTGAATGATTAATACGGACGCCTGAGTATGTCTTGCGAGCGTAAGTTGGCCGGTGTGGCTACGGATAGGCAGTAGGAATAAGTTTGGGGTTAAAGAAGAGGAAATATAGAGTTCAGATATGCTTCGAATGAGGGGAGAACGAAAGACGAGTGAAAAACTGAGTGGAGTCCCTCGCTTCAGCGAGCAGCATACCCGCTCCAGCGAGTGCGGACTAGGAAGACTTATGTTGGGTTCCCACGGGCGGATTCATACCTCGTCCAAGTGCTAGAGCAGTCCGCCCAGGCGTAAGGACTCGCGCTGAAGCGAGTAAATGTCAGAGTGAGATACCGTCCCACTATCCTTCCTCTCCGTTGTGGCGCTAATGCGACCCCAACAACGGTGTTGACCCGGGCTTGGACGTTGTGGTTGAGTCCGCCCAGGCGTTGTCATACCCAGTTGCATTGGGCGGAATGAGTTCAGGCCCCCTTTCCTCCACAACCCACTACTGCACATGTACATCTCCCTTCTCCTTCCCCTTACCCATCACTTCCTACTGAGCGAACTAGTGTTACTCGTGGAAGAGTTTCTCTTTTAGAATTTCCCTTCATCCGCTGTTGCATTATCATACCCCGCCTAGGCGGTATCAGACCTCACCTGAGCGAGCCCATGATGTTGTGCAATCCGCCCAGGCGCTGGTGTACTGCCTTAAACCCAACGAACCAATCCCAGTCTTAGTTTTCTATAAAATACCCTATACGTATGAATGCTCTTGTTTTTCTTGCCTGCTTCCTTCCTTCCATGTCGAATAAACCGTGACCGTTATTGTGAAAAATTTTCCCATGGTTTTTGAAACTATTAATTGCTAGGAGTAGATTGTTACACGGTTCCATTAAGGAAAAGGTCTTGATTGAGGCGTCAGAGCTTGACATGACTGTCTGTTATAATAACCTGCAGAAAAAAGGTAAGTAGTGCAAAGATACATTCAAAAAACTGGGTAGGTCCTGTGAAACCGCGGCCCTTAGGATAACTCATGGGCAGAGGAGATTCAAAGGGGCGATCATAGCTTCGAAGCGCATACCTGGCTGAATCCTTGTGATGATTGTCTAAGGCGAGGTCAAGTAGTGGGAGTGTCTTGTCCCTTACGACTTTAAATGTTCACCATTCTTTCATTTATTTTTATATAAAAAAACACAATGTTTTATCAGATCAATGTAATTCATAACACGTATCGAAAAAGGGATAAATTTTATTCATGTAGGTCAAACAGAATACAGAGAATGGACAACAGGGAAAATATAGGGGATGAAGTGAAGCCTCGTAGGACAGGTCAAGGCCAAGGGAAATAGGAAAGGTTCAAAGATCCTCCAGTGAGTTCCTGAGACTAGTGAGAACCTTAATCTCACGTCACGACCTCAAGTACATCGTTCAACTCTGCCTTTGAGAGGGTAGTTTAACCATGGTCCACATGCCTCAGTTTGTACGTTTTGCATTGGAAACCTTAGTTACTCTGCCGAAATCTTGACCCTAATTTTTACCTGAGCTGCCTTTTCAGGTTTTCAACTCACCGGGTTGCTCTAACTTTTGCCTAGGCTGCCCTTTCAGGTTTTCAGCCTAGCGAGCTCTTTTCTTTCTTTATAATGTGTTCTTGTTCATTTTTGGGCTGCATCCTTTACAGTAAAAAGTTGAAACTGATCACACTCCAGTTGAGTCTGCCTATTCTTTTCCAAATTTAGTTTGATCCTTTGGGAAACTGATGTCACTTCAAATAGGAGACTCCACTCCTATGCCATGTACCCAAGGAAATATTGGTGATTCTTTTGGCACCAATGAGAGGGAATTACTCTTGAATCATCATTTTGGCCTTTTGTTTTTTTCTTTTTTTTTATTTTTTTCATTTCCCATTTCTTTTGTTTGCCCTCTTTTTTTTGCTTTTGTGTTTTTTTTTCTTTGTTTTTTTTAATCCCCTTAATGACGCAACGACTCAATCTGACAGACTATTTCCTTGGCTACATAGGTATGAGGAATGGCGCACTCCTTAGGGTTGAGGTGTTGATGATGACAAGAATACGAGTTCTTGGCCTGACGACATTTGTTCCCCTTATACAGAAAATGACAGCTTGCTCGCGGATCTGGACGTAACCAGCTTTCCCTGCTTGGTATGTGCATTGGACTTCAAGCTTGACTTCTACTTTTCATTTTTTCATTTTTCATTTTTTTTTTGAATTTTTGGCCAAGTCTCCCTTGACTGTATCTGCATTTAAGGCATTAGCAATTTCCCCCTATTTATGCTGGTAACTGTTGTGGTTTTCTTAGTTGACTGGCCTACCACTTGTCCAATTCGGGACTTGGCAATGTTATCATTCACATAGATTATTTCCACGCCCTGAAACAATATTACTAATGTCTTCTGATATATTGCCCCGTGATTCCTTCAGTCATTCTTGACTCAAGGGTATTCCTTAACCTCTTGTTCTAATAATCTGGTTAACTTGTGTGGTGACTCACAAGCTTTCCTACCTTCTTTGTCAGCATAATCGACCGGGTAGTTGAGGTCATAAAATGGGATTGTGATTTCATTAGTCTCAAGAGGATCATTTTTGGGTCTGCAATTTAGTGCGTTATGGCAAAAAATAAAAAGGAAAGAAAAAGAGGAACAAGCAAGTAAAGAAAATGAATCAATGCAAGGATAAAGGGATGAAAAAAAAATTTTAGAATTTCGATACGCATTTATTGATTGACTGGTAAAACAAGTTTTTTCGCCTTTATTACATGGAAAGTCCCAAAGCCTTAGGCATAGCAGAGGGATAAACAAGACTTTTAAGGCAATGACAAATTACTTTGGTGAATCATTTAAAATCGTAGGGAGTTCGACAGCTTCCCAATTACTGAGCTCTCGGCCCGGCGGGCAAGCGGCCACCCAAATCAGCATTATCATCAAAAACCATTTCCAACATCTGGCACCACGGCATTAACTCCTGAACCTTCGTGATTAGGCAGGGGATTTACGGTCACATTAGGGCTTCCTTCTTGAAAACTAATCCACTCGGCTTTGATCAAATCTCTCACTTTATATTTCAAAGCCATGCAATTTTCTGTGGAGTGCCCTGGTGCTCCTGCATGGTAATCACAATGAGCGTTCGGGTCATACCCCCTCGGGTAAGGAGGTTGCAACGGCCTCATGGGGCATAGAGCTATCATTCCCCTCTCAACGAGGACTGGAAGAAGTTCGGCATATGTTATGGGAATTGGATCGAACTGCACGGGGGTGCGCTCATTGTTGGGATTCCTTGTATTCTGATTATGATTGGGTGGTCGAGTCACTTGCTGTGGGTAATGGTATGGCATGGGTTGCGGCATTGGCGCTCTTACCATGGGCGGGCGGAAGTGAGGAGTATGAGCTGTTGGGCCACCAGTGGCTGCGGCCACATAAGGATTGGGAGCTTGAATCATAGTAGGGGCGAAAGGTCTCGGCGGAGTCGTCTTTTGATTAGAAGAAATAGAATTAGTTTCCCCATCCCTTCTCCCAGGCGCCGGCTTTCTTGTCATGTTCACCCCAGATGGGCCCTGAGTGATCTTCCCCGTTCGTATTCCGCTTTCCACCCTTTCCCCAATAGTCACGATGTCGGAGAAGTTGGCTGAAACACTACCAATCATCTTGCCATAGAAAGGTGATGGGAGCGTGTCGATAAACATCTCGACTATTTCTTTTTCCGACAATGGGGGATCCACTTGCGCCGCTGTCTCTCTCTATTGTTGAGCATACTCCTTGAACATTTCACTGTCCTTCTTCACCATATTTTGTAAATGAACCCTGTTGGGTGCCATATCCATGTTATACTTGTATTGTCTAAGGAAGGCATCTGCCAGGTCCTTCCAACAACGGATATGGTTCCGATCAAGGTGAGCATACCATGTAAGAGCAGCTCCTGTTAGACTATCTTGGAAGCAGTGGATCAATAGTTGGTCATTAGAAGAGTAAGATGCCATCTTTCGACAGTACATCGTGAGATGATTCTTAGGACAAGTCATTCCCCGATACTTGTCAAAGTCTGGCATCTTGAATTTGGGTGGGAGAACAACATCTGTGACTAAACATAGCTCTGAAGCATCTATTAGTCCAAAACCTCCGGTGCCTTCCATCATTCTTAAACGCTCTTCTAAGATCTCTATCCTTTCCCTTCGAGGAGCCGCGACCGCGCGGGTTGTATTTTGGAGGTTGGTCCCATAGGGGGTTCCATATCCATACGGATAGCCGAATGACTGGTTGTACGGAGGCAACACATGAGACTGGTTTACTAGGCCTGTATTTGGTGAGGGACCTTGAGGATGGGCCACAGCATAAGTCGGCTGGGTTATCTGGGCTTGTGTATTTTGGGCTTGGGCGTTGTAGGTTGGCTGGGCCATCGGGGCTTGTGTGTTTTGGGTTTGGTCATGGGCTTGCGTGTTTTGGGTTTGGTGGAGTGGTGGCATATTTGGTTGTGGGGGATATGAAGCATGAGGATTTGCCGCTTGCTGGTTGTGGGTGTCTTGTTGGTTAGCGAGCGGGGGATAGTACCCCAGAGGTAGGTCATAAAGTGGAAAGGGTACTGGGTTGCCGTCTAGACCGACAAATGTATGCTGTGCGTAAGACTGGCCGTAAGGTGGCTGGGTCTTAATGGCAGGGTTAGGTCTCCCGACATGAATGGTGAGAGGGGGTGTCGTTGTGTTAGGGAGTTGGGTTCTTGCTGGGTCAGAACCAAGGGGAGGTGGCGCAGTGGCAGGCTGCTATTGGGCATCCTCAACACCTGCAGAGGAGCCTCCTTCGGTAAGTTTCTTTTCTAAGAGTTTAGTTAACTCCGCGACTCGCTCTTTCAGCTGATCGAACTCGGTTCTAAAGTTTCCTTCAACAGCTTCTGCCTCAGCCATGAGTTTCTTTTGGAGACGGGTCTGGTAAGGATGCCTACCCGTGACGTTGGTGTCTCTTTTTTTTAAAAAAAAAAAAGAAGAAGAAAAAAATGTTAGGTGGAAATAGAAAGAAGGAAAATGTTGTGGGAAACCATCACAGACTTTGGCGAGTATCCTTTGACCATTCCTTAGAACTTATCATTCAAAAGTACTAGGTATGGTAATCATAGAAATTAATATGGGATAATTGTGAAGACAGAAGAAATCTTTCATCCTGAGGCAGGAGCCTCTAGCTCAGACATCTTCTTCGGGCAATTACAGCCCTTATTTCTTAAGTTCAATCCCATGTCAATTTCCATAGATACTCAAAGGGTACACGACCAAAAGAGGATTATCTATTCACCCGAAGAATACTGTGTGTTTCAAAACGAGTCATTATTTCAATAACTCAGTAAATCTGCGGGTGGTAGATAATTCATTTTCTTGGATAAAAGGGGAAAGCAAAAATGACGTAAGGTAAAGTAAAGTTTGCCCTTTTGTGGCCTAGGTCAGGTTTTACTGAAAGTTTTCTCTAGGCCCTATGATTTGTCTAAAAGTGGCTCTTCACACCAGGTGGCTTATTCTAGACTTCTAGAAGGTTACCAGAGCCAAGATCCTACCCATGACAGAGACGCAACAGTGGGGAACCACTAGGTGCGTATATCATGAGAGGTCGAACTCTGGTTGAGGTTCTCACGAACACCGGATAGGAAGTACATCCCATACAATTCCGTTACCAACCTCTCCTAACTTAAGCTTCATTTGGGGCCCGGGTATAGGGCGCCACTCATAGGTGTGTGCAAGTAATTGTGAGTGTAGTGTGTAGAAGGGCAGTCCATACCTTTTACCTTACCCCATTCTGCACAAAGAACAAACACAGAACAAATATACAAAGTCGTCTACCCTAGGGTTCAATAATTACAGGAAAGTAACATGGTCCTCTACCCTAGGGTTCAACAAGCATGCAAACATAGATAATGAAACAAATAACAAGATACGATTAAAACAAGAACAAACTTTCACAACAATTAACAGAAAATAAAACAAGAGGGAAGAAAATCCAAGCTAACAAAGGCTATATAAAAAGAACATGCGCTTTCAATCAAACTGGCCTGACTCTCTTAAGTCTCCCCAGCGGAGTCTCCATCTGTCGCGACCTAAATCGCGACGGCGCGGCGAGAAAGAGAGAGAATGTGGTGGAATGAAACAGGGAGTCGCCACCAACGTTTTTATCCATAGGAAAAACATTGGAAAAAAAACTAAGTTCAATAAAGCACTGGTTAAAAATTGAGATTCAAGTTCGGGAGTCGGTTACGAGTAGGGAAGGTATTAGCACCCTACATCGCCTGTCCAAAAACAGTACCAAGATTGAAAATGCGCAGCATGAATAGCCTTACAAAAAAAATGGTTTATTTCTTCCCTTTTATTGTTGTATTTTTTTATTTTAAAAACGACAGAATGGAGTGAGAGAACTGTACAAACATAGAATGTCGAAGCGAGGTCAATGGGACGTTTCATCCGAATTAAACTCAAATTTTCGATATGAGACAGAGAAGGGAAGAGAATGCTAATAAGGCATCACGCCTAAATTATACATCCTTGAATAAAAAAGACAGGGATAGGAAAGAGATAAGCGGGACGTCTCATCCTAAGTATCCCTTCCCTATGAATTATGGCGAGGCTTGAGCAAAAAACTAGGGGGAAATCAACAAGACGTCACGTCTAAATTGATTTTCACGGAAGTAACCAAAAAAAGAACATTTATGAAAGAAACGTGGAAGTAAGGAAATAAATCAGCAAAAGGAAATAAGAAAGATGGGCCCGACAGGAGTTAAAGTCCTGCTCCTACGTATTCTTGAATTATCAAGAAATCAGGGTTACGTAGTTCTGAATGTTTTTTTTTAGGAAAAGATTAGGAAGATATTGATGGGCATCATTTTAGCGAATAATCCATACAAGGCGAAGTGCTTCGCACGTGCACGGATCCTATAAAGGTGGTGTAGACGGAAGTATTTTCCGTACGACACTGACTAAGAACGATTTATTTTGCTTTTTTTTATTATTTAAACTAGAAAGAAATCATAGGAATATTTCCTATTATTATATTTTTAGTACAAAGCAAAAAAAGAAAGGTAACAGAAGCTATAAGAGAGAAAAGAAGACAGTAAGTTCGGAAAAGGAAAGAAAAGAAGAAAGATGAGTAAAAACTGAATGGGAGAAGAGAAAACCGAGTGTAAAAAATAAAAAAAACGAGTGAAAAATAAGAAAACCGGGTGAAAAATAAGAAAACCCAGTGAAACTATGAAAAATCCGAGTGGAAACAGGGAAAACCGAGTGAAACAGTGACAATATGAGTGAAACAGTGAAAATCTGAGTGAAATAGTGAAAAATCCGAGTGAAACAGTGAAAAATCTGAGTAAAACAGTGAAAATCTGACTGAAACAGTAAAAATCCAAGTGAAACGGTGCAAATCCAAGTGGAAATAAAGGAAACCGAATGAAAAGAGGATTACCGAGTGAGAAGTGGACTGCCGAGTGAGACTGACTGAGGAGAGGGATTCTGGACAGTGTGGAGCTGGCTTAGACGGTGTGGTGTGGGTTGGAAGGAGAAGAGAGAGGAAGCTGGACGGTGTATGGGTTGAGAGGACGGATTGAAGTGACCGTGAGGTGTGTGTGTGTGGTTTGGTTTTTAGAGGAGGAGAGGAAAGGGAGAGTACGGTGGGAGAGAGGGTGTATGTAGAGTGAGAGATGATGGAAGGAGAAGAAGAGAAGAATTGGTGTGAGAGAGAAGAGAGCACGAAGGATTTTTGGCAGAGTTTCCTCCTCTGAATGCCTCCCCCTTAGCTGCCCTCTGCCTTGCCTATTTATAGGCTGGCTCGAGTGGAATGCCAGCTCAGGCTTCCACTTCCGAGTGGAATGCCAGCTCAGGCTTCCACTCGGTTTGGGTAGTGGGGGGACAACGGCTGATGGGAATTTTTAATTCCCTCCACCTCCGCCCCTGTCTGCCACCCCCTGTCTGCCACTTGGGTGGTGGAATCCAGGTCAGCAAGGTAGAGATCCGAAAGAGATGGTGGAATTCTGAGTGAAAATAGTGGAAAACCGAGTGAGAATGGCTCGGATCCATACTGGGAGTCAAATCCGAGAGAAAATGGTGTAATTCGAGTAAGAATGGCTCGGATCAACCTTCCAATCAGTATTCATCCATACTGGGAGTCAAATCCGAGTGAGGATGGTGTAAATCCGAGTGAAAATGGAGTAATCCGAGTAAACATGGGGGAATCCGAGTGAGAATCACTCGGATCACCCTCTCAGTCAGCATTCCTCCACATTCAGAGTCAAATTCGAGTGGAAAAAGGGTCGGCCTTCACTTCCTCTCCACAATCCGAGTATAAAATGACTCGGAACCGATTGAAAATCTAAGAGAAAGACTCGGAAGTTGATTGTAAAGGTGGACTCAGAATCTGTGTGAGGGTGGTGAGCCAGATTTGGGCAAAAATGGGCTCGGAATTGATTGTTTGAAGAAGGATAACACAGAATTGATTTGAAGAGGGATGACCGACTGTAGTGTCACTCGGTTCCAACTTGAAGACTGGCTCGGAATTGGTCAGAAATGAACGAAGATTGACCAAGAACTGACTGGAGAGAATGATGACTCGGAAATCCGTAAAAATGACTCGGAAATGGGTAAAGGAGGACTCGGAATCTGGGTGAAAAAGAAAGGGATTCGGATGAGTGAAGATTGACTCGGAATTGGTCAGAAATGGCTCGAAAATAAACTTCTTCACACTCAAAATTAGAAATTTGAATTTCTTCACTCGGAATGGCTCTAACAGGGAAGCTTTCCACTCGGAATTGATTCATTCTGAGTAATTCTACTCGGATTTGATCATGTATGTGTCATTCCGCTCGGATTCCCCAACAGGAGCCTATTCCATTCGGAAATGCTTCATTATTACTCGGTTTTTGATCATTTCTGAGTAGTTCTACTCGGATTTGCTCTATTCTGAGTAGTTCCACTCGGTTTTGATCATTTCTGAGTAGTTCTACTTGGATTTCTCTTCAACAGTGGCATATTCCACTCGGATTTGATCTGTTTCGAGTCCTTCCACTCGGAAATGATCATTTCTGAGTCAACCATTTTTTTAAAAAAAAAAATTCTTTTCATTTGCGGATGGGCTGAAATAGGTGTTCACAGTCATAAACAACTCTCAATGTGATAATGGTATATGTAGTCCTTCAACCTGAAGTCACTACAATTCCTACGTAAGGAGTTTGTTATTTTAATACAATCAAATGTCTTCTATAACAAGAGGACTATAAAGGTTGTGATTAGGAAATGAACAAATTATGTAGAGGGGTGTGAGTGATGTAGATGGGATTTGTCTCTCCTATATGACAGGAGTGATATCTATAGGCCACTTTATGGAGTGAGACTAAGGAAATACATGGCCATGCTACAAAGAATAAATATTAGATATTTATTCGGATCAAGTCTACTCCGGTATCAAGTAAAATAAATTAGGTCATACAAGGATGACGCGACCATGCCTTGGGCCCAATTAGGATATTGTGACAAAAGGAACAAACATATAAAATAATTTTCACTTATAGGTTATGTTGATATTAAATAATATTCGGACATAATGATGTATTGCTAGATGCCGCTCTTATTTTATATTAATAATAAAATAATTTATTATTAATATGACCAAGTATTTTACCTATAGGGTCACACATATAGAGTAAGCCCATCAGAAAATGTTTTGTTTTATTTTAGTTGGACTAAAATAAAGTTATTGGGCCTAACTCATTCAGAATGAGTAAGGAGCCCATTCTTTAGAGAGAACAAATTAGGTCAAACCTAAGCCTATAAATAAAGCATAAGATGCTCATAGGCGGTTCACCCAAAAGAGACATAAATATACAAAAGTTACAAGAGCTACATGTCGTCAAACTAGTAGTTGGCAGGTGTAGCGATTCTGGTGGGAGTGCTCGTGTGGACTCCTAAAGGGCGAGGCTAAAACTGCTTCAGTTTTTTTTTTCTACAAGAGGTAATCCTAAAATGCAAATTTTATTTTTTTTATTTGTCTTATGGTTTGAAACACGGCGCTTTATAAATCCTATGGGAATCCTTGTTTTTCCCTACGAATACCAAAAGGGATTCCCTAACAGGAAGTTCGAGATTCACCCATGATGGAGTGCTTCTTAGCCCATTACAAGTGGGACACATCTCCTGCCTTCCTTTATCATGTTTTTCACTGCTACATGTATAGTGACCTTGGCGAGCAGGTGGACATGAGCAAGGCTGCTAGAGACCTTATTAGGGCTGCTTCTATTTGTTTTAGAAGTTAAGGCCCAAGGGAACCTTGGCCCCTCCAGAGATCCCCCAGTCTTTCTGATAACGAGGACTCCTATTCAGGGCAGTAGTCTGAATTAGGATTCCTATGGAAGAAAGATTGGTGTTGAAACCTTTGTTAGGTTAGTCCGATTTTCTTTTGTATTAGATAGTTGAGTTGTATTTTGTTAATGATATATGACAATCTACCATGTTTATGTTTTATGATTACATTTCTTTCTTATGTTTTTAAAACTTTTACGTGGCGCTCTTAGTCAACTGAGGCAATTAAGTACATGGATTGTCTTAGTCGACCGAGGGATGTCACAAATAGGGTCATAACATATGGCATAATAGATGAGAGTAAAAGGTAGAATTCATGACATGTTACACAATGGTTGAGAAAATATGGAATCCTCGACACATGGCATAGTGGTTAAGAGTAAAAGGTAGAATTTGTGACATGTGGCATAGTGGTTGGGAGTTAGTAGAAATGTTTTCCCTTTCCGCCATTTGTTACGGTTGTGGGTGAGGTGGCATTATCTTGCGGCTCTACTTTGCTTGTTAATCTTGACTCTCGATCTTTAGTCGATCCTAGGGTCAAGGTTTGATAGGTTTCCGAATCAATTTAGTAGTGGCATTCATTAGTTAATTCTTCATGCATTAATTCATAGTCAAAATTTAGTTTCACATCACACTCAAAATCATTAATGATGTATATCACATATACAAGTCACACACATTATTCCATTAATTATTTACGCTACAGGGAATTAATGAATAAATTATTTCAGAGTTAATGGTAATTAAATTAAATAAATTAAGGGAATTTTAATTAGAAATGAGTTGGATTTAATTAATTAAAAATGATTAATAAAAGTAGTTTAAAATTAAATGGTGATGGTAGAATATTAATTACCATAGAGTAAAAGTAAAATTTATTTAAGTTAAATAAAAGAAAAGAGAAATAGAATTTGAAAATAGAAGAAAATGTGAAAAGAAAATAAAAAGAGGGGAAAAGATGAAAATGCCCTTAATGTATAATTTTTTCCTTCTCCCATTTTTCATTTCATTTCACGTGTGCTTCCTTCTTCTTCCCGTCGTCCATGGCAGTGTGAACATGAGGTGGAAGTTGAGCTTTGATTCCTTGTTGAAACTTTAAATTGAGGACATCATTGTGATCAGGGAAGTGGAAGCCAAACGTAAAAATGGTAAGCTTCAGGATCCTTGAATGAGAGTTTGGAGCTATTTTGGTATAATGGGTTTTATTCCCAAAGGCCGAAAATGCTAACCCGGTCCTTAACTTTCTTGAATTTAGATATCTTGCAAAATTGGTGAAGTTGGTGTTGATTCAAGGCTTTGAAAGCACACAATTAAGGTAACTGGGTGTACGTGATGTATGAATTAATGAAAATAATATTAACGTCAAATTTCACGTGTAGGAAAAGGGTAGGATAGATTAAAAGTATTGAATTAGATATAAATGTAGACTTTAAAATATGAAATTGAAGATACTAAGTTTAAGAGTGTAATTTATGGTTATAATGTGAAAATATTATATGATGATGATTTGATATGGGTGTTATATGATGATGATTATAATGTTGATACATGATGATAAATTAAAATACTAATAAATTATAAGTGATGTTGTGAATTGATGAATTGGAAATGTTGAGAATTATGATGATATGAGAAATTTATATGCCTGAGTGGCAGGTGGCAGTCCCATTTTAATAGTTATAGTGTTGAGACTAGATAGTTAAGATCTTATTTGAAATGGTTTATGATAAAGATGGTATATGTGATTATTATGTGGTGTGGACGGTCAATCGATATAGTTACCCCTTGTTTTGACTCTTGTGGTTGAGTGTGGCCCGGTTGAACTACCTAGTGGTCAAGTAAGACCCAATGGTGAGGTGGGGAGCCGGGTAGGGCTCGGTGGACCAAGCAGGGTTCATAGGGTATCGAGTAGGACCCCCAGCTGACGGCCAATCCTTTTAGTATCCAAATACTAGAGAGTCTTATGCTGAGAGTCAGTGGTACCTTATATGAATTTAACATGAATTTGATGAGCTGAAATATGATATTGATGATTTGAATTATGAATGGTGTAATTATTGAATTGATGATGAGTGATGGTATTAAAATGGAATAAAAATGAGTATGAAATGTTTGATACTATAACAATGGTGTGGAAGACTTGCTTGATATATATATATATATATAATAAGTATGATTGATGATGAGAATGTGTGCTTGATGTTGATATCCTTATATGAGTGATGATGAGTAGAATAATGATAACCAGATACTGTTACGTGGCACTAAGCCATTGATTGATGGAATGATTGATAATATGTAAAGATGGGTAGGTTTTGTGATAATATTATTATGTGTGTATAAATGTAAATGATGATTAAAGGATGAAAAGGCATAGAGCCAATTTTGTAAGAATATTATGCATGCTTGTATGAATCTTGATGTGGACTAAAGTGGAATGCTAGAATGGTGGTGTGGTGTAGTCCTTGACTAGCATGAGGTATGGGTGCTTAAGTGCTTGAGTGTTAGGGTGATATATATTTTCAAGTAGTTGAGGTTGGAGATAGTAACTAGTAGGGTAATAGATAAAAAATAGTAAAAACTAGGCAGAATTAGCCAATTGAATGAGTGAAAATAAGTTTTTACGGGATCTGGAATCCTCAGGGAGTACCAATAAGACCCTAGGTGTATGTATGATGCGTGCGTGCGAAGAAATTGGTGCTTGTATTGTGTTTGTATTGGTTTAGGTGATGGAGTTGTTAAAAATTTTCCAATTTGCATTTTTGCATATATCTTGATGAGCGAGTGAATTTTAGAGTATGGACTGTGCCTGAAGGTCCAAAATAAGTAACATATAGTGCCCATGAAGTTTCGTCACAATTAGAGTTAAAATGGGAAAGTTAGGTAGTGTAGAAGTTGGCCCGAAGGCCAAATTCTACATAATTAACTATGCAACATAGGGTGTTTAGTAATCAATTACATAATTGATTACCAGAGGACCATGTTTTCTTCCTGCGCATCATGTTTACAAGTAATCGATGACTAACCTTCCGTAATTGATTACCAGGGCCTATGTAATCAATTACAAGATTTCTGTAATCCATTACTAAAGCCCCAAGAAAGGGTTTTTGGTGGTTTTAAGTGAGTAGCCCTTGCATTCCTACTATTTATTACTGGGGAAGTTTAAAAAGCAAAAAATTTACTCTAATTTTACCAAACCCCAGAATAAATTATAAGAATTGATAAGGGGATGTTACACTTCATCTTCATCTCTTCCCTCCCTCATCATCACCAAACTGTACACTCCCTCTTTCTTCACCATCATCTTCCTCCTTTCTCAACACCACCCACATCGTGCCTCAACCCTTCTCCCTTTCAATCTTACTTAGCTTCCACAAGAGTAAGTATATGCATCTACCTTGTTCCTTTCATTTCTGAGCTCAATCTCATTTTGCATGGCCTTATCTTCTCCTCTTAAATTTCGTTTCTCAAAGATAAGGCCATGCATGGCTTCACTTTTCATTTCCTTTCCCTTTTGTATGCATTAATTTTTGGGTCTCCTCCTCTCTCTAGCTTGGTTGTGGCAGCCATTAATGATGGTGAGTGAAGCTTAAATCTTCACAAACTCAATTTTTGAAGCTCTGAGGTAAAGACCCTAGCTTACACCTTTTTCGATTTCTTTTTCAGTGATAACATCGAAACCCATTCTTTCATTATTGGTAGTTTGCTTTGGATAATCGTCGAAAAGTGATTGGGGTTCGCTTTCAGAGTTCATTGAAAAGATTTCGGAGCTCCGAGGTAGTTTTGACACCCCGTCAACAAGTTTTGTAACCTTTGGTAAGTAAAACCCTTTCTGAAACTCCACCGATTTAGTGTTCTAACTTCAATTCTTTTGTTTCATTGATTTATAGGTTGTGAGAATAGTGTTAGATAATTTTTCAAATTTATTCGGATATAGGATCTTAACGTTTATAGCTGAATTGGAGATCGGGACTTGATTTGGAAAGTCGGATATTGCTATAAGTACATGTTGACATACAAGGGCATTTATCACTCAAGTAACGAATAGGAATTTTTATTTCCGGGGTTGAGCCTTTAAAATCTTAAGTTTTTATCAAATAATACCTGAAAATGTCGATCTTATAAAATATAAATATAATTATTGTTTGTGTTATGAAATAATGTTGTAAATTGAAGCCTAGAGTTTGATAAGTGTCGATAATAACACTATGTGAATTAGATCATGAAATGCCATAAATTGTATTGCGGGGCATGTATGGTTAATAATGGCCTACGATAGTGTTGATGATGTTTATGCTAATTGGTATCTTGTATTCTAAATTGTTAGCTCCATGAAATAAATCTTGCTTATAGCACTCAGATTTTCTATGTGGTTACTAACATGTCCACCAATTTATAGTACTCAAATTTGCTATTTGGATCATTCGTTTTGGCACTCAAATTTACTGTTTATTACGTCAGATCCGCATTGCATGCTTTTACGCATCTGAAAAGAATATGATTTTGAAAGTCCATGTCATTCAATCATTTGCATTGAGAATATATATATATATGTGTGTGTGTGTGTGTGTGTGTGTGTGTGTGTGTGTGTGTATGTATGTGTGTATGTGTATGTATAGGCATTGGAAGAATTAGAGGTTCTGGTGATGTTTGGATTTAAAATGATGATTGATAAATGGTTGATGAATTTTATGCCATTGTGCATGGTTATAATATATATTGAATTACATAATCCAATTTTGATTATAATTGTGATTTTTTATTTACTGCTTTGAATGATACTCATCCCTCAACTTTCATTTTAGGGAGTTTCCAAGGTGATGATGTGTTTTGGTGAGCTTAGGGGCGGAAGCAATGCAATGCTAAAGATGGATTTTGTTTTGGCCTATTTTGTGGTGGTGCTTGTTGTGGACATGTATATAGTATAGTTTTGTTGATGTATAAAGATCGTGGTATAGCCCTTTGTTTGGCTTGAATTTGGTAATTATGTGTTTGTGATGCCAAATAATGATTTTGATACTTTGGCATGAAGTTCTATTATGTATATTGTTGCTACCTAATTTTGTCATGGCGCATTTAAAATTTTCAAATATAATAAATAATAAAAATACAAAAAAATAATAAAAAAAATTTAGGAATTATTTTAAAGAAAAAAACTGAACTTGTGGGTTTGTTTGAATTCTAAATAATTGATCCGGACTTTGATTTTTTAAAATTTCTAAATCCTTATCAGAACTATAACTTTTGGAACTTCTAAACTTAGAAATTTTTTAAATTCAAGAAGGAAGTTTAAAATTTGTTTCATAAGGGATCAGATTTTAGAAGATTAGAGAAAGAAAGAGATACAGCTTTTTAAATAAGATAAGATAAAATTTTTAAATAAATGAGTATATTATAGAATTATGATAAGGTTTTGTAATATATATATATATATATATATATGAGATAGAGTTTTAAATATAAATATATATATATATAATCAACTTTAGTTTTTATAATTATATTAATCAAGCTAATCCTATTATCTATATGCTATAAGATAATAAAAAAAGAAATGGATATTATTTAATTATTATATTATAAGCCTAAGAGAATTAGAGATAACACAATTGAAAAAGGCTTATTATATTATTATATAAGAGATCACACAATTAGGAAGGAAATAGGGTTTTGAAGCAACTAAGGTATATATATATATTTATGAAGATAACACACTGGAGGAGATTCAATTGATATGGGAATTTACGCAATTCAAGAAGGAGGCTGGACAATTACTCCATGTAAGACACAGTAAAAAAAAAGAGTGATAGATAATTGATTTTATGCAATTAAGAGGGGAAATTAGATATATATATATATATATATATATATATATATAACTTCACACTACAGGAGAGGTGGAGGTTTTTTTTTTGATATAAGAACATATACTAGCACGCAGTTATTGGAGGCAAGAAATTCAATTCACGTAAACCCAAAAAACAAAGGAAAAGGGTTCACGTAAACAAATAATTAACCAGGTATTTTCTCTTTTTCCTTTCAATTTGTTTGTTATGATTGAATGTAATCCTAGTCTCTTAAAGGATTAAATTATGAAATCCTTTTCCCTTTAGAAAAATTCTAATAATTAGCATCATAGAGTACCTGTTAATGTTTGTTATTAACCAAGTTTAGAGTATTACATTCATAAAAATAGATAGTAAAATTAATATTGGACAAGACGTCCTGTTAACCTATACTTAATTTCTAGAGTATAAAGTATTTTAGTAATGCCAATAGGTAACAAAAATTAATATATTCACACTATGGACCAATTTGGACGAGACGTCCTGTTGGCCTAAGTTTTAAAATAAAAATAAGCCTTTAATTGTCTCAGAATTAATTTCGACCATAAAAATATTTTGATAAATAATTTGGGATCTTTATAGATTCTTTGGAATCTAGGTCTCCAAATAAACTTTTCCTTCTTAAATCAATCTAGACTATTAAGTTTCTCTCTAGAATATAATAAAATCAATAAAATCCAAGGTTATTTTTTTAAAAAAAGGTAATACATCACTTGAATCAATTTGGACGAGACGTCTTGTTGATTGATATTTTTAAATCTCGACGTTTTTCAATCTACTTCGAATTTTCTAAAATAACACAAAGAACTACGTAACCTTGATTTCCCCTAGCGCTTGGGGAACACGTAGGACCGGGAATATTATTCCTGTCGGGCCCAAATTAAAAAAATAAATATATCTCATTAACTCGAAAAATAAAATTATAACACATTTTAATGACAACTTGATTAATTTGGACGAGACGTCCTATTAATCACAAAATTTATAATTTTAAAATTATTAAATCAAAAACAAATCTATAAGGCATCTCTAATTAGTAAGATTATTCAAACTTAAATAATTTTAGGTAACCGTTTAGAACAGACAGTGTGGGGTGCTAATACCTTCCTCACCTGTAATCAGACTCCCGAACTTAAAATCTTGATTTAGGACCGGTACCTTCACGTTAAGGTTTTTCTGATGTTTTACCTTAAAAACATTAGTGGTGACTCCACGGTTTCCGGAGGGAACTCGGGAAACTTATTTTCTTTTTACGGTCAGCCTGCCGCCGCGATCTAGGTCGCGACAGATGGCGACTCCACTGGGGACTTTAGAGAGTCAAGCCCGTTTAATTTGTTTGAGTATATTAGAATAATCCTATATAACGTCTTACCTATGTTTTATGTCATGTGTTTTGTTAATATATGTTATTATTGAACCTTAGGGTAGAGGACATCATATTATTTTGTTATTGAACCCTGGGTAGATGATTTTTTTATATTGCTAAGTGTTTGTTTCTTGTGAATGAAGGGTAAATTACATGTATATATGCCCCTCACACATTACACTTACACTTTTTTACACACATTTTGAGTGGGACCTTACACCCAGTGTAACACCCTAATTTAAACAAATCATAGACAAGAAAAATAGAGGAAATTTTTCACAATTAAAGCCAGAATACCACGGTATAAGAATGAGAGGAGAAGAAGAACAAGAGAACAAAAGAAATTCAAGAAACTAACAGTGGAAGAAGGGGAAATCGCATAGGCAGGTCACATAGCAACGCGCACGCGCTCAAGCCAAAGCTTCACTCGGTATTCGTTCATTTCACTCGGCATTTCCGCACTCGGGTTCCAGCGCCTGATTCACTCGGAAGGATCCAACCTCAGTCCACTCGGACTCAGCTCTTGCACCTACTAGTCCCATTCGGACAATGCAACTTATTCTACGGTTTCATCAATCAGAACATATATGCGAATAATACGGAAGTGGTCCCCACTATCACTCACTCGGAATCTAGGAGGACTCCTTACTCAGAATAACCTTCACGTCCTTTTGCCACTCGGGGTATTTCACTTAGTTTTCACTTGGTGACCATAATCTTCCTACTCTAAACATTCTACTAAGTTAAGACTCACTCAGATTCCTTTGTCACTAACAGTTTACTACCGTGGGGTCCCCTAGAGTCTAAGGTGTCACTCTCCTATCGGGAAAACCTTCACTCGGCGGATTCTCACTCGGGGTTCGTTGATTGTCCTACGCTCGGGAGAAATCCTAGTAGTGATCACTCGGAACGTATATTTAGGCTCTCAACTTCGATCCTAACAACTCATCGTTAGGGGCAGTCTTCTATGTCAATTCCTACTCGGAGCTATCTGATTTCACTCACTCGGAGCGTCTGAACCTCCCCCACTCGGTGACAGAGTCACAAACTCACCCTCTAGGCCATAGAATGGCTTCCTCATGTTAAGTTATGTCATTTCCTACACACTCGGGAATATGAACGCACATATATATATATGTATAGATTACCCAGGTATTACACAGTATAAGATAGACATGCAACATAGCATAAACATAGGCATATATATACGTATATAGGAGTGCATATCACGGATTTACAACCACATTGTCATATTCCCATTCTAAGGGGATTAACTCTGTATAAAAGACTAATCAGCAAAACACGAGCCGGCCAAGGCTTAACCCAAAACATTATATATAGCACATGCACAGTCATAAAATTTCCATAGTGCATCAGCACTTCACCCGGCATTTCAGCTCCTCCTCCAATCCTCTTTACGAGAGATGTTCACTGAAAAATTGTCAGAGCAGGGGTGAGTATCTTAAATTTTAAATGATAGATACTGACTCAGGTTGTCTCACATTTATACAACTATATATATATATACGCACACACAATCACACGTGGCAATGATTAAGGTCAGAGTATTACTAATCAACCAGGACACACACGCACAAGATCCTTACCGATCAGAATCCACCAGTTGTCACTCGCCCCCTTACACACATCAACTCAATAACATTAACATACAACAATCAGTGACATGATGTTAAGGTCCATGAATCAGAATGCATCTTTTAAACATTTATCAGTCAGAACCCACAATTCTCATTCGGCTATATATATACGCAACTCTTCGGCAACATAACATACATTCATAGAACAGGTTTCAATCATCATCAACAGCATATGCACAGGATATATATATATATATATATATATATATATATATATATATGCATTCATCATCTCATGCATAATCAATTCCAGCAATATCAGCAGTTAATATACACAGATTATTCACTCGGTTCCGCATTCGTGTGTAATCGGTTCTGACGTTGCAACGTAGGCTCTCAGCCTTTTGTACATAGCTCTCAGCTATCATTTCAGCTCCCAGTTGCTTGGCCGTTTTACAGGTACCCAACCGTTTGCCACAGGTGACACCAACGCTCTCAGCGCCAACGGAGGTGTTCACAGGCAGCCCGAGTCCCACTCAAGGGCTACCTTGAGTCCCACTCAAGGATTTTACAGCGTCCCACGCTTTATAACCGATGGTAGTGTCCCACACTACGTGCTCTCAGCACAACGCATCCCATGCGCCACACGCGGATTCATCACACAACATAGAGTTCATGCACAGGATCTTTCACTCAGCCATACATACTTCACATGCAGTCGGTAATACCCATTTTTAGAACTCCACATATTAATCTAACACACACATACTTCCATGCAATCATCATCATAGCTCCATTAGGTGGATACAGTAACATAAAGGTCCAATGCAATCAGTATCAATCAATATCAAGATTCTATAAGTATTCTCATCAACTCAAGCATCACATGCACTCGGTATACAACAGTATCAGGACTTAATCAACGCATGTATCCATATAAGAATCAACAGATTCAGATAAGTATTCTAATCAGCACAACATAACATGCAATCGGTATACAATAGTGTCAGGACTTAATCAACGCATGCATCTTCAAGGGCAATGATAACATGCAACATTCACTCTCACTTATCCTACACTCGGGTACTCCACATGCAGGCACATCATACAAACAGAATGCAGAACCACAATTATTAACACCCGAAACCTGTTCATAACCCATGCATTTAACATGTAAGGTACTCCCCCTACCAACTACGAGACTCCGAGAGACTCTTCTGCTTGGGCGCTGGTCCCTTTTCCTTGCTGCTTCACTCAACACTTTCACTCGTTTAGCCTTCGCTGGAACACTGCTGCCTTCCACGAGTGGTGCAGGGCTGCTTCTGCTTCTGCTTCTGCTTCGACGCTCGTCCTTTACTCGTATAAGGGATCTCTGACTCCTCTGCAGCACCGTCAACGTGGCCTCTGAAACAGGGAGTGGAAACAGAGAGCAGAGAAGGAAAAGAGAAGAAGGAAAACAAGAGAGAAAGAGAAGAAGGAAGAAGAAGAAGAACTCGCAGGGAAATTCTGAAGAATGAATGGCAAGGAAAGCCATCAACCAATTATAAACGCATGCATGAGGGAAAGGAATGGTGGGGTGGGAAAACGTGAGGAGCAGTCTACTCACGTCACCCAGTCCCATCATCATCCACTAAAGCTAATCACCTTTTCAATCAGCATACCTTTTGATTAATTAAGTTAAGGGTAATTAGTGAACAATTTCCACTTCTGAATTATTATTTTAATGGCTTATTTCACCCGGTACATTGTTAAAATTGGGATGTTACACCCAGGGGTCTGAATAAACCATTAAGTTTAGGAGAGGTTGTGTAGCAGTTTCATTTGGGACATTCATCTTCGTCTGACATCGTGAGAGCCTCAGCTAGAGTGTGACTTTCTCATGGTGCCCGCACCTGGTAGACTTCCTACCGTTGTGGTCAACATCATGGGTAGAGTCTGAGCTCTAGTGGCCTTTAGTAATTTAAAATAGCCACCTAATGCGAGAGAACACTATTAGAGGAGCCTTAGAACCAATAAGAGGCCTTCAGAAAAACCTTGTTTAGGGAACACAAGGGGCAACGGTCTTTTTACCTTCATTTTCTTTAAAATTAAAAGATTCTTTTTTCAACAAATGTTTTAAAGAAAAGCCGAATAATTCGACATAGGACAAATGGTTCTCAAGCCCGTTCAAGTTCATTCTTTAAGTTATAGGCTCCTTGAATCATAAATTTTTATGCAAAGTTTTCTCAAAAATTAGACGATCCGAGAGGTCTATAACTTATTCTTTGATACGAAAAATATTTTTAAGAAATAATAGTGACAAGCCAACAAGTTGACTTTATTTTCCTTCTTTTCCTCCTTTAGAAAGTAATTTGAACTTGACAAGTATCCTACTAGCTTAACCTAGTACTTTTGAACGAGACATTCTGAGGAATGGTGAAAGAATGCTCGTCAAGGCTCATGATTGCTTCAATCACTGTTTGTTTTTTTTATTCTCTTTCTTTGTTGTCTCTTTCTTTTTCTTTGCTTTTTCACTAACATATTTTTTAAAAAAACAAAAAAAAACCAAAAAAACAAAAACAAAAACAAAAAAAGAAGGAGAAATCATAAGGAGACACCCTTATAGAACTCAGGCAAGACTCATGGTTGAGATAGATTATGAGACTGTGATTAAAGACGGTTCCTATGATGCCGCAAGCTTTATACGTTCCTCAGGCATAAAACTTTGTAACTAGGAGGTTGTTGAGCTTTCCACGACTTTAATTTCTAATTCAAAGTAATTTGTAATTGTATTAATGACTCGGTATTCCCATTGCTATGCCCAAGGCTTGGGAGCCTTTTTCTTTTTACAATAAGGGCGAAGCATATTGTGTCATATTTTTAAAATTCTATTAATAAATATGTATTTGAATATCTTTTTCTTTGCACCCTTTACCGATTCCCTTTCCCTTTATCCCTCATTCGACCATTCACCTAAATACATATCCAAAAATGATCCACTTGAAGATAGTAAGGTCGCGATCCCATTTCACGACTTTGAGTATTCAGTTGATTGCGCTGACGAAGAGGATAAGGAAGACTATGGTCCCTCACCCAAATTAACCAGGGAACAAAAGGCTACAGAAATTCAGCCCTATCAAGAGGTAATCAAGATCATCAAGATAAAAAGGTCAAGATTGACATTTCCCTGAGTCAAGAACAATAGGTGAAATTGATTAAGTTATTGATAACCTTTGTTTGAAAACGCTGGGGCAATTTATCAAAGGGCGATGGTAACCCTTTCATGACATGATGAACAGGGGTATATCTATCATTTAAGGAAGCTTTGGTATTGACCAACATGGATGGATATGACTTTCCAATGCCTATAAATACAGACATAATCAAGAGATGCTTTGCCAAAAACAAGAAAAAAAATCAAACAAACAAAAAAAAATAATAAATCAAGGTTAGCGTCTTATGCATATACCAACTGGGGCAAGCTGATGCTCTCGCATTGCCATATCGGGGCATGTCCAGAGCACCAAGTAAGTCGTCACCTTTCTATATGGGGAATGAATGTCATCAAGCCAAGAACGTAACAAAAAACAATATTTCATCCTTGTTGCAATCAACCTTAAGGGGGTGTAGCTACTCCTCATGCTAATGTAACCAAGGAAATAGTCTGCCATACTGAGCAACAAAAGTATCAAGGGGATCATTGGAAGGTCAAAAAAAAAATGAAAAAATCAAGAAAAAGAAAAAAAAGAACAAAAACAAAAGCAAAAAAAGAGACTCGGAATGGTCCTTTCTCATTGAGGCAAGAAAAAGGGCTCATCTCATTTCCTTCGTTACATGGCGTTGGGGCAAAGTTGCCTATTTGAAGTTATATCTGTCCTCCAAAAGGATAAAAGTAAATCAAAGGAGGCCAAGCGGGTTCAGTTTCAGTATAATCAACTTAAACTTTTTGTTGTGAAGGATACAACCTTGATTTAAAAAAAACATGTCAGAAAGAAAGAAAAGCTCGCTAGGCTGAAAACCTGAAAATGCGGTCTAGGAAAAAATTAGAGCGACCCGGTGAGTCGAAAACCTAAAAAGACGGCTCAAGCAAAAATTAGGGTCAAGATTTTGGCAAAGCAACTAAAATTCTCTGTACAAGCAGAATAGGATCCGACTGGGCACAAGGATTATAGTTGAATTACTTTCTTGGAAGTAAGATCGAAGGATAAACTCGTCGTTGTGATACAGGATCAAGATTCTTGTTGTTCTCAGGGATTCACTGGAGGATCTACAAACCCTATTACATCCCCTACTTCCAAACTCTTTAACCACATTTGTTTCTTTTTTTTGCATTTGATTTCCCTGTGTCTTTTCTGGTACTTGATCAACCCACATAAATAAAGTTGCTACCTTTTCAATACGCATTTATACATGAGTTTAAATGTGACAAAACATGTGTTTTAACAAAATAAAATAAGGCAATGACAATTATTTTCACAAAAAAAAAAGTCATGGGAGTGAGAGGCTTCTGTTATTTGTTAGCACCTCAGACAAGCATCACAAGGACCGCGCTAAATACATGCTCAGAAGAGAAAATCACCTCATTCATCCATTTTAAACATGATTTTACTTTCCTGTCGCCAAATACGACATACTTTAAATTTCCAGTCGCCGAGCCGGGCACCCTTTTACTTTCCTGTCGCCAAACATGGCATCCTTTAACTATCCAATCACCGAACGGGGCATAATTTTACTTTCCAGCAGCTAAGCGAAGCACCATTTTATTAGCCGAGCGGGGCACCATTTTACTTTCTAGTAGCCGATCGGGGCACCATTTTACTTTCGAGTAGCCGAGCGGGGCACCATTTTACTTTCCAGCAGCCGACCGTGGCACAATTTTACTTTTCAGTAGCCGAGCGGGGCTCCATTTTACTTTCCAGCAGCCGAGCGTAGCACAATTTTACTTTTCAGTAGCCGAGCAGGGCACCATTTTACTTTCCAGCAGCCGAGCGGGGCACAATTTTACTTTCTAGCAGCCGAGCGGGGCACCATTTTACTTTCTAGCAGTCAAGCGGGGCACCATTTTACTTTCTAGTAGCTAAGCGGGGCACTATTTTACTTTCCAGCAGCTAAACGGGGTACCATTTTACTATCCAGTAGCCGAGCGGGGCACTATTTTACTTTTTAGTGGCCGAACGGGGATCCATTTTACTTTCTAACAACCGAACGGGGAACAAATTTACTTTCCAATAGCCGAGCGGGGCATCATTTTACTTTCTAGCAACCGAGCGGGGAACAATATTACTTTCTAGCAGCCGAGCAGGGCACTATTTTACTTTTTAGTAGCCAAGCGAGGAACCATTTTACTTTCCAGCAGGCGAGCGGGGCACAATTTTACTTTCCAGTAGCCGAGCGGGGCACCATTTTACTTTCCAACAGCCGAGCGGGGCACAATTTTACTTTCTAGCAGCCGAGCAGGGAACCATTTTACATTCTAGCAGCCGAGCGGGGTACCATTTTACTTTCTAGTAGCCGAGCGAGGCACCATTTTACTTTTCAGCAGTTGAGCGGGGCACCATTTTACTTTCTAGTAGCCAAGCGGGGCACCATTTTACTTTCCAGCAGCCGAACAAGGCACAATTTTACTTTCCAGTAGCCGAGCGGGGCACTATTTTACTTTCCAACAGCCGAGCGGGGCATAATTTTACTTTCTAGCAGCCGAACGGGGCACCATTTTACTTTCTAGTAGCCGAGCAAAGCACCATTTTACTTTTTAGTAGCCGAGCAGGGCACCATTTTACTTTCCAGCAGCTGAGCAGGCACCATTTTACTTTCCAGTAGCTGAGCGGGGCACCATTTTACTTCCCAGTAACCGAGCGGGGCACCATTTTACTTTGTAGTAGCCGAGCGGGGCACAATTTTACTTTCCAGCAGCCGAGCGAGGCACAATTTTACTTTCTAGTAACCGAGCTGGGCACCATTTTACTTTCCAGCAGCCGACCGTGGCATAATTTTACTTTTCAGTAGCCGAGCGGGGCACCATTTTACTTTCCAGCAGCCGAGCGTAGCACAATTTTACTTTTCAGTAGCCGAGCGGGGCACCATTTTACTTTCCAGCAGCCGAGCGGGGCACAATTTTACTTTCTAGCAGCCGAGCGGGGCACCATTTTACTTTCTAGCAGTCAAGCGGGGCACCATTTTACTTTCTAGTAGCTAAGCGGGGCACCATTTTACTTTCCAGCAGCTAAACGGGGTACCATTTTACTATCCAGTAGCCGAGCGGGGCACTATTTTACTTTTTAGTGGCCGAACGGGGCACCATTTTACTTTCTAACAACCGAACGGGGAACAAATTTACTTTCCAATAGCCGAGCGGGGCATCATTTTACTTTCTAGCAACCGAGCGGGGAACAATATTACTTTCTAGCAGCCGAGCAGGGCACCATTTTACTTTTTAGTAGCCAAGCGGGGAACCATTTTACTTTCCAGCAGGCGAGCGGGGCACAATTTTACTTTCCAGTAGCCGAGCGGGGCACCATTTTACTTTCCAACAGTCGAGCGGGGCACAATTTTACTTTCTAGCAGCCGAGCAGGGTACCATTTTACATTCTAGCAGCCGAGCGGGGTACCATTTTACTTTCTAGTAGCCGAGCGGGGCACCATTTTACTTTCCAGCAGTTGAGCGGGGCACCATTTTACTTCCTAGTAGCCAAGCGGGGCACCATTTTACTTTCCAGCAGCCGAACAGGGCACAATTTTACTTTCCAGTAGCCGAGCGGGGCACTATTTTACTTTCCAACAGCCGAGCGGGGCATAATTTTACTTTCTAGCAGCCGAACGGGGCACCATTTTACTTTCTAGTAGCCGAGCAAAGCACCATTTTACTTTTTAGTAGCCGAGCAGGGCACCATTTTACTTTCCAGCAGCTGAGCAGGGCACCATTTTACTTTCCAGTAGCTGAGCGGGGCACCATTTTACTTCCCAGTAACCGAGCGGGGCACCATTTTACTTTGTAGTAGCCGAGCGGGGCACAATTTTACTTTCCAGCAGCCGAGCGAGGCACAATTTTACTTTCCAGTAACCGAGCGGGGCACCATTTTACTTTCCAGCAGCCGACCGTGGCATAATTTTACTTTTCAGTAGCCGAGCGGGGCACCATTTTACTTTCCAACAGTCGAGCGTAGCACAATTTTACTTTTCAGTAGCCGAGCGGGGCACCATTTTACTTTCCAGCAGCCGAGCGGGGCACAATTTTACTTTCTAGCAGCCGAGCAGGGCACCATTTTACTTTCTAGCAGTCAAGCGGGGCACCATTTTACTTTCTAGTAGCTAAGCGGGGCACTATTTTACTTTCCAGCAGCTAAACGGGGTACCATTTTACTATCCAGTAGCCGAGCGGGGCACTATTTTACTTTTTAGTGGCCGAACGGGGCACCATTTTACTTTCTAACAACCGAACGGGGAACAAATTTACTTTCCAATAGCCGAGCGGGGCATCATTTTACTTTCTAGCAACCGAGCGGGGAACAATATTACTTTCTAGTAGCCGAGCAGGGCACCATTTTACTTTTTAGTAGCCAAGCGGGGAACCATTTTACTTTCCAGCAGGCGAGTGGGGCACAATTTTACTTTCCAGTAGCCGAGCGGGGCACCATTTTACTTTCCAACAGTCGAGCGGGGCACAATTTTACTTTCTAGCAGCCGAGCAGGGTACCATTTTACATTCTAGCAGCCGAGCGGGGTACCATTTTACTTTCTAGTAGCCGAGCGGGGCACCATTTTACTTTCCAGCAGTTGAGCGGGGCACCATTTTACTTTCTAGTAGCCAAGCGGGGCACCATTTTACTTTCCAGCAGCCGAACAGGGCATAATTTTACTTTCCAGTAGCCGAGCGGGGCACTATTTTACTTTCCAACAGCCGAGCTGGGCATAATTTTACTTTCTAGCAGCCGAACGGGGCACCATTTTACTTTCTAGTAGCCGAGCAAAGCACCATTTTACTTTTTAGTAGCCGAGCAGGGCACCATTTTACTTTCCAGCAGCTGAGCAGGGCACTATTTTACTTTCCAGTAGCTGAGCGGGGCACCATTTTACTTCCCAGTAGCCGAGCGGGGCACCATTTTACTTTGTGGTAGCCGAGCGGGGCACAATTTTACTTGCCAGCAGCCGAGCGGGGCACAATTTTACTTTCCAGTAACCGAGCGGGGCACCATTTTACTTTCCAACAGTCGAGCAGGACTAAATTTTACTTTCCAGTAGCCGAGCGGGGCACCATTTTACTTTCCAGTAGCCGAGCGGAGCACTATTTTACTTTCCAGTAGCCGAGCAGGACACTATTTTAGTTTCCGGTCGCTAAACGGGGCACTATTTTACTTTCTTCTCGCTAACCATGGCATCATTTTATTTTCCAGTCACCGAGCGGGGCACTATTTTACTTACCTGTCGCCAAACATGGCATCCTTTTCATTTCTAGTCGTCGAGCATGACATCCTTTAAATTTTCAGTCGCCAAGCATGGCATCATTTAAATTTCCAATTGCCGAGCGGGGTACTATTTTACTTCCTTTCGCCGAAAAGGGCACCATTTTGATTTCCTTTTCGCCAAACATGGCATTCTTTAAAGCTAGCGCCCTTGACAAAATTGGTTTGCTCAGTCTTTACTTATCCCTTAATGCAACACAGTAAGGGAAAAGTAAAGAGGGGCAAGCTGTTGCTACCTAATTTTGTCCGGGCCCATTTAAAAATTTCAAAATATAAAAAATAATAAAAATACAAAAAAATACAAAAATAAAAAATAAAAAATAATTTTTTTAGGAATTATTTTGAAGAAAAAAAGTGAACTTGTGGGTTTGTTTGAATTTTAAATTATTAATCTGGGCTTTGATTTTTAAAATTTCTAAATCCTTATCAGAACCATAACTTTTGGAGCTTCTAGACTTAGAAATTTTTAAAATTCAAGAAGGAAGTTTAAAATTTGAATTTCATAAGGGATCAGATTTTAGAAAACTAGCTATGTACCCGTGCGGACACACGGGTTATGACCATTGATTAAAATTATTAACTAATATGTTATATTAATTGTTGTAATATTTGTAACATAATATACCATGTAATATACAAAAAATCAAATATAGAATGTCATATATATATGATGGATATCATATATATGGTATGTTATATATGTATATCAAAAGATATAACCATAGATTTTATACATGTAATGTTTATCCAAAAACACATGTCTGATGATGCTTCAAAAATGTCAATACCACAGTCCCTGAAATTCAAGACTTGTTGTCAATGAAGGGTTTCATGTAATTGTATTTCTCTCTACCATTTTTGGTGTTAGAGAATGAAATAATAATTTAATAAAGTGTAAATTATCAAATTGTAAGTTTGGTGTAATCATTGGAATGAAAAGTATAATAATAAGTAACGAACCTTATCTATAGGTTTTCAAAAACTTCTCTGTATACTACATTGGTAGTAGTATTTGATGCTTTGCCTTCTTGATCATGTATTAAAATATGCAATCCCTCCTTACTTTGCACTTTAGATAGTGCTACATAGAGTTGTCCATGACTAAAAATAGGCTTTGGTAAATATAACCCAACATGTGCCAAAGATTGACCTTGTGATTTGTTAATGGTCATAGCAAATGAAACCATGAATGGAAATTGCCTTCTAATAAGCTTGAAAGGCCATGACGATTGAGAGGGAGACAAATTCATTCTTGGAATATAAGTTAGGTGACCTATGTTTTTACCAGAAATAATCTTTGCTTCAATAACATGATTTCCAAGTCTTGTAACATTAAGCCTTGTACCATTGCATAGCCCCTCTGATTGATCCAAATTCCTTAACAACATAATTGGAGTGCCAACCTTCAATTTTATTTTATGATTAGGCAGCCCTGATGTTTTCAATGAATTTAGAAATTCTGAAGTTACACTTTCAAATGCTGGATTTTGTAATTTATCTGATTTGTCAATAGTATCAGCACTGTAATACTCCTTTTTATCTCCAGGTATGAATGACATGACATACTCATTTATTTTATCAACAACTTCCACTGTAGAGGCAAGTATAGCTCTAGATTGTAAGAATTCTGCATTGTTGTATAGTTGTAACAAATTAGGATATGTAGCATTGACAATGGCCTCCAGAGGATCATTATAATCCTTAATAAAAAACTCACTTGGGATAGTTATTTCAGCAAAACCATCGTTAGGCTGACCAAAATTACCATCTCCTATATCCAGCAACCATTGAGAGAATTGTTTAAGTGATGTGCAGTCAGTATTTGTTGAATTGCTTTCCAAGCGCATATTTTTTGTCAGGCTTAAATGAAGTAGTACATGGCATTGAAGATGGTAGATCATTTATTTCCCTGCCACTTATGTTTTCTTTGCCAAATCTGTTCATTAGGTCCAATCTAAAAGAGTTTGCTTGCATGCTGATGGAAGTTTGCTTTGATGATGAAAGATTATTGGAAAGTAAGTTTTTATTAAATGCTGAATCACAGGAAGTAGCCGGTGCCATAGAATTATGATGCCAATAAGTATTTCCAAATGATGAAGTCATATCAGCCAATAGAGTGTATTGTGTAGTACGATGAAAAAGTATTCCATGTTGTAAGTTAATGTAAGGACTGTGGACATGCTTTTGCTTACCTGTAATTATAGACAAATAGCTTTAATTGTAAAACTTCAATTACAATGGAGTTTTTTGTTACTGCATAATGTCAAATGAAATAGTAAGATTTGTATAAATATGTCATTATCAATTGTGTATATACCTTGACAGATATTTCCATTGTTTGTTGTCTTATTTGTCTTCTCTAGGAGTATCAATTTTCTTTTTTTCCTTGCTTGAGCACTTTGATCCATTTATTCTTTTACTATACAAATAGAAATTGTATATTAATAATGTTAATGAGCAGACTTCAGCATATTGTATTATAATGCATTTTGCTTAAAGGATAAAAGGGTACCTTAGAATGAAGAACGAAGAATTAGTGTGTTGTGGTGGTTATCATGATTCTCCCAATCTATCCAATGCGGTGGACCTTTCACCTTTTTATCTTTTACAGGTTGTTATTCTGCAAAGATACTCAATAAGGAATTAGTTTCATCATCAATGGTGCTTCAGCATTCCCACTTCATGTTTTATCTTGTGAATGGTACAACACCTAATTTTTGTCCTTTCCAGAAAAAATAGTGGTGATGAACTATTGCTTTAATAGATTAAGTAAAATATATAATAATATTTTCCCTCCAACTCATACGGGAAATTTTAAATATAAGGTCCAATAATAAACAATAGCTTTTTGAAGTGGGACAAAAAATATTAATGTGTGTTGACAATCAAAAAAGTTAAACATGAAAAGAATGCTTTGGTGTGTAACAGAGAAAAAAAAGATAAGCATATAGATACCAGAGAGTAATCATACCACTCTATGCCTTATATATTTCTAGATTGCACTTACCGAATTCCAATGAAAGGCAAAGAGATTGAATTGACAATGCACTGTCTATCTTCTCTTGTAATAAATATGACATGACACTATTTAATAAACTGAGTATAGCAAAATAATCTTGAGATAAAAGATTACCCACAACACAATTTCCCTTTTCAGCTACCTCTTCAATCTGGAATACAATAAATATAATTAAGTAAATAATGAGGAGTTCCGTCGCTTGGAACCCCTTTGTTCTATTCGTGCTCGGGTGTGTCTTAAGAATTACCGAGAGCTTGTTCTCGGGTATGTCTTAAAGATTGCCTAGAGCCTGTGCTCGGCCCCATATTCAAAGTTGCCGAGAGCTTGTGCTCGGGTTTATCTTCAAGATTGTCTTCGACTCCGAGTGATATTCCCAGGTGGAAAGATTTCCGAGAGAGGACTGAACTTCGACTCTGAATGATCCTTTCGGTTTTTCAACTTCTGAGTGATGCATTTCCAAGTGGGTCACTTCCGAGGGAAGTACTTCTGAGCGAAGAAAGGCTCTGACTTCGAATGAGTAGTTTTCAGGCAGATATTTTCGAGTGAATAATTCCCGAGTGAATCAATTATGAAGGAAAAATCTGACTTTGAATGAGCATTTTTCGGGCAGATATCTCCGAGTGGGTCACTTCCGAGGGAAGTACTTCCGAGTGGAGAAAAGCTTTGACTTTGAATGTGTTTTTAAAGCAGAGACATTTTCGAGCGAATCACCTCCGAGTGAATCAATTCTGAATGAAAAGAGGCTCTGATTTCGAATGGGTACTTCTCGGGCAGAGAAATTTTCGAGTGAAGAATTCCTAAGTGAATCAATTTTGAACGAAAAGGGGCTCTGACTTCGAATGAGCACTTTTCAAGCTGAGATATTCCTGACTGATATTTCTGAGTGGGGTTCCATACATCCGAGTGGGATGTCTTCGAGTGAGACATTTACGAGTGGGTCACTTTGGAGGGAAGTACTTCCGAGCGAAAAAAGGCTCCGACTTTGAATGAGTGTTTTTCTAGCATACATTTTCGAGCGAATCACCTCTGAGTGAATCAATTCTGAACGAAAAGAGCCTCTGACTTCGAATGGGTACTTCTCAGGCAGAGAAATTGCCGAGTGAAGAATTCCTGAGTGAATCAATTCTGAACGAAAAGGGGCTCTGACTTCGAATAAGCACTTTTCAGGCAGAGATATTTCTGACTGAGATATTTCTGAGTGGGGTTCCATACATCCGAGTGGGATGTCTCCGAGTGAGACATTTCCGAGTGGGTCACTTTGGAGGGAAGTACTTCCAAGCGAAAAAAGGCTCCGACTTTGAATGAGTGTTTTTCTAGCAGACATTTTCGAGCGAATCACCTCCGAGTGAATCAATTCTGAATGAAAAGAGCCTCTGACTTTGAATGGGTATTTCTCGGGCAGACATATTTTTGAGTGAATAATTCCTGAGTGAATCAATTCTGAACGAAAAGGGGCTCTGACTTCGAATGAGCACTTTTCAGGCAGAGATATTTCTGACTGAGATATTTCTAAGTGGGGTTCCATACATCCGAGTGGGATGTCTCCGAGTGAGACATTTCCGAGTGGGTCACTTTGGAGGGAAGTACTTCCGAGTGAAAAAAGGCTCCGACTTTGAATGGGTGTTTTTCTAGTAGACATTTTCAAGCGAATCACCTCCGAGTGAATCAATTCTGAACAAAAAGAGCCTCTGACTTCGAATGGGCACTTCTCGGGTAGAGAAATTACCGAGTGAAGAATTCCTGAGTGAATCAATTTTGAACGAAAAGGGGCTCTGACTTCGAATGAGCATATTTTAGGCAGAGATATTTCTGACTGAGATATTTCTGAGTGGGGTTCCATACATCCGAGTGGGATGTCTCCGAGTGAGACATTTTCAAGTGGGTGACCTTGGAGGGAAGTACTTCCGAGCGAAAAAAGGCTCCGACTTTGAATGAGTGTTCTCTAGCAGACATTTATGAGCGAATCACCTCCGAGTGAATCAATTCTGAATGAAAACAGGCTCTGACTTCGAATGGGTTCTTCTCGAGCAGAGAAATTTCTGAGTGAATAATTCCTGAGTGAATCAATTCTGAAAGAAAAGGGGCTCTGACTTTGAATGAGCACTTTTCAGGCAGAGATATTTCTGAGTGGGTTCCATACATCTAAGTGGGATGTCTCCTAGTGAGACATTTCCGAGTGGGTCACTTTCGAGGGAAGTACTTCCGAGCGAAGAAAGGCTCCGACTTTGAATGAGTGTTTTTTAAGCAGAGACATTTTCAAGCGAATCACCTCTGAGTGAATCAATTCTAAACGAAAACAGGCTCTGACTTCGAATGGGTACTTCTCGGGCAGAGAAATTTTCGAGTGAAGAATTCCTGAGTGAATCAATTCTGAACGAAAAGGGGCTCTGACTTCGAATGAGCACTTTTCAGGCAGAGATATTTCTGACTGAGATATTTCTAAGTGGGGTTCCATACATCCGAGTGGGATGTCTCCGAGTGAGACATTTCCGAGTGGGTCACTTTGGAGGGAAGTACTTCCGAGCGAAAAAAGGCTCCGACTTTGAATGGGTGTTTTTCTAGTAGACATTTTCAAGCGAATCACCTCCGAGTGAATCAATTCTGAACAAAAAGAGCCTCTGACTTCGAATGGGCACTTCTCGGGTAGAGAAATTACCGAGTGAAGAATTCCTGAGTGAATCAATTTTGAACGAAAAGGGGCTCTGACTTCGAATGAGCATATTTTAGGCAGAGATATTTCTGACTGAGATATTTCTGAGTGGGGTTCCATACATCCGAGTGGGATGTCTTCGAGTGAGACATTTTCAAGTGGGTGACCTTGGAGGGAAGTACTTCCGAGCGAAAAAAGGCTCCGACTTTGAATGAGTGTTCTCTAGCAGACATTTATGAGAGAATCACCTCCGAGTGAATCAATTCTGAATGAAAACAGGCTCTGACTTCGAATGGGTACTTCTCGAGCAGAGAAATTTCCGAGTGAATAATTCCTGAGTGAATCAATTCTGAAAGAAAAGGGGCTCTGACTTTGAATGAGCACTTTTCAGGCAGAGATATTTCTGAGTGGGTTCCATACATCTAAGTGGGATGTCTCCTAGTGAGACATTTCCGAGTGGGTCACTTTCGAGGGAAGTACTTCCGAGCGAAGAAAGGCTCCGACTTTGAATGAGTGTTTTTTAAGCAGAGACATTTTCAAGCGAATCACCTCTGAGTGAATCAATTCTAAACGAAAACAGGCTCTGACTTCGAATGGGTACTTCTCGGGCAGAGAAATTTTCGAGTGAAGAATTCCTGAGTGAATCAATTCTGAACGAAAAGGGGCTCTGACTTCGAATGAGCACTTTTCAGGCAGAGATATTTCTGAGTGGGGTTCCATACATCCGAGTGGGATGCCTCCGTGTGAGACATTTCCGAGTGGGTCACTTTGGAGGGAAGTACTTCCGAGTGAAAAAAGGCTCCGACTTTAAATGAGTGTTTTTCTAGCAGACATTTTCGAGCGAATCACCTCCGAGTGAATGAATTCTGAACAAAAAGAGGCTCTGACTTTGTTGTGTATCTCACTAATGTTGTTTTCCTTGCGAGGCATGAGTCTACTAAATGTACATAAAACAATATTTCATTAATCTGGATGAAGATTTTTGGTATATACTTTAAAATATAAAAAAAAGATTAACACTTTTGAACAATTTGATTTTTAGAGAAAAGAAAAAGTTAAACATTCTATAGCAATATCCATATCTAATCATAAAAAACATGATTTTTTTCATAAAAAATGATTGACATTTTTAAAGAAAAAAGGTGAAGCAGACATGCAAGAGTTTAACACCAACTTACCTTTGAAAATAGAATTAAAAGCAAAACTTAAGGGGAAAGATAATGGTGAAGCAACTATGCAAGAAGTAGAACAAAAAGAAGAACATAAGAAATGGGGCTTCTGCATGTACCTTTTACTATTAGAGAAGAAGAATAAGAAGAAGAAGGTAAAACAACTATGCAAGAAGAAGAAGCAAAAGAAGAGTATGAGAAACAGAGCTTGTGTCTGAGAAATACAGAAAAAATAACAGGTGAGGTGACATTGTTAGGAAGAAGAAGTGTATAGCAACGGAGGCCCAACTCTTGTACTTTTTTATTAATTTTATTTTTTATTTTTTATAAAGAAAAAGAAAAAATAATAGGTTCTGAGGTGACATTGTCAGCAAAAAGAAGTGTGTAGTAACTGAGAAGAAAGGTCTTGTACTTTGATGGATGATTATTAATAAATTTTATTTTTTAGAAACAAATAAAGAAAAAAACAACAGGTTGACATGTGGATTGTCAGGGGCTTGTTTTACATAGAAGATAGATTAGAAAAAGAAAGAAATAGAGCTTTTTAAATAAGATAAGATAAAATTTTTAAATAAATGAGTATATTATAGAATGTGATAAGGTTTTGTAATATATATATATATATATATATATATATATAAGATAGAGTTTTGAATATATAAATATATATATATATATATAATCAACTTCAATTTTTATAATTATATTAATCAAGTTAATCCTATTATCTATATGCTATACGATAATGAAAAAAAGAAATGGATATTATTTAATTATTATATTATAAGCCTAAGAGAATTAGAGATAACACAATTGAAAAAGGCTTATTTTATTATTATATAAGAGATCACACAATTAAGAAGGAAATAGGGTTTTGAAGCAACTAATGGTATATATATATTTATGAAGACAAAATGCTGGAGGAGATTCAATTGATATGGGAATTTACGTAATTCAAGAGGGAGGCTGGACAATTACTCCACATAAGGCACAACAAAAAAAAAGTGATAGATAATTGATTTTACGCTATTAAGAGGGGAAATTAGATATATATAAATTCACACTACAGGAGAGGTGGAGGTTTTTTTTATATAAGAACATATACTAGCACACAGTTATTTGAGGCAAGCAATTCAATTCACGTAAACCGAAAAAATAAAGAAAAAGGTTCACGTAAACAAATAATTAACCAGGTATTTTCTCTTTTTCCTTTCAATTTGTTTGTTATGATTGAATGTAATCCTAGTCTCTTAAAGAATTAAATTATGAAATCATTTTCCCTTTAGAAAAATTCTAATAATTAGCATCATAAAGTACCTGTTAATGTTTGTTATTAACCATGTTTAGAGTATTACATTCGTAAAAATAGATAGCAAAATTAATATTGGACAAGACGTCCTGTTAACCTATACTTAATTTCTAGAGTATATTAGTAATGCCAATAGGTAACAAAAATTAATATATTCACATTAGGGACCAATTTGGACGAGACGTCCTATTGGCCTAAATTTTCAAATAAAAATAAGCCTTTAATTGTCTCAGAAATAATTTCGACCATAAAAATATTTTGATAACTAATTTGGGATCTTTATAGATTCTTTGGACAAGAAGTCCTATTAATCTAGGTCTCCAAATAAACTTTTCCTTCTTAAATCAATCTAGACTATTAAGTTTCTCTCTAGAATATAATAAAATTAATAAAATCCAAGGTTCTTTTTTTAAAAAAAGGTAATACATCACTTGAATCAATTTGGACGAGATGTCTTGTTGATTGATATTTTTTAAATCTCGACGTTTTTCAATCTAGTTCGAATTTTCTAAAATAACACAAAGAACTACGTAACCCTGATTTCCCCTAGCGCTTGGGGAATACGTAGGACCGGGAACAATTATTCCTGTCGGGCCCAAATTAAAAAAATAAATATATCTCATTAACTCAAAAAATAAAATTATAACACATTTTAATGACAACTTGATTAATTTGGACGAGACATCCTATTAATCACAAAATTTATAATTTTAAAATTATTAAATCAAAAACAAATCCATAAGGCATCTCTAAGAGGTTTAAATTATAAATTAGTAAGATTATTCAAACTTAAATAATTTAGGGTAACCGTTTAGAACGGACAGTGTGGGGTGCTAATACCTTCCCCACCTGTAATCAGACTCCCGAACTTAAAATCTTGATTTAGGACCGGTACCTTCACGTTAAGGTTTTTCTGATGTTTTACCTTAAAAACATTAGTGGCGACTCCACGGTTTCCGAAGGGAACTCGGGAAACTTATTTTCTTTTTACGGTCAATCTGCCGCCATGATCAAGGTCGCGACATATATGTATGTTGATGTGTGAAATATATCTACATGACTATTTATTGATAAGTAACTGATACCTCATTTAAAGTTTAGATCATATAATTACAATTATGTTGAGAGAAGGAATTGATTATGTCTAGGAACTGGATAGGCCATATTTTGATCCGTGAGATTTTGGAACTTCCGGACAAGTTAGACATCTCCATTAAGCATTTAAGATGTGTCGGGACTGCTTGGGATTGTAATTTTCGGTAGGGCCCTTTTTAAGCTTGTTTCAAGCTTATAATTTCTGTTTCCGTTGTTTAAGCCGCGTGTCGCTTAGGTTTTTAGGATTAATTTGTCGCGGTTGTTTTAATCATGTCTCTAATTTTTATTAAACGATGGGGATTAATTCTAGGAATTTAGGTGGGATGCCGCACCTAACATCGTTGATACTTATGTAATAACATAACACATCTGAGCCATTGATTATAGGGATGGCAAAACAGGCTGGATCATCGGGTCCTAGCCCGCCTCGCCAAAGCCTGTTAAAATAGGGCCAGGCTGGCCTACCCCGCCTAAATAAACAGGCAAAAAATTAAGGTTCGTTCTGCCTAATGGCGGGCCCAACGGGCCGATAGGTTGGCCTGCCAAAACCAAAACTGTGTTTTTTTAGAAAAGATGGCGGGTTGACCCACGGGCTTGTCAATTTTCTTAAAAGTGTTAACTTCAAATAAAAAATCTACAAATAATTTTTTAAAAAAATCAAAAAAAATTAAAAGAAATATACAAGAGATGTCATTTTTTAAAAATTTCAGAAAATAAAAATATATATTTTAATAAATAAAATATAAATTATTTTATTATTAATATTTTAAAAAAATTTCTTTAAGGAGGGCCGTCGGGCCAACCCGCTCCGCTAACGTTTTGACCCACCAAATTGGCAGGCTAAGCGGGCCGGGTCATGGCAAGACAAGTTCAAAAAATTTGTCCAACCCACTTATTTTAACAGGCTTGACAAGTCAATCCGTTTTACCATCTCTAATTAACCACTGCATTTCAAATCCATGACTATTATTACAGATTGAAACCTTTTTCCTTTTCCTACGAGGGTAGAACATTGTTTTACTTTTCCCCTTGTGAAGGGGAGTCTTAGTGCCTATGGATTCACATAATAATATAAGCATAAAATGGGAAAAAAAACCGATAATGGCATCATTAATTTTTCATCATTATTAGATCACAAACAACAATGTTAAGAAATTAAAAGTGATTTTTATATTAAATATATAATCCTGGAACTTCCTTGGGAATAAGGAGACATTGCAAAGACAACAACCTAAATGAAAATTTTGTATTTTTATTCCTTATCCCTTTTCTTTTAAATCATTGTTGGTTCCCGATACCACTATGATGCGACTTCGTAAACATGCAAATCAGCTTATCTGATTCATATGCGAAGTAGCACAATGAAAACTCTTAAATGCTATGAATATTACCACAAGTACAACAGAGTTATTACATGGGAATATAATGCCCCACCAAAAAACGTCAAATAATATCCGTCGGGTAAATCACTTCTTGATCCCCCAAGGGCATGAAAAGAATCAAAATCACATTCTTCAAATCACTTGTATTAACAAGTAAACATAAAGCCAACAGTTAAAACCTGTTGACACCTAAAACCATGGCATTTTCGGAGTACTATAGATTCCTTTGAAACTTTGGTTTCCATATCTGCTGACTTTTTTGCACCTGTTTAGGTCCCGAGGATGAGCTCTCAGAGTTTGTTCCTTGTTTGGCATTTTGAATGTGACGTTTTGGCGGTGGATGCAGGAGCACGGGTTTTGGCACTTGTGGCCGAGTTTGGTGAAAGTAACCTCCATTGTAATTTATGAAAGCAGGTTTTGTGATGAATCTTGATACCTGTTGTGGTGCTAAGTGGGTCAAAAGTGAATCTGGAGTTGGATTTTTTGAGTTAAGCAAACTGTATGTCCTCAAAAATGCCTCAGATATCTTTTTCATCTGCCCCGCACTGACAGATCTTGCAGTATTCTGTGGCTGCTCAAAAGGGTCCTCAACCTAACCAACCAAAAGTCAGATACAAATATCAATAGCAGAACATGAGAAAATATGTATTATAGAATCAAACATTTGCCAGTTGCCACTAGAGCATTGGCTCAGGAGTAGGAAAGCCCAAAAGAAATCAAGCGTTGTTGTGGCAATAACTAAACATAGCCCATCCTCAAAACAAAAACCAGTGTCGCCCAAAAAAGGTAGAGAGGAACATAATGTTAGAGTAAAAAGGATATTACAAATATTTGATAAGTCTTGGGTAGCCATCTCATGTTGTTCTTTATCTGTTCCCATTGTCCAGTATATGGGCTAATTCCCAGCTCTGGGGCCCATGAATCCATCTGAACAAACTGCAGGAACACACAACACACTGTAATGATTATTGTATGTAAATAATGCCTGGAGGGGGATACAATACAACAACATCGTTGATCCATGTTTTACTTATATTAGCTATAAGCTATAAGTTATATGAGCAGGTACACACAAAAATACCAGATGTTAAACGGAGAGCATACAAATGTGAATGCCTTCTAGCAGTACTAATTGAAGGTAATACAATTAAGAAAAAACAATTCACCTTTCTAAGGAATTCAACAAAAAGTTCAGGCAAAGGCTTTCTGTTAATTGACCTCGACTTGTCTGATATGAACTGGTTTATGTTGGCCTCACATGTTTGTGCTATAAGATTCACTGCATCATCTCTAACACCTTCATAAATTACACCACCATAAAGGTTACATAACTTATGTAACTCGACAATTCAAAAGGTGGATCTGGCCTTTTTAATATATACAAGTAAATTGAAAATTCTAATTCATATGCTGTTTTAAGAAACATAACAAGCATTTTGAACATTCCAAGCACATAAAACGAAAAATGGCATAGGGTTGCTGGCTGTCAATGATGTTGAACAAGTTTTTTGTACTTCCCCTCAGACTGCACTACAGACCAAGTAGCATTGCCTTGAAGGAGAGCAAAAGGAAGATGTAAGAGATAGTCATAGGGTCCCTCCTTGAAAGCACTAAATAATTACAAAGGAGAGACAGAGAACAAAGGTAATAGACATCTCCATACACAAGCCTGTGGCCCACTGATCTGTCATCAGAGCTTATTGTTTGTCAACCCATAACCTACGACTCACTATTCATTTAAAAAATATTATCCAAAAGCCCAAGAAACCAAAATCAATCCCGTCAAACTACGATAATGATCATGACTCCCATGGTTTCATAAAGAGGATTAATTCTTAAAATTCAATTAAAAACAAAAACTACCCAAGCAAAGTGTAAAATAATGTGAGGAATAAAAGAGATAGCAGGAGTAAGCTGAAGTCTTGGCATTGCAATAAGTTGTAGGAATTTACAGAATTCCTAACATTGATGCATGCACTCAACCTGAAGATCCAACAGAAATTGAATATTATAGCTTTCTACAAGCAGGTTCAGCTTCTAGAAAGCTCACGTCAATATCATGAGTTCTAAAATAATGATGTTTCACACTAGAAATGAAAGATAAAACATACCCATAAGAGCATCAACCATATTGCCAGGGTATATATCTTTAAGTGGTGGAAGAATTGCAGGAACACATGTCTGAAAATGAAGGGAAACATTGCATGAGTCAGAGAACAAAGATCCATCTATTATTTTCAAGAAGCAACTAACAGTTAAAACATATCATAGTGGATGCGCCTACTGTTTTAGGGCTTGTCTGGTTTCAGAGAACAATTTTTTTTTCAGTTTACATTTCCCAAAACAATTACAAAATTGTCACCTTGCTTTCCATTTTCTTTTCTATTTTCAAATTTATAAATGATGAAAACAAAAAAAAAAAAAATAAGTACCATTACCTATAAAAATCTTTGAAACCAAGAAATAAAATGAAAATAAGGTAGCAATTCTGTAAATATTTATGAAAGCGAGAAAAACAAACAACAAATATAACAAAACAATAGTTCATGCATGTAACTGGAACATAAGACTCAAAAAGCACCTAGTACCTTTTTCAAGACAAGGCGACAAAAGACACCTTCAAATGGTTAAATAATAGACTTACATGTAGAAAGATGAATAGGTATACAGAAAAATGCATGTGGCATTCCAGCAAAACCTCATTCCAAAATTCAAATTATAAATAAAAAACACAGATGCATAGTAGTCAATCCCAAAACGCATTGCGTCACGGGCAACCTCAAAAATGGGATCGCGGCGTCACGGAGCAAATCGCAAACGCTATTTTACACTATCGCGGGTAAAATAATAAATAAATAAATAAATATTGTATATGCAAAGAGAAAACAGAGATAACTAACTAAAAATATTACAAATGCATAAGCCTTAACCAGAAACTAATATTATCCAATGAAAAACCCTGTCTAAATCCATGAACTCATAATATAAAGATTAAAATTCCACAAATCAAAGAACCAAAGATATGTAGAAATAGAAATATGTCACAAAATCAAACCCTTTTTCTTCTACAAAAGTTCCTCTGTTTTCTGTTGCCAAAACAAAGGAAAATAAAGGAAGAAGAACAATAACAAGAAAAGAAGAGATGTTGAGATGAGATGCAAAGAGTTAAGGAGTGAGTTTTGAAGGTGATCATGGGTACGGGTGAGGGAAAGAGAGAAAGAGACAAAACAGGATGATAAGCCAGAATAGGGAGTCATGCGTCAAAAGAAGGTGGGGATGGTCACCAAAGACTAAAACGAAGGTGGGGGTGGTTGCCAAAGTATAAAATGATGGTGGGGGTGGTCGCCAGAGTTTGAAAGTAAGGTGGGGATGGTCGCGAAGTCTAAAACCAAGGTGAAGTAGTCATCGGAGGAGTGGATTGCCAAGAAAAAGAAAGAGGGGAGAGAGGGAGCCATGGGAGGGCGCGACACACCAATCGCGTAGAGGAGCCAGCGCCTCACCGCATTGACGCGGTGCGATCGCGGCCACTACGACCGCAATTGACTACTATGCACAAATGAGGTGACATATTAGCAGGATCAAAACAATATTTCCTATAACGGTTGCAGCCCCCTTCATGTACACATGTAAAATACCAAAAGCCACAAAAAGAAAGAGAGAAGAAATAACAACCCACAAGAAATATGAAAAATGAGAAATACCTGAAAGTGAAAGATTACAAGTAAACTGAGGGAATAAGAGTTGAATGTTCCAGCTTTAGAGTTATTGATTTTATGTGCTCTGGCCCATTGCTTAACCTACACAAACTAGAAAGAATTAATCAAACAGAAGCCATTCGTAGCACTGCAAGGCTTCTTTAACCTTAAGAATGTACCAGTAAAACCATATCACGAAAGCGGCCATCTATTCTGTTGATCCAAAGCAAAATCTTGGATTTCATTTGGCCTGGCAGGTTATTAATTGAAATGTCACAGGAAACACCTTGCTGGTCGCTTTTAAATTTTAAAATGGGAACTCTTGCATTGGAGATTAACAGTAAGTTGCTTCCTCCACCTGCAAATTAATGTTATGCAGAATGCATTAGGACATGCTAAATAAACTTGCAAATTTCATAAATTCCTTCAAGACAGTTATGGTTATCATACTTTAGAGTATGAAGAAATCTTGACAAACGCTAGTGGTGGAATTCTACTAAAATCTGAAGGTTCAAAATTGACATGCACTGATAAAAAGCACCATTGGGTTGGTTGGTTCAATAAGAATGACATGGTTTCATAACATATGAAATTATTATGCTATCTAGCAGCACGAATCAATCTCAAATCAAAAACAGCATATTACAAAGAAACTCAGTTGTCAAAGTTCATTCACCCTATTTTTCCACTAGTTCCTGAAGTGTAACTTTTGTTTAGATTTAAAGCCAATAGAAAAGGCATATCCGTGACATTAATCCTCAGAATTTTGAAGAGTCATTCCTCATGTCCTGATCTTCAACAGTAGTCATGTAACTACATTATCCTACCGATTTCAATTATATTTGTAAAACTATATGCAAATAATGATTTGAAGGACCTATAAAATAAAATTTGTACCTTGTACATGTCACTAGTAAATGTTCTCTAAAATTACAAAATAAAATAACTATAGTAGCCCAGTTAGTAATCAAATGATGATTACACAGTGTCTCACACTCCTCACTACACTTTGTTGCATAGATATTTGTTAGTTTACACTTAATTGATTTTTTATTTTGAGTACAACAGTGAACAGAAAAGCCTAAGCTTAATATCCTATTGCTTGAGCTATGTGAAGATGAAGAGAAATAAATCTGCTATATGATTCACAAATATGAAATTTTTGTGCTAACTTTCAAGTCACAAGAGTTTCAAGTATAAGAAATTTACCTCTCCTTCTCAAAGCTTTCAAAACATCCCCCAATAAAGCTTGTTTTTGTTTTCTCCCAGCGGATGAAATATGCGAACCAGTTAATAGTTCGATTGAAATATCCAAGTCACCCCATCGTGTGAAGAGATTTGATACAAATGACCCAAATGGTTCAACAGTTGCTCCTGTTCCAAAGTGGAGTTTTAAATACTTAAATTTCATAACTGAAGGAAATAAACATTTTCTTTTATTATTTCTATAGGACATGGGAGCCTGAATCATCCTATGAGATGATTTCTTAAATTCATATAGGGTGAAACTTCATAGTAAGCCACTTGAATCCATCAATTTCTACATTTGTGGTACTCAAGGTAAACAAAAAAATGTTAGATAAGCTGTTTTATGTAAAAATAATAAAATTTTTTCTCTTAATTTCTATTATTCATAGGAGAAACCCTTCGAGTTAGTGACAAGCTTGCTCGACAAATTGGCATCCTTTATTTTTCCTTTGGATGATGAGAAAAAAACAATTTAGTACAATCATGTAATTGTAATACCAATAAAACCTTAAGAAAGTTTGAGATAAGATTAAATACTTAATTCACCAACCTAAACAGTTTCCCAAAAAAGAGCAAATTTATGCTGATTTTTAACACTAATAAATGAGTAACTATAATGGATTAATGATTCAGTCCATTTGAAATTTAAAAAAGCCTTTTCTTGTAAGATGTAGCATCCAAAATTTTGGCACACTAATCAAAGGAAAATTAAATTACCAAAGGGGATAAATATAATTGATCCACGGAATTTAAGAAAAGGTAAGCTTGTGTGTGGGGCATATCATATACACAAAAAGAAAAATAAAGACTTGGAAAAAAATTGGGAGCCCTCCCAATTCGGTAATCTCTACAACATGGGAACTATTCAATTATATGTATAGTAAGGACTATGCTAACCAGAAAATTTAGAAGGATGTACTTAACCCATTCTTCAATCCTCATTCACCACAGAAACCAAGCCTTTAATTGTTGTAGAACAAGCTATATTAGGTTAAGTAATTTCCAGTTCAGGCTAGCAAATATAATCATACATAGAAATTGTAAAAAAAGGACAGCCTCCCACCATGTAGTGTCTAGGGAGGGTCAGTATATGCATCCTTTTCCCTGCAAGTGGAGAAGCTGTTTTTGGATTTAAACCTGTGATCTCCAAGTCACAAGGCAGCAACCTAACTGTTGCACTAAGGCTCACCCTCATACATAGAAATTGTAATTTAAAATGCAGCCTTATCTCTGCAGGCAGAGAAGCTGCTTCCAAATTTAAACCAATGACCTCCAAGTTACAAGGCAGTAACCATATTGTTGTGCCAAGGCTCACCCTCATACATACAAACTGTAATATAAAACGCAGAGACGGTTTCCAGATTTGAAAGCATGACCTTCTAGTCAGAAGGCAACAAGCCAACAACCTTACTGTGGCGCTAAGGCTCACCCTCATGCATAGAAATTATAATTTAATAAGAACAACTATTAGTGATAAAAAGGGAGAGAGGGCAAGAGCAGAAACAAAATTTATAGAAACTTCACCTCTCAGGCTTTCTACGGATTCAACAATGCTTCGCAAATCATTAATGATTGCAAACCGCACTTCCCAATCTTCTTGTAAGGGTGAAACGACTTGAAGTATATCATTTAAAACAGTATCCAACATGCCACGTCTGTTCATTTTTGGCCCTGAAAAATTCCGAGTAGCAGTTGATGACTAGATGTATCAATGAGGATATTGCAATAAAGGCCTGCAGCACCAAATGAAAAAATAAATGACGGCAAGAAGATCGCAATCTACAAGCTCATTGAAATCCTTGGAGCTGCATCATCCCTTACATGATAAAATTATTCAGAAAGTTAAAGAATGCATTATGTGGATCTATCATTCCTTTCAGCATTCAAATACAATGAGTCCTAGAATGAGAGTATACGTAACGTAACCAAAATGATAATACAGCGCCAACATACTAAGTCTTCAACATATAAAGGATGATGATTGGATACATATACACATACGGACAGACATATATGTGTGTGTGTGAAATAATATTTCTCAATTCACAGTTCATGAATTCACTTCAAATCAAAATTTTCCGGTTACCCATCATGACACTAACACCATTTGATATCCTAACACAGGATATTTAAGAATCAAGAGACAAACAATTCATGGGTCGTGTTTAGTGCCCTAACTCAAGCATCAGAAACAGGCACAGACAAAAAAAAATTAATAATTGACAAAAGCACAGACCATATGTGACTTTTAAAAAAAAAAAAAACTAGGCATTCACAAAATTCATTCATATCCTTCTGTTATCCAATCCAATAGAAACCAAGAAGATAAAGAAAATAAAGAATGGCCAGTTAATACTAACAAAAGGAGAGAGCAAGGAATGTAGAAAGGGAGAAGAAGCATACGGTGGTTGAGAATGGAGGGAGAGGGTTATTGAGGAAAGTCACGTTGGCATTGTTTATATGTGAAAAAGGAAGCAACTTGTGTTGGAGTAAGAAGTAGCCGTGAGTGAGTATACTTAGGAAGAGGGGTTTTCTACATTGAGAATTCAATTAGATAGAGACCCATCTTCATTTGGGTGATGCTGTTGCTGAATTCCCTATGTCTCTCACTAAATATATACGGGTTCACGGGTTACTCATAATTAATGTAAAATTTTAGGTAATGAAATATTTGAGGTCCATTTCTTTCTTAATTCAAGAATACACTTCGTTCCACATCTGAAAAACTAGGAATTTGAATTTCATGTTAAAAGTTCCAGCTATCTATTAATTAAGTCAAACTTTAAGGTAAGAAAAAAACCTTCAGGTTTCTTAAAAAAATTATACAAAAATTTAAAAATACTCTATTAAAAATTAACCGGATTTAAATTTCTGACGGCATGCAAAAAAGTTCGAGTTGTTTGTTAAGTGTATCAATTTTCTTATTGTTTGAGGTCTAATAATATATAGTTTTTATTTAATTAAAATTTTATTTAAGTAAATTGAATCAATTTTTAATGTTAAAAATATAAAAGCTGTGTAATTGGCAGATTATTTGTGGTCCCTTCAAAAGCAAATGTATTTATGGCCACATAAAATCTTATTTTTATAAAATGTGTTAATATGTATTTTTTACAATTAGAGCGTAAAGCATAATAAACCCTAGAAAATTTCTCTAAGAGAATTAGATTTGTATTGCTTAAAAAATGTGTCACTTGATTTACAAGAGGAGGCCTCCCGACCATTTATACAATGAGAAGGAAGAGAAATGAGTCCATTGATCCAGGCTCAGGGTGATGTGGAGATAACCGTATCCCTCAAGGGATTAGGGGCCTTTGAGTTTCCTTGATTCTTACCTAAAAAGGAGGAGAGAAGGGGTAGCGTGGGCCCCCATCGATCCGGGGGAACAGGAACCTCCTAGTCATGAGCCTCAGGCGTAGAGCCGGGGTGAGTGACTAGGTGCTAAGTCGAAAATGCTTCCTATAGAAGTTGTTGTCGAGTAATCTTTTTCGAGTGAGTGGTACCAGGTGAGTTGATTTTCCAAGTGATCGTAATGAAGTTCTCTGAGTGAAGTGGTTTTCCGAGTGATCGTAAGGAAACTCTCTGAGTGAAGTGGTGTTTCAGAGTGATTATGAGGAAGCTTTTTGAGTGAAGTGGTTTTTCGAGTGATTATGAGGAAGCTCTCTGAGTGAAGTGGTTTTCCAAGTGATTAAGAGGGATCTTTCTAAGTGAAGTTGTAACATCCTATGTTGATTTACCTTTTCATTTACATACGGTAAATTATTTTCACAATAAATTTTTTTTTCGCGTTAAATAAAAATTTGGATCTTAATGTAAAATAATATTTACCTCTTTTAGTTACATTCTAATTAATAAAATCATACTCAGTATAAACAAAACCGTTCTAAAATAAATCCTTAATAAAAGTATGTTAAAATAATAACCGATCGGAAATGATTTCACTCGGTCTTGATAATAAATAGTGTTCACTTAATTATAATCAAAATAATAATGAGAGTGTACGCAAAATAATATCTGATCGGAATACACCCTTGGGTAAAGTGGAGTTAAAACAGCGGGAGAAGAAGAAGAAGAAGAGGACAGGGGTCATTCGCCTGAGCGAGACCCCAAGGTACCTAGGTGAAATCCGAGAGTCGCTTAAGCGAGTGCCGACTCGCTTGAGCGAATGCCACCCTGAAGTCTGAGCGAACAAGACACACATGCGGACCCACATGGGGTTTCACTCGGTAAAATGGTTTACTCGGTAAAAGGGTTTCACTCGGAAAACACTCAACTTCCATTCACTCGGACATTCCACACTTGACTCATTACCACCCTTCACTTAGAAAGCTTCGCTCGGTCACAACTCCCTCAGAGATAATTCAACCTCCTTCACTCGGTTATAGCTTCTCCAAATATCCTCACTCGGTGAATACCCTATCCTTACTTCCCTCGAAAGAAACTCAGATTTCCACTCGGACACATCCAACTTCTCTTCACTCGGAATCATGATACACCTTCTTCACTCGGAATCTTTATACAGTTTCTTCACTCGGAACTCTCTCCCAACCAATCCCACTCGGGACATTCTAACCTTCCACCCGGAAGGGGATCTCTCGGTTATCCCTCACTCGGGAATGAATCCGTTAGTTAATGAGCTGTCACAGCAAACATGAGAACAGATATATATCAATGTATTTTGAAATATAAATTCGCATCCGATTCAATTTAAGTTGGCACACAGATAATATTAAACACTCAGAAACTCCTTATACACACATATACTCTACACAATCACTCAAAGTCACTCGGGCCTTGGCATCGATCTCCCCCTTGGCGCGACTCCATGGCTCCGGCTTCCTCCCTGTCACTGGTTACTAAATTACAATAACAGCAAGGGTGAGTGTTTGGCATCATAATTAATATAAAACGGAATTTAACAAGTTAAATATACATATATATTCTATCCGAATGCATCTTCGTCCCTCTTTCAAATCATACTCAATAATCATAATAACAAATTTCACTCGGCAAACTTAATGACAAATCGCGCTAGGTATATATATATATGTATAAGTCTCATTCAGAAATCGTAGCAGTTCACTCAGCAAACCCAACGACAGCATTTAGTAAAGATATCAATTCATACTCATCAAATATATTAAATTTTCACTCGGAGATTTATCAAGTCATACTCGGAAATTATAGCACATTGAACACAATGAATATATCAACTCAACTTAGCAATTATATTAAATTCATCAATAATCACCACTGACTCTCATGCAATCTGACTCCTAGTATCCGGATACTAAAGGATCGGCCTTCAGCTGGGGGTCCTACTTGACACCTCGTGAACCCTGCTTGGTTCACTGAGTCCTGCTTGACTCTCCACCTCGACCACTGGGTCTTACTTGACCACTGGGTAGCTCAACTGGGCACAAAAACCACGGGAGCCGGAAATGAGGGGCTATAACATACCGTCGGCCGTCCCACACCACATAGTCATACATACAGTTCACATTTCACATGTCAAACGTGGCCATTAACATCAATTTCTCATCACTCAGGTGACCTGCTTGTCAAACCCGGATTCACATTATAACACCGATCATCTCAACATTAAATATTTCAAGCTCATGACATGATTAACTCAGCCACACACACCTGATCCTCAACTGATCGGTGTACACAGTCACACATGCACAAACATAGGCACACAACAACATTCAATAACGTTTTCTTATCGTGTTTATACTGCTCAACGACTCAGGCAAGAAGTAAGTCCTATTCTAATTAATCATAACCCGAACACCCCCTTACCTCGGTTCCACGCTTCGATGATCTGCTCTCGGTGTCGGTCCCTTCCTCTGAGCACTGGATTCACAATCTCAGCTCCGTCACTCAGCCCTTCATTGTTTAATCTACTACCTACGGGTCAGAATGTAAAAACCCGTTAACTCAACGCCCTCAACTCTAAGGGCCACATTTGAGCTCACACTCACCAAAGGAGTGGAGAACAGACTTGAATACAGCCATGCATGGTCCTTGGCTACCAGAGAAACGAAAGGAATAAGGAACCACAGATAAAACAGATCAGTGGACTCACCTTGAGGCCACGATCACAGGAATGGGGTTCGATTGAAGTTTTAACACGAACGGAGTCCTCCTCCGGAGCATGCAATTCAGCAATGAGAGAGGAGAAAATGAAGAAGAAGGAGAAACAGACCAAGAAGAAGAAGTGGTTCATGAATAATGAAGAGGGGAGAGAGAAAGAGAGAGAATTTCTTTTTATATAAAGCTTAGGGGCAAGACAGCCTTTTCCCCTATTTCATTTGCATTCTCATTAAAAGTTTTAATAAATTTCATCACATTGGACTCTTTTATAATTACCAACCAACTACGCTTATTTGCTTTCACAACGTTTAATTATTCATAATTGTCTAATACTTCATAAGAGTATTGACTCGATCTGGATACCGGCCAACCGGTATCCTGGCGTAGTGTCCACACCTCGGAAATCCGAGCCAACGCTTGAGAGATTGGATACTTCATCCGTTCTCACATCCTGGTTACGTACATTCGTTTGCCTCAGTCATTATAAGAGGTTGATCCAGACTATAGCTCCGAGTTAGGCATTCTCCTCACACCGGATAAGCATCAGTCACAAGACAGTACGTCTTTGACCGTCGTCCAATGTACAACTGATCTTCAACACCTGCTTGGTCCTCACATCTGAGGCCGGCCCGACACCGGATTCCTTGACCCCGGTTCAGGCAGATCAAATATATTAAATAAGTCTCTAAAACATTTGCTAATATTTTCCACTCTTCATAATTTTTATTAAAATATCAGGGATGTTACATCCACCCCCCTAAAAGGGGATTTCGTCCCTGAAATCCATGTTCCGATTGAAAAAGATACGGGTACATCTGCTTCATATGCGATTCTAATTCCCAGGTGTAAGTTATCCAATTCAAGTTCTGCCATTTCACCTTCACCAACAGCACCTCCTTGTTCCTTAACCGTTTGGTTTGATACTCCTCAATACTGATCGGTACAGGTTCCACCGTCAGATCTTCCTTCAATTCGATGGAGTCACTCGGTACAATCATTGTGTCGCATGGAATATAGGCTTGAAGTTGTGATACGTGAAACACGTTGTGGATGTTAGTTAACGACTGGGGAAGATCCAGTCGGTAAGTAACTTCACCAATCCGTTCCAATATTTGGTATGGTCCGATGTATCTCGGATTAAGCTTCTGGCTCTTCAAAATCTGACCTACACCTTTAGTCGGTGAAATCCTCAGGAACACCCAGTCACCCACTTGAAACTCAAGCGGCCTATGCCGATTGTCATAATAGCTCTTTTGTCGGTCTTGGGCAATTTTTATCTTCTCTCGGATTAAAGTAACTTGTTCGTTCATCTCTTGAATCAGCTCAGGCCCCAGATGGATGGCATAGCCATTCTCATTCCAACATAATGGAGTACGACATTTCCGACCATAAAGGGCTTCATATGGAGCCATCCCAATGCTGCTATGATAACTATTATTGTATGCAAACTCCACCAAAGGCAAGTATTTCTCCCATGGTCCGCCCTGCTCTAACACACATGCCCTCAGCATATCCTCAAGAGTCTGTATTGTCCGCTCCGACTGGCCATCGGTCTGGGGATGGTAAGCCGAGCTCAGTACCCAGTTCTTGTTGCAAGCTCCCCCAAAATCTTGAAGTGAATCAGGGATCCCGATCGGAAATAATACTTGAGGGTACACCGTGTAGTCAGCAACATACAGCCTAGCCAATCGGTCCAGCGACTATTTCATATTCATCGCCAGGAAGTGGGCACTCTTGGTTAGTCGGTCAACAATTACCCAAATCGCGTTGCACCCGGTTCGGGTGTGAGGTAGCCCGGATACGAAGTCCATGGTGATACTTTCCCATTTCCAGATTGGAATTTCTGGAGGTTGAAGCAAACCTTGGGGTCGTTGATGTTCGACTTTGCACTTCTGGCATATCACATAGGACCTCACGTACTCGGTTATTGCCTTCTTCATACCCGGCCACCAGAATTCCTTCTTCAAGTCGTGATACATCTTTGTCACACCGGGATGAATACTCAGAGAGCTCCTGTGTGCTTCAGCCAACATGGCCTGCCTGAAATCACCATGTGCAGGTACCACCACTCGGTCCCGGAATCTCCATATTCCATCGTTACCCCGAGTCAACTCCATATCCTTGCCTCGAGCCTAAGTGTCAATCAGTTTCAGCAACTCCTCATCATCTTTCTGAGCAGCAACAATAGACTCCAAAAATTCGTTGGAGATCTTCAATATTCTGACTGTCATTCGGTTTGGAGCGTCCATAACGACTCCAATGTTCATATCCCTAAAGCTCTCCAGCAATTCCTGCTCTCTGCCCATCAAGTAAGCCGCGTGCAACACTTTCCTGCTCAGTGCATCGGCAACAATATTCGCTTTGCCCGGGTGGTACTTCAAGTCGAAGTTATAATCTTTCAAGTACTCCACCCACCTTCTCTGCCTCATATTTAGCTCCTTTTGGTCGAATAAATACTTCAAGCTTTTGTGGTCACTGAACACCACAAAATGGGACCCATAAAGGTAATGACGCCAAATCTTTAATGCATACACTAGTGCCGCTAGCTCCAGATCATGGGTCGGATAATTCAATTCATGGGGTCTTAATTGCCTGGAAGCATAGGCAATCACCCGGTCGGATTGCATCAGCAAGCATCCCAAACCGAACTTGGATGCATCACAATACACTACAAATTCCCGTGTTACATCGGGCAATGCAAGCACCGGGGCAGTTGTCAAACACCGTTTGAGAGTCTGGAAACTCAGCTCGTGCTTTTCTGACCACACAAAGGGACTCTCTTTTCTTGTTAACCACGTCAGAGGAAGTGCAATCCGAGAGAACCCTTCAATGAAACGTCGATAGTATCCAGCTAATCCGAGGAAACTCCTGATTTCAATTACCGACCTCGGCCTCTCCTAAGCCATAACCGCCTCAATTTTAGTCCGATCAACCGAGACGCCCTCTCGGGAAATTACATGTCCCAAGAATTGTACACTACTTTCCCAGAAATCATACTTGGATAGTTTAGCATACAACTTCTTCTCTTGGAGTATCTGCAAAACGATCTGAAGGTGTTGAGCATGCTCCTCAACCGACCTCGAATACACCTGAATGTCATCAATGAATACTACTACAAACTGGTCCAAGTACGGTTGAAAAATCTGATTCATGTAGTCCATGAAGATGGCAGGGGTATTCGTTACCCCAAAGGGCATTACAATGTACTCGAAGTGCCCATACCGAGTCCGAAACGCTGTCTTCGGAATATCTTCCGACTTCACTCAGATCTGGTGATACCCCGACCTCAAGTCGATCTTAGAAAACACGACAGCGCCTCTCAACTGGTCCAGTAAATCATCAATCCGAGGCAAAGGATATTTATTTTTAATTGTCAGCTTATTCAGCTATCAGTAATCGATGCATATTCGCATGCTACCGTCCTTCTTCTTTACCAGTAACACCGAAACGCCCCATGGTGAAGCACTCGGTCGGATAAAGCCTTTTTCCAGCAATTCATTTACTTGTTTCTTTACTTCGGCCAATTCCACCGAAGACATCCTACATGGTGCACGGGACACAGGCTCGGCCCCAGGAATCAAGTCAATAGAGAAATCAATCTCCCGACTGGGAGGCAACTCTAGAATTTCTTCTGGAAAAACATCAGGAAATTCACAAACAATCGGAATATCACTCGGCAGAAGGTTATACCGACCCTCCGAAGCAAATAAAATAACATATTTGGCTAAGACATCACTCACCACATCCTTCGTGTCGAGTTCCTGGGAGAAAACAATACTCTTCCGATAGCAGTCGACCATCACATGATTAGCAGCTAGCCAATCGAGACCTAGAATAACATCTAAGTTCCTCAACGACATACAGATAAAATTCACTCGGAAAGTACGGTCTTCAATTTGCATCGGCAATTCTCTACACATGGTGGTTACGCGGAAAGTGGAACCGGTTGGAGTAGAAACAATAAGAGCGTTCTCCATTAAACCGATCGGCAAACCAAGCCGTCGCACACAACTCTTGGAAATAAAGGAATGGGTCACACCCGAATCATAAATTACATCAACAAGATAGCCACAGATGAGGCACTTACTGTAACACCCTCGGTTAAATAAGATAGACCCTTCTATAGGATCATCCTATTTAACTAAGAGTGTTAACAGTTGTGAACACCTCTTTTGGTCCGGTCCAAGTGGAATAAATCTTTTTATACTGAATTCCAATTCAGAATGGTCAAATCTGAATAGAATAACTCAAAAATGATCAGATCCAAACAAGATGACTATGATAGGAGCATTTCCGAGTGGAATATAGACCTGTTGGAGGCAAATCCGAGTGAAATGACTCAGATTGGAGCATTGCCAAGTGGAATATAGACTTGTTGAAGAGAAATCCGAGTGAAATGACTCAGATTGGAGCATTGCCGAGTGGAGTATGTCCCTGTTGAAGAGAAATCCGAGTGAAATGACTCAGATTGGAGCAAATCCGAATGAAATTACTCAAAATGAAGCATTTCCGAGTGGAATAACTCAAAAATGATCAAATCCGAGTCAAAATGAAGCATTTCCGAGTGGAATGACTCAAAAATGATCAAATCCGAGTGGAATCACTCAAAATGAGTCAGTTCTGAGTGAAATGCTTCCCTGTTGAAGTTGAATCCGAGTGGAAAGTTTCCCTGTCAGAGCCATTCCGGGTGAAGAAATTCAAATTTCCAATTCTGAGTGAGAAGAAGCCTATTTCCGAGTGAAAAATGGCCAAAATTCCAATTTCCGAGCCATTTCAGTCGGTTCCGTGTCATTGGTCACTCGGATTGTGGAGAGGAAGTGAAGTCCGAGCCAGGTACTCTCCCAATCAACTTCCGAGTCTTTTTCTTTGATTTTCAATCGGCTCCGAATCATCCTTTAGCGAACTCTGAGACCCTTTACCCATTTCCGAGTCATTTTTATGAACTTCCGAGTCATCATTCTCTCCAGTCAGTTCTTGGTCAATCTTCAATCATTTCTGACTCAGTTTTTTTTACCAATTCTGAGCCAGTCTTCAGTTGGAACCGAGTGACACTTTAGTCGGTCATCCTTCTTCAAACCAATTTCGTATCATCCTTCTTCAAACAATCAATTCCGAGCCCATTTCCTTCAATTTTCGAGCCATACTTAAACCTTTCCCGAGCCCTTTTGGCCAATCATTTCCGAGTCAATTGTTGGTCAGTCCTTGGTTAGTTCTGACTCACTTTTTACCAATTCCGTGTGATCCCTCATCAAGCCAATTCCGAGTGACACTTTTAACCCAATTCTGAGTCATTATTAAACCATTTTAGTCGGTTCTGAGTCACTTATCACTCAGTTCTGATTGAATGTCTCGCAGCAACTACAAACCGAGTAAAATAACTCGGAAAGGAGTATTCTCACTCGGCCTTCTATGGGAAATGCTTCATTCCACTCGGAATTGACTCCCAGTGAGGATGAATGCTGATTGAGAGGCTAATCCGAGTCGTCTTCTCTCAGATTTTCACATCCTCTCTCAGATTTTCAATATCCTCTCTCGGATTTCAATATCCTCGCTCGAAATTCCATCATTTTCACTCAGATTTCCACTATCCACACTCGGATTTCCACTATTTTCACTCGGCCTTTCACCATCTCTCGGATCTCCACCTTGCTGACCTGGATCCCACCACCCAAGTGGATCCAGGAATCCTAGGGGTGGCAGACAGGGGCGGAGGTGGATGAAATTAAAAATTCCCACCAGCCGTTGTCCCCCCACTACCCAAACCGAGTGGAAGCCTGAGCTGGCATTCCACTCGGAAGTGGAAGCCTGAGCTGGCATTCCACTCGGGCCAGCCTATAAATAGGCAAAGGGAAGGGCAACTGAGGGGAGGGCATTCATTAAAGGAGAAAAACTCTGTCAAAAAAAAAACCTTCGCTCTCTCTCTCTCTGACACCAATTCTTCTCTTCTTCTCCTTCCATCATCCCTCACCATATTGCCATAATCCTTCCATCCTCCACCCCTCTCCTACTCCAACACCATCCTCACTCCCACTCAACAGCACCTTTCCCAGCCTTTTCCCATTCCCTGTAATTCCCTTTTCCCCTTCTCGGACCAGCACTCCTACTCCATCATCACTCGGTTTTCACTCAACCTTCACCCGGTATTCCTCTTATCACTCGGATTTACTATTTTGCACTCGATTTCCCTTATTTCCACTCGGATTCTCACTGTTTCACTCAGATTTTCACTGTTTCACTCAGATTCTCACTGTTTCACTCAGATTTTTACTATTTTACTCAGATTTTCACTGTTTCACTTGGATTTTTAATTTTCCACTCGGATCTTTCCAGTTTCCCTCGGTTTCCCTGTTTTCACTCGGATTTTCATAGTTTCACTCGGATTTTCATAGTTTCACTCGGTTTTCTTATTTTTCACGTGTTTCTTTCATTTTTTGCACTCAGTTTTCACTCATTTTTTTGCTTTGTACTAAAATATGATAAAGGGAATACATGTTTCCTATGTTTTCTTTCTAGTTTAAATAAAAATCAAAGATAAATCATTCTTAGTCAGTGTCGTACAGAAAATACTTCCGTCTACACCACTTTTATAGGATTCGTACACGTGCGAAGAACTTCACCTTGTATGGGTTCCTCACCATAATGATTCCTATCAATATTTCCTTAATCTTTTTCCTAAATAAAAAAAAACTTTTAAGAACTACGTGACCCTGATTTCTCGAAAGCTCGAGAATACGTAGGAGCGGGAAACAGTTCCTGTCGGGCCCATCTTTCTTTATTCAATTTTTGGAGTTTTTCTATTTTCATCTTGCTGTTAAAAGGAGGAGCGAGGTTAATTTGGACGAGACGTCCTGTTAATCTCATATCTTTTTTTTATCTCTTTTAAAAGGAGGAGCAAGTTTAATTTGGACGAGACGTCCTGTTAATCTCACGTAAATATTTTGTGTTGATTTTTGTTTATTTTTTGTTGTTGTTTATTTTGTCGTTCCGTACATTTTTCTTTTCATGAAGAAGTTAAAATAATTATTGGGTTAATTATAATGCGCACTATCAAATTGAGGTAACCGTTTTTTATAACGAACAGTTGTGAGGTGCTAATACCTTCCTCACCTGTAATCAGACTCCCGAATCATGGAATTTCATTTCTATAACCAGTGCTTTAACAAAAGGTTTTTCCACTATTTTATCCTAAAAAATATTGGTGGCGACTCCTTGTTTATTATTTAAAACCGTTTCGAGGGTCGGCCGCGCCACCGCGATCCCGGTCGCGACAGATGGCGACTCCACTGGGGAATTAGAGAGTCAAGCCAGTCAATTTGATAGCGCATGTTTTAATTAGCATATTAATTATTTAACTTCTTTTTTTTTTTATTTTATTCTCTTATCAATATTTAGTTTCTGTTTTGTTTGTATTCTATCATTTATGTTCTGTAAATATCTGTGTGATCATTGAACCCTAGGGTAGTCGACTTTATTCTGTCACTCTGTGTTTGTTCTATGTGCAGGATGAGTAAAGTACAGGTATTGAATGCCTCTTTCACACACTACACTCACAATTTGCACACACTTTTGAGTGGGACCCTATACCCGGGCCCAAATAAAACTTAAGATTAGGGGAGGTTGATAGCGGAGCCATTTGGGATGTACTTCCTGTCTTGTTACCGTGAGAATCTCAGCTAGAGTTCAACTTATTCATGGTGCCCACACTTAGTATACTTCCTACTATTTGTGGTTAATATCATGAGTAGGATCTTGGCTCTAGTGACCTTTAGAAGTTTTAGAACAAGCCACCTAATGCGAGGTCTCACTGATAGATGAACCTTAGAACCATTAGGAGACCTCCAGAAAAACCCACCTTAAGGCACAAAAGAGGCAAACTTTACTTTTACCTTTTCTCATTCTCACTCTCTTTTCTGATCCAAAATAGAGGACTACTTGCCTATTTAGTGGGTTACTTTTTTTCAAAAAAAAATGACATACTTTTAACTAGTGATCTTTTAACGGGCAAGTAGTTCTTTCTCTTTATGCACAAGTCTTTGGGCCCTGAGTTACAGATCTTTTGAATCATAAAAAAAAGCAAAAAATACATATCAAAAAAAAAGAGAAGAAATAAAAAAAAAATCATTTTTCTTCGTATTGTCGATGATCAGAAAATCCGTAGCTCACATGACCCTTGATTTGACATAAGGTTTAGTAAATCGTAACCCCCCTAAATACAAAAATGTTTTCAAGGAAATTACTAGGGGAGTATCGATTTGCAAAGCACGTCATTTCCCAATGGCTCTTTCTCTCCTTTCTTTCTATTCTCATCGGAGGCTATTCAGAGCTTAACGAATACCCTTGACCAAGATATGGAAATTAATGTGGGATCAAACCTTTAAGAGATGGATCACGGTTCCCCGAGCTAGAAATAGCTAAACTTGAGGCTCTTATTGCATTTCAGAATGAAGGATTTTTCTGTCTTCACAACTATCCCGTATTAATTTCCATGTTTACCATACCTAGTACTTTTGAACGATACGTTCTAAGGAACGGTTAAAGGATGCTTGTCAAGGTCTGTGATTGCTTCCCACGATATTCTCTTTCCTTCTGTTTCCACCTGACATTTCTTTTTCTTCTTTCACTCGACACCGAAAGACACTCTTACTAGATTTTCAAAGGAGACTCATGGCTGAAAGAGAGCAAGAAATTGAAAATCTCAAGAGTGAAGTTAATCAGCTAAGGAAGCAAGTGGCAGAGATGGCCAAACTTTTAGAGAAAAAGATTATAGAGGAGGAACCCTTTGCGGGTGTCAAGAATGGTCAACATTTGCCAACCATCCCACTCCACCTTCCTGGACTGACAAAAGACCAAATTCCCCCGTTCCATAACCAACAAGAGGATCGTGATTTACAAACGATGAACCCCCATATTTCACAGTCCTCTCAGTCGCCTAGGGCTCCTATCACAAGAATGTCTGCATCGGGAGATAAGGGGAAAAGAAAAGGGGATGCTAATTCAACTTCCTGTAACCAAAAAAGGGCCCAACCCAGACCAATAACACATACTTTCTTTCCACCTACCAATCTCCTTACACCTTATATGGCCACCACTACCCCTAACCAGGGCTCTAATCTTTTCCCATTCCAACTCTACTTTCGTCCGTATATCCCTCAAACACCTTCCCATTCTTATTTGCCTGCTATTAAGTCCTCCTTTCCACAACCCTATCATCCCCCACTAGTACAAACTCAGCCACCTAATGCAGACCAAAGCACAATAAAACCCACTGGTAGTCGAACACCGGTCCGGTTCGACCCCATTCCTATAACCTACACAGAACTTTTACCTCACCTTTTTCGTAATTTCCTTGCAGTACCCTGCCCACTGAAACCGATGGTTCCTCCTTACCCCAAAGGTTATAATCCTAACGCCCGATGTGATTACCATGCTGGAGCCTCGGGGCACTCTATTGAGGACTGTCATACCTTGAAATTCAAAGTGAGGGATCTGATTAAAGCCAAGTGGCTAGATTTCCAGGAAGGGAGTCCCAATATAATCATAAACCCCAGGTCTAACCATGAGACTTCTGGGGTCAGTATGGTAAAGAGGGACTAAGGGTGTAAAGAGGATGCATGCAAGTTTTTGTGAATCGCACGCCAACTGGAGAGGTTCATGACCAGGAAACCACCTGGTTCCTTATGACTTTAAACTTCTGTTTCTATGACGTTTCAACCCAAACGCTATGCCTAAGGCTTTGGGATATTGTTATGTAATAAGGGCAAAAACATATTTTTATCATTTTAAGTTTCTCTCAATAAATACGTGTCAAATTTCAAAATGCCTTTTCTTGCTTTCCTTATTGCCACCTTGAATCCTTTTCCCTTTATTTGCTTCTTTTTTTTTCTCATTCGCCATGAAAAACCGAATAAATGCCGGTCTGAAATGATCCTTCTGAGAACAATGAGATCCTAATTCCATTTCATAACTTTGACCACCCAGTCGATTGCGCTGACAAAAAGGGTAGTAAAGACGGAAGTTCCTTGGCTGAATTGAGTAGGATGTTTGGATAAGGATCACCTAGCTCTGCCCAAAGGCAAGGTCCGCACACAGAATGAAGAGGACTCACAAACAACGGAAGACGTTACAAGCTCAGTCTGGTGATACAAAAGTCTACATGAATGAAGATAGTGCCAGACTCCATAAATGGCATATCTACCCTTCAAAGAAATGTTATCATTGATCGACATGGATAACAAAAGCTTACTAAGATGGTCAAGAAATACTCTCCAAAAAAAAAACAAAAAAAAAACAAAAAAAACAAAAAAAACAAAGAAATGATATAAAAAAAGTCAAGGTTGGTGCCTTACGCATATACCAATTAGGGCAAGCTGATTCATAGATCAAATTATCACTTTTCCATATGGGGGCATAAATGTTATCAAGCTAAGAACGTGACAAAAACAATGTTTCATCTGTGTCGCAATCAACACCCCAACTTTAAGGGAGTATAACTATTCCCACACCAGTGTAACCAATGGATTGGTCTACTGTGATACCATTAATATCATATTTCTTTACCACATTGGTTAGGGGATAAAATAGCTGGCCCATAACAAAGGTACCAAAGGGGTCATTCCAAAAAAACAAATGATGAAAAAAAGACAATAACAAAAAAGAGAGGAAATAATGAACAAAAAGATAAAGGCTCGAAACGAGCCCCCTCATTGGTACCGAAAAGGGCTCGCCTTTGTTTCCTTGGATACATGGTGTTAGGGGCAAATTTTCCTCTCCGAAATAACATCTATTCCCCCACAGGATGAGATCAAATTAAGAAAGATCAAATAAGCTCATTGGCAATCAGCTTAAACCTTTGTTGTGAGGGATACAACCTTAATAAACAAAAAAAAGAAAAAAAAAGAGAGGCGTCACATGGAGAGAGAAGCTCGCTAGGCTGAAAACCTGGAGGGGCAGCTTAGGCAAAAGTTAGAGCGACCTGGTAAGCTGAAAACCTGAATAAGCGGCTCAGGCAATCAATTAGGATCAAGATTTTGGCCAAGTAATCGTAGTCCGATTACCTTTTCAGAAGAAGAGTCAAGTGGTGAATTCAGAGTCATGATGTGGGATTGAGATATGCTTTGTTCTCAGTAGTTCACTGGAAGATCCGTAAAATCATTCCTACTCTACCCAATTATTAATATTTCCCATACGTCTTCACTTGCTTTTTTTGTTTTCCTTTTTTCCACACTTACTCAACTTGTAAATACAATCTCACCTATTTTTGACATGTATTTATTGTGATTTTCCATGATTTGATGAGACATATGTTTTCCCTTAATATATAAATGAAAAGGTAATAAAAATTTAAAGTCATGAGGACAAGATGTTCCTGTTACTTGATCTCGCCTCAAGCAAACATTATGAAGACTAGGCCTGACATGTTTCCAAAGCTAGGGTTGTTTCATCTGCTCTGTTTCAGTCATGAGTCACTTCAAATCTCTAAGGATTATTTTTTGCGGTAAGTCTTTTCAAGTTTCAATTTGTTTTGCACCACTAACCTTTCTTGCAGGATGTTGTAATAAGTAGATGTGTCAAGCTTCAACCGCCAAAACTGGCACTTTCCAAGTGTATGTCCACCAATCTCCAAAGCTCACTCTCACCCTTACTCATTGAAGTAGGCTATCCTCGAGTTTCTTTTCATAATCCACCCAAATCATTGGACAAAACACCCTTCTATAGCCAAACACGACACCTTTCTGAGTTTCCATTTTGCTTTGAGGTTTCCATCAATACCTTGTAGTCGAAGCCGGCGTCTTCTCAAGGTTTCTGTCTTGTTCATGAAGCATGTTAGGGGTCACATCTCCAAGAAATCAACTTGGTATATTCTAGAACCTGGTTAAGTTGGACGGGACAAACTATTAACCCCCAAATCTTTCAAACCTGGGACTTTACCCCCCAAGTTTATCATTCCTCACCTCCAGATCTTTTGTCGGCCAAGGGGCAGTGTCTTGAAGGTTTGAACTAAGGCATCCCCCTAGATTTCTTCTGTCCTGGTCAAGGAGTAGTTTCCCCTAGGACTCTTTTAATTGTGTCAAACTAGGGCGTCGTCCCCCATAACTTTTCTCTTTCAGTCCAGCGGCAGTACTCCTAAAACTTTCAGTCTTTCTAAACTGGTGCATCTCCCTAGATTTTTCTTCTATTCGAGAAGCAACACCCCTAGCTTCTCCAGTATCTCCAAAACTGGGGCATCACCCTAAATCTTTTCAGCCAAAGGCCAGTCCCCTAAGTCCTCCCAATTTTCCAAACTGGGGCATCTCCCCACGTCTCTATTCTCTTTATGTCAAGGAGAAGCACCCCTAATTCCTTCAGGTAAATTTTTCAAAAATGGGCATCACCCTAGGTCTCCCCTCTTTCAGTCAAGGGGTAGTTCTCCAAAAATCCTTTCAATCATACTCTAATTGAAGCATCTCCCTAGATTTCTCTTCCCTAAGAGACAATACACTGAACTCCTAAGCAACTCAAATTGGGGCATCCCCCAGATTTCTCTCCTCTGGTGGACCCACCATTCATCCCCAAAAGGAACACAGACTGAGAATTCCTCTCGATGAAAAGCCACCAAATGGACTTTAAAAAAAAAACCTCCTAATCAGATTTAGGAAAACCTGTTTATACCTAACAGAATTACTTTTCCGACAGAACCACAGAGATCAAAGGCCACGCCTTCCTTTCCCAAGAGGAAAACACTTTCCCCAGTAGAGTTACCCTCATTAAAATGTCCCAAATTGGGACATCCATCAGATTTTTCTCCTCCGACGGGCTTGCCATGCATTCCCCAATGGAACCATAATCGCCAAAGCCAGCACCTTTCAAGGTTTTTTCTTCCATCAGGCGCCTTCAAAGTCTCATCCTTAACTGTTAAAGTCGCTATCTCTCAATTTCTCTTCCCTAGTAGAACTACACTTCCCAGACAAATTAAACTGGGGCATCTCCCCAGATTTCTTTTGTTCTAGCCATTTCCCAAGATTCCTTCAAACCATCTCAAACTGGGGTATCACCCCAGGTTCACCCTCTTTCAATCAAAGAGTAATTCCCCAAGATTCCTTCTCAACCATCTCAAACTGGAGGCATCACCCCAGGATCACTCTCTTTCAGTCAAAGAGCAATTCTCTCAATCATGTCAAACTGGGACATCACCCTGAGCCTTTAGGACTAGTGAGTTAATTTGGACGAGACGTCCTGTTAGCTCCCCCAACCTTTACATTTCCTGCCAACAGTGAGTTAATTCGGACGAAACGTCCTGTTAGCTCCCCCAAATCCTTTATCTTCCAGCCGCCTATCAAGGCATCCTTTACTTTCCAGCCGCCTATCAAGCCATCCTCTACTTTCCAACCGCCTATCAAGGCATCCTTTATCTTCCAACCGCCTATCAAGGCATCCTTTACTTTCCAGCCGCCTATCAAGGCATCCTTTATCTTCCAGCCGCCTATCAAGGCATCCTTTATCTTCCAGCCGCCTATCAAGGCATCCTTTACTTTCCAGCCGCCTATCAAGGCATCCTTTACTTTCCAGCCGCCTATCAAGGCATCCTCTACTTTCCAGCCGCCTATCAAGGCATCCTTTATCTTCCAGCCGCCTATCAAGGCATCCTTTACTTTCCAGCCGCCTATCAAGGCATCCTTTATCTTCCAGCCGCCTATCAAGGCATCCTTTACTTTCCAGCCGCCTATCAAGGCATCCTTTACTTTCCAGCCGCCTATCAAGGCATCCTTTACTTTCCAGCCGTCTATCAAGGCATCCTTTACTTTCCAGCCGCCTACTTTCCAGCCGTCTATCGAGGCATCCTTTATCTTCCAGCCGCCTATCAAGACATCCTTTATCTTCCAGCCGCCTATCAAGGCATCCTTTATCTTCCAGCCGCCTATCAAGGCATCCTTTACTTTCCAGCCGCCTATCAAGGCATCCTTTACCTTCCAGCCGTCTATCAAGGCATCCTTTATTTTCCAGCCGCCTATCAAGGCATCCTTTATCTTCCAGCCGCCTATCAAGGCATCCTTTACTTTCCCGTCCGCCTATGCAGACACCCTTTACCTTCCAGTCTACCGGGGGTCAATCCCGATCTTCTCACTTCCTGTCCATTTGAAAACAATTTTTCCCAGTCAATTCAGAGTTCAAAAACAAAAGAAAAAAAAGAAAAAAAAAGAAAAAAAGAAAAAGAGAGAGGAGAGAAGAAGAGAAACAGAAGTGGGGAATGCTCGTTTTTAAGAAAAAGAGGTCACACTGACTCGTGATTGCCCACACCATCAGTTGCCATACCGATCAAGAGGTCCCACTTGGCCCCCTACATCGGTGTTCATATCTTTACTTCCTTTTCACTTCAAAAACACAGAAGCTTCATGTTTCGTTTGTGAAAAAAAAGTAAAGAGGGGCATCTATGAACACCTCTTTTGGTCCGGTCCAAGTGGAATAAATCTTTTTATACTGAATTCCAATTCAGAATGGTCAAATCTGAATAGAATAACTCAAAAATGATCAGATCCGAACAAGATGACTATGATAAGAGCATTTCCGAGTGGAATATAGACCTGTTGGAGGCAAATCCGAGTGAAATGACTCAGATTGGAGCATTGCCGAGTGGAATATAGACCTGTTGAAGAGAAATCCGAGTGAAATGACTCAGATTGGAGCATTGCCGAGTGGAGTATATCCCTGTTGAAGAGAAATCTGAGTGAAATGACTCAGATTGGAGTAAATCCGAATGAAATTACTCAAAATAAAGCATTTCCGAGTGGAATAACTCCAAAATGATCAAATCCGAGTCAAAATGAAGCATTTCCGAGTGGAATGACTCAAAAATGATCAAATCCGAGTGGAATCACTCAAAATGAGTCAGTTCCGAGTGAAATGCTTCCCTGTTGAAGTTGAATCCGAGTGGAAAGTTTCCCTGTCAGAGCCATTCCGAGTAAAGAAATTCAAATTTCCAATTCTGAGTGAGAAGAAGCCTATTTCCGAGTGAAAAATGGCTAAAATTCCAATTTCCAAGCCATTTCAGTCGGTTCTGTGTCATTGGTCACTCGGATTGTGGAGAGGAAGTGAAGTCCGAGCCAGGTACTCTCCCAATCAACTTTCGAGTCTTTTTCTTTGATTTTCAATCGGCTCCGAATCATCCTTTAGCGAACTCTGAGACCCTTTACCCATTTCCGAGTCATTTTTACGAACTTCCGAGTCATCATTCTCTCCAGTCAGTTCTTGGTCAATCTTCAATCATTTCTGACTCAGTTTTTTTTACCAATTCCGAGCCAGTCTTCAGTTGGAACCGAGTGACACTTCAGTCGGTCATCCTTCTTCAAACCAATTTCGTATCATCCTTCTTCAAACAATCAATTCCGAGCCCATTTCCTTCAATTTCCGAGCCATACTTAAACCTTTCCCGAGCCCTTTTGGCCAATCATTTCCGAGTCAATTGTTGGTCAGTCCTTGGTTAGTTTTGACTCACTTTTTACCAATTCCGTGTGATCCCTCATCAAGCCAATTCTGAGTGACACTTTTAACCCAATTCTGAGTCATTATTCAACCATTTTAGTCGGTTCCGACTCACTTGTCACTCAGTTCCAATTGAATGTCTCGCAGCAACTACAAACCGAGTAAAACAACTCGGAAAGGAGTATTCTCACTCGGCCTTCTATGGGAAATGCTTCATTCCACTCGGAATTGACTCCCAGTGAGGATGAATGCTGACTGAGAGGCTAATCCGAGTCATCTTCTCTCGGATTTTCACATCCTCTCTTAGATTTTCAATATCCTCTCTCAGATTTCAATATCCTCGCTCGGAATTCCATCATTTTCACTCAGATTTCCACTATCCACACTCGGATTTCCACTATTTTCACTCGGCCTTTCACCATCTCTCGGATCTCCACCTTGCTGACCTGGATCCCACCACCCAAGTGGATCCAGGAATCCTGGGGGTGGCAGACAGGGCGGAGGTGGATGGAATTAAAAATTCCCACCAGCCGTTGTCCCCCCACTACCCAAACTGAGTGGAAGTCTGAGCTGGCATTCCACTCAGAAATGGAAGCCTGAGCTGGCATTCCACTCGGGCCAGCCTATAAATAGGCAAGGAGAAGGGCAGCTGAGGGGAGGGCATTCATTAGAGGAGAAAAACTCTGTCAAAAAAAAAAACCTTCGCTCTCTCTCTCGCTGACACCAATTCTTCTCTTCTTCTCCTTCCATCATCCCTCACCATATTGCCACAATCCTTCCATCCTCCACCCCTCTCCTACTCCAACACCGTCCTCACTCCCACTCAACAGCACCTTTCCCAGCCTTTTCCCATTCCCTGTAATTCTCTTTTCCCCTTCTCGGACCAGCACTCCTACTCCATCATCACTCGGTTTTCGCTCAACCTTCACCCGGTATTCCTCTTATCACTCGGATTTACTATTTTGCACTCGGTTTCCCTTATTTCCACTCGGATTCTCACTGTTTCACTCAAATTTTCACTGTTTCACTCAGATTCTCACTGTTTCACTCAGATTTTTACTGTTTCACTCAGATTTTCACTGTTTCACTCGGATTTTTAATTTTCCACTCGGATCTTTCCAGTTTCCCTTGGTTTCCCTGTTTTCACTCAGATTTTCATAGTTTCACTCGGATTTTCATAGTTTCACTCGGTTTTCTTATTTTTCACGCGTTTCTTTCATTTTTTGCACTCAGTTTTCACTCATTTTTTTGCTTTGTACTAAAATATGATAAAGGGAATAAATGTTTCCTATGTTTTCTTTCTAGTTTAAATAAAAATCAAAGATAAATCATTCTTAGTCAGTGTCGTACGGAAAATACTTCCGTCTACACCATTTTTATAGGATTCGTACACGTGCGAAGAACTTCGCCTTGTATGGGTTCCTCACCATAATGATTCCCATCAACATTTCCTTAATCTTTTTCCTAAATAAAAAAAACTTTTAAGAACTACGTGACCCTGATTTCTCGAAAGCTCGAGAATACGTAGGAGCGAGAAACAGTTCCTGTCGGGCCCATCTTTCTTTATTCAATTTTTGGAGTTTTTCCATTTTCATCTTGCTGTTAAAAGGAGGAGCGAGGTTAATTTGGACGAGACGTCCTGTTAATCTCATATCTTTTTTTTATCTCTTTTAAAAGGAGGAGCAAGTTTAATTTGGACGAGACGTCCTGTTAATCTCACGTAAATATTTTGTGTTGATTTTTGTTTATTTTTTTTTGTTGTTTATTTTGTCGTTCCGTACATTTTTCTTTTCATGAAGAAGTTAAAATAATTATTGGGTTAATTATAATGCGCACTATCAAATTGAGGTAACCGTTTTTTATAACGGACAGTTGTGAGGTGCTAATACCTTCCTCACCTGTAATCAGACTCCCGAATCATGGAATTTCATTTCTATAACCAGTGCTTTAACAAAAGGTTTTTCCACTATTTTATCCTAAAAAATATTGGTGGCGACTCCCTGTTTATTATTTAAAACCGTTTTGAGGGTCGGCCGTGCCGCCACGATCCCGGTCGCGACAACAGTTTTTAGAAAAAGTTAATATTTTTTTATTTTTTTAAATAAAATAATGGCAGATCAGTGGAAGCAAATAGTAGATAACTCATATAGTCATTCACAAACTATAAGTAATTGTACTCTTAATAGAATGGGGCATGCAGGCACCCTTAAATATTTATACAGTCATCCATAGTCTTATTATTCATAAATATTCAACTACATATATCTTCATTTAATGAGGGCTCCCAGTTGGTTCAACGTATTGTTGTTCTTCGTATTCTGGTTCTTGGTTTCCTAGCTCCTCTGTTATTAATCAACAAAAAGGGTGAGTATAAACCCCAAACCCTGGAAGTTCCCGGTGCGGACATATCCAGATGTGAACACCTCTTTTTGTCCGGCCAATTGGTACAGTTCTATCTTTTGAGCACTCTTTCATGCGCATGGTTCATTTGAAAATTCATAACTCCTTCATACGATCTTTGATTTGTGCAAACCCGGTCTCTAAATTTTCGTAACAAAATTGTCTACGACTTTTGTGAAGACCTTGAAGGCTGAATCCTTACCAATTGGTACAGTTTTAATAATCTTCCTAGACTTGCTCCAGTTTCATGACTGCTCTGCACATCTTTAAGAAAAAATTCATATCTCCCTCATATGATACTGAAATGACCCCATTCTTTTTTCTATGGCTCCAAATCAAAGAGATATACAAACTTCATGAAGGCCACAAAAGCTAATTCTCCACCCATTTTGCCCAGTGAATTTATTTTTCTTGCAAATGTATTTCCGTCACACTCTAGAGCAGTTTTCGTAGATGGGCCATATCTCCCTCGTTTCTTGATGGAAATTTTTGTGCCATATATCAAATTAAAGCTAAGAGAAAGATCTACAACTTTCATGTTGGACTCTTTTTCAAATTTGGCACGCATCAGCCCTCAAATACGCGAACAAGTTTGTAATGCGTAAAAAGGAGAATGAAAAAGCACCAAACAGCATCATGAATCGATTCAACACATGCATGAATCGATTCATGCGTGAAACAGCCCCAAAAAATCAATTTCAAGTGGTTTGAATCGATTCTTAGCCCTCTTGAATCGATTCACACGAATTAAAAGCACCCAGGATGTGAATTTTTGAGGTTTGAATCGATTCATCAGCCTTTGAATCGATTCATCAGCATTTGAATCGATTCTTTCGGGTTTCAAAGGGGTTGAATCGATTCTTCCACCAATTGAATCGATTCACACGTTTAATTTTAGCCCAGAATTGCATTCGGAACGCATGAATCGATTCATTTCACCATTGAATCGATTCATGAGTGAATTATTGGCCCAGAAACACGTTTTCAAGCTTCTGGATGGTGGGCAATGCACTAAGGATCATAATGGAGCACTCAAAACTGATAATGGAGCACCATGATTTGTTAATTGATGAGTGCACCCTCCAATTCCAATTGTTTATGGCAATGGCTTTGCCTTTGGACTCCTATAAATAGGAAGCAAAAGGAAGGCTTCAGGGAATTTTCTTCGTTCACAGAAATTCCTCCCTCATTTGTTCTTCCTCTTCTCTTCTCTGTTGGAGTCTTTCCAGCAAGTTCTTCAATTCCGGGCAATCAATCCCTTGAAGAAACCATTCATTCTTCCTCTTCCTCTTCTCTGTTGGCAATTTCTTCTTCCAGTAAGCTTTTCATTTCCAGCAAGTTTTTTTCATTTTCCAGCAAAGTTTTTTTTCATTTCCAGGTTAGTTTCTTTTCTTTATAGTTGTTATTATGGAGGACTAAAACCCCTAGATTGATTTTCTTAGAGAATATTGTAATGTAATTTTGAGGTCATTATTTTTTATAGTATGCTTTTATAAAATAAATAAAAAAATAATAAAAATAATAAAATAATGATAAAAAATGAGTAATAAGTTTTGCACATGTTTTGTTTTCTAGCCTAAAGATTTCCATTTTTTAATCAGTGTCGTACGGAAAATACTTCCGTCTACACAGTTTTTATAAGATCCATGCACGTGCGAAGCACTTCGCCTTGTATGGATTCTTCACTAAAATAATAACTATCAATATCTTCCTAATCTTTTTCCTAAAAAAAAAACATTTTAAAGAACTACGTGACCCTGATTTCTCGAAAGCTCGAGAATACGTAGGAGCGGGAAACAGTTCCTGTCGGGCCCACCTTTCTTTATTTAATTTTTAGAGTTTCCTTTTGTCTTGCTATCAAAAGGAGGAGCGAGATTAATTTGGACGAGACGTCCTGTTAATCTCATATTTTTAATATTTCTTTAAAAAAGGGAGGAGCGAGGTTAATTTGGACGAGACGTCCTGTTAATCTCATTTTTTTAAAATATTTCTTTAAAAAGGAGGAGCGAGATTAATTTGGACGAGACGTCCTGTTAATCTCATATTTTTAATATTTCTTTAAAAAAGGAGGAGCGAGGTTAATTTGGACGAGACGTCCTGTTAATCTCATTTTTTTTAAATATCTCTTTAAAAAGGAGGAGCGAGGTTAATTTGGACGAGACGTCCTGTTAATCTCATTTTTTTTATCTCTTTAAAAAGGCGGAGCGAGATTAATTTGGACGAGACGTCCTGTTAATCTCATGTAAATATTTTGTGTTGATCTTTGTTTATTGATCTTTGTTTATTTTGTCATTCCGTACATTTTTCTTTTTTATGAAGAAATTAAAATAATTAATGGGTTAATTATAATGCGCGCTATCAAATTGAGGTAACCGTTTTTTATAACGGACAGTTGTGAGGTGCTAATACCTTCCTCACCTGTAATCAGACTCCCGAATCATGGAATCTCATTTTTATAACCAGTGCTTTAACAAAAGGTTTTTCCACTATTTTATCCTAAAAAAAATATTGGTGGCGACTCCCTGTTTATCATTTTAAAACCGTTTCGAGGGTCGGCCGCGCCGCCGCGATCCCGGTCGCGACAGATGGCGACTCCGCTGGGGACTTAGAGAGTCAAGCCAGTCAATTTGATAGCGCATGTTTTAATTTGCATATTAATTATTTAACTTCTTCCTTTATTTTATTCCCTTGTCAATGTTTAGTTTCTGTTTTGTTTGTATTCAATTATTTATGTTCTGTAAATATCTGTGTGATTATTGAACCCTAGGGTAGTCGACTTTATTTTGTTGCTCTGTGTTCGTTCTATGTGCAGGGTGAGTAAGGTACGGGTATTGAATGCCTCTTTCACACACTACACTCACAATTTGCACACACTTTTGAGTGGGACCCTATACCCGGGCCCAAATAAAACTTAAGATTAGGGGAGGTTGATAGCGGAGCCATTTGGGATGTACTTCCTGTCTGGTTACCGTGAGAATCTCAGCTAGAGTTCGACTTATTCATGGTGCTCACACTTAGTATACTTCTTACTATTTGTGATCAACATCATGAATAGGATCTTGGCTCTAGTGACCTTTAGAAGTTTTAGAACAAGCCACCTAATGCGAGGTATCACTGATAGATGAACCTTAGAACCATTAGGAGACCTCCAGAAAAACCCACCTTAAGGCACAAAGGGGCAAACTTTACTTCTACCTTTTCTCATTCTCACTTTTCCTTCTAATCCAAAATAGAGGATTACTTGCCCGTTTAGTGAATTACTTTTTTTCAAAAAAATGACATACTTTTAACTAGTGATTCTTTAAGGGGCAAATAGTTCTTTCTCTTTGTGCACAAGTCTTTGGGATTTGAGTTACGGATGTTTTGAATCAAAAAAAAAAGGGTAAAAAAAAAGGTCAAAAAAAAAAATCAAATTTTTTATTGACAATGATCAGAAAATCCGTAGCTCACATGACCTTTGATTTGTCATAAGTTTTGTCAAATCGAAACTTCCCTGAATACAAAAATATTTTCAAAGTTACTAGGGGAGTATCGATTTGCACAACATGTCAGTACTAGTGACTGATTTTCTCATTTTCATGTTCTCGCAGGAAGCTATCAAGAGCTTAGCCAGCACCTCTGAGTGAAAGTATGGAAATTAACATGAGATCGGATAGTTGTGGTACAAATATACCTGAGTTGAAGAAATTACTGCATGTCAAGGCTAGGAAGGTCGATACAACCAGTCTGCAAGCATTAGGCAAGAAATTGGATATGAATCAGAAAATGTTTTTTTCAAGGAGATATGGAAGGATCCTAAAGTTGCTAGAAGTGGAAGTACAAGTCGAAGCAATTACTGCTTTGATTCAGTTTTATGACTCACCTCTTCGTTGTTTCACTTTCCAAGACTTTCAATTAGCTCCGTCTGTTGAGGAGTTCGAACAGATTCTGGGTATGCCACTAGAGGGACAAATGCCTTACCGCCACCTTGGACGCCATGCGAATGTTCTTACCATTGCTGATATCCTAAGGATTAATCCAGAAGTCTTGAGAAGTAAGCAGCTAAATAGAAATCAAGTCCTGGGGTTTGATCGGGAATATTTTGAGAGGCACATGCACTTGCTGGCTGAGAAGGGAGATTGGGAAGCCTTCATGGATACTTTGGCTTTAACCATTTATGGTGTTATCTTGTTCCCCAACATTGACAATTACATAGATTATGATGCCATTGGCATTTTCCTTGCCCGTAAATTCAAGTCTGAAAATCCCGTCACTGCTATCTTGGCAAATATATATTACACCATGGACTTCTGTTCTACACAAGGTGGAAAAAGAATCATTTGTTGTCTACCAGCTTTGTATGTGTGGCTCACGTCACATGTTTTCCACCAAGTCGGCAAAGTTGAATGTCCTATTTCTGATTTGAAATTATGCCAGTTAGTAACAAAAAACGGGCGTGAATGGGCCAATCACTTGACGGGGCTCACAGCTGACAAAGTAAGGTGGTATCCACAATGGTTGAAGGTTGACACCATTATTCATCATTGTGGAAGCTACCCGAATGTTCCTCTTATGGGCACACAAGGATGCATTAACTACAACCCTGTCATAGCCAAACGGCAGTTAGCTTATCCATTGCTTGGGCCACCTGATGAAGAATCACTCATTCCTTTTGTCCTTCGCTACTCAAAAGGAGATTGTACCTCTGCTATTCGGGATGTAGCAAATGCATGGAAGATGGTCCATAGGCAAGGAAAGGAACTAGGAGCTCGAAGCCATGCCGTGAAGGACGAATACTACCGATGGATCCTGAATAGAGTTTCCATTGTTAAGCTGCCTTTCAAAAGTCCCTCCCATCTCCCGACAAGAATACCTGTTCCCTCACCTACTCTTGAAGAGGAAGCCTTGAAAGCCAAGATAGAAGAGTTAATTGTAAAAAATAAGAAGCTGGAGGAAGACTTGCTAAAATCTCAACAAGAATGTGCCCTTCAAAAAAGGGAGAACTCAGAAAGTAAGCGAATCATCAAAGAGATTGGAAAGAAGCGGAAAGTTGAAAGAGATTACTTGAGGAAGCAAAGTCAATGCCTCCGAACAGCTAATACTCAACTGAGGATGAAGAGCAAGCAAAGGGATACTATGTTGGCTGACAAGCAACTCTTGAGGGATATGTTGGAAAAAGCCAAAGAGAATGAGCAAATTGCCTTGGTACAAAAAGAGCTCCTACAATTGCAAGTTGGTCAATTAGAGCATCAGCTTAATGAGGTGGTAGAAGCTTGCCAGCGAGAGATAAACGGCGAGCGACAGCACGCGATGGATACTGAGCAAGAATGTCATGAAGCTATCCGTGTTTTGAAAGCTGAAATAACACAACAAGATGAAGTTATTCATTCATGGATGAATCGCTTCGCCCACTTAGCACATTTGGCTAATGGAGTCCTCGAAGACCTCCCACTCCTACTTAAGCAAGCTGAGGGGATGGTTAACCCTCTTAGTACCCCAAAAGAAATTGTAAACTTCCTTGATTACTGTAAGGAAAGGATTTGTAAAATGAGGGACATGATTGCCCGAGCTAGGAATGGCTGATTTACTTTTCTTGCATAAAAATTGGCAGCAGTAATGTACTTTGAAATTCAGAAAGAAGGATTCTTTTGTCTCCACAACCATCTCATGTTAATTTCCATTTATCACATACTTATTACTCTTGAATGTGACGTTCTGAGGAATGGTTGGAGGTTACTGGCCGAGTTCCGTGATAACTTTGTGCACCATACTGTTTATTTTTCGTTTACCATTTTTATTTAATGCTTTCTTTTTTAACAATTTCGTGTTTTCACTTACAATAGACATTACGGGTAAACATCCTTATTCGACTCGACTCCAAACGAGACTCATGGCCGAAGCAGAAATCAGGGATGAAGATTTCAGAAACGAGTTCAATCAGCTGAAAGAACAAGTAGCCGAATTGACCAAGCTTCTGGAAAAGAGAATCACAGAAGGGGTTTCCTCTGCAGGTATTGAGAACAACCAACAGCAGCCTGCCACTGTACCACTCCCCCTTGGTTCCGACCCAGCAAGAACCCAAGTACCAAACACAATGACACCCCCTGTCACTATTCATGTTGGAAGATCTAACCCTGTCATTGAGACCCAATCACCTTACGGCCAGTCTTATGCACAGCATACATTTGTCGGCCCTGACGGCAACCCAGTACCTTTTCCACTTTATGGCCTTCCACCAGGATACTATCCCCCGCTCGCTAACCAAGACGCCCATGACCAGCAAGCCATGAATCCTCACACTTCATACCCTACCCAGCCAAATATACCATCACTCCACCAAACCCAAAACACACAAGCCCCTGACCCACAAATTTACCAAGCCCAAAACACGCAAGCCCATGACCCACAAATTCACCAAACTCAGAATATACAAGCCCCGATGACCCAGCTGACCTACAACACACAAGCCCAAAATACACGAGCCCAGGTGACTCAACCGAGTTATGTTGCACAGACTATGGCCCAACCCCAAGGCCCTTCACCAAATACAAGCCTAACAAACCAGTCCCATGCTTTGCCTCAGTTCAACCAGCCACTCGGTTATCCGTATGGATACGGAACCCCCTATGGGACCAATTTCCAAGATGCAACCCGTATGGTCGCAGCTCCTCGAAAGGAAAAGATAGAAATCTTAGAAGAGCGTTTGAGGATGATGGAAGGCTCTGGAGGTTTTGGACTAATAGATGCTTCGGAGCTATGTTTAGTCACAAATGTTGTCCTCCCACCCAAATTCAAGATGCCAGACTTTGATAAGTATCGGGGAATGACTTGTCCAAAGAACCATCTCACGATGTACTGTCGAAAGATGGCGTCTTACTCTTCTAATGACCAACTCTTGATCCATTGCTTCCAGGATAGTCTAGTAGGGGCCGCTCTTACATGGTATGCTCACCTTGATCGGAACCATATCCGTTGTTGGAAGGACCTGGCAGATGCCTTCCTTAGACAATACAAGTATAACATGGATATGGCACCCAACAGGGTTCATTTACAAAACATGATGAAAAAGGATAGTGAAACATTCAAGGAATATGCCCAACGATGGAGAGAGACAGCGGCACAAGTGGATCCCCCATTGTCGGAAAAAGAAATAGTCGCGATGTTTATTGATACGCTCCCATCACCTTTCTACGGCAAGATGATTGGTAGTGTTTCATCCAACTTCTCCGACATTGTGACTATCGGGGAAAGAGTGGAAAGCGGAATACGAACAGGAAAGATCATTCAGGGCTCATCTGGGGCAGGCATGACAAGAAGGCCGGTGCCTGGGAAAAGGGATGGAGAAACTAATTCCATCTCTTCCAATCAAAAGACACCTTCGCCAAGACCATTCTTTCCTACTATGATTCAAGCTCCCAATCCTTATGTGGCCGCTACCACTCAGAGCCCGACAGCTTATACTCCCCACTTCCGTCCACCCATGGTAAGAGCGCCAGTACCACAACCCGTGCCATACCATCACCCACAACAAATGACTCGACCACCCAATCATAATCCAAACACAAGAAATTCCAACAATGAACGCTCCCCTGTGCAGTTCGATCCAATTCCTATAACATACACCGAACTTTTTCCAATCCTTGTTCAGAAAGGTCTGGTAGCTCCATCCCCTATGAGGCCGTTGCAACCTCCTTACCCAAGGGGATATGACCCAAACGCTCATTGTGATTACCATGCTGGGGCACCAGGGCATTCCACAGAAAATTGCCTGGCTTTGAAGTATAAAGTAAGGGATTTGATCAAAGCCGACTGGATTAACTTTAAGGAAGGTAGCCCAAATGTTGCCACAAATCCCCTGCCCAACCATGGAAATTCAGAGGTCAACGCTTTAGAAAATCATGAGGAGTGCGTTAAGAATGTTGCTGACATAAGAATGCCATTGAGGGTAGTTCATTCCCTTTTGCTTGAAAAGGGGTTAATTGAAGGAACTTGGAGTGAGAAACATGATTGCGAACAGACTGCCGAACATCAAGGTTTCTGTGAGATCCTTCAAAGCCTTATGGACAGCTATATTGTGCAGGTCTGTAAACGCCATGGAGATGAGGTCAACATGATTGAGGAACAAACAGGGGCACGGATCCCTAAGCCCTTGACAATTTTTTACACCAGAAATCCCCAAGTAGCTCCTGTTTCTGTACAACCAACCATCACTATTCAAGCACCCACCCCGTTTGCATTCAAAGATTCTCGGGCTGTCCCTTGGAAGTACAACGCAGATGTGATCGTTGCAAGCCCGGCAACAGGTGACCCGTCTCCTTCGTCCGTCACAAATATTGTAGGGGTAGGAGGTATAACCCGAAGTGGAAGAGTATACACCCCTCCAGAGCTGAAGAGGGATCAGGTTACCAGAAATGCCAAGGTGGACAAAGAAGGGGCCAATGGCGAGATCAAAAGGGCCGTGACTGATGAAGAAGCCCATGAATTCTTAAGGTTTATTCGCCAGAGCGAATATCAAGTGCTTGACCAACTGACCCATACTCCTGCAAAAATTTCTTTGTTATCATTGCTGATGAACTCTGAGCCACATAGGAAGATGTTGATGAAGGTCCTGAATGAGGCTCATGTCAGTCATGACATTCCCGTTGATAAGTTTCAAGGAATAGTAGGGCACATTGTTGCAGATAACTATTTGACCTTCACTGATGACGAAATACCAACAGAGGGGATTGGGCATAACAAGGCTCTCCATATCTCCGTAAAATGCCGAGATTACATCTTAGCAAAAGTACTTATTGACAATGGGTCGTCCCTCAATTTCATGCCAAAGTCTACATTGGCCAAATTACCATTTGATGGGACTTTTATGAAGCCAAGTGCCACGATAGTACGAGCTTTTGATGGAACTCGGAGGGAGGTTATGGGTGAGATTGAGCTGCCCATACAGGTTGGGCCGTGCACGTTCCAGGTCCTTTTTCAAGTCATGGATATCTCGCCTGCCTATAGTTGTTTGTTAGGCAGGCCGTGGATCCATTCTGCTGGAGTGGTGCCTTCTACCCTGCACCAAAAATTAAAATTCATAGTTGACAACAAACTGATAATTGTTTCTGGTGAGGAAGACCTTCTAGTCAGCAAACCTCTGTCAACCCCTTACATCGAGGCAGCAGAAGAGGCCCTTGAAACTTCTTTCCAAGCATTAGAGATAGCAAACGCTACCTATGTGGGGGAAGGAGCCACAATAGCAAAAGCTTGCATGCCAAGTGCATCTTTAATGATGGCAAAGATTATGCTACGTGGAGGGTATGAACCTGGAAGAGGGCTAGGACGTGCTTTGAATGGAGAAATAGAACCAATACGCCTGCTTGGTAACAGAAATGGTTTTGGGTTAGGATACCGGCCCACGGCTGCCGATAGAAAAAGGGTAGAAGAAGCGAAGAGGGAAAAAAGGGCTGCTCGTCTTACCGGCAGAGATCCTCATACCGCAAGAGTCCCCATCTGTGATCTCTACCAGAGCTTTCGGAGTGCCGGACTAATGCCTCTAGACCAAGTCGCTGTCATTGAAGAAAACCCTTGTGATAGCGTTGATTTTGTGATTGCTTGTCCACCAGGCCAAGAGCTTGATAACTGGGAGGCCATCGAGTTCCCCACGACTTTGAATGTTTTGCCAAAGTAATTTGTTTATGCTTTAAGTACTTATTCGTCCCTCTGCTCTGCCTAAAGCTTTGGGACCCTTCCATGTAATAAAGGCGAAAGAAACTTGTTTTTATCATTTTCATCAATAAACGCGTATCGTAATTCAAAAAAAAAAAAAAAAAAAAAAAAAAAAACTCTTTGTGTACCCCTTATCCTTGTTTTAAGCCCTTCTTTTTACTCGCCTGTTCTTTCTTTTTATTTGCCATATCACACTAAATTGCAGATCCGAAAGTGACTCCCTTGAGGAAAGTGAGGTCGCAACCCCGTTTCCCGACTTCGATCACCCAGTTGATTACGCTGATGAGGAAGGTGAGGAAGATTGTGAACCACCGCCTGAAATGACAAGGTTGTTAGAGCAAGAGGATGAAGGGATTCAACCCTACCTAGACATAGTCGAGGTCATTAATTTGGGGAATGAAGAAAATAAGAAGGAAGTCAAGATCGGCACTACCCTAAACAGAGAACAAAGAGAAGATTTAATCAAGTTGTTAAGGGAATTTTGTGATGTCTTTGCCTGGTCTTATCAAGATATGCCTGGGCTCGATGCTAGCATTGTCGAGCATAAACTACCCTTGAAACCTGAATGCCCACCAATAAAGCAGAAATTACGCCGAATGAAGCCAGAAATGCTTTTAAAGATCAAAGAGGAGGTTAAGAAGCAATTTGATGCTGGCTTTCTAGCTGTGGCAAAATACCCTCAGTGGGTAGCCAACATTGTCCCTGTCCCTAAAAAGGATGGAAAGGTACGGATGTGTGTGGACTACCGAGATTTGAATAGGGCTAGTCCCAAAGATGATTTTCCCCTACCACAGATCGATGTTTTGGTTGATAATACAGCCCGGCATTCCATTTTCTCCTTCATGGATGGTTTCTCGGGGTATAATCAAATTAAGATGGCACCTGAAGACATGGAGAAGACCACGTTTATCACTCTATGGGGTACATTTTGTTATAAGGTGATGTCTTTTGGGTTGAAAAATGCTGGGGCAACTTATCAGAGAGCAATGGTGACTCTTTTCCATGATATGATGCACAAGGAAATAGAAGTCTATGTGGATGACATCATTGCCAAGTCTAGAACAGATGAAGAGCACATTAGCGATCTAAGGAAGCTTTTTGAACGTTTGAGAAAGTTCAAGCTTAGATTGAACCCCGCCAAGTGCACTTTCGGTGCAAGGTCGGGCAAGCTGCTAGGATTTATAGTAAGTGAAAGGGGGATAGAGGTTGATCCCGACAAAGTTAAGGCGATTCTCGAGATGCCTCCTCCCCGTACAGAAAGAGAGGTCCGAGGATTTTTGGGAAGGCTCAATTATATCGCCAGATTTATTTCACAATTGACGGCAACTTGTGAACCCATCTTCAAGTTACTCCGCAAGAATCAACCAGGGCGATGGGATGAGAACTGTCAAGCAGCTTTCGAAAAGATTAAGCAGTACCTACAAGAACCACCAATTTTGGTGCCACCAGCCCCAGGAAGGCCACTTATATTGTATCTGACTGTATTGAACGAATCCATGGGCTGCGTATTGGGACAACACGATGAAACTGGAAAGAAGGAACATGCTATCTACTACTTGAGCAAGAAGTTCACTGATTGTGAAATGAGGTACTCCGCTTTAGAGCGGACTTGTTGTGCGTTAGCATGGGCCGCTAAGCGCCTAAGGCAGTACATGTTGAGTCACACCACTTGGCTAATTTCTAAGATGGACCCCGTCAAGTACATTTTTGAAAAACCTGCTCTAACTGGAAGGATCGCTCGCTGGCAAGTGCTGTTAACTGAGTACGACATAATATATGTCACTCAAAAAGCTATAAGAGGAAGTGCCCTGGCTGATTGCTTGGCACACCAACCCATTAATGATTATCAGCCGATGCAATTTAACTTTCCAGATGAAGATATCATGGCATTATTCAATGAAGAAGGTGGTCAAAAGGAGAAATGGACCCTGAGATTCGACGGAGCTTCTAATGCATTGGGGCACGGAATTGGGGCTATCTTGATTTCACCCGATAAGGAATTTATCCCTATCTGTGCCAGATTGTGTTTTGACTGTACCAACAATATTGCTGAATACGAGGCATGCTCATTAGGGATCCAAGCAGCGTTGGATGCAAAAGTAAAGTTGTTAGAAGTTTATGGGGACTCTGCTTTGGTTATTCACCAATTGAAAGGCGAGTGGGAGACTAGGGACAGTAAATTGATTCCTTATTATGATCACATCAAGGAAATGATCAAGGAGTTTGACGAGATCTCTTTTCATCACGTTCTCCGGGATGACAATCAAATGGCTGATGCTTTAGCTACCCTTGCCTCAATGTTCAAAGTAAGTAGTGACTACGATATGCCTCTCATCGAAGTAAAGAAGCACTGTGAGCCTGCATACTGTCAAATGATGGAAAAGGAGTCTGATGGGAAACCTTGGTACCATGATGTTAAGAGATACATCCAGAGTCAAGAATACCCCGAGGGCGCTACAGAAAATGATAAGAAGACCCTAAGGCGACTCGCCATGGGTTTCTTCTTAAATAGGGATGTGCTTTACAAAAGAAACTATGACTCTGTCCTTCTTCGTTGTGTTGATGCTGATGAGGCAAATGAAATCATGAAAGATGTTCATGAAGGATCTTTTGGGACTCACGCTAATGGACATGCCATGTCTAGAAAGATTTTGAGGGCTGGTTATTACTGGATGACTATGGAAGCAGATTGCTTCAAGTATGTCCGAAAATGTCACAAATGTCAGATATACGCTGACCATATTCATGCACCCCCGTTATCCCTAAATGTCTTGACGGCACCATGGCCCTTCTCAATGTGGGGCATGGATGTCATTGGACCCATCGAGCCAAAAGCTTCAAACGGTCATCGTTTTATCTTGGTCGCCATCGACTATTTCACCAAATGGGTAGAAGCAGCTTCATATACCAGTGTAACAAGGAGTATTGTGGTCAAATTCATCAAGCGAGAACTGATATGCCGATATGGCCTACCAAGTCAGATCATTACTGACAATGGTACGAATTTGAATAACAAAATGATGAAGGAACTTTGCGAAAGTTTCAAGATTCACCATTGCAATTCCTCTCCTTATCGACCTAAAATGAATGGGGCGGTTGAGGCGGCCAATAAGAACATCAAGAAGATAGTGCAGAAAACGGTAGTCACCTACAGAGATTGGAGCGAGATGCTCCCTTTCGCTCTGCATGGGTATCGCACCTCGGTTCGAACCTCGACAGGGGCAACCCCGTTCTCCCTCGTATATGGAATGGAAGCAGTTTTGCCTTTTGAGGTAGAAATCCCGTCCCTTCGGGTAATGATGGATGCAAAATTAGAAGAAGCTGAGTGGGTTCAAGCTCGACATGACCAATTAAACTTAATTGATGGAAAAAGATTGACTGCCCTCTGTCACGGTCAGTTGTATCAGAGGCGTATGAAACGAGCATTCGAGAAGAAAGTACGGCCTCGACAGTTTCAAGAAGGAGACCTTGTACTCAAGAAAATTTTACCAATTCAAAAGGACCATCGAGGCAAATGGACTCCTAATTATGAAGGACCATATGTTGTGAGGAAGGCTTTTTCTGGAGGAGCCTTAATACTCACTAATATGGATGGCCAGGATTTGTCAATGCCTGTAAACACAGATGCAGTGAAAAAATACTATGCTTAGGGAGGAGATGCCAGAGCAAATCAAAAAAAAAAAAAAAAAAAAAAAAAAAAAAAAAACAAACAAACAAAAAAACAAAAAAAAAATATAAAATAAAATATAAAAAAATAAAATATAAAAAAAACTAAAAAAAAATGAAAAAGAGAAGAAAAGAAAATTAATGCTCGCTAAGCTGAAAACCTGAAAAGGCGGCTTAGGCAAAAGTTAGAGTGACCCGGTGAGTCGAAAACCCGAAAAGGGCGGCTCAGGCAAAAGCTAGGGTCAAATTTCTGGCAATGCAAATGATCCTCTGGCCCAAAGAAGTACGAGTCCAAGCTCTTGCACGTGAATCACTGTCGAACTTACCTTTCCAAAAGCAAAGTCGAAGGGTGAACATGAAGTCGTGATAGGGGTTAAGGCTCTCATCAGTCTCAGAGATTCACTGGATGATCCATGAATCTTCCCCGTTTTCATTTATTCTGGACCTATATGACCTCATTCATTTCATTTACCTTCTTTATTTTTCTTTCTCTGTACTTGTTTAACGTGCATGAATAAAGTTCACCCTCTTCGATACGTGTTATGACTTTGGTTGATCTGATAAAAACATGTATTTTAACAAAGTAAAATGGAAGATTGGTAAACATTTAAAGTCGCAAGGGACAAGATGCTTCTGCTACTCGACCTCATCATAGGTGATCATCGCAGGGACTTGGCCAGACACGTGCTTTGAAGCTATGGTTGCCTCATTCGTTCTACTTCGTCCATGAGTTCTCGTAAGGGTCGCGGTTTCACAGGACTTACCCAATTTTGAAACTTATCTTTGCGTTACTGACCATTTTTCTGCAGGTTATCTCACAGATAGTCATGCCAGGCACTAACACCCCAATCAAGCCCTTCAAATCCCTTCCTTGAATCGTCCAAGTTGGCACTTCTCAAAATTCCCTCCTTAAAACGCCAAGGTTGGCACCTTTCAATGTTTTACTCTTTCATTAGGCACCTTCAAACTCTCATCCTCAATTACTAAAGTCCGTGCCTCTTGAAATATCCTCCCCAGTGGAATCATTCGCCAAAGACGGCACTTCTCAAGATCTCTCTCCCCACTGAATCCTAAACTTTCCATCAAGAGGCAGTATCTAAACCACCAAATTCTTCCCCAGTGATACTACGCTTCCCAAATAGACTCAACTGGGACATCTTCCCGAATTCCTTTTGTTATAACCATTCTCCAATAATCCTTCAATCATGTCCAACTGGGACATCTCCCTAGATTTCTTACTTTCCAGTCATGAGGCGTTTCTCCAAACTTTTTCCAACTTATCAAACTGGGGCATCTTCCCTAGGTTATTATCTTTTGTCAACCCAAGGGCAGTACCCCATGCTCCGAAAAAGTTTGAAATGGGACATTACCTCGGGTCTCACTTCGTCAAAAGGAAATGCACCCCAAGCCTCTTCAACCGCTCTAACTGGGACATCACCCCAGATTCTTCTCCCGGCCTTGAGGGAGTACCCCTAAATCTTTTAATCTTTCCAAAAATTAGAGTATTCATCCCAGACCTTTTCTCCATTTCTTCTCTCTCCCAATCAAAAAGCAGTTCCCTGAATCATCCAAGACAGCTTGAACTGGATCATCCCCAGACTTCTTTCTTTTAGTAAGCCTACTATACATCCCTAGTGGACCCCAGATTTTTCCTTCCAGTCAAGAAGCAGTTCCCCGAGATCCCTTCAATCTTCCTAACTGGGGCATCTCCCCCAGATTTTTCCTTTCAGTCAAGGGGCAATTCCCTAAGATTCCTTCAATCATGTCAAACTGGGGCATCACCCCAGAATCACCCTCTTTCATTTAGAGAGCAATTCCCCAAGAGTCCTTCAATCATGTCAAATTAGGGCATCTCCCCAGGATCACTCTCTTTCGGTCAAAGAGTATTTCTTTCAGTCATGTCAAACTGGGGCATCACCCCGAGCCTTTAGGACCAGTGAGTTAATTTGGACGAAACGTCCTGTTAACTGCCCCCAATCTTTGTATTTTCTGTCAATTGAGGGTTAACCCCATCCCTTACCTTTCCAGCCGCCTATCAAGGCATCCTCTATCTTTCAGCCGCCTATCGAGGCATCCTTTATCTTTCAGCCGCCTATCGAGGCATCCTTTACCTTTCCAGCCGCCTATCAAGGCATCCTTTATCTTTCAGCCGCCTATCGAGGCATCCTTTATCTTTCAGCCGCCTATCAAGGCATCCTTTATCTTTCAACCGCCTATCAAGGCATCCTTTACTTTCCAGCTGCCTATCAAGGCATCCTTTACTTTCCAGCCGCCTATCAAGGCATCCTTTATTTTCCAGCCGCCTATCAAGGCATCCTTTTCCAGCCGCCTATCAAGGCATCCTTTACTTTCCAGCCGCCTATCAAGGCATCCTTTATTTTCCAGCCGCCTATCAAGGCATCCTTTATTTTCCAGCCGCCTATCAAGGCATCCTTTATTTTCCAGCCGCCTATCAAGGCATCCTTTATTTTTCAGCCGCCTATCAAGGCATCCTTTTCCAGCCGCCTATCAAGGCATCCTTTATTTTCCAGCCGCCTATCAAGGCATCCTTTATTTTCCAGCCGCCTATCAAGGCATCCTTTATTTTTCAGCCGCTTATCAAGGCATCCTTTTCCAGCCGCCTATCAAGACATCCTTTATTTTCCAGCCGCCTATCAAGGCATCCTTTATTTTCCAGTCGCCTATCAAGGCGTCCTTTTCCAACCGCCTATCAAGGCATCCTTTACTTTCCAGCCGCCTATCAAGACATCCTTTACTTTCCAGCCGCCTATCAAGGCATCCTTTATTTTCCAGTCGCCTATCAAGGCGTCCTTTACTTTCCGTTCACCTATGCAGGCACCCTTTACCTTCTAGTCTACTGGGGATCAATCCTGATCTTCTCACTGAAAGAATTTTTCCCGATCAATTCAGAGTTCAAAAAAAAAAAAAAGGGGAAACAAAAAAAACAAAAAAAAAGAGAGGAGAAAAGAAGAGAAACAGAAGTGGAGAATGCTTGTTTTTAAGAAAAAGAGGTCACACTGACTCGTGATTGCCCACACCATCAGTTGCCATACCGATCAAGAGGTCCCACTTGGCCCCCTACATCGGTGTTCATATCTTTACTTCCTTTTCACTTCAAAAACACAGAAGCTTCGTGTTTCTTTTGTGAAAAAGAAGTAAAGAGGGGCATCTGTGAACACCTCTTTTTGTCCGGCCAATTGGTACAGTTCTATCTTTTGAGCACTCTTTCATGCGCATGGTTCATTTGAAAATTCATAACTCCTTCATACGATCTTTGATTTGTGCAAACCCGGTCTCTAAATTTTCGTAACAAAATTGTCTACGACTTTTGTGAAGACCTTGAAGGCTGAATCCTTACCAATTGGTACAGTTTTAATAATCTTCCTAGACTTGCTCCAGTTTCATGACTGCTCTGCACATCTTTAAGAAAAAATTCATATCTCCCTCATATGATACTGAAATGACCCCATTCTTTTTTCTATGGCTCCAAATCAAAGAGATATACAAACTTCATGAAGGCCACAAAAGCTAATTCTCCACCCATTTTGCCCAGTGAATTTATTTTTCTTGCAAATGTATTTCCGTCACACTCTAGAGCAGTTTTCGTAGATGGGCCATATCTCCCTCGTTTCTTGATGGAAATTTTTGTGCCATATATCAAATTAAAGCTAAGAGAAAGATCTACAACTTTCATGTTGGACTCTTTTTCAAATTTGGCACGCATCAGCCCTCAAATACGCGAACAAGTTTGTAATGCGTAAAAAGGAGAATGAAAAAGCACCAAACAGCATCATGAATCGATTCAACACATGCATGAATCGATTCATGCGTGAAACAGCCCCAAAAAATCAATTTCAAGTGGTTTGAATCGATTCTTAGCCCTCTTGAATCGATTCACACGAATTAAAAGCACCCAGGATGTGAATTTTTGAGGTTTGAATCGATTCATCAGCCTTTGAATCGATTCATCAGCATTTGAATCGATTCTTTCGGGTTTCAAAGGGGTTGAATCGATTCTTCCACCAATTGAATCGATTCACACGTTTAATTTTAGCCCAGAATTGCATTCGGAACGCATGAATCGATTCATTTCACCATTGAATCGATTCATGAGTGAATTATTGGCCCAGAAACACGTTTTCAAGCTTCTGGATGGTGGGCAATGCACTAAGGATCATAATGGAGCACTCAAAACTGATAATGGAGCACCATGATTTGTTAATTGATGAGTGCACCCTCCAATTCCAATTGTTTATGGCAATGGCTTTGCCTTTGGACTCCTATAAATAGGAAGCAAAAGGAAGGCTTCAGGGAATTTTCTTCGTTCACAGAAATTCCTCCCTCATTTGTTCTTCCTCTTCTCTTCTCTGTTGGAGTCTTTCCAGCAAGTTCTTCAATTCCGGGCAATCAATCCCTTGAAGAAACCATTCATTCTTCCTCTTCCTCTTCTCTGTTGGCAATTTCTTCTTCCAGTAAGCTTTTCATTTCCAGCAAGTTTTTTTCATTTTCCAGCAAAGTTTTTTTTCATTTCCAGGTTAGTTTCTTTTCTTTATAGTTGTTATTATGGAGGACTAAAACCCCTAGATTGATTTTCTTAGAGAATATTGTAATGTAATTTTGAGGTCATTATTTTTTATAGTATGCTTTTATAAAATAAATAAAAAAATAATAAAAATAATAAAATAATGATAAAAAATGAGTAATAAGTTTTGCACATGTTTTGTTTTCTAGCCTAAAGATTTCCATTTTTTAATCAGTGTCGTACGGAAAATACTTCCGTCTACACAGTTTTTATAAGATCCATGCACGTGCGAAGCACTTCGCCTTGTATGGATTCTTCACTAAAATAATAACTATCAATATCTTCCTAATCTTTTTCCTAAAAAAAAAACATTTTAAAGAACTACGTGACCCTGATTTCTCGAAAGCTCGAGAATACGTAGGAGCGGGAAACAGTTCCTGTCGGGCCCACCTTTCTTTATTTAATTTTTAGAGTTTCCTTTTGTCTTGCTATCAAAAGGAGGAGCGAGATTAATTTGGACGAGACGTCCTGTTAATCTCATATTTTTAATATTTCTTTAAAAAAGGGAGGAGCGAGGTTAATTTGGACGAGACGTCCTGTTAATCTCATTTTTTTAAAATATTTCTTTAAAAAGGAGGAGCGAGATTAATTTGGACGAGACGTCCTGTTAATCTCATATTTTTAATATTTCTTTAAAAAAGGAGGAGCGAGGTTAATTTGGACGAGACGTCCTGTTAATCTCATTTTTTTTAAATATCTCTTTAAAAAGGAGGAGCGAGGTTAATTTGGACGAGACGTCCTGTTAATCTCATTTTTTTTATCTCTTTAAAAAGGCGGAGCGAGATTAATTTGGACGAGACGTCCTGTTAATCTCATGTAAATATTTTGTGTTGATCTTTGTTTATTGATCTTTGTTTATTTTGTCATTCCGTACATTTTTCTTTTTTATGAAGAAATTAAAATAATTAATGGGTTAATTATAATGCGCGCTATCAAATTGAGGTAACCGTTTTTTATAACGGACAGTTGTGAGGTGCTAATACCTTCCTCACCTGTAATCAGACTCCCGAATCATGGAATCTCATTTTTATAACCAGTGCTTTAACAAAAGGTTTTTCCACTATTTTATCCTAAAAAAAATATTGGTGGCGACTCCCTGTTTATCATTTTAAAACCGTTTCGAGGGTCGGCCGCGCCGCCGCGATCCCGGTCGCGACACCAGACAACAGATAATATAACATAAATCATACAATTAACATATTTACAATTATAACAATCAAGTATACTGTCATGGAATGCATGAGTTTGGTTTATTATGATTTATCTTTAATTAAGTCTCATGATGCATGTGGGCCTAATAAATTAATCCACCATCACCATTTTCTCATTCTTTTGTAGTTATTCTGCTCAATTTGCCTCTTGGGCACAACGTTTCCATTCTAGAGCGATCGAAGCTCACCAAGTCCCTCATTCATTATCATAAGGTACAAATGAACTCACAGGTTCTCATCAATATATTATTTCATCTTGGGACTTGGCTCTACACGATCATAGATACATTCCGTCATTTAGTCAAAGTACACCAAAATTGCATCGTCTCACCCGGCTTCAGGCGCGACTCTGATGCCATTGGGTTTCCGTCCTGGTTGTACTCCCAAGATTCTCCTCAGAGATCGAACGTGAATGTCCTCTAGCGTACCAGGTGTATGCTCTAGTTTTACTCCCTTAAAAATATTTTCATGATGCAAAATGCTTTATTTTTTTGATCCTTGGGTATCTACGTGTTTCCAGTCTCATAATATTTATTCACAAGTTCTTGAGTCCCATCAATTTTTCAGAAATTGTAAGTCATTTTTATTATTTTACTTATTCTTATTCTAGAAAATATATCGATTATATCTCGGCTAAAATAACGCTTCGTTTAAAGAGTAAGTAATATGTTCCTTATTTCATTACTCATAATTAAAACAATAATAATTTCAATAACAATAATAATAGTTAGTGATATTAATAATAATAACAGCAATAATAATAATAATAATAATAATAATAATAATAATAATAACAACAACAATAATAATAATAACAGCAATAATAATGGTAATAATAATAATAATAACAACAACACTAATAATAATAATAATAATAATAATAACTAGAATAATGATAATAATAATAATAATCATATTCATAATTATAAGTTTCTTATTTTATTATTCATAAATAATCAATAATAATATTAGTAACAATAATAATGATAATAATAATGGAAATAAGAATAATAATGATAATAATGATAATATTAATAATTCTGATAATAATAATAATAATAATAATAATAATAATCATAATTATAACAATAATAATAATAACAGTGGTATAAATGTTCATCTCATTTTTTTCAAAGCTTTCTCTCTGGAATTCACATAGACACCCATGGTTCTTAATATTTTTACCATTCAATACCGATCACATCATTTAATTCATCATGGTTAATAATAATCAACACAGCCAATTAATCATGTACATATCAATAAAAATGTATAAAACAAATATATGGACATTAAAACATTTAATTTAAAAACAATTCCTGAACCTGTCCTGGAAAGGTGAGGACCAGAGGTACCTTAACCCTTTTCTAACACTCGGTTTTTCCCCCAGAATACCCGAGAATATACCCCCTTACCTTAATGGAGTTGAGAACGTTTCGTTATTTCCCTTGCTTCAGCTCACAGTGAGGAGAAAAGAAAATGAGAGAGAAAGAGCCTTGTACGTAGAGAAAAATAAGAAAGAGTATGTTTTACTAAGTTTTCGTTGGTTCTGAGAGTTCAGACTTGGGAATGAGTTGTGATATCAATTTAATAATGCAAAAGACAAATGGGAGACAAGCTTTCTCGTGATTGAAGATTAGGTGAGTTAATTATGGGAATAATAGAGATTTTTGGATAAAAAGTGAGCTGTTTTTGACCATTTCTACCATCTGCGTACAAGAGTTAGTATGATTGAAGGGAATATATATTAAAATATATAAAAGGTGCTATGATTGGAGTGAAAAGGTGCAAGTTTGATAATGGAACGTCTATGATAAACTTTTGGATTATGTGAGCTAGTGGACCGGTCACCAGTTAGAGCAAATTTTTTGGTTAAAAGTAGCGTCTCGGTTCAGCTTGTTTCAGTCGGTTTCCATAAAACAGTGAGGTGAACGCTGGAGTGTAAAACCGGTCGGATTCTAGCAGGTATGGAGTACGTCTGGTCCAGTCGGTTTCCGTTGATTAGTCCGCTATCAATTCTGAGTGGTTCGGCTTATCTCTTGTCCGAGAAGTTCCAGCAGTCACTTTCCGCTCGGAATTTCTCGACTCGGAAGAGAATTCACTCGGAACTGTTTCTTCTTGAAACACCCGGTCGGATTTTCCTTCCTTGGAGATAACTCAGTCAGAAATGCCTCACCCAGAATTACCTCACTCGGATATATATATATATCCGTCTGAAAATGTTCTCTGTCAGCCACGTTTGATCAGAATTGGTTCTCTCGGAAGCTATCCAGTCGGATATACTTTTGCCCGAAAATACTTAAGAATCTCTCTTCACTTGAAATATTTCTCTCGGGAAATGCATAGCTCGGATCATTCGGAAATTGTCACTCGAAAATGTGATAAATGAGGTCATTCGGAGTCAACCTTTCTCTGTTCTAGAGTCCCTCACCTGAAGTGACTCACTCGGAATATATTTCAGTCAGCGTCAGGGAAATTCAACTCGGAGATAGCCCACTTGGATATTTATTAGTCGGAAATGAGTTTTCCTTCAATTGGACGTACTTCACTCGGAACGCTGCACTCAAAGAAGTTTCATTCGAAAAGGAAACACTTGACGAGGTTTGACTCGAGAACGAGTCACTCGGAGGCGTTTGACTCAGAAATGAGTCATTCGGAGGCCTTTGACTCGGAAACGAGTCATTCGGAGGCGTTTGACTCGGAAACGAGTCATTCGGAGGCGTTTGACTCGGAAACGAGTCATTCGGAGCTGTTTGACTCAGAAACAAGTCATTCGGAGGTGTTTGACTCGGAAACGAGTCATTCAGAGGCGTTTCACTCAGACCTTTCACCCACACGTGGTTCTCTCGAACACACTTCACTCCAAATGTCTCCGAGGCCAGGACTCCACTCGGTAGTGGCTCACTCGGTCATGTCTTACTCGGAAAACATAACCTTCACTCGGCATTTCAACCTTCAGTCGGAATTTCCAATCTTCACTTGGAATTTCCCTGTGGGCTATGTCCGAGTCGAGTGTAATTTCCCTGACGCCGACTGAAATAGATACCGAGTGAGTCACTTCTGGTGAGGGACTCTGAAACAGATAAAGGTCAACTCCGAATGACCTCATTTGTTATATTCCCGAGTGACAAATTCCGAGTAATCCGTTGGTAATAAATTCTGAGTAATCCGTTGGTAATAAATTCTGAGTTATGCACCTTCGAGTGAAATATTTCGAGTGAAGGAAGATTCTTAAGTACTTTCGGGCAAAAACTATATCTGACTAAAAAGCTTCCGAGAGAACTAATTCCGATCAACTGTGGCCGAGTGAGTCGGAATGGAAAGGGGACTGATCCGAGTGAGAGATATATATATTTGAGTGAAAAACTTTCTGAGTGAGGAAAGTCCGACTGAGTCATCTCTAGGGAAGGGAAATCCGACCGAGTATTTCAAGTAGAAACACTTTCGAGCGAAATCCCTTCCGAGTGAAGCTATACTGAACGACGCTCAAGCGAGCGTTCTGCGCTCAAGCGCTCGGGTCCTGATTCTTTCTCACGCTCAAGCATGATGGCAGCGTGTCCAAGAGTGATAGCACACTCACGCTCAAGCGCGAGAGGCCACGCTTAAGCGTGATTCAAAGGAGTCTGTTTCCAGTAACTCTCAGGAACGATTAGCCGACCAATGTCAGAATGGAAAAGGGACTTGATCAATGGAAATCGACTGACTGGTGCACTCACCAGCTAGAATACGACCGATTTTGCACTCCAGCGTTCACCTCATTGTTCTATTAAAATCGACTGAAACAAGCTAAATCGAGACGCTTCTGCTAGTGACCAGTCCACTAGCTCACATAATCCAAAAGTTTATCACAGACGCTCCACAAACTTGCACCTTTTCACTCCAATCATAGCACCTTTTATATATTTTAATATATATTCCCTTCAATCATGCAAGCTGGCGGTGGAAATGGTCAAATACAGCTCACTTTCTATCCAAAAGTCTCCATTATTCCCATAATTAACTCACCTACTCTTCAATCACGGGAAAGCTTGTTCCCCCACTTGTCTCTTGCACTATTAAACCAATACCACAACACATCTCCAAGTCCAAACTTTCAGAACCAACGGAGATTAACAAAAACTCTCTCTTTCTTATTTCTTCTCTACATACAAGCCTCTTTCTCTCTTATTTTCCTTTTCTCCTCACTGTGAGCTGAAGCAAGGATATCATCTACTAATCAAAGATCTTCCATTAAGGTTAGGGGGTATATTCTCGGGTATTCTGGGGGAAAACCGAGTGTTAGGAAAGGGTTAAGGTACCTTTGGTCCTCACCTTTCCAGGACAGGTTCAGGAATTGCTGTTATATCAATATGCTTTAATTTTTACATGTATGTTTTATATATTTTGATTGCTATGTATATGTTCGACTGGTTGTGTTGATTATTATTAACCATGATGAATTAAATGATATGATTGGTGTTGAATTATAAAAATATTAAGAATCATGGGTGTCTATGTGAATTCCAGTGAAGAATTATAAACAGAAGTCAAAATCAATGATAACAAGCTCGGTTTTTAACAATCCGACCGGTTACCTAAAAATACAAATAAATTATTTAAATTTCAAATAGATTTTGAATTAAATAACTGTTTTACGTAAACCGACCGGATCATTTAAAACAAAATACATGATTTCACTTGGTAAACCATTAGATATATTTCACTCGGAAGTTTACTTAATCAGAAAATTAGTCCGAGAGGTACTTCCACTTCTCTCAGAAATAACTCATTCGGAAGCATTTCAGTCGGAGATGTTTCCATTTCACTCGGATTTTACTTACTCGAACGTGTCTCATTCAGACAGAACATTTTCTCACTCGGAAACTCTTCCTCAATCATATTTCACTCAAAATTATAGTTATTTCACTCAGAAAACTCTTCTCAGTCTGATTCCACTCGGAATCATATTTATTCACTCGGAAACTCATTTTCACTCGGAATCAACTCATTTTACTCGGAAAATCTGGTTTTCAACATTTTCACTCGGAATCAAACATTTTTACTCGAAAAATCTGGTTTTGACATTTTCACTCAGATTTTCATTCAGAAATTCTTCTTTAATTTTTTTTGAATTATTTTTATAAAAATCATAAAAAAATTGGGATGTTACAATTATCATTGTTATTCTTATTTCTATTATTATTACCATTATTATTGTTGTTATTATTATTATTATTATTAACTATTATTGTTATTGATATTATTATTGTTTTAATTATGAGTAATGGAATAAGAAACATATTACTTACTCTTTAAACGAAGTATTATTTTAGCCAAGAACTTGTGAATAAATATTATGAAACTGGAAACACATAAGATACCCAAGGATCAAATGATAAAAATAATGCATTTCGCATCATGAAAATATTTTTGAGGGAGTAAAACTAGAGCATACACCTGGTACGCTGGAGGACATTCACGTTCAATCTCTGAGGAGAATCTTGGGAGTACAACCGGAACGGAAACCCAACGGCATCAGAGTCGCGCCTGGAGCCGGGTCAGACGATACAATTCTGGTGTACTTTAACTAAATGATGGAGTGTATCTATGATCGTGTAGAACCAAGTCCCAAAATAATATAATGATGAGAACCTATGAGTTCATTCGTACCTTATGATGATTAAATAATGAATGGGAGCTTGGTGGACTCCGATCGGTCTAGAATGGAAACGATGTGCCCAAGAGGCGGATTGAGTAGAATGACTACAAAAGAAAGAGATAATGGTGATGGTGGATTGATTTATTGGGCCCACATGCATCATGAGACTTAAACTCAAGATAAATCATAATAAACCAAACACATGCGTTTCATGACAGTATATTTGATTGTTATAGTTATAAATATATCAATTGCATGATTTATGTGATATTATCTGTTGACTAGATTATGTCTGCACCGGATAACCTTCAGGGTCTTGGGTTATACTCACTCTTACTGTTGAATATTAACAGAGGAAATAGGAAACCAAGAACCGGAGTACAACGAACAACAATACGTTGAACCGACTAGGAACACTCATTAAAAATAGAATATATGTAGTAGAATATTTATTAATGAATAATAAGACCATGGATGACTGTATAATTATTTAAGGGTGCCTGCGTGCCCCATTCTGTTAAGAGTACAATTACTTATAGTTTGTGAATGACTATGTGAATTATCTATTAATTGCTTCAATTGATCTGCCATTATTTTATTTTAAAAAAATTCACTTTTTCTGAAAACTGTTAACACTCTTAGTTAAATAGGATGATCCTATAGAAGGGTCTATCTTATTTAACCGAGGGTGTTACATTGGTGGTATCAGAGCCTGGTTGATTCATTAAGCTTGGGAAGTGGACCATTAGGTTTCCACGTACTCTGATAGAAATATTAAACAATCTATAAAACACCTAAGACTAAATTTCTTATGTGGAATTCTCCACATATACCCTGAACCTTTTTGTTGATATTCTTTCAGCAATTTCCTAATGGCTCGCCGAAACAATGATCATGTCATTGAGGAACTTCTTACTCGAATCGTGGAGGTAATAGAACGACAAGAATTACCTCATGCTTCTACCAGGCAGAGCCAAGGATTAGCTGACTTCTAAAGGAACAATCCTACACAATTCAAGGGAGGCTTCAATCCAGAAGGAGCACAATTATGGATTGAGCACCTCGAAAAGATTTTTACCGCTATGCGATGCCCTGATGAGGACAGGATAACCTTTGCTGTCTTCATGCTGGTTGGGGAAGCAGAGCACTGGTGGACTCATGCTAGAATCAGATTAACAACTGATGGACACGTCATCACTTGGGGATGATTCAAGGCAGAATTTCTTGCCAAATACTTCCCTGAAGACATAAGGAGGCAGAAGGAGCAGGAATTCTTTAATCTGAAACAAGGTAATATGACAGTTGGGGAATACGCTTCTAAATTTGATGAATTGGCCAAATGTTGTCCCTACTACACCCAAATGGGAGAAGCGTCGAGATGCGCAAAATTTGAAGCAGGGCTACGACAGGAAATCCGTCAAGCTATATGTTGTCAACAAATCACTCAATTCTCTAATTTGGTTGACCGATGCCGCATCTTTGAAAATACCTCTAATCTTCGATGACCTGGAACGTCTAATTATGGTCCAGAACGACGTATGCCAGACCGACAACAAAGAAGAGATTTTCGAGCAGATCGACCATATTCCCGACCACCTTACTCAGCCAACCGAATTCCTTCAAGGGATCAAGGGAACAGTAGGAACTTGAAATGCCTTATCTACGAGGACCACATATAGCAGTAAATTGTAATAAAAGAGGTAAAATCTACACAATCTGTGGACGAGGTGGACATCGTGATGTTGAATGTTGGTACAGAAACACTAACAACCAGCAACAGATGACTTAAAGGCAGATAGTGCGACCAACAGGTTAAGGGAATGGAGGACCTGCTACAAATACTTCTGCAAATAATACCCCGAGGATGCAGAATGTTCACCGCAGTGACAACTTCAATCAAAACAACAATCCTAGAAGGCCCGAAAATGGCTCAGCTAGAAGACAGGGAGGAAAATGCTAGAGTTTTTACCATGAATGGTGCGGAGATATCACAAGGGAACGACCTTGTGCAAGGTACATACTTTATAGGAAGTACTCTGTTAAATGTATTATATGACTCTGGAGCCACTCACTCTTTCATATCTGAGAATTGTGTAAAACATTTAAAACTACCTACAACCTCTCTGCCCAATAAGATGATTGTCACGACTGCTGCCAATAAGCCCATTTGCCCTTCCTATATGTGTTTGGAATGTCCTCTCAACATCAAAGGGAAAATTTATCAAGTAGATTTGATATGTTTACCTTTGATTGATCTAGATATTGTTCTAGGGATGAATTGGCTTGCTACCAACCATATCCTTATTGACTGTCATAATAGATCCATCTCTCTCGGGTCTACTACATCAGAATGTGATCAAGTCACTAATTCTTGTCCTGTTAGCTCAGATAAGGTAATCCCAACAAAGGAAGTTCAACTATACATGATCCTTACTAATACTGAAAGCAAGGACACTCCCCAAATTGATCAGATTCCTGTTGTTCAAGAATTTCCAGAAGTTTTCCCTGATGATATACGAGAGCTACCTCCAGAGCGAGAAGTTGAATTCAGTATTGACATTATACCGGGTGTGGGACCAATCTCTATTGCTCCTTACCAAATGTCACCCAAGGAACTCAGTGAGCTCAAAAAGCAAATAGAAGAACTTTTAGAGAAGGGAATGATTAGACCCAGTGTCTTACCTTGGGGAGCACCAGTTCTTCTAGTCAAAAAGAAAGATGGCAGTATGCGGTTGTGTGTTGACTATCGTCAGTTGAATAAAGCTACGATCAAGAACCGATACCCTCTTCCAAGGATTGATGATTTGATGGACCAACTACTAGGAGCCACTATCTTCTCAAAGATTGATCTGTGATCAGGCTATCATCAAATAAGGGTGAAGGAAGATGATATACCCAAAACGACATTCAGGACACGATATGGGCACTATGAGTATCTTGTCATGCCCTTTGGAGTCTCCAATGCACCTGCAGTCTTTATGGGATACATAAATCGGATTTTCCATGAATACTTGGATAAATTTGTAGTTGTATTCATTGACGACATTCTCGTCTACTCCAAGAGCCATGAAGAACATGAAGAACATGTCCGAATTGTTCTAAATACGCTATGAGCAAGACAATTATACGCCAAGTTGTCAAAGTGTGAATTCTGGTTGACTGAAGTAAAATTTTTGGGACATGTCATCTCTAAAGAGGGAATTGCTGTGGATCCTACAAAGGTAAAAACTGTACTAAAGTGGGAACAACCAAAGAATATGACAGAAATTCGTAGTTTCCTTGGACTTGCTGGATATTATCATCGATTCATTGAGAATTTCTCTCGAATTGCAGCACCTTTAACTAGGCTGACACGTAAGGATCAACCATTTGAATGGACCGACAAATGTGAAAGCAGTTTTACGGAGTTACGCCAACGACTCACTAGTGCACCTGTCTTGATTTTGCCAGATCCTGCCAAGCCATATGAAGTGTATTATGATGCGTCAAAATAAGGACTAGGATGTGTTCTAATGCAAGAAAGAAAGGTTGTTGTTTATGCCTCACGACAGCTAAGACCACATGAAGTTAATTATCCTACACATGACTTGGAACTAGCTGCAGTTATGTTTGCCTTGAAAATTTGGAGACACTATTTATATGGCACATACTTTGAAGTCTTCAGTGACCATAAAAGCTTGAAGTATCTATTCGACCAGAAAGAACTGAATATGCGATAACGTAGGTGGATGGAATTCATCAAAGATTATGATTTTGAACTCCGATATCATCCTAGAAAGGCAAATGTTGTAGCTGATGCACTCAGCAGAAAGTCTCTTCAGCATCATATATGATGATAAAGGAGTTGGAATTGATTGAACAGTTTCGCGATCTGAATCTGGCAGTATCACCTAAAAGGGGAAGCCTTATAGTTGGAATACTAAGAATTTCAAATGATTTCCTGGAACAAGTTAAGTAAGCTCAAGCCAATGATCAGGAATTACAAGATCTAACAGGAAAGACGAAAGAAGAAGGCTCAGAATTTGGCAAAGATGAACATGGAGTGATTAGGTATCAACAAAGACTCTGTATTCCAGTCAACACAGATCTTAAAAGACCCATCCTTGATGAAGCACACAAAAGTAAATACAGTATCCACCCAGGATCAACCAAGATGTATCAGGACTTGAAGAAAATATTCTGGTGGCAAGGAATAAAAAGGGATATCGCTGAGTATGTAACAGCTTGCCTGATGTGTCAGAAGGTAAAGGCGGAACAACAACAACCAAGTGGGATCTTTAGACCTTTGGAGATTCCAGAATGGAAATGGGATAAGATTGCTATAGATTTTGTGACCGGACTTCCCAGAACATCAAGTGGATATGATGCTATTTGGGTAATCATGGATCGATTAACAAAGATGGCTTATTTTATCTCTGTTAATATGAAGTATTCTCTAGAGAAACTCACCCAGATCTATATCAAGGAAATTGTACGATTACATGGAACACCCACTGCAATTGTGTCTGACCGAGATCCTCGTTTCACATCATAATTTTGGAAGAGCCTGCAACAAGCTCTAGGAACTCGCCTAAAGTTAAGTTCCGCATATCACCCACAGACAGACAGACAATTAGAAAGGACAATCAAAACTCTTGAAGATCTGTTACGTCTTTGTGTCTTAGAACATGGGGGAAGTTGGCAAGAATATCTTCCACTTGTTGAGTTCACTTACAATAACAGCTACCATGCTAGCATCGGAATGGCCACTTGTGAGGCTTATATAGAAGAAAATGTGGTACACCTTTGTGTTGGTATGAGATAGGTGAAAAGATGATCATTGGACCAGAGATTGTTCAGAAGACTACAGAACAAGTTCGAAAGATCCAAATGGCAATGAAGGCTTCACAAGATAGACAAAAGAGTTACTACAACAAACGTCGGAAACCATTGGAATTTGAGGAGGGAAACCATGTATTTCTTAAAGTTACCCCTACCACTGGAGTAGGAAGAGCTCTAAAGGCCAAGAAGTTAAGTCCCAGATACGTAGGACCCTATCAGATTCTGTAAAAGATAGGAACCCATGCGTACCGTATTGCTCTGGCACCTGAGCTAACAAACCTTCATAATGTCTTTCATGTCTCTCAACTCCGCAAATATGTACCAAGCCCTGATCATGTTTTGAGTCTTGATCAGTTTGTTCTGAAAGAAAACCTTACCTTTGAAGCATCACCGGTTAAGATTGTTGACCGACGTCTCAAACAGCTAAGAGGCAAGGAAATCTCTTTGGTCAAAGTAGTTTGGAGTCAGACAGATGATGGGGACGCTACTTGGGAAATTAAGGAAAAGATCAAAGAATTGTACCCTCAATTATTTCAACTTTGAATTTCGGGACGAAATTCCCAAAAGGGCATGACTTGGAATTAGCTGTAGTTATGTTTGCCTTAAAAATCTGGAGACACTACTTGTATGGCATATACTTTGAAGTCTTCAATGATCATAAAAGCTTGAAGTATCTATTCGACCAGAAAGAGTTGAATATGCGACAACGTAGGTGGATGGAATTCATCAAAGATTATGAGTTTGAACTCCGATATCACCCTGGAAAGGCAAATGTTGTAGCTGATGCACTTAGCAGAAAGGCCCTACGCCTATCATATATGATGACAAAGGAATTGGAATTGATTGAACAGTTTCGCGATTTGAATCTGGCAGTAACACCAAAAAAGGGAAGCCTTATGGTTGGAATGCTAAGAGTTTCAAATGATTTCCTGGAACAAGTCAAAGAAGCTCAAGCCAATGACCAGGAATTACAAGATTTAGCAGAAAAGACAAAAGAAGGAGTCTCAGAATTTAGCAAGGATGAACATGGGGTGATCGGGTATCAACAAAGATTCTGTATTCCAGTCAACATAGATCTTAAAAGGTCCATCCTTGATGAAGCCCACAAAAGTAAATACAGTATCCACCCAGGATCGACCAAGATGTATCAGGACTTGAAGAAATTATTCTGGTGGCAAGGAATGAAAAGGGATATCGTTGGGTATTTAACAACTTGCCTGATGTGTCAGAAGGTAAAGGCGGAACAACAATGACTAAGTGGGACCCTTCGACCTTTGGAGATTCCAGAATAGAAATGGGATGAGATTGCTATGGACTTCGTGACCGGACTTCCCAGAACATCAGCTGGATATGATGCTATTTGGGTAATCGTGGATCGATTAACAAAGACCGCTCATTTTATCCCTGTCAATATGAAGTACTCTCTAGAGAAAGTCACCCAGATCTATATCAAGGAAATCGTACGATTACATGGAACACCCACTGCAATTGTGTCTGACCGAGATCCTTGTTTCACATCACAATTTTGGAAGAGCCTGCAACAAGCTCTAGGAACTCGTCTAAAGTTAAGTTCCGCATATCACCCACAGATAGACGGACAATCAGAACGGACAATCAAGACTCTTGAAGATCTATTACGTCTTTGTGTCTTAGAACATGGGGGAAGTTGGCAAGAATATCTTCCACTTGTTGAGTTCACTTACAACAACAGCTACCATGCCAGCATTGGAATGGCCCCCTATGAAGCTTTGTATGGAAGAAAATGTCGTACACCTTTATGTTGGTATGAGACTGGTGAAAAGATGATAATTGGACCAGAGATTGTTCAGAAGATTATAGAACAAGTCTGAAATATCCAAATGGCAATGAAGGCTTCACAAGATAGACAAAAGAGTTACTATGACAAACGACGGAAGCCATTGGAATTTGAGGAGGGAAACCATGTATTTCTCAAAGTTACCCCTACCACTGGTGTAGGGAGAGCTCTAAAGGCCAAGAAGTTAAGTCCCAGATACGTAGGACCCTATCAGATTCTGCAAAAGATCAGAACCCATGCGTATCGTATTGCTCTGCCACCCGAGCTAACAAACCTTCACAATGTCTTTCATGTTTCCCAACTCTGCAAATATGTACCAAGCCCTGATCATGTTCTAAGTCCCGATCAATTTATTCTGAAAGAAAACCTTACCCTTGAAGCATCACCGGTTAAGATTGTTGACCGACGTCTCAAACAGCTAAGAGGCAAGGAAATCTCCTTGGTCAAAGTAGTTTGGAGTCAGACAGATGATGGGGGCGCTACTTGGGAAATTGAGGAAAAGATCAGAGAATTGTACCCTCAATTATTCCAACTTTGAATTTCGGGACGAAATTCCTAAAAGGGGAGGAGAATGTAACATCCCTGTTTTTAGAAACAGTTTTAACCCTGTAATTTTGAATTATGGAAGGTTTGTATGTAAGAATAAGTCAATAAATACCCTGTAGATGGTCAGTGGTATCTCAGAAATTTCATTTTTGTGCATAATAATGGAATTTATATAGACCATTAATGAAATTATGCAAATTCCGAGTGAAAAAAAGGCTCTATTCCGAGTAACAGAGAGAAATTCCGAGTGAATGATTAGAAATTCCGAGTGAAGGATGGAATTCCGAGTAAGTGTCACGCTTTCTGAGTAAAACATGACCGAGAGGGCTACTACCGAGGAGAATCATGGCCTCGGAGACAATTGGAGTGAAGTGTGTTCAAGAGAACCACTTCTGGGAGAAATCCCGAATCCAAACAACCTTGAGTGACTCATTTCCGAGTCAAACCTTAGCATGTTTCCTTTATCCGAGTGATGAAAGGCTCAAGAGGATTCCGAGAAGAATTAACACAGAATTGAGTGTAACTCCGAGTGAGTAGATACCGATTGAGGAGATTCGTATGGTTGTCTAGAAGAACTTAGGAACAACTTCACCGAGTGGAAGACCTTGTGCTGGGTAGATCACTCGAGTGGAAGAGAAAGAGTTTAGAATAAATGCCGAGTGAAAGTTAACCAGGTAATATGTCAATCCTGAAATGAGGTTCCGAGTGAGTGGACGAGTTTTACCGAGTGAGACTGGCTAAGAGTAGACACGGTTTTAGGATGACTTAATGATGCTAAAATCCCGAGTCATTAATTTGATATGAAAATCTTAGTAAAACAAAATGTGACTCTCGGATTTACACTTTGGCAAGCGCACCAGTCGTTAAAATTGTAGTGTATTTGATCGTCCCACAGGGATTGTGGTAAGTACCTTAATCTAGGACTAGTACAAGCTGAACCAACACGAAATACAGGTAGTTCATTCAGTTTTTATGATTTTACTATTTTCTAGTTATTTTTGGTATTTTCAGAAACAGAGTTAAGATGAATATGAAAAGTGATTAAAAGAAAACAGGTCAAGATTGCTTCGGTTCACAATTTCCTCAGGAAACATACAAATAAGTATGATCGAACTTCACAATCTAGAGGACAATCCGCTTGTGGTTATTCCCTAATTCCTTAGGTGAAAAACACTAATCCTTAAGCAATGAACCTTAATTCCTTAAGTGCTCGATTAACCTAAGAATCTAATGCGAAATTGGAGGTTGAACTCTAACTATTCACCTAAATTGATTAGGCCTAAACTAGTTAGAAAGCTGGAAGTTACCTAAGCTTCAGCCATGATTCCTCACTGGTGAAGTTCTTCATCGGTTCTGGATTTGTCAATCCAGCAATTCTGCTCCACTCCTCAGCTTGTTCGCCTCAGGATCTTAGAAGCCGATCTACTTGCTCACAGCTTCAAGACTCTATTGCTAACCTTTGCAATCCCAACCTTAGGGATTTAGAACTCCATTGACTTCGGTTCCATCGAAGGATTGTGGAACATCATGGAGGAGAGGATTAGAGAGAGAAAAATATGTAGTGAGATGTTCGAAGTGTGTAATGAATGTTCTCCATTCTGTTATTTCGTATCTGTGTATGCGTTCTCTCCCCTTTACATAATATGTACAACCTATATATATGTTTTTACCTAACTTAACTAACTTAGCAAAAATAACTTAGAAAACTTAAGTTAACGACTAAACTACTAGTTACACAGTTTACAGAGTAACTAAATTACAGCTCAGCTCTTAACAGGATCCAGCTCAGCCTTAGCTAATTTACAGCGCAGCACCAGCTAATTGACAGTTCACTACTTACGTTACTAAGGTTGCAGTAGTGGAGAAGAAGGCAATGGAAGCAGAAACAGTACTGCACCAGGTGTGTGTTGTTGGAAGGAAGAAACAGGGTTTAAGTTACTACTTTTTCGCTTCAGCTGCTAGGTTTTCGCTTAAGCTGATTAACTCTTGCTTGGGCGAGCTCGGGAATTGTACTGCAGTGTTGCTTTGTCGCTTAAGCGTTATGGCGAAGCTTGGGCGAAGTGAAAATATGTAATGTAGAATGGCTTTCTCGCTCAAGCGTGATAGAGTAGCTTAAGCGAAAGGTGATGTTTTGAGGTCATGCTTGAGCGTAGGCTTGCTTTGCTTGAGCAAACTTTGACCCTCGCCCGAGCGAATTAAACGATCGCTTAAGCGAATTATCTTTTCAATTAGCATTTCTGAAGTAGACGCTCGGGTTCTTCCCTTTATTTTCAATCGGTTCCTTGTTCTCTTTTAGAGTCGATATCTTGGAAATCTTTGCAGTCAGCTTTTCGTTAATTCTTTTCGGTCAACCCTTTGAAGTCTCGCCCAGTCGGTCTTGTGAACTTCCTTCAGTCGGATTTACGAATTCTCACTCGGCTCTATAATTTCTTGCTTGGCTTTTTGTAATTTTTACTCGGGTTTGTCTTCTTTTCTCGAGTACGCCCTGTTCCTACACTATTAAATAGCTAATTGCCTAGCATTTATACGCTGGCTGCTTAGTGAATTTATAAACACTTCCAAATTCCTTAACTAATTAATATTTTCAATCGTTTTCTTACATAAATGAAGTACTTTTGAAATTCATAACTAAAATACGAATTGTTATCAAATTATTAAATAATACTAACAAACTAACCAATGATTACTGAATAATGTTAAATAAAAAGGTGAAATAATTAAGTCTTTTCAAGACTTATCACTTAACCGAGTGGGAATCTGAGAGACTTTGAATTGGTTTGAATCAGACCGGATTAAGTCCCTCCAAAGAAAGGAAACAGTAGAAATTACTGAGTTCTCCTCAGCTGGACTCGGAAGTAGAATTCCAGTCGGCTTAGAGGCTGACCGAGTGGAATTCCACTCGGTATTCAGTGTCAGAATTGATGTGTTGACTCCAATTTTGTCTTTTAGTGCCTATTTTAATTTATCTAATCCAATCATGCACCCTATAGCTTGTAGGCGGCCAGAAATAGGCACTAAGATAGCCTACCTCCCTATTTAAATCTCTATTATCTCCACTAACAGCCCACTAGCAGCCCACTCACAAAAAGCTATCCCCCACTTGTCCTTTTTCATTATTAAATTGATAGCAGAACTCATTCCAAGTCTGAAACTTTCAGACCCAAGAGAACTTAGCAAAATACACACTCTTTCTTATTCTTCTATACATTCAAAGGCCTTTCTCTTCCATTTTCCTTCTTATTCGCTGTGAGCTGGAACAAGGAGGACACTCTCTACTAATCAAAGGACTTCCATTAAGGTAAGGGGGTATATTCTCGGGTATTCTGGGGAAAACCGAGTGTTAGGAAGAGTTGGGGTACCTTTGGTCCTCACTTTTCCTGGGCAGGTTCGGGAATTGTCTGAATTAACATGCTTTAAATCGTTATATATTTGTTTTATATATTTTATGTGTATGATTGATTTACTGTGTTGAGTTTTGTTAATCATGATGATTGAATGATATGATAAATATTGAATTTTGAAGGATATGATTGTTGTTGAATTGTAAAGATACTAAGAATCTTAGGTGTCCATGTGAATTCCAGTGAGGAAATATAGAACAAAAGTCGGATTCAGTGAATAACAAGCTCGGTCTTGTATAAACCGACCGGATCATTGAAAAATACATAATTTCACTCATGTTTTATAATAAACCGACCAGATCATTGAGACAGAACCTTTAACTCGGAAAACATAGTTATTTTCACTCAGAAAACTCTTTCCAGTGATTTCATTCGGAAAACATAGTTATTTTCACTCAGAAAACTCTTTCCAGTGATTTCATTCGGAAAACATGGTTATTTTCACTCAGAAAACTCTTTCCAGTGATTTCATTCGGAAAATATAGTTATTTTCACTCAGAAAACTCTTTTCAGTAATTTCACTCGGAATATATAGTTATTTCACTCATAAACCTCCTCAGCCTGATTCCACTCGGAATCAGGATTATTTCACTCAGTAAACTTACATTAATTCAACCTGTTTTATATTAATCCGACCGGTTTTACATCAAAAATATTGTAAACAGATTTTTAATTGAATATCTGATTCAGAATAACCGACCGAATCTTTTGAAACACAAAAATACTCGGTAAACTATCCACGCTGACATAATTTCACTCAGTATTCTTTTAAACCGACCAAACCTTCCACTAAAATACAATCAGAACTGCTGAACAACTTCACATATCATGATCGGGCCCTTCATCACTCGGATAATTAGTCTTGTCAGAATTATACACTCAGAAACATATCCAATCGGACTTAGATTTCCTCAGTCAGAAACCCAATCCTGGAAAAAGACCTACTCAAAATGTTTCATTTGGAAATATCACCGAGACCCTTTCCTCGGTAAACCATTCACTAGATATACTTCACTCGGAAATCTACTTAACCAGAAACATCAATCCGAGAGGTACTTCCACATCTCTCGGAAACAACTCATTCGGAATCATTTCACTCGAAAATGTGTCCGTTTCACTCGGATTTACTTTACTCGAATGTATTCTATTTAGACAGAACGATTTTTCCCTCGGAACACATCTTCCAGTCGGATTTCACTCGGAATTAATAGTAGATTACTCGGAAAACATCTTAATTCCTCTTAGAAAATTCCATTCAGTTTGATATCACTCGGAATCATGGTTATTCCACTCGGATTCACATTCAGTCTACTGAGAAACTCCTCTAAGCCATATTTCACTCGGAATCTTAATAATTTCACTCGGAATTCTATTTATTACACTTAGAATCAAACTCTTTTTACTCGGAAAACCTGTTTTTAACATATTTCACTCGGATTTTCATTCAAAAACTCTTCTTTAATTCTTTTTAAATTATTTTGGGAATGTTACAATTATTATTACTATATTTCTTATTATTATTATTCTTATTGTGAATCTTATTATTATTATTAACTAGTATTATTGTTATTGATATTATTATTTTAATTATGAGTAATTAAATAAGGAAAATATTATTTTACTCTTGATACATAGTATAATTTTAGTCAAGATATAATCGATATATTTTCTAGAATAAGAATGAATGACTTACAACATTTGAATGATGGGATCCAAGAGCTTGAGAATAATATGATGAGACTAGAAATACATAGATACCCAAGGAATCAAATGATAAAAGAAATGCATTTCGCATCATGAAAATATTTTTGAAGGAGAAAAATATCTAGAGCATACACTTGGTACAGTGGAGGACACTCACGTTTGATCTCCATGAAGAATCTTGGGAGTACAACTGGAACGGAAACCTAATGGCATCAGAGTCACGCCTGATAGCCGGGTGAGACGATGCAATTCTAGTGTACTTTGACTAAATGACAGAGTGTAACTATGATCACAGGGATCCAAGTCCTAAAAATATATAAATCAATGATGAGAACCAATGAGTTCATTTGTACCTTATGAAAATGGGAGCTTGGGCGGACCCTGATCGCTCTAGAATGGAATGGAGAAATTCTAAAGAATGAGATGAAGATGAATTGATTTATTGGGCCCACATCATCATGAGACTTAACCAAAGATAAATCATAATAAACTAATCTCATGCATTCCATGACAGTATATTTGATTGTTATCATTATGAATATGTTAATTGTGTGATTTTTGTGATATTATCTGTTAACTGGATTATGTCCGCACCGGTTAACCTTCAGGGTCTTGGGTTATACTCACCCTTACTGTTGACAATTTTCAGAGGAATTAGGAAATCAAGAACCCGAGTATGAAGAACAGCAATATGCTGAACCCACTGAGAACGATCGTTAAAGATAGAATTTATATAGATTGAATATTTATTAATGATAATAAGACACCGGATGACTGTATAATATTTAAGGGTGCCTGCGTGCCCCATTCTGTTATGAGTACAATTATTTGTAAGTTTGTGAATGACTATGTGATATATCCACTATTTGCTTCCACTGATCTGCCATCTTTTTATTTAAAAAAAATATTCATTTTTTATGAAAACTGTTAACACTCTTAGTTAAATAGGATGATCCTATAGAAGGGTTGTCTTATCTAACCGAGGGTGTTACATACAACCGGTCAGATTCTAGCAGGTATGGAGCAGGTCGTGCTCGGTCCCGCCCTGGTCCAGTCGGTTTCTGTTGATTAGTCCGGTATCAATTCTGACTGGTTTGGCTTATCTCTTGTCCGAGAAGTTCCAGCAGTCACTTTTTGCTCGGAATTTCTCCACTCGGAAGAGAATTCACTCGGAACTGTTTCTTCTTGAAACACCCGGTCGAATTTTCCTTCCTTGGAGATAACTCAGTCAGAAATGCCTCACCCAGAATTACCTCACTCGGATATATATATATATCCGTCTGAAAATGTTCTCAGTTAGCCACGTTTGATCGGAATTGGTTCTCTCAGAAGCTATCAAGTCAGATATACTTTTGCCCGAAAATACTTAAGAATCTTTCTTCACTCGAAATATTTCTCTCGGGAAATGCATAGCTCAGAATTCATATGACCGATGGTCATTCGGAAATTATCACTCGGAAATATGACAAATGAGGTCATTCGGAGTCAACCTTTCTCTGTTCCAGAGTCCCTCACCTGAAGTGACTCACTCGGAATATATTTCAGTCGGCGTCAGGGAAATTCAACTCGGAGATAGCCCACTCAGATATTTATTACTCGAAAATGAGTTTTCCTTCAATTGGACGTCCTTCACTTGGAACGCTGCACTTAGAGAAGTTTCATTCGGAAAGGAAACACTTGACGAGGTTTGACTTGGGAACGAGTCACTCGGAGGCGTTTGACTCGGAAACGAGTCACTCGGAGGCGTTTGACTCGGAAACGAGTCATTCGGAGGCGTTTGACTCAGAAACGAGTCATTCGTAGGCGTTTCACTCGAACCTTTCACCCAGACGTGGTTTTCTCAAACACACTTCACTCCAAATGTCTCCGAGGCCAGGACTCCACTCGGTCATGTCTTACTCGGAAAACATAACCTTCACTCGACATTTCAACCTTCAGTCGAAATTTCTAATCTTCACTCAGAATTTCAACCTTCAGTCGGAATTTTCAACCTTTACTCGGAATTTCTCTTGGTTACTCGGAACAGATCCCTTTCTTCACTCGGACAGTTTTATCTAAGACATGTTTCACTCGGAAAATGGATAATATCACTAATGGTCTATATAAAATCCATGATTATACACAAAAATGAAATTTTTGGGATATTACAGACCATCCACAGGTTATTTATTCACTTTTTAACACTTTACAGACCTTCCATACTTCAAAATTACAAGATTAAAACTGTTACTAAAAACAGGGATGTTACAATTCATATCCTGTCGGGCGGTTCACAAACTTCGCATAGCCTGGTGAATCTAAGGCAGGTTCAGGATGAGACTCTCAAACAATTCATGACCCCTTTCAAAGAGCAAGCCATCCAGATTCGTAACTTGAGCTCAGAGGTGGCCCTACACGCTTTCTAGACAGGATTGCGCCCTAGTAAGTTTTCTAATTCATTAGCTAAAAAAACCTCCCTTGGACATGGATGAATTCAGGTAGAGAGTCATTCAATACATTAAGATGGAGGAGTGAGAAGCTGGTCAGATAGGAAATGTTGAGCAGGGTACTGTCAACATAGAGTTACAGAAGAGGAGCCCCGAGGTCAGGCAAGAGCAAAGGATTGGGGCCTATCTGAATCCCAAATACAATACATTCACTCCCCTGAATAGAAGGAGGGATTGTATCATGCATGAAGTCTATAACATAGGGTTTCTCAAGCTACCCCCACCTAGAGAAGGTCTCAAGGGCTTGGAGAGAGCGAAAGTTTGTGAATTCCATCGCACCATTAGACATGGCACGAAGGATTGCTGGTCCCTTAAAAATCAGATTAAGTAGTTGGTACGCTAGGGGTACTTAAAGAAATACATTAACTAAAGAGGAGAAGCACCACGTGGAACCGAGCTGATGAGAGAACAAGAATTCCTGAGTTAGGTAGAGTTACAGCTAAGGGATCGACCCCGCCAAGAGCGTGAGCACTCCTGATTTTGCCGATCTGATGATGTGAGGGACAATGTAAAAAGAGTTATCCATACCATCTCAAGAGGTTTCCATGGATGCAGAGCTGTTACTCTACATAAATTAGATAGATAAATTTAGTATAGAGCTATCTGGACACTAGAATTATTGCTTTTGACAACTCAGACCTTCCCATAGGAGTCCCAAACAGGGACAAGCCAATGATAGTCACTATGGAGCTTACAGAGTGTATCGTGGGAAGGGTGTTGGTAGACCAAGGGAGTTCCATAGATATTCTACATTGGAAGGCATGCAAATGACTTCATCTACCCCCAAGGTGGCTTAACAGGTATGATGGTGCATTGCACAGTTTCACGGGTGATTCTATGTAGGTGATGGGCTATGTTGAATTGAAGACAATCTTTGGCTCGGGAGATGATAGCAGGGCAGTAATGATGAAATACCTAGTCATTGACTTTCCCAGCTCGCACAACACCATCCTGGGTCATCTTTCCCTTAATGCACTTGGTGCCATTGTCTCAACTCTACACCTTGCCATGAAGTTTCTACTTAGAGACGGACGTATCAGAGTCATTCGAGCTAACCCGTAGATCGCTCAGGAATACTACCATGAGAGTCTCCGGCCCAAAGAGACCTTCATAGTGGACGGAGATATTAGAATAGGGTTTGATCCCTGAAATGAAAGAGAGTATGAACGACCATAACCAGTCGAATCCCTGAAGCTGTTGCAAGTGGGATCTAGCCTGAGCCAGTGCACCCGTATCAGCATAGTACTAGACTAGGACCTGAAGGCATCCCTAGTTACTCTGCTAAAGGCCAATGTAGATCTCTTCGTATGGAATCCCTCAGATATGTTGGGGATTAACCCAAAAGTCATATACCATTCACTAAATGTTAACCTAAAGGCCAAGCCGATAGCACAGAAACAACAAAAACTAGGACTTGACAAGAGAGCCATTGTCAAAGACGAAATTACTTTGAATGAAAAAGTGAAAGCTTGTTTGTGTTCACTTTTTGAGCAGTATAATGGTAGGTTAGAAAGGTCTAGTGCCGAGTCATAAGAATCTCGGGTTACTGAAGATCGTTATGGCTATAGTGAGTTTTTCCATGAATAATCTGTCTATGATGATCATTATGGATATAGTCAATTTTACCAATCAAATAGGGGTACACCAATTATGAGTTGACTAAGTACTTGAAGGAATCCTTAGATCGCCATGAGAATTTTGATGTCTTAGTTTGGTGAAAGGTGAACTTTGGTCGGTTTTCAATTCTTTCTAATATTGTTAGAGAGGTATTGGTTATACTTGTCTTTACTGTGGCCTCTGAATTAGCCTTTAGTACTAGAGGTAGAGTATTAGATCCATATCGCAGTTCCCTTACACCAAAAATAATGGAAGTAGTTATTTGCACTCAAGATTGACTTAAAGGATATACCTTACCATATCTTTCATGTAAGGATTATGTGAAGGTTAAGAAATTTGAGCAAGGTAATGAAAAAGAATATTTGATGATGATTATGTTTTTATTTGAAAAGTAATTGCTAACTAATTAAATATATCTCCTCTTATTACAATAGTGGTTTTCCGCGCCAAGATAGTGATCATGTGTCGTTTGATTATGATTGAAGACTATTATTGATAGATTGCTAGGGTCAGAAAGCACTATACTAAACTAAGGAAAATAAGAGCAGAAATTACCACTTTATTCATACCCTCATCAGAAGGAAAAAGACAACTTAAATATCCAAGGTAAAAGACAAGAAGAAAATTAAAGCCATATACTTGGCAAAGGATCCAAATAAAAGGAAATAAAAAAAATAAAATTATATATAATCCTTAAACCAAGCTGGAGGATTTTTAATTCGGTTAAGCCTAATCTGTTGGAGTTGGGACTGAAGCCCAACATTACCCCCTAGGTGAGAAGGAACCTTGTCTGTAAGGTTGGAAGGAATAACATATGTGACATGGCCAGAAGGGATTTGTCTGTTGGGAACCACGCGAATCATGGAATGAATGGTGGGATAAGATGGGGGTCTACAGAAATGGATAGTGTGACAAAACATGTGAGGGGAGTTAGAGCTAGTTGTACCGTAATTAGGAATTTGAATGGAAGGATGAGATTGAGCTTGTGTTGACTGTTGATCATCCAACAGTTCATATCTAGGCGCGTAGGATACATTGGAAAATAAAGGGGCAAGTGTGACAAACGTGGAGCCCATAACAAAAGGAGATGATGGCTCCTGGAAACTTGTATGCATGATGGATGACTTAGATGGACTAGATTGACACAAAAATAGAGAGAGGGGAGAGAAAGATCATGGACATAAGATGTTAGGCAAGGTATTAGTGTAAACAGAAGCTAAAGTATCCTTTTGAGTAACCAAGTAAGGAATTGATGAGTTCTCTATTCTTTACATGGAACTCTCAAGCTCAAAATTTCTCTAAATCTTTAGGCAGATCTAGAAGGGCATGATAATGTTCAGAGGCATCATGACCATGGTATCGACAAAGAGTAGAGACGTGAAACACCAGGTGCATGTGAGATGACGATGACAACTCCAGTTCATAGACCACGACACTGATACATCAAAGAACCTTGAATGGGGAAAAGAAACGCTTAGAGAGTTTCTGTGAAGAGCGACAACTAACACTTTGTTGCCTATACTACTATAGATAGAAAAGGACAAGGTCACTGGTTTCAAAGGTAAGTGATGGTTCAGAGTCAGACTTAGAAGAGGGGTTGAATAAGTCTTAGACTATTTTGTGAAAATTTAAAATTTGGATTTTTTGCCCTTTTGGGGTATGTAACGAAAATAAATTAAAAAATAGGACTGATTTGAAAAATTTTATGTGTCTGGGGTGGGAAATGTCATATCAACCTTTTGTATTACGTATTTGCATAAAACGTAACAAGTGTTACGTCTTTCCTAGCTGCGTAAACAATCGATCTACACCACTTGGCAGCTTTGTACTTGTTACGTATTTTCATGTAACGTAATGTGCATGCATTACGTTTTCTGGCAGTACGTAATGTGTTACGTGATTAATGCTATGTAATAAAGGTTACGCATCATGCAAAGTTGTAACATGTGCTACCTGGACCAACGAGAAATTGCCACGTGGCATTACATATTACAGAAATACAAAATGTTCATTATATAATTGCCCCCTGATCCTTCCATGCTCGTTTGTTCCAGCCTCCCACAAGATTTTATAAATGTTGCAATCAGAATATGGCATTCAAAATCATGATATTTCTTTACACAAATGGGTAAAAATATGAAAGGGCAAAAGGTTATACCTTTGAAGGAAACACAAAGTTGATTCAAATTAGGCGTGATATTACTTTTGAGGAGTTGAAAGAAAAAATTTTAGGAAGGTTAAACCTGAAAGGTAATATTGCAATTACTCAACTAACCAGCAGGTTAGTTATTGATAAGAAAAAAAATAAATTTTCTAGTTTTCTAATATCTGATGATGAGGAGCTTGACCTAGTGTTGCGACTTTTTGAAAAACAATCTGACATGGCTGTAATTGAGGTTTACGTTGAAGTTGGGAGGTGTGAGTTGCAGGAGGCAGAAAGCCCTTCCCAATGTTTAACACAAGGTAAATAAATTGATATGTTAGGTGTAGTATATTATTTGTTGCTTGTTTTGAAATAGATATAATAATAGTTGTGTTTTTTTATTGAGCTACAGATAAAAGAAATAATGATTTAATTGATGATAACATGGACTTGAATGTTGAACTTGAGTTTCAAAGTGATGATGAAGATTTTGATGAAGGCAACATTCTGATTGATAGCGATGCAAACATAGATGTTGAAGGTGACTTTGAGTTAATATCAGGAACCCTAAACTTAGTAAATGCACCTGGCGTTGGTCCGTCTGTTACTGGTTAGTATGTATTACTAAGAAGCAATATTCTAGCCATTAAATACGCTTAACATTGTTAAGTTAATATTTGCATTATAGGGTTGAGTGGTGCAGTATTCTGGGATTCATCACCATTTTACAGTAATGTAAATTTGGATCATCCAGATACAGATAATGATATGGTAGCGTATGATGAGCATGCTGAATGGCGTGTTGGGGATAAACTTTATGTTGGGTTAAAATTTAGCTCAAAAAATGCTGTACAAATTGTGTTGAAACATTACTCGATGAGGGTCCATCAAACGTACACAGTGCTTGAATCAAAGCCAACGCATTTCACTGTTCGGTGTCCAAATCATTTCGATGGTTGTAAATGGAGGATGAGGGTAATGTTGTCGAGGAAGACAAAATTATGGTGGTTAGTAAATGGGGAGGGTCTCATACTTGTGTAAATGTAAGACTTTCCCAGGATCACACTAATTTGGACTCAGAGTTTATATCTTCATGCATAATAAGTTAGTATGCATAGTGTGTATGATGATATCAATGAAGTGGTTCTTTGCAGGAATGCTTTTATCCTTCCCAATGTTTATCTCATTTTAGTTTGGTAATTTTTTTATGCAGTAATGGTTAACCAAGATCCGTCAATCTCTATCGCATTGATACAAGAATGGATCAGCAACCAGGTTGGATATAAATGCTCATATAATAAGGTGTGGAGGCCAAGCAAAAGGTAATTGTTAAAGTGTTTGGAGACTGGGATGAATCATATCATTTACTGCCTTGTTGGCTTAACCATATGCGCAATGTAGTCCGGGGTTCTGTATTTAAAATGGTGACAACTGAATTTTATACAGACAGCGAGGTCGATGCACGGTTTCGTACATTTAAATGGGTGTTTTGGACATTTAAACCATGTGTTGATGCACTAGCCTTTTGCAAACCCATGCTCCAGGTTGATGGAACTTTCCTATACGGAAAGTATCAACATACTTTGTTGATAGCTACAACACAAGATGGAAATAACTCGGTTATTCCAGTTGCATTTGCTATAGTTGAAGGTGAGACCCTGCAGGCATGGAGTTGGTTTTTGGTGCAAATTAGATGCCATGTGACACAAAGGACTGGTTTATGTCTTATATCAGACCGCCACCAAAGCATCAGGTCCACTGTTGGGAACCCAAAAACAGGATGGCAACCACCAAGCGGCCACCATGTTTTTTGCATTCGACACATAGCCAACAATTTTAACCACAAGTTTAAGAACGTTGCGCTTAAGCAAGACTTGTTGAAGATGGGTTAGTGTTTAAAGGCATTGCTTATTGTAGATATTTCACCCTAGGGTTTATTAATATGGTTTGTTGTAGGATATAGGCCTTCTAAAGCAGTGTTTAATAGAAGATTGAAAAGGTTTCGTGAGGTCAAACTTGAAATCGCTGCGTGGATTGATGAAATTCCTAAAGAGAAGTGGAGCTTGGCGTATGATGCAGAGGGTCGTAGGTTTGGGCACATGATAACCAACTTGGCTGAATGCATCAACAAGGTCTTTAGAGGGGCCCGAAACATGCCCATCACAATGTTGGTTAAATGCACCTATTCACGGTTGGTTGAGTACTTTGTTCAGTGGGGCGCACGTGCAAGAACAGAGTTCGGGGAAGGGATAAGGTACACCAAGAGGTTGATTGATGCCCTTACAAAAAACCAAGCTAGTGCGAGCACTCACACAGTGAGATGTTATGATGTTTACGATACTCGGTTTGAAGTGGAGGAAGCATTTGACCCAATGCAGCAAACTGCTAGAAGAAAATATACAGTCGTATTGTCAGCAAAACCGAGCTGTGACCGTGGTAGGTTTCAAGTATATCATTATCCTTGCTCGCATGTGATTGCGTCATGCCAAGTTGTGAGCGTCGATTACTTTCAATTCATACATCCTGTATATACGATTGACAACGTTATAAATGCATACTCACCACGATGGTACCCTCTTGGTAATGATGATGATATGCCTGTCACCGATCACAGTTAGGTCCTGACTCCCGATTATGGGCGGTTACACCCCAAAGGTCGTCCAAAATCAACGCGTATTAGAAATGAAATGGACTTAGTTGAATCATAGTCAAGGCAAGATAGATGCACCCAATATGGGAAGGAAGGTCATAACCGCCGTCGGTGTCCAACAAACGCAAGTGGTAGTAGTTCACATGTGTAGGTGTTTTGTTTTAATGTACGTTCATTATCATAATCATTTTAATGTTTGTTTACTACATTAAGGTGTTTTGATAGTAAGTAATGGTTGTGCATGGCGCATACAACATTACAAGGCAGTATTGTAACTTAACCATACCGAGCGCTCAAACACAACATGTTTTCGGGTTATCCAACGTCGAGTGTTTAGATTATACCATCGTATGTAGTCGGAGTTCTTAGCTAGTAAACCCTCTTGCAGTGGGTTTGTATATACAAAATTGGTTTGACGTTGCCAAATGTTGATCAGTGGCTGATACACCTGGTTCCAATTCTCCCCAGCCTTCCCCCTCTGTGTAATGCCATGCAAATGATCAGGTTGTCTAGGAGGATAAGGAACGTGTTGCTGCATACCAAATTATCGCATCACACGATCTGGTTGATGCCACTCTACTATGTTTGTACAAAGCAGCGGAACCACCGCTCTCCAACAATCTGCTCTTTACAAAATACCGCAGGTAATGTTTGCATGACCTCATTCGTGTACGGAGTCCACACAATCTACATAACAAATACAAGTGGTTAGTAAAACTAGTTTGTTGACTTAACTAACAAAGGAAATTTCTATGTTGGCTCAACTTACATCAGAACACCTCATCTGGTCAAAGGCACAATGATAAAAATCTGTCTTTCCTAATCGCCTTAAAAGTTTCCCTGCCCAACCACCTACATTTGAGGTTACCACAAAATCGTTAAATGCAGTTCACCGTGGATCAAATAACTTAGCACAAATTTAGTGACTTTTATAAAACATTACAAACCTTGCAGCATATGGCATCCCTACAGGTCTGCCCTGTATCGTGACGTTCAGAGCAATAACTGGAAATCTATCCCAAGCCCATACTTGTATCAATAGGTGAAGCTCGCAAATAGAAGTCAGCTCATATTTCGTCGATAAACATAACTCACGATACAAATATCTTAAGGCTGCAGATCCCCAGCTATATTGCCCATACAAATCTAAGTCTTCCAACAATGGCAGATATTTTAACGAGACCCGACTGCTTGAATGATCTGGAAATATTACACCCCTGATTAACGTACAATGTATGCTTTTGTATACCTCAACAATTGTACTTCGCTACCCATATGATCTACAATGTTTGAAAAATTTTCTGATAGTCATTTCATTTTCAAACAACCAACCTGAAAGGCATCTTCGGGTGGATATATACCAAACAAATTAGCCACCACCGAACTCCAGTCACGAGCATGTTTGTCCACTATCAAAGGTAAAACTATGTAAACCAACCTGGATGGCCATATCTTGTAACATAATGATGCACTCTCCCGGTGGCATATGAAATGTATGTGTTTTAGGCCTCCACCGCTCAACAAGTGCTGACAGTAACACGGGCTCTATTTGAAAGAAATGAAGTTGGGCAACACCCAAAAATCCTGCCCTCTGTAAAAGTGGCATGATTACCTCTGGCACACCCTGTGTACTACGAAGAGCCAATGCACGCCTATATTTCAAGATTCGATCTGGTTTTCCATTCCAAACTGATTCAGACACGTGCATATTTTGAAACCTTAACAAGGACAGATCTTCTGGACCCGGGTTCACTTCACAGGACTATGATGATGAGGCCATACTGTAATTATAGTAACATAAAATATTTTTAGATCCATCTTAACAATTTTATAAATAAAAAATTATTTAACTTAATAATTTAAAAACAAACAACACTAAATAATTACATTTTATTGACATACTAACATAATACTAACAACTTGACAAATAATTTAACCCATTAATTTTATTAAACCTTAAACAGCATACCACATAAATAACAAAATACTAACAAATAAACCAACAACTTTAATAAAACATAACACCTAAATTTAATAAATTAACACCATGCCATTTAACTTAATGATTTAAAAACAAACAACAAAGAATAATTACATTTTATTGACATACTAATATAATACTAAAAAATTAACCAATAATTTAACCCATTAATTTAATTAAAAATTATTAACACCATATAACATAAATGACAAAATACTAAAAAATAAACCAACAGTTTTAATAAAACATAACACCTAAAATTAATAAATTAACACCATACCATTTAACTAATATAATACCAAAATGTTTAAATTATTTTATTCCAAAATTTACAACATAGAATTTAACTATCATCATAATACTTAAAAATTAAGCAAATAATTAACAAAAAAATTTAATACAAAAAGCTTACAACATACAATTTAAGTAACATAATACTAAAAAATTCTTTCCACTATTTAACAACAAAGTTTACAGCATATATATATATATATATATTCACTAACATAATACAAAATAATTAACCAATAATTAAAAAAAAGCAAAAGACATTTTCCTTACCTCCTAAACCCTTTAAATAATATTCAAAACTTCAAGAGAAGGCACAATGAATTTCCAATCAGCCAGCAGAGTGAAACGGTAACATGGTGAAATGCTGGACCACTACCTTTTATAAGCCCCCATGACACCACGTGTCACCACCCTACGGGTTACGTATTCTCAAAATATGTAACCTTGGTCAACACTGTCAAACCTGCATAGCTCTACATTACGTTTCTCCAAGCTGCGAAATGTCAGGTCTGTTACGTATTGTGGACCTATGTAACGCGTGATCCCTTGCCACTTGGCACACATGCACAGATTACGCATTTTGTAAGTACGTTATGTATTACATTGCCTGATGATATGTAACACAAATGTTGATATGACATTTCCCACCCCAGACATACAAAATGTTTTAAAACAGTCCCATTTTTTCATTATTTTTGTAACTTACCCCAAAAGGGAAAAAAACCCTTAAAATTAATGCACAGGCAATTAGACTTTTATGAAGTAGAGTTGCAAGAAGAAAATAAAGGAGAAAAGAGAACACCAAGAAATTATAATGGTTCACTTCCAACATAGAAGCTATGTCCAGTCCCTTCTAACTTGAAGGATTTCCACTATTGTAAAATCTACTTTACGATAATAGCACCAGACTAGTGTCACAGTATTCTTGACTCCAGCTACTCATGGCTCAACAACCCAAGTATTCTTTCAAAAGCCTCTTCAAGCCACAACTGTTTCCCAATGAAACTAAAGGTTCGTAGCTTACCCGACTTTTACACAATAACTGATTTTAATGAAAGTGTGTAAAGTTTCTCACAAAACCTAGTGTATAAAGGATATATAATGAAGAATGAATACACTAAGTTAAGAAAGACAAGAGACCAAGGTCTACTAGAAGCATAACAATAAAGAAGGTCTTTGTCTTTGAAGAACTAAGAAAAGATTATAGAGAGTTTGATCACAAAGACTAAGTATTCTTGATAGGCTTCTCTTTTATCTTTGAAAAAGAACTTCTCCAAGAATATATAGGAGACATGAGATGACCATTGCTAAGCTGGAAAAGAGACATGAATGTTGGAAATCCTTTAGAGGAGTTTGCTTTATGCGCAGATACTAAACTTTTGATGATCTGAAGAGATGTCCAAGAGCCTGGTAGCAAGGAACTTCAATACTTGCAAGAATAAGGTGTTCCTTGATATCTTCAAAGAATAAAGCTAATTGTTGGCTTTATTTCTTCTAGTAATTACGCAAAGATCAATACTATAATTCTTTTGGTTTAATTTAACACATAAGCTGACTCGGTTTAGCTTTTCTGAAATGCACAGAGTTGTTACATTAAGGACTTTGAAAAGCTATATTGGCTACTCTACTAATTTATCTTTTATATTTTTTGATGATATGTACATTCTCCTTGATAAGATCTTGACTTCCAATGAATCATCAAAGAGTTTTTAGAACATTACGATTTGTACTTTGAAGTAACATTCTTATTGAAAATTATGGATACTCAAAAGTTTGAGATCTGACTGAGTTGATTCATATGACTAAAAATTCTTGAGTCAGACTTTTGGTTAAATCTAAATTTTGACTATTGAAGAATCAGACTTTTGATTTTATGGACTCCCCCTATCACTTGTAACTTATGCACTTAGTATATAATTCCTGAAACTTTTAAATAAACAAGTCAGATCATACTTAAATAGACTTCATTTAGTTTGAGTACCTTGATGTATGTCATTAACAAATCCTGGGGTCAGGATATAATCACGTAGTCTGGGGTCTAGTCTAGTAATATTATTAACTTCTTTTTGCAGACCATACATTACTTTATTAAGCTTGAAAACATGATTTGAAAAAGATACATCTTCAAAACCAGGGGGTTATTTTACAAAAGCTTCTTTAATAAACCTATTCAGAAAAGACCTCTTAACATCCATATGATATAATGTAATTGCTTTAAAAGTAGTAAAAGCAAGAAGTATCCTTATAGCCTCAAGTCTTGCTATAGGAGCAAAAGTTTTAGTAAAGTCTATACCTTATTGCTGATTATAGCCTTGTGCTACAAGTCTGGCTTTATTTCTGGTTACTTTCCCATCTTCATCAAGCTTGTTTTTGTAGACCCATTTAGTTCCAATGATGCTTTTGTTTTTGGGTCTTGGGACAAGACTCCAAACCTTATTTCTCTTAAATTGATTCAGTTCCTCTTACATGGCAATGATCCAATCAGTATCCTTTAATGCTTTTGTAGTAGATTTTGGTTCAAGTTCTAAAAATAGAGCAATGGTGGATTGGTTGAGAAGTCTGGATCCAGTCCTAACTCCTGCTGCTTGATCTCTAATTATGAGGTCTGAAGGGTGATAAGCTTTGAACTTCCAGTTTCTTCGCTTCTCTGGTTTAGACTCTGTTTGATGTTGCTCAGATTCTTTGTCTCCATTTTTAGTTAGTTCAGGTTGAGCAGATCTGATCCTTGTTGATCTTGTTTAGCTTTTTGCTGACGTACACCTACATCATCAAGGTCTAGATCTACTAATCTCTTGTCAGTCTATTGAAGATCATTAAATCTTACATGCATTGATTCCTTAATGATCTGAGTTCTTGTATTAAGAACTCTGTAGGATTTTGATGTGGTTGAGTATCCCATAAATATCCCCTTGTTACACTTAGAATCAAATTTTCTAAGATGATCCTGTTAGGGAATCCATCAGGGTCAGGCAGCGAAAACACAAAGGATTGCAAAAAACAAATGTCTCAAGGCATTATGCAAAATTAAAAATTTTGATTTAGGGTTTACCTCTTGTAGACGCAAAGCAAGTTCTTCAATCGAAACAATTATAGCTTCTCCCTTAGGAGTTCACATGATCACTCCCACCAGAAAATAAAAGTTTTGAATGCTAGTACAAAAATTTGAAAGTAATCTAATTTCTTAGCAGCAGGCTATGAGCATCTCATGCTCTATATATAGGCTTAGGTCTTAACCTGAGCTCTCATTAAACATTGGGCTCTTGACTCATTCTAAATGAGTTAGGCCTAATAGTTTTATTTTTAGTCCAACTAAAATAAAACTATCCTCTAATGGGCTTACTTTATGTGTATCACCCTATAGGTAAAATATTTGGTTATATTAATAATAAACTATTTTATTATTAATATAAAATAAGAGCGTCATCTAGCAATACATCATTATAATATTATTTATCATTGACATGACCTATAAGTGATAATTATTTTATATATTTATTCCATTTGTCACGATATCTAATTGGGCCCAAGGCATGGTCGTCGTCATCCTTGTATGGCCCAATTTATTTTACTTGATACCAAAGTAGACTTTACAGAATAAATACCTAATATTTATTCGTCCTAGCATAGCCATGCATTTCGTTAGTCTCACTTCATCAAGTGGCCTATAGATATCACTCCTGTCACATAGGAGAGACAAATCTCATCTACATCACTTATATCCCTCTGAATAATTTGTCCATTGCCTAATCACAATCTTTATGGTCATCTTATTACAGATAATGTTTGATTGTATTAAAACAATAAACTCCTTATGTAGGAATTGTAGTGACTTCAGGTCAAAGGACTATATACCATTATCACATTGAGAACCATTGACACTCATGTAACGATCCATACAACGTTCTCATGGTGGGTCTGTCCAGTACAACATTACTCTTAATGTGTACCCGTTTAAAGACTTGATATCATATATCCATGATTTATGAGATCAAATCATCAGTATATTCACACACTAATTTTAATGTATTTACATGTCCCCATGTAAATACTTGATTATGGACATTTTAAGAATAATTCTCATATGACCTATTATTTCAGGATAAATAGTTTTAAAACAATCTTAAAACTGAAAATACTAATTTTATTGATAATAAAATTGATACATTAATAGCTCGTAGTGCATACACCAACAATCTTCCACTTGCACTAGAGTCAATCAGACATTTGCCTAATGCCTAATGATCTAGTGTGTCCCTCATGCTTCTGTTGTGCAAGAGGTTTAGTGAGTGGGTCAGCAATGTTCTCATTGGTGTACACTTTACATATCTTAACATCTCCCCGTTCAAGTATTTCTCGGATGAAATGATAACGCCTAAGTATATGCTTGGATCGCTGATGTGATCTAGGTTCCTTAGCTTGTGCAATTGCTCCACTATTGTCACAGTAGAGACTTATAGGGTCCATAATGCTAGGAACTACCTCAAGTTCTGTTACGAACTTCTTGATCCATACTGCTTCTTTTGCAGCATTTGAGGTAGCAATATACTCAGATTCTGTAGTAGAATCAGCAATTGTCTCTTGCTTTGAACTTTTCCAGCTTACAGCACCACCATTTAAACAAAACATATACCTTGATTGTGATCTTGATTCGTCCTTATCAGTTTGGAAGCTAGCATCAGTGTAACCCTTTACAATGAGCTCTTATTCCCCTCCATATATTAAGAATAAATCTTTAGTTTTTCTCAAGTACTTTAGGATATTCTTGACAGCAGTCTAGTGACTTTCACCGGGATCAGACTGGTATCTGCTCATCATGCTTAAAGCATACAAGACATCTAGTCGGGTACATATCATGGCATACATGATTGATCCTATAGTAGATGCATATGGAATCTCATTCATCCGTTCTCTCTCTTCTTTAGTGGAAGGAGATTGAGCCTTTGATAGGCTTATGCCATGAGCCACAGGCAAAGTTCCTTTCTTGGAATCTTGCATGTTAAACCTTTTTAACACTTTGTCTATGTATGTATTCTGACTTAGGCCAAGAAGTTTTCTTGATCTATCTCTATAGATCTTAATTCCCAACATGTAGGTTGCTTCACCTAAGTCTTTCATAGAAAAACAGCTTCCTAACCAAGTCTTCACAGGATGAAGGGTAGGAACGTCATTTCCAATAAGTAGTATGTCATCAACATACAGGACCAGAAAAATAATTGTGCAGTCATTAACCTTCTTGTAAACACAAGGTTCATCCTCATTTATAGTAAATCCAAATATTTAACAGCTTCATCAAAATGAAGATTCCAGCTTCTGGAAGCTTGCTTAAGTCTATATATGGAACGTTGTAGTTTGCACATCTTCCTGGATGCTTCAGGCTTAACAAAGCCTTTAGGTTGTGTCATTTACACTTCCTCAAGAAGATTTCCATTAAGGAAAGCAGTCTTGACATCCATTTGTCATATCTCATAATCATGGTATGCAGCAATAGCAAGCAGAATTCGAACAGACTTTAGCATAGCGACTGGAGTAAAAGTTTCATCATAGTCTATACCATGAATTTGCTTAAAACCTTTCGCCACCAATCTTTCCTTATAGGTACTTATATTACCATCCATGTCAGTTTTCTTTTTGAGAACCCACTTGCATCCTATAGGTTTTACCCCTTCGGGTACATCAACCAAAGACCAAACTTGATTAGTGTACATGGATTCCATTTCAAATCCCATGGCTTCAAGCCATTTCTCAAATTCTAGACTTGCAATGGCCTCTTCATAAGATGTTAGCTCATTTTGATCCAATAGAACCATATCTCCTTCCTGAGTTACAAGAAATCCATATTTTTTAGGTTGTTGACATATTCTACCTGATCTACGCAAGTCTTATTCTACTGGAGTTGGAGTTATCACAACATTTTGTGGTTCCTACTCCATTTCCACCATTGGCTCTTCAATGCCTTGTAGGTCTTAAACTTCTTCAAGTTCTACTTTCTTCCTACTGATTCTTTTAGAGATGAATTCCCTTTCTAAGAATACAGCATTCTGAGCGACAAACACTTTTCCCTCGGTAGGATTGTAGAAGTAATAACCTTTAGTTTACTTTAGGTATCCCATAAAAAGACATTTATCTGATTTGGGTCCAAGTTTATCAGAAATCAGATGCTTCACATAAGCTTCACAGCCCTAAATCTTAAGAAAAGATATACTGGGTCGTTTCCCAGTCCATATCTCATATGGTGTCTTTATGACAGCCTTAGATGGAACACGGTTAAATGTGAAAGCTGTTGTCATCAAAGCATGTCCCCAGAAGGAATTTGGGAGGTTAGTTTGACTCATCATTGATCAAACCATGTCTAACAAAGTTCTATTTCTCTGCTCAGAAACACCATTCCATTGTGGTGTTCCAGGAAGAGTGAGTTGAGAAATAATCCCACACTCTTTAAGATATTCATCAAAATCCAGGCTTAAGTATTCGCTATCTTGATCAGATCAAAGTACCTTAATTGTTTTGCCAAGTTGGTTCTCTACTTCATGTTTGAATTCTTTGAACTTTTCAAAGGACTCTGATTTATGCTTCATTAGAAACACAAATCCATATCTACTGAAATCATCAGTAAAGGTGATGAAGTAGCTAAAACCTCCCCTAGCCATTATCCCTATTGGCCCACATACATCATTATGTATCAAGCTTAGAAGATCACTCGCCCTTTCACCCATTCCGGTAAATGGGGTCTTAGTCATCTTCCCTGATAAACAAGATTCGTATGTATTTATTGATTCAAAATCAAAAGAGTTTAAATATCCATCTTTATGGAGTTTAGAAATACGTTTCTCATTTATGTCCTAGGCGACAATGCCCAAGATAAGTTGGGTTCAAATCATTTGGTTTAACCTTTTTAGTATTAACGTTATAGATAGGGGTTTTGAATCGAGAACATAAAGTCCATTACTCAAATTTGCACAGCAATAAAACATGTCATTCAAATAAACAAAATAACCACTGTTCTTTATTATAAAGGAAAACCCTTTCCTATCTAGACAAGAAACAGAAATAATGTTTCTTCTTATTGCCGAAACATAAAAACAATTTTCTAATTCAAGAACAAACCCTGAGGGCAAGGATAAAAAATAAGTCCCTACAACTAATGCAGCAACTCTTGCTCCATTTCCAATGCGTAGGTCCACCTCACCCTTCATCAATTGCCTACTCCTTTTTAGATCCTGTACATTGAGACAAATGTGAGATCCATATCCAGTATCTAATACCCATGATGTTGAAGTTAACAAGTTAATTTCTATAACAAAAATACCTGAAGTGGAAGTCTCACTTCCCTTCTTCTTAAGCTTTTCCAGGTACTTTGGACAGTTTCTTTTCCAGTGTCCCTTCTATCCACAATGGTGACAGTTTCCTTCCTTAGCCACCCCACCCACAGGTTTTAAGGCTGATGTACTTGGCTTATCCTTGCCTTTCCAAATTGTCTTGCCCTTTCCCATAACAGCCTTTCCTTTGCCTTTATGCATGCCCTTTCCTTTACCTTTGCCAGAATTGATCATCATTATGGCCTTGCCCTTTCCTTTAGAAATATTGGGCTCAGTAGTCCTCAACATATTGAGTATCTCTGGCAATGTTTTATCCAATGCATTCATGTTATAATTCATGATGACTGGCTTAAAACTGTCAGGTAATGACTTCAAAATGAGATCAGTAGCTAACTTTTGAGGGAAGGGGAATCCTAGCCTAGCTAGATTCTCCAAGTACCCAATCATTTTGAGCACATGAGGTCCTACAAAACCTCCATCTTTAAGTCTGCAGCTAAATAGGGCTAAAGAAATTTCATATCTTTCCTAGTCAGCTTGACCTTGATATAGTTTCCTTAAGTTTTCAATCATATCAAAAGCCTTCATGTGCTTATGTTGCTTCTGAAGCTCAGGAGACATGGTTGCCAGCATAAGGAATTAGACATCTAAACCGTCATCCTGATGCTTCTTGTAAGCATCCTTGTCAGCTTTAGAGGCATTGGTCGCTGGTGGTTCCAGAATCAGATCTTCTAGGACATACTGCTTTTTCTCTTGTTTGAGGACAATCCTCAAATTCCTATACCGGTCTAGAAAGTTGGGTCCAGACAATTTTTCTTTGTCTAGGATCGATTGCAATGAAAGGTTTGAAGATATGTTTGATGTCATGGTTATCTAAAACAGAAAAATATATAGTGAGTATCAATTAAAAACATATTTAATTTTTGGTCTTTAAAATTAAACATGTCTCCCACTATTTTGATTCAAAATAAAATTACCCTCTACGAATCAGAAAATCCTGTTGGAAGATTTTCTAGTGGGCAAAGATCTATATTTGGCCTTATGTTAAGTTAGCTTTGGCTGATCACTTAACATTTGGTTATTTAGGTAGGAAACTCCTTTCAAATTATATCTTATACAACTCTTAGACATTGGGTTAGGTAACCATTACCGATCATTCATCTTATGAAAGTTTAGCCTAATGTATACGCCTCTAAGTTTATTCAATCCAATTGATAACTTAGTAAATTAAAACCCAATAAAATAGTTTGGATATTACAATTATCCCATCGTTTCTTACTAATATAAATGATAGTACCCTAATTTGGTAGACCTACTATTTATTGTCATTAGTATTGACGAGTGTACTTATTGGAAGGCGTTTGTAACTTAATATTATTTTAAGGGATTTTAATTTATTTTAAATTATCATCTTTGTTAAACGCTTTAACGCAATAAAATTATCCCCAAAGAGTGTAAACAAAATTGTGAGATGGTTATGGTCTTCCTAGAAGACTAAATAAATAAATAAATAAACCTAAAGGAACTATGTAGACAAGGCTTCATGAAGTCCTACTTGTTGAACTCACCATCCTCTTGGAGTCACCACTCCTTGGTTCTTTTCAAAGTCAAAAGCGCTTAGAGTCACCACTTTAGTTTTCTTCTAGGTCTCTACTTTGTTGGCTTGATTAAGATTACAAGATTATAAAAAACTCGCTTTACAAACGAGTGAAGGGTTGAGAAAAGAAATACAACAGAATGGAGAGAGGCATAACACGCAGGCTGTATTTAAATAAAATAACTAAGATCATAACCATTCACCGTGCAACGTGTTAATTAATTAAATGGGCCATTAAACACATGGGTCGGTGATAAGGCGCTACGTAGAGAATGTACGAGGGTCAAGGGGGTCGCCCCTTGCGGGGTGCGGGGCAGCGCCCCGACCCGAAAATTTGGTACTATAGTCAGGTTGGTTCCCAGGAAAGAGAGGTCGGTCTGGTGTGACTGCTTAAGTACCAAGTCTTTCCTAGCCAGAACGTCCCACTGACCATTAACAGCTCTAAAATTTTGGCTAGGGTTTTAACCACTTTGAAACCCTAATTCCTTATTACGAACACTTCATAACGCAGTCGTCAAGGCACATGTAGGTAGCACCGTCTAGGGTTTCAAAACCTAGAATTCAAATTGTATCTTTCTCATGATTGTTGCCTAGGTTTCAACGTTTAAACCCTAGGTTAAGGAACGGCCAAGGTTTAACACTTAAACCTTATCACTTGACACCCCAAAACATGAACTATTCATGCTTGGAGATCAACGCATTATCAAAACACAGTTTGTATGACGACAATCATTATTAACAAATTCAACACATGTATCACATACGAAAAATTGAAAACACAAATATCATACAAGCCTAAAATAACAGAAGCGCATACTTCAAATGAAAAAACTTATAAACAGTATCTCATAATTTACACAAAACATAAGAGCATAAGAATCATGATATTATTTCATACATAACCATGCTTGAATATTTTTCAAAACAAGTTTCACAAACCAATTTCACAAAACAGAACATAAAGCTTATAACAAGAAAACGATTTCATAAATCAAAATTTTTAAAAGCTTTTGCAAAACGAAAAAAGATGCCATCATGAAACGTAAACAAATGCCCAAAATATAGCTTTGTAATCAGGCTCTGATACCACTGTTAGGGAATCCATCAGGGTCAGGTAGTGGAAACATAAAGGATTCCCAAAAAAGATTATAAAAAACAAATGTCTCAAGGCATTATGAAAAATTAAAAATTTTGATTTAGGGTTTACCTCTTGTAGACGCAAAGCGAGTTCCTCGATTGATGCAATTGTAGCTTTACCCTTAGGAGTCCACACGAGCATTCCCACCAGAAAATCAAAGTTCTGAATGCTAGTACGAAAATTCAAAAGTAATCTAATTTCTGAGCAGCTGCCTATGAGCATCTCATGCTCTATATATAGGCTTAAGTCTTAACCTGAGCTTTCATTAAACATTGGACTTCTAACTCATTCTAAATGAGTTAGGCCCAATAGTTTTATTTTTAGTCCAACTAAAATAAAACTATCCTCTGGTGGGCTTACTCTATGTGTATGACCCTATAGGTAAAATATTCGGTTATATTAATAATAAAGTATTTTATTATTTATATAAAATAAGAGCGGCATCTAGCAATACATCATTATGTCCGAATATTATTTATCATCGACATGACCTATAAGTGATAATTATTTTATATATTTATTCCTTTTGTCACGATATCTAATTGGGCCCAAGGCATGGTCGTCGTCATTCTTGTATGGCCTAATTCATTTTACTTGATACTAGAGTAGACTTTATAGAATAAATATCTAATATTTATTTGTCCTAGCATGGCCATGCATTTCGTTAGTCTCACTCCATCAAGTGGCCCATAGATATCACTCCTGTAGAGACAAATCTCATCTACATCACTCACATCCCTCTATATAATTTGTCCATTGCCTAATCACAATCATTATGGTCATCTTATTATAGATAACTTTTGATTGTATTAAAACAATAAACTCCTTATGTAGGAATCGTAGTGACTTCAGGTCAAAGGACTATATACCATTATCACATTGAGAACCATTTATGACACTCATGTAACGATCCATGCAACGTTCTCATGGTAGATCTGTCTAGTACAACATTACTCTTAATGTGTGCCCATGTAAAGACTTGATATCATATATTCATGATTTGTGATATCAAATCATCAATACATTCACACACTAATCTTAATGTATTTACATGTCCCCATGTAAATACTTGATTAGGGATGTTTTAGGAATAATTCTTATATGACCTATTATTCTAGGATAAGTAGTTTAAAATAATCTTAAAACTAAAAATACTAATTTTATTGATAATAAAATTGATACATTAATAAATCGTAGTGCATACACCAACAGATCTTTGTGTTAAGAACATAACGGATACAACCAAAAGGATGAAAATATAAAATGTTAGATATCCTTCCTTTTCACAATTCATAAGGAGTCTTATTTAGTATTGGTCTAATAAAGATTCTATTTTAAATATAACAAGATATACTCACAGCCTCTGCTTAGAAATATTTTGGAAGATTGTTTTCACAAAGCATTGTTCTGGCCATTTCTTGTAGAGACTTATTTTTCCTTTCCACAACACCATTCTGTTAAAGTGTTATTGGAGAAGAAAAGTTGTATGTTATGCTAGACTCATTGTAGAATTTTTCAAAAGTTTCATTTTCAAATTCTCTGTCATGATCACTTCTTATTGTATCAATGCATAATCCTTTCTCATTCTAGATTTTCTTGTAGAAAATCTTGAATACTTTCACAGACTCATCCTTGTGTGTTAGGAAGTATACCCATGTCATTCTTGTGTAATCATCAACAATGACAAATCCGTACTTCTTCCCTGCTAGACTCCACACCTGAGATGAACCAAACAAATCTAAATATAACAGTTTCAAAGGTCTGGTAGTGGAAACATTTTTATTTTCAAATGAGATTTTGTGTTGTTTCCCTCTTTGGCATACTTCACAAGGCAGGGAACTGTTGAAAGAAATTTTTGGCAGTCCCTTAACAAGACTTTTTTGTGAAGTTTTGAGATATGCTTTAAACTCACATGTCCAAGCTTTTTATGCCAGATATATCTCTCTTCAGAGTTTGAAAACAAACATGTTACATTTTGATCATTTAGTTCATTCAAGTTAACCTTGTACAGATTATGATGTTTGTAATAAAGAATATAGATCTATCACGGTTGATGATAATACACTTTTCTTTATCAAAAGAGACCTTGTACCCACTGTCACAAAATTGACTAATGCTTAGTAGGTTATGTCTCAAACCTTCAACCAAAAATACATTTCAATGACAAGTGAAGAAATTTTACCCACTCTACCAAACCCTATGATTTTGCCAGTTTGGTTTCCTCTAAAGATGACTGCTCCACCTTTAAACTATTCTAGGTCTAGGAACACAGACCTTCTTTCTGTCACGTGAAACGAGCATCCACTGTCTAGATACTAGTGCAGAGGCTTTGTCCTTGTCTTTAAGTACATCTGCAATTGGAATAATCAATGATTTTGGTACCCATATTTTCTTGGGTCCTACACTGTTAGCAGTTCTTTCATTTCTTCTTTTTCTTTTCCTATAATTATTTATTACATGACCATGCTTTTTGCAATAATTACATTTGACATGCTTCTGTTTCTTTGAAATAAATGAGGGAGATAAAAATTACTTGAAATCATTTTTCTCTACATACCTCAAACCTGGTCTGTTATACTCACCATGAGATTTTCCTAAGAATTTGTTTAGATTTTCAGTCCCATTGACAATTTGCTCAGGTCTGGAGTAAGAGAACTTACTTGCTTTTATAGCTTAATGATCTCAGCACCCTGAGAGTTGCAGCAAACTTTAGAGTTTTCTAAATTTGTTTTCAAAACAACATTTTCTTTTGAGTTTGCTTAACTCTTCTAGGTGTATCTTTTCATTTTCTTCCATTTCTTTTTGAATATTTTTCTCAAAATCTCATTCTTTCAATTTTGAAATCTAATTTTCAAAATCAGTAACCATGTCAATATGTTTTACTTTCAACTTTTTGAAAATTTTCAAAAGCTTTGAAAAGTCATTGAACAATATATAATAATTTTGTTTAAGTTCAAAATAGCTTACATCCTCTGATTTTGAGTCACTTGAGCTTGCTTCAGAGTTTGGTTCCTCATTTGCCATAAGACAGATTTGAACAGACTTTGCCTCTTCATCAGACTCTTTAGAACTAGATGATCCTTCACTATCCCATGTGATCAACCCTTTCTGTTTCTTGGGGAATTTTCTTTTTTCTCTTCTGTCTTTTTTGTCTTTATTTAGGAGAGGACACTATGCTTTCATGTGTCTTGGTTTCCTATAATTAAAACATTCTAGAATAGACTTATCAGTTTTAAACTTAAATTGATTTTTACTTTTGTGGTCCTTCTTCTAAAATTTCTTAGGTCTGAAGTTCTTCTTTAATAGCCTGTGAAATCTCTTGGTTACAAGAGCCAACTCCTCATCTGTATCTGTACCTGACTCATCGAAGTCTGGTTCTGAGCTTATGGAATCTTCAATTTTTAGGGATTTTGACTTCTTGCTGATTCATCAAACTTCAAGGTAATGCTTTTGAAGGAGGAAGGTTTGTTGACTTTTTATTTTAGCTTTAATTCATGCACTCTAAGTACTCCAAGGAGTTCATCCAAAAAGAAGGTACTCAGATCTTTAGCTTCCTCTACTACTAAGCATTTGGCATCAAAATTCTCTAGCACACTCCCAAGAAGCTTCACATTAATGTCTTTAGTGGTAGTTCCAAGAGCCTTGAGCTTATTCAACAAGGTCTGGAATCTTCCAAACATCTGATCAATAGCCTCATGTTCTTCCATCTTAAAAGTATCATACTATTTGGTCAATAATATTTTCTTGGATCTTTTAACAGTAGAGGTACCTTCATAGTTGCGTTGAAGAGCGTCCGAAACTTCTCTTGTTGATTTATAGATAAACACCTTAGTGTACTCTGATTTTTGAGAAGCACAAGTAAGCAAGAATCTGGCATTGGTATTTATCTCCATTTTCTTAACTTTATGAGAACTCTATTCATCTTCAGATTTTAACTTTCCATCTTCATCAACAAGGGCTGTATAATCACCATTTATGATGACTGCCCATAAACTATACTGGGTGGATTTTATGGACATCTCCATTTTATCCTTCCAGTATAGGTAGTCTTCACCAAAGAAAGTTGGTGGCCTGTTGATAAATGAACCTTCTGTAATTAACTAATTACTTTGAGAAACTGCCATAGATCTTGATCTTTTTCACTCGAGGGAGTGATCAACCCAAAGGACAAACATTGATACAAATTAATGATTTAGAGTTAGACTTAGAAGGGGGGTTGAATAAGTCTTAGACCCTTTTACAAAAATTTAAACCTTTAATGCATAGGTAATCGGACTTTTATAAAACAAAGTTGCAAGAAGGAAAGAAATGAGAAGAGAGAACACCAAGAAATTATATTAGTTCACTTCCAACACAAAAGCTATGTCCAGTCCCTTCTAACATGAAGGATTTCCACTATTGTAAAATCTCTTTTACAATAATAGCACCAGACTAGTGCCATAAGTATTCTTGATTCCAGCCACTCCTGGCTTAAACCTAAGTATTCTTTCAACAAGCACTCCTGGATCAACAACCCAAGTATTCTTTCAAAAGCCTCTTCAGGCTAGAACTGTTTCCCGATGAAACTACAGGCTGGTAGCTCACCAGACTTTTACACAATAACTAATTTTAATAAAAGTGTGTAAGGTTTCTCAAAGAACTTAGTGTATAAAGGATATACAATGAAGAATGAATACATTAAGTTAAGAAAGACAAGAGACCAGGGTCTATTAGAAGCAGAACAACAAAGAAGGTCTTTGTCTTTAAAGAACTAAAAAGATTAGAGAGAGTTTGGTCACAAAGACTAAGTATTCTTGATAGGCTTCTCTTCTATCTCTGAAAAAGAACTTCTCCAAGAATATATAGGAGACATGAGATGACCGTTGTTGATCTGGAAAGGAGATATGAATATTGGAAATCCTTTAAAGAAGTTTGCTTTGTGCGTAGATACTAGACTTTTGATGATCTGAAGAGATGTCTAAGAGTGTAGTAGCAAGGAAGTTCAACACTTGCAAGAATAAGGTGTTCCTTGATATCTTCAGAGAAATTATTGGCTTTATTTCTTCTAGTAATCATGCAAAGATCAATACTTTAACTCTTCTGATTTAATCTGACACATAAGCTGACTTGGTTCAGCTTTTCTAAAATACAAAGTTATTACGTTGAGGGCTTCAAAAAACTGTATTGGTTACTCTGTTAATTTGTCTCTTATCTTTTTTATGATAAACACATTCTATTTGATTAGAGCTTGACTTCCAATGCATCATCAAAAAGTTTTTAGAACGTAATTTGTACTTTAAAGTAATGTTCTTATTGAAAATTTTGAATGCTCAAAAGTCTGAGGTCTGATTGAGTTTATTCATATGACTGAAAATTCTTAAGTCAGACTTTTTGGTTAAAGTCTAAATTTTGACTATTAAAGAATTAGACTTTTGATTTTATAGACTCCCCTTATCACTTGTAACTTATGCACTTAGTATATAATCCCTGAAACACATAAATAAATAGGTTAGATCATACATAAGCAGACTTCATTTAGTTTGAGTACCTTGATGTATGTCATTAACAAATCCTAGGGTTAGGATATCATCACGTAGTCTAGGGTCTAGTCTAGTAATATTATTAACTTCTTTTTCCAACCAAACTTGTTGTCAACAGTAAGGTCTGTATGATCCTTATTTTCTTGTGTTAACATACACTGACATGTGCATTGTAAGGTGCGTTTGAGTTTGTTTAACATGATTTGTCTTTGATGTAGGGAGAAATCTAAGGATAGAATGGATGAGGAGCCAGGTGTATAGTTGACTAAAGATGAAGGGCAATAACTGTACAAGGCTTGAAAAGGAGACATGGTGATGGCTGTATGGACAGAAGTATTTAAACCATTGTTTTGGGTTATCATTGGCAAAGCAGCGGAGGTAGGCCTCTAAACAACAGTTGATGACTTCTGATTAGTCATCGGTTTCAAGGTGGTAAGAGGAGATGAACTTGAGGGTGGTACCTTGTAGGCAAAATAGTTCTTTCCAAAATGTAACACCCTCGGATAACTAAGATAATCTCTTCCACTGAATTACCTTGGTTAAGTGAGAGGTTACTATGTTTTTAAGAAAAATGTGGAAGTTTTTTTTTTGTGTACAAGATAATAAGTGGCAGAACAGTAGCAACATCATATATACAATAGAGTCACATACATACCGGATAGTTCCAATAGGTCCATACATATAAAAAACGGGGCACGCAAGCTTTTAAACACAAAATGCAAAAAGTAAAATACATAAACAAGAGTGAACATAACCAAGCTAGTCTCCTCTTCCCATGAAGTCCTCATGTGACCAAGGAGACTCAGGAACCTCAGACGTGTCGGCTAGCTAAGATAAGTCCAGAGGTATAATGGTCTAAAGGGAACTGAACCCATGGGTGGCTAATCGCTATCTGACTAAATCAACTATGTACTCAACTACTATAAGCTTCGTAAGCCTCCGCTAATAAGTTCTGAGCGTCTACCGACATATACTCGAAGATCTTTGTCTCCCCATACATGTAACTCCTAAACACATGACAAAGGAATCCTCGAGAATGATCTCATCGACACCATGCTAAGTATTGCTCCATGGGAGTCATCACTATCACTCCTGGATGCATTGGAATATCCACTAAACCCTCAGGTGTGTAAACCGTCAGGGGCTCTACTGGAAGGATCTGCTGGGGTATCCCTAAGAAAAGGGTTAGGTCTATCTTCGTCTGATCCGCAGGCCCCTCGAGGAGAAACTCTTCAAGATCCTCCTAATTATCGTCATCAGTCGGTAATGGCATGTACTCAAGTGTCGGTGACCTTGGAAGGCCTACTCCCTCGTTTCCCTGAACTGGAGGTGCCTCATCCTATGGGAAGGGTCTAGGTATTGCAGGTGGCTCCGGTAATGGGTGAAAACTCAAGGGCTCTGCTGTGAGGGCTGCTTCTTTCCCATCAATCTACTCTAACTCTTCCATACTAAGAGGATGTAGAGGGTCTCCGTATTGACGAGCTTTACTCTCAATGACCTCAAGATCCTGATCGTAAGGTTGCTCTGGCTCTGGTGGGTGTTGGGGAGGTAACTCCACTAGAATCTCGTCGGGTGCCTTAGGGATCACGGGTAAGTAACTAGGACCCGGTTGGTCCTGCTATAGGGGTAACTCCTCATCCTATAAGCGCCTCTAACTGGGAATCTGAAAAATTAGTTGTAAGGGTGAGTTTCCACCTCCATAACAATTGACACCTACCCTACACAATACAAACAATCTAGGGTCGGAACCTCCCACTCTCTTTGGGGGTCCCTAGTAAGTTTATTCTAAGTCATCTCACTTCTCTTGATCTCAACTAACTATCCCCACCCTTCACCCCGCTCTTAAAATTACTAATACTCACAAAATCACAGTCAAATAACAAGGAATCATAATTTTTCACAGATAAATGATGCAATGCATGAGTTTTATTCCTTTAGTTTAGTATCTTTAGCCAATATGATGCATATGGGCCCATTTTCTCCTCATCAATCACAACATAACCTATACCATAATCTCGCCTTATCCCTTTGTATAACTAGAGCGATTAGAGCTCACCTCATTCTATTTTCTCAAAAGGGTAAGGACATGCAGCCTTATCAATAATGGATTCAAAACATATGTTGTCAGAACGGGCACTACACAGTTATAGTAACATTCGTCATGAGTCAAAGTATACCAGAGTTACCACGAGCTGTTTGGTCTTAGACGTGACTCTGAGCCATTGGAGGTCCGCCCCCGATATACTCCTGAGACCATCCTCAAGGGATCGAGATGTTGTTGTTCTTCAATGTACTCATCATTATCTGCTCTAGGGAGTTACTCAGCCTTCCATTCTTATCTTCCATGTATGATGCATGACTCATAATTTTATTTATCTTTTATTGGTCCTTGGCAGGGTTCTTTCAATGACTTCGTTTTATTTCTAACATCGAGCCCTTTCCATTAAGTCTCAGATGTATTCTTTATTGATCTTTCTTTTCTTTTTTTCGCATTTTCTCAATTCATAGTATGTCTTGCCTGATATTTAAAAATGAAATAAAATTCCCTATTTTTAGAAAACCACAGGGTATATTGGCACCGCAACGCCCATCGATCATATCGGATCCTTTCTCAATATTTTTCACAATCCTGTCATCTCGGGACCCTTACTGGTACCCATTCTCATATACCCCTTCTTATATTTTGCTTGCTCAATCAATTTCTTTTTATTCCATTCTCAATGCATCACATAATTTATTATTCATCATGTCATATTCGTCAAATATTTCATACAATCTACACATATACATCCACATTCACAAATTTAAATCATCATCACACAACAATCATTAGGCAACACCACATAATATTCATTATCTACTATGTCTTAGCAATTATCACATGTTCTAATTTCACTTGAAATCAAACATATATAGACAACTAGACGTAAGAATTCACATTATAATTCTATATACTAGTCGACCTATTTTTACTCTACCATTAATCTAGTCCACATAATTACGCATTTTCCTTAATCTAGCTCATTATTAAGAGTATATTATCAATTGATTTAATTCTTTATGTGTCTCTCAATTGTCTATTTTTTAAGTACTCGTTACCTATTTATGCATCCATGTATTACTCTAATTCTAAGTACCCAAAATTCCTACTTCTACGTAAGACTTAAATCCTTGCTAAGTAAGTTATCATTTTTTTCTTCATCAACTAACTAAATTAGTTTCACCATTTAAGTAACTTGCCTTTATTCTCTTTACATCAAATAATTATCAATTGGTTTCTAATACACTTCCTTTTATATATTTTATCCTTAGTAATATCCTTTTAATTCTTCATTTATTTAATGTTAATGTCATATTTTCCTATAAATTTTTCTTATTCACAACTTGTTCCACTTTAATCTTTAATCTCTCTTTCTTTCTCTTTTAATTTTATTACTACTTCTTAACACTATTTTTTTTCTTATATCCTACTAAGGCAAAATCTTCCATATCCTTAAATTTCTATTTTATTCCTATGGTAACTAATCCTTCTTTCTACCATAAATCATAGAGTTACTAATTTCTTTTTAAGAAAAGAAATTCTTTCCTTCTTAAAGAAAAAGCTCTCTTTTCCTCTAATACACTAAAAATGTCATTTTTAATTCAATTACTTCCTTCAAAATTCTCCTTTTTCTACAAGAAAACTTGTGACTAAAAAAATAAATCATTGAATTGACTATATTCATCTATAAATATTTTTGTTAATCACAAAGAAAATCCCTATGATAATTTCTTAAGTTATCTGTGGCGTTAAAAAAATTAAATATAAAACTTAGTGATATTAAGTCGAAATTATTTTATTAAATACATTTAGTCCATTTATTCCGCGATATACTAGTTGATCAATCTGTCCTAACTTTAGTGGGACTTATCGGATAAAACTATACAAATTACATCAAGTCATAAATAAGTATATTTATATACAACCATATCGAATATTTTTACCATGCCCACATCACCTTCTAACGTTCAACAAATTCATGTAAAAATTTTAACGATTTTCTTTAAGCGAATCGACAATCTTTCTACACCTTTTTTGAGAGTTATCGAACTGTGTAAATTGCACAAAATAAAATCGAAAATCACAAAAAGAACAAAAACCGCTTATTCCCTAATCTAACCATTGGATCACAATAAAACTTAAAATAACGACTTCCGAACACTTAATGAATAATATAGTGAAATTAAAATCAAACCAAATCGAGGCAGAACCCCTTACCTCATGGTTTTACTCATGGCTAGAGAGAGAAAAAGGAGTGGCTTGCCTAAAAAAATTTTCGGTCATTAAACTCTTCACCGATCGTTGTGGATTGCCCTTACGTCGCTAGAAGAACAACATGCAACCAATTTAATCACTTAGAGGGGTCATGGCCAGCCACTAACTCAGCCAAGAAATCATTAAATTTAGGGAAATAATTTACCATTCTATTCGTCGTTCACCTCTGAATCCTTCCTCGTTCCAAAGCCGCTTTTTATCGATCGTTTTACGGAACCTAAGAGTCAACATACAACCCCAAAACAGCCAAGGGGTCACAGTTTTTAAGACCTAAAACAGAGAGAAAAGGTGATCTAGGAACATGCATGTTGCTGGAAAAATTAATTGGAAGAGGTCAAGTAAGTGGACATGCATCTTACCTTACCTTAGCCAAGGAAGCTCACGACTAAGGTAATGGAGCTTGGAGGGTGCAACTCTTGGATTTCATGTCTTTAGAAGATAAAAAAATAAGTGAGATGATGCCTAAGTGAAGAGAGATTCACGGCCAGCAAGAGAGAGATGAGGGAGTTGAGTTATTTCTTTTGATTTTTGAGAAGTAATGATGGCTTGCTAGGGATTGTGATGCCGTGAATGATGGGAGAAGATGGTGCTAGATGAGATAGGCAGTTTGCATGTGTGTGGATTAGTGGTTGAAGTGGTGAAGTGATGGGACTGAATGGTGATGAAGTGAGATGAGTGGAGGTATGGCTAGGTATATTGTTATGTTGGTTAGCTTTTGACAAGATTAAGCTAAGTGGTTTTAAAGTTTTTGTGGGCAGAAGTGGCATAGGCCAAAAACTCACATATGAATGGTGAGTGAGGGAGGATTATACTGAAAGCTGGTGATCGGAAAATTAGCTTACCGCGTAACAAACCAGAGCGTTCATGATTTTTTTAAAGGTCCAAAGCTACAGTGATTAAATTAAATGGCTGATAATTCATAGAGTTAAAATCTAGAAAAATAGCCAACATGAAACTTGAAAGTTCTTTGTTTCTTCTTTAAAACGAGGTATGGTACGTCAAAATCTGACATTGAACGAGGGAGATATACCCAAAATACAAAAACTATTCCAGGCTGTAATGGAAATAAATTTATGAACAAAATAAATTTTCTGGTAAAATTGGGTAAAGAATTAGCTTTTGTGCCCTGAAGTTTGTAGATCTCCTTGATACGAAGCCATAGAAAAAAGATTTGAGAGATTCTGATATTGTATGAGGGAGATATGAATTTTTTCCTAAAAGTGTATAGTGCTGACATGAAAACAGAACATGTTCATAAATATTATGAAAACTATGCCAATTGGGAAAAATTCAGCCTTTGGGGCCTTCACAAAACGTACAGAATTTTGTTACGGAGATTATGAATAAATTATGAATTTTCGAAGGAACCATGTGTAGAAAAAAGATATGAAATAGTGGATTCTTTTATAGAATAAATACTTGGCTCTCGATTTTGAGTGTGACAGAGTGGGAATTTGAGTTTAAGGTTAGAGATAAAGATCATAGATCTTTTTACAACAAAGAATTTGGGACTGGAATCGTCCAATTCTAAGCTCATACGCAAAAGTTAGGCCTAAAACACCAAAGGTGTCTAGATCAGGATTATAAATCTAACTTGAATTAATCATTTCTTTTAGAAACGAAGTTGAGGAGGTCAGAGTTGGGATTGGTTTCTTCACGATAAATTTTAATTTACTGAAATGAGTTGCTAGGACTGACCACATCACTGTTGGGTATCCCAAAATGTGCCCGCGATCGGGCATACAGGACGATTGAGGTTGTCGGTCAGGCTTGGTCTGACATCCTTAATTTATTATAAGAAGGTCCGGAGAGGACCCTTCTCTCTACTGGGTTGCTACTCTAAAGTTAATAATATCGAAGTCGAATCGTCCGTCGGGTCCTACAATTCTTATTGGGGAATCCGATGATATTTTATCCTTTAAATAAATTAACTAAAATCAATTACCAAAAATCTGAAAACTAGTAAATCAAAATTTTTAAAGGATCAATCAATAAACATCTACTAAATAATTATTGATTAACTAACCGTTCATTAAATAATTGGTTATGGACTGATCATTAGTCAAATAGCTAATATTTAAGCAATTGTTTATCCCACAACAATTTATTAATAATCAAGTGATTACTAATAATAATTAAACAATCGTTTTAATAATTTACTAAATATTCCTAATCATCAGGCAACCAAATGTTTACGAATGTTTATACACTTATATATATATATATATATATATATATATATTTAGAATTAATCATCTTTCAAATCAAGCCACACAAATATTAAAAGGATGTAAGTGTAAATCAAACACTTAAACAAATCATCACTCAATTCATGCCCCAATCACCATAAATCATCATTATCCAATTTAATCACAATTATCAGAAGTATAAAATAATACTAGTCATTCACACTAGATCTAAATAACCTTCTCTCTCTTATCAATTTATCTTGGTCCTTCTTTAATCACTGACACATCCTTTATCCTTCTTCTAGTCCTTAATATTTTCTTAGACTAAACTTCTCCTCGTAACCTCCTAATATTTCCATATCTACTATCAGGGAACAGGCCAAAAAGCCACAAGCTTTCTATTAAAAGCTCATCAAAGCATTCCCGAGAACTCTGATAGTCTATCGTCCTACTCTCAAAAATTGAGGTTGTTACACTTAAAAACAGGGGATCTCAATCAGTAATGATAGACTTGGGGATGCCATGAAGCTTACAAATTTTAGAGGAGAAACAGGCAGCAAGATCCTGAGCAGGGAACTTTGAGCGAAGGCCCAGAAAGTGAACGTATTTGGTAAGTTTGTCACAAATAACCCATATGACTATGCGACCAAATGATGTAGGGAGGTGTGTGATAAAATCCTTAGTGAGTTCTTCCCAAACATGATTAGGTGTTGGAAGAGGTTGTAACAGCCCGACTTTCTTTTATGGCAAGTACTTATTCATTTGGCAGGTTTCATAATTTTGAATAAACTGCTTGATATCCTTATAGAAGCGAGGCTAATAAAAAGCAATAGCAACACGAGCCAGTATGGGTTTGAGACCAAAGTGACCAGCTGAGGGGCTGGCATAAAATTCTTGGAGGATACGAAGACGCATGTGAAGTATGTCTGGTATATAGAGTCTGCTATTAAAATATAGTAAACCATAGGAATGATGAAAAATTCCTTGTTTTGTAGAATAGGACTGAAGTTTGTGAAAGAGTTGTATGCCCTCCAGGTCTTTTTGAAAATAACTGTGAAGTTCATCTAACAAGGTTGGAATGAGGGAAAACATGGTGAGTAAAAGAGAGACATCATCAGTATAACTACGCGACAAGGCATCAGCTACTTTGTTGTTAGAGCCTGGACGGTAAAAAATCTTAAAACTGTAACCTTGTAGCTTAGTGATCCATTTAAGTTGTTTTAGTGTATGAAAAGTTTGAGAGACCAGATGTTGCAAACTCTTTTGATCTGTAAAAATGTAAAAATATCTTCCAATTAAATATTAACGCCATTTTTTAACTGCTTTAGTGGCGGTGTACATCTCTCGAACATAGGCGGAAAAGGCTTGTATTCATGGACACAAATGCTTGTTGAAGCAGGCAATATGATGCTTATCTTGGGAGAGGACGATGCCTACGACCAAGGAAGAAGCATATGTTTCCACCATAAAAACCTTGTCAAAATCAAGAAGAGTTAGGATAGGCAATTATATCATTTTCTATTTTTATTGTGTAAAGGTCGTCGTAGCGGATGTACTCCAAGAGAAAATAGTCGAATGGAGCAAATCGGTGAGAGGGGCGGCGAGAGAGGTGCAATTTTAAACAAACTTTTTATAGAACCCGATGAGGCCTAAAAATCCTTTGAGTGTCGTGAGTGACCGAGGTTCAGGCCAGTCTAGGATGGCTTAAACCTTCCCAGGATCTGGAGCAACTCCTTTAGCTGAAATGATATGACCCAAATAGCTAACAGTTGGGACAAAAAAACACACTTAGAAAAATTAGCATAAAATTTGTGAGCAGCAAGTAACTCAAAAATTAATTTCAAATAGGTTGCATGATCAGAAATGGTAGGGCTAAAAATTAGAATATCATCAAAGAAAACTAGCACAAAATGCCTAAGGTAAGGACGTAAAATATCATTCATGACAGATTAAAAAGTGGAAGGAGCATTAGTTAAACTGAAAGGAATAACTAAGAACTCGCAATGACCATCAAAGGTTCGAAAAGCAGTTTTGTGTGTCTTGAGGTGACACTCATATCTGGTGGTAACTTGATCTTAAATCAACCTTAGTAAAGATAGTAGCATTTCCTAACTCATCTCGTAGCTCATCAATAATGGGAATAGGGAAACAATTAGGAATCATAACAATATTGAGAGCCCGATAATCAACACAAAATCACCATGTCCCATCTTTTTTTCAAACCAATAACACTAAGGAGGAGAATGGGCTAGTACTGGGGATGAAGTCTATTGGCTAACATCTCCAAGATAATGGAAGTCATGGCCTCTTTTTGGGAGTGAGGATATTTGTATGGTTTAACTTTAATATGTGGTGTATATTGGGAATTAGGGGAATGCGATGGTCATGTAGGCGAGGAAGGGGAAGACTTTAGGGTTCAACAAAGACATTTTGGTATGCATTTAGGATATTCTGATGTCTAAAGGAAGGTCAGGGTTAGGTGAGGTGAGGGTTTTAACTATGGGTAAATGTTTATGTTAGAAGTAGGGGTATAAGTGTGTCAGGTAACACAATGGCAGTAGGGGAGCTAATATGGAAAGAACAAGGGGTACCTGAGGAGGAGGGAATAGAGACCTCAAGTTGTATGGAGATGCTGCCAGCCAGTTAGCCCATCAGGGCAGCAAGGGATTCCAGGCTAGCATCGAGCTTCTACTCTAAACTATTATGGCGAGAATTGTTGAGTTGTTGTTGGCTCTCCAGTTGGGCATGGAGGGATCCTAGACGATCCTGTAACCGGGTGTCAAGTTGGTTATGAAGGGAGCCCATTCTCTCAGTCAGGCTTTGAAGGGCTTCTTCCACATCCTTGGATGTGGTAGGCTTGGGAGGCATGTACTAGGAGAATAAAAGCACTAATTTGATAAGCTCCTAGGGTTAGGGAGTACCACTACTAAACTAAGGAAAATAAAAGCAGAAATTACCACTTCATTCATACCTCTCATCAAAAGGAAAAAGACAACTTAAATATCCAAGGTAAAAGACAAGAAGAAAATTAGAGCCATACACTTGGCGAGGATCCAAATAGAAGGAAATAAAAAAATAAAATTATATATAATCCTTAAACCAAATTGGAGGATTTTTAATTCGATTGGACTTAGTTTAGTTCAACTTAAATAAATTATGGGCATGTTAGCTACAATTTAAGTTATTTAAATTATGGAAAATAGAATGCATGGGAATAGAGGACCTTTGCAAATCAGAGAATTTTTTCAGTTTGTTAATCCTTTGTTTTCTTTTTAGCTCTTTGCATGTTTTCCTCTAGTGGATTTGTCTTGTACTAATTTTAGACTGTTGTTTGTGAATCTTGTGATCTATCTATCAGATGCGATAATTGGATTTAAAAGAAAATATTGAATTTCACTGACATCATCTAATTGCAAATTACATGTAATTCATGGATTATAATTCCGAAGTAACTATGGCTGCCTTAGCTTGGTAGTGTTGCTTAATTTGTTCAACCTAAGTGGCAATTTCATTGACATCATTTGATTGCAAATTACAAGTCATGCATTTTAAATAATTCTCAAGTTGGCTGTTGGATTTGGTTGTATTCATTTAGTTTAGCCACTTTCCTTGCTTTACAGGTAGTGTTTGCTATTTTTTTGGAAAAATATCAACTTATTGTAAATTACATGTTATCCATGTTTAATAATCTCAAGTAAATTGGACGGTTTAGCCTCTTTAATATATAGTATTTGAGTAGTTTTCTAATCTTAAAGGGGCTTTGCTTTTCTTTTTTTGGTAGTATATCAACTTTCTTTGTGTGACGTGCTGTATTTTGTGGTATAGTTTTCCTTTATTGGTTTATGAATTTGTTAGCAAAAGTGCCCTTTTTGATTTTATACGCACTGAAAACTCTGCTAGGAACCTAACAACCAAAAATTAGATTATAAAAGGGATTTAGTTATAAAAAAACCGTATTTCACTTAAAAAATGATTTAAGTTAAAAATTGAATTAAAAATTGGTTTAAATTCAGTTTTTAAAATTAAATTTGCATAAAATTTATTTTTTTAAAATTAGATTTAGATCATAATTAGAATAAAACGATAAAATGATTGGATTCAAAATTCAATCTTATAAATAGTTTTTAACTATATTTAAATATTTTTTCCTTAATTTGATTTTTTAAGTTTTGAAACGATTTTAAAATGGATTTTTCGTTAATATTAACTACTTTAAAAAGTATATTTTAAATACAATAACTTACACCAATTAATAAAAAAAATAATCTAAAAATGTATCTTTTAAATGGGTTCTCAATAGAAACTGATTTAAAAAATACATTTTAAATCAATTTTTTAACAACCAATTTAAAAAGGTAAACTTTTGTTAACTTTTTGACAATGTTGAAACCATTTTGAAACATAAAATATCAAATTAAGACAAAAAAATATTTAAAGAAAAATCAAGAAATAAAAATAAACGTAAAAACTAAAGATGAATTTTTTAATTTTAGTTTCCTCTAGGGGGTGGGGGAAGGAGTAGTGCGTGATGTTGGGTGTTAAGCACCCCCTCCCCCTCCCCCCCCCGCCCCCCAAAAAAAACATTACCATACCTAATACCACCAATGTGTTGCAGCATTACAACATTAAGATACTAGGGATATTAATGGAGCAAAGTGGGCACGGATACCCCTTCCCCGCTACCCATACCCACGGAAAATTATTAAACTTGCACTCGCCCATTACTCGTACAGGTCTCCGTTTTACAGGTTTTTTAACGAGTATCCACTATCTGCGGGTATCCATGGATATCCACGAGTACCTAATTGAAAAAAATATGTAAAATAAAAATTAAAAAATATTAAACTGAAGAAGATATATTCTATGCAAAAAAAATTATTAGGAAGTGAACCATCGTTTTTATAAAACAATGCAATGAAAAAAACTTATTTGGAAGTGACATGACTAATTTAGTATTTGAATGACTTGTTCATTAGATGTTCCATTATATGTTCCAACTAGAAATCTAAGAATTAAAAATGAGCATAAATGATAAAATATGATCCCGGGTGGTAACAATACTGGACGAGGTCCAAATGCATCACGCCACGTCACCAATAAGAACTGGCAAGTTACAACCGGAGTCTAAAATCATACGTTGACTACGGATTTTCCCCCTCAACCCCAGTCAGTTACTGATAATCCAACAACCAGTCAGAAGAGGTATGGGCAACCTGACCCTGTAGATACTGTACCTACAGTAAGTTAGGAAGATAGTCAAATCACTTCCGAAACCAAGGTAAACCCTATAAATACAACTCATTTATATTGAAAGGGATCTGATCTAATTCCCATAAGTTACCTTTGTAATCCTTAAATTACTTTGGTTACTGTATTGACTTAAGCATCAAAGAATATTCTACAGGAACTCCTCTGGTGTGGTCTTGAAGCCCCAATACGGATTAAGACATCAATTGCCACCTTTACTTGAAGAGCCTTGGATTCTCTCTGAACTGAGGTTTATAATACCGTACTCCACTGAGACGGTGTAAGATTGAGAGTACGTGAGGTAACTTTGGTTAGGAGACTGACTAGGATTCCGGTCAGGACAGTTGATACCAACCCTGGATTCCAGGACAGATCATTGGCACGCCTGGTGGGACCGTGTAAATTTGTGAGTCCAGCATCGAATTGACCAAGTAACATGGAGTGCCCTAGAGGAGACGAGACTCCCGAAGGACATGTCCAGAATGTGACAATAAGCTTGAATTTCAATGAAGGAATAGTGAAGACCCTTGGGACGGAGTTGAGGGATCAAGCTGTGGTGAGAGCAGACCCGAAGGATGAAATCATAAAGCAACTACGCCAGGAGAATATCGGTTTAAGATACCATTCACCAGAAGACTAACGAGTGCCCCAATCCCCAGACATCTCCAGACCCCACAACCGTTATCAATTGGGAAGTACACTGGAGAATCAGACCCTGGAAGTCATCTGGATGCTATGTCAATGAATCGTTATTCCTAGGTGCTGAGGAAAATGTTATGTGTAGAATGGTTCCAAGAACATTGTCTGCTGAAGCTTTGGGATAGTTTAAGAGTTTGCCCAGTGGATCAATAGATTCCTGGGACAATATGGCCCACGTATTCCTTCAACATTTTGTTGTGTCTAGAGATATGCCGAAGACATCCCATACGTTGGCTCAGATTAGACAAGGAGCAGAAGAAAGTTTAAAAGATTTTTTAAAGAGATTCTACAAAGAAGCAGCGTTAGTTCCGGGGTTGAAGAAAGAAATTCATATGCACATTGCAGTTGAATCATTGCAACCACGGTCACCCTTTGCAATGTCATTGGCGAAGGGACCACCTCGGACGATGGAAGAATTCAAAAGCAAAGCAGCGAAGTATGTGGGAAGAGAAATTCACTTGGCGGCTGCCAAGCAAAGGAGCATAGAGATGGAGGTGAAGAAAGCGAATAAAAAAGAAGGTAGGACGGGAAGAAGGGGAGCTGGTAGGGATGCATTCCCAAAGACCACGTGAAAGGAGAGGTGTGAATGCAGTACAGTATACACCATTGGTCGTTTGGCCTAGCCAAATCTTACGAGAAGTTGGATTGAGAGGAATGACAGTGTACGGGGTGAGAAAACCCATTCCTATGAAGAGAGCTAGAAACCCTAATAAATATTGCAAGTTTCATGAGCAAGCAGGGCATAATACTGATGAATTCCGTCAGCTGAAGGAAGCCATTGAGATGTTAAGAAAAAAAGGAAAGCTAAAGTAGTACCTGTTCAAGTAGAGGGCAAACCCAGAGCCAGAGAGGGTAATACCCCAGAAGAAGGAGGCTGACCCGATTGGGGAAGAAGCCCGGAGTTTGAAAAGGCTAGTGTTGGATAAAGGAAAGGCCATAGTCGATAACATTGATGATGATGACGAGTCCTGGATGAAACCACCTGGTTCGGGTAGGAGAGATGTTAAAGACATGATTGCTGGAGGATTTACTAGAGGAGGAGTATCGAACTCAGCAAGGAAGAACCATTTGAGGATGATAATGTTAGTACAAACAAAGGCAGACAATAGGCCTTTCAGGGATGGTGTTAAAACTCTATCCATTATTTTCACTGACGATGACTACGGCCTGACAGTGCCAGGAGGTGATGACGCGGTGATAATAGAAGCCATGGTGGCGAATAAAATGATAAGAAGGATGTTGGTAGATCAAGGGAGCTCGTGTGATATGATTTTCTACGAGTGCTTTAAGAAAATGGGCCTCTCAGATTCTGATATGCAACCGTACACCCAGGAGCTGACTGCATTCAATGGCGCCAAACAATCCACTAAAGGATATCTGGACACCAGACTAACCTTCGAAGGGGAGTTGGGGTCGAAAACCATGCGCACCAGAGTCCTGGTTATTGATGTCAAGTCCCCATTCAACGGGATTATCGGACGCCCTTCTTTGAATGCTTTGGAGGTAGTTATGTCCACCCCGCACCTGTTAATAAAGTTCAATGACATGGACAATCGAGTATCCTCTGTTCGAGGTGATCAGCAAATGGCGAGGTATTTCTATAACCTCAGTGTGTTAATGACCAAGGCAAAAGAATCAGTGAAAAGAAAGAGACTGAATGGCGGTGGATCAGTACTGGATCCCGTAAATTTGATAGACTTGGATCCAAGAGATGAGTTAAGGCTGGACCTAGAAAACCCCAAGAGGCCAACACCAGAAGAAGGAGTGAAGAAAATAATGTTAGGAGATGATGACCCTACCAGAGGAATAGAGATTAATGACTCTTTAGAACAAGGAATGAAGGAACGATTGACCAAACTGTTAAGAGAGTTTAAACACCTATTTGCATGGACAGCAGCCAATATGCCAGGAATTGACCCAAATTTCTGCTGTTATAAGTTAGCAGTTTACCCAGAATCTAGAGCGGTAGCCCAGAAAAAGAGAAGGCTAGAACCGGAGAAGTAGTAGGCGGCGTGTGAGCAGACTGAAGAATTGTTGAAGGCCGGATTCATAAAGGAAGTGCAGTATTCCTCCTGGGTCTCCAATTTAGTGATGGTAAAGAAGGCTAACGGCAAATGGCGGATGTACACGGATTTTACGAATCTCAACAAGTGTTGTCCTAAAGATCCGTATCCCTTTCCGAGCATTGATCAAATAATGGATGATTCATCCGGGTATGAATTCCTATCTTTTATGGATACATACTCCGGCTACAATCAAATTCCGATGTGGAAGGAAGACAAAGACAAGATGACATTCGTGAATGACAAAGGAGTTTTTTGCTACACCGTGATGCCATTTGGATTAAAGAACGCGAGGCAACATATCAGAGAATGATGAACAAGGTGTTTGACAGAATGAGGTCGAAGACGGTTGAGGTGTATGTGGATGATATAATTACCAAGATGCCGGTTGGAGGAGATCACATCGAAGATTTAAGGAAAGTGTTCCAGAGACTACAACTCTATAATATAAGGTTGAACCCCTTCAAGTGCATATTTGTAGTACCAGCGGGAAGATTCTTAGGATTTATGCTAACCTAGTGGGGTATAGAAGCTAATCCAGACAAATGCAAGGCGGTAAGGGAACTTTAAAGTCAAACTAATGTGAGGGAAGTGCAATCGTTAAATGAAAAGGTGGCAGCCTTATCCTGGTTCATGCCAAAAATGGCACACCGGTCACTACCCTTCTACAAGGCATTGAAGAAGAGTAAAGATTTTTAGTGGGGAGAAGAGCAGGAAAAAGCATTTCAAGAACTGAAGCAAGTTTTGGCAAATCCACCAGTGTTGACGAGGCCTAACCCCGGAGAAAAATTATTCATTTACCTGTCTATATCTGATGAAGCGATTGGAGCCGCTCTTGTGAAGGAAACCATTGAGGGTCAGAGGCTAGTATATTTTGTGGGCAAAGTGTTGCAAGGGGCAGAAGGCCGATATAAAAAGCTTGAAAAGGCAGCCTTAGCTTTGGTTTAGACGTCTCGGCGTCTAAGACAGTATTACCATGCACACCCAGTAGTGGTTCGGATGGATCTTCCTTTGAGAGTGGTGTTTCATAAACCGGATTTAGCAGGAAGAATGACTAAGTGGGCGATAGAGCTATCAGAGTTTGACATCTCGTATGAACCATGGACAACCATAAAAGCTCAAGTTTTGGCAGATTTTATGACAAAGTTAACCGGAGAGACCCCAATACTACCATGGGAACATTGGAAGATTTTTGTTGGCGGATCGTCGAATGGAAAAGAATGTGGGGGCGGAGTAATCGCTGAAAGTGAGGACTGAGTAAGTATGGAGATCTCTCTTAGATTTAATTTCAAAACATCGAATAATCAAGCTGAGTATAAGGCATGTTTGGCAGGACTCAGAGTAGCCTTGGATGTAGGGGCACGGACGACGGTGCTTTACAATGATTCACAGTTAGTGACTTCGCAAATTAATGGAAGTTATCAAGCCAAGGAACCGTTATTGCAGCAATATCTGGCGAAGGTAAAAGAGTTAAGAGAGAAGTTCATAAATATAGAATTCAAGCATGTCCCAAGGGAAGAGAACGTAAGAGCCGATGTCTTGTCTCGACTGGCAAGCACGAAAAAGGCGGGGTGCACAACTACAGTGATACAGAGCACGTTGGCCACTCGAAGCATCTCGAATCCACTGAAGGTGTATGTTGTTCAATTCAAAGCGCATCCAGAAGACTATTGGGTCATTCCGATTATCCAATACATAGTAAGTGGACAACTTTCAGAGTGCCCGGTTAAGAAGAAGAAGCTGAAAAAAGAGTTACCGAACTTCACATTGGTAGATGGGGGTTTGTACAGAAGAGGATTGACAACGCCTTATCTGAGGTGCATAAATGAGGCCGAGACTGATGAAGTACTTTCCAAAGTACATGAGGGGACATGTGGCAACCACTACGGAGGCAGAAGCTTGGCTACGAAGGTGTTAAGGGCAGGATATTAGTGGCCTACTTTAGCCAAGGACGCGGTGGATTACGTTAGGAAATATGATGCATGTCAAAAAAAATAGCAACAAGCATCATGTCCCAGCAGAGGAATTGTTTACATTCACAGTCCATGGCCTTTTTATCAGTGGGCATGGACATTTTGGGACTATTTCCTAAAGCTCCAGGTAGAGTTAAATACTTGATTGTGGCCGTGGATTATTTCACGAAGTGGATTGAGGCAGAAGCAGTGGTGCACATCAACGCGACACGAACGCGGATATTCTTCTATGAAAATGTCATTACAAGGTTCGGGATACTGCGAAAGGTAATAACGGACAATGGGACGCAGTTCACGGATTCCAAGTTCAAAGGCCTACTTGAAGGACTGCAGATTAAACAAGTGTTTTCATTAGTCGAATACCCTCAAACTAATGGACAAGCCGAAGTTGCAAACAGAGAAATCTTGAAAGGGCTGAAGAAACGACTGGGTAAAGCGAAAGGAGAGTGGGCTAACCAGCTGTGTCATGTTCTATGGGCACACCAGATGACCCAACACTCCTCCACTAGTTAAGCCCCATTCCGTTTGGTTTACGGAGTAGATGTAGTAATTCCAGTTGAAATAAACTTGATCTCCCTAAAGGTCCAGTAATTTGATGAGATAGTTAATGACCAAAGGTTGAAAAATGAATTAGATTTGTTAACTAAGGTTAGAGAAGCCGCCTTTGTCCGAGATCAAGTCGTTAAAGCCAAGGCCACATTTCGATACAATGTGAAAGTCCAACAAAGAATATTTAATATAGGCGATCTCGTCTTGAGGAAGGCATCAATGGGGAATCGGTTTACACACCAAGGAAAATTGGCACTGACATGGGAAGGGCCATACCGGGTGAATAAGGTTACACCAGGAGGAGCTTATTTGCTAGAAACATTAGAGGGTAAGGTATTTAAGAATAAATGGAATGTAAAAAATTTACGTGTGTATTATAGCTAACCGGCACCATAAGTTATGCATTCTTTTTCCCTACCCAAGGTTTTTCCCACAGGGTTTACTTGGGAGGTTTTTAATGAGGTATGCAGTTGGGGTACTATTTGTTTAATAAAGAGTATTATTGTATGAATGATATTATTTCGGTGAATTCTTCCAAGAAACCTTAACCCCAGAGTGGTCCAAGGACCCCAGAGCGGTTAAGTTCATTAAAACCCTGAGTGGTCTAAGGACCCCAGGGCGGTTAAGTTCATTAAAACCTCGGAGTGGTCTAAGTACCCCAGAGCAGTTAAGTTCATTAAAACCCCGGAGTGGTCTAAGGACCCCAGAGCGGTTAAGTTCATTAAAACCCTGGAGTGGTCCAAGGACCCCAGAGCGGTTAAGTTCATTAAAACCCCAGAGTGGTCCCAAGGACCCAGAGTGGTTATGTTAATTAAAACATCGAAGTGGTCTGAGGACCCCAGAGTGGTCAATTAAAACCCCGGAGCTGATCAAGTGCGAGGTAATAAAGTATGAAAATTATACAAGCTTATGAACCAAGTAAAAAGAGACGATGTAAGTAAAGTACTATCGTCATTAATAAAAAAAAGGCACTATGGCCAAGACAATCAAGATTCAAAAATGGCAGAGCTTATCCCGCCTACAAAGAAAAATTTGATAATTACAAAAGAAATTGGACGGAGCTCATCCCGCCTTTGGAGCGAAACAAAATCAAGGGTTGGCTGGATCCTCCCCCTCACCCTCGGACGCAACGCCGGTATCATCCGCGTTAGAATCAAGGCCATCATCCTCCCCCACAGCCAAAGGACGAAGCTTGAAGGGAACATCAGCAGGAGAAAAGGATTGACCACCCATCTCGGTCACCAATTCACCATTCCAGAATCGGTTGAAAAAACTAATCCCGTTTAGGTTCAGAGGTGAATCCCGATTCCAGTGGATCACCTAACAGACTGTATGACTGAAGGAGTCCATGGCGGCATGAGCAAACTGCAGCATATCCTCTTGGTACTTATCTTGCTTATTTTTGACCGTCGAAGACAATCCTTCATTCTTCTTGTGAAGGTCGGTCACTTGGCCTTCTAGGTTAGTCATTTTCCTCAGCAGTTCTTTCGTCTCCTTCTTCCAACCTTCCTCGGATCGCTGGTAAGCCTGGTTGGACTCATTGAGGGACTTAATCCTCTAGTGAGCCCGACTACAGTCTTCGGAAAGTCTAGAGTTCTTGTCTTTCAGACGATTCACCTCCAGCTTTGGACCGTCAGTTACAATGGAGTAGATGGCAGAGAGAGTTTTGATGTTATACTATATCATCGTCTCCAAGGAAAATATGATATCATCCTTCTCCAACCCCGGCTTAAGGCAGTAAGGAAGTTCAAAGCCGGCGTTAGAAAGAAGGGTCCTGGTTATTAACTCCTCCAGAGCCTCCATACCGCAGAGAGGAGGGGGAGGGGCATCACCTTCAACCGGGGTCTTAGTGGTAACCCCTTTGCCTTTGTCCAGCGTGCGAGGGGCGAGGTTCACCTTTGCCTTTTTGGAAGCCCCGGTAGATTGCCCTTTCTCCTTCCGCTTGTCGGGGGCATCCTCCAAATCGATTACCCCGCCAGGAGTAGGAAGCCCAGAAGATTTCCACATCTTCAGGGTGACATTATTTTCCGCAGTGGTGTCTACCGCGGACCCCTCCATCAGCTTGCGGAGGTTCTCCAGGGCGGTGGCACTCATGTTCCCTAAAAAATGAAAGCAACAATTAAAACAACCATAGTAAAAAAATAATAATAAAATAAAATAATAATAAAACAATAATAATAATAATAAATATACATAAATAAATAGTAAAGGAATGGGTATCTACCCAGGCGATTAAGGTAATCATCCCGTGTCTCAGCTGAGCCAAGAAGAGAACGACACTTAATGGGGGCAACCCCGGGAGACGTTGTGAAGGGTGTCAACCACTACCTTCGCAGACTCTGAAAGGGAGGACTGTTCAATAGCATAGGCCGAACTCTCCAGCAGAAAATGCTTATGAGTCCAACCGGTGAGAATCCTGAATCGGCCTTCTTCGTTCTTCCAGAACGGCTGCCCTGTACCTTTAACGAAAAGTTTTAGGTAGGAGTTCTTGAAGGAGCCTCCAGCGATCTTGCAAGATTCAACGAAGGCTTTGAAATTGACGATGTCACTTTGACACCGTAAATTAACAAATCCCATCCCGGTTCCACCTCGACGCATTACTCGGGCATATCGGAAGAAGATGGCGACGGTGGGGGTGAAGCCCAAGTACTTACCCAAAACTTCTAGAGGGAGGATAAAGGCCAGCCGTTAGGATGAAGCTGGCTGGCGGTGATGTCCAGAAACCACAGTACCCCCATTTTAAATTTATTCAAGGGGAACCGAACTCCCACTTTGCTGATAGTGTAGTCATGGAAGTAGATGAAGCGGTCCTTCGGAATGTGATAGATCTGCTCTGTGGTGGTAGGGGCAAAGAAGGTGAAAGAATCGGCGTACTTTTTGGCGCACCAGTGATACTCCAGCTCCAGTTCCACTTCATCCGTGGGTTGAGCAAGGCGGCTATAAATTAGAAGAATCTCCTGGGAAACCAGAAATAAGGGTCTTCGGCTTTCCGAGCCAGCCAGTTTACTTTATTCGCTATCATGAAGGTATCGTCAGGGTTATTTTGCAAGGTTGATGAGCCAGAGGCATCCATCGTCACTACATGCGCTAAAAAAGGTACACGCGAGTAAAAGTCAGTATCATCAGCGTAGTAATGTACTACGCTGGAATTCTCACTCCGGTCCAGAGACACAGGAGGAAGGGGTGAGTGAGGAATCCAAACCCCGAAAGTGGAAGACTCCGCCCAGGAAGTTGAGCCTAAGTTAATTAAAGTCATCCACCTACGGATGTCCGTTTGAGTGAGCTGAGGTCCATGATGAGGAACCTCAGGTGGCCAAGAAATCGAAGTGTTTGAAATAATTTCACAAGAGGAATCTTGTTCCTGGCCGTGGTTAGAAGAAAAGGAAGACATGGTAAAAAAGAAAAATTTTGAAGGCTACCTGTGGGGATAATGCGAGCAGTTCTTCTAGTACGAGCCAGGATGAGGTGAGATCAAAAGTAGAAGGACGGTTGAATAGAGTTTCGATAAAGTAGTAAAATGAAGTAGTGGAGGCACCTGCTTTTATAGGCAGAAAAAGAGCTTGGGCCGAAGTTCAACCGTCGCGGCCCATAAGACAGAGTGGAATATGAAACGTCACGGCCCAAGAAGGAGCGCCGTTTCACCTAGGCTGACGTAATCTTCTAGAGCTTGAAATGCACAACCAACCATGGGGTAACACATCTGCAATGGCAGCTTTTACAGCTGAAACACATTAAATGCTTCAACCACCCGAAAGTACTTCTAACACCATTCATATCTGGCATGTTGGTACTGACCCCGGTTGATTTTTCAACGGACTACAGATAGCTCACCTTTCGTAGCAACACTACAAAAAATAAACTAAGGGGCAAATGATCCGAGGTGGTAACAATACTGGACGAGGTCCGAATGCATCATGTCATGTCACCAATAAGAATTGGCAAGTTACGACCGGAGTCCAAAATCATACGTTGACTACGGATTTTCCCCCTCAACCTCGGTCAATTACTGACAATCTGACAACTAGTAAGAAAAGGTATGGGCAACCTGACCCTATAGACACTGTACCTACAGTAAGTTAGGAAGATAGTCAAATCATTTCTGAAACCAAGGTAAACCCTATAAATACAACTCATTTATTACTGAAAGGGGTCTGATCTAATTCACGTAAGTTACCTCTATAATCCTTAAATTACTTTGGTTATCGTACTGACTTAAGCATCAGAGAATATTCTGTAGGAACCCCTCTGATGTGGTCTTGAAGCCCCAGTATGGATTAAGACATCAATTACCATCTTTACTTGAAGAGCCTTAGATTCCCACTAATCTGAGGTTTATAATACCGTACTCCACTGAGACGGTGTAAGATTGAGAGCACGTGAGGTAACTCTGGTTAGGAGACTGACTAGGATTCCGGTCAAGATAGTTGATACCAACCCCAAATTCCAAGATAGATCAAAATATAAACTTTGAAACATCAAGAAATATTGTAGGATATAAAACAGAGCACACGATGGTGGTTCCTCCTTGTAAGTGTATGGTGATTATATAAAAGGATTTGAAGAAAAATTGGAAACTATATGCAGCAACAATAGGGTTTTCTATTTCTTTAAGGCCTATGAAATTACAAAAACCATTAAAGTAATTAAATATTAATAGTATGTCAGGATATAAACTACACATATTCCAGTACCCACGGGCACGGTACATGTACACGTTTGTTAACGGGTAGTTAAAAACCTATCTCTCTACTTCCACGAGTACTTGCGCCCGTGAGTTTTTGTATCAGTTACGAGCGTGATATCTGTGGGTATAGATATTTTTGACCACTACGTGATACTCAAAACCATTTTCATTACGACAGCAACATATCCCTAATTTCTTTTTCATTAAATTTTGGTTAAATTATAGGATTTTTGACCCATTTAGAGTGGTTTTTAAAAAATATTTTAATTTTAGGGTTGATTAAAAACAATTTTTTTGTCTGGTGTGAATGTTGTCATATCAACATTGTAAAACTCAATAACACAGGACGTTTTATAAAACGCCACATTAAATACATTTTCTGATATTCAAAACGCACCATGATAAGGCGTTTTAAGTGCATGCCTGACAAGTGGCACGCATGCATGAAGAGAGCCAGTTTTGTACATGCTAAAAACATAGGTCCACCATGCGTTTTGCCAGTCTGAAAAGCCACTGCAAAAATGCAGCTCCAGGTGACGTTTTCGGGTGGAGAAAACGCAATCTGGCAGTGCGTTTTCCTTGCCGTCATGCCACGTGCGTTCACGGGTGTTCCCTCTCTGAAACCACTGACAAAACGAAACATGAAGTGACGTTTTCAGTGGCAAAAATGCATTTTCCTAGTGCGTTTTCAGTGTCACAGGTATACCCAAACCACTTTAAAAACTCGTGGTCCCTCTTCCTTCAGCATGCGTTTTTTCACTTCTCCTTCCATTGTTGTTTTTTAGTGTGCCTTTGGAGCTTTCATTGTTGTTTCTTGTGTGTGCAAATTTTGGGAGTTTGCTTCTTTAAAGAGGCAGTTTTGTTTCTTTGGTGAAAGGTAAGTAATTTATTTTTTTAGGAACACTTTGTTAAAAGCATGTATTATTGTTTCCTTGTGGTGATAAGTTTCTTAAACTCATGTAGTGTTTTAAATTTTAAAATGTTTATATAAATGTATGGTTAAATATTTAAAATTCTATATGATTAATATTTGAATTTTGTTTTAAAATGTAATGAATGAGGAAATTGATGCACAAATTTAAGTATAGATAATATATTGAAAATTAAAATATTATCATATACTAAAAATACTTAAATTAAAGTATTATTATTATACTAAAAATATAGTGAGTTATAGAGTCATTAATAAGAAAAATAGTGTGGAAAAAAATTGTAATATACTGTTTAGTTATTTTAATTATGAGTTACGAAAGTTTTGGTTTTGTGTGAAAATACAGTTAATTAACTTTTTGATTTGATGAGTTAGGTTTCGTGAATTTTAAATATTTTTAGTATAATGTTTGACTAGAAAGATCTGTTTGAATGATTTCCAACATTGACAGGATGCAGGCATCATCTTTTTCTTTAGTGCATGGATCACGAGATGTGAACCCCGGTCCAGAAAATCCATCATTGTTGCGCTTTCAAAATGTTCATGTGTCAGAGGCGGTGTGGAATGGAAAACCTGACCGTATTTTAAAATGCAGGCGTGCATTGGCTTCCCGAGGAAGAGGAGGGTCAGTTCCAGAGCAAATAATTCCACTTTTTCATAGAGCTGGTTTCTTGGGGATTGCACAGTTACATTTTTTCAGGTGGAACCTGTATTGTTATCTGCTCTCATGGAGAGGTGGCGACCAGAAACTCATACTTTTCACATGCCAGATGGAGAATGCATGATTACATTGCAAGACGTGGCTATCCAAGTTGGGCTCCGAGTGGATGGATGGCCTGTGATAACTAACACCACTGCTCGGGATTAGAGGGCTGTAGTACAAAATTTGTTAGGCGTGTACCCCCTGAGGATGTTAACCAGGTTGGGTGTTTAAAGATGAAGTGGTTATCTGACATCTTTGGCAACGTTGAAGATCATGTTGGGGATGAAGTACAATTGGTAAGGTTTACACGGGCTTATATACTTCATTTGATAGGGGGTGTTGTGTTACCCGATCATTCGAGTAGTAGGGTTTCATTGAAGTATCTATTATTGCTTGAGGATCTTGACAGATGTAGGGAGTATAGTTGGGGATCTGCAGCCCTAAGTTATTTATATCACAAATTGTGTAAATCTACTGATTATGAGCGAGTGTCGATCTATGGTCTTCAACTACTAATCCAGATGTGGGCCTGGGATAGATTCCCATGTATTGCTCCCAATGTCCATCCTTATAATAGGGTCATGGGCACTCCATACACCGCACGGTAAGCCAAACTGGTTTTGACATATGTCATTTCTTATATTGGTTTGACTTTGTATGTTGTTGTCTGATGAATTGTCTTTGTAGGTGGTTGGGTTCTGAAACCTTTAAGGCTGTTAGGCAAGATATTGATTTATACCGTCGTGCGTTCGACCAAATGAAGTTTGATGAGGTATGATTTAATACAATAAGTTCACATACATAATTGAATATGCATGAAATGACAATGATTATTATTGTTTTCATAGATTGTTTGGACTCCGTATAGTGACGATATTTTACAGACATTACCTGCACATTGCCTGGAAGGCTCTGAGTGTTGGAGAGCTGTTGTGCCACTTTTGTGCACTAACATAGTTGAATGGCACCAATCAAACTGAGTTATGAGACAATTCGGAATGCAGCAACATATCCCCTCTGCCGCCCGGCAACCAGACAATTTACACGACATTACCCAGAGGGGGAAGGCAGGTGAAAATTAGTCGCAGATGTATGTGCCTTTGGTCACTATATGGGAAAACCGCCTTCAGTACGTGTATACTAATCCACCCCAAGTGGGTGTATTAGGCGCACAATCAGAGTACATGCGCTAGTTTAACATGCATACACGTAGATGGGTAACGCGTAAACATTGTGTGGCAGGGCGCTCGGTATGCGTTGATTAACATTGTATATTTTTGTTGTAGGGTCTATAGGACTTTCCAATTGACTAACACATTGATTGATTCATTTTTGTAGGTCGACGTTGCTGAAAACATTCATTACATGGCAACAGAGGATGCATCAACTCCAACCCAGACACCAGCTTATTTGTTCGAACAAATAAGGCAACAATCAGTTAACGTCATGCAACTCTGGGGAGCAAAGGGTCGAGTATTGCAAGCAACCCAACCCGCGTATACAGGTGTCCATGAAGCACCCAATGAGCCATTTGACATTAACATGCCGGGGAACAGGAATGAACGACGGGGCATTGTTAGGGGAAGGGCATAAGAAGAACAACAAATATGGACTCTACCCCAGTTACCGCCGAGAGAACACGGTCAGTATTTTATGCCGACACAGGTTGATCCAATTTCGCCATGGCCAACCTATCAGTACCCATCACAGGGGGGTCAAGCATGCGATGACCAACAATTTTATTATACCCTAAATGTGGACATATTCTTTCCGGTTGTTAGTGGAAACACAGGTGGGCAGACAAGAACATATGTTCCATCTCTTCATGACTCACCAGGGAGGTTTTTCCAAAATATTTTGTAGATTCCTAACACGCCACTTGTCACAGATAGAGGTGAAGGTCCCTCTTATGATCCCGGGGAAGGTGTGGATCTAAGCATGGGCTTGTTTTCAGCTACGAATTCTATTAACTTGGGTGACGATGTAGAGGTCGATAATAACATCCTTAAACTGGATATCAGACGGAACCCTCACAGGCATGTCAGAGATGTACCTAGACATTGCATTTTGTCCCCACATCCCCCTCCCCCACCACAACGTTAAATTGATATGTGTAATGTGTTATGTGTTATATGTTATGAGGTTAACCTTTTGTATTAAATAAGTGAGCACAACTTGAAATTACTTAGGCTTTGCCGTCGTGGTTTAACAAATCATTTTATAAATTTACGCTTGTTGACATATAACGAAGATAATAAATACATATAGTTGACATTTAATAACAAAAATAAATACATAACCATATAAACATAAAACTGGTGAGTGGTGAAAACAACTAGTAAAAGACCTATGGTGTGCATTGGGTTGTTGAGCTTTGACCATCCGTGCTATGTTGGCATTTGCGATGATTATGACCTACTTGTCTGCAATGTTGACATTTTTGCTTGTTAGGTTGTTGATCAACCCAATCTATCTCATTGTGAATGCGTGAGACCTTCGGCCGACCCTTTGGTCACAACTTTGAGGGGTCAGGAACAAGCTTCCAACCCTCTATCATGATAGGAATATCATCATTGTTACCAATGGGATACCATTAACTTGCGTATACATTTAGTATATATTCCTGTGTATAAGCCGGATGGATAAACTGAAAGTAGTCAACACTGACAATCTAGCAAGCAGTGATGACATGGGAGCATGAAAACTTGAACGCCTGGAATCTACCATAATCACAACAAGGGTTGGTCGATAGTGTAATAGTATATTTTCTGCCTCCTTGTTGTGTAACCGGGTCAAAACATTCTTCCACCTCAAACCGGTGTCCCTGAACATCAAAGCGCCTAACCTGGTGAGTACAAGCACGTGCTTGGTTTCTAGTAAGATGCTTCATCAACTTCTTAGTAAACCTCAAGCCTTCACCAAACTCAGATCTAGCTTGTGCACCACACCAAACAAAGTACTCAACCATCCTGGCATATGTACACTTCACCAACATCATGATTGGCATATTTCGTGCACCCTTTAGAACCTTGTTGATGCACTCTGACAGGTTGGTGGTCATGTGACCGAATCTACGACCACCCTCATCGTATGCCAGACTCCATTGCTCTTTTGGAATACCGTCAATCCAAACAGCAACCTCACGTGTTGACTCACGAAATTTAGCCAAATTCCTGTCAAAGACGGTTCGACAAGTCGTGTACCCTACAAAATACAGTAAACACATTGTGTTCATATCATGCATAAAAACAAAAATTGGAAATGAATCAATGACAGATCCAGGTTATTACCAAGCTTTAACAATTCTTGCTTTAGGCCAGCATTGTTGAACTTATGGTTGAAGTTACTTGCAATGTGCCGTATGTAAAATACATGGTGTGTATGTGGTGGCTGCCAATGTAACACCCTAATTTTAATGAATAATAATCCCAAATCACAAGGAAAATTTTTTAAAAAAAAAATTAAATAAACCAGAATGGACCATAAAACAACCGGGTAACATATAGAATGGAAAGCAAGGAGAACAAGGCACCCATTCGGCAATCAACGGAAGCACAACAATTCAAACCTGACCAAACAGTATACCTTCGCTCAAGCGAGGTCCAACGCCGCCTGAGCGAGACATAACAATGCAACAACGGAAGAAGGAGATGCTCAAGCGAAGCCCAACACCAGCATCCACTCGCTTCAGCGTGATCCCATACGCTTGGGCGAACAGCTCTAGTCGCTCGGGCGAGGCACGATTCGCTTAAGCGATGCCAACACAAAGCCTTCCCAAACACACACTCGCTGGAGCTAAATCTAATTCGCTGGGGCGAACACAGGTACAAGGTAATTTCTCACTCGGATTTGGGACATAGGTTCACCCGGTAAATCATCACGCTCGTACTTCACTCGGGGGTCCTCACAACTCCTCATTTCATTCATATAGGTCACAAGTATAACCCACTCGGTCTACAGATCCTCGCTCACTCGGATTTTACATCATTCACTCGGATTATAAACATCTTACACTCAGAACCCATTCTATTTAAACCACTACACTAACTCCCCTCTCAGAAGAGGATCCCTCAAGGTTTTCACTCGGAAATATGAACTCTACCTCACTCGGGTTCACCTATATTTTTTTTTACTTGGGGTCACTCAGCGTATTCATTCGGAAATACCCAAATAATATAGTCTCGCTCGGAATCATCAACTCAGCACAATTCATTCATCAACAACCTTCGAATCATTTAACAACACGTTCCAGTCGGAAGATGCATCAAATCAACATAGAGTACATATGTACGAATATATTTCCAGAAACATAGATATACCCACAATTCCAATCTACCGACCCATAAACATGTAACCATATACTCGGAATACCCATTATCTTGATATTATGCATTTACCAATACTTACGATACCATACAAGTGACACCATGACTATTCTATCTTTATAAATGAATATGTTTAATCGTCATTTTACATGAGAGCCGGCCAAGGCTACACGGACAGAACATAATAATGCAATGCAAGTACTCAACAGTCGGAGTGCACTACACTCGGACTTGAGACCCTATCATCGTTTCCGAGCACGACCTGCACACACTGAAAAATGGTGTAGGAGTGAGCATCTTAGATATTAAATGATAGATACTGACTCGGGTTGTCCCACAATTATACAGCAGTATTTATATACACTCAATCATACATGGCAACGATTAAGTCAAGCAATACCAATCAACCAGGACACACATCAGACTCTTACCGGTCGGAATTCATCAGTCACCACTTGGCCAGGTGCACATATACAGCCAATAACATTAATATAACAACAATCAGCAACATGATAATACCAACGAATCAGAACGCATATATTCAACATTTTCCGATCAGAATCTAACAGTTCTCACTCGGCTATATACGCATAACATTTCAATAACATTAACACATATTCATGGAGCAACTTCAATCAGCATCAACTGCGTATACACACAGAATACTCTCTCGGTTATATCCATTCATCATTTCCTTAACATCATCACATGCATAATCAAATTCCAGTCAGCATCAGCAATACATATACACAGAGTATTCACTCGGTTATACACATTCATCCTTTCATTAACATCATCACATGCATAATCAATTCCAAACAATATCAATCAGTTAATACACACAGAGTATTTCACTCGGTTATAAACATTCATCATCTCATTAACACCTCGCATGCATAACCAATTCCAAACAATATCAACAGTTAATAGGCACATAGTATTTCACTCGGTTCTGCATTCGTGTGTATCGGTTTAGACGTTGCAACGTAGACTCTCAGCCTTTTTATATATAGCTCTCAGCTATCAAATCAGCTCCCAGCTGCTTGGCCGTTTTACAGGTACCCAACCGTTTTCCCACAGGTGACACCAACGCTCTCAGCGCCAACGGAGGTGTTCACAGGCAGCCCAAGTCCCACTCAAGGGCTACCTTGAGTCCCACTCAAGGATTTCATAGCGTCCCACACTTTAATAATCGATGGTAGTGTCCCACACTATGTGGTCTCAGCACAAACGCATCCCATGCGCCACACGCGGATTCATCACACAACACAGAGTTCATATACACAGCCATACATGCATCTCATGCAATCGGCATCATACATCATCAGTATTCAAACAGCACATGCATCTCATGCAATCAATGCTAGACATTAACAGAACTCAATAACACATGCATCTCATGCAGTCAGTATTACACATTCCCAGAACTCAATAGCACATGCAATTGACATTTAAGCAGTGTCAGGACTCAGACAACATATGCAATCGGTAATGTATATTATCAGATTCACTAAGTCATATTTCACCACATGCAGTCAGCATTTTGAACTCATAACAACTTGCAGGTCATGTAAAACACACGGTAATCACCAACAGCACTTCAACACATTCCTTTCACACACTCGTTCAACATTCATAGGCCATCAACATGCAACACTCAACTTTCACTCGTCATGCAACTGGGCAGTACACACTCGCATGCAACACAACACTCAATCAGAACATGGAAACAGCAAGCATCAACACTCGGAACCCATTCATAACCCATGCATTTAAGATAGAAGATACCCCCTACCTGGACTGAAGCTTTCAGTCGGTCAACACGACACTCAGTTCCAGAGGAACACTGAGTCACTCTTAGCACATCTGCATGCAAGAGCAGGGGAGACCATTCGGGTTTTTGAGACACCCAGCTCTCGGTTCGTTCCCTGGAGTAGCTCCATCACAACGCTGTGAACACTCCCACCACCTTGAAGCTCCTCGAAGCGCAGATCTCCACTAAGACTTGGCAGCTTCGAGCAAGGAGGAAGAAGAAGGGAAGCCGACGAAGGAATGAAGGAACAAGGAAGGAGACGGGTTGCATGCAGAGGGAATGCACACCCTCACCCTTACTGGCTCGTCGAGTAAGGAAGGAGGACTCCGATCCTCAGCCACCATGGTTACGAGCTCACGGAAACAGAGCGCAGAGGAGAAAGAAGAAGATCAAAGAGTGAAGAAGAAGAAGAGAAGAAGAAGAGAAGAAGAGCGAAGAAGAAAAGAAGAGGAATAGAAGGAAGAGAAGTCTCAAGGGAAGAATGAGTGATAGTGTACCCATATATGCATGCACGGAGAGAGAAGGGAAGAGTGGGGTGGGAAAGCGTGAAGTTGTACACCAATCATAATCAGCCAGCAATTATTAATTAACCACTCTTAACCAGTCATTATTTCTTAAGTTGAGTTAATTAAGTTAATTATAATTAATAAATACTTTTCCCACCTTGCAATTATTATTTCAATGATTTATTTTCATTCAGCAATTAATTATTAAATCGGGATGTTACAGCCAACGTATCTGTGGGTTCGACACAGCCGACTTTATACTCTGATGTCAATCAGAGATAAGGCATATACCAGTTTTATTGGTCACGTGATTCCTTATCTACGTTAGAAACCATGCCCAGGCCTGTAGGGTTTCCCCTTCCATAATCGCAAAAGCAACAGGTAACACACAGTGGTTACCATCCTGTGTAGTCACGATCAACAAGGTGTGGCAATATTTTCCATACAGGAATGTCCCATCCACTTGCAAAATGGGTTTACAAAACTCAAACGCAACCGCGCATTGTCTGAATGACCAAAAAACACATTTAAATGTGCGCAAACTTTGGTCCACTTCCGTGCCCACAACAAACTCATCGGTGATAATGTCATAAGCTGAACCTGGTGCAATCTGACGTATACGCCTAAGCCAATGAGGCAAGAAGGCATACGACTCAACCCAATCCCCAAAGACGCGCACAATTGCCTTCTGTTTGGCCTTCCAAGCTTTTCTATATGACACTTTAAAGCCATGCTCGCCACAGATCATTTCTTGAATCAACGAAATAGAAATCGATGGATCTTCATTTACCATCCCTGTACAATCACCAAAAAAGCATTAACAAACATCATTCAAGTATTTAAAGAAAAAGCCATATGATTTGTAAAAAGCAAACTCTATACCAACCAAGAATGCAACAACATATGAACTCAGAGTCCAGTTTTGAGTGATCTTGTGATAACTCAACGTTCACACATGTATGACACCCTCCCCACTTAGTAACCACCCGCGAATCAATTTTCTTTGATAACATTGCCCTCATCCTCCAAGGAAAACCATCAGTTTGATTTGGACATTTAACCCCCAAATATGTAGGTTTGGACTCAACCATAATATATGTTTGGTGTTTCTTCATAGAGTACTGTTTCAAGGCCGACTGCACTGCGGCCTTGGTTGCAAATTTTAAACCAACAAAGAAATCATCACCTACACACCATTCTGATTCGTTATCCAACCCAATCAAATTTTGTTCTTCAGTCGGAGCGTTCCAATTGATGCTGCTGTAATATGGTGATGAGCCCCAATATGGAATTCCACCCCCCTCTGTATATCATAATAATATTTAACACCAGTTAAATGTATTTGATAAAAGGTGTAATTTTCACATTCTCTTGGGTAATTTTTGCTTACCTAGCACAATTGTCATTGACGGAACCCCACCAACTAAAACAGTGCTTCCTGTTCTGGCATTTCCTACGTTTGACGTCTCTAGAACAAAATCATAGTCACCTTCGACATTTGTGTCCATATCACTATAATTTGGAATATTTCCCTCATCATCATCTGAACTACTATTACAATCTTCGCTCACATTGTAATCTGGATCATCATCGTCTGATAAATTGACACTACATTCATCTACCACAACATACAAAATCCAAACCTTAAATGTTAAAAATTATTTCAAAACAATAAAATTTAAAAAATCAAAAAAGGCTACTTATTTTCTTGGACATCAGAATCAACATAAATCTCAAGTCCAACCATGTTGGATTATAACTCAAACACACTCAACAACAATTCAATCTCCTCGTCGTCAGTTACTAGAAATTTTGAATATTTGTTTTTTTCTTTTATCAAAAATCAATCTAGTAGTTAATTAAGTTATCACGCGAGTCGCCCCTAGTTTCAAATTTGTGGATATTCTCTGCTTCAATTCCTCAAATGTAATATCCCGATTCACTTTCATCAGTTTAGTCTCACCCTCGAATGTGTACCCATCCGGTCCTTCAAACTTTCTTCCATTTGTATATAGTATAACAGGTATTGATGTTGCAAAGCCAAAAAGTTCACCAAAAATAAAAAAATCCTAAACAAACCCGCCTGTGTTTTAGTCACTAAAAATACAAATAATATTCATAATAACAAAGTAATTAAAACTTGTATCTTGAAACAATTTCTGGCGGAAGATCTTGTAACTCATCGCAGTAGCAACTGAAAGAAATGGGGGTGGATATTTAAAAGGCAAAAAACAGAGGTGGATAATGCGTTTCTAGTGAAAAAACGTTGCCCCAAATTACGTTTCTTCCTTAAAAACGTCATTCAAAAATGCGTTTTCGCCTAGATGACCATGCCAGCTAAAAACGCAGGTCCAAAATGCGTTTTCATGGTCAAAAGAGCTGGTCCAAGATACGTTTTACAGCTCTGCGTGCCAGGTAATATGCTGGTCCAAAATGCATTTTATAAAATGCTACTTAGAAATGCGTTTTCAGTGGAAAAAACGCTACTTCGAATAACATAGTCATAAAACGCACTGCCACACACCGTTTTTGAAATATGATTTGACCAGAAACACCCCAGACAACTAAATTCTTTTAAATCTACCCCAAACAATAAAATTCTTTTAAAATAAACCTCAAATGGGTCAAAAAACCTAAATTATATATAAATAATTCCTCTAATTATGTATGACTAGGATACCTCCCCCAGAATGTTTTTGCCGTTTAAAGAAAAAAACATACACCTAAGCTTTCTTCTCGTTCTTTCTTTTTCAATGTCTTTCACCACCGCCCAACAAAACCCGCCGCCACCTTAACCACCACAGAGCTCCGAATCTCTCCATCCCCAACCCTATTTCATGTGTTTGCTAATCTTGCTTCGATCGCTTGCTAGAGCAGTTCTGAGGTGAATTTGGATGATGTGTTGTTGATATTTTCTTCAAGTTGTGCAAGCTTAGTTGCGGGTCTTGTTGTCGCTCTAATTTGAATTATGCTCACCTTGTAATTATGCTTGTCCCTTTTACACATTCCCTTTTTCCTCTCTAGAATTTTAGATGGCATTTTTATATATTATGATACATGTGTACACTTTTTATTAAATGCCTAATTGAAAATATGCTCTCTTTCCATGTTATATGTGTTGTTTGCAGTTCAATAGAAGAATAGTTGACAGTGACTTTTCCTGCATTAGCCCCTCCAGTTTTATTTGTTGTTAAGAGTATGAATTGTTGACAGATGACCATTTTTTAAAAAAATTATAAAGTTATTATTAAGGTGATTAACGCTACCATCTTAATACTTAATTAATAGAATTTAATGATATGTAAACATTAAAATGGTTAATGATTAACTATTTAAACACATAATTGACAGAATTTAACAAGGTGATCATACTCTGTCATAATTAAAATAATTATAACTAAAGTTTTTTCCTTTCAACAGTAATTATTATTATATGAAATTTTAACATACCCCTAATTTCCTTTTCATTTGCAATATGCAGGAGTGCCCCCAATTTTTATTATATGAAATTATCATTTTATTTTCTTATATAAAAAGCTCATGAATTTTTAATTTTTTGTTAAGTATGAGTAAAGTAAAGATAATTAAACATTTCTTTTATTTGTATCTTATAACTCCTAATCATCATGAATACTTAATTATTTTTATTTTTTTGTAAGTTCAATAAACCCAGTTCCGCCCCTGTTTGGGGCTAACTAATTTGAAACGTTGAGTTTCCACATTTAGGAGAGGTATGAACTTAAAAGGGGGAAATGTGCGATGTCTTCATTTACAACAATGTATACTATAATGGATTGCGTTAAGGAGCGAATTAGCAAAGCTGCAAGTCATAGACATGCAACAATGAATAGGGGAAGACTGTCAAAGTGTCAATCATCTTTTCTTCGATTATTGTCATTCTTATGCTCTCTGGTGAAAATGTCTAAATTGGGTTGGAATAAAAGTGTCATGCATATAGAGCGAAGAGTTGACTATCAACAGTTCGTGGGACTGATACAAGGCAGCAACACAAGGATACAACTATGCTAAGTGGTACATGCATTTGGAGTATTTAGCTATCTAGGAATGATGTAATTTTTTGGGGATAAATTTGAAACTTGTCTGCTGTGTTTGAATTGATTCAAGGAAGGGCTTGGAGTTGGATTCTTGCACATTCACATGATTTTTTAGGCTTAAGGGTAAATTTAGCCCCTAAGAAATTCTCAATTTTATGAAAACCCCCTATAATGATTTTTCTCTGTTTAAGACCCCTTTAATATTTTATTTAGTAGTATTAAACGCCTACTTTTAAAAAATGCTGAAGTGAAACCTGTCTTTTTGCCACTAGCTTCACACGTGGCAGGTGACTCACCTTAGTAATGCTGACTAGGATTAAATAGAGAATTAATTAAGATTAGTAAGGATTAAGTGAGGTTAATTATAATTGTTTAATAATTATAGAAAGGTTTCTTTCTTACTTCCTCTTCCCCACCTTGCGCTAGGGCTGTACGATGTAACGGTAACTTGTCTCCCTCCCCACTTATCCCAACACCATAAAAGGTACTGAAGCAAAGAAGGTGTGGTACACGATGAGTTCTTCCATGTCTACAAGGTCTAGTGCATCATTTTCAAGGGTTCCAATTAAGAACCTGTGTAAGTGTAATGAACTTGTGTTGCTACTAGTGTCCAGGAGCTCAAAAATCCTGGTAGAACATTCCTCAGATGTGCTAATTAGATGGTACGCATAGTATTTTCATTTGGGGTTTACGATTTTTTGTATTTCATTGAGTTTTTCTATGGTGATAATTTCCTCCAATCCTTTTGCAGAATGAAAAGTCGTATGGCTATTTCGAATGGGTTGACAGTGGGCAACAAAACTGTTCTAGGTGTGCCAGCTTGTCTAACAATGGCAATGGAGTCTTCTATGAGGGGATGGATAGAGTTGTAAGGATGGAAGAGAGATTAAAAGAATACAAAACCATGAATTTCATGTTAATGTGGCTGTGTGCAGTGTCATGGGCCATTGTCTTCCTCACCCTAGTGTTGGTTGTAGTAAAGGGTTGAAGAGATGGTTTAGTGCAGTTTCACTCCCTGATAATATAGCTATAGGCCCTCGAAGATTTTTTGTTTTGTTGAATTAGGCCCCTGTATGATTAGGGGTTTGTGTCCTTGAGTTTTTTTGTCAATGTTAATGTACCCTTATGTTCAATATTGGTGTCTATAATTTTTAACTATCAATGAATATGCCAACTTTTGAAGTCTTTGCATATGGATTGTTAACAGTGATGCTGGTTTGTTGGAATTTACATGGCAGAGAATATGACATATAAGTAACATGGGAAAAAGTAAAATTAGCTTGCTGTAGGTCCATAATGTACTTAAAGATGAACACAATATTTTACACCAACTGACAATTAAAACATGAGATTGTACTTAAAGTTGTTAAACATTGAACTCTAAATGAAACTAAAACTTTACATAATGTCATCCTAATTACATGGTCTGAACTACACTAGATTGTGTTGCCACTATGTCAATATCAATAGGCTGTTGGTGTGTCTGGTCAGGGTTTATTGCATCTGGGTTGGCACCAAAACTCTGTCTCCCTCTTCCCCTTCCCCTGCCCCTTCCCTTGCCTCTTCCTCTTCCTCTTGTGGATGTTGTTGGGGTGGTTGGGTTAGGTTGATCTGGGTTCTTAGGAGGCCTTCCCCTCTTCTTCTTGATAGGGACATCTGTTGCAGGTGGAAAACTAGAGGTCCCTTCAGTGGGTGAAGCAGTTGAAATAGTTGGCAACATTGATGGTGGTTCTATTGTTGACTCAGGAGGGTCTGTTGCATCTCCTTGTACTGTTGCATCTGGTGTAGCATTGTCTTCAACTGCTGGTTGTTGTTCAGGTTCAGGTTCCTAAAGGCACAAAATAGTATTATATAATGCAAAACATAGTGTGAATAATGCATACATATTTCTTTGCTTACATCAGTTTGTCTTGGAGAGTGTTTGCATGTAGACTTGTTGTGGCCAATTTCCCTATAGTTTCTGCATTGGTATTTTACTCGACATCTCCTTAGTTTGTTAGGACTGTCCTCAACAATTGGATCCCTTTTCTTTAGTTTCTTTGGCCTTCCGGGTCCATGCTTATAAATTGGAGTAAGGTTTATGGGTGTTCAATTCTTGGCCACAACTCTGGGCCATTTATTGCACCAACAACATTGGCATAACATTTTTCATAGGTTTCCTTGAAGTAATAACCATTAACATACTGAATTGGTTGTTGTCCTCTTTCTAGTATGCAGCATATGGCATGTCTGCACTGCATCCCTACAAGTTCCCACCATCCACATGCACAACTCTTCTTGTGAAGGTCAACTACAAACTTCTCATTGAACATTGTATGTGTCACCTCAAATACACCTCCTCCAGTCCACTATGGGAACCAATTTCCAGAAAACTCTTACTCTCTTTCTAACCTCTTCATGGGCTTAGGCATCACTTCTCTATTGATGTTGACAGCTTTGGTCCTCAGCCTCACAAACCTAACCATGATGTAAGTCCTTATCCACTCTAGCATACTCAAAATGGGCTTCTTTCTTGCTGATAAGATTACACTGTTAAATGCTTCACAAAGGTTGTTCATAACCACATCACATTTGGGGTAATGTGAGAATTGGTGCCTACACCAAGCATCTTTAGACAAACCCATAAGCCATGTCTAAGCCCCTTCATCCATGTCCTTTATCTGATTTATTTTTGCTTCCCATGCCTGTGAACATATGATAAAAGTTCAGTAACTAAAAATATTAAATAATGCATACATGTTTGATTGTCATCATACCTGCACATAAGTGGCCTTACTTACACCTATCATAAGGTCCTTTAGCATTGCACCACCACCATGCTTCTTTTTCAAGTTGCTGCATAAGTGTCTTACACAGTATCTGTGTTCACTCCCCAAGCTTAACTCATCAATTGCTTGCAACAGTCCCTGTGCAGGAAATAATTAAACTGATATATACATAAACAACTACATAATTAATTACCAAAATTAAGATTATACCTTTTGTTGATCAGAAATAAAAATAATTCTTCTATGTGTTCTAATGTCCTCCATCAACAAGTTGAGAAACTATGTCCAAGCATCCTTATTCTCAACTTCCACAATGCCTACAGCCAGTGGAAAATACTGATCATTTGCATCCCTACCTACTGCTGTTAAGAGGATTCCACCATGTGCTGTCTTCAAGTGACATCCATCAACCCCTATGAATGGCCTACATCCACTAAGGAAACCTTTCTTACAAGTATCAAGGCAAAGGTAGTAACTGTCAAACCTTGGTTGCAACCCATCATCTGGGGTAACTAACTGGACCTTGCAAGTAGTAGTACCATCACTAACTCTCCTCAACTCAGCACTGTAGTTCCAAAGGAGGTCATACTGTTTGCTTGCCTCTCCTTCCATCATCTCAATTGCCATTCGTCTAGCATTGTATGTTGTCCAACCAGTTATACTAACCTGGTGACTAAGCCTCATCTCAGCCTTAATCTCTTCCAACTTCATGTTTCTGTTACTTTTCATCTTTGGCAGTATCACTTTTGCAACCCACTTGGCATTAACATTCTTGTTCTCATACACCCTGCCACATGTATGATTATTGATGAATGTCTTCAACCTAATAATGTTTGTCCTCCCAACACGACTAGCAAAGGCTAGCCATAAGCATCCTTCCTGACTACGAGCCACTCTACACCTATATGGCTCATTCTTTATATACTTCACTTGCTTTCCTTTATGCACATTGTATTCCAATATAGCTTGCCTGAACTAAAACATGGAACTGAACTCCATCCCCAACCTGAGTTCAAACTTTCTCCTTAACCTGTCTTCTTCAAATGCTTGAAACTAGAAATCCCCATCATCACCATCCTCTTCTGAATCTACATAACTACTAACACCATCAGTTTCATAGTCCAAGTCAATGTCACCATACTGCTCCTCATCTATAAAACTGTTCCACTCTACATCCAAGCCTGCACCTTCTACATCATAGTCCTCATCTTTATCACCCTGGTCATCATAATCTTCATCCTCCTCACCCTGGTTGTCATTCATACCAGATTCAACTCCCTCCATGTTATCAGAAACATCTCTAACACCCTTTCCCCTTTCAGAAACAGCTTCAACCCCTTCCATGTTATTAGAAACAGCTCTAACACCCTCTCCCATATCAGAAACAACTTCAATACCCTCTCCCTATCAGAAACAACTTCAACACCCTCTCCCCTATCAGAAACAACTTTAACACCCTCTGATTCATCACCTTTTTTAGTTTCCAACCCCTCTCTTCCTTCATTCCCAGTATTATCTCCCTTAACCTCAACACCTAGAACATCAACTTTTTCTTGGCCACAACCAAATAACTTGTCTTTCCTACTTCTATAAACTTTTTGCCTCTTCTTCACCTTCTTGGGTGACCCAAATGGCCTCACCATGGGCCTAGATTTGCTCCTTCCAACTTTGTTAACTGGGCCATCTTTGCTCCCCATAACCTCTTTCTCAGCCCCCCTTGTTTCCTCTTTGTATGATAACTTCAGTACTAAGTCACCATCTACAACTAAATGTTCGATAAAAATATCCACCTCACAACCATTTTTTATATCAAACTCACCCACTTCCAATGCATGACAATCCCACGTAATCCTAACAAACTCCCTACAAGGTTTTTTCACCACATTTTAAAGTTTCCCCAATTATAACCCAATTCTATAACCAAAGCCTCACACTCAAAATAAGACACCTATCAATATCAATGTTATGGATAACTACAATTTCATTCTCTATGTACTCCATTAGTGGACCGTTAGTAAATCTGCCCTTGTGATGAAAAACAACCGTAAAACTCATCCCTTGTTTGTTGGAAAATATAAAATAACTGTCACACATGCACATTGATATAGTATTACAAAACGTTTCACATAGGGTTCATAAACAAGAATACTATAACCCTTTCATGGTCCCCACTAGCAAAAAAACAATTCTAAGTTCTCACTGAAAAAACATAAGTAAGGAATCTTACCCGTATTGTAGCCCTCTTAACTCACGCGCAACACTTTTGCCTCCAGACACCCACACCTCCACTAACCAGTAGATTTCACTTTCGTACGGTTCCTTCTCTTCTTCTTCGTAGGTGGACTCACGCGGGAGTCGAATGGGTGCGAAAGTCAGGAACGTGAGGAAGACGAAGCAAGAAAGAACTTTTTTTGAAAAAAATGACAACCCTACTATTTTTTTAAACAATTATTAAACAATTGTAATTAACCTCACTTAATCCTTACTAATCTTAATTAATTCTCTATTTAATCCTAGTCAGCATTACCAGAGTGAGTCACCTACCACGTGTGAAGCCAGTGGCAAAAAGACAGGTTCCACCTCAGCATTTTTTAAAAGTAGGCGTTTAATACTACTAAATAAAATGTTAGAGGAGTCTTAAACAGAGAAAAATCATTATAAGGGGTTTTCATAAAATTGAGAATTTTTTTGGGGCTAAATTTACCCTTAAGCCTGTTTTTTATATGCTTTTAGTAGCTGGTGTACGTGTGTATCCCCTTTAGACTCTGTTTAATTGAATGTGGGAAGGGTTGAATTTCACAGGTAGCTGCTATTGGGTCTGTTTACTGCAATACCTATATTGGGTATAAAGTGGGTCATTGGCTTTGGATTGTTTAATTGGTTGAGTTTTACTGTAGTACTTTACTTTAGATTGGGTCAATGTGTTAAGATAATCAATATGTTGAGGTATTTGTGGTTGTATTGTGTTTGCTGAGTATGCCATGTATTCATGCTTGTTTTACGATATTTTGGTTGATTCAAAATAAAGAATTTATTATTGATCTATCATATAATGTTATAATTATTTTTAAAATATATATCTTATTTTAAACAATCCAACTTCAGTTAAATCAATAAATCATGAACAAGTAAGAGTTGCCTATCATAGACCAGCACAAGCCTAAAAAAAAAGACTACCAATAACTCCTGTCGTGTCTTTCTAAAAGTGTAAAAGATTGTTAAAATGTAGAGAAACATTGAGTTGAGGACTTGAGGTGTTAATTCGGTCATATCAATCAAAGTAATTATGCAATACTTCATAGTAATTGTTTATAATGATTAACCAGCAATTTTGATGAAAAGCTATATGGTTTTCATTTTCAAAACTAGATCTATATTATCGCCTAGAGACTGAAGATGCATGCAACATTAATTTCTTTTTTTGTTAACCTCCATTCTAAAAGCTAAATTTAAGACACTAAAATGGTAACTTTTTATTAGAAAGAATGCAATCATTCTATAAAAAAAATAAAAGTTCAACAAATACATAAATTTCCAATAAAAAAATCATAACTTTTGTGGTTTAAATCTTAGGCCTTAGGACTTAGGGCCAAGGTTAACAAAACTAGAAAAAGAAGAGAAAAAACCAAAATAAAAAATCACGTGAATCATTTCCTGTTATAAAATAAACTAAAATTATAAGAGTATGAGAAGAAGAGATTTAGAAGAAGAACTTGAGAGTAAGAGAGATTATGAGTGAAAGAAGAAGTTCAATGTATTAATGAATGGGGGGGTATTTATAGGAGGTGAGAGGGGGACATTTATAAATATCAAAACTTTAGGGGGACATACACAATTATTCATAATACTCCCCCTTGGATGTCCATATTTAGAATGTGCCTCGTTAAAACCTTACTAGGAAAAACCCAGTGGGATAAAAACCTAGTGAAGGAAAAAGAGTACAACATTCTTTACAAAGCATATTCATGAAAAATAATTAAATTACAAATATTTAATTCTCCCCCTCATCAGAACACTTATGTAAACGTCGAAGACCAATCTTCTGTACTAGTTGCTCGAAGACTTTGGTGGGTAATGATTTTGTAAAAATATCTGCCAAGTTTTCACATGATCGTACTTGCTGGACATTTATTTCACCATTCTTTGTAAGATCATGAGTAAAGAAAAATTTTGATGAAATATGTTTTGTCCTATCTCCTTTAATATAACCTTCCTTTAACTGGGAGATACAAGCTGCATTATCTTCACATAAGATTGTTGGTGGTAATTTTCCAGTATGCAAGCCACAAGTTTCTTGAATATGTTGAATCATAGACCTCAACCAAACACATTCTCGACTTGCTTCATGTAATGCCAGAATTTCAGCATGATTAGATGATGTTGCTGTAATCGTTTTCTTTATGGATCTCTATGAAATTGCTGTACCACCACATGTGAACAAATATCCTGTTTGTGATCGACCATTATTAGGATCAGACAAATACCCCGCATCTGCATAACCAATTAGGTTTGCCTTAGATACATATGGGAAAAATAAACCCATGTCCATTGTACCTCTAAGGTATCGGAATATGTGTTTAATCTCATTCCAATGCCTTTTTGTGGGTAAAGAACTATGTCTTGCTAACAAATTGACAGCAAATGATATATCAGGTCGTGTATGACTAGCAAGATACATCAGTGCACCAATTGCACTGAGATATGGTACTTCAGGACCAAGTAGTTCTTCATTTTTCTCTTGAGGTCGAAAAGGATCTTTGCTTACTTCGAGTGACCTTACAACCATTGGACTGCTCAATGGGTGTGATTTGTCCATATAGAATCGCTTTAGCACCTTTTCAGTATAAGTCTTCTGGTGCATTAAAATTCCTTCGTTTAAATATTCTAATTGTAATCCGAGACAAAACTTTGTTTTTCCTAAGTCTTTCATCTCGAATTCCTTTTTTAAGCAATTTACAGCCTTTGAGAGCTCTTCAGGAGTTCCAATGATGTTTAAATCATCTACATAAATTGCAATTATAACAAACTCTTTTCCCAATCTTTTCATAAAAACACATGGACAAATCGGGTCATTTTTATATCCTTCTTTCAATAGATATTCACTGAGGCAATTATACCACATACGTCCAGATTGTTTCAGTCCGTAAAGAGATTTATTTAATTTAATTGAATAATTTTTTTGAGGATTTGTCTTGTATGCTTCAGGCAAATTAAATCCTTCAGAGAGTTTCATATATATGTCATTTTCAAGTGATCCATATAAATATGCTGCAACAACATCCATAAGGCGTAAGTCAAGCCTTTCACGGATTGCCAAACTTATTAAGTATCGAAAAGTAGTGGCATCCATCACTGGTGAATATGTTTCTTCAAAATCAATACCAGGTCTTTGTGAGAATCCTTATGCAACAAGTCTTGCTTTGTATCGCACAATTTCACCATTTTCATTTCTTTTTCTCGTAAAGACCCATTTGTACCCAACTGGTTTTACACCTTTGGGTGTTTGGACTACAAGCCCAAAAACTTTACGTTTTGCAAGTGAGTTTAACTCTTCTTGCATTGCATCTTTCCACTTTGGCCAATCATTTCTCTGTGCACATTCTTTAACAGATTTTGGCTCATGATTTTTATCATCATTTATAATATCAAGAGCTACTTTGAATGCAAAAATTTCATCAACATCGACTTCAGGTCGATTCCATTGTATACCATCCATGACATAATTTATCGAGATCTCTTTGTTTGTATCAATTTCAGGTACCTTTATTTCTTCTGGATTTGAAACTTTGATTATGTCAGGAGACTCTACTGGAGTCTTTATATCCTCGATTCGACCATCCTCTTTATTTACTTTTCTTTTCCGAGGATTTTTATCTTTAGAACCAACAGGTCTGCCACGTTTTATTTTGGCTTCAGACTCATTTGCAAATTTAGATTGTCCTTCAGGGATATCAATCTTTATTGGAGTATTAACAGCTGGTATGTGTGACTTAGTCACTCTTTTTGGATCAGCAAATGCATTAGGTAATTGGTTTGCTAAATTTTGCAAACTAATTATTTTCTGAACTTCTAGTTCAGATTACTTTGTTCGAGGATCAAGATGTGAGAGAGATATCTCATTCCAACTGATCTTTTTATCCAACTGTTTATTTTCTCCCCCTAATGGTGGGAAAACAGATTCATCAAAATGACAATCAGCAAAACGAGCTGTAAATAAGTCACCTGTTAAAGGTTCAAGATATTTTATTATTGATGGACTTTCATATCCAACATATATTCCCAACCTTCTTTGAGGTCCCATCTTAGTGCGTTGTGGAGGAGAAATAGGAACATATACCGCACTTCCAAAGATTCTTAGATGGGAAATATTTGGTTCTTTACCATGAACCAATTGTAAAGGGGAATATTCATGATTACTTGTAGGCCTGATGCGAATAAGTGTTGTTGCATGCAAGATTGCATGTCCCCAAGTTGAAATTGGGAGTTTTGATCTCATTAATAATGGTCTTGCTATCAATTTCAAACGTTTAATCAATGATTCAGCAAGTCCATTTTGTGTATGAACATGTGCTACAGGATGTTCAATATCAATTCCAATGGACATACAATAATCATTAAATGATTGAGATGTGAATTCACCAGCGTTATCAAGGCGTATTTTCTTAATTGGGTAATCAGGAAAATGAGCTCTTAAAATGAATTAATTGAGCTAGTAATCTCGCAAACGCCTGGTTGCGAGTTGATAATAAGCAAACAGTTGACCATCTAGTTGATGCATCAATTAAAACCATAAAATATCTAAATGGTCCACATGAAGGGTGTATTGGTCCATAAATATCACCTTGTATACGCTCTAAAAATGTGAGTGATTCATTCCCAATTTTCATTGGTGATGGCTGAATGATCAATTTTCCTTGAGAACAAGCAGTACATGAGAAATTCTTAGTTTGCATAATTTGTCTGCTGGACAAACAATGACCATTTGAATTCTCAACTATTTTTCACATCATAATTGATCCAGGATGGCCTAATCGTTCATGCCAGATAACAAAGTCATTCTTATTTGTAAACTTCTGGTTTACGATAACATTTGTTTCAACTGTACTAATATAAGTATAGTACAAACCGGAGGAAAATAAAGGTAATTTTTCCAATATACATTTCTTATCAAAAATTAACTTTGTGATGTAAAGATATTCATCATTTCCTTCATTTGTGGTCTCAATATGATATCCATTTCTGCGGATATCCTTAAAACTCAACAAATTTCTTTGAGACTTCTTAGAATATAATGCACTTTCAATATGCAATTTTGTTCCTCCAGGTAACAAAATACTGGCTCTGTCGGAGCCTTCAATTATATTTATACTACCAGATATAGTATTAACATTGGCTTCTTGTTTTTCTATATGGTAGAAAAATTTCTCATTCTTGAGAATAGTATGAGTTGTTGCACTGTCTGCGAGACATATATCTTCGTCATTCACATGAGCATTCATTCTTCATTAAATAAATAAAATAAACATAAGTAAAATGTTCTTAACAATAATAAATATTCAACAAAAAAATTTAGTGATAGAAATTAAACTTATAACAAAAATAAATTACATGAAACATAAAATAATTTATTTAGGGGCACTTCCTTCTCCAACCGAGTGGTCAATCTCTTCTTCAGGAAGAGTAAGAAAATCATCAATACTAAAATCAGAAAAATCATCATCTATACCAGTAAAATTTGTCTCTATTATTTTCCCTTTATTTTTAAGGGATTTTTGGTATAGATCTACGAGATGCTTTGGTGTGCGACAAACTCGAGACCAGTGTCCCTTGCTACCACAACGATAGCAGATATTTTTAGTTTGTTCGTTATTTTGATCATCTGTCCCTTTTTTCATTTGTTCTTTATTTTTCCATGTGAATGATGATCTCTTATCATTTCGACCATTACCACGACCATAACCATATCCACGACTACGACCAATACCATGTCCTCGAGCATTACCCCGTCCACGACCGCGACTACGGCCACGACCACGACCATGAGTATGATGATCGTGTGTTACTACATTCACTTCTGGGAATGGAGCAGTTCCAGTTGGACGAGATTCATGATTTTGCATAAGTAATTCATTATTTTGCTCAGCCACAAGGAGACAAGTAATCAATTCTGAGTATTTAGTAAAGCCTTTTTGATGATATTGTTGCTGCAGGAGCATATTAGATGCATGAAAAGTGGAGAATGTCTTTTCTAACATATCACTTTCAGTGACCTTTTCTCCACACAACTTCAATCTTGAAGTAATTCTAAACATTGTAGAATTATATTCATTTACAGATTTAAAATCTTGTAAACGCAAATGCATCCATTCATAACGGGCTTTTGGAAGAATTATATCTTTTTGATGGTCGTATCTCTCTTTTAAATCATTCCACAAAATAAGGGGGTCTTTAACTGTTAAATATTCATTTTTTAACCCTTCATGGATATGGTGGCGTAAAAAGATCATGGCTTTAGCTTTGTTCTGACTAGATGCATTATTTCCATCTTTAATTGTTTCCCCAAGATCTTTTGCATCTAAATGGATTTCAGCATCCAATGTCCATGATAAATAGTTCTTGCCAGTAATATCAAGGGCCACAAACTCAAGGTTGGTAATATTTGCCATATGTATTTCTATGCAAGAAATTACAAATAATAAGTTAGATAATACTTCAATAAATATATTAGCTATAATTATCATTATAATGATGGTAATAACAATAATCATAACAAGTCAATAATGATTATAAATATTTATATTATTTTATTTAATTATAAGAGTAATATTTGTAAAATTAGATAGAGTAAATTATAGATCAACTTGATAAAATTTTACATAAATGATCCGGTAATAAAAATTTAAAATTTTTATAAAATATCATTCAAGTAATAGCGGCCTATCGGTAGAGTGATAACTTATCATAATATAGAACCTGAATTTAATCCCTTATTAATATATTTTTATTTATTAATAAAATATATTATATTAATTATAAATATCAATTATAAGTCTAGAAATTAATTATTTAATTTAGTTAAAACAGCAAAGTAATTATTTAATGTTATCACTCTCGTGAAGCTACAGGAATTAAAGCAAAAAAAATGCACTAAAAGCTAGTAGCGTGGAGAAGTTTATTTCTAAAGTAAATACTCTAAAAAAAAATGTAAAGTAGTGAAAAGTTACAATTATTTCTCTGGAGCTATAATACACTAAGAGATATATTAATATTAAATTAAGCATGAATGACCCATGAAGCTACTAAAGCATGCATTAATATTAAATAAAGCACGCATGGTTCTCGTGAAAGTAACATTGTAGCATTAGCAAATGATTAAAATAATATATGTAGCAAACATTGAAACCTTCAGCATCATGGTTCACGCATCATGGTTCACGTGAAAGTAGCATTAGCAAATGTAAAATTGATTAACAATTAGCATCATATCACACTAGCTACAGGACCCATGAAAAACCAATAATTATTGACAGCAAAATTAAATTACAGTAACATGAAATAATTGTAAACAAAGAAAATACCAAAGCTTAATATATAAATTTTAATATCGAATAATTAAATATTTAATTTCTAGTTCTTCAGGAACTAGAAATATTTTTAAGAATTCTTCAGGAATTCTTTCAAATCCTGTAGGGATGTTTGAGAATATAAGTTCTTCAGGAACTTATTATTATTATTATATATAATTTTATACATATATACATCCTGCTGGGATGTGTTAAAATATAGGTTCTTCGGAAACCTTTTATAATATATGTAACAGAAGATACATAAAATAAAATCATGAAGGAAGAAATAAAATAAAATACTCGTGTTACCTCTTGAAAACTTAATTAGATCTCAGTTGATCAGAACCTCGTGCTGATAACGTGTTATAAAATAAACTAAAATTATAAGAGTATGAGAAGAAGATTTAGAAGAAGAACTTGAGAGTAAGAGAGATTATGAGTGAAAGAAGAAGTTCAATGTATTAATGAATGGGGGGTATTTATAGGAGGTGAGAGGGGGACATTTATAAATATCAAAACTTTAGGGGGGACATCCACAATTATTCATAATATTTCCAACGATTATAGGTTAGACTTACCACCTGTACATATAAGTGTACACTGTACTTTAGTAAATCAATCTTGCATATCAAAAAATGAGCATCATTAAATAACATATAACGCACGTGGGGCACAACTTAATAATCCTTTGTCCTGTAAATATAAGTATTTCAGACTTCGATTCCTATAAATTTGTTTGATTAATTTGTATCCCTTAGTTGTTACACAAGTGAGGTAATTGCGACACAACAGACCAAAAATTTTTTTATAAAGATCAACACTGAATATACTTATAGTAGGGAAACTACAAAGATATTTAAGCTACAAAGAGCTTTGGAATATACAAATAAATTGAAATTTACAAATTAAGTTAGATGACGTACTTTACCTATCCAGCTGTTCGGGTAGAAAGCCAGATGATGCACTTGGGTTGAGCATCAAAAAAATAATTTTTCCGTCCTGCACTTCTCATATGACAGATTTTCCCATGACTTCCACTTGCAGGGTCAAAGAGAAGAAAATTTTGTAATAACCCCCATTTTGCTTCAAGCGCGTAGTAGGTGCTTATCACAAACCAATATCCTATAGCTTGCATGAGGCCCTTCGGCTGTGTCTCGCAATGTAACATGCCAGCCTATTGCTTTGGCAATCTCTTTAAGTTCATCCATGATGGTAACAGAATCACGGATGTATATGCGCCCACCGGGTCTTAGTATTCGATCCATCTCAAGCATGATTGATGAGACGTTGCATCTGATAAAGAGAAATGCAACAGATAGTCATAATACATGCACTGAATGAATGTTGAAACATTAATGCATGCTGTGAATGAAGTCATAAACAATGAAGTATGCACTTGCAAAAATGAGTTGTTTAAACAACACATGATGGTTGAGATGGTAGATTTCTAGAGCACAAGTACGGCGGCCTTAAAATTCAGTAACATTAGTAGTAATAGCATAATAATTATGCTTATTCAAAGAAATAAACCTCTTGTAAATGCAAGGTAAGACTGCCTACATTAGACGCACTTGGTGAGTCCGGCCCTTCCTTGGACCTCATGCATAATGCGAGCTCTTGTAGCACTAGATTGTCCTTTTTTAAAGTGGTAATAAAGGCTAAGTAGGATAACAAATCATATATCCAATACAGATCACTTAGCTTGAGAAACGTGGATAGCTAAAATATCCAAACCACAATGACTCAATTATCTTTTTGTTGGCCCAAACATGATAATGATTGGCCAGGAAAGAGTTATAAGCAGAGTCCGACAAGTGGAGAAAGTAGTACCTTTTCCTCTCAACAGAAAGCAGGTTTGCTGCATGTAGTAAATCATAGGTTCTTGGGTAGGTGTCAAACGCCTCACACCTATATTAATCATGAAATATTACTACATGCTGACAAGTCGACAGTAATTTAGAGGATTTAGACAAGGGAATTTTTTTTTTCAGTATGTGGAACCAAGGGACCAGAGCATAAAATTAAGAACTTCAATTTTTTTTTTTTATATCCTAAATAAGCTTAGAAAAATACCAGTCATGCATAACTCCAATCAATCCACGGTCATATAAAACAGGTAAGGTGTTTGGACCACTAACAGGAACAACATTCATAACCCAGCTGTCAAGATTCTGCACGATCAATGCTGCTGCAAATCTGAAAAACAGTCAAATATATTGAAAATTCTCATGGAAAAAACCCAAATGTAAATTTACAACGAGAAGGTAAATAAGACATGAACAATACCCTCCAAAACCTGCTCGCATGTCCATAACATTTCTTAATTTTATTTCCTTCCAGTGTAAAGCACGAACATAGCTTGCTATTATATCATTCCAGTATTTTGATTCTGCCTTAAAGAGCTCTTTTCTTGATATGAAAGCATCAAGCTTTATGCTTTGAAGCCTATCAGGAGGGGTTTGCAAACGTGCAGGCCATTCAGTAATATTTGCTCCATCTCCGTTCTCAGGCAATCTAGAGATACATGCTTTTAGATCAACATACCTACATTGATCATGAAATTAATGAAATCACCAATAATGTGCCATTAAGTTTTAATAGTGACACTAAATGTAGGACAAGCAGAAGCAACCTTTGGCTTCACCCAAAATTGTTGATATATTTACCAGGCTTTGTAGGAAAACCATATTTACCATGAAATAACCACTTTTGCTCATTATAAACCACCATGTAATTTCCTTTTCCTTTTTCTTATCTCATCTTGTTTCTCTTTTTTTCTTCAGAAGGGTTTAAGTGGAGAAGGATTAAGTTGCTCATAACTTTGAGGCTTAAGTAATCCACCTAAAAAGCTAACTATTAGAAGAAAGTATTGATAGAAAATTATAAATTGAAGACGTAAAGATATTTAACAGTCATTTTATAGTTCAGTCATTTTTACAGTCTTGGTTTAGACTTGAGCTTAAAGCTTCGTCAAATTTATCTGGATGACATTATGTTTCACTTTCCTTTTGATGGAAAACTTAGTTTAACATTTCAACATTGATGAAGGAACTACTGTCCTGATCTACTTCTTTAGGGTGTTTAAACCTACACCTTGACAAAATGCACCTATTTTCTATTCTCTGATTTTATCCAGGACTCCAGGAGAGCTCTGTCACATATAAGAATGACATGATGATGGTAATTTTAAACATCATTATTGGCAATAAACAAATGAACTGACAAATATGTATATAATAATTATCCAAAGATAAGGAAGGCCAGAACAAAATACCAAACATTGTCTGGGTCGTCACTTGGGTCACACAATGGAGGTTTAGTTCCCGCCTCACGGTCTAGATAGCAGCTATTATCAGTAGGTTTCTGCCATATTGCAATGTACCCATCTTTTTTCAAAAAATTCCAGCAGAGTCGAGTGGTAAGATTCAGCATCTCTGGAGATAACAAAATCCAAGGTTACACTTGTCATAGGTGCAGACAACATTCATAGAATCTTAGTAATAACAAGTTAGACAAACCCCTAATAGCTTATTGACCGTTAAAAATAGTGGAACAGACTTAAGAATGAAAGTGTGGGAAGATAAGCAGATCTGCACCACAACAGTTTAAGCTGCTTCTCCTCGAGCATATTTATAGGTAATAGCATATAAGATAGAAAATGACATATGAATTATAAATCACTGAGAGAGTCCTAAGTTAACGGTTGATCATTAACTGGTTGCATGTTAATTCTCTGTCATCCGGAGACACCAACAGAAACCATTGTGAGAAACAATTTAGTGTATACATCATATCATACAATGTTAATATTACTCCATCTGTCTCTGGAAAATAGTCGTTTGAGGTTGTGGCACAAGAACTAAGAAATCTATTTAATTATCTTGGTTTCACTAAAAGTATTATGAAACGTCCTATTATACCCTTTTGTAATTTCGCTTTCATTTTAATTCCTTACTTCAGCTTCTCTCTCCATCATAATTATCTTGAGGGTAAAATTGGAAGGAAACAAATTAGTTGCACCATGAAATTGTAAAGTAACTAATTTGGAGACAACTAAAATAGGCTAAAGCGACTATTTTTCAAAGATGGATAAGTAATATTTAATACTAATACAAAACAAAGGTAGAAAATTGAGCCATCGCCCATCCTTAAATACAATAACCCACATAGCTAAAACAGTTCAAAAAATTTAACTATACCTTCCCATTGTTCTTCTAAAGCTTCTTCATGCTTATAAACTGGCTGGGCAGCCCAGACAAAGTACCCTCCTGCTCTTAGCATCCTATTAACCTCAAGTAGCAGTATCCCATCTTCATCACAAGTAAAAATGTTTTCAGCATCATACCACAAATTATGATGTTTACATATGAATAGGAAGAAAAATCGCAGTCCCACCATGCTTTTTCTAGTTCCTATTGGCCGATTAGCTGTCATAAACCTCTCCATATCATTTCCTCCCTCATTATTACAAATAACTATAGTACATCATCCTAGAGAGAAAAACACATACCATCTCGAGTCCAATTAATCCTACAGCGTGAACAATGCATTAAGTCAAAGGCTTGACTAGGATATAACAAACGTCTAGTTGCAAATGCCGCCGCCATTGCTGGTACACCACGCTCAAGAGCAAACTGAATCTGATTCTCATGAACATCCTTGGGAGCAATGGACATGGTGATGACATTACGAGACAGTAAGTACGCGCCAAAACTAGCAACACCGCAGCCAACATCAAGAACAACCCGTATATGCCGACCAAATGTAATTTCAGGAATCATCTATAAACACAAACATTCAACAACAGTTCCCTATAAGATGATGCACCTACATTGTCCCAACAAAAAAGGATGAAACCAAATTATACAGGTGCAACATTATAAATAACCTTAGCAATATGGTCCAAGTATTCATTTGCCCCATGTATAAACTGCGTACCACCTCCTGGAAATTTAAACTTATCTTTGTCTCTGGAAATCCAGTTTTGGCCACCTTTATCTTCAACAAGACGTGTATGAGGAACATTGTTGTACCATACCTACATTACACCCCAAAAAAAAAAAATTCCCTTACAAGTGTCCGTATATGCTATAAACCAATCAAAATCAAAATACTTTTAATGTAGATATCACAAAAGTCAATCACTTTCAATATGTCAACCTGTGGCCAGTTGATAGTGTAAAAAATATTTACCATTGGTGTATTTCAATTAAATTCCTAAATAAAATCTTTTATTATTTTAAATAAATTTAATTGAAATAGTATCTAAGATTTTCATATAAGAAAAATTTGTTAACTTACAAAAGCAAAAGTTACATTAAAACTTAATTCTAAAAATGATTTATAATTAGTTGACAGTTCAACACCAAAAAAAAATAGTAGACAGTTTAAAAATCTTGAACTTACGGTGCATCAATCTAAAACCCCAGAAAACAAAAATAACCTCAAAATCCTTCTAACTGAAACTAGGATTGTTCACTGTCCAGATTGGTTCAGTTTTTATCCTATCCGATCATATTATTAAGCTGTAGTTTGGTTCAGTTGAAATATATGATGACATTCTATCAGTTTGTTTGATTTTATATTAATTATATTTTTTATAAAATAAAGTATAAGACTTAATTCTAACCTAATATAATTAAAAATAACTACTTTAAAAACACAATTTATAAAAAATTTTAACATAATTAAAAAAATCACAAATCAAGAGTCTTTTATAAGTTTAAGTTATGTATATAATTTAGTACATTAATATAAATATACTATTACTAAAGATTGTAGTTAGATTGAATTGTAGTTAGATTGAATTCGATTTGATTTTCAAAGATAGATATAAAATCCTATCCGAATCACACACTTAATGTGAAATCTTTGATTATCGATTGAACAGTTTTGTTCTGTCCATCTTGCTACACACTTAACTGAAACTAGCAATACCCATTTTTGGCTTAATTCGAAGTAAAAATAACAAAGGTAACATTTTCACCTCATCTCGGCTTCGGGGCCATTGAACTGGGGTACGGTACCCATTGGGTGCAGGAACCAAGCAATTCAACCCTTGACCTTGTTCAGGGCAATGCCGCTCGAACCTTTCCCCTTTCTCCGTGGAATGCAGCTTCCGAATCGCGTCCACGTTATCCAAACAAGGTATATACTCGCTCATGTTACGTGGGCACAACCCAAACCTCGTAATCACAAACACAGAAATAGAAGAATCAGGAGAAGAAGAATCCTGCGTGTTAACCTGCGTCTCGTTCACCCAATCATCCACCATCTCCGGATCGAAACCTCCCACATCGAATTCATCGGACATGGTGCCGTTCTCGTTCACGACCCCCAATTTCTGGATCGAATCCGGTGGCGGTGGGGTCAGGTTGCTGTGGTCGATGAGGGCGGAGACATTGAAAAATTTGTTGTGGTTCGGGGAAATGGATACAGTTCGGTTCGGGTTCGGATCCGGGTCGGTGGTTTGGGTGAAGAAGACGAGCTGCGTGTAGCCATCGGACCAGTGCTTGCCGAAGTAGAAGAAAGTGACGGCGATGAAGAAGAAAGTGGCGATCTTGAGTGCGAAGGGTGTTCTGAGATAATCGCAGCTGATTGGAGATTTCATGTTTCGATGATTAATGGATCCACACGTGCGAGTCAAAATGGTGCTTCCTTTCTCCGTGGTTCTTCCCTGATGATCACCATGTCTGAGATAATGAACAACTGAACAAGTACAGTGTCTGTCTATTTTTTTTATTTTGCAGCTAATTACAGACTTTTCCTGACCTTTTCATTCGGACAAATGGACAATAATGTAATAGGAATTTTCTTTCTTAACATGCATGCACGTGCTGTATTAAAATTTACAACCAACTTGGAAAAGCATGGAAAAGAATATGAAAGAGTTTTCACATGACAAAGAAAAGTGAGAAAATAATGTTAAAATTACAGTTTTGATATTTTATTCTTGAAATTATCGATTTCATCCCTTATTTTTTTATTTAAATTGATCTACTACCTTCGATTCTAAATATAAGCAAATTTTAGTGGAATTTTTTGGTCCCTTAATATAAGCAAAAATTAGACTTTCCCAATGTTATTAAATGTTTGTTTACCAAATATGTCCTCATCATATATATTTTCAAGGCCACTAATTCTTTATGTAATAAATGATACTAAGGGCATTTTAGAAAATTAAATCAAATATGTGGTAACATTAATGCAAATAACTACCTCCAACTACTATTAATATGTGTGAAGTTAGGTATATTTGCTTATATTTGGAACTTACTAATCACTCAAATTTCTTTAAACATTTATCTGATACGGTAAGTAAGAACTATCAATATGTCACTTTATAAATACATAGAGTTATATGTAGGATGACTCTTAGCCCCTTAACACACAAGTGGAAGCAGTGATAAATTTGAGTTGCTAATAATAAATAAAAATCAATTGGGTTTAAAAAAGTTTAGGGAATTGAATTTAATCTTAAGTTTAATTTTGTCAAAATAATATTATCTGATGTCGTTTGTTTTCATAGTTGGAATGTGTAAGAAAGTTTATTTTATACATGTATGTTTGTGATGTATAAAGATAAGATGAGAAAATTTTATTTAACTAATAAAATAACATGTTTGTCCTTATAATTTTTTTATTAAAAAATAGGTTGAAATGTAAAATTAAAAATTTTAAAAGTTTGAAAACATGATTATCCTTTGGAATTTTTTTTGGTATTACGTCCCTACAAATAAAAATTTAGTATTAAGCCTCTGTTGTTAAGTTGTTTTATTAATTGATGATGTATTAGATAGATTTCCATGAAAGGAGTGACAAGTGTAAGAAAAAGAAACAAAAAAGAATTTTCATATCTTAAATAGTAATATTTCCCCTTCAAATTGAAAAAATCTAAGCCTTAAATTACTTCATGTTTTCTTCTTCGTACCTATCTCATCTGCTAATTTGTAATTGACATATAATGTTTAGGTCATTTAGGTTTTTTTGTCGAGTAGTTCGTTTGCTAGGACTCTATGTCCCCGTTCATGTTTGTGGAACGAACCACCACTGTTGCTAATTTCAAATAGTAGGAATAACCTGGGTAGACCATTCAAGAGATATGTAATTTGGATACTCTTTCCCTCTGATTTAGTTTATGTTTGTTCTCTAGTTACGCGCTTCTCTTTTTGTAACTTATTTATAAATTTGTTCCTTTTTATAACACCCTGATTTTCTAAACTCGAATCCCGATGTAATCTAAATAGTTAAATAATAAAAATACGAATAAATTTTTCACGTTCGAAATAATTTTAAAACACCACTACGACTACGTCAAGATTCGAACCATAGAAAACCAAAGGGTGAGATTTGATTATCTATAACTGGATCGCTAAATAGTTTGCCCATAACAGTATACAAAATAATAGAGTTTACAGCGGAAGAAAAATGAGTATACCGGGCATACGCCTAGTCCCATATATGAAGATATGGAAAAAGGCTCGGCAAAGCATGTAACGGCATATTATAAGCCTAATAGACAACCATCATCTTTTCACATAATTTCATGAACATATAATGGGACACCCCAAAAATAGGAGTAAATTTTTCGCGATTTAACGAGGAAATAATTTAGGAAAAGAAAGCATCGCGGAAAAGTTTTCAACAAGTAACCCTGGATCTTTTAAAGAAACCTATCCCATATATGAAGATATGAGAAGGTGTATAAATTTAAAACAAGAGTTCTCTTTAGATAATCAATCACATAATCTTCAACAAGAATAGTTGAAATATTCGTTAATTCAAGAAGTATAAATGATTATGAAAAGTGGTTCAAGGATACTTCCATTGATTTCTAAAATTAGGATAAATATGTGTATATTTAGTCTTAGAATTTAGTGGGACATGTCACAAATATCACCTATTAGTCCCAAATTGAAAATCATAAAAAGTTGGGTTTTAAACCTCTTAAACTTAAATTTTCCAACGCAGTGGGTTCGGTATTTTAAGCCTCATGAGAGTTAGAAAACTCCAATTGAGGTAAGATCAATTTTCACACCTCTGTAGCATAATTATCTATAACTTTTATGAAGAAGTTGGAGGCCAAAAACGTCACTAAGATACCCAAACAGGCCAAAAACAGCAAGAAAAATAGAGCAGTTAGAAATTTTTTGACAGTGGGGAAACCCACTGGCCGTGGGAAATTCCCACTGGCCGTGGATCCCACTGTCTGGACCACCCAAAATGATCATTTTTCCCCAGTTTTGAGGCAGAACGATCCACTGGCAGTGGGAAAAACCCACTGGCCATGGATTTCGCTGTCCAATGCCCAGAAATTCAAATTTCCTAAAACAGAGAAACCCACTGGCAGTGGGAAAAACCCACTGGCAGTGGAATCCTCTGCTACAAGTACCATTATGCAGCTTTTTGCCCCTTTTAATTTTTGCCAACTTCTAGACACCCTATCTCATTCATTTTAAATCCAATGATCATCAAAATTTGACACAAGCTAAAATATATTATTTGTGATGTGTGGCCACCGGCCGCACTCAAAAATTCTCAGAAACAAGGGAGATATGCGCAAAAGTGTGTTCTACCCGTTTTGAGGCACTTTTGTGCAACTCAAGGGTCTTTTCTCTATAAAATTAGGCCATTCCACTTCCCACAAGTCACAATTAATATGTTTAAGCTAATGAAACCACCACCCACTACTTAAAACTCATAAAACTCATTTTAACTCTACTAGTTCCTTACTTATGCATGACAACCATGAAATATCTTCAATTATGCAGCACATAAAGTCATCATTCACAATTCTCATTATTTGTTCACCAAATTGAGTCAAGTTCAACCATTCATCATTCAAACAAGTATCTATACAATACATTCATTATAGTTATATGCATTACAAAATCCATATAAAGCCACAACTCAAAACAATTACCGGCCAAGGCATTCTTTACCCAAAATAGGCTTCCTTCACACTTCTTCTCCACACGAAAGCTCCATATACAGCCCTACAACACAAGAGCTAAAAAGATATACCACATGGAGAGTGAGTATACTTTCTCAATGATGAAAACCCGTTAAGTAAGACAATATATGCATGAATGCAATACAAACATCCCTTCCTCAAAGGAAGTTCATTCAACACCAAATCATTCATTTATCACTTTCACTTAAATACATATATCCATCAAATTTCTCAAAATCGCAACACCCAATATCACAATCATAGTTAGTAATTCAAGGAAAAGGGTTCCACTCAACCCTCATATAACCTCATCAATATAGTATCACTTCATGTCATGCTTCTATGGCTAATGCACATGTTGGTATTTACGATGCATATGCACGGATTCGATTTCAATTCAATAGTGATCTCAGTCACATATATTAACGTCATCACTCCGGGATATACCCTTCGTGGCACCCCGCAAGGTGATATATTCACAATATGATAAACATCATCTTCACTCCGGGATTTACCCTTCGTGGCACCCCGCAAGGTGATATATTCACAATATGATAAACATCATTTCACTCCGAGATTCACCCTTCGTGGTACCCCGCAAGGTGATATATTCACAATATGATAAACATTATCTTCACTCTGGGATTTACCCTTAATGGCACCCCGCAAGGTGATATATTCACAATATGATAAACATCATCTTCACTCCAGGATTTACCCTTCGTGGCACCACGCAAGGTGATATATTCATAATATGATAAACATCATCTTCACAATATGCATGCTATGCCATGGATGCAATGCTCATGCATGCCTCAAACTCAATAGAATTATCTCACCCTCTCATCCAGGGTACATTCATACTCAACCACACTATATTTCACAAGTTCGAACATAAACATCAATCCATATATTCAAGAAACATTCCCACCAAAGGTTTTAGGTATTCATCATATAACACTCATTTCAAACACCATACACAATTCTCACTACATGCACAAGTTATCATACTCATTCAAGAAAACATGCCATATTACATTAATACATACATTATCATCACAATTCTCATGCATTTAGAAAATACACCCCTCTCCTACCTTAAGAGAAGCACACTTCCGGGTTTGACGTTCCCGCTTCACTAGAATTATCAAGTCCTACACCAATCATCATAGGACCTTATCAATTATTCATTCAAAAGCCATTTTAATATACACATACATATCTATGTACACATGATTCTCATCATGTGGAAGTTATCATAAGTTTATTCATTTGCTTATTTAGGCTTAGGGAATTCCTTCCCTTAATCCACCATTCATTATTATCAATGCTACAACTTAACTAATTAGGTCACTTTTTATATTAGATTTCCCACCAACACCTTGGTGAGCTTCCCATTCATGGTGGCTTCCAATCAACATTATAAATCAACATTAAATGCTTCTATCTCATTATTTATAACACTCCCTTCATCAATAAGTATTAACCCTTTCTACATTATACATTTCCCCCAAATTTCATAGGTTAGGGTTTTATAAAAACTTATCAACATTCAAAATAGTCATACATTCCCATCTCTTCTCAACCATAATGTATCTACCCTATTAATACCATTTAAAGCTTGCATTTATGGCACCCATTTTAAGGTTTCCCCCATTAATGCTTCTCCTAATAACCCACATGCATTAAATACCCTCTTAGCACCAAAGCTATAACTACATGTTCATATACATGGAAGAAATAATAGCCACCTTACCTCAAGAGAAAAGAAGAGTGGGTTTGCAAGAGAGGAGAAGGACCACACGAATTCAATGAGGAAGAAAGGAAAAGATACTTCAAGCTCCAAGCTTCCCTTGAGCCTCTTGAAGAATGACAATGGAGGAAGGAAAGGTACTTCCTTTTTAGCTTAGGGTTTTAGGGGAAAATGAAGAGGAATAATGAAGAAGAAGGAGGAGAAAAAAGAGGGAGTGTTTGCATGGAGAAGAAGAGAGTTACGGGATTGAGAGTGAAATGAGTGAGGGTTTATTTTGATTTTTCCTCTTTAAAATCTTCCATTTTTAAATAAACAGGCTCTCTCTTCGGGATTAATATGTATTCTAAAAATTATTCTGAGTATATATTCGGATTCCCCATAATATCATCTACAGCCCTGACCAACGGCATCTCAATCGGAGATACTTGGTCCGACACCCATATTTTATCCGGGTCAGTTTTCAACTTATCCGGTCAAAATAACTCACTAACAATTTCTGAAAATCTAAATTAAATTACTCTAGCATTTTGGGATATTAATTATCCCACCTTTAATTACTCAACATTTATTTCCTTAATTTAACTACCTATTTTAAAAATCTGGGGTGTTACATATAATGCCTAAGATATATGCATATACATATCTATATGGTCATGTATCATACATCTCCAATATTCATAATATATAATTGATCATATCATTTCAACCCCAAGACATATGTCATCAGTACCTATGCATTCCCAAAATGATTACACAATCAACATCTTATTATACACCAAATGGGTATAAATCCAATGTCTCCACTAAATATTCACAATTCATCCATCAACATCAGTAATTAACAACATCATAATATCCATTTTACACACAACTCAATAAACTACAAATGTTACCGGCCAAGGCATTCCATTACCACTATTTACCTTCACAAAGGCTTTACTTTATAAAAATCCTCATCCCATGATATTCCTGCATCAATACTAAAAAGTAGACCACATAGGAGAGTGAGTTATACATTTCAAATGACGATATGAATACAATTGAAATCATATGCATATGCATATCAACATCATGTATGCTTTGCTAAACGCATCAATGATCATCATGAATTATAAATTCCACAACATATACATATCTCATATTTATTAATCAAGTCATAGCAAAGTAGACATATACACATCTACCACAACACCACAATGGGCCAACGTCATCAATGTCGACCATTCAGGTCTTTTCTCAAAGCCGCCATGGGTTATCATCATTATCATCAATCATAATAATTATGCCCTACATTACATTGGGCCATAACATACACACTATCATGTTCAATATCGTTTTAATTGTATTCATATCATTTATTAATTTTATGTGGTCTTTTAGGTACTCAATCACCCATCTCATCATTACCATACCACAATCTTAATCATCATCATCATCTGGCATATCTCCATGTTATATGCAAATGCTCTTATGGCTAATGCACATGCACAATGGAATAGACAACAAATACGGATTCGACTATGGGAATAAACAACAATTTGTGGGTCAAGCATAGGTGTGCTACTATGCCCCTACTGCAGTAGAAAAATATGTACACATATCTCAAAGCATGCATGCTCAACAACATATTTTACTGGTACCAAACCACTCTTGCCTATCTGTAGTACTAGTCACCCTGTGACTTGCGGATCTACAACATGGCCTCACTTGCCACAAGTGCTACGGGCCCCTCTCGAACACACATCGAGAGAGTCATGCCCCGTCAGACACCAAGGTAACTTGCTTATCACAAAGTCACCCGCCCACTGGGCCCGCCACATAGGGTGCCTCGTCACCAAACTATGGACAGCTTCGTGATTCCTAGAATCACTAGGGAACAACAACAACAATATACCCGTGCACTAGGTCGCCCTTCCACTGGGCCCGCCTAGTGGAACCCCTAACATTCCACATAGACAGCGTACGATATGCCATGGATGCAAATGCAATGCAAATCAAATGCATTTCTCATGCTGTGTATCCTAAATGCCACTCATCAAACATCATCATCATAATCACCAACACCACCATACACACCTTAGTGGATTTTATCATTGTTGGTTTTAGCCATTGCTTAAGTTTTATATATGGCATTTTCATCTCATTATATCATTTATTATACATGCAAGTTAACTCTTGCAATCAACCATAATGGCATCATAACATAAACATCATTCATCAAACTTTCATTAATATCACCACATAATCAATTAGTGGATTTTCATATCATTATTTATTACCATTGTTTCATAACAAGTATGGCAATACAACAATTCATCAATACAATTTTAAACCACTCATACAAGATCACACTTATATAAAGTACAATGGCATCTCACAAGTTATCAATAATAATATTCATCCTTTTATTCAAGGAATGATTACAACATCATTTATTATCACACGATATCGTTATCATCTTTGATTCATCGGTTTATAACAAACACCTCGTCATTTAATCATTCTCTCATTGGTTTCATAATCACTCTAGGGCGTAACTCCTAACCCCCACCATCAAACCCTTATTGTCATTCTTTCATTATTCCATTCTAGATGGTGAATATATCATAAATAATCCATCCCAAATGTAACAATCAATTTCAATCACTGCCATGCCATACCATCATTAAATACCCCATGTACATTCCTTCAAGTATCTCATAGTATAAAGGAAGGGTTTAACATCAGAAAAATAAAGAAACCAACATAAAATTTCATACTGGGCAACTCGCTTGAGCGAGGCCCTGCTCGCTTGAGCGAGATCATCACCACCCGCTTGAGCGAACCACGCTCACCTGAACAAAATTCCTCCAGTGTCATTTTCTCATACGCTCGTTTGAGTGGGGCTCCTTTCAACTGGTCACTCGCTCGAGCAAAAACCATCCAGTGTCCAATCTCATGCTCGCTCGCTACAGCAAGACCTAACATGTCTCACCACTCACTTGAGCGGGATCCACCCAGAACCATTTTCCATCTTGCTCACTCAAGCGCGGCCACACCTGCTTGAGCGAGATTCGTCCAATAGCTCATCCACCTATTCCACACACGTCTCGCTTGAGTGAGACCCCTTCTCGCCTGAGCGAGATTGGGCCAAAGGCCATCCATCTGATGCAGGGGACTCTCGCTTGAGCGAGATCCCAACTCACTTGAGCGAGATTACTATCATACATCCAAAACTTAAGTTTTTCATTCTCCATTGCATACCACTATCCAACTCATGCAAAATTGGCCCGATTCAACTATACATACATTAAGTCACATCTTTTAGTCCTAATTCAACAAGTTATACCTCTCCACTCTTATTCTAATTTATCAACTACATGGGGGAGGTTTCAACACAAATTTTCTTTAAATCACATATGTCATTGTGCCTAATTATCATAACATCACTTCACAATTCAAGTAATTTATCTATTCATAGATTTTCATTAATAATAATTCATGTCCAAAGGAGGGACAACCCTACACTTATCATCATATCATTATATATTCCTATATTATTCAACAAAAAACCAAGCCATCATTCATCGCATCATTAACTTAATATTCAACACATTCATGGCAAGGCAATGCATGAGTTCATACATATACATAACTAACAGTTATTCACTCATGCAATTTGAAATGCAAACTTCTCTCCTACCTCGAGAGAAGAACTGCAACACAATTGCCTCGATCATTCCGTATCATCGTTTGGAATACAATCCTACCAACAAACACATATATACATGCCATCAATAAGCCATCATAAGGCATCATTTCTTAAAACTCATTATCAAGTCATAGACTTGTCTAACCCCAATTCATAGGCTTATGTTAGGCTTCGGGAATTCTTTTCCCAAAACCAAGATTCTCTAGGTTTCAAAGGGCTAATCATGCCTAATAACAACAAGATCATATCTCTTACCCACAATGCATCCAATCCTCATCACAATTCATTCAAATCCATTATAAGCTTCTTGACTCCATCTAAGATCATCATCAATCAACAATTTCTAAATGTCATATATCAAGGCCTAACACATCATCAAATTAAGTATCCATTTCCTTAATCCACTACCAATGGTCTTCAACCATTATCATTATCATCATAGTTTCCAATACTCAAGGGATTTAACTCTTCTATTCACACACACACACACACTTCACCCAAACCTCCAGAATCAATATCAATGTCAAACATTCATTCCCATACAAAATCATCCGAAGGCATTAAAATCATTTAACTCATCAATTTGGCCAAAACCCTAAAATATCCATACTTAGGGTTTTCTTTAAAATTTTCCAACAACATTCTCAATTAATTTTCCTAAATCAATATGGATACCATAATCATCCTCATCATATAACATCAAACCATATTCAAAATCATACCTCCATTATTCAAGCCTAGGGTTTCACCCTTCTCATTAACACCCATAACCTCAAACACCACCATTTCAAGCTCAAACAACATAAAAACCATAAATAGAGGAAGAGGGTTCAAAGTCTTACCTCATTCCCAAGCCATGGCCAAAACAAAAATGGTGAAGAGGATGGAGGAGATGACCCATTATTGACTCCAAAGTGTCTTTCAAGCTCTATGAATCCATGAAAACCTAAGCTTTTAGGTGAAAAATGATTATGGAAGATGAAGGGGAGGGTGGACGGTTTTGCCATAGGAAGGGAGGAACAGAAGAAGAAAATGAAGAGTGATGGGAGAAGAAGAGGAGCCCACGGTGATAGAGAGAAAGAGAAAGAGTTTATACAAAAAATTAGACATTGTCTATTGGTCCAAAGGGTGCACCATCATGCCTTTTTCCATTGGTCAATAATTCCTTTACCTATTGTGCAAAAGAGAGTAGAAAAAATGAAAATGGTCACATGGTTAAGAGAAGGGGAAAAAGGGAATTTTCATTTTCTTTTAATTCTATTTTGGCTCGTATATTCCCCGATTAATATCATACGTCGTGTCTAATTAATTATCTCCTTAACACTAAAAATTATTTTAACTATACCACTATAACCACAATAATTTTCTAAATATTCTAGACTCATCAAATATTTAATTTGACCAAGTAGGTCCCATATCATCTGTTAAATCACCCGATTCCGGTAATTCTTAATTTACCGATAATTCACCTCTAGCGTCTAATAAAATCTCTTATAACTATTTGACCATAAATAATTTAATTACCATTATTCCATAAATTTTTTTCTTTAAAATTTAGGGTGTGACACTTTTATTCATGTAAAACAACAACTCATGTGAGTATTTTGAGTGGGCTGATGGTGGGTAGTCAAATGAATCGAGGTAGTATAGATTCCCAATACAAGGATGGGGACATCAATAGGGTTGCATGGCTCAAAGGGAAATTAACAAAATACTAAACAGGACTTTCATGCCAAAGTCCCTTGAATACATGCTCAAGTTTGTACAAGACTAAGTCTATGATGCGTGAAAAAATAGTTTTAATAAGAGCTAGCAAGTGCACCAATAGTTTAACTAAGTGTAGAATCAGTATCATATCCCTAGAGATTAAGAGTCATGTATTAGTATGTCCATAATCATCCACCACTTGAACTAGCAAGCACGTGTATGAGTAAACATCCATGCAAGCATAAATGCAACAACAAACACGTTTAATTTTCTATGGAAATTGGTTGCAATAGTGAAAAAAGTATAACATGGGAATAAAAAAGTGATTAGGTTATGAAATCCTTCATTGAAGATCTTTAAGTTTTAGTGAATCCATGTCAAAATTATGCTTGAATATGGACATGAGAGTCGAGTCCTTAATTACAAACATAGCTCAATCCCTCAGTGAGAAATCCCTAAGTAGCAAGTCAAGACATTAATCATCCTGGTCACGCAAAGCTAGCAGACCAACTTGAAGTTTTAGAACCTATTAGACCTCACCGATGTCCATCCCCGATCTCTCAATACATATGGATTATCAATGTTGAATATTCTCATTTCCAATTCAAACATCCACTATTGTAACATTACTACTTGAATTGATATACTTGATGGAATCTGAAGATTCACACTACATACTTAAAATAAGAATTCCGATCAAAATCTAACTCCAAAGCATAATTTGATCTTGAAATGCAATTACCCAAGGCTAATCGTTGAATTCATCATACCCTTATATGAAAATCTAATGGGACATGATGGAAAATGTAAACGGAATGAAGAAACCTAATCCCCAAAGTTGAATTAGGAAATTCATCTTTGAGTTAGGGTTAAGAGGTAGAGAGTTACAACAGATAGGAAAAGATAATAAATCTTTGAAATTTGATTGAGATTCCTAGAGAAATGGTTACGAATGAAGTATATCTTTAAATATAATAATTAACTTGTTTAAATAGTAAACAAGGTGCCAAACAAGCGACTCAACTACAACTTTGTGTAGTAGCACGTGTGAGTAGTTACATGAGTTAAAATTACAAAATCAAACCTAACGACTAGAGCTGACAAAATGGGTTGACCCGTAAAACGTAATGCGCAGGCCTTAAAAATAAATTCAAAGTTAATAATTAAAAAAACCAAATAACAAAAAAGCTCTAAAAATAGGCTAAGTATGGGCTGGCCCGAGTCCTTTTAAAAAATTAGTACTATTTATTAGTTAATCTAGCAATATGAGAAATACTATTTATTACTTGGTGTCTTTACAAATAGGTTTTTTCAAGAAATCTTGTTGATTTTATAGCATTTGTGTGTTAGTATTTTTAGTAACTTACTAACTGATGTTTTATTCATTTTAATTTTCAATTATAATACAAAAACAAACATATTTTTTACAAGAAAAGTTATTGATTTTATAGCATTGTTTGTCTAACAACAGTTAATTAATTTCAATAACACAAGATTTTTTACGAATGTAGTTTTAGACAAATTCTACTAAGTTGGTTCAGTTATTTTAATTCAATTTTCTATAAGTCATTTTTAATAATATTTTTTTAAGAAAACATAGGCCACCTGATCAAGCCCGCAATCCATTAAGGGCCTGGCTAGGGCCTTTAATTTCTAGGCACAAATATATACGGGCCTTTTTGGCCCAGCCCTAAGTAGCCCGCAACCCGATAAGTCCTAGTCTGTTTAAGGCCACCCGCCCGAATTGTTAGCTATACTGACAACCCTTTACTCGAATCTACAACACCTTGCAGAATGCTTAGGGATCCCAATAAATCAAAACATGTGGTGGAAAAATCCTCACTCTGTCATGAGATAACTCGCGTTGTGCTTAGGGAATAGGTCTAAAGGTCATGTTAATCTCAGCAATACCTCGAGCACTTACGCGATAATGCATAAAATGCCTAGTGGTCAAGGTGGCTCTGCTTTGTGGATCAAGAAAACATGTAATCTGTGGCATGATAGCTTGCATCTTCTTATGTTACCAATCTTGTTGCTCATGTAATCTTGGTGAGTCCTTGCCCATTTGCATGACATCTCTAGATCCTTCAACACGAATCTGACCTTAGGCCCTCTACTGAGCGACTAGTTGCATGGATGCACGATAGTTCACTCAACAAGGCTTCAACCTTATTTTATTTCCTTAATTCCTTTTTCTAAAATTTAAAAATAATTAGATTAAATGAAATATATAAATTATTATAACTATCACATAAAATATTGTTAGGTCAAAATAATTCTAAATAAAATTACTTAAAAGCTTGTTAAATTAACATAAAACTATGGTTAAATATGAGTCTTCTAGGGACTTGTCACATCCTCAAACATAAAGTATTGTTTGTCCCCAAACAATTGATCAAAGAATGATTTGTAGAAGTCTAAAGAATGAACGATATAAACTATTGTTTGTCCCCAAACAATTGATCAAAGAATGATTTGTAGAAGTCTAAAGAATGAACGAGCTTAATTTACAAATTAATTACAATAAGCAACATACATAGATTCCAAAAATATTACTTGATACATACTTCCTTCATTCCAAGTAAATTACTTGATAGATACTTCCTCTTAGCGCTCAAATGTTTAAGTGTTTCACTTTTTTTAGGTGTTTCAAGTAGACACTCACCATCTAATAATTGAACAAGTTACCATAGGCTTGCAAAAAATCTAAGTTAAATATTTAAATAAATGCAATCATAATTAGTAAGGACTTTATTGTCTTGTAATAGGGCTTGATTTTGGGTTTTCTTTGTTTTTATGGAATAATTAAGGTGAAGGAGTTGAAATTATCGCTTTGCCTTAGGTTAGAAAACATTTTCCCTTTTTCTTACTTCCATTTTTTCTTTAGACCTATTTTTGATACCTTATCTCCTATCTTTTGTTTCTTTTTCTGTTCTTAAGCTTTGCTAAAATTTTCTAGAGATTTTCTTGTTTTTCTCTTTCTTTTCTTATAATATTTGACCATTTCCTTTTCCTTTTTTGAATTTTTATTTTCCAAAGTTAAGATGGATGTTCTCAAACTCTTTTTCTTTGTCAAACTCTTTTTCTAAAGCAAGGGTGAACTTCCACAAACTTAATTTCTTATATTATTTCCAACCTTAGAACACAACCATCACTCAAACTAATGTCACCTATTGTGGCACCCTAATTCCCTGGATCTGACTCCTAATGTAAACACTTTAATCAATAAAAATACAGATAAATTTTTTTGTGTTTTTAAAGTCCACAACCAGCAATCTACATCAAGATTTAAACCATGAAAAATTGGAGGCTACGATTTTAAAAGAAATGGATCGAAGAAAAGAGTCCTTAAACGTATACGTGGAAAATAAATGTACAGTGGAAGAAAAAATTATGTATACAGGGCATCATCTCTCCCCATATATGAGGATATGAGAAGAGATCCAAAACAATAAGGAAAAACCAAGAATTTCAATCCTGATGGTCTCACTTAAGTGAGAATTTTCTCGCTTGAGCAAGACCTCATCACTCGCTTAAGCAAGCAAAGACTCACCTGAACGAGCAGGATACGGAATCAGACCCCCATATTTTTGCTTGAGCAAAACACCTCTCGCTTAAGCGAAAATATCATAGAACAAACCTCTCATTTTCACTTAAGCGAGGCATTTCTCGCTTGAGCAAACAACGAGCGAACCAACTTCTCTGACTCTCGCTTGAGCGAGAAGAATCTCGCCTAAGTGAAAATAATCCAAAGAGTACAACACTGATGCATCACACTCTCGTTTAAGCAAAATTTATCTCGCTTGAGCGAGATTCTCAGATTTTAGAATCTGAACACCTTCACATATTACTTTTGATTCCAAATTCATGCCATTCACATTAATGTTTGCCCAAACATCAGGTGCCATACACACAAACACCATATCATATAATTTAACATAATTAGGCATAAGAAAATATCATTCATCATCCTTACCATAACCATGTTCATTAAGGTTCATGCCATCAAGATGGCAATTCTAATCCTAATACTTACATCGTGCATCATTGTTTACAAAATAAATGGCCATAACTTAATTCTCCAAAAAGAATAGGGTACTGTTTATAAAATCAAATAAGTTATATTCACAATGTTATAAACAAAAGCATCAATCATATACATCAACCCAAAATTTCATCATTTTTCGGCCAAGGCATTCGTTTACAACTATTTTACCTTTATCCAAAATACTACAATTTCCAAACATCTCATCCCATGATAATCCCGCATCACATTGCTTAAAAGAGACAACATGGGATAATGAGTTATCATATTCGAAATGACAAAAATAAAATAATTGTGATCATGTGTATATGCATACAAATCATCATGTGCTTTACAACACAAGCACTAAAATGCATTCCAAATAATCATCCTATAGTCATAGACATACATAGCCAACATATACACATTCATAATCAATCATTTCTCCATACCACCCAATGTGGATTAGGACAATTCACCATAAGTCTTATTATAGAGTTTTCATCATTATTAATCGTCTTGTCTTAGGTTTTCACTTTTCCATCAATCATCACCAATTCAATATTCTTATTCTAACATATCTCTAGGCTATATGCAAATGCTTTTAGACTAATGCATATGCATAACAGATATATTTAACAATTTGTGGATCCAATTATGGGAAAATAAACATTAATGTGGTTCAAGCATAGGTATACAACCATGCTCCTACTACAGTAGTAAAATGTGTATAACAAAATCTCAATTTTACTGATACCAAACCACATCGCCCATCATGCAACACTAGTCATTTTCACCATGACCGTGGTAAAGAACATCAACATAAAAATGGTATTGCGGGCTAACCATGAACCTTGTCATGGAAGCTGTGATCCAACAGGACCACCAGGAACACATGCTCTTTAAAGAGTTACCCCCTACTGAGTCAACTATATGCAATCCCCCGTGATTAAGCATAGCCAACTTCGTGATTCCATCACTGACTCACTAGGGTAAACAAATTCTCTTGCATAGAACTGCCCTCCTACTGGGCCAACTAGAGGAACCCCTAACGTTCCACACTGATAGTTATGCAGATATGCCATGGATGCAATGCAGATGCGAAACATATGCAATCTTACACTATGGATCTTAACATGCCATGTAACATCCCAAGTATTTAATAATTAGGAAAATTAATAAAAATATATTTAGACTTAAAATAATAATAAGAGGATAGGAAGCAAATAAATGAGTTTGAATGGCTCCAGCGTTCTTCAGGCCGAAGAGCATGATAGTGTAACAGAACACATTGCGATCATTGACAAAAGTTGTCTTCTCCTGATCCTCCTCCCACATCAGAATTTGGTTGTACCCTGAATAAACATCCATGAAGGACAGGTACTGGTAACCAGATGAATCGTCCACCATACGATCGATGTTTGAGAGAGGATATGGATCCTTTGGGCAACAACGGTTTGAGTCTACATAATCAGTGCACATCCTCCATTTACCATTGGCCTTTTGCACCATCACCATGTTGGATAGCCACGAGGAATATCGGATTTCCCTAATGAATCCGGCCTTCAGCAATTCCTCTGTCTACTTACAAGCCCCAACCTTCTCTTCTTTCGGGTCACCGACATCGTCTCTAGATAGACGGATAGCTTATGACAGTAAAAATCAAGGTTCATCCCAGGCATGTCAGCTGCTGTCCACGTGAAAAGGTCTTTGAACTCGTACAGGAGTGTAAGCAGGCGTTGCTCCATCACAACTTCTAATTTATCATTGATGTGCATGATCTTCTCTGAGGAATCCCCCAGAACAGCGTCCCTAGAGCCACCTTCTGGTGTAGGCTTCGAAGGGTTGAGCGGATCAATCTTCAGCTCTGCCCTGGGGTCAAGATCAATCAAGCTAACTGACCCCACCACGGCTCCTCCATCATTCAATTTCCTCTTTTTGTTGAACACCTCCAACTTCACCATATTAAGGCCAGGTTGTAGCAGTACCTGGCCATCTTTTAATCACCTCGGAGAGAGGACACCTTGTTATCCTTATCGATGAACTTGATAAGAAGGTGAGGCGTAGAAACAATTGCTTCCATAACGTTCAACATGGGGCGACCTATGGTGCCGTTATACGGTGATTCCACATCAATCCCCAGCACCCTGGACTTCACAGTCCTAGCTTCGGGCTCGCCCTCGAAAGACACTAGAGTGTCAAGATAGCCTTTCGTAAGCTGCTTCACTCTGTTGAAAGTTGTGAGTTCCTGCGTGTAAGGCTGCAAATTAGAGTCATTAAAACCCATTTTTTTAAAAACAGCTATAAAAAATAATGTTACGGGAACTTCCCTGATCCACAAGGATTCTCTTGACGTCCTTGTTTGCGATAACAGCTACGATGACCACAACATCATCTCCTCCAAGTATGGTCGGGCCAAAATCATCATCGAAAAAAGAAATCAATGGCACAACCACACCATCTTTGAATGGATGGTTGTCCCTAGGCTTTCCTTGCACTGAGAGAATCGTGTGGTGATGATTCTTCCTTGCGATGATCGAGGCTCCGCCTCCAGCGAACCCTATGGTAATCATGTCAATCACTTCACGTCAGCCTCGTTGTTGTTGTTGGGGCATGTCGTCCTAATGAACAGTCTCACTAATGATCACACCCTTCTATTTTTTGGCGGTGGTAAATCTTTTGGCCGAAGCACAGTTATTATCGCCCTCATCGTCGCGATCCCGACCCCGCTTCTCCATCTAGTCTGGCTCATCCAAGGACTTCTCTTGGAAGAGATATTTCTTTAGCTTTCCCTCTCGGATGAGGGTCTCCATAGCGTTCCTCAGGGCCTTACACTCATCTGTCGCGTGACCCACCTGCTCATGGAAGTCACAATACTTATGCGGGTTTTCAGGCCTTTTCAACGGGGTCGGCCTCCTTATACCATACACGCTCAGCGTGGGCCATCTGACCTCTCTCAAAATTTGAGAAGTCTTGGCATTCATAGGGGCATAGTTGTTGAAGGCCGATACACATATTTCTTGATGATGGGGTTGAGGGCTCTTAAACATGTCCCTCTGGAAAGGTTTCTCCGGCCTCTGCCTTTCCCTTTCTCTCCTTGGCTGGGACACCAGAGCTGGTGGCCTGACCCTCACCACCTTGGCTTCCAAATACATCTTAATTCCCACATATTTAGAAGCCTTTCTCTGAAATTCCTCGAACGATGTCGGAGGGCTTTTCGCCAGAGACAAAGCAAAAGCTGAGTTGGGCTACAGCGCCTCGATGACGATGTGCAACTGGATGGCCTCAATGAGATCAGGAACCATAGCTGCCTCCTGATACAATCTTCTTAAAAACTCCTTAATAGTTTCTGTTTCTCCTTGCCTAATCTAGGCGAGGGTATGAGATATCCTGGGAACATACCTAGAAATAATGAAGTGATCACTAAAAACTGTTGCCATTTCCTCCCAGGATTCTATAGAACCCGAGGGGAGCCTTTTGAACCAACTGAGGGTCTCTCCAACCAACATGTGGAGGAACATCCTGCACATGACATCTTCTTCAGCCCCCAAGAACATGGCCTCATAAGTATAAGCATCCAAATACTTAGTGGGATCCGTCTCTCCTGTGTACTTTCTAATGGAGAGGGGCTGGGTCGTTTGCAAATGCCTTGGGATAGGCACATTCATCAACCTTTGTGAAAATACGATGTTAAGTCTATATGCCCCCGGAGTTATGGCCACTGGTTCCTTCCTCCTACCACTGACTCTCTTACTAGAGTTCTGGGTTTGCTCCCTCTCTTCGTATGTAGAAATCTTTGAATATTGGAGAGTTGTGGACTTCTCTCTCCCAGTAATGTGATGAGTCTCCTCATCCTAAGACACCACTTTCTCTTCCACCTGTCTCCTTTCCCCTTTTAACTTAGCAAGCTCCTCCCTGAGCTGTCTTATAACCTCATCACAAGGGTCTGGAGTTCCAACAGGTATCATCCTTCATGAGCTCCCTACAGGGGACTCAAAGGCCAGACGCCTCCCAACTTGATGCTCCTGGGCAGTGACATCCTCAACATGCCCCTCTTGAAAGTTCCTGCCATCGCCTTCCATCACAGGCTACTAAGCTTCTGTGAAAAGTGGAAATAACTTTATCGAGTCCCACTGGGCGTGCCAATGAACTGGTCTGATCTGGGGTGTAATATCCGATGTGGGACCAACCTCAATAATCGACTACAAAAAGTAATTTTACACTGGTACAGTGGGTATCTGATGTCTCAGTGGGAGATACCAATCTTGCAGTCTTGGAGATCCTCAACACCAAGCTTTTGCGTTGAGTGGGGGCGAAAAGTGGTGCCACCTGTAAAGATTCTCTGACGCTCAAGTCAACAACCAGTATAGGGATCCAAGTTTTTAGAACTCGAGCAATGCAACAGTATATAGAGAATAAGAACAACCTAACCTTTTTTCATATGAAGATCGACTATTTATAGGTGAGCATAGAGAATGAATCATCAAATGCGGGTGGATTCAGGGGACAAATAGTACACTGTACAGTGTATGATTCTGACGCACAACACAGGGGAAGCTGCGTCTCCTACGAACGCCCCCTGGCAGTTGTACCTTGTACCTTCTGTTGGGTGACATGGATGCTTTCTAGTGTGAGAGATGTTAACCTAGACATACCAGTATAGGGAGTGCGCCTAATACGGGGTTTACAGTCCAGAGGTATACTAGTAGTGTCGGTAGCATAATGAGGATGGATGAAATTACGTCCTTGTCCTGGTACCGATATCGAGACCGGATCAGAAGATATGATAGACACCAAAATATATATAAAGTTAAAATAAAACACTTTACAATAATAACAATACAAATAATTATTTATTCAGTTACTATTCAAATTTATAAAAATCTTTAGGTCAATAACATTAACGTATCTACAACTAATCAATCATTTTAAATAATTATTCATCAATAAATTTTAAAATACAGCCCCCTTATATTAATCTTAATAATAAATAATAAATTTAATATGTTATCTTCTAGCCTATACAAAATTTCCTTATAAGATTGATATAATGTTTCTTTCTTTATTTTAGTTTGATGAACCATAAATTTGTATCAACTCAAATAAATCAAAGACGATATAATTGGATATTTATAAAGTTAAAATAAAACACTTAACATTAATATCAATACAACTAGTTAGCATTTTTTTAAAAATATCCAGACATATCTTTAGAAATACATTTGTTTATGTTAATCTTAATAATAAATTTCAAATATTATCTAATTATTTGGATCCATATTATCTAAGAGAGGATCGAATTATATATATATATATATAAAGTTAAAATTAAATACTTTACAATAACATCAGTACAGATAATTAAATATTTTAAAAACTCATTCATTGACATGTGACTTTAAAAATATGTATATTCTTATTCTAATATTAATAATATATAATAAATTTAATATGGTCCTTACTAGCCTATAAAAAAATCAATGATATAGAGCAAATAAACATTTATAATTGGATAAATCTAATTTAGAATAAAAAATTGTATTTTATTTCTTTGTTTGATTTGGCTAAAATGAAAAATAGATTTTTTTAAATAATCAATATTTTGCTATAATTATTCATTCATGAATTTTAAAATACAAGTACCGTTATTTCAATCTTAATAGTAAATAATAAATAATAAATTTAAATTGGTCCCTAATAGCTTAAAAATCAGGGGGAAACATTAAGAATGTTTTGAATAAGGCAGACTTAAAGGATACAATACTCATTGGGTGGATGAAGGCAAACAAATTGCACCCCCGAGGCAAGAACACTGACATATACTGATTTTCCTACACAATTTTTCTAGAAACAAAATTATGGAATTTAGTTGCCGAGGAAACAGGGGTATGCTATTGGGAGGATATCCGATGTTCCACCCAGCGTTGGAGAACAATACTATCTCCGTTTATTATTAAATGTACAAAAGGGTGTAGGGACTTTGTATAAATTCATACGGTCAATGGCATAACATATGATACCTTCAAATAAGCATGTTATGCACTTGGATTGTTATGGGATGATAAAGAGTTTGTGGATGCTATCAATGAGGTCTCAACATGGGCATATGGCTATTATCTCCTAAAATTGTTTTCAATCTTATTAGTCTCTAACAACATTTGCATGTTGGAGGTAGTTTGGAATAATTGTTGGAGACAGTTGGCTAATGATGTCATTTACAAACAAAGGATATTGCTGGAATGTCATGGTCAGTTTCGTAATTGTATACAATGGATGAATATGATAACATTATTTCATTTTATGTTTACAATTCTAATTTCTCTCTTAATGTTTACAAAAATTCATTTGGGGATGAGGAAATCAAACATCTTTGTCTGGCAGGTATAGAACACATCATGTAAAGCAATGGTAGAAGCCTGAAGGAGTTCCATGGGATGTCGCATCCTTCAAGAAGCTTGGTTGACAACTTATAAAGAACTTAATTTTAACCATGCTGATTTATTGACATCCCTTGAAAGATATCAGTCATGTCTAAATCCATAATAGAATTATGCTTTTGAGGTTATAATGAATGTTGTCAATGAAAATAAAAAGGTTTTTTTCTTCTTTTTATATGGATATAGGGGTACAGGGAAAACATTTGTTTAGAACACGTTATCTCAACAATTAGATCAAAAGGTCAAATTTGCTTAAATGTTGCCTAAAGTATAATTGCTTCCTTTTTATTGCTTGATGGCAGGACTGCAAATTCTATATTCAAAAACCCATTGATTGTTAATGAAGATTCAACCTGTAATATTAAACAGGGATCTATGCATTTGAAGTTAATACAATAAGCAAGACTAATCATTTGGGATGAAACTCCAATAGTAAATAGATTATGCTTTAAGGCTTTGGACAAAACTCTAAAAGACCTTCTCCATTGTTCATCTTCATTTGATCCTACACTACCTTTTGGAGGTAAGATTGTTGTTCTTGGAGGTAACTTTAGACAAATATTGTCTGTTATTTTAGATAAGACATTTGTCTTGCAACAATTAATTCATCTTATCTTTGGTCTTCTTGTCAAGTTTTAAGGTTAACAAGAAACATGCGTCTTGATCAAACAAACCAATGTCAACTTGATACCAAGCAATTCAGTGATTGGCTTCTTAATATAGGTGATGGCCTCATCGAAGATTCAACCGAAGGGGAATCTGAAGTTGAAATTCTAGAGGATATTCTTATACAACAGTCTGATCCAGCTCTTGATGAATTGATTAGCTTTATGTATCCAAGTGTGCTGCAACACCTAAATTTGGGAAATTGGTTGACTGGGGCGTGTGGAATCACACTGTCCTTAAGGGTTTATGTGCCTAAGGCGTGACCCCCCAGGATACAGCAGTCCTTCTGTGCAATACAGGAAGCAGAACTCACAAAAGGTAGATTTTTCGATGTAAACCCAGAACGGAAAGTATCTCTTAAAATAGGCAAGTCAGATATTATTTTTCTAATAAAGGAAAATAAATATAGCGGGAATAAATTGGTCAATTAAATCCCGTTAATGATAAAGACGTTACAGAATAATTAATTTAAACGGGAATTAATTGACACATTTAATTATAGTAACCGCATCAGATATTATTTCCCATTTAAAACGCAAATTGTAACTTCTGATTTTAATAAATGATTAAAAACTTTTGAAATATAAATAAAATTTCTAACAATCCCCCACATATTTCAAAAGTTTTTTTTTTAAAAAAATTAGGTTTACATTATAGTGTAAATGCATCAGATCTGGTGTCTTCTGGACTATGAACCAGACCCTAGACAGATAAACTTAACTTACAGTGAATTGGTGAAGCAAAGCTTCTATGAACCAAAATCACTTTAATGTAAGATAGCGGTCTATCTATCACATTACACTTCTCGACTCTTTTTGCTGTTTTCGCCGTTTTGCGCGAATAGCCTTGCGCGTGCCTGGTGATTCATGAGTGCTCTAGAAATTTCGCCATTTAATTTCATAGGAGCGGCCCCACTCCACACTCACATAGGTGTTTCCATCAAGTGTATAATGCACTTTTATACACCACCCATAAGGGATATGGAAATCATTAAAAGCTTTTAAGCTTAACCATCATTCAGTGCAGTCTAGCACTTCTCACATACACCATAGGAAGAGAAAAATAAAAGAGTGCTAGCAAGACTAACTAAGTGACTTGTTATTACCCATATGAACCTTCTTCATGGGATCTCCAATCACAAAGGTTGGGTTCCCATCACTGTTAGTTACAAATGGCTAAGTCTCATTCCCCTCGGTGTTTGACTCACTAGTTTTTTACTTTGTGAGTCTCAAGATCAAAATAATCTTTGATCCATGATTTGTAGCTACGTTACTTAATTATAATATACATGTACATGTCTCAATATAAATATTGTTATTTGTTTTTGCCTATTGACAATCACAATATCGCTTATTAGCCTTAAAATTTACCAAGTAAAACAATAACTTGGTCTCCATTTTTTAATTTAGATGACTCAAGTCTACTTAAATAAATTCTAAGTGACAACTCCTCTTTTGAGGGAAAAATAAATTCACGTAGGAATTTATTCTCGGAAAAATTATTCATCATTGTATCATTAAAATACAATGGAACACATAATATCAAAATTTATTCATGATAACTCCGTCAAGAATAAAATAAATTCATTTATGAATTTATTCTCGTTTAAATTATTGGATTCTATCAACATCATATTTGCATCACCATATCATTGGTATGGTGGAAATCATTGCATAAAAATCTCATTAAAATTAGATTCAATAATCTTCCAATAATTTAAACACTTCTATTACACAACAAAATCATTTTTTTTAGAAGAACACCATTTATCATAAGGGATCTTATATAACCTTGATGAGAATTTTCTCCAAAATAATAATATATTTTTAAAATATATTATCACACTTCCTTACAATCATATTTGAGCTTAAAATCACATTTATTTCATAACAATCACATATTTAAGCTACTTATTAAATCATATTAAATAACATAACTTATCGTAGCCTATCATGTAGGCATCAAAATAATATTTGAAACACAAATAATATCATAATCATGTCATGTGTTACACATCATCAAGTTTAATTTCACAAATCATTATAGATAGACTCATCATCATCTTTGTCCCTTTTTTTAATTAAACACATTAAATGCATGCATATCACAAATTACAAAAACTCCCATAACAAAAAAATTTTGGCTATCAATTTTCAACGGTTAAAATGCAATAATTTCATTACATTTATATTACAAATTAATAGTAGTAAATATGAACAACACCACTATTCTTTACTTCAACAAAAATTATTATAATTTTTTATTTTCATTAACGCAAGAGTTATAAAGAATATAATTAACTTGACATTTACAAATATGTGCACGACTTTATCATAAAGAATATATGACAAGGCACCACCCATACATCTTGAACAAAATAGTTTCTATTCTCTTTCTTAGGAAATACACACCATAACATATACATGTAGTCCAATATATCCAAATATACCATTAATCTCATTTTTTTTTCATGTGATATCCAAAGTCTTCTCATACTTGCAACATCATACGCAATACTATAAAATAACTCAAAGTTATGTCACCAAAATAGAATTTATTTCATTTGAATAGTCATAAATTCATGTGCTTATAAACATCCATTTAGCATTTCAAACAAATAAATACATAAATGGCAAATTAACATTCATCATCATGTTTTTTTTTTCTAATTGAGTGCTAAGGTAAAGAGAATTCAACACCTTAGAGATAACAAAATGAAATGGCATCCTAGACATATTTAGAATCAAACTCTATAGCAAGATGAGACTTAAAAAAAAACAAGTCTCTTATAAATTTGAGCACAAATTTTTAGCAAAAATAATAACTCAATATTTAGCATATACATATATGTTATGGATCACACATAATATATTCAAATTAAATTTCAACCATAGTTTCAACATCATGATATTCATATATCAAGTAGTTCACCCATTTTTTTTTTAACAATTAATAATACAATTATTAAATATAACAAGGAAAACAAAAATAGATTTCATCATCATCTTAAAAAGGAATAATACATTTTTTTTTATATTCTGTTCATAACAATAATAATTAGTGTAGAAAACACTCATCAATATTAACATTACTATGACTAGAAAGTTACACAAATGTAACAAGTTATGCATATTAAATTGCAATAAAAAGTTATTAGGATTTTAAAAAAATGTATTCATCCCTGTTACTCACGACAACAGGCATACAAATTTAAAGAATTTTCACCAGGTATACAAATTTCAATAAGCCTTATGCAATATATCACCACCACGTTAATGGTCACAATGAAAGAAATAGAGACAAGACCAACATAACATCACAACCATAAAACTAACCAATATACCACTCTTAGTATTTAATATACCAAAGCTCAAATTTTGAGTTTAATACATTTTTTAATTATTTCAAGACGACAAGCGCATCTTTTCTTTATCAACAAGAACACTAAGATATAAATTTTAACAAATATAATGCATCATAATTTTTCAAAATTATTTGCTTTGAAAGTAATTATGTAAATCATCAAATATCATTGATATAACATTTCATCCATTCAAATAGCGCAAGTATATATAACAACTAGTGGACTTTTCCATTTTTTTCAAATATAGCATTCTATTTTAATCATTAATATAGCTTTCACAAAATGGCATACAATTGCATAAAAATATTTTTCTACACTTTTTAATTAGATTAGGACAAGTAACAGTATGCTAAAACAAACTCAACAGACCAATTATCCATTTTTTTTTAAAACCATCAAATTCCAAATCTAAATTAAATGACAAAACTTTAGATGTATTTTCACATGCTAATAAGATATCACACAAATTAAAAACTTAATTTCATAAACTAAATCAACTCAAAATAATTGTAATTATGCTAGAATATACATTAAAATATAAAGTAACATTCCATTTTACTAATACACAATCTCATGTTGAATATTCAGTATTGATCAAAACCAATGATAAGTAAGTTTGGAAAGTTATAATATACTATTATATTAAATTTAAATGAAATCTTATAGCAACCTTTTTTCTTTTGAAACAGGAAATTTATTTAGTTGAAACAAAATTCAATGATCTTTCTATGTATAACTCATATCAAGCACGTATATGTCTCAATTTTTTTTTAAAAAAAAAATTAGTATTACATGGGAATCCATTGAATTTTCTTTTGTAGAATCATAATTTTAAGACAGGACAAGGATATATTATATCACATACAGAACATAGACATACTGCATAAACTAGTACCGCACAATGAAGAATTTTTTTTTAAAAGATTAAAAATGATAACATAATAAACAAAAGCACTCAAAAATCCAAATTCATGAGAAAGGTGAGAAATATTAACCTGTAGAATGTATAAACCCTTAAGATTTTTGGGAAATTGGTTGACTGGGGCGTGTGGAATCACACTGTCCTTAAGGGTTTATGCGCCTAAGGCGTGACCCCTCAGGATACAGCAGTCCTTCTGTGCAATACAGGAAGCAGAACTCACAAAAGGTAGATTTTTCGATGTAAACCCAGAACAGAAAGTATCTCTTAAAATAGGCAAGTCAGATATTATTTTTCTAATAAAGGAAAATAAATATAGCGGGAATAAATTGGTCAATTAAATCCCGTTAATGATAAAGACGTTACAGAATAATTAATTTAAACGGGAATTAATTGACACATTTAATTATAGTAACCGCATCAGATATTATTTCCCATTTAAAACGCAAATCGTAACTTCTGATTTTAATAAATGATTAAAAACTTTTGAAATATAAATAAAATTTCTAACACACCTAAACACAAATGGATATTTCAAAGATAGATCAATCTTAGCTCCTACATTGGATTTTTTCTAAAGTGAATAATTACATCATGGGGAAAATACAAGGACAATAAAAGTCATACCTTAGTTCAAACCCAATTTGTATAGAAGAAAATTGCTTGAATTTTGAATTAGACACTCCAGACGTCCTTAATGCAATAAATTGTTCTGGTCTTCCTCCCCATGAATTGATCCTAAAGATAAGTGTTCCTATGATGTTGTTAAGAAATATAGACCAGTCTAACGGACTATGTAATGGTACAAGGCTGCAAGTCAAACGAATAGGGAATAATGTCCTTCAATGAAAGGTGTTAATAGGGACTAAAATCAGGGACATCGTTCACATTCCAAGAATGAGCATGATACCTTCCTCAAAAACTCTCCCTATTAAATTTCAAAGGAGACAATTTCCCATCATGGTGTCATTTGCAATGACAACAAATAAGTCTCAAGGACAAACTCTTTCAAATGTTGGACTGTATCTACCATAGTCAGTCTTTAAACATGGCCAATTATATGTTGTATTGTCATGAGTGAGATCAAGAAAGGGTCTAAGGATCCTACTTGAAAACCATGATGATATTTCTCTAAACCATACCATTAACGTTGTGTATAAGGAAATATTCTCTAAGTTGTCTTAGGTATATATTTTCTGCATTGTAATTTTGAACTTAACTTATCAATAGTGTTTTTCTAAAAGCATGTATAAAATCTTATAATAATTTTACTTTATTTTAGTTTTCTATCAACATGGAAATCCATCGATCGGGTATCATCCAAGGTATGTTCATATTATCGTCTTTTTTATATGAAAAATAACAATCAATTTTTTTAGTATATGAATGGTTGATGTGAATGTCTTCTTATCATATGATACAAAAGTTTCCTCAAACATTTTCTATAATACAACATCGTGCTTTACCTTTCATTATATTTTCACACATTTCACAATTCAAGTATCACAAATACAAGTACCAGGTACATGACAGGGAAAAATACATTTGGATTGCATTACTCTACCGTTCAAAGGTTAAATCATGAGATCAAACGATATTTGTCCACCAAACATCCTTTTATTAAAGTAGGGAATCATCAAAATGGTTGTAGATTTCCATCACCTATTTAAACAAATTTCAGAATTTCTTCTGACATCTATTTTTGTCTTCCTATCAATGAACTCATAATATAAAATATTTACATGCTTATTTTTCCGTATTAGATAATGTGTAACTTCATGATGTTTTTTTCAAAATTATTTTTTTTATTATATTTTTTTTGTTATCATAATGCCTTATTAATTTTTCATATTCTTTTAATGAATCAAATGTTTTACTAACAGTATATCTAAATTGATTGGTTAACTTAAATATTTCTACAATAACTATTTTCATGTGTGTCGGAAAAATTTACCGTGCAACGTACCGGCTCTAAAACTAGTAATGACATAAAAGACATAATTAAAAAAATATAAAATCAAAAATCAAAAATATATTCTCCCGTTCAACTATTTACTCATTTTTAAAAGACAGCCTCAGGCAGTGTGTTACTTACCTGTGCTGTGTGGCAGCAGAATCCTATAAATACGACAACGGGGTTGCCATGTTTCGATGTTTATTTATTTCTCTTTCGTTCTCTTCTTTCCCTAACCTCAATTGAAACCCATTTCTCTCTTGTCTAAAACCTTAAACCACAACACCAACAAGCGTCGTAACATAACGTGTCTCTTCTCTCCCCCTCCCCGATTCGCCATTAATTTCAACCCTTCAATTCCATTTCTCTGTTTCTTCTCCGTCAAACGGAACCCCCAATTCGGGGAATTAGGGTTTTGGGCCCAATCGATGCATCGGCGTTAGTTAGGGTTTTGCGATGGCGGAAACGGAAGATAGAATGGGGGATTTCAAGCCCTTCTCGGAAGGGTCGTCGTGCTCCCGATCGATCAGCGAGACTGTGAATGGGTCGCACCAATTCACGATAAAGGGTTATTCTTTGGCGAAAGGGATGGGTGCGGGGAAGTACATAATGAGCGACACGTTCAGCGTTGGTGGGTTCGATTGGGCCATCTATTTCTACCCGGATGGGAAGAACCCCGAGGACAATTCCATGTACGTTTCCGTGTTCATTGCACTGGCTAGTGATGGAACTGATGTTAGGGCTCTCTTCAAGTTGACTTTGGTGGATCAGAGTGAGAAGGGTAATGATAAGGTTCATAGCCATTTCGATCGCCCCCTTGAGAGTGGACCTTATACCTTGAAGTATAGAGGCAGCATGTGGTTGGTACCATCATTTCCCTCTTCTTTTTTGAATCAAACACTCTTGGATTATTGCCTTTGTTCAGTGGAATGTTTCTGTGCTTCAAATTTAGGGTCTAGGGTTTTGAATTGAGTGATGCCGATCATGTCTCACAGGTTGACGTGTGGTTTTTGGCTCCACTTAACTTTAGAGTATTATAGTATACGTGCCATTACGGGGTGGAAATGTACTGTTCAAACTAGGCTTCAAGAGGTTTAACCATATAAGGCCGAGTATGAGAGTATGATCTGTTTAAATTGATATACACATATATATAATTTTAGGGCTTCCTCGACCTCTTTAAAAGCCTATTTAAAAGTCTCTTTTGTAGTAAAACTTATTATATAAGGTTATAAATATACATCTAAATAGATCAATAGACATACATTTATATACATATAGTCTGACGAGTTTTAAATTTTAGATTGTTTAATAAGTATATAATCTGAAAATATTATAAAAAAATAAATATAAGAATCTTATAATAAAATTTTAATTATTATATTATATATTTTACTATTTAAATTCAAATAGGTCAGCTGTTAGGCCTAAAAGACTTTTTTTAGTTAAGGAAAGTTTAGATGGGTCAAAATCCTGGGGCTCACCGGGGCATACCTCAAGGCTCAATGAACGCTTATAGAGGTACTTACATAACACCCACCAACAAGGTCTTCACATTGGTGAGACTGAACTTGTGACATTGTAGCCAAGAGGTCTAGAAGGCTCTTTGATTGGCATGAAGTCTAACTCATTTAACAAGTTGCCTCACCTATTACCCCTAGGTGTAGTTATAACTTTTGATTAGTTTAATGGCTGATGAGATTTTAACAACTTCAAAATTTGTCATGCATGTACATATATTTAATCACAATCTCAGTAGTTCCAGCTTAAAAGATAGCCTTGAGTCCTCATAATGCAGTTGCATTAAAATTTAGCAGAGTTATATTGGCCCTTTCAGACCCAAAGAGTAGACATCAAACACAAAGGATATACTTCACCATCTAAAGTTTATTTTTAATTGTATATGAGTTGGAATTACTGACAAGGGAAAAGCTACTTAGTCCCTAAATTCGTTAATGTGTATTTCCAAATTTAATAAGCTTGCTAATCCGACTCCTCCTTTTAGTATCTAGCTTTAATTCTTTTAGAGGACCAATTTCAAACAAATTTCTTAACTAAATTGATGGTGAATAAGACTCTTCATTTACATCTAAATAAAGTTTTTGTAAATTTTGTTATCATTAAATAGCTTTTTAATTTTTTGGGCTAGTGAGTAGAAGGTTGTTATCTCTGGTTTTGGTGTTTTCTGCAATTAATGTTTTGATTGCTCCTTGCAGTGGCAGGCTGTGGTGCCTTAAATTTTTTTCATCATGTTTGGTTTTTTGTCATTATTATCTACATAATTGATAATTGTAAACCTGGAATAATGGCTTATATTGTGTTTTGGTGTTGGAATTGAGTGCTATCTGCTTGGTGTTTGAGAGAGAATAATGTGCATTAGGAGCAATTTTCAAAATTAGTTATTGCAATTTTAGCCATCTATGTTGGCTTGTTATTATTTTCTTTGGAGGGGCGATGGTAGACAGAATGTTGTTGTCTCTGGACCTTGGTGTTTACTGCCATTGATGTTTCTTTGTTTGTGTCAGGGGTTACAAGCGTTTCTTCCGAAGAACACTATTGGAAACTTCAGAGTATCTAAAAGATGATTGCCTTGTTATGCATTGTACTGTTGGTGTTGTCAAAACTCGTTTTGAAGGATCTAAACAGGGTGTTATTGTCCCAAAGTCAGACATGGGCCAAGATTTTAAGGACTTGTTGGAGTCTGAGGTTGGCTGTGACATAGTTTTCAAGGTCAAAAGTGAAAGCTTCAAAGCTCATAAGTTGATTCTTGCTGCCCGATCTCCTGTGTTTAGAGCGCAGTTTTTTGGACTTGTTGGGGATCCTAGCTTAGAGGAAGTATTGGTAGAGGATATTGAACCCTTCATCTTCAAGGTAGTTTTCAACTTCATTCTACTCCCATTTGTGTTATCTGAATTGTGAAATGGTTGAGGGGTGAGCTCATTCTTGCAGCATAATAAATTGTGTTCTTACTTCTTACTCCCATTTTGGATATAAGAACAGTTAAAAGTTAATTATTTTTAATTGATGAGTTTCTGCCTTTCAGGGTCTATCACCTATTTGTGTTTGATTTTATCTATGAATCTATGAAGCGGCCAGTTGGAACTGGGTCTATCTTACTGAAATAGTTTTTTTTATTTTATTTTGGCTAGAAGTAGAACAGAATAAGTTGTTTAATAAACAGATTTGCTTGACTCTTTGAACCACAGCCTTTTTGTATGGACTATGGAAAATGTTTTACGTTAGGAAAATGACTACTCTATTGAGTAGTGACTGCTATTCATGTCAATTATGATCTCATCTCTATCTGATACTTGAAGAATTATGGCTGGTTTTTTCATATATTTTCCATGTAGCCATGCTCTTCATCATGTTATATGCTTGTTGACAATATCTGACTGAAGTACTTATTCTTTCAGATTTTCCTGTTAAGCAGATTGGTTAAGTGAAAATCCTTTCATCTGTTTTTTCCAGGCAATGCTTCTCTTCATTTACTCCGACAAACTTCCTGATATATATGAGGTTATGGATTCAATGCCCATGTGCTCATATACTGTCATGGTGCAGCATCTATTGGCCGCTGCTGATCTTTATAATCTTGATCGGCTAAAACTGTTATGTGAATCAAAATTGTGTGAAGAAATCAATACTGACAATGTGGCCACAACACTTGCCCTGGCAGAGCAACACCACTGTCCACAGCTTAAGGCAATCTGTTTAAAATTTATTGCAAATCCAGCAAACTTGGGAGGTGCGTGTTTTGTTTTAGTATGAATGTAAAAGTTCCTGATTGCTTCAACATAAGATTGTTTTAGCAATTAAAATTAATTATATGTTTTACAGTCTTGATGTTTACTCAACCAAGTTAAATACATTTTCTTGTTTCATAGTCCCTTCAAGTTGATAGGATAGATTTTTGAATGCTATATGCTATATATGCTTAATATCATTATGAATGGTGAGAATGTGTTATAACTTAATTTTGTATCCCCATTTTTATTCCGTTTGTGGTTCTTGGTTTAAATGTACTGGTCAGTGGAAATAATTATTCACTTATTTCTCTTCTTTAGTTTTCCCCACACATTTCCTCTAACTGGGGAAATTCATCAGTTAGAAAAAACCAAACAAATATACTTCATTGTTTGGAAGTTGCATTGAACTGAGAAGTAGCTTGATTCCAACTGCATTTGCCAAGGATAAAAAAAGATCTGGGGATTCTGGTGTATACTTTTTATATTATGAAAGTGTAAATTAGCTGAGATCTAATCCTTGATAGTTTTATGATCTTGCATACACATTGGGTTTCAGTAAGTATTGCAACGGAGCTTCTGGGGATAATAAAGGGATTTGGGACACTAGTGAATTATAGAAGAATCACTGAACCATTGGGTGTGCGGTCCCAGTTTACTAATGAATATGATTTTTCATCTTTGTTTGAAAAATAACATTGTGTGGTTTTTCCCCACATTTTTTTGGAAATAAAGAACATACATCATTGACACTCAGATGCAGATGGCTTGTGTAGGCAATCTTTTCTGAAGGTTCTTGTTTTATGCTGTCTTTCTGATAATAATGTGAAGGGTGTGTTGTGGTTAGTATAATACTGAATTTCTTTCATTATTCATTAATACCAACTCTTACTATCAAAATTAATTGCAACCTGGAAACTTTTGGAATCTCATTCCTTCTTTAAATTTGGCCTTAAACATCATTTTATTTCTGTTAATCTTTTTGAAGAAGATTTCTTCCCAGAAGTTTCATAGTTATGTCTATTTGTAAGTTCGGGTAGAGGGAAGGATGGAGGTTAAGGAACAATTGAAGTAAGGTTAAGTAGATGCCTTATGAAAAACATATGGTTGTGTATATGTGTGTGTACATGCACATAAGATCCAACATTCATAATCAATGTTTTGCATGCACATTTTCCCCTTATTTTTTGTGCATAAACTAACCCTAATCATTGATGTGTTTAGGGTTTACTGCGTTGCTAGTTCAAAATTCAAATAACGAAATTGCTTCTTTTCCTATTCAGTGGCAATGCACATGACTTTAGTATTCAAAGTTTAATTTAATAGCAATTCTCTAAACCTTTGGGGCTGCCTTGTACTCTCTAGTTTGAGAAAGTAATTCTGTTAATTTGCTACTTTAGCGGCTTCTGTCAATTTACACTTCATTTAAACTTGTCCCTTGCTCTCTGCACACACACACGGATGATTTTATCTTCGTTTGGTGTCACTTATCCAGTTGGTGTGCCTTCTTTATAAAGTATCCTTTGACTAAGCAATGCCATTTTATTCTATTCTATTCTATACTATTTTGTTATATATATATATATTATATAATTGATATTGTAAAGATAAAAGGAAATGGTATGTCCAGGATTTTACAATTTGTGTATTGAGTGGTGTAATTCAATTTGTTGTACACATGAAAATTCTACAACTTTATGCTTTTCATTTATCATTTTTTTTCTTTCCATGATGTCTCCTTGTCCAAATGGAGCATTATACATAAGGTAATTCAAAATTCAGTGTGAAATATCAAAGTTTTATGTACAAAGTTGGTGAATTTTGAAAATTTGTTTGAAATTCAATCCAGCATTGAGGTTTTTTCCATTCTCCTTGTTTCTACGTAACAGCACACTTCACTGTTAACTGTGAGTTACTAACTATTTTGATCTGTTAGTTTCTATTTGGAATAAATTTATCAGAAACTTGAGACCTTTCAGGATTTGATGGCATGTCACTTAAATTTTGCTTGCTTCATTCTCTCTGGGAGTTATTTCTTTACTGTTTTTGCCTGTTTAGAACCCTTGAAATTTTGATTTTTTAAGACTAAGTGATGTATTATTATGCCTTGTGCAGCCGTAATGCAGTCCGAAGCTTTTGTGCATTTGAAAGAGAGCTGCCCCTCCATGTTGTTGGAATTGCTAGAGACATTTGCATCAGTGGATGATAATAATTCAGGCCAGACATTGAGCAGAAAGAGAAGTGGCAGTAGCATATATGGTCAAGATTTAGCAGATGGGGCAGCTGCAGAATCAGTTAACCCAAATGGCAGGCGGCTAAGGAGGCGGACATAGGAATAGCTTACAATCTGAATCTGCAACCATTAAAGTGTGATATAGATGACCCCTTAGTTGTGAAATTCCCTGTCAATGAGTGAATTCACCATTTCCATTTCACCTGAGGTCCCTGGGATTATATGTGTGAAGTTTCTGGCCATCCCAACTTGTCTCAAGCGGCAACTTTGGACAGCGTTTTCAATGATAGTTTGACATTAGAACAGTTCTAATGTAGGGTATATCATGTTTGGTGACATTAATAAAAGGTAAATATTTGTTTTTTCAATCGTGCCTTGGAAGAAAACACCTCTTTTTTAAGCCAAAAAAAAATAAAAATAGATGAATGATAGAACTTGTTTATCCTCGAATGCTAGGATTTGGAGTTGAACTTACACACGTGTATGTAGGTCTTCCCTAGCATGTCTAAAATTTTCAGGTCCACCGTGCCTTGTTCTATATAAACAGTCTTGTCATCTGTTTTCTGTAAAGCTTTTTGTGACAACAGCCGTTTGTGGAAGAGAAAAATTATAAAAAATGCTTGCGGATAAGGTACTAAACCCATTTCGAGAATTCGAGCAATATCCTACCTAGAACTCATGAGAAACGTTATTTTACGTTAATTAGTAATTAAGTAACGGTAGTAATTTTAAAACTACAGCTTCTATTCTTGAATTGTAAAGCATTTGTCTTGTAATTTTTCCATGTTGCATGTCGTTTCATGCATGAGAACGGAGGTTTTCAGACAGCATTTTTAGTTTCAAATTTCACGGAACTTCTCTATTCCAAAGGGATTGTTTGGGATCAACCAAACTTTGGTTTCACTAAAAAAAAATAAAGACCTATTGACTGTTTTGAATAACATGAAAATTGATAATAACTATTAAATTGTTTTGTTTTTGTAATTTTTTTTTAAACTAGTTATCAAGGACATTTAGTATTTTCTAATGTGGTGAGGTGCAGTGGAGAGAGAACCTGGGCCAAAGCTTTCGTTGTCTCTCTATTGTGAGCATTCATTAATATTCATGTCGGGCGAAAAAACAACAGGTAAACACTCGATTTTTTTTCCTGTAATTTCTTATTTTTCTGTTAGTACTTCTTGCTAATTGCTTCTAGTTTCTATATTTTTTCAGTACCTAGTAATTTCAAAGCGTGAATAAACTGATCCAATTGTCAATTATATGGGTCTAGTTTTTGCTTCAAAAAAAAAAAAAGAAATAGCTAGCTTGTTAATTACTTGATTTAATTCATTTGTTTGACTACACAAACTTAAAGTAGTTGTACTAATGCATGAATATATTCCTCACTAAAACTTAGGGCAATTGCATTAAATCAGTTTAACAAAATTAGTTGCATTAGAACTCTCTCTACAATAGATTCACACCTATAATTCTGTCTCTGAACTTACGTGAGAGTCAATATGGTAACTTGTGATTTTTGTACGAGGTAGAAAACTCTCATTTTACCATAAGCTTAATTTTAAAAGAAAAATAATAAACATAAGTCACGTTATTTTAAATTTTAAATTTTAAACAAAACCAATTATGCAAAATCATGTTTGTGAATACTGAGTGATCTCTATGATCTGGATGCTTTGTCATTGTCAGCTTGAGCTTGTGGTGGGTCTCAAAGTGAAGCAGTTACCAAAAAGGAGTAAATGATTAGTAGAATTTGACGAGAGAAAGCCCATTAAAAGTTATCAGTAATTTTATTTCTTTTACAGATATACATTATGGAGCTAATTCCATTGAATCCAATATTTCAATCAGACTTTCTCTTTTCTGTCAAAAGCAATATGGCGATTCCGCATGAAAAAATCGATCCATAAATGACATGATTTTCACATCGTAAGATTATATAAAAATCTAGCATAATAAAACTCAATCCTATTAAAGGAAAAATATAAGTTTTTTTAAATAGGTAAAAATTAGTTTTTATTAAAATTGTTAATGAAGTGATTCAAACTACAATTTCTGTCTCCCCTATTCTTCTTTTAAGATTTCTCTTCACAAGTGACGAAAAGCTATATGTTTCATTTTAACCGTTGATTTTCTAATGATGGAAAATCTAGAAGTTAGAATTGATTTTTAGGCTTTATTTAGCCCAATTTATTTTTAACTTTAAAATTACTTTAAGTTAAACTATAAAGACGAGCTTTTAAAAAAAGAAAAAATTGTTTGACACCTTAAAAATTTTCATTTAAAAAGTTGCTTTTAGGTTAAAAGTTGTTGGCTAAATTACTTTCATAAAAACTTTGATTGAGGATTTGAATACAGCCAACATGGTTTTTGTATTATAACTTGCAAAAAAAGGAAAAAGTAAATGAAGTTTATGAAGGTTATCTTTCCCCCCTCACGAATCAAGATTGAGGATGAGATATTGGTAGCAATTAATCCCTATACCTAATTGTCAAGATTTACGCACATTTCTAAGGTTGAAATCCTGAGAGTTTATAGATGAAAGATGAACGATGATGTTGACAGGGTTTTAATTAAATGTATAGAAAATAAAGAGAAAGGAACGGAACCATGTACAACAAGGAATAAGAAAATACTTTAATGTGTTGAGTCTCACATCACTCAGATTGTTCCTCATACTTCAAGACACTTATAAAAAAGTTCCTTATATGTCCATTTTCTAAGTCCCAGATCGCTTTATGAAAGCAATTCTCGGCTTAATGGAATTATTTTATTTATAAAATTTGTGCAAAATGTTGGGTTATCCAAAATTATTATTGCAAAGCTCTTTTAACTCATTTAAAAATGTTAACCTGATTGTGACACTCATTCAGATACATTTTCAATCTAGTTAAAGACTTTTCTTTGTCATACCATATTTTTATTCATTTTGACCCATTTCCTCCCCCCAAATCCGACCATATGCATTCCCTCCTTATAATAACATGCAAAGATTTTCTCAAACAAATACCCAATCCACTCTTTTTTTGTAAGAATTTATCATTATTTTTAATAAGACAATTTTTAAGTTGGAATGTATTTTTTTTTACAAACATACATTTATTAATTATACTCTCTTTTGATACAAATGAAATATGAGAAATTCACTTCTTTTTCCCATTACTATTAAAAGTAATTTTAAAAATGTAATAAAAAATAACTGATAAATTTAATTTTAATAACTAAATTAATTAAAAAGTAAAAAATAAAAAAGCAACAAAAAAATACCTACGTCTTTTAATCAATGTAAATTTACTAAGTTAGGTTGTTTTTTAGCAAAACTCCAAAGTCTTCCTTAATCTATTATGCTTAAATTTTCATTAAATTATAATAATTGAGTGAATGAGTATTAATTCACTTGTTAATAGTATCTAATTTTAATTTTAATTCCTTTTAGCTGGTGTTATATGTGTACTTATTGTTTATCAATGTAGCAAATTATTTGTAGGCAATTGTTACAAAGATGGAGTTGAAAGCCAATGAAAAGGCGAAAAGGAAAGGAAATTGGTGAAAGCATAATGAGCAAGCTACCAAAATCATCAATACAACTCAAACTTGTGTGTTGTAAAATAGATGGGTACACCACCGGCAGTGTTATTAAAATCGGACCGGTGATCAAACCGGTCTAGTTACTGGGTCAATGGGTTAATGGTCGAACCGGTTGACTCATTGGTTGAACCGGTTGACTTAGTTTATTTAAAAAATAAAAAATACTATATATATATATATATATATATTTTAAGTTTTAAGTATTTCATACTCCAAATAAAAATACCTAATGAAAGCAAAGTACCAAATTTCATAAAATAATTTTATTCTCCCAAATTAATCACATTTTTAAAATATAGATACATAGATATATTCATTCAATTGAATAATAAAGAGGCGATTTGTAGTTTGACGTTATTTGCTGGAGAAATGAGAAAAGAAAAGTTTACTTTGCTCTGCTGAATCCTAATTGCCTTTCGTGAAATAAGTTGATAATATAAAAAGAAATAGAAAAGAAAGATTAAAAATTGATAAAAAGAAAGAAAGTTAAAGTGCACCTGCTGTAGCACGTGAAATAGGCATTGATTTTTCAATTTTTTAATTAAGCATTGCGAATTACACAAACCGTCATTTATATGCTATATAAATAAAAAAATAAAAAATAAAAATTTATTAGACCGGTTCAACCACCGGGTCACCGGTTTTTTAGAAAACCGGCCGGTTCAACCCGGGTCACACCGGGTCAACTACATTTCCGATCTGATTGAGGGTTCGGACCGGTTGGGTCACCGATTACCGGTCTGACCGGTCCGACCGGCTGGTCCGAACCGGTTTTTTTAACACTGACCACCGGACATCCAACACCAAGTTAGACTTAGATGAGAGCGTCTCCTATTCTCCCAAGAGAAAGACAAATGAAAAATAGTTATTTACAAACTTTAAGAAAAGGGAACTTCTTACTAAAAGTTCAAGTATAGAAAGTTTCTCACTAGTGACAACCAACAAGTATAATGCATCCCTTGTCAATGCATGGAACTCTAATGTGCTGAACCATAATATGAAGAATTTTGTATTGATTTGCATTTTGAGCTCGCCTTCACACATTGTCATTCACTTTTCAATGCCCAGGTGTTAGAAGAATTAGTGTTGTACATGAACTATCATGCAATTAGACTTCCCATGACCTTCGTTAATCTTGAGCACTTAAATCTCAAGTTTTTTGGAATTGTGTTTACTCTTGAATCCTCAAGTAGCTCAAGATGCTATTTCAAGAGATTCTAGAACAATGTTAATACCGAGAACATGTTTGGGTAATGCTAACTTGCTAAGACAAATCAAAAGAATATTAGATATAGTAATATAAAAACATATTATTTGATTAACAGGGAAAAATGTAGGAACCCATTTGAGTAAACTTGAATTCAAATAATGAAACTTAAAATTTGATTTTCAAGGAGAATGTCTATGTAATTTAAATGGTAAATGGTTGGTAAACTAGAAAATAAGGGGATACACAAAGGTAGGAGAGAACAATGAGGTTAGCAGGGAAGAGAAGAGGAGGGCAAGAGGAGAAGGTAAAGGAGAGAAAGAGAAGGAAGACTCATTTAAGGAAATTTTTAATTTTAGATCTAAAGGATAATTTGACATATACTAATTATGGACCTATTTGAGGACTTTTGGTGACTGTACGTTTTAAATACACCACCTTAGCATGTATGGCGATACATGATAATTTATGTAGAGATTAATGTACCACGAAGCATTTTACAAAGCAGTGTCCCAATGGGAGTAATGACAAGGATAAACTTGATTGATAGAGTAATATGTTAGGGTTTATGAAGTCATTTTCATACTGTAAAGATAAATTTGATTGGTCAAAAATAGGTTAATGACACTTTTGAGATTTTTCCCATCGGTTTTCTTACACGAAAAAGACTAATTGGCAACAATTAAACAATGGTAAGATAACACGGGCATCAAACACTTCTAATGATACAGTACCACACCAAATAACACTATGACAAAAATGATTTATTATATCATTTGTGTAGCATTTTACATGATTGTTTGAATGTTATAGTTTCCTATGGTGTAATAGATGTAGAGTATATAAAACACTTTAGAAATGTTGTAAAAGTTATTTATTATTGCATTTGAAAATGCAAAAGTGTTGTAAAAAGTAAAAATGGAATATTAAAACAACTTTTTCATAACATTTTGTTTAATTGAAGGGCGGCGATGATATAATAGAGTGATCATTTTAAAGCATTTTCTAAGTTGCAAGTGACAATGATGTAATAGAATGATCCTTTCATAACATTTTGTTTCTCAGTATGGAAATGATGTGATAGAATGTTTCTTTTAGATCATTTCCTTAGTTGGTAGGGAATGGTGTAATAGAGTCTAACTATTACAACATTTTAAAAAATGACACAATAGATCATCTCTTTTACCTTTTCGTAAATAATGTAATAAAAAACCTCTTTTATAGCATTTTCTTACATGGTATATTTACGCTCTAATAAGATGACATTTTTAAGTCATTTTTTGTTTCAACATTATATAAATTTACACTAAATTAAAATTTAATTTATTTGTACCCATTATATTTTTGTGATGCACATGTTCAAATTAAAAATATTAATGATGTCATAATATAAACTAAATCATTGATAATGAACTTCAAATAGTACTTGATAGAACATATTGTGTAAATATGACTTGAAAAGAAATTCTTATATTTTAATTTGATAGAATTTTTTGCAAAATTTTGTTTGTTTATTTAACTTTCTCAAAATTTTGAAATACATGTTAAATTTCAATAACCAAGGAAAAAATACGGATATAAACTCAAATATTTGGTTTTCTAATAATGGCATTCTATTTGTAATAGGATAACATATAACTCATAACACAAACTCATGCATATTCATGAAATTGTATAACCAAATGAAAAAAATGCATGTGATAAGTTATAACTACCATCCAAACTTCATCAAGAAAAAAAATGAAAAAAAACATTGAACATCCTTCTAATTGATCGCCATCAATAGAAATATTAATCAATCTCAAATCTAAAAAATTCACAAAATATGTTCACTAACTCAAAAAATAGATTAATGAAGAAAATTATTAATCATATAACAAGCCTAATCTTCTTTCATCTCCTGCAAATGCTCATAAGAGTAAGTATTGCATCTAAAGTGAGGAAAACACTACAAATAAAATATTATACTTAGTCAACTTTATTATAATTAGTTATGAAAGTACTATAAATAAATAGCACATAATATCCTTCCTCAACATACATATTAAATCACATAGTATCCTTCATGAATTTTATATACATTTTAAATGCAAAATAACATTCAACAACTTAAGTGGAATTGTTGTTTCATTCTACAAAATGATCTCCATGAATCTTATCACATAATATCCATAATCTATATTATATTATTTCTTTGAGAGGGACATTAGAAACAAATGAAAAATTATTAAAAGAATATTTTTGCGTATTGCATATATAAATCAATGTATACATAACTCCACAACAAAGCAATTAGCTATGTTTAGTTTAGTTTTTGGAATTTTAAACCCTGTTTGAGGCCGATAAATAGTCATAGCTCTATCAAAATGACATAGATAATTTTTTAGCTTTGACAATAACAACTATGTATACATGCCCTTCCTGGGTAAGAACAGCTCCAATGGAGATAACAGATGCATCTGTTTACACCACAAATGGCTTCGTGAAAATTAAAAGGGCTAAGATAGAAGCAATAGTTATTTTTTGCTTTAAAGTTTGAAATGCCTCTATAGCTTTTATATCCATGTAAACTGTGAATGTCTTAATAAATCGGTGAAAAGAGCGGCAAGAGCGGCGTGATGACGAACGAAACATCGACAAAAGCCGATGAGACCGAGGAACCCACGTAGGGCCGAGAGAGATCGAGGCGGAGGCCAATCTAGAATAACTTGTATCTTGTCTAGGTCTGGAGCAACTTCCTCAAAGGAAATAATATGGCCTAGATAATTCACCTTAGGAGTAGCAAAAATACATTTGGATGATTTAACAAAGAAACTGTGAGTAGCCAACAGGGATAAAACAGAATCTAAGTGATAAACATGATCTACAAGAGATGAACTATAAATTAGGATATCATCAAAGAAAACTAAAACAAAGCGACGTAAAAATGGTTTAAGTAGATCATTCATAACAGCCTGGAAGGTAGAGGGAACATTAGCCAAGCCAAATGGCATGACTAGGAATTCATAGTGGCCTTCCCAAGTATGAAAAGTGGTATTGTGAGTGTCTGAGGGGTGAACCTTGAGTTAATGATAACCCGAACAAAGGTCAAATTTGGAGAAGATTATGGCCGAACCTAATTCCTCTAGTAGTTCATCAATTGTAGGAATAGAAAACTTATCCTTAATAGTGATAGCATTGAGGGCACGATAATCAACACAGAAACGCCAAGAGCCATCCTTTTTTTTATAAAAGGACAGGGGAAGAAAAAGGGCTCTTATTAGGGGTGATGATGTCATCTTGAAGCATCTCTTGGATTAATTAAGACATTGTAGTTTTCTGAAAATAGGGGTAGCGATAGGGTTTAACATTTACTGGGGTCGTGTTAGGGAGAAGAGGAATTTGATGGTCATGTGATCTTGAGGGAGGGAGGCCTTAGGGTTTAACAAAAACAGGGGAGTGGGATAAGATAATGTGAGAGATTGATGGAGGTAAGTTAGCTATAGAAGGGTAAGAAGGGTCTAATGAATCTGAAGGTTATGATGTTGTAGAAGTAGGGAGGAATCTAAGGAGGTGAAAAGAAGCAATGGAATCTGTGTGTAGGAGGTGGCAAAATTGGGAGTAAGTTGAGGGAAACAGTGAAGTGTTAGGTTCTCCTGAGAGGGTGATGGGTTATGAATGGTAAGAGAAGGACATACTAGGGATAGAAAAGTCAGTAGTTATGGGGCTCAATGTTCTTAGTCATTCAATTCTTAGGAAAATATCAGCTCCTTCAATAGGAAGTAAGTAAAAGGAAATTGAGAAGTCATGACCTTGAATGGAAATAAGGACGTGAGGCCAATGGTTAAGACAGGGATGGGGTGGATAAGGGGATGGAATAAGGAATGACAACAGGGCTATTTGTAGAGGCAAGAAAAACTGCAGTCATAGGAGAGAAAGGAACCTGTGAGCTAGTAGAAGGAGACCCTTGATGGAGCGGTTGGATTTGGAGGGAGGCTACCTGCTCCAACAAACCACCCATAAAATTGCTCATAGCGCCATCGTGGGCATCCATAGTCTGTTGCAACGATTGATGTCTGGCATCTTGGGTATGCCTGTAATTATCAAATTGAGTCTGAAAAAGACCTAATTTTTTCAGAAATACCCTGAAGGACTTCTTCAAGATCTTTAGCAGTAGTGGATTTAGAAGGCCAGGAACTGTACCGTGTGTCATCATTAGAGCCAACGTGTCTATGCGTAGGAATGTCAATATAGGTTATCTATTTCATCATTAATCCGTCAAAATACAAGGCATGACGGGTTAACTCGTCAACTTTTAATTAAAATTATGTTTAGTATTTAAAAAAAATGATAAGAGGTTGGTTAATAGTTGGTCTGCTTAAAAATATAAAATAATAAATTAATAAAAATCAATTAAAGTAGTATATCATTGAAATAAAAAATTTGAATATAATTATATTAATAATTCCAACTCACACTAATCAAAGTAATAAATTAACGATAATAAATAAGGACTAAATATTTAAGTTTTCATTAATATTTAATAATAAAAATTTAATATCTATCCAAAATAAATAATCAAACCAACATCAATAATTAAACTAGTCAAGTTCATTTTTCAAAATAGGTGATTAAAGTTATTAAACTACCACTAATATCAAAAATCAAACTAGTAAAGTGCATTCTTTAAAATTTTTTATAAGATATTATTAATATTATATTATTATTTTTTAAAATAAAATATCATATAACTCGTCAGGTCAACTTGCCCCGCCCACCAAAAACTCATAAAAATATAGGGCGGGGCAGACCAATTTTGTACCCACCGCAAAATAAATTTAGTCAACTCGCCCAACACCGTTTTAGACGGATTGGCGAACCAGCCTGTCGGGCTCGACCTGCTTTGACATCCTTATCTCCATGTGTTTTAATTAGGCTGGGCCCAAAGGGATCCAATTGGGTGCTCCTCTTCCACCAATTCAAAACTATGTGGCTACGAGGTTTTATGTGTACAGCATTATCTCTTGTTCTATCTCTTCATACAAGTATTTATTATCACTTCCTCGTCTTTATTATTTCTCTTATATAAATAATTTTCTTGTAAAAAAATAATTATTATTAATTTGATTAAAAAATAAGAATATTTTTTAAGAAAGATTTCATGGAATAATAATAAACATGTTAAAATCAATGGTTGATTCAAATGGTACAAGTTTGATTTTCCTTAAATAAGATCTTGTATTCGAACTTTATGGATAGAAAAAATCTCTGTTAAAAGAGTTAATAACATCATGATATAAATATTTATGACTTAAATAAGATTCTCTTTTAAAAATAATACAAATACATATATTTAAATCAAAAGGATAGTTAACATGTTAGAGTTATAATAGTCCCATCTCTACTTTAGACTTAATGCCTGTTTGGTTTTCCTTCCCAACCTCCATCTAGTTGAGCAAACGTTGTTCCTCTCTGTTCCTGAAATGCGATTGTGTTTGGGTGAGACAAGGTCCTTTGTTCTGTCATCCAACCTCCGTCCTAGCCTCCGTTCTGTGTCCCATTTCTTCGTCCGCGTGAAGGTATCTTTCCCCTCCCTCCACTGAACATGGTTTGGCAAAAGGACCAGTGTACCCCTTCGACCTATCCCCAAAAGCGTAGATCTCGCACAAAACCATGACCTTTACAGGCAACCTTCGATTCTTCGTTGTTTTTAGGTTTGTTGGTTTTTTGTGATGGCTGCTAGATTTCTGTTGTTGTTGGTTTTTTTAGGGTTTAGGATGGGTGTGTGTTGTTGTTGGGTGAGGGTGTGGTGTCGGTAGGAGAGGATGGGGGTTTTAGGTTGGGTGTGATGGCCAGGGGGTATGAGTTCAGGAATGGTGGGGAAAGTGGGGGTGGGGGTTTTGGGTTAAGGGTGGGGGTTGCGAGTTAAGGGTGGGTGGGTTTCGAGTGGAGGCCGAGTGGGGTTCATGGTTGTAAGTGGTGACCTTGGGAAGGGTTTTCGGTTTAGGGGTGGTGGCGTGGTGGGTGGTGGTCGTGTATGGTGGGGAAGGATGGATGATAGTGATGGGTTCTGGTGATGGATGGATGGTGGTGATCATGGGGTGCATGGGTGTACAGAGGGAACTAGGGTGTATCTTAACTAATTTTTTGAATGTACTTGTATGTATTTATGGGTTTTTGTAGTTGAATGTAAGAAAGAAATACAGGTGGAGGTCATTGCATTTGCATACACGTTCCTGCTTACTAATTATTGCCAAATTTGTTCATTGTTATCTTTATAAATAGAGCTTTTTCATGTGATTAGTGTTTTTACAGGGTCAATGGGAGCAAACTTCAGAGAGTTAGAAGCACAAGGAGTTTAAGAGAGAGTTAGAAGCACAAGGAGTTTAAGAGAGTTAACATGCAGTGCTTTCATTCCCTGTTTCTAACTGAGCATTGAGAATGCCTAAGCCACTTAAATAGTAGATCACGAGTTGTACATCATACTGTCACTATACAATGTATTTTCATTTGAAAGTTTGTATAAATTAATTTATAAGTTATCTTTAATTTATTTTAATGATTTGATATTTAAATTATGGCTTAACCCTCCAAGTATTAAAGCTATAAAATAAAAACTTCATCCAAATGTTTATGTAAACATACCATATATATTTAAACCTTTTAACAATTTAACTAATTGTGCCACGTGATGCACTCATTAAAGACACACAAAAGCTATGTGTTCATTCTTAATTTTACCTATTACAACTTTTTATTTGGATTGTATGAGAGTAACCTATTAACTTAAATGATTTAATTCTATCAAACTAGTCATGTCCTTTTATGGAATTTGTGAACTAACCTTCCCCAAACATGCAATAACGAGAAGGATTCTTCAAACAAGAAAAGGATTGATGCTTAGATAAAATACTCAAGATTTTACCATTTAATGTTTTGTTTCTAAATAAATGAAGGTTGTTAGGTTATTTCAACCAAAACAAATTAAAATAATGATTAAAAAGGAACTTCACCAATCTAATAGTTTTTGTTGATTTTGTATTTAAGACATCTAATTTTACACATTAAAAATTTATTTTTAACAGAATTCAATTGAATTGTTCGAACTAAAAATCAAACCTAGATGGACTAAAAATATGTTTTTAATTTATTGGTTAAATGTAGTTTAAAGATAATAAATCAATATTGTATAAACTTCATGGATTGATAACTTGAAGTCTTTTTCATTAAATATATATTTAATATTTTCATTTAAATAAATATATTTATTAAAATATATACAAGTTGTAGATTCTAATTATACATAATATAATCTAATTTGTTAAAAATATATATATATATATATATATATTCTGATATAATATATATTTATATTATATATATACATATTAAATATATTCTTTACTAATACCTATTTTAATAATTTTTTATTAAATCATTTTTTCTCAATCCAATTTCACCCAATTTTTTCTCCAACCAAACACAATCATTACTTTTCAATCCACTTTTACAAAACCTTAATTTTCTAAACTCTATTTATAAAACCTCAGTTATCTCAATTAGATTACATCAATGGTTAACCAAACAGACTCTTTAGAATTGAATAAATAAGCGTTTTGTTGATGTAATACTTCGGTGGGTTCGGTCGTTTGCGGAATTTGATATTGACCCAAAATTTTGTTGCAAGCAAATGAGGAATAGCTAGAAAGTTGGAATTAATTACAAAATAGTCGCATGGGAAATCAATCATTGATATAAACTACTCCTATAGTAGAAAAAGTATAACAAAACAAGGGATTATAGATAAAGCGACAAGAGGTAAATAAATAATGATGAATGATAGACAGCACCCGAATTATTCAATTAACAATATAAATTATATCCCGAAATATTATTGTGTCTTTCATAAATGAGTTATATTTAAGGAACAAATAAATCTTTTATTGAGATATAAAATGATTAGTTTGTTTGATTATGAAAGTGCAAGCTATACACCTTTCTTAACACGGTGTCTGTTAAGAACAAACACATATAAAAGGGGTTGCCATCATAAACGTGATTTTCGCATAGAAAAAAACTGATAGAAAATTTATTATAAATATATTTATTAATTAGGTAAATTATTATTATTAACCTTACTGATGTGATTATTATGTGCGATATTCATTTATTAGTGAAAATTAGACGAAAAAGATTTAACTAAATCATTTTAAAAAGAGAAACTTAACTAAATTTTAAAACAAAAGTTAACTTGAAATTTACTTAAAAGATAAAGGATGGAAATAATAATTTAGTTTCATTAATATTATCAATTTAATTAAAATAAAATGTAGAAATGTCTTTTAAAAAATCCTAACTGCGTATTTAATTTATTTTGTTTGTTGGATTTGGATGTATATTATATTTAGTTAAAATACATTAGGATGGAAACAGATTATGGACCAAGTATCTTAAGTAAGAATTTATGTAAAGACTTGTTTTTAAATGACAGTTCATATTAGAAATTTCATTACAAAACTTAATTTGTTTTATTTTGATATACTAATAAAGTAATTTATTAATATAAATTAAAAATAATTTAAAGAAATTATAAATTATTTTGTTGTTTATAAACTCTTTTAAACTCATCGAATTAATATATTATATACTAAATAACTAAAAACATACACTTTAAATATTTTGAACATGAAACACAATATATAAATATGCACATTAATACACACTATTTAACTAAATTCACTTGTTACTTTGTGAATGGGAGCATGGTGATAATGACATATTTTAATGCTTTCGCAAAACATTCTTACCAAACGGATACTTTATATATAAGAATAATATAGAGATATCTTTAATAAAAAAGAGTAACAAATAGTTTTTTGTTTTCTTTATCAAATTAAAATTTTATACTATATTTTAAATCATTATAAAATATAAGCTCTAATTTTGTATAAAACTCTCTAGGTTTAACGACATTTTTGGTCTATTTAACTTTAATTATATAAAATTTTAGTTTTTAACAGTATTTTCTGAGTCAATTTAATTTCTCTCTTTAAAAAAATAGAAGGAAAGTTGATCAAATCCGTCAAGATTTCATGCCCGAAACTTTCAATTTTACATATTTATTTAACAATTTTAAAATTGAAGTAATTAAATTATTTTGACCTTTTTTCTTTTTAAAAGACATTTAAACTGTTGGAAAATAATTAAAGGAGAAATAAAACAATTAATTACAGCAACTAACACAAATAGGAAAATAACAAATAAAAAGACTAAAGAAAAATAATAGAAAGAAGAATGTCCTCTACCAATAGAATTTATAAATACAATCATGTTCCAAGAATCGAGGACACGTTGGCTTTCTTAATTGCAGCAAAGAAAAAGAAAAAAAATTGAACCAATAAGATTCCCGATGCTGTCTGTTGTAGCAAGATGGTTGTGCGTTTCTATCCCTTGTAAAATGAATCAATTTATGTTTGTTTTTATTTGAAAAAAAATTATTTATTTTTATCTGTTTCTTTAGAATTTTAAAAATTTATTTTTTTTATTATATCCCTATTTAAAGAATAACCAAACACTATTAATATTAATAAATATTTAATTTAAAATAAAGATAAAATAAAAACATAAATATAAAATTGTTGTAACCTAAAAATATTAATTAATTTTTTAATTTGTATAATTTAATCTTAAAATACAAATAGAAAAACGAGTAGACATTAGCCTAATAAATATCCCGATGGAAAAGCTAGCCACGTTCATCACATCGTAACGTGAAAAGGGCATATTATTCTGATCCCAAAATAATACCCAGTCATTAATGTACTTCAATTTTCGAAAACATACTAACGAACCATAATTTGTTTATTTATTTATTTTGATAAATAATAAACCACAATTTATGGAGTAAGAATTCAACTTTATATTCTAGAAGAAAAAATTAGTAACGATAGTATAATAACTATTAAAAGATAAGAATAAGAACAACAATGTTAAAAACTTTAGGATAAAAATGTACAGTAACATTAAGAAATCTTATAACGATTAGAATTAAATTTAAATAATAAAATAACAATTAAAATAAATAAATTTAAATCACAACAAAAAAAATAATTTTTAACAATGTTCACATGATTTAAAATTCAAAACAATTTACCATTATAAATTCAAAATATACAACTACTTAATAGACATGTGGTACCTTCTAAATTTAAATCAGATACTTGATACAAGTGTGCTTCAATATAAAAGGATCCTAGAGGTTAAACATCTTAAGTTTAGTCTCTATGACTAAATTTCAACTTACTATATGTGTGACATGAGTATCATCATGGTTCAATCAATGCTGCACGTTACGACCATGTACAGAAATCTTGTATCATGAGTGTCATTAAAGAGTTAATCTTTATATAGTAGCGAACAAGGTGAACCCTCCAAGAGCGAACTGTAACTTATCGCTCTTTAAATTTTGCATTTAGGTTTATTAAAAGATAAACTTATCCACAAACATCACATGAAAAACACTTGACCATAAAAATGAGATTCAAAAAACTCTTAATGTATAATAAATATCATGTGTTCTTCCAACTCACTTTATCCCAGCTTTGTTTTTACCAGCTGAATTTCATTCATGGGACCATCATTTCTCTAAATAAAGGTGTCCCCTATGGTGACTTAATTTAGAGGCTACAATATTTCCCTTGATGATTTTATAACTTGTTGACATGATAGTTCTTTTGTGAACAGGTCCGTAATATTATGTCTTAACCTAACAAAATCCAAAGAAATTATCCCATGAGAAATCAAATGTCTTATTGATTTATGTCTAACACCTAAATGTCTTCTTTTATTGTTATAATTTTTACTATTAGCCTTTGTTATAACAACTTGATTATCACAATGTAAAGAAATTAGAGGAATGAGCTTAGATAAAAAAAGGAAAAACATTCAAAAGGCTTTTAAGCCACTCAATTTTTGTGGTAGATGCCACCACATGCTAATGTGAACACATATTCGTTTGTTGACTTAGTTTCTTTTAAATGTATGATCCAATTTGTATCACAAACCTTCTAAGACATTAAAAAAATCATCATAACAAGGTACATAAACCTTCCTCGGGGATTTTCTTTCTCTTTTCCGCCTAGTTTCTCATAGTGCCTCTCTTCCCTTGTCCACAATTCTCTCTAGGTATCCTTATCAGATGAGGTGCTCGATTTTGTTCTTGAGCGACCAATATTCTTTCATGCTATGTCCAAAAGTCCTGTGAAACTCAGAATTTCCTCCTATCTGAGCCTTTCGCTTGCTCATCCGGAAGGGGAAGTTTGAGTAACCTAGTGCTTTAAACTTCATACATGATCTTGTCGCGCCTGTTGTTCAGAGGGGTGAATGTGTCATATTTTGGGTTGGGGTAGATCGTTTGTCTCAATTCTTTATTTGGTTGGGGACTTTTCTTTCGTGGCTCTACTTTCGTGATTACTTACTCGGAGTTTCCTACCTGATCAGCTTTTTATTCCTCTATGTTCATATATCGTGCTGCCTTTTGTTTAAAATTGTTCATGTTAAGAAGAAGTTTCTTAGCTAAGGAGTCAGAAAATTTACCTAGGCGTAACCCTGTTTGGATTTTGGATGGCTTATTCATTAAAACGAGTCATGAACTGTTTGAGCGTCTCTCTTCGACCTTGCTTCAAATTGACTAAGCTATGTGAGGTTTGCTGAACTGATTGGCTAGAGGCAAACTAGGTGAGGGATTTTTTTGACAGTTTTACAAAACATAACATACTCAACGGGGAATATGTGAAAGCCAAAGAAAAATGAATTTAGTTAGGGTTGTGGGGAAGTTTCAACATAGTAGGGCGTCAGATGCCCCCACCCCACAGACCAACACGATATCTTTCCAGTGTGCTTTGTCCTCAATTACACACTTCCGAGAACTTCCCAGGAGGTCACCCATCCCAGAATTACTCCAAGTTAAGCACACTTAACTTTGGAGTCCTTATGTAATATGCCACCGAAAAGGTTAATGTATTTGTTGGTATAAGTAGTACAAATTTATTCCTTTAAGTTATCCTTGACTGTATAGTCCCACACCTATACAGTCTTTGGATCCCTTTCATTTGGTATGTATTCGGTTCGTTCATGTGTCCCTCCCACTAGAAGCCTGCCAGAAGCCGCTCCTTGTCTGTGCCTATACACCGGCGATCACTCTCCGCCCTCAACAGTGCCCGAGATGTCACATTCCCCGCTAGAAGCCTGCCAAGAACCGCTCCTTGTAACATCTCATTTTCAACACAAATAGAAAATAGATATTAATATATCTTTAATGAGAAATACTTACTATTAGCTAGTTTATTATTATCATTTTTTTTATGAAATTTTGGTATTTATATTTAATTATTTGTTTTTTAAAACAATAAAATAAAATAATAATAATAAAATAAAAATATTTATGTATCTTGAATGAGAATTTTAAAATGACTTAATTAGTATTCATTGATTAATGAAATTATATTAAGAATTTTAAATATATTTATTATTCATAACTTTTATTTTATGTTTTTATATTTATGTTTTTACATATTTGTGATTTAACTCTTATTAGAATTTTAAAATACAATTTTGAAAGAATTAGACTATGGTTCTTTAGAAGTTTTTGATCGACATAATATTTATGATTTTCTGGAATTTTTTAAAATTTTTGAAATATTTTATTAAAATAATATATTTTAAATAATTTAAATTCATATAAAGTTACTTAAAATTGAAAATATTTACAAGAAAGTAAAGTTAAATTATAAGAAAATTTTTTAAAATCCATTTCAAGTAGTCTTATCTAAAAATTATCGCTTTGAGTAAAATCTTGAATTTTACCAATCGTAAAAATATCGAAAACGTATCAATAAATTTTTATTAACAGAAAATTTTAGATATTGAAAATTTAAACTTTATATTACTTATCATAAAATTAGTGAGAACTGATATAATATCGTTAAATTTTGAAAAGGGTCGATTTTGAATATTTAAAATATACCGAGTGAATTGTTACTATTTGGCTTAATAATTCAGCCGACATTTACTATGCAAAACACTGTGCATGAACAAAAATTTCAAACTTGCACAGTAACCGAAAATGAAAATTTCAAAAATTACACAGTACTTTTATAATAAAATATTCAAATGCATACTGAATTTTTCTGCTATAAAAGTGCTATAGTGGTGGGAGTAAGAGAGATAAATAATTTTTATGGAAGGAAGTTCTGCCAAAATCATAAGGTAAGAACAACTCTCTTTTATACTTTTTAGGTTTATTTTCATATCGTTTTAGAAATCTATTATTATACTGGATATAATATTATTTTAAGTTACTATTATGAAATAGTAAATTACTATGTCAACAGTAAATTACTATTGAGAATAGTGAATTACTATTCAAATAGTAAATTACTATTACGAATAGTAAATTACTATTCAAATAGTAAATTACTATTTACGATTTACTATTTACTGTTACTATTTACGTTTTACTATTTACGGTTACTATTCATATTTTACTATTTATTGTTACTATTCATGTTTTATTATTCACTATTCACTATTCAAAATTTATCATTTCTGTTTTATATAGTAATCTTTATTTTTATCTTATGCCTATACTGAGATAAGTTGGTATTAATATTTCTAGAACTCGGAGGTGCAAAGCAAACTCACTTTTGGTAGCAATTCAAGGTAAGGGGGAGTGACATAGAAATATAAAATGAAAAGACATAAGAATAATGGGAGGAGTCCCCTACTCCTTTTAAATTTAATAATAATAATATTATTTTAAAATAATAACTATTTAACTTAAAATTTATATAAACTTTAAATTGTGTATCTTGTGTAACTTAATCTGAAATACCTATGCAAAGACCTCGATAACCTATGCGAACTGGACTAAACCTATGCAAGGACTTGGACTATTATGACCTGTATGGACTGAACTATACCTATGCGAAGACTGAATTATATATATGGACTTATATAGACTTATGTGTAACACCCCTGTTTTTATTTTTATATTAAAATTTTGAAGGAATTAGATTATGGTTCTTTAGAACTTTTTAATCTATGTATTATTTATGATTTTTTGGAATTTTTAAATTTTTTAATAAAATAATATTTTTTAAATAATTTTAAATTCATATAAGTGACTTAAAATTAAAAATATTTATAAGAAAGTGAATTTAAATTATAAGAAAATTTTCTAAAATCCATTTCAAGTAGACTTATCTAAAAATTATCGGTTTGAGAAAAATTTTGATTTTTTCCAATCGTTAAAAAATTGGAAACGTATCAATAAATTTTTATTAACAAAAAATTTTAGATTTTTAAAATTTAAACTTTATATTACTTATTATAAAATTAGTGAGGACTGATATAATATCGCTGAATTTCAAAAAGGACTGATTTTGAATATTTAAAATATACCGAGTGAAAGGTTACTATTTGGCTTAATAATTCTGCCGACAGTTACTATGCAAAATACTGTGCATGTATAAAATTTTCAAAAGATGCACAGTAACTAAGAATAAAAATTCAAAAAATGCACAGTACTTTTATATTAAAATAATGAAATACATAGTAATTTTTTTCCTATAAATACCGAAGGAATTCTTCTTTAGAATTCACAATTTCAGATTAAGTTTTCTTAATATAGTAGTGCTAGTGAGATAGTGGTGGAAGTGAGAGAGAGAAATAAATTTTTTTGGAAAAATGTTCTGCTAAAATTCTAAGGTACGAATACCTCTCTTTTATATTTTTTAGGGTTATTTTCATATCGTTTTTAGAAATCTATTGTTATACTGGAAATAATATTATTTTAAGTTACTATTCTGCATAGTAAAACACTATTTCAATAGTAAATTACTGTTCAAATAGTAAATTACTATTTACTATTACTATTCATGTTTTACTATTTACCATTACTATTCATGTTTTACTATTTAGCTTTACTATTCAAATAGTAAATTACTATTCATGTTTTACTATTTACCTTTACTATTCATATTTTACTATTTACCATTACTATTCACGATTTACTATTTACCGTTACTATTCATGTTTTGCTATTTACTGTTACTATTCATAATTTACTATTTACCATTACTATTTACCGTTACTATTCATGATTTACTATTCATTATTCAGAATTTACCATTTCTGTTTTAAGTAGTAATCTTAATTTTCATCTTGTAACTATATTAAAATGAAATTGGTATGTTTTAGAACTCAGAGACGAGACGTGTACGGATCTTCAATAACGAATCAGGATACAAGAGGTAAGGGGGAGTGAGATAAGAGTATAATATGAAAAGACATAAAAATAATGGGAGGAGTCCCCTACTCCTTTTAAATTTGATGATATTATTATTTTAAAATATTAACATTTTAACTTAAAATTTTTAATAAATTTTAAATTAAATATCTGATGTAACTAACTCTAACATACCTATGCAAAGACCTATACTTTTATAACATATATGAACTGGACTATAAGAACTGGATTATATGGACTTACATAGACCTATACGAGGAATTGACCGAAAGGACTCAAATTGACTATATTAATAACCATTAGACTTTGAATTATAATATTTATAAATGATGCTTTATTGACTTGATTTTGATTGATATTTAATTGTGATTAATAATATTTGATGTGATTGATGATATTTAGTTATAATTGATAATGCTTGATTTTGATTGATGATTTTATGATGTGGAGTTTGAGCATATAGCGAGCATGACAAAAAGTTAAACTCAGTAAGAATTTTCTTACCTTACTCTTTAAATTTTTACTTTAAATCTTCTCTTCTTAGAAATTATTTTTATTAACTTTATTTTAAATATTTAGAATAAAAAAATAGTATTTATTTTAGAAAGAAGACATTTTATGAAAATTAATTTATAACAAATTGAGATAATTAAATCTTGAATTAAAGAAAAATTTTGTAATTTTAAGTATTTTTGGTTAATGATTTAAAGATTATTCTCTTTTAATAAAATAAAATTTTCAAAAGAAAATTATTTTATTTTTCCAACTTAATAACTAAAGATATTTGGAAATAATTGAGAATTTGATCTTGTTAAGATTCAATTTGAGAAAGATTATGTAAAAGTTTTATATGAAAAACTTTTGAGATATTTAAGGCTTAGAAACTCAATTTCAGTGAGAATTAAAAACTGTACCAAATTTATTTCTGTGGGACAGAAATTCAGAGAATTGAGAAAATGTACAGTTTATTGAAAGGATGTTGTAAACCTTTAAGGTATTTAATAATTGAGTTTCTAACAGCCTTAACCAATTAAATACGCGAGTAGTTCATGCATCATAAATCATTAAAGTGAAACAAAATAATATTGTCTGGGGACGGAATATAGAAACCGAGGATACATTAGAGGAGGCTTAATTACGAGCCTTGGGATGAGAGGGCGTGAAAGGGTGCTTCAGGGGACCTGGGGTAGCTCCCTAGTGTCAGGTACTTTCACAATAAAAACTTTCTCAATCTGACTAGTCTCTAAGTGTTTCCATGTCAGTTGAGCTGTTCATATTATTATTATCCGGACTTATGGAACAGTGTAAACTCCTGGTTGGCCCAGTGCAAATTAAAATTTAAGGGCCCACATATATAGAAAAGTTATGATAAAGATATTGCATAACATTCATGCATTCATAATTGATTGTGTATGTGATTGTGATTGTGATTGATATTATTATATATTAGTTTATGAAAACCCTTTGTTGCTTATGTCTTATTCGAGAATATTATATTCTATTTCTCACTCCTTTCTCCGTGTTTTTGTTTCATATATTTTAAATTGATGGTTCAGAGGGAATGATCGAAGAATCTCGACAGTGAATATAGCACGTTCTAGAAAGGGAGCTCGGTATGAATACCGTGGTCCAATGAATAAATAAAGTTATTAAGTAACTGCTTCTGGGCCATAGAGTTTCCTCTCTTTCTTATAAAGTTTAATATTTATTTTCTTCGGATGAATGTAAAATTACTTTATAAAGTTTTAATAATATTTATGAGGTATTTCAGAAATGATGTATTTAATTTATTCCGATAGTTTCCTTTTAACAATCATTTCTATAGTAAAAGAAATATACGAATTTTTCTAGTATTATTAAGGTATAACAGAGGGTGTTACAAAGTGGTATCAGAGCAGTTAATCCAATAGGCCTGGGAAAAAGGTCTATCTTGCTTTGTCTGTAAACTCTGTATAGGTGATAGAGAATAGAATATTTGACTTGGTAGTAACTGTGATTGATGTGACAAATCTCAGTTACTGTGAAACAGGAAACTAATGGCCGGAAATGATCTTGCTGGAGTTGTAGAACGCTTAATCAATGCAATGGGAGCACGTGAAGGTCAAGGTAATGATGCCTTGAGAAGGTTGGACCTTTTCGAAAAGCGCAATCCACCTTGTTTCAAGGGAGGATATAAACCCTGATGGAGCACAAACCTGGATTCGAGAGATAGAGAAGATCTTTCAAGCATTGCAATGTAATGAAGTTGATAAGGTAGTCTTCGCTACTTATGCCTTATCTGAGGATGCCAAACATTGGTGGGATAGCATGCGTAGACAATTCAAAGTCAACAACATGAAGATCACTTAGGATTATTTCAAGGATATGTTTCTGGAGAAATACTTTCCAGCTGATGTTAAAGAGAAAAGACAATTCGAATTCCTGTCACTGACCAAAGGAAATATGACCGTTGGAGAGTACGCATCCAAGTTTGAAGAGCTATCTCATTTTCATTCTCATTATAATGATGCTACTAACGAAGGTGATCGGTGTGCAAAGTTTGTAAATGGATTGCGGCCAGAAATTAAAGAAGCTATACGAATGCAGGAAATCCGTGAATTTTCTGTGTTGGTAAATCGGTGCAGGATCTTTAAAGAGGATCATAAGGATAGAATGACCAAAAGTCGTGAGCCCATTCACAAGGCGGGAGAAATGAGAAGTGGAGACCTCACCATCACTAAAGAAGAGACTTCAGGAGAAATAAGCCTTACCAAGCGCCATTTCACCGGTTTGGAGCCGCATCTATTCCTAACAGACCCTAAGCTTCAACTGGAAGCTATTACCCGACATCTGTACCAAATTTTAAATGTTTTATCTGTGGAGGACCCCATTTGAAAAGGGATTGTGCTAAAAACACTTATGTTTGCTTTAAGTGTAACAAACCAGGTCATCACATCAAGGATTGCCCAGAGATGAAGAGAGAAAACCCTGAAGGTACGAGTACAAATATAAATACTCAAGGAGGCGTGCACAGTGCAGTCGGAAGGCCGAAGGCAAAAGGAAAGGTTTTTGCAATCACTGGAGAAGAAGCATCTCATTCTGATTCCATGGTGGAAAGTAAGTGTATCATTAATAAGATTCCTTTAACTGTTATGTATGACTCAGGTGCATCACATTCCTTTATTGCCAATGACTGTGTAGAAAAACTAAAATTACCTGTGATAGAACTGCCATTTGACTTATCTGTACATACTCCTGGAAACAATCCCATTGTCACTTCTAAAGCCTATTGGAAATGCCCTATTGTCATAGATGGTAGGGACTTTAAGGCTAATCTTTTCTGTTTACCCTTTTCTGGCTTAGAAGTTATTATTGGGCTAGATTGGTTGTCTGATAATCATGTTCTAATAGATTGTCATAATAAAACCATAATGTTTAAAGAACCAGTGAATTTGAATCCTGAAGATTCGAGATTTCTAACCTCCAACCAAGTGAGTGCCTCTTTAAAAGGAGGGGCTCAAGGATTCATGCTATTGCTTTCAACGAAAGAAGAGAAAGAATCAAAAATCAAAAATCTGCTGGTTGTGTGTGAATTTCCTGACATTTTTCCTAAAGATATCCCTAGTTTACCCCCAGAAAGAGATGTGGAATTTGCCATTGATCTAGTACCTGGAGTTGGACCTATTTCAATTGCACCATACTGAATGTCACCTCTAGAATTAGCAGAGTTGAAGAAACAACTTGAAGAGATGATAGAGAAGCAGTTTATAGGACCCAGTGTATCCCCCTGGGGTACACCAGTGTTATTGGTTAAGAAAAAGGATGGTAGCATGAGGTTGTGTGTAGATTTTCGGCAACTAAACAAGGTGACAATCAAGAACAGATATCCTCTGCCAAGGATTGACGACTTGATTGATCAACTGCTTGGTGTCACGGTGTTCTCCAAAATTGATTTGAGGTCTGGATACCATCAAACAAGGGTGAAAAAGAAGATGTACTGAAAACTGCTTTTAGAATACGCTATGACCATTACGAATATCTAGTAATGCCTTTTGGTGTAACTAATGCACCATCCGTATTCATGGATTACATGAATAGGATTTTTCATCCATATCTAGATAAATTTGTAGTGGTGTTCATTGATGATATATTAGTGTACTCTAAAAGCATAGAAGAACATGTTGAACAGTTGAAGATTGTGTTGGAAATCCTGAAAAAGAAATAACTGTATGCAAAGCTATCGAAGTGTGAATTCTGGTTGGAAGAAGTGAACTTTTTAGGACATGTAATTAGTCAAGGATGAATAGCTGTAGACCCTTCCAAGGTAGAGGCAGTTTTAAAATGGGAGAGACTAACCACAATCACTGAGATTAGAAGTTTCTTGGGCTTGGCTAGATACTATAGGAGATTCATTGAAGGATTTTCAAAGTTAGGATACCCACTGACCAAGTTAACACAGAAATGACAACCTTTTGTATGGACGACACAATGCGAGAATAGTTTCCAAGAGCTGAAAGATCAACTTACTTCTACGCCGGTGTTAGTACTCCCCGATCCACATCGAAGTTTTGAAGTTTACTGTGATGCGTCTAAACAAGGACTAGGAAGTGTACTCATGCAAGACAAGAAGGTTGTAGCCTATGCATCGCGCCAATTAAGGCAACATGAGATTAACTACCCTACCCATGACTTAGAGTTAGCCGCTGTAGTTTTTGACTTAAAGATTTGGAGGCATTATCTATACGGTGCAACATTCGATGTGTTTAGCGATCATAAGAGTCTTGTGAACACCTCTTTTTGTCCGGCCAATTGGTATAGTTCCATCCTTTGGGCACTCTCTGCTGCGCATAGTGCACTTAGAAATTCATAACTCCTTCATACGACCTTCGATTTGCGCAAACCCGGTCTCAAAATTTCTGTAACAGAATTGTCTACGACTTTTGTGAAGACCTTGAAGGCTATATCCTTACCAATTGGTACAGTTTTAATAATCTTCCTAGACTTGTTCCAGTTTCATGACTGCTCTGCACATCGTTAGGAAAAAATTCATATCTCTCTCATATGATACCGAAATGGCTCCATTCTTTTTTCTGTGGCTTCATATCAAATATATCTACAAATTTCATGAAGGGTACCAAAGCTAATTCTCTACCCATTTTGCCTAGTGAATTTATTTTGCATGCAAAGGTATTTTCGTCATAGTCTGGAGCAGTTTTCGTAGATGAGTCATATCTCCCTCGTTTCTTGATGAAAATTTTTGTGCCATATATAAAATTAAAGCTAAGAGAAAGATATATAAACTTCATGAAGGGCACAAAAGCTAATTCTCTACCCATTTTGCCCAGTGAATTTATTTTACATGCAAAGGTATTTTCGTCACAGTATGGAGCAGTTTTCGTAGATGAGTCATATCTCCCTCGTTTCTTGATGAAAATTTTTGTGCCATATATCAAATTAAAGATAAGAGAAAGATCTACAACTTTCATGTTGGACTCTTTTTCAAATTGGGCACGCATCAGCCCTCAAATGCACGAGCAAGTTTGTGATGGTGGGCAAGGCACTAAAGATCATAATGGAGCACTAAGGATCATAATGGAGCACTAAAGCATCATAATGGGGCACTAAAGATCATAATGGAGCACATAAGTTGATAATGGAGCACCATGGACTTGTTAATTGAAGAGTGCAACCTCCATTACAATTAATTATTGCATTGGCTTGCTTTTAGAATGCTATAAATAGGCACCATGAGCATTCATTCAAGACATGAATTGCAAAAGAGAGAATTCATTCTCCATTTTCCCCTTCTCTGTTTTTCTTCTTCACCATTCTTCATTCAAGAAAAAATTCCTTCTTCATTGGTTGCCTTCTCTGTTCTTCTTCTTCTTCAGTTAGTTCTTCATTTCCGGCTCAGCGCGTTTACCACAGATTTCAATTCCAGCACCACTACAACACCGCCACTGTTTCCAACATCCAACTACAACACCGGCTCATAATCCTCCACACCGGTTCCTTTCTGTTCCTTATTTCCTTTATTTTCATCATTTATTTTCCTACCAAATTTCTGCCTGTTGGTTATGGTTTTCTGTGTAGTATAGCTTATATTGTCAATACTTACCCTTTACCCCTAAAAAAAAATAATAAAAAATAAAAAAAATAAAAAAATAAAAATAAAATAATTATAATAATAATAAATAATAAGTAATAAGTTTTGCATATGTTTTATTTTCTAGCCTAAAAATTTCCATTTTTTAAAACAGTGTCGTACGGGAATACCCACGTCTACACCATCTCCTTAGGATCCATACACGTGCGAAGAACTTCATCTTGTATGAGTTCCTCACTTCAATAACTTCCATCATCATGTTCCGAGTCAAAAAAGGTTTTTTTTTCTCTCTTAGAACTACGTAACCCTGATTTCTTGATAATTCAAGAATACGTAGGAGCGGGACTTTAACTCCTGTCGGGCCCATCTTTCTTTTTTTTTATTTCCTCACTTTCATTTTTCTTTCATAAATGTTCTTCTTTTTGGTTGCTTCCGTGAAAATCAATTTAGACGTGACGTCTTGTTGATTTCCCCCTAGTTTTTGCTCAAGCCTCGCCATAATTCATAGGGAAGGGATACTTAGGACGAGACGTCCCGCTTATCTCTTTCCTATCCCTGTTTTTTTATCCGAGAATGTCTAATTTAGGCATGACGCCTTATTAGCATTCTCTTCCCCTCTCTGTCTCATATCGAAGTCGAGTTTAATCCGGATGAAACGTTCCATTGACCTCGCTTCGACATTCTATGTTTGTACAGTTCTCTACTCCATTCTATCATTTTCAAAATAAAAGGGAAGAAACCATGTTTTATTTAAGGCTATTTATATTGTGCTTTCAATCTTGGTACTGTCTTTGACAGGCGATGTAGGGTGCTAATACCTTCCCTACTCGTAATCGACTCCCGAACTTGGATTTCAATTTTTTTTAACCAGTGCTTTACTGAACTTAGTTTTTTCCCAATGTTTTTCCTATGGATAAAAACGTTGGTGGCGACTCCCTGTTTCATTTGACACATCCTCTCTCTTCTCGCCGCGCCGTCGCGATCCAGGTTGCGACAAGTCTCAAGTATTTATTCGACCAAAAGGAGTTAAACATGAGACAATGAAGATGGATGGAATTCTTAAAGGACTACGACTTTGAGTTACAATACCATCCTGGAAAAGTGAACGTAGTAGCTGATGCTTTAAGTCGAAAGTCTCTACATGCGTCCACAATGATGATTAAAGAGCTGGAATTGATAGAGAACTTTAGAGATCTTAACCTAGCAGTAAAGGTTAATGCTAAAAACTACAGATTAGGAGCGTTGCAAGCGACAAGTGAATTCCTGAGGCAAGTCTTAGAGGCTCAACGAGAGGATGAATTCCTGGAAGAGAAGAAAGAAATCTTGAAATAAGGAAAAGAAGTTGAGTTCAATGTAAGAAATGACCAATTGCTAAGGTATAAGGATCGAGTGTGTATCCCTAATCAAGAGGAGTTGAGGAAAGCAATTCTGGAAGAAGGCCACAAAAGTTATATGAGCATTCATCCTGAAGCTACTAAAATGTATCAAGATTTGAAGAAGTTATTTTGGTGTTCTGGAATGAAGAAAACGGTGGCAGAATACGTGGCTGCATGTCTAATTTGCCAGAAGGTTAAAGTGGAACATCAAAAACCCCCTGGAATGCTACAATCAATAAAAATACCAGACTGGAAATGGGATAGCATTACCATGGATTTTGTGACTTCTTTACCCAAAACTCCATTAGGACATGATTCAATATGGGTGATAGTTGATAGACTAACAAAGTCTACCCACTTTATTCCCATTAATATTCGTTACCCTATGGAGAAGCTGGCGAAATTATACATCGAGGAGATTGTGAGATTGCATGGAATTCCTTTAGGTATCATTTTTGATCGAGACCCTCGTTTTACATTACAATTCTGGAAGAGCTTACACAAGGCTTTGGGAACAAGACTACGTCTGAGTTCAGCATATCATCCTCAGACAGATGGACAATCAGAAAGAACAATCCAATCTCTAGAGGACTTGTTACGAGCTTGTGTGTTGGAGCATAAAGGAAGTTGGAATCAATTCTTGCCATATGTGGAGTTCACCTACAACAATAGTTTTCATGCTAGCATTGGCATGGAACCTTTTGAAGCATTATATGGAAGAAAATGTAGGACCCCACTATGTTGGTTTGAGACTGGTGAAAACTTGATGCTAGGACCAGAGTTGTTGCAACAAACCACGAATAAAATCAAAATAGTTCAGGAAAAGATGAAGGCAACACAGAGCAGGCAGAAAAGTTACTATGACAAAAGAAGAAAGCCGCTCAAATTTCAAGAAGGTGATCATGTATTCTTGAAAGTCACACCTAAGACTGGGGTCGGTCGGGCAATGAAATCTTGAAAACTAACTCCTAGATTTATTGGTCCATATCAAATAATTCATAAAGTTAGTCCTCTTGCTTACCAAATAGCATTACCACCTTTTCTTTCTAATATCCATAACGTTTTTCATGTGTCAAACTTACAAAAGTATATATCTGATCCTACACATGTTATTGAACCTGATGTCATACAAGTTAAAGATAATCTTACATATGATGCACCACCTGTCAGAATAAGTGACAGAAGAATAAAAAAGTTAAGAGACAAGACAATTCCGCTTGTAAAGGTCATTTGGAGTGAAACAAGAGGAGAAGATGCTACATGGGAACTAGAAACTGAGATGAAAGAGTCTCATCCTCATTTGTTTTACTGAATAATGTAAATTTCGAGGACGAAATTTTTCTAAGGGGAGTAGAGTTGTAACACCCCTATTTTTATTTTTATATTAAAATTTTGAAGGAATTAGATTATGGTTCTTTAGAACTTTTTAATCTATGTATTATTTATGATTTTTTGGAATTTTTTGGAATTTTTGAATTTTTTTAATAAAATAATATTTTTTAAATAATTTTAAATTCATATAAGTGACTTAAAATTAAAAATATTTATAAGAAAATGAATTTAAATTATAAGAAAATTTTCTAAAATCCATTTCAAGTTGATTTATCTAAAAATTATCGGTTTGAGAAAAATTTTGAGTTTTTCCAATCGTTAAAAAATTGGAAACGTATCAATAAATTTTTATTAATAGAAAATTTTAGATTTTTAAAATTTAAACTTTATATTACTTATTATAAAATTAGTGAGAACTGATATAATATCGCTAAATTTCAAAAAGGACTGATTTTGAATATTTAAAATATACCGAGCGAAAGGTTACTATTTGGCTTAATAATTCTGCCGAAAGTTACTATGCAAAACACTGTGCATGTACGAAATTTTCAAAAGATGCACAGTAACCAGGAATAAAAATTCAAAAAATGCACAGTACTTTTATATTAAAATAATAGAATGCATAGTAATTTTTTTTTATAAATACCAAAGGAAATCTTCTTTAAAATTCACAATTTCAGATTAAGTTTTCTTAATATAGTAGTGCTAGTGAGATAGTGGTGGAAGTGAGAGAGAGAAATAAATTTTTTTGGAAGAAGGTTCTGCTAAAATTCTTAATATAGTAGTACGTAGTAATGCCCTTTGGAGTAACGAACGCCCCTGCCATTTTTATGGACTATATGAATCGGACCTTTCAACCGTACTTGGACCAGTTTGTGGTAGTATTCATTGATGATATTTTGGTATATTCGAGGTCGGACGAGGAGCATGCTCAACATCTTCGACTTGTTTTACAAGTACTTCGGGAGAAGAAGTTGTACGCTAAACTATCTAAGTGTGATTTCTGGGGGAGTAGTGTACAATTCTTGGGGCATATAATTTCCCAAGAGGGAATCTCAGTTGATCCGACAAAAATTGAGGCGGTTATGGCTTGGGAGAGGCCGAAGTCAATAACTGAAATCAGGAGTTTCCTCGGATTAGCTGGATACTATCGACGCTTCATTGAGGGGTTCTCTCGGATAGCACTTCCTCTGACTCGATTAACAAGGAAAGGAAACCCCTTCGTATGGTCGGAAAAGTGTGAATTAAGCTTCCAAACTCTTAAGCGATGTTTAACGACTGCCCCTGTGCTTGCACTGCCCGATGTAACACAGGAATTTGAAGTATATTGTGATGCATCCAAATTTGGATTGGGGTGTGTGTTGATGCAAGCTGATCGGGCAATTGCTTATGCTTCGAGGCAATTGAGGCCACATGAGGAGAATTACCCGACTCATGATCTGGAACTTGCAGCAGTGGTGTACGCACTAAAGATTTGGCGTCATTATCTGTATGGGACTCGCTTTGTAGTATTCAGTGATCACAAGAGTCTAAAGTACTTATTTGATCAAAAGGAGTTAAATATGAGACAGAGGAGATGGGTAGAGTATTTGAAGGATTATGACTTCGATTTGAAGTATCACCTGGGCAAAGCGAATGTTGTGGCAAATGCACTGAGCAGGAAGGTACTGCATGTGGCTTACCTGATGAGTAGAGAACAGGAATTGCTGGAAAGCTTTAGAGATATGAATGTTGGAGTTGTTATGGACACACCAAACCGTATGACAATCGGAATGTTAAAAATCTCCAACGAATTTCTGGAGTCGATGGTAGCTGCACAAAAAGACGATAAAGAGTTACTGAGGCTGATTGATACTCAGACCCAAGGCAAAAATGTGGAGATAACTAGGGGTAACGATGGTATATGGAGATTCAGGAACCTAGTGGTGGTGCCTGCACATGGAGGCTTCAGGCAGGCGGTGCTATCAGAAGCACACAAGAGCTCTTTGAGTATACATCCGGGAGTGACAAAAATGTATCATAACTTAAAAAAGGAATTCTGGTGGCCAAGTATGAAGAAGGCAATAATCGAGTATGTGAAATCCTGTGTGATATGCCAGAAGTGCAAGGTTGAGCACCAACGACCTCCAGGTTTGCTTCGACCTCCAGAAATTCCGATCTGGAAGTGGGAAGGTATCACCATGGACTTCATGTCCGGACTACCCCGCACTCAAACCGGATACAACGCGATTTGGGTGATTGTTGATCGACTAACCAAAAGTGCACATTTCCTGGCAATAAATATGAAGTGGTCGCTAGATCGATTAGCTAAGTTGTACATTGCTGAGGTCGTACGACTGCATGGTGTGCCCTCAAGCATTATCTCCGATCGGGATCCCCGATTCACTTCAAGGTTTTGGGGGAGTTTGCAACAACAACTGGGTACTGAGCTCAAATTGAGCTCAGCCTACCATCCCCAGACCGATGGCCAATCAAAATGGACTATACAGACTCTTGAAGATATGTTAAGAGCATGTGTACTGGAACAGGGCGGATCATGGGATAAATACTTGCCCTTGGTGGAGTTTGCATATAATAACAGTTACCATAGCAGCATTGGGATGGCTCCATACGAAGCTCTTTATGGGCGGAAATGTCGTACTCCATTATGTTGGAATGAGAACGGCGATGCTCTTCATCTGGGGCCTGAGATGATTCAAGAGATGAATGAGCAAATCGCTTTAATCCGAGAAAAGATAAAAATTGCTCAAGATCAGCAAAAGAGCTTTTATGACAATCAGCATAGACCCCTTGAATTCCAAGTGGGTGATTGGGTGTTCCTAAGGATTTCACCGACTAAGGGTGTAGGTCGAATTTTAAAGAGCCAAAAGCTTAATCTGAAGTATATTGGACCATACCAAATACTAGAACGGATTGGTAAAGTCGCTTATCGACTGGATCTTCCCCAATCGTTGACTAACATTCACAACGTGTTCCACGTATCGCAACTTCGAGCTTACATTCCGTGTGATACCATGATTGTACCGAGTGACTCCATTGAAGTGAAGGAGAACTTGACGGTAGAGGCGGTACCGATCGGCATTGAAGAGCATCAAACCAAACGGTTAAGGAACAAGGAGGTACCACTGGTGAAGGTGAAGTGGCAGAATTTACACTGGATAAACTACACTTGGGAGTTAGAATCCGATATGAGGCGAATGTACCTTCATCTTTTCCAATCGGAACACTGATTTCGGGGACGAAATCTCCTTTTAAGGGGGGTGGATGTAACATCCCTGATGTTTTAATGAGAATTATAAGAAATGGGAAATGATTAGTAAATGTTTTAGAAGTTTTATTTAATATTTGTTCTGTCTTAGCCAGAGATAAGAAAGCCGGTGTCGAGATTGGTATCTGAAGCGCGAACAGGCAGAGTTAAAGATCGGGAGTGTAGGAGAAGAGCGGACAGAGTTAGGTGGTCTGGTCCAACCGTTGTGAGGAGAGCGCCTCACACGGGGTCATAGCCCGGATTAACCTCATAATGACTGAAACAACAGATGTAGGTAACCAAGAGGTGAGCACGGATAAGGTATCCGATCTCTCAGGTTGTAGCTCGGATTTCCGAGGTATGAACACTAAGTTAGGACGTCGGGGGCCGATATTCATATTGGGCCTATACGCTTGCGAAGTATTAGAGAATTGTGAATAATTAAACGTTGTGGGAATAAATAAGTGTAATTGATTTGATAACTATGCAATAGTTCAATATAGTAAAATTGATTAAATTTAGTAAGAATACAAATAAAATAAAGGAAAAGACGATCTTGCCCATGAGCTATACATATATATAAGGAGATTCTCTTCCTTCCCTCTTCATTATTTACAAGTTACCTTTGCTGTTGGTCTGTTCCTTCTCTTTCGTTTTTCTCTCCTCTCTTAACACTGATTTGCATGCGCTGGAGAGGGACTCCATTTGTGTCTAAACTTCAATTGAACCCCATTCCTGTGATCGAGGCTTCAAGGTGAGTCTACTGATCCGTTCCAATTGTGATTCCCTTATTCCTTTTATTCTTTGGCTGTCAAGAGCCATGCATGGCTATATTCGTGGCTGTTCTCCACTCCTCCGGTGAGTGTGAGCCCAAATGCAGTCCATGAACTAAGGGCGTTGAAGTGACGAGCTGTACTTTATGATCTGTAGGTAGTAGGCTAAGCAACGGAAGACTAAGTGACGGAGTTGAGACTGCGAAACCAGTGCTCAGAGGAAGGAATCGACACAGAGAACAGATCATCGAAGCGTGGAACCAAAGTAAGGGGGGTGTTCGGGTTATAATTAATTAGAATAGGACTCGCTTCTTATTCAGGTCATTGAGGTAATGTAAACAGGTTAAGGAAAATGTTGTTAAACGTAGTTGTGTGTTTATGCTTGTGCATGTGTGACTGGGTTCACTAGTTAGTGGAAGATCGGGTGTGGTTGAGTTTATCATGTTATGATCTTGTGATATCTAATGTTGAAATGATCAGCGTTATGTGACGTCGGGTTAGCAAGCAGGCTACCCGAGTGATGAGGAGTTGATATTATTATGTGAAAGGTAAACTGTTGAATGATTATGTGGTGTGGGATGGCCGACGGTATATGATAGCCCCTCATTTCCGGCTCCCGTGGGTTTTGTGCCCAGTTGAGCTACCCAGTGGTTAAGTAGGACCCAGTGGTCGAGGTGGAGAGTCAAGCAGGACTCGGTGAACCAAGCAGGGTTCACGGGGTGTCAAGTAGGACCCCCAGCTGAAGGCCAATCCTTTAGTATCCGGATACTAGGAGTCAAATTGTATGAGAGTCAGTTGTGATCGTGATGAATGTGATGGAATTGTGTAGTTGGTTTAATATAGTTACTGTATGTAATACACTATGTTTCGGTATGCTTACTTACAAGTGATGCTTGATGTGTATGTATAAATATGCATGTATATTTGTTAAGTTCCATTCTATTTTAATTACAATGCCAAACACTCACCCTTGCACCTTTTTTTTAGTAACCAGAGTCAGGGAGGGGGAAGGAGCCATGGAGTCGCGCCAAGGGGGAGATCGGTGCCAGGGTCCGAGTGACTTTGAGTGACTCTCTATAGAGATATATATCTGTATATAAGAACTTCTTAGTATTATTATTAGTTGTGTTTAATTAAGACCAGACCGGATGTAAACCTATATTTTAAAATACATATGCTTTCATGGTAGCTATAATGACTCTTGGGTTCACAGGACCATTTTTAGAGTGAAATTTTGGGAGTCCGGTTGCATGTTGTGTATAATCCGATGTGTGAAAGGTATTCGTTCAAGCGAATAGAAACCTCATTTAAGTGAGAGTCCGAAATCTAGCTTAGACGAGTAGGGGTCTCGCTCAAGCGAGAAACCCTGATTTCCCTTTCTCTCATCCGTTGTGTTTAAATTAACTTGCTTTTCTTTTCTAGACCTCATTTAATTAATTTAACTGTGACTGCTGTCACTTGAATAAGTCTGTAAAAATAAATGCTTTTTCACTAAATATCGATTAATTTTCAAGAAAAGGAAAAATTTATCGTAAGAGGTAATTGTTTGAATAAAAATAAATGCAAAAATAACCTAGGATGTTACATAATTTATAACAAATTGAGATAATTAAATCTTGAATTAAAGAAAAATTTTGTAATTTTAAGTATTTTTGGTTAATGATTTAAAGATTATTCTCTTTTAATAAAATAAAATTTTCAAAAGAAAATTATTTTATTTTTCCAACTTAATAACTAAAGATATTTGGAAATGATTGAGAATTTGATCTTGTTAAGATTCAATTTGAGAAAGATTATGTAAAAGTTTTATATGAAAAGCTTTTGAGATATTTAAGGCTTAGAAACTCAATTTCAGTGAGAATTAAAAACTGTACCAAATTTATTTCTGTGGGACAAAAATTTAGAGAATTGAGAAAATGTACAGTTTATTGAAAGGATGTTGTAAACCTTTAAGGTATTTAATAATTGAGTTTCTAAAAGCCTTAACCAATTAAATACGCGAGTAGTTCATGCATCATAAATCATTAAAGTGAAACAAAATGATATTGTCTGGGGACGGATTATAGAAACCAAGGATATATTAGAGGAGGCTTAATTACGAGCCTTGGGATGAGAGGGTGTGAAAGGGTGCTTCAGGGGACCTGGGGTAGCTCCCTAGTGTCAGGTACTTTCACAATAAAAACTTTCTCAATCTGACTAGTCTCTAAGTGTTTCCATGTCAGTTGAGCTGTTCATATTATTATTATCCGGACTTATGAAACAGTGTAAACTCCTGGTTGACCCAGTGCAAATTAAAATTTAAGGGCCTACATATACAGAAAAGTTATGATAAAGATATTGCATAACATTCATGCATTCATAATTGATTGTGTATGTGATTGTGATTGTGATTGATATTATTATTTATTAGTTTGTGAAAACCCTTTGTTGCTTATGTCTTATTCGAGAATATTATATTCTATTTCTCACTCCTTTCTCCGTGTTTTTGTTTCATATATTATAAATTGATGATTCAGAGGGAAGGATCGAAGAATCTCGACAGTGAATATAGCACGTTCTAGAAAGGGAGCTCGGTATGAATACCGTGGTCCAATGAATAAATAAAGTTATTAAGTAACTGCTTCTGGGCCATGGAGTTTCCTCTCTTTCTTATAAAGTTTAATATTTATTTTCTTCGGATGAATGTAAAATTACTTTATAAAGTTTTAATAATATTTATGAGGTATTTCAGAAATGATGTATTTAATTTATTCTGATAGTTTCCTTTTAACAATCATTTCTTTAGTAAAAAAAAATATACGAATTTTTCTAGTATTATTAAGGTGTAACAGAAGGTGTTACACTATGCGAGGAATGGACTATAAAGACTCAACATCAACTCTACTAATTTAAATAACCATTAAAATTTAAATTATATTTATGAGTGATATTTAGTTGATTTGACTTGATTATAATTTACTATATTTGATTTTGATTAATGATATTGTGATTTATAATATTAGACTGTGATTGATGATATGTAATTATGATTGATAATATTTGTGATTAATGATATTGTGATTGATGATATTACAATACTTGATTGTGGTTGATGAATGATAGATGACCTTGTGATATGAAGTTTGAGCATATAGCAAGCATGACGGAAAGTTAAAACTCAGTAAGAATTTTCTTACCTTACTCTTTAAAGTTTTAAGAGAAAGTATTTTATAATTATTTTAGTCTTTTATTTCTTCTTAGAAATTATTTTTATTAACTTTATTTTTAATCTCTAGAATAAAATCTAGTATTAGAAAGAAGCTATTTTATGAAAATTAAAGGTTGAGATAATTAATTCTTGAATTAAAGAAAATTTTTATAGTTTTAAGTATTCTTAGTTAATGATTTTAAAAATTATTTTCTTTTAGTAATAAGAAGTTTAAAGTAAATTATTTTAGTTTTCCCCAATGAAATAACTAAAGGATATTTTGTTATAGTTGAGATTTCTAAACTCAATCTAATTAAGATTCAAATTGAGAAAGATTATGTAAATATGTGAAGTTTTCTAAAAGAAAGTTTTGAAATATTTAAGGCTTGGAAACTCAATTTTGGTGAGATCTGAATTCAGAGACCGTACTAAATTTATTTTTTGTATAACGGAAGTTCAAAGAAGGACTTATGGGAATGTACAGTTTATTGAGATGATTTGTGAACCTTTATGGTATTTAATAATTGAGTTTTTAAAAGTCTTAACCTACTAAATATGTGAGTAGTTCATGCATCATGAATCATTAAAGAGAAATGAGATGTGATGTTGCCTGGGGACGGATTATAGAAACCGATGATACATTAGAAGAGGTTCAAATGTGAACCTTGGGATGAGAGGGTGTGGAAGGGCGCTTCAGGGGACCTGGGGTCGCTCCCTAGTGTTGGGTACTTTCACAATAAAAACCTTCTCAATCTGACTAGTCTCTAAGTGTTTCCATGCCAGTTGAGCCGTTTATATGCCATGAAGGCATTTATGTTATTATCTGAAATTATGGAACAGTGTAAACTCCTGGTTGGCCCAGTGCAAACTAAAACTTTAAGGGCCCACATGCATAAACTGAATGAGATAGTATTAAAAGCATTACATGTCATACATGTGATGGTGATATTCTGTGTGAATGGTTGTGAATGGAAGTACGATTGTTATGCGTATGAAAACCCTACAATTATAATTAATTATGTACGAGATTATGAATGATATTATTTTATTAGATTATGAAAACCCTTATGCTTATGTCTTATCTGTAAAGTATTATATTTTGTTTCTCACTCCTTCTTGTTTGAATCTTGTGTCCAAAATATATGTTATGTGATATATAGCTAGCGGTTCAAGATGGAAGGATATGTAATTACAAAAGGGTAAAGTGGTCTCATCCTCAATCAGATAGATGAATAGATATGACAAGAGTAGGATTCCAAAACTCGATGGTTCAAGGACTAGGAAATGATTGGTCATATTTGTAGTAGAGTTATAATTTAGTTTTATCTTGTCTTATTACAATATCAAGTTAGATAATTGTAACAAGGTAAAGGTTAAACTTTGATAAACTTTCTCATTCGGATATAATACTGTAATGATTTATCACTTATGATTTCTATAAATTATTTTATCATTATGGACAAATATTAAAAGAATATTTTTTTTACTTTCAATATTCAAAAAAAATTAGATGTATATACGTCCTTGTATATGCGAGATAAAGAGTGATAAATATGTATATCTTTCTAAAAGTTTTTTTATATATATATCTCGTGTATATAAGGGGGTGTTACAAAGTGGTATCAGAGCAGTTCAATCCAAATCGGCTTGGGGTATGCTCTTACTAGCCTGTTAGTGTACTCCGATGGTTAAGTTAGTCAAAAGATTTTATGATTGATGGAGGAGGAAATCTTATTATTGGAGTGAATGACAAGAATCAGGTGAAGATAAGTTAGAAAGAAGAAAGAACTAGTTTTTAAGATTGTAAGAAGTATAAGTTAGAACTTTATAGCCTATTACTTGAAAAATTTATTGCAGGGATTTTCAGAGGCTGACCATTCTGAATTCTTTCTTGACATTATTTAAGTATGAGCGTTAATGTATGGTGGAATAATAAGGTAAATTAACTAATGCAGTTTTTTCCTTTTATTCCAAATGTATTGTATGGTGCTTGATTCTTTGATTAATATGTGATAATGAAATATTCAAACATTTGCTTCTTTTATAATATGATATGGGACAACAAGGGAGATAAGACAATAGAAGATCTTTAAAAATATTTTGGCATGAATTTTAGACTGGACTTGTCATGACTTTGACTACTTAGTTATGAATTATTGGGATTGATCACCCCAAATAATTTACACTAAGTAGTGAAAGACATGTCAAATGAAGGATGTTAAGATCAATGAATTTAACCCTAGGTTAATGTGATATATGGAGAAATAGAGATAAACTCAATAAATTCTATTAGGATATTCCTTACTATGTCCTTGAAATTGTAGAGATACTTGTGTGAATTAGAATTCCAATGGGTAGATAATTGTTGTAATCCGAAGTAGTATAACGAATTGTCTAAGATAGAATCATAGTTTTTTTTTTTTACTTTGAGGATATATTTTGAATCTAAAAAAATGTGCGGATGTATGCTTCATGAAAGAAATATGATAATTTGTTCACTAACTTGTTTGGTATAACAAATAATCATATTAGGAATTGTATCTTTGACTATTTGTAGATTCATCTTTTATGACATATAAGATATGTTAATTGTTGTTTGATTTGATGAAGTTTTCCTATATGATGTCTGCGATTGAATAATATATGATGGTTATATATATATATAAATATATGAATTAATGAAACTTTTATGGTTGTGACATCGAATGTAATTAGCCATATATTTTTGAATTTTTTAAGTGATTTATCGTGATAAATATGTCAATAAATGATCGAAAATAAGTATCATAGATCTTTGGGAGATATCGATATTGGTTTAATATTGAGAAATTGTGCCATAAAATATTTTCTTTGTGATTCCTAACAATTTGATACATGTTTATCAAGTTATTTTTTTTAGTCATCAATTTTGTAAAATGAATATACATATACCCTATATAAATAATTGTTATGTAATGATATACTTAAAATAAAGAAATGTGTTAGTAAATCATGGGGAAATAGATATGAACCCTTACTTATTGATTTAGCGTAGTTCCTTTGAAAAGAGTTACATAAATCTTAGCTACCGTAACAAAAATTTAAGTGAGTATTTTTAAGTCAACATAGTGACTTGTGATTAGTGAATTTATCAACTCTATGTAAAGATTGTAGTCAATTATGATGGAATGTGCAATCACTTAGTTAAGGAATATTTAATTCATTATAGAGGACAATAAGAAATTATTACATAGCCTGGATTGTCATGAAGCAAAGAACACAAGGATTTAACTAGATAAACAAGTACAACATGGACTAAGACATATTTATCCTTTCTCACTAGGATAATTTATTATACATGATTACACTAAGGAAAATAAAGTAGAACATCTAATACATCAAAGTTAAACGACAAGTGATTACTTATTAGAGGCCTAAGAGTTTTGACAATACATAAAATGCCTAAACTAGAGAAATCACCATAACAATTATAAGAAGTGAGGCACTCGTTACCACAAACTGTAGTCCATCTCGCTTTCGTTCTTCATCACTTCTAGGAAGGTTGGCCATCGAATAGTATGATAGTACTTGAGAAAAAGATTGAAGAAATTAGATAGAAGAAAGAAACTAGGAAACCTTAAAGTTGTGATAGGAAGTGAGAATGAATTTGAAATTTATAAGCAAGGAAAGGAGAGTGAGCAACGATCATAAACGGCTAATCTAATGGCTAGTCCAACGGCTAGTTGCTAACGGCTAGTTGTCCAGTGATTAATTCTTGACAGTCTATTTTTATATGTTATGAGTAGGAATTTTAATTGATAGATGTTATGAAATGTCTTAATGGATTAAGAAATGTAATTATTGGGGTGTTTAGAGTTAACCATCAATTTATGATGAGTATGGTTGGCAAAATTAAGACAGGTGATATTTTTAAGTTGAGGAGAAAATATATGATACGATTAAAAAAATGTAAGTGACAATATCAAGGAAAGGATACGTAATTGGAAACAAAACTAAAAATATATTTTAGAACAGTTCACTTAGTTTAGCCGTTGTAAGATTTATTAACAATATCTAATTTCGAGGACGAAGTTTCTTTTAGGAGAGTAGAGTTGTAACATCTCATTTTCAACACAAATAGAAAATAGATATTAATATATCTTTAATGAGAAATACTTACTATTAGTTAGTTTATTATTATCATTTTTTAATGAAATTTTGGTATTTATATTTAATTATTTGTTTTTTAAAATAAAATAAAATAATAATAATAATAAAATAAAAATATTTATGTATTTTGAATGAGAATATTAAAATGACTTAATTAGTATTCATTGATTAATGAAATTATATTAAGAATTTTAAATATATTTATTATTCATAACTTTTATTTTATGTTTTTATATTTATGTTTTTACATATTTGTGATTTAACTCTTATTAGAATTTTAGAATAAAATTTTGAAGGAATTAGACTATGGTTCTTTAGAAGTTTTTGATCTACATAATATTTATGATTTTCTGGAAATTTTTAAAATATTTTAATAAAATAATATATTTTAAATAATTTTAAATTCATATAAACTTACTTAAAATTAAAAATATTTACAAGAAAGTGAAGTTAAATTATAAGAAAATTTTCTAAAATCTATTTCAAGTAGACTTATCTAAAAATTATCGGTTTGAGTAAAATCTTGATTTTTACCAATCGTAAAAAAATCGAAAACGTACCAATAAATTTTTATTAACAGAAAATTTTAGATTTTTAAAATTTAAACTTTATATTACTTATCATAAAATTAGTAAGAACTGATATAATATCGCTAAATTTTGAAAAGGGTCGATTTTGAATATTTAAAATATATCGAGTGAATGGTTACTATTTGACTTAATAATTTAGCCGACATTTACTATGCAAAACATTGTGCATGAACGAAAATTATTTTAAGTTACTATTTTGAATAGTAAATTACTATGTTAACAGTAAATTACTATTGAAAATAGTGAATTACTATTCAAATAGTAAATTACTATTACGAATAGTAAATTACTATTCAAATAGTGAATTACTATTTACGTTTTACTATTTACCGTTACTATTTACGTTTTACTATTTATGGTTACTATTCACGTTTTACTATTTATTGTTACTATTCATATTTTACTATTCACTATTCGCTATTCAAAATTTACCATTTCTGTTTTATATAGTAATCTTTATTTTTATCTTATGCCTATAATGAGATAAGTTGGTATTAATATTTCTAGAACTCGGAGGTACAAACCGAACTCACTTTTGGTAGCAATTCAAGGTAAGGGGGAGTGAGATAGAAATATAATATGAAAAGACATAAGAATAATAGGAGGAGTCCCCTACTCTTTTTAAATTTAATAATAATATTATTATTTTAAAATAATAACTATTTAACTTAAAATTTATATAAACTTTAAATTATGTATCTTGTGTAACTTAATCTGAAATACTTATGTAAAGACCTGAATAACCTATGCGAACTGGACTAAACCTATGTAAGGACTTGGACTATTATGACCTGTATGGACTAAACTATACCTATTGGGAGACTGGATTATATATATGGACTTATATAGACCTGTGCGAGGAATAGACTATAAGGACTCAAAATCAACTCTACTAATTTAAATAACCATTAAAATTTATATTATATTTATGAGTGATATTTAGTTGATTTGACTTGATTATAATTAACTATATTTGATTTGATTAATGATATTATGATTTATAATATTAGACTGTGATTGATGATATGTAATTATGATTGATAATATTTGTGATTGATGATATTGTGATTGATGACATTACAATACTTGATTGTGGTTGATGAATAATTGATGACCTTGTGCTATGAAGTTTGAGCATATAGCAAGCATGACGGAAAGTTAAAACTCAGTAAAAATTTTCTTACCTTACTCTTTAAAGTTTTAAGAGAAAGTATTTTATAATTATTTTAGTCTTTTATTTCTTCTTAGAAATTATTTTCATTAACTTTATTTTTAATCTCTAGAATAAAATCTAGTATTAGAAAGAAGCTATTTTATGAAAATTAAAGGTTGAGATAATTAATTCTTGAATTAAAGAAAATTTTTATAGTTTTAAGTATTCTTAGTTAATGATTTTAAAAATTATTTTCTTTTAGTAATCAGAAGTTTAAAGTAAATTATTTTAGTTTTCCCCAATGAAATAACTAAAGGATATTTTGTTATAGTTGAGATTTCTAAACTCAATCTAATTAAGATTCAAATTGAGAAAGATTATGTAAATATGTGAAGTTTTTTAAAAGAAAGTTTTGAAATATTTAAGGCTTGGAAACTCAATTTTGGTGAGATCTGAATTCAGAGACCGTACTAAATTTATTTTTTGTATAACAGAAATTCAAAGAACGACTTATGGGAATGTACAGTTTATTGAGATGATTTGTGAACCTTTATCATATTTAATAATTGAGTTTTTAAAAGTCTTAACCTACTAAATATGCGAGTAGTTCATGCATCATGAATCATTAAAGAGAAATGAGATGTGATGTTGCCTGGGGACGGATTATAGAAACCGAGGATACATTAGAGGAGGTTCAAATGTGAACCTTGGGATGAGAGGGTGTGTAAGGGTGCTTCAGGGGACCTGGGGTCGCTCCCTAATGTTAGGTACTTTCACAATAAAAACCTTCTCAATCTGACTAGTCTCTAAGTATTTCCATGCCAGTTGAGTTGTTCATATGCCATGAAGGCATTTATGTTATTATCCAAAATTATGGAACAGTGTAAACTCCTGGTGGGCCCAGTGCAAACTAAAACTTTAAGGGCCTACATGCATAAACTGAATGAGATAGTATTAAAAGCATTACATGTCATACATGTGATTGTGATATTCTGTGTAAATGGTTATGAATGAAAGTATGATTGTTATGCGTATAAAAACCTTACAATTATAATTAATTATGTACGAGATTATGAATGATATTATTTTATTAGATTGTGAAAACCCTTATGCTTATGTCTTATCTGTAAAGTATTATATTATGTTTCTCACTCCTTCTTGTTTGAATCTTGTGTCCAAAATATATGTTATGTGATATATAGCTAGGAGTTCAAGATGGAAGGATATGTAATTACAAGAAGGTAAAGTGGTCTCATCCTCAATCAGATAGATGAAGAGATATGACAAGAGTAGGATTCCAAAACTTTCTCATTCGGATATAATACTGTAATGATTTATCACTTATGATTTCTATAAATTATTTTATCATTATGGACAAATATTGAAAGACAATTTTTTTTTTACTTTCAATATTCAAAGGAAATCAGATGTATATACGTCCTTGTATATGCGAGATAAAGAGTGATAAATATGTATATCTTTCTAAAAGTTATATATATATATATATATCTCGTGTATGTAAGGGGGTGTTATACTCCTTGTCCATGCCCATGCACCGACGATCACTCCCTACCCTCAACAGCGCCAGGATGTCACATGCCCACCAGCTTCCGCCTGGTTTGTCCCCGAACTATACCGTACTAGGTGAGGCTAGGCTCTATTACCACTGTAACACCCCGGCCGCTTTTCACGAATGAACGACTCTCACCACAGACCAACGCGATATCTTTCCAGTGTGCTTTGTCCTTAATCACACACTTCCCGAGAACTTTCCAGGAGGTCACCCATTCCAGAATTACTCCAAGTTAAGCACGTTTAACTTTGGAGTTCTTATGTGATAGGCCACCGAAAAGGCTAATGCATTTGTTGGTATAGGTAGTATGAATTTATTCCTTTAAGCTATCCTTGACTGTATAGTCCCATACCTATACAGTCTTTGGATCCCTCTTATTCTTGTATGTATTCGGTTCGTTCATGTGTCTCTCCCACTGGAAGCCTGCCAGGAGCCTCTTCTTGTCCGTGCCTATTCACCGACGATCACTTCCCGCCCTCAACAGTGCCCAGGATGTCACATTCCCCACTGGAAGCCTGCCAGGAGCCGCTTCTTGTCCGTGCCCATGCACCGGCGATCACTCCCCGTCCTCAACAGTGTCAGGATATCATAGTGAACATAGTAGGATGTTCTTCTAGATTGCCTCTCGCGTCATACTTTTCCATCGTAGAGGGTTTGTAGTGCAATGATGTAGGGGATGTCATTATCTTCTCCGTGAATGGGTGAGTAGCGTAGAGGACTAGGGGTTCAGATCTGTCTTCCTTTAGCTTTGTGGCTTGAGTGTTCTGATAACTGGAGATCTCCCTCTCATCTGATCAATGATTTCTCAAGTCTTCATTTTCCTTTCTCAGTTTTTCCACCATGCGCTGGATCATTTTAACGAGGGCCAAACCTCTTCCAACTGATTATCCTTATCTTGGTGTCTTCCTTGGTTCTCTTGGGGTCTCTGTTATCTCTACGGCTTAGATTAATGCGCATGGTCACCATATTTTTCTTCCCTGGAGCCAGTCCTTCTCCCTGTGATGTGGGAACCATTTTATCGAGTCCTATGGTGGGCGCCAAAATGCTCACTTTGAGTTTGTTAAGCTAAAATCCTAGAGAATTACTCTAGAGAAATTAGGGTTTTCACTAAAAAATGTCACTTAGCCTATAAGGAGGCTACAGGGCTTTATTTATACAATGGGAAAATAAGGGCCTTGACTTCGGCCCAACTACTAAGAGATAACAATCATCTACCAAAATCAAGGGGAATGAGAATATCAAAGATATTTTTCCTAAAAGAGAGGAAGAGGGATCTTACGGGCCCTTTCCTGATTCGGGGGGGGGGGAGAACACATGTCTAGTCATAATTCATACTAGAAAAATTATCAATTATAATTATAACTAAATTAATCATTTAACGTGAATTATATCCCCTTTTTAAATGTTAATCGACGTCGAATAATATTTCTAAATTAATTAATACTTCGAACACCCCTTATATCGGTTCCATGCTTTCAATACTTGTTTTCAATTGCAGATACGCCCAATATCTAAAATTTAAAGATTTACAAAAGGGATTAGCATTTAGACCTTCAAAACCAAAAACCGCTTTACCGACATAACCTCAAATATATTTTAACGCTTCCAAAGCTTACCTTGACCAATTTTGCTCTTAGTTTCATGCTCTACTCTGATCAACGTCTTGATGGTGTTTGGTTCGCAACCTTCGGGCACCAAAATAGAAACTCATTAACGACTTAGTAGCACCCACCATACAACAGGACTTCCATTTACAAGCTGAAAATTATAAAATCTCATGGAACCTGAAACCTCACATGATGCATGCATCTCTGGTCTTGAGTAAAACACCTTGAAACTTAAAATTGGAACCACCATGATGCTCACATTGCTTCCACAATCACAAATATGCAATTGATTTCAAGTCTCGCTAAGAAATCAAGTTCCAATCAAGCTACCAAGCTCACAACCATGGAGAAAGAAAAACGAAATGGCTTTTGTTGTGTTTCATGCCCACACGTGAAGGAGAATGAAAATGTTTTAAGTCTCAAGGATATTTTGGTCTTTTTGGTCATTCCCTTTTTCTTTTCTATTTTCTTTTATTTACTTTTAGTAAATAAAATTTACTTCTACCTCATAGTAACCACCACAATTTAAATCAACTTTAATTTTATAAATTAAATCACCAAATTTAATCATTTAAATTAATTATTTTATTAAAAATTCTTAATTAATTTATAATAACTTAGGAGGATTTTTAATTAAATACAAATTAACTTAAGTTAATACCCATTAACACTTAATTAATTTTATGCGGAAAAAATAAATTTTAATTTAACATCAAGAACGTTACACATAATACATTTATGCTTGATTTATAAAAAACTTCATTCTTTTTTTTCCTGAATAATAACTTTATTCTTTATCAATTCCTCGTATTTTTATTTCCATTAATTTTTGTCAGAAACTGCAATATTTTCTCTTGAGATTACGAACTAATAATCGATGCTATCCATTTACACTTATCAAATATATCCTTAATATTAATTTTAATTATAGTTGGCTATATCACTCTCATTTTATAATTTATATATACTCGTATTCGATTCTAATTATGTACATGAGGTGATGTATTTATTTACTAATTAATATGCACACAAACGTTATTTTAAAATACATAATCTCCTTCACCTATATATTTTTCTTCAACGTGGGAACTTATGCATTTCTTTTCCAGTTTTTTATGCAGACATTGAAAAATCAAATAAAGAAAGTTTAGATTCAATATTAATATTAATATGATTTCTATATCTAAGAAATTGAAATTTTAATACAAACTTTTCACTTTTAAAGAAATTTTTAAAAATGCTAATTTCTGGTCGTGGTCAGCGATTAAAGCATTTAATAACGACAAAAAATATTTTTTTTGTGGTTGGACGGTGTGTGGCACCAAATCTTGTGTTTGGCATTTTGGTTAACAATTCTTGCATCACCGAACGATGCTCCTTTGAACTTATTCGCATATTATTGGTGTTGGGAAAATGTTAACGTGGCTTTCAGAAAATCTTTGAAAACAACTAGAATTATGAATTTGGTGTTCTTAGCTCTCGCGATAAGTGAAAACTACAGTCACCACCTCCAAAATAAATGGGAGGGGAAAAAGAGAAATCAAAAGTTCGTAAGGGCATATGCTAAAAATAGCTCAATGCGCTTGCAAGAGAAAAAGACAAGGAAGAAAATTATTTTCGTTATATGTCTTTTTCTCTCAAGTAAAGTAAGAAAATTCACGTTTACAAAGAAAACTATTGCTAGTCTAGTATAACTGAAAGTTATTACTAGTCTACTCTTTAGATTCTCATTAAACTCTGAATTTAGTGAAAATTATGTGAGAATGTTTAAAAATCAAAATAGAATAGTTTAAATGATGTTTTTAAACTTTAACTAATATCGTTAAAACAATGGTTGACATTTTATATAACTCAAATAAGATAAAGACTGAAATAATAAATGTTATACATAATATTCAATGTAATTAATACTCTTTTGATTTTTTTTAATTTGTATATTTGGGTGTTTCACACAAATTAAAAAATATATTTAATGTGTCTTTTTTTTACTTTCCTAAAATATCTATTATTTTGTTAGTTGTATTATTTTAACTAGGTTAGTTAGTTAGTTGGCTTTCAATTAATTAGTTAGTTTAGAACTAACTTGTTATGCTCATGAAAGAACATATAAGATTATATAGATCCCTTAGTTATTTTGATTTATGATACAAACACCAAACTATTTGAAGTTTTAATGTTTCCTGACTATTTAAGTTTTGCTCAACAGAAATATTGTCTAAAGGCAAAGAAACAACCTGATTTTAGTTTGTCTAAATTATGATGGTCGTCTTAAAGAAGCATTTCCTGATACGCACAATATCAAGTATCTAATGAATGAAATGAAGTTTCTAGTCATTGCAACAATGTGTCTTTGAAGACAATACTCTCTCGAAGCTTTCAAGAAAAGCTGGCCAAGGTTGAAAACCCTTGCAATCTACTTTCACCAATCTAGACATATATAGAAGCATAAGAACTTTAGACGATTTGTCATATGCCTTATGCATCTATGACTCTTAAGTTCAAGTCATCCCAAGTGGCCTTGCGTGCCTCTCAAGAAGATCAACTCCTATCTTTCTTCATCTCAACTTCTTTCTCTTTCTTCTAGTTGCATTCTTAATCAGTTTCAAAGTGGTTGTTAAGCTATAGCTTTTTCATACTCTGATATTCGTGTAAACAACTTCCATAAAGCTTTACTTGTTTCATATCCTGAACATATTATTCAGTTGTTAAAAGCTTAAAGTCCCCTAAAGTCTTATTTGTAAGACTTAGGACCAAAAACACTTTTTCATACTACTATATATTGTAGAGCTTGAAGAGGCTTATTAAAAGAATACTTATTATTGTAAATTAGCTTGAAAAGACTAAGTTAAGAAAGAATATTTGTTGCTTGTTAACCTAGAGAGACTAAGTCTAAGAAAAAAATACTTGAGATTGTAAATTAGCCCGAAAAGGTTAAGTGAAGAAAGAATATTTGTATCATTATGTTGTAGGCACAACTAAGTGGATCAGTTTTATAAAATTTCTTGTTGGGATGAATAGAGACTGGATGTAGCCTTTTATTCACGGGGTGAACCAATATAATATTTTAAGTATTGATCTCTTTTTCTTAAACTATTTTGTGACCCTTTTTTTATTTATCTGCTCTTGCAAAAAAATCCCTTTTTGATAACTTAAACGCAACATCATCTAAATTGTATTTAGATAGGCTTTTAAACTAAGGTTTATGAAACTATTTTTAAAGCTTTTCATAAGAAAAGGTATTAAATTTTTTTAAAGTCACACTATTCAACTCCCCCTTCTAGTGTGCACTTATATACCTTCAGTTAGTATCAAAGCTCAGCCTTTAGGTTGAGCACTTGGCGGTGTCAAAGGAAAAAAATCCTGTAACAATGGTAGTCAACTAGCTTCTTGCTGAAGGATATTTTGTGATTAGACCTCCTCCTTTCTATGGGGAAGACTATCTCTACTAGAAATCTAGGATGGAAAGTTATATTGAATCAACACAGAGAAGTCTATGGAAGATTATCACTAATGGCAATCATCTAGGTCCTGTCTCTAGGTTAAACATCTCTATCCTGAAAAATGGACACTTGAGCAACTAAGGCTTTAGGAACAAAATGAGAAAGCTAGATATCTCATTATGTGTGCTATGTCCAAAACCTAAATACAACAAAATCTATAGTTGTGCTACAACTAAAGAAATGTGGGATGCCCTTGTAGTTACCTATGAAGGAAACAACAAAGTTAAAAAGACCAAGACCACCATGCTAAACAAATAGTATAAGTTATTCAAGATGAACAACAATGAGACAGTAGATGAGCTTATTAGAAGATTTCAAACTATTGTTAATGATTTAAAGGCCCTGGGAAAGGTATACTCTATCGAGGAGAATAACATCAAGATTCTTGAGAGTTTACTAAAAGAATGGGAACTCAAAGTCATTACAGTTATAAGGTAAAAAATCTAAGCATAATAGATCTAGATGATCTTCTGAGCTTGCAAAGAATTTATGAGATTTATTTCAAGAATAAGGCTCAACGAACTAAGCAAGAGAAGTCTTTAGCTCTTAAATCCATAGTAAAAGAAGCCTTACCCTTAAAGGCTTTAAAGGCAAATGAAGAAGAGTCGAAGTCAGAAGAAGACTCTAGAGATGAGGATGAGTTGTCACTCATCACAAGAAGAATCAACAAGTTGTGGAAAAAAAGAGAAATCAGATGAGAAAACCTAAATAAGGTTCAAGCTTCAAAGGTAATAAAGTTGTAAAGGAAGACAACAAATCCAACACCACCTGCTTCTGTTATAAAAAGCCAAGACACATAAAAGTTGACTATCATCTTCTAAAAGGAGACTCCAAGAAGAAGTCTCATAAGAAGAAATGTTATTTGCGTCCTGGGATGACTCAAATCAAGGCTTAGGTAGTAAAGATGAAGCTACCAAGTCAATTCACTTATGTCTGATGGCAAATTTAGATGATCAGTCAGATGAAGAAATAGAAGAGGTATACTTTGAATCCTCTAAACTTGAAATTTCCTTTGAAACTCTTTTAAAAGATTCAAAGTTTCCCGTCTCTAAGCGCTCTAATCTCAAGAAGCAATATGACTTACTACTGCATACCTTGAAAGAAAAAGATAATGAGATTAAAGAGCTTAAAGAGCTTAAAGAGAACAACAAAACTCTAGAAAAATAAATAAAGAGTACAACTCAAACAATACCTAAAGTGGAAATACTTCAAGAAAAGATTAATGAGCTTACTACTAACCAATGTAAATTTAGTTTGGGATCTGAAAAGCTAAACCTATTACTGAAAATCCACAAACCATACAAAGACAAAACTGGTTTACGCTTTGATTACAACGTGAAACAAAAAATTTCATGTTTTTACTGTGGAAAGGATGGTCATCTATCTTTAAATTTTTTCAAAAGAGAACAAAGAAAAGAAAACCATCTATTGCAATTAACTCAAAAAGATCTAAGAAAATTTGGGTACCCAAGAACCTAATAATTCCTATTGCAGAAATCTTCAACAAGAAAAAGGAAACACCAAAAATGGTACTTGGAAAATAGGAGAAAGGTCTATATTCCTAGACCTTCAACCACATAAAGGAGGAACAATTGCCTTTAATGGCAACCAAAGTGAGCACATTACAAGAATAGGTAAAATGGGTAAAGTCTCATTTCCTTACATTGATAATGTGCTCTATGTCAAAGATCTAAAACATAATCTACCTATCATAAATCAATTTTATGGTAGTGGATATGATGTTTCCTTTGACAAAGAAAAGTGTACAACCAAAAACAAAAATAAGACAATATGTTTTACTGCTTTCAAAAACAAAAATCTTTACAAAATTGAATTGGAAGATTTGAAAGATCAAGATGTAACATATCTGTTCTCAAAGAGTGATGAGACCTGACTCTGACATAAAGACTTGGTTACATCAACCTTAAATATCTCCTTAAGTTTAGCAAACTAGAGATTCTCAAAAGGTTTCCCAGATTGTCTTACAGTGACAATACTATTTATGAAAGTTACCAGATTGGGAAATAAGTAAGAGCTTCTTTCAAATAAAAAAAATATCATTTCAACCATACTACAAAAGTTTTGCTAATTAGTGGCGGTTAAGTAAAACCCCCACTAATATTTTTAAAAAGAAAAAAGAAAATTCCTGTCTCATCTTTCAAACGCCGCTGGCTCAAATTATCTGTTGTAAAAAATCACGCGTAGATATGAGCTGTTTCCCCCTAAAATTAAAAAAACTTAAAAATAAAAGAGAAAACTAATCAATTTACATTTTCTTTCAAAAAAAGAACCTAAACCCTCACTCTCTCAGAAAACAAAAAAGGAACTTAAACCCTCACTCTCTTTTTTCGCACAGTGCCCTCATCTCATGCTTCCATCGCCCCTTGCACCATTTCGTTCAAGCGCTGATTCCCGCTTCGTTCCTATTGGCCTTTGTTCTCAATGTGTCGATTCCCGTTTAAGGTTTGTTTTCAAAAATATTTGTTGTCTTTTTGTTCAAATCCTTGCCTTTTGTTCATTTTGTATATGTATGCATTTTTCATTCTTTTTAGTTTTTAATTTTGTGGGGTGATGTGGACATGTTATATGTGCGATTCTTTATCATGGCTTCCTATTGCTCTTCTTTCACCATATTGTCATGCCTTGTTTTTAGGTATACGTGCCTCACCTTATCCACTTCCTTGCATCAATTCTTTAGTAAAATCATTCTTACGCTCTATGGTAAAATCGAGGATTTCACGGCTACAATACAATAAGTGGTTGCAATCTCACAAAGAAGTTATAAAATTAAATAGAAAGTTGCAATAAATAAATAAAGAAGTGGTTTCCTTGTGTATGTTAAAAATTCAAGTATAGGTTGGTGAAATGTTATTTATGGTTATAAAATTTATGATTGCGGAGAGTGTGAGGGTGTGTCCCAATCTATAATGGAGAAAGTAATGATATTTTATCTAATTGTTACTATTGGCATCTTTGCCAAACAGAAGCTTTAGGATATGGTGAGCTGAGAATGGACATATGACATACCTGCTTATTGATATCTAAGTAGTGTTAATTACAAAATTCAAGGCCATAGTTCTTAAAGAGTTGTGATATTATCTTAAGTGTTACAAGTTCAATACTTTATGTTTAATTAGTGTGAATCCAGTTAATTATGAATTTAACTTGCACATTTGAAGATTTACATATAAATTTTACTAGTATATGAACTTTGTTGTGAGATTTAACTAAATTTTTCTTTAGGATATAGAGTCTTTTTAGTCTCAATTAGAGTTTCACATTTGGGATTGATTAAAAGGGATTTGAATAATTTTGAATGATGTATTAAATTAATGTTAATAATTACATAACTTAGTTGAATAAACTTAATTTTTATTAAGAGAGAGAAAAAGATGGTAGATTCAAAATTCTGGGCAGTAAGATGTCAAAGAACTAATATTTGATGAAGTACATTAAGTTTCATATAAGTATGGAGAATGGTTAAAACATTTTCACTGATAAATTTACAATGGTTTTAGTCAAGGTTTTGGTGGGAACCGGTGCAGGAAGATGCAACAAAAACATATCTTGTTAAGGATCTCGTAAAAAAATGGAAAGACCATCACTTGAAATTGTATGATAAATATTTTGACAAAACCAAATCTTGAGAAGAGAATGTTAGGAATCCTTCTTTGTGTGTCACTGAAAATGAATGGACTTTATTTATTGATTATAGGTTAGAGGCAAAAATATTCAATAAGTTTGAGACAACTATAGTTTTGTTAACCATACTAAGCTTTTAATCTAATCTATTTTATGATCAATTACAGGAAATATATGTAAAAAATGTAGCAAATCATTCAAAGCTTATGCTGCCACATACCAGAGGTTCTAAAAGACTCAAGCGGAGGGCTACAAAGATTGTAAGTGCATACAAACTTGACATTGATGTATGTTGTTGCATTTTTTATTTATACCACTGATGAAAAACATTTAATATATTGTTACTTGAATGCAATAGACTATTGAGATAGGCCAACAAGTGAGTAGAGGCAGTTTATTTGTCCAAACACACAAGAAAAAATGGGACTTATGTTAATTTAGAGGCATAAGTAGTTTATGTGAGTATTCAGTTTGTTTTCATAAGGCATTTACAGTTTCAATAACACATGTTGCTTGCTTTTCATTTTAAGGGAATCTTGTATGTTTATGATGTAGAAAAATATTTTTGAAATTGAGAGCCAAGGTACTACTACTAAAGAAGTATCACCAAATGATTCTCTTGGTCAAAGTGTTAGGCAAAGAGCGTCCGGGTTGAGTTTGTGGTTTCGGGTTAGGTATATGTCCATTTGTAGCATTTGGTACAAACTTCCAACAATATGCTACTTATTCTCGTGGATGTAGAGTTGCATTTAAATACCCTAGTCAAAATAAAGTGCAAGTTTTAAGGATGCAATTACAATAAAAAATTTAAAAGAGAGAAAAGTTAGAATTAATGTTTACCGAATCATGCCAACAAAATGCATTGACTTTACCTGAACGGCTAGCTAACCGCTTCAAGGGTTTCGTAAGTAATCTTTTATAGTTTATATTTTATATTGTGTTTTGTATAATACTTTACAATTTATTCATCAATATTTTTCTTCCAGTCTTGTGCGTGAACCATGTACACCACAGCAACCTTCTATATCCCAATCTGAAATACGCTTGACATAGAAGAAATGTCTTGTTATTTAGGTAACTTTATTTGGCAATTTTCTTGCATTTTGTGCTATGAAAATTATTCGTTAGAATTTGAGTAAGAGGTTATGAAAATTATTTTGTACTTACATATATATATATATATATATAATTTATGTATGTGTAGACTTATATGTAGTTTGGTTCATTGTCATGGTGATACTTAACTCATTTACTTTTATGCAGTGGATCTCATGAATAGATGGGGCGCATGGATGTGTTTGGGCTAGCAGTTGATAGATGGAGCATATGGGTGTATTGAGGCTAGAAAATTTTTAAGTAGGATATTATAGATGAAAATATATTTTGATGTAATTTTAGAATTTTAGATTGACTAATATTTTTTATATTTTTATTACAATGTTTCATTTTGCGGTTGAGATTATGTCTTCAAGCTTTTAAAATCTACGAATGTTTCATTTCGCGGTTAAGATTATGTCTTCAAACACTTAAAATCTATGAATGTTTTATTTTATGATTGAGATTATGTCTTCAAGCTTTTAGAATCTTTGAATTTTATTAATAGTATACTTTTGTAATTATATATACTACTACCTCCGGTTCCAAATATAAGAAAATATACCTAATTTTACACATATTAAGAATAGTGGTTGGAGGTAGTTATTTGCATTAATGTTACCACATATTTGATTTAATTTTCTAAAATACCCCTAGTATCATTTATTACATAAAGAATTAGTGGCCTTGGAAATATATATAATGAGGACATATTTGGTAAACAAGTATTTAATGACATTAGGAAAGTCTAATTTTGCTTATATTAAGGGACCAAAAGTTCCACTAAAATTTGCTTATATTTGGAACCAAAGGTAATATTAATTATAATAATAATATAATGATAACGATAATAATAATAATAAAAAAAAACACATAAAAGAAGAATCAAAATTTATAATATTATTAAAAAATTAACATTCACTTAGCGGCAGTTATTTATTGTTGTAACCGTCATTAACTATCCTATGAAGCTATATTTTGTCTTATTTTAGCGGTAGTTTATTATGCTTAATCGTCATAAAAAACCACCGTTAATTTAGTGGCGGTTATTTATTGTTTGTAACCGCCGCTAACGTATCCTATGAAGGTATCTTTTGTCTTATTTTTAGTGGCTCTTTATTATGCTTAATCGCCATAAAAAATTATCGTTAATGTAGCGTCCGTTCTACCAGCGGTTGTAAAAAACCGCTGCTAAAATCTTTATGTCAAATGTTTTACCGGCGCTTTTGCAACTGCTATAAAGGTTTTTTAAATCGTCGCTATTATACATAAAAAATCACCGTTAAATAGTGTATTTTTTGTAGTGCCAGCACACCCCTTGAGGTGTTACATATGGACCTTTTCTAGACCAACCAATATTTTAAGCCTGGGAGGTTAAAAATATTATTTTGTTGGTGACTTTACTAGATTAACATGGGTACACTTTTTACCCCACAAAGATGAATCTTACCATGTCTTTAAAATATTATGTAAAAGAATTCAAAATGAAAAGGGGTTTTGTATCTCAGGCATAAGAAGTGGTCATGAAGGAGAATTTGAAAATGAAAAGTTTAGCATCCTCTATGAAAAGAATAATATTTCTCACAATTTCTCTTCTCCTAGAATACCATAACAGAATGGTATCATGGAAAGGAAGAATAGAACATTGTAAGAAATAGTCGGGACCTTTCCATGTGAAGGATCTCTCCCCGAGTATTTCTGAGCTGAAGCAGTTAGTACTAGATGCTATATACATAATAGTATCTTGATAAGACAATGGCTCAATAAGACTCTCTATGAATTATGGAAGGGTAGAAAACCCAGTATTTTATACTTCTATTCATTTGGATGTGAATGTTTTCTATCACACAAAAGATCAACTTGGAAAGTTTAATTTTAAGGTTGATAAAGATATTCTTTTAGGGTATTCAAACATCTCAAAGCATACAAGATTTTCAATACTAGAACTCAAGTAGTTGAAGAATCCATACATGTTATGTTTAATGATAACCATAAGGTTGACAAAAAATTGTCAAACCTAAATGATGATCTTTTAGGACTCAATCTTAATTAGAATCAAGAGGTAAAATCTAAGGAAAGGCCTTCAGACATAACAACTCTGTCTGAATAGAATCCTCCACTTAAAGATCATAAATTGTCTGAAAGACCATATGAGTTTCAGCACCCCAAAGAATAAAGATTCACACCACATCATCCTACTGATCAAATCTTAGGAGAACTATCTCAGAAAGTAAGAACTAGGTCCAACTTTAAAGAACTAGAATCTACTCTTATCTATCAAATAGAGCCTAAGAACATTAGTGAAGCCCTATCTGATGAATTTTGGATTTTGGCCATGCAAGAGGAGTTGAACCAGTTCACTAGAAATGATGTATGAGAACTTGTTCCTATACCTGTGAATAAGTCCATCATTGGAACAAAATAGGTATACATAAACAAGCTTAATGAGGATGGATTTGTAGCAAGGAACAAGGCAAAGCTTGTAGCTTAAGGCTATAATCAATAAAAAGGAATGAACTTCACAAACCTTTACCCTTGTAGGAAGGCTTGAAGTAATTAGAATTCGGTTAGCTTATGTTGCTAAGTACAACATCAAGCTATATCAGATGGATATCAAGAATGTCTTTTTAAATTGCATAATTGAAGAAGAAGTCTTTGTTAAATAGCTTCCTGGTTTTAAAGATTCAAAACTTTTTGAATATGTGTTTAAGTTAAAAAGGGCTCTATATGGTCTAAAATAAGCCCCCGAGTTTGGTATGATAGGTTGAGTTCCTTCCTTATAAAAATGGTTTCTCAAGAGGCAAGGTAGACATAACCTTGTTCAGATGAGCCAACAAAGATGGCTTTATCATTGTACATATCTATGTAGGTGATAAGGACTTCTTAGAGCTGATGAAAAGTGAGTTTGAGATGAGTATGATGGGAGAACTAAAGTTCTTTCTAGGGTTGTAAATTCAGCAGAATAATACTGACATTTTCATACACCAACAAAAGCACACAAAAAAGCTACTATAAAAATTCAACACGTCAAAAGCAAAATCTATGTCTACACCAATGCACTTATCTTCCATTATTGGAACAAACAAAGAATGTAAGAAGGTAGATCAGACTCTCTATAAAGGTACGATTGGCTCGCTTTATTTTACTATAAGTAGACCAGATATCATGTTTAGTGTATGTCTATGTGCTTGCTTTCAAAGTGCTCATAGAGAATCATATTTGTCTGTTGTAAAGAGGATTTTTAGATATTAAATTAGAACTACTAATCTCAGTTTACTCTATTAGACTAAAAATGATTTCATATTAGTAGGCTACTATGATGCTGATTTTGCTAGAGACAAAGTTGAAAGGAAGAGAACCAATGGAGAATGTCACTTCATTGGAGCAAATTTAGTGTCATGGTCTAGCAAGAGATAAAGCACCATTGTTTTTTTAATAGCAAAAGTAGAGTACACCTTAGATACAACTTGTTGTCAATAACTACTATGGGTAAAGTATCAATTAGAATATCATAATATCTTTGAGAATTGTATAAATGTATTGTGTCACAATACGTCTGCTATCAATCTGTCTAAAAATCCTATCCAACATTCTCGTGCCAAACATGTTGAAATCAAACACCATTTTATAAGAGACTATGTTTAGAAAGGTATTATTGATATCAAATTCATTGAAAATAAAAATCAATAGGCTAATATATTAGCAAAACCTTTGGCTAAAAATCGTTTGTGTTTCCAAGAGAAAAATTATGTTTATTTGAAATGCCTCTTTGTTGTGGAAATATTGTTTTCTCTATGTCTAAGTGTTAATTTTTTTTCTAAAAATGTCTTTGTATGATTTGTCTGTCTAAACTATAAATATGTATTTTATTAGTTATCTGAATACTTATGTCTGTATGTTAATTTCAAGATCTGTCTCAATAAAATCAAGCAGATCAACTCTTCTTTCTCTTTATCTCAATGACTATTTTCAAAGAAATAAAGAAGTTGCCCCTCTGTTATGCTTGTTAAGATTGAACTTTTATAAAAGAAATCAACTTCTTCCTGCTACATTCTTAATCAGTTTCAAAGTGGTTGTTAAGATGTAGTTTTCATACTATGATATTCATGTAAACAGCTTCCCTAGAGTTTTACTTGTTTCATATCCTAAATATATTATTCAGTTGTTAAAAGTTGAAGGTCTGTTGGAGTCTTGCTTGTAAGACTTAGGACAAAAATCACTTTTTCATACTATTGTTTGTTATAGATCCTGAAAAGGCTTATTGAAAGAATACTTGTTGTTGTAAATTAGCTTGAAGAGGCTAAGTTAATAAAGAATACTTATTACTTGTTATCCTAGAAAGGCTAAGTCTAAGAAAGAACTTGAGGTTGTAAATTCGCCTGAAAAAGCTAAGTGAAGAAAGAATACTTGCATCATTGTGTGATGGGCACAACTAAATGGATCTTCTCTATAAAAACTCTTGTTGGAACGAATAGGGACTGAATATAGCCCTTTTGTTCACGGGGTGGACCAATATAATATTTTGATTGTTGACCCCCTTTCCTTAAATTATTTTACGAACCTCATTTTATTTGTCTGCTCTTGTGAAAATCCTTTTTTGATAACTTTGACATAACATCGTCTAACCTGTCTTCGGACAGTATTTTAAACTAAGGTTTGTGAAACTTTTTCTTAAAGATTTTCATAAAAAAAGGTGTTAAAAGAAAGTTTTGAAGTCACACTATTCAACCCTTTCTAATGTGCAGTTGTGGACCTTCATAACTTGGTTGGTTAGACTAATTATTTTTAGTTAGCTCTTGTATACAAGCTTTTTCTTCTCTTTAATTAATCAATGAATGACTCATTTCATACTTCTTTTCTGTTAGTTCCTTTGATCTTATTTTTCTCTTTGGGCTAAGGGTTATTCTTCCTCATGTTCATTGTTGTCTTGGGTCAATTTCTTGAAGGTTCATGGCAAAACCTATGATAGACTCTTCTAGCCCTTTTTTGCATGTTAATGAGAATCCAAGAGCATCAATAGCTCTAATTCCCTTAAATGGAGGAAACTATCATTCCTGGTCTAGATTTGTGACTATGGGATTGAAATCAAAAAATAAAATAAGTTTGTCAATGGAACTTTACCTAAACCGAATAATGGTGATGTGATGTTCAACGTCTGGGAAAGATGTAATACAATGGTTTTGTCTTGGATCATACATTCTTTAGAGATTCCTATTGCACAAACTGTGCCATGTATGTATATTGTTGTTAAGGTTTGGAAAGACCTTAAAGATAGATGTTTACATTGAGTTTTGTCCGGGTATCATTTTTTTATTAGAAAATACAAAACAATAAGAAAAGAAAATTTTCAAAAAATAAAAATAATTTGGGTTGATTTTAGTCTTTTTTATTTCAAAAATATAAATACCATTTTCTTTATTTCTTCATCAAAATCAAATTTTAAAAGTATCTCTTTACTATCAAATTCAGAAAAAATACAAAAATATTTTATTTTTTCTCTCTCACTCACACTCTATGCCTATTCACAAACACATTTCATTCACTCATAAACTCATTTACATCATAATTCACTTACTCACTCCATCATTAACACAACTCCACTCAACCATATACAATGGAGGAATTAATGTGTGTATATGTAGCAACATTTTACATAGAGAAAAGGAAAGGAGGAGACAAATAGAAATATACAAAGAGATTAATTGCCTCGTTAATAAACCAAAGGGGAAGAAATCAAAAAGAAAAAAGAATTTTTTTTATTTTCGAGCCTTTGCAGAATTCAAAGGACAATATAGAACAGTAATTACAAAAAAAAGGAACACTCACTCACTCCATCATTAACACAACTCCACTCAACCATATATAATAGAGGAATTAATGTGTGTGTATACAGCAGCATTTTACATAGAGAAAAGGAAATGAGGAGACAAATAGAAATATACAAAGGAATTAATCGCCTCATCAATACACTAAAGGGGAAGAAATCAAAAAGGAAAAAGAAATTTTTTTTCTTTTCGAGCCTTTACAAAATTCAAAGGACAATATAGAACAGTAATTACAAAAAAAAGGAACAAAACCTTTTTCACCCACGGTCACTATTACAACCACCATAACCTCACCTTCAACCCATGGCCACCTCACAACACTTCTTATAGCACCATCTACAATTCACTACTATCAATCACCACTAATATCCACCCAAAGCCACGACCACCCTTACCTTCACCCTGCAGCCATAACCAATAGCTACCTTTCTCGTTCACGATCACCATAAGAACCCGTAACCATTATTTTCTTCCTTACAACCACCACTTAAAACCCTAATAACCAAAACACCGCCCTTCAAACACCCTGTAAACATCCACAACCCATCACCTCCACCATCAAACTCCAAACCTCCACCAACCTATTACCACAAACCATCCTTCAAACAACCCTTCACCACCCAAGGTCACCAAATCTTAACCCATGACCACCATCACACTGATCTCTCTCTCTTTCTCTCTCTCTCTCTCTATCCATCTCACCTTTAATCGTCACCCGTTCCTCCATTCTTCTATGTCTTTTTTTTCTAATGTTAAGTGTCTCTGTGTGTTAGTATTAGGTTGGTTTACGTTCAATTTTTTTTTGGGGGGGGGGTCAATGAAGCCTTTTATAGGCTAAGGCCTATATCTTTTTAAAAAATAAAATTTGTTCAAAACACATGTTATATTTTACTTATTTTCCATTTTGTTAACCAAAGTGCATCTGTCCTAGTGATAGAACTTGATCTTTTGAAGCATCAATTCTATAAAATTATGAAATAAGGTAAGTGTGTAAATTACTTTATCTTGTACACTTCTTCGACATGATATTTATTTTAATAAAAATAAAAAAAACAAGAACATCTTTAAAAAATTCAATAACTTTATAGCAATGTCGTATGATGTACTTCATCTGAACCAATTCTATAATATTATAAAGGAGTGTATAGGTTACTTTATCTCATACTTTTATTTAACATGAAGTCTTCTTTCAAAAAAATAAATTTTAAAAATAAAAAACCTTTAGCAAATAAAAATCATGTAATAATTTTATAGTGGTGTCATATGATGTACTTTATCTGCACTAATACTATAAAATTATTTTAAAAAAAGGATAAGTGTAGAGATTGTTCTATCTTGTATCCTTTAGCATGAAGTTTTTTTAAGAAAATTCTTAAAAAATACAAAAGATATATTTTTTAAATTATCTCCAAAAATACCAAAAATCAATTTTTAAATCAAAGTTTTAAAGAACTATGTCACTCTGATTTCTTAGTGTACCCAAGAATATGTAGGAGTAGGATCAATTCTTGTCGGACCCATTTTCCTTTTAAATAAATCTTTTTCTACTATCATTTTCTTTTTGGGTCAATTTCAAAGTTATTATTAAGTTGTATGATTTAGTTCAAGGTATCGTTATTCGAAACAGGCAAATAGGGGTGTTAATACATTTCTTATTCATAACCAACTTTCAAACTCATAACTCTAAAGAGTTTTTCCCAATATTTTACCCTTGTAAAACTAAAACAAAATTTTGATGGTGACTCCACATTTTCAAACATTTAACTTGTATAATTTATTTAGGATCACCGCACATCGCGCCAAAACCCATTTTCCGACAGATGGCGACTCCATTGGGGGACTGCCAGGGAGTTAAGCCTCATTTTGAATTAAATTGTGCCTTTTTTATGATGACTTTACTTTGGCCCTTTCATTTTCTGATATTTGTTTGAATATATTGTGATGTATTTTGCTTTATTTTGTTATTTTATTTGTCATTTAATGTTTAATTAGTTGCTTATTTTATGGGAATATCTATTCACCCTAGGATAGACGATTATTTTTTTTACTGGATATTTTATTGTTTCTATTGTAGAAGGGTTGATTAGGTGTAACAGGTTTGTATGTCCTTGACACATACTACACTACCACTTTTTGCACATATATTACTCTTGAGCTTGAGTTTACCCTAGTATAAGGAATAACTAACACTGTTGATTAAGATGTACTTCTTATTGGCTCCTGTGAAAATTCTAGCTAGAGTGTGACTTTTCGAAGGCATCCCATAATTCACAGTTTACCTATCATTGTGGTAAACGTTGAAGTTGAGTCATTAATGGCCTTGTATAGGATTAGTAGTTACCTTAAGTTAGAGGCACAATCTTAATGTTGCCTTAGAAATGTAGGTTATATCCCCACAAGTAACCCAATTAGGGGCATGCTTTATCCTTTTTTCTTATCTCCCTTTACCCTTTGTTGTGTTAATTATTTGTCTTTCTAAGGAACTTACATCTCATTGAAAATACCTTTAAAAAAAAGGAAAGTTTAATAATTTTCATGACCCTGCAATACTCAATGAGTTATCAATTCCCTAATAAACCTTTCTAAATGTTGAGTCTAGGGAATTAATGACACATTGTATCCATGCTCATATTGTAATCTCATGAATCATTAATCTTTTGATCAGTCATTTGAAACACTAAATTTGGAAGAAATAACTTTATTTAAAAAATTAATTCATGAAACGTTTATCCTATTGTCGTCATCATGAATTTTTAGTCATTTTTACTCTTATACAGAGTCATAACCCTACCACTAAGAGAAAAAGTGAAATTAATGTAGGATTGTAATGCTCCATTTTCTATAAAGAAATTATAGTTTTTTTTATCAAACCAATGATGTGTGTAATTTTCATGCTTAAACATTTTGTCACGTGGCAAGGTTATGGCTCTAAATAAGATGCAAAAAAAAATATTTCCTCTTTTGCTACATGTGTTTATCTTCTACTTGTCATCGTGCAAGCTATCAAGTCTTTTGATTGTGTCTCTTTTGTGAAAGTATTTTATATAAAAAGGTTGATAATTTTGCAAATTCTTATTGTGGGTCATTAATTTTGCAAATACTTGTTGTGGATTTTGAAAATCATCTTGAAAATAAGGATGTAAATTTGAAAATTTAATGACTTACTTTGCAATAAAATTCACACATAATCTAGTGAATCATTAGTTCCTTAACCAAAAAGTGGTGTCTTTCAATATCTTTTAGGATTTTCAAAAAAAAAAATAATCGATAATTCACTGTTGTTTCATTTAATAAGTTTTATAAATTATTATCCCTTTAACAAAGTTCTATCGAATAAGAGAGTTAATATTTCATAAAACATTATCATGTCCCTTGACGCCTTGCATTCAGGCATATCTTTAGTATTATCCATAGAACTATTGATTCTTTATTTGCTCAATTTTCCTTCAAATTTATAAAAATATAGGCACTTTTTAAAGGATTAATAATTTTTTAGGGCTTATTCATATTTTACCTAATGTGCAAAAAAAAATATTGCATTTTAAAAAAATCACATCATTTTTTACATCCCATATTATAAACAAAAAATATCTCATTTTCATTTTCATCCAACAAATAAAATCAGACATTTTTTTTCTCAAAATAAAATATGATGTGTTTGCTCATCCAAAGTTTTCAAAATAATGATTCTTATGAAATAAAATGGTGGTATATGCCACACCTGCCTTTCATTTGGCTTGTTGAAATAAATCATGTTTTGTTCATTGGTAAATTTTGATATTTCAATAACTTTTTCAAAAAAAATCTTAATGAAATAATGTATGTAATCATCAAAAAGAGAATAAACATAGTCATATAGTTTCCCTATTTAATCTTCAACAACTTATCTGTTTTCCTTATAAAAATACCTAAAATAAGATCACATCGTGTGTCACATAATTTTTTGTTCCAAATGATCTCAGCAAGATGATGTTTAGAGAATAATAATAAAGCCTTTTTTAAATAAAACAAATAATAAATGAAAGCATGTTCTCAAGTAAATTTTACAATGATAAAGACATTTTTAACTACCCAAACAGTAAGGAGTTATCTTTTGTTACTCCATTAAGCCTATGAGTAGCGGTGTTTCTTGAATTGACCCTCAATCAAATTTAACCCAAGAAAGTGTAGTGTGCCATCCCCTTATCAATTCCTAGAATTTATCCCGGTGTCTGATTAAAATCAAAGTAAATTTTTTGTTTTTGAGACCTTATCGGTAATAAACGATAAGAACCTAAGAGCTACGTCACCTAACCATTCAAAATCCTTAAATTATATGGATGTTCACCAAAAATCTCGCTTGAGCGAGAATCCCCTCACTTAAATGAGCTAACATATTCTCGCTTGAGTAAGAATTCTCCATAAGCTCCACCACTGAATCTCGCTCAAGCGAGCTCATTTTCGCTCGAGCGAGATCCCTCTAGAGACCTCACCATGAATTTTGATCTGACCGAGGTACGGGTCTAAGTTGTTGACTTCCGAATCGGTGTCGAATCTCTCCCTCTCTCACCTTTTACACCATCTTAATGGGAGTACGGTATTGTAAACCTGGGTTCAATGGGAACTCTAAGCCCTTCGTGTTAAGGTAATGAAAAGTCAATTCCAACCGTTGTCCTTGAAACCACACCGGAGTTGTCCCTACAAAAAGGACTCTGATGCTTAAGTCAATACGGTTATAACAGAGAAATTTGTATTACAGGGTAAGAGTAAAAGGGTAAGAATGCTCTCTGATTTACTTAAGTGTGTGTTATGTGTTAATGAATGAGCTCTTTATATAACATTCCCCATAAACACAAGTGGGTGATTTGACCTGTGTCAGGAGTCAGAGCCTGCAACTTTTACAGGTGCAAGTTGCCCACTTGCCATTTTTGGTCAGGGTCTCTGTCATGCCTTCTGGACTGAGAAATCTAAATTTCAGCACTGCTTGAGGCTAGTCTGATTCCACGCATGCCTTTTGCAACTACTTGGTATTTTTTAATATTATCCAGGGTAGTGAGTTTAAGGGGCCGGTATTCACACTGGATCAAATTTACTTAAAATCTTGCTTGAGTGAGAGTCCTTGCACTTGAGTGAGCGGATTCTTACTCAAGCAAGACTCCTCCAAAATCCTTACTTGGAATTTCCCAGGAACTTGCCCAAGCGAGCTCCATCTTGCTTAAGCAAGGTTTGCAACAAATTGGCTCCTAGGCAAACCTCCTTACACCCTATCTTTCCCATCTTAACTTCGATGGCTATGAAACTTCATGGGTACTATCTAGCACTCATGTTGGACCTGCAGGCGTAGTCCATAATAAAAAATTCAGCCAGATCATAAAGATATGCATAAAAGTTCATTTAAATTAATTTCAAGCATCTTCACTTACTATAACACTTCAAATGCAATAGAATTGGCCATTTTCTTAGCTACACACACTCCAATTATGCCTAGGGTTCTACTAATACTCTTATGGGATTTTAGATCCCACTAGAACTCCGTTTCACTATTTCAGTTGGCTAAATTCCACTATTTCTCTCTAAACAAAGTCTCTAACATCAACATTTAAATGGCTCCATGCCATTCTATCATAATATGTACACCCAATAACATATTCTACCCTAGTTGCCTGCCCATAACATACAACCAATCAAATGGCTCAGTGCCATATCATAATCTCTGGATATCGAGTAACATATTCATCGTAATATTATTATACCATCACCGATATATGTTATCATCATTATTCATAATGATAATATATATATACACACACATAGGACCTTTAATTGGGCCCTCAACATCACAACCCAAGCATGCATTGTTATCATCAACCAAAACTATCATATATATAGAAAGTAACATGCCAAGCAAATAAGCTTTCACACCAAAATTAAATTCTCAAGATGATCACACTCCTTAGTCAATTGGTAACTAATATCACAAAACATCCAATGCGCATGCATGTTTACATCACCTATCATATTAGTCATAAAACTCAAAACACAATATATATACACACACATACATATTTTCATCAATTAACTAAACTCCTTAACATTGCTTTTGACTCATCTGGTACTGATCTTCGTGGCATCCGCGACATCCTTGTCTTCAATCAGTACAAACCACATTAAGGGTGAGTGACTGGCAATATAAATCAATGGAATAACTTAAATCAAAAGGGTAAAAGCATATCATAGCCAACAGTGCATCAAATTATATTTAGATTCACTTATTTCCACTCTATTTCAATATCCTTCCATATTTTCCGATCTCATCAGTACAATAATTAATTAACCATATTCATAATGTATTTCATCAAATCTCTTCATTGATTCAATAAATTCACAATTGACTCGTAGTCACTAATAATAATGACTCTCTAGCACCAGGATACTAAATTGGATTAGTTGTCAGCTGGGGTCCTACCCGACCACCCGTGAACCCTGCCTGGTCCACTGAGCCTTATCTGGATCTCCACCTTACCACTGGATCCTACTTGACCACTAGGTAGCTCAACTGGGTCAGGCTCGACCATGAGAGCCAAAATGAGGGGTAACTATACCTATTGGTCATCCACATCACATAATAATCACATATATCAACATGTCACATATCAACTCAGATACAAGTCTCAAATAACTTACCCCAGCACTATGGCCATCAACTTAAGGTTTCTAACTGCCACTCAGGTGTATTATTTCTCGTATGATCCCGATTCACATGATCTCTTAGTTCCTCAATCATCAACAACTTATCATTTCAACTTTATCATTTCACATAAACATCATGATTATCATCATCATACAATACATTTATATCCTTAACTATCACATAATCACAAGCATCATCATATAATCAATCTTCACTTTACCAATTCTCAACATCATCATATATTGTACAATTTCACCCTATTACTCACATGGTTCGAAACTTAACTACCATAACATTCATTATGTTTATATTACTCACAATTCATAACTCATCAACACCACTTAATCACATATGTCAAGCAACACACACACACACACATATATATATATATATACATACACATTTAAACAAACTTTAACATGCTTAGCTTAGTCTACCCTTTTCCCGAACTGTCATAATTGGTTGTCACTATCATTTCCATTAATCTATACGCCAAGTAGACCTTCTTACCTCAATTCCACACATCCAAGGCTTCTAATCAACGTCGACTTCACCGAATCCACTAAGAATCTAAAATCGAAGAATTTACAAATTTACGCTTTGGCCTTCAGCATCATAACTCGATATACCAAAATGAACTCGAATACCCTATTTAGAGTTTTCAAAGTTTACTGTTTTCATGTTTGACTCTTGGTTCTAAGCTCTGCTATACTTGACAATCTCCCGACGCTTGTTTCGTCACCTAACAACGACGAATCAAAAACTCATCATCATTATATGCCATTTTTATGTCTCAAAGGCTTAATATAACATCTTTACACTTCAAATTATTAAAGTCCAAGGACATCCAACAACCCCCATCACCATACGCATGCTCGGGTTAGAGAGGAAGATAAGGAAACAAAAAACCTTAATGTGCTAAATGTGACCTCCTACGTCAATTTATATTTATTTCTACCCATTTAATTAATTTCACAATAAACTTTTCTTGATTAATTAATTTAATTATACCTTAATTCAAAATAATATTTATTTTCACTAAACATGTTCAAAATAATAATTATATGGCATCACAAAACTTTAAAACCCAATTAAGTTTGAAAGAAATCAAAAACCTGAAACAGGGGCCTGACGCTGCGCACCAGCCCCATGCGTAGCGTCAGCCCTGCCCTGCGCACCTCACGCTATGCGTTAGCCTCACGCGTAGCGTGGGCATGTCAGTAACAACAACAGGTGCTGATACACATTTTAGGCCAAACGGCCAACTTCTAACCTACCCAATTGGCCCGTTTTAGGTCTGATTGCCACGAAACTTCACGGGCCACATGTTTTTCCTATTGTGAAACTGTTGGCGCCGTCCGTTCGCCAAAATTCCAACATATGCGTAAGTTATACATGAAATAAAGTTTAAACCATCTTGGTGCAAAACCCTTGCACCAAACACCCTAAATGGGTTCCAAATGGCCTAAGGCCAATACACACAACTTCTAAATATCCTAAGGAACCTATTGATGCATTCCGGGGGTCCCGAAACCCGTCGGATTTCCAATTCACCTATCCAGTTCCTTATATTCTTAAAATCAACTATATGCATGATTTGCTAAATTAATCATATTCATCAACCAACATCAATCACATAGCACACACATTAATCATGCATTAATACAACACCTGCCCATAGCATTCAACATTCATATGTCTTTGGCTCCGTGCCACAAATTCACAATAATCTATGCATTAACCAACAACATCCCTAACTCACCCAGATCGTCATCATATCACACATTCCATTCTCATTCTAGCACAAATACACACACACACACACACACACACACACATATATATATATATATATATCAGAAACCTGCCCATATCAGACAACTGCTCAGTGCCACACGATGCACAACGTAAACTAATACCACACAACATCATTACCCATCCTCATTAATAAAGTAATACAATTCAACATCTTACTAATCGACACACAAGTACATAACCATATAAATATATTTCTTCCCTTGTTGCCCTAGCCTCATTTAGCTCTCGCCTCTGCGGTGTGCATCCATACCTGCAAACAGTCACTAAAACCACAATACAGGGGGGTGAGTGACTGGAATTAGAATTAATACATAAATAAACATAAAAACCGGAAGAGGATAATCTTATAGCTACATTCCATTTTTATCAACAGTGTTCCTTGCTACCTTTTTATTACCACACTTTCCTTACACATAAATCAACACATTGTTTAGCCTCAAGCTCCTATGTTCATTCTTATCTGATAACCAACATCACACATTACATACATTCTAATAGCTCAATCATCAGATAATATTACAATCATCATCATAATCATATAAATAAGCCAAGGAGTGTAAAACACAACTGACTCTTACATAGATAACATGATGCCTAGTATCCGGATACTATAATGATGGACCTTCAGCTGGGGGTCCTACTTGACACCCCGTGAACCCTGCTTGGTTCACTGAGTCCTACTTGACTCCCCCTCAACCACTGGGTCCTACTTGACCACTGGGTAGCTCAACTGGGCACAAAAACCACTGGAGCTGAAAACGAGGGTAACATATACCGTCGGTCATCCTTCACCACATAATCACATATCATATGTCATACATCATGGCATACCATTACAAGCATCATATGCAACTGTTAGAAACTGACATGTGCTCACAACATAGGGCGACCGACTTGTCAAGCCCATCAATATAATGCCATCTCACATGATCAATCATATAGTATAAACATACAATCCCTTCACTGGAAGCCTGTCAAGAGCCGCTCCTTGCTCGTGCAACGCACCGACGACCACTCCCCGCCCTCAACAGTATCTAGGGTATCTCATACATAATATGTAACTCAATATAATCAAAACATCATCAATCACATGCACAAATGTCAGAAACTGACATGTGATCACCACTCGGGCGGCTTACTTGTCAAGCCCATCAACACAAGCCATGTTGTACATTTTCTTAGTCACTATTTCATTATTCTTATCATGTTACGCCTCACTAAAACAATACACACCATGCCACACATAGCAGATATTTATCATAATTCATACTCATAAATCATCTTATCACACATACAATACAATAACCCATTATCTCATTTATCGAATATTCCACATCATACAACACACATCACATGTTCAACATACATATCATTGCAATCATCAATTTAACATAGGAGACCACATTGTTCATTTCCATCGATCTTTACACGATTCTAATCATATTAATCATCAATATAGACCATCATTATCTTTAACTTACTGACACATTACCTTATTAGTGCGTCCTTGGCTCACCATACTAGGGTCATTCTCATGCTTTAACTCAACAATATATATATATATATATACACATATTTCTACAAGGATGATTATCAATCATAGTGATACTCATTATTCTCACACCCAAACATATACATATACATATGCATATCATCCCATTTTATCATGACTTTTCATCAAGTTATTCATTATGGTTTTTGACTTTAGTCACATAATCCTTATATCATTCTACTATCATTCACGCATCTATACTACAACTTATCAGTCTCCCCCGCTCACTTACCTCACTTTCTAGTTCATCAACTACCTTATACATAGTTCACAATTCACATATTTTATATAGGCTATTCTAAAAGTTCCCTAATCATCATATATCAACATATTCAATTTCTTATTCATTCATTCGCTTATCCCTTACTTATTATTCTCTAATTCTTCATCGATAAATTCCTAATTTAATTTCTCATCCTAATTAATTTAGAATAATTACAAGCAGTTATGATATACCCATCTTCCATACGCCAAGCACATAAATTTAATTTCTTTATTAATCTTAACCCAGCACACCCCCTTACCTTGATTTCGAGCTTTTCAAAGCTTCAAATCAATTGTCAGGTTCCTCCGAAGTCCATCAAATCTCTAAGATTTAATTCAAAGAAGCTTCCATAAATATTATAATTACTAAAACTATAATCCATAACTTTAAAATAGCTCCGAACCTCAGTCTTAAGTTATCGAAGCTTACCATGTCTAATTTTGATCCTTGTTTTTGAGACCCTCCGCATCAAACGATCTTCCAATCCTTAAACCCGAACCTACAAGCGTCGACATACAAAACCCCTTAGCTTTTTATCATACCCATTGATCCAAGGACAATAATTAAATTCTCTATCATTGCGAAAGATAAATCATGGCTTCCCATTAGCATGCATGGTTCGGTTTCAAAGAGGGAAAGGAGAAGGAGAAGAAAAAACTTGAAATTAGGAGTTCCATGTGCCTTACCTCCTTTCCTCAATGCCATTACCATGATTAATTGGAAATCCCACCAATGGTCCTTCATGAATTGAGCCTCTAGGGTTCAGAGCAAAAAGGGAAGGAGAAGAAGAAAGTTTTAGTATGCCTCGGGTCTGTCTCAGTTTCAACTTTTAATTGACTCGCGATGCTGACGCTACGTGTCACACTGACGCTATGCGTCAACTCATTAATCCACACCCGACGCTACACGTCACAGCCACGTTACGCGTCAGGGCCCCTGATTCTATTTTCCTTGAAATTTCATTTAAATTCCATTTCCCATTTCTTTCCTTTATTTATTATTATCATTATTATCTTAAATCCAAAACACATTTTTATTTATTTTCCCTTTATTTAACATTAAGGATGTTACACTAAATGACTCACCTTACTCCCTTGGTCACGATGGTACCCTCAATTTCGAGGTTTAATAAGGAAAAAGACTTCAATTTGAAGCTCACCACCTCACGACCATGGGAGATGCCTCACAGTTTCTTTCTCTCTTTGTTTCATGCGTAAGAATGAAGAAGAAAAGAGTGGAACAATGTTTTATGGTCTTTTCATAAATCTATTTCTTTTCATTTGTTTTAAGTAACTATATTTCACTTTCACTTCATGGCAATTAATAATTCACCATCATGATTTAATTTAAAACAATTCTCTTAATTAACCACTCTTAATTAACTAATTTAATTTCATCATCAATCTAAAGTATCCAAAATTTAATTTAGATTATCCTAACTCCCAATTAATTTACTTATTAATCCTCTATGATGAAAATAGTTTTTTTATAACTGGGATGCTATAGGTAGACTTTCAAGAAGTTTTGTCTTACAGTCAAATATCAAAAAGGATTTTTTTTCTTCATTTTATCCCAAACACATTTTTCCCTTGTAAGTCCCTTTGAGAAAAAAAATTTCTTCTTTCTTTTACGCTACAAAATAATATGCGTTTCAATGGGAATTTTGAAACAAAAGAAATAGTTACATTTTCCCAATCATTATTAGATTTATATTAAAGTTTGAGTTGGAAAAGAGAAACAAAAATAACAAAAAGTAATTTCTCTAGAAAGAAAAAAATGGAAAGAAAATGTAGTTAAAAATGGAAATAAAATCCCAAAGAAAATATGAAATATGTAACGATAAAATTTTGATTGCAAATCTGTTGAACTTTGAAACACTAACCAAAAAAGTAAATAAATAATTTCTCATTGAAACCATAATTTTTAGGCCTTTTATATCCCTTTCTTGCATAAGCCGTAATTTTCACCTCATGACCCATTACAACCCTTAGAATCCTTATGATGATTTGATTGTGAAACAAGAGGAATCAAGGAGAATTAAAGTAAGGTGGGGGTGACAAATAAATTTTAAGCCCTTTTATCTTTTCTTGGCAAAACCTTGAACCTAACCATATTACAAGTTTTAAAAAACCTTATTAAGGTTTGGTTTGTTTGAGGCGTGCTTTCATTTTTAAAAATAAAACAATTGGGGTAAATGATTTTTAAAAATATTGTTTATCATTCTGTATTAGCGAACTCCGATGATATCGTAGTAAGATATGAGATAGGAGATATGGGCGAATACTGGACCCCCACCCCCTTTAGGGGGTCCAGTGAGCTATTCACGAAATATCGACTATCGATATCTCTTACAAGATATCAATACTCTTGCTATTCGTAGGACAAACAAGAGGAACGCAATGAAACGAAGTGTAACATAGTGTAGCGATCTATGCTGCATATGCGCCCCCGCGTACAAAGTCTTAGAGCTAGAGAAAGAGCTCATTTTGAGTTAAAAAACCCAAAACTATTTAAATGACCGTTTTTCACTAAAAAAGCCACTAGTAATATTTTTTAATTTTGGGTAAAATATGGGTGACGTGACACATGTCATAAATTGATAGGCTGAGTGTTTAGCTTGAAAATTAAAAACATTTTGATTTCCAAGGAGGTGACCTTAACACCTTTAAAAGACACAAGAAGATGCTTCACCACTAGGCTAAAGTATACCATTGTAGCATGATGATGATTATTTATTTATAAAACATACACTCAACTTAATTATATGTTAAAAATGTATTATTAAATATATCATTGATAATATACTTATGAAATTATAAAATTCTAATTTAATTTAATTTAGTTTTTCATAATATGTTTTTAATAGAATATATTTAAAATATTTAATAATAATAATTATTAATTTATTACTGAATATATTTTTAAATAAATGATATAATATATTATTATTTATTATTAATATATATTATTGTTAATATAATTTTTAATGATTTATTAAAATATATATTTTAAATAATACATTATTATTAAATAATTGTAAAAAGTATTATTAAATGCATTTAATTTAATACTATTAAATATATTACTTTATAATTTCAAATATTAACTATATTATTAAAATATAATTTTTAAAATATTTTAATAAAAATACTTTTAAAATATATTATAAACTAATATATTTAAATATTATTAAATATTATGTTAATAATAATATATTAATATTATATATAATATAATTTATTTAATAATACATTTTTAACAATAAATATTAGTAAATATTTTAAAATTTATTATTAAAATGTTAGATTAATATTTATTAATTTTTATGAGAAGGATTTTATTAATAATATATTTATATTATAACTAATGATATTATACATATAATTAAGTTGAGTGTATGTTTTAGAAATAAATAATCATCATCTTATTATAATGATATACTTTGATCTAGTGGTAAAATATTTTTTTTTGTCATTTAAAAGCATCAAATTCAAATTCTATGAAGGTCGAAATGTTTGTAATTTTAGTTTATGATATGTATCACCAATAAAATTATGACTGAGAAAAAAAAACATTAATTTTTTATCTTGGCATAAAGTTACCTAATTTAAAAACTCATAATCATAATATAATATATAAGGTAGAAAAGAAAGAAAATATATTTAGGTTATTATAACAAGTGATTCAACAAAAATTGGATACGTAAAAGCCCTAATTTTCAAAACAAAAAATTGACGGACATGTGGTATTTCACCTATCTAGAAGGTACACACCAATCAAAATTGCACACTTGTTTCCCCCTGTTATCGTAAAAAAAAAAGTCACCAAACTTTGGATCTAGGAATTGGTCAAGCAACATTCACTGCCCAATACAATTGACATTTCAATTATTGTATGTAAACACTCACCTGTCACATGGTTCAATATCGTGATAAATCAAGCTCCGGGTTTCAAATAAATACATAATTATGGGCTTGAAATTTTTGGATTAAAAAAATTTCTACAGAAGATTTTGTTATATGGATGTTTTTAATTTCAACAATGGAGGATATTTATAATTAAAAAAAGATAGACCCTTGATAATTAATTTTGTTAGTTTAATTTTTTTTCCAACATTTCTTTATGTATAGTAAATGAAAATAATTTTAATCGTACATTACTCTCACTATCACATGATTTGCAACTATTCAGCATTCTTTGAACACTATTACATGTTGGAAACCACCAACTTTTTCATTTTTATTTTTTGGTCCGCGTCAAAAATACATGTGGGTAACCTGTGTCAAACCATTCCAGCGTACATACGCTTCAAAACACATCGGTTTTCGCTAATGCAAGTTTAAGATTTTGTGCCACCTAGCTATTGGCCAGATACTTTTCTAATGTTAATATTTTAAAATTATTATTATTTAAATACTTTTATTACATTCTGGTATATAGAAAAATTACAGAGATTTTTTTTATAACATATTCTGTCATATATCGTGTCACATGCTTCGAACTTTTGTGTTTATATATGTTTGCAGAGAAATATCCCCATATAATATAGCATGAGTTGAATTGTAATGTTTACACTATCAACGAATTCTAAATTATAGTAATAGATATAAATTTTAGTGCAATTATCACATAAATTAATAACTTTTACCCGCATGACAATTTACAGTTAGATGAAAATATAAAAAAGTTTTATATTTCAGTTAAATTCATATAGCATATATGATACTTCATTTACATGTCATATGATTGAAGTTGGACTTGGTCGATCTGCACACTAGCTACCTGATTCGAACAGATTTTGTCCTAGGATTAAGGTTAATTGATGTGAAGATATACATCTTAAAAATATTCTCAAATAAAAAATTCCATAACTTTTATGCTCAATATTTTATTTTACTATACACAGAACATTTTTCCTATACTACTAAATAATGTAGATTGATCAAAATTGTTGTCTGTCCTCCGTGAGAAACTTCAACGGCTTTTAGCAAAACACATTCTTTACTTGGGAAAGGCAAACAATGACACATCCAACTTTTCTCAATAATAGTACCATGCACTTATTCCTCTCATTTTTACCATCATTTTAAAACATTAAAAAAATGCCAGTTTTGTAAAAGTTTATGTGCATATTTGATAAAATTATAGGTTCCATGGTAGTTGATAAATATGAAATGATATAAAAGAATATGTTTAATTATTTATGTATAATTTACAATTTTATTTTTTTACTCACAAATTATATTTTTTTAGATATTTTAATTATTCTCAAATCTCAAATACAAGAAAAATGTTTAAGCTTTTTTGTTTTTTTATGATTTCAAATTTCATTCATAATGAAATTATTTATTAAAAATACAACATGAGTGTTAAAACGAAATTATTATTAGTTATAAGTTCTAATTTACAAACTGCAAGTTACAAAAGAGTTAGAAAAATAGAAGAAATTTATATTCCAAGTATTAAAAAGTAATCCACTTATAATATTTTTTTTTAAAAAAAACTTCATGCTTTAGTTCGTTAACCGAATAACCGTTTCCAGTTTTCTGAGAAGGAAAGAGGAAGAGGAATTCATAGGTTACGTCGTAATCAATTTACATCACCGTCAACACATCACACGCTTGAGTCCACACGCGGGTAATTTGATGACGTGTCGGGCAAAGAATACAACACGTGGAGATACGTAATGATTGGAGTTATTAGAGAGGGACCACCACGTGTCGAGAGGAGAAAGCATACACGGCGCTCGAAACCCAAGAGAGGCCAAGACCTTCCAGAAAGTTCCGCCAAACTCGTGGCCAGAAATCAACGGAGGATGTAGCGGCCAGCAAGACGCCACGTGTCAGTGGAACCACGTGAGCGTCCGACGTGGCACTCGCATTCCGCTGAAAATGATACGCCCCCTTTTTATGCAGCAAGGAGAGAAAATTTGGAAAAAATAAAATAAAATAAAAATTAGGGCACTTTCCGCAAAACGCTTCGAGAATTTATGCTGAGGGAAACGACGGAAAATAAGGGGAAAGTTTGGAACTTTATCGCATTGGGTTGTTGATTTTGTTTTCAATTTTTGGTGGGAATCGCCATGAATGGCGAGGGGAACGATGCAATGCAAGTGGAGGAGAAGGAGAGGTTGGTGTATATGTGGGGTTACTTGCCCGGAGCTCTGCCGCAGAGAACGCCGTTGTTGACGCCTGTCGTCGTTAGGGTTCCGCCGTCTGCTCATTCTTGGAGGGATGTTTGCGGTGGTGGTTGTGGATTCGCCATGGCTATTTCTGGTATTTGCTTCACGTTTTACTGATTGTTTTTCCTTTTTATTGGTTTTCAAAACCCCCACCTAACTTTTTTAGAACGAGGGATTTTTTTTTCAATGGATCTAGAAATGGAACGAATTGCTTCTCCTCTACATTTTTTGTTTGGTTCTTTTGTATGTTGATAAGAAGCTTGAGATGAGAACTTCAAATTGACTTGGTTCAGTAGCTTGAGCTCCGTACTTACTGTTGTTATTTTCAGTGAAGTCTTTTGTGTGTTTTGTTGGCCCCAAGGTTCTTTTTCTTTCAGTATAGGATTGTTTCTCTCTTGCCACTTGAACATTTTCTTGGTTTGATTTTGATATTCCGTTTGAGCTTTAAATTGTTACCTGCTCATCTTCACCACAGGCTTTTCTTATTCTTTTATGTTCCTCTAATTTTGTTAAGTTGGTCAAAACTAAGAAGAAGGGGTCACTGGCTGTTTGTCAGGTTTTCAGTAACGATTTTAAACTGGTTTTAGTTATTTCATTAATCTTTAAAGCCACTGACTTCCATAGAAATTCTTGTTGTCTATACTTCTGATATGCTGGTACAGTGGTATTTATGTTTTATGTATTCAATAGGAGTGTAGTTTATCTTTTTTTTTTCTAATGATATTGTATTGGTAATTTGTAATTAAGGTCAGCCTTGTTCTTTTTTGATTTATTGTATTTGAATGAAGTTATCTCAGCGCATATCTTTGTATCCTTCTTTCTCTTTAGTAATTACTCATACTTTCTCCCTTAATCAGAGCCTGGAAAGCTCATAACATGGGGTTCAACAGATGATTTAGGCCAAAGCTATGTCACATCTGGAAAACATGGGGTAATGCATAACTGTACAGAATGATACTATTCTCTCTCTGTTTGTCTCTCCAGTGTCCTTTTCACTTGACTAACATTTTAAGTTCATTTGTAAAGGAAACTCCAGAGCCGTTCCCTCTTCCAACTGATGCCTCTATTGTAAAAGCTGCAGCCGGATGGGCACATTGTGTTTCAGTGACGGGTAATTCATTTCCTTATCTTGTTTTCTAGAGAAGGAACTCAATATGTTGTGATTGTAAGAAGAGATAAACTAAAATTGGGTCAGTAGAATTGTCTTGCTCGTGAAAGTGTCCAATTCTGGCAAAATTTTCACAAATAATTAATCCAAAGTGGTTTGAATAGATTGTCTGTCCATGAAGCATGTTTTCTTGTGTCATCTTACATATTTCTTTTTCTGTTTCATTGCAGATCGTGGAGAAGTTTACACATGGGGATGGAGGGAATGTGTTCCATCTGGAAAGGTTTTTGGTGAATCATCAACAGGGGTAAGTCCTGAAAAGGATGTAGCAGGAAAGCAGAGTTCATTCTTAACAGAGCAAGGTATGTTTGATCTCTTTACAATGGCCATTTGTCTACTGCTACCTGTCCCTCCCAGGATGTGGTCTAAAATTATCCAAGCTGTACAAAAAAGGAATGGGGTAAGAAAGGAACTGCTGTAACATAGGATAGAATGTTTGAAACCCCAAAAGAAAGACTAGAAGAGTTTTGCCCCTTTATGATGAACAAAAAAGGACACTTAGCCTTTATCTGTTTAACTGATGTAGAGTGGTTTTGCAACAGTGAGCCCTCGTTCTCAAGGCTCAAAATCTACAGGAGGAACTGCCTCTGGTACCAGTGGAGAAGAAAGTACAAAGAGAAGAAGAGTGTCATCAGCAAAGCAAACACCTGAAACCTCGTCATCTAGTGACGATAATCTGACAGCATTGCCGTGTCTTGTCACACTAAACCCAGGCATTAGGATAGCAAGTGTTGCTGCCGGTGGGCGCCATACATTAGCCTTGTCAGGTATTGATTTTACTATGGACTTTTATTTATTAACCCATGCCTAAAATTTTATGTATGGTATTTTGTATGTGATTATCTGATTGTCTTTTGGTTGAGGCTCCTGTATTTTTGTCCTATGGAGGATTAGTTATGCAATCTAAGACATGTCATTGATTGAAATTTTCTGTAAGTTTCAGATATAGGACAGGTGTGGGGTTGGGGCTATGGAGGTGAAGGGCAGCTTGGTTTGGGTTCTAGAATACGAATGGTGTCCTCTCCTCATCTTGTTCCTTGTATTGACACCTCTTCTTATGGTAAAGATATATCAATGTCACTGGCTCGAGGAAGCATGGGTTCAGAGGGACAAAATTTTAGAGTTCCGGGAAATTATATAAAGGGGATTGCTTGCGGAGGTCGACACAGTGCAGTAATTACAGGTACATATGTATCAATATATTCTGTATCCCAGGTGAACATCTTTCAAGACATTTGTTTCTGTGGGGATCCAAAAGTTAGAATATCCACGTTCATTTGTAATGCAATTAACCTAACTGGTGTCTGGTACCAGAATTGGTGTTTAGAAAGGGGAAAATCAGATCAGAAGTTGCATGATTTGATGAGAGGGAGATATGATAGAAACTGGTTCAGATCAGAAGACAATGAAGTATAATTGGTATAATGTGAAAGAAAGATACAACTCTCTAGGTATTCGAGAGATCTGGAACTCTCCCAATGCCAAAGGCCCTAATCCTCATTTGAACTGACAAGATACCCCGGCCACTTATTTATGGGCAACATGCCTTATATTTTCAATATCTCAGGCCACAAACTAATAGTTACTATCTAATATAACGAATTTAACAAACCGGCTTACTAATGGGTATCTAACAAGATATTGTATCCTAAAAGAGGTCCATAAATTTTTTTAATAGGTACACATTTACAATATAGAGAAAAAGGACACAACTTCCATAATTGCATATTTTTCCTAAATTATTCTCATCTTGACAGCTCAAACATACTGAGTCTGCTGACATTCTATTATCTTCCTGTTGAACTTACAGATGCTGGAGCTGTGCTTACTTTTGGTTGGGGACTTTATGGACAGGTAATTTAAGGTGAACTTGTGATGTCTTTGTATCTTTTTATCTACTCAAATTTCCTATTCTTTCTGGCAATGTTAATTTTGTCCAGTTTCTACTAGCTTATTCCTTTATTTTTTTGGCTACCTAACTATGTATATTGTTGACAGCATTACACATGCAGAGCTAATACTTTTCATCAAATTTCATCAGTGTTTATTGTAAATAAATTCCTCTGATGTCTTCTTGTCTGTGCCTCTGTGGTAGCTTGCTTGGGTCTTTATACTAGAAAGCATATTTTGGGCCGAATCTGTCTTGAGTCAGACCATTGAGTTCGCCTGCTGGGACACAGAAAAAGATAAAATGAAAATATATCAGTTGGGCTCCATGTGTTTTCTAGATAAGAGATGTACCAGCTTAGACCTTCCTTTTGATAGTTCCTTTTAGGTGTTCATTTTATTGCTTGAGTTTCCATATCAATGCAAGTTTGTTTTGGTAGCCGATACGTCCTTGGTACTGGGCGCTGGTATGTGTAAGATTACCGGAGACTTTATTTCACACTTTCATGAATTTGCATTGCCTAAGAAGTAACTAAATTATACTTTAGAGTTTGGTGAGTTGAAATACATTGGCCTTCTATATCATCAACTGTTAACATTCTTTAGGATCAACATGTAGGTAAAGTAGAATATGGTGGACAAAAGCAATGTAGATGTTGAAGATGAGCTTCACTCTAACAAGGAGATAATCTGTTCCATTCCTTTGCAATATTTATTTTTCATTCACTCTCTTGGTTGATGCATGCGTATGATTGTTATACTAAATTAATGTCACCTTGATTTTGAAAAGTGTGGGCAAGGAAGTACAGATGATGAACTGAGCCCGACTTGTGTTTCTTCCTTGTTGGGCATCCGGATAGAGGGAGTCGCTGCAGGACTGTGGCATACTGTGTGTACATCTGCAGATGGTGATGTTTATGCATTTGGTGGAAACCAGTTTGGGCAGCTGGGAACTGGTGCTGATCAAGCTGAGGTACACCCTAGCCTTCCCATAGATTTTCCGCTTGTCAAAAAAACTTAAAAATGAGACAAAATTATGTGGTTATATTTATGACTATACCATCATTACTGTCACCTAAAGCTGCATAATGCATGCCGTGCTCTAAATTACAGTAAGGCATTCTTTGACATTAGTTTTTAAGTCTAAACTTGAATTGTGAATCAGACTATGCCAAGGCTACTGGATTGTCCGAGTTTGGAAAATGTGAATGTAAAGACCATATCTTGTGGGGCTCGTCACACTGCTCTAATAACAGGTATACTGTCACACACACAACTAACTATGACATAGGTATACTGAAACTGAACACTAAGCCGCCCAGATCAAAGTATTTCTATGATACTAACACATACCATACTGTAAAGCAGGATACAAATTACTTTTTTCTGCTATCAAAATAGTCATACATGTTCTTTCTGGCATTACTCTATGATACTCCATTTGTTTCTGTTTAACAGTCCACTTAAGGAGAAAAACTTTGTTTTTATTTTTCTGTTCACTTACAATTCCAAGAGAGCATTATTATATTGTGTTTTTTTCAATAATACCTTCATTGATATTAAAAGTTGAAAATCTTTTAAAATTAATAAATAAGAGAGAAATAAGAATAAAATAAAAAAACAATTTAATTACACTTTTTAATGTGTTACTCATCATGTTGAGCATGTTGGTACTGTATTTTGCATGTCTATTATTAATAGATTCTTATTAGTTCTACTTTTGTTTTTGGCTCTTCAAGATAATGGAAAAATCTTCTGCTGGGGATGGAACAAATATGGACAGGTGCTAATATTGCACAACCATTTTTATGTGTTTCCTTTTAATTTCATGTTTGTATCTGCCTCATATGTGCATTTTAAGTGATACTTGCTTCACAGTATTCTGAGTTTTAATTAATGGATGTGGCAGCTTGGCCTTGGGGACGTGATTGATCGAAACATTCCTTCTGAAGTTACCATTGAAGGTTGTGTGGCTAAAAACATTGCATGTGGCTGGTGGCATACACTTCTTCTGGCCGAGTCACCCACTTGATGTCATGTGGCTTCCTCAAGGCCCTTGACCCAATTTTGTTTGTTAGCTAATATCTTTTGTTTGGTTTGGTAAAAGCATGAAGCCGTATGCATATGTATATGTACATACAGCAGATACAGTAGTTGTATACATATGTGTATATGCTTGTATTCATTCATGGTGTGAATCATCATGACTGGCTCTAGTATTTAACAACATCCAATAGTGATTTCTGGTCTGAGAAGGAAAATATTGGGTCCTTTTCATCTATGTAACATTATTCTTCATAGTGTATATTTTCTTTTAATTAGTTGTATAAACTGACAAGTGTAATTAAATACCCTGCAACTTAGTATTTTTCCCCTGCCTTGTAGCTGTGGGGGTGCGTGGTGCTTCTTTAGATTTTAGTATACAAATATATATCCATGCAAGTTGGCCTTAGGTCCATGCCAAACGTATGGGCAGAGCTTTTTTTTTTAAATGCAAACTCTGGAGTTTTTCTCAATTTTGTGTTTCTGATTGGACCATCGGTAGAACGTTAGCATTATAGTATGATTTATTATATGAATGGTCTTGTATGACGAAATCGTTGTAGTTATTTGTATATATGGTACAAAATTTTGACCAATTGGTTATATAAACTTTGAAAAATTAATTACACTCAGATTTGAAAAGTGATATTCAATTATTTAAAGCTCTTGGTCTTTGCTAATGGTTATTATTATACTAAAAATGTGACGTGATAGAAATCAAGACAGAAAGGTACATTTCATATTATGTGTGTTATCTAAGTTGGAATTAGATAAAAAGAAAAATAAATATTGTTTATGAAAATTTAACTTTATTCTTCCACAACTTAATTTCCACCGGGGTGATTATTAAATGGACCCTATGTAGGGAGATGGGGAGTTAAAGTCAAATAGCATAAGCTGTATTCACAGATTTTAGTTAGGTATGGGTTTAGGGAGGTTGGCGTAGCGTTAGGAGAATCTTATCTTGTGAACAAAGAAACAAAATATACACGGTAGACCAGTTCTAATCCAATGGTTTCGGCTTAGGCGGTTATGTGCTAATTTAATGCATAGATGACGAATGCAAATGAGATAGACATCCACAAAGACAATTTTTTTTTTATGTTGATTTCAAGTTTTTCTTATAAATAATTGTTGGATTTTCATATGCCTGTGAATTTTAATTAACAATAAAACAAAAGTTACAATCTAATTCAGCTGCTAAATAATATGTTAGGAGATTGAGTGTGTTAGATTAACTAGTATATTTTCCTAGCTTAACTTAATATTTTAAGTTTGAATCCTACCAGAAATACAATTGCGTTAAACCTTGATTGATTAGATTTTCTTGTTCATAGTAATTATACCCAGTTAAAGAAAAAATAAAACTTTGTTTTTTAAATATTCCTTCCATTTTTTATTTGTATTTTACACATGAAGGTGATTAATATGTTTTTAATTCCTTTCTCCCTAATTTATTCTTTTCACTTTCAGTATAATATTTAGAAGAAAATTTAATATTTAATATTGTATTAAATTCTTAAAAGACAAATCAAACCAAAAAAATAATCTTAAAGGGTATAATTGAAAAAAAAAATCTTTTGGATACTTATACTGGCCAATATTTAAAACAAAAGTTGAACTCTAGAAAGATAAATAAAAAACGAAATAAGTATAGACATATAAAAAAAATCTTGAATAAGTATATATTAAAATTTATAAAACTGTAAATATTAACTCAATTTAAAAAAAAGGATGTTGAGTCAATTTTAGATATTAACTTAACATCAACACGATATTTCTCATATACTTTCTAGGAAATTAATAATTGAAAAATTATACTACTTACTTTTTTATATTAAATATTTAAAATAATATTTTCTCCAGTTCTAGTTATAAGTAAATTTTAAAATATTTTTTCTTCAAATTTAATTATATATCAAATATATTTTTCTTAAATACATTTTTAAAATAACTAAATATTTTATTAAAAATAAGTTAAATAAATCTATTAAATATTTAATAATAATAATAATAATAATAATTTTTAATATTCTTTTAAAATGGATAAAATTCATTTAATTTACTTATAATAATAAATAAATACGAAGGGATAACGAGCATGGAAGGAAGGGTGTAAAACATTAAATATTGACAAAACCCCTCATTTGGTCCTTGTCTCTGTTACGGTCGGACATTTAGGTCCTCGGTTTAGTTAGTTAGTCTGTTTGGTCCCCAACGTCCATGTTTGTCGGACAGTTAGATCCCCGCCGTTAACAGATACCAAACGCCCGTTGGAAGTAGGTGACGTGGAGCGTTATGTGCCAACTGGGACGTCCATGTGAGCATGAAACGACGCTGTTTTTGCATACAGGAACCCTACTTTCATTTCTTCTTCTTCGTCTCTGATTTCTTCTTCCGAGAGTGGCTCCCTACTTTCATTTCTTCTTCTTCTTCTCTCATTTCTTCCCCTTGTCCTTCTCACGCGCGTGAAGCTATGTGTTGTTCTTTCTGTTGATTAACATTTCCTCTTCTGTGTTTTCTCCATCCTTTCTTCATCTCTCGCATTTTTGGTCAACATGGAGGGGAAGAGTCCAAACCCCACCCAGGGGTCATCGTCGTCATCATCCAGCCAATTTCGACGTCGTCTCCGTTGTCGTTGTGGTGACCCTCCTGCGTTGCGTGTGTCCCACACAGTGAACAATCCAAATCATCAATTCTGGAGATGTGCAAGACTTCGTGGAGGCCAATGTGATTTTTTTGCTTGGGTCGAGGAGGGGGATTTTACAATCCACGAAGATGAGTGGAAGAATACAGTAATGTCTAAGCTAGCAGAGATAGAGTCTGTGATGTCAAGGCAGAAATGTGATGCTGATAGGGTTGTTTGTGAAGCCATGGCCCAAGTGGAATCGTTGATGAAGAAAGGCTTCATGGAAACCCAACAAGAATTGTTAAAGTTGAAAATGCTTTTGGTGACTCACTGTGTAATAGTTTTCTTTTTTGTAATGGGGTTGTTGGTTATGATGATGAGAATGTAATGATGCTGTTGAAAGTGTTATGGGGGATATTGTAATGGTGATGAAAATGTAATGGTGATGTTGTATATGTTGATGCTGTTGTAATGAGGATCCAACTTTTAATGTAGAAAAAGTTATGAGTTGTCCTATATTTGAGTTTTTAGCTTTGTGGTCCATTTTGTATAGCAATTTTGTGTAGCAAATAATAATGTAAGCTGAAACTACAAACTTGTGATGCCTAACTAATGCAGTTAACAGAATTAATGGATATCATTTTGTTCCATTATGTAGTCCATTATGTACCTGGAAAGTAATCAGTGAAAATAACATCTGAACCCCATTAAACATCAATGGATAAAATGACTGCTCATTACATAAAACCATTGTCATATATTACTAGTCATTACATAAAATGTTCACAGGTCATAGAACAGAGGACCTGAAAATGTCATATATCACATGTCTTAAAATGCTCAATACATAATCATTTTTTGCTCCTAGGGGTTTCTATGAAAACCATAGTTCCTGGCTTTTTGAATGGCAACTTCCTCCTTAGATTATATTGGTTGTTGGGTGGTGAACTTGTTGCACTTGACTGGGAAGGCTGTGGAGATCTGCCAGGAGCTGCCAACCTTTGACTCCTTCTAACAGGTGTGATGGTATCTGTCTGAGACATTGGCTGTGAGGCTACAACTTCCAAAACTTCCTGGGTCTGTTGTGGTATGGGGTTAACTTCTTGGGTCTGTTGTGGTGTGGGGTTAACTTCTTGGGTCTGTTGTGCTTGTTCAACTCTTCTCTTATCCCTAGCAACTGGACATGTAATCTTCCTATGTCCAACTTCACCACACTCACCACATTTTCCTGGTTGCAGTCTCCTTTTCATCTTCTGTTTAGGGTTGTTTTCCCCATTGTTAGTTGCATTATTAGTTGCATCCTTATCTGTTGCATCCTTCTCTGTTGACCCTTGGGTATTGTCACCCACTTTTCTTCTGTGTTTTTTGGGTCTACCAATAGTCCTCTGACTATTTGGTGGAATTGGTGGGATAAACTCTGTTTTCTCCCAAAACTCTGAACCTGGTACTGATTCTATGTGGTGCTGGTAGGTTGCATCCCATGCTGCCATTGTCAATCCAACGTGGCAGTGGTCTTCTGGTCTCTCTCCTTTGTGAGCTATGGCTGCACATGCATGCTTACATGGCATTCCTACAATTAACATGTAACCCATAAAGTAATAAGCTATACTTGTGTCATCAGATACCATTTCAAGTAAATAATGTGGTTGTTATTTACCAGTCAATTGCCATACTCTACAGCTGCACTTCTGTGTTCCCATATCAACAGATACCCTCTCTGGAAAGCAACTGACCTCATACCTTTCAATCCCACCATCACCTAGTTAGGGTAATAACAATTATTACAAAGTGTCAAATTAAATAACAGTAATATAATAGTTAAACAATTATTACACAATAATACTAAAAATGACCTGATACCTGTCCAAACAACTGTCCAGTTGTTACTTGCAGACTTGTGCTTCTCTAGCCTACTCTGCTGGATTGGTGTCAATTTTCCATCGTGTCCTGTTAACTTCAGCTTGTGGTTACCTATGGTGACCATTAGGTAAGTCCTTACCTCTTCCAGCATGCTTATAATTGGTTTCCACCTGGCATGCACAAGCTTGGAATTCAGAACCTCACAGTTGTTATTTGTGATGTTATCCACTTTGCAGTTTTCATCAAAAAATGCCTTGCTCCAAGCCTTCTTTGGAAATTTAGCCAAATACATCCAAGCCTTGTCATTCACATGCCTGATCTTCATCATGTTTACTTCAAACTCATTCGGGGTTGTTGACCTGGCTGCCTTCCATAGGAGTCCCCTGAGTTCTTTCCCTCTCCATTGCTTAGAGAAGTTCTGCCATAGGTGCCACACACAAAATCTGTGTGGGACACCAGGCATCACTTCTTGCAATGCTGGTATCAATCCCTACAGATGTTAAACAAACAGAAAATATAGCAGTATTAGTTATTACAATGTATTACAGTTTAAAAATCACTAGAGCATAAGGGTTTAAAAAATTATACCTTCTGCATGTCACTCATAAATGTTAGCATCCTCTCCTTGTAGTTCCCTACATCTGCATGTAACAGCTCCAAAAACCATTTCCAATTATCTTTATTCTCAATCTGACAAACCCCATAAGCAATAGGCCATATGTGGTTGTTGGCATCTTGTCCCACAACAGTCAATAATTACCCCCTATAGTATCCTTTCAAGAAACACCCATCAAGCCCCACCAGTGGTCTTCTACACTCTAAAAATCCATCTCTACACCCCTTTAAATAGATATATATCCTACTAAACACTGGGGGGCCTTCAGGCTGTGGCTCACACTCCATCTTCACTGTTTGAACCTGGGTTTCTCTTCAGTAGTTCCCCACAATAGTCCCACAACATGGCGAATTGTTGTTTTTCACTGCCTTCAATTACTTCTCTGGACCTCTTCATTGACTTGTAACCTCTTCAAACTACAAAAGATTTCCCAACCACACTTCTTGTCCTTACACCTTGCCCTGGCTCTAACCTTATCATTCTTCACCCATTGAAACTCCCTACCTAGGTATACATTATAATCTTTCACTGCATGTTTAAACACAGCAAGTGAAGGGAACTCCATTTCACACTCAAGCACAACATGGCCAAAGGTAGCTGTCTCATTGTATTGAGGATAAACCTCTCTTTCCTCATCGTCATCATCTGAACCTTGAGGGGTCTTCAACTCTTCTGAAGCCCATGAATCATCAGAACCTCCTTCAATGCCTTCACCACCCAACCCATTTCCTCCAACTACATCCTCATTATCAGTGTCACTGTCAAATATGGTAGGAGTTACTGATCTCCTATTCTCCTGAACCTTCCTTTTCTGTTTCTTATTGTTACAATCCTTAGTCACATCCTCTAAACCTTCATCACTGGTCTGACACCCCCCTCTAATATCTTCTTCACTGGTCTCACTACTCCCAGTAGTAACTTCATGAATTTCATCATCCACCCTAACAATGACCTTCACCTTATCAGCTTCAACAGGGTTCCCCTCATCTAAATCCATTAACACTGGCTCATCAATTGGATGCTGAAAATATACATCCACTACCTTCTGGTTATCATTACCACATCTCACCATCTCCAATACATCTTTGTCCCCTTCCAACAAATTCAACCCTTCATTCATATCAAATTCGGGGTCATACCAATAGATCTTCTCTACCCTACAGTAGCCATGATTTTCAGCAAACCTATGGAAGGCAAAGAAGTCTATATAATCAGGGTCCAACTTTTCCCACTCTTCCACTTTACCCCCTATATAGCCTTTTTTTCCATCACTATTAATAATAAACCTACCTCTAATATGCAGCCTGATCCGAAAATCCTAGCCCAAATTACCAACAAAATGAAGTTTAGAATGCACCCTAGATACATACCACTAACAGAACAACTGAACTTACCACTAACAGAACAAAAAACGCATAAACATCAACAGCTATACCTCAATTAACTATGATAGTAGACAGAGTACACAGAGGCATAATCATAAATTATATCACAAATCAATAACAACTCAAACAAATCAATAAAAGTTTGAAAAACATGTTCAAACTCAACAAAAGACACAGAAGACAAAAATGTAACATTATAAAAAACCCTAACATCATAAAAAAACATAAATATCGGGAAAACTACATACAAAAACCCTAACATTTACTAACCTCAACATCATCTCCCATCGTCGACAATTCGGGCTTCGGGTTTCGCTTTACGTGACACACTTGGGAAGAACAGGGAAGCTACAGTATTACGATCCAAAGAAACAATGTGGGGGATTAAGGTTCCAGAAAATTAGGGGATTAGGGTTCGAGAGAGAAGTCAGAGAGATGAGGGGATTAGGGGTTCGAAAGAGGGATTAAGGTTCACCAACGAGAGAGGGACTCCCCAGTGTCCTATCTGACTTTTGACCAAACAAAACGACGACGTTTTAAGCAACCTAAACAACGTTGTTTTTATTCACTGACACATCAAATGGGAACGACGTCGTTTCATGCTCACATGGACGTCCCAGTTGGCACATAACGCTCCACGTCACCTACTTCCAACGGGCGTTTGGTGTCTGTTAACGGCGGGGATCTAACTGTCTGACGAACATGGACGTTGGGGACCAAACAGACTAACTAACTAAACCGAGGACCTAAATGTCCGACCGTAACAGAGACAAGGACCAAATGGGGGGTTTTGTCTTAAATATTGGATAGTCAAGCAGTGTTGGTGTTCTAGATGCTTGGCGCCAATTGGTCACAGGCCAACCTTCCAATTCCAACGTCTATCTTCTTATCACTATTTCCAAATTTCTTTCTTTGTCACATCCTCTCCCTCTCTCTCTCTCTCTCTTTTTTTTAATTTAAATTTACGATAATCACAATACTATCGCGTAAGGATGTTACAATTCTATGTAACTAAACTAATAAACTTGACTAATCATTAGCTAATTAGAAGTGTGGTAACACAATAAACTAACCTATCGAATCAATAATTCATATGAAACTATGAAAATAAAAAAATAATTAATATTAATTTTATACATTATTTAATAAAATAATTTTTTTCCTATTAGTCCAACCCCAAGATACTTTCATACATTTATCCTATATATTTTTATTATTCATCATTATGTTAACAAATCATAGTCAAGTTTACTAGTTTAATTACATAGAACTGTGACACCATTACGTGATAATATTGTGATTATAGTAAAATAGGAAGAAGGTGAGATATAATGGAGAAGTATTTGAATGAGATATAGACGAGGATAAGTGGAGTTTGTAACACCCTAGAAAATAAATAAATAAATAAAAACACTTATATGAATTGGGTATTAGGAATAATAATTATCACTTGATAATTCAGCCCATTACTCTGGAGTTTTAATTCTAGAAATTAATTTTCCCAGTTTTGTACCTTGTCATCCTTTCCCCTAGCATACTCACGTTATTTCCCCTTATGCATGCCATTGTCTTTGGCTGAACCTTTCTTGATTCTCCTCTTCCTTTCCAATACATCACCTTGTTTTACGCCGTGCTATTTTCTCCTTGCTCACCCGTTAATTTCTTCCTTGTTCTTGAAGGTTGGCACATGCAAGCTGTATTTTCCTTTCTCATTTCCTCCAAGCTCGCGGATTCTTTGAATAGTTGTATAAAGTCTCTTTTTTCTTCCTCACAGGGTTATGTCATGAAGAGATAAGAATTCACGAAAAGACTTTGGAAGTTACTAACTGGCGCTTGGTGGGTCGGAAGCTTATCGGATAATGTTGGCAAAGGAAATCGTAAATTGGTAGGTCGTTCTACCTTGAGTTCATGATGGATTAATAAATTGAGCTTCGATGTAGGATGGGAATGATCGTGTAGTTATTAAAAATACTTCGTTAATATTTTAGGAGACTCTAATCGAGTGTTGTTGTTGCCCAAAAATTGATCAGAGGGAAAAATCGTGTGTCTGTTAATTCTGGTAAGTTTTGGTAAATTGAAACCGCATATAAAAAATTTATAAATTTAGGTAATAGTGTGTATAAATTATAAAAGGTATTTTAAAGTATCGGATGTATGGTTTTAGGGCTTTAGCGTTTACTGGATTGGGAGTCAGAGGCTCGAGTTATAAAGCATATTGATTTCAGGTATGTTTCAAACGTACGAGGGCTTACAACTTGGGAATGACGGGAATTTAGAATCTGGAGTTTTACTTAGCTTAATTAAAAATGTATACTTGTGAATATTAGCTGCAATTGTGAAATATGTAGAGCTATTAATTCCTGATGGTATTGATGATGTGATGATTGTTGTTTATTGTTGCTATAGTAAAATCCATTTTTTTATGATAAGTTGTGCATGATGATGTTGACTATAAAGTGGTTTGAGGATGATATATTTGGTACTACGCTATGGTTTGTGTGGTTAAAACATGGATTGTCATCTCATACCATCATATGCATTTCCAACACTATGGTTTGCTAAAGAGGTCGTTACGTTATAGTGTTATGGTTCACTGTATGGCCTATGGCATGTTGCCTTGGAGGTTACCGATTACAGTGCTATGGTTCACTGGTAATCCTCGGGTACCACCGATTATAGCACTTTGATTCACTGTATGGTTACCCAGATGCCCCTCAATTATAGTGCTATGGTTCACTGAGTGGGTCATCTTGGCACTTGCTCTTGATTGATAAGTCAGATCCACATTTCATGATTTTATGCATAATCAAATGAAAGGTTTCTAAAATGTCATGGCATAGTTGCTTGCACTTAAGTTTTTAGTATTATCTTTGAATGACGAATGTGAAGTAGAAATTATACTAAAGTGATTGTGTTGACTTGAATGATGTTATACATCGGATGCTAAATTACCACTTATTGCTTAAGTTGTACTCACCCTATGAATTTGCGGGATTTTGTAGTGAATGCCCAAAGGGATGGGTTTACCTCATGATTTGATGGTGGATTAAAGTTGTTATAAGATGATCAAATTTGTATGGAGATAGCAAGGGTAGCATATTCTCAAAGGAAAGTGCAGTTGTACATCTATAGAGGTTTCTGAAATTGTTTTGGAGTTAACTGGCCCAGAATCATCAGTTTATGATCAGAGAGAGCCTATTGAGGGTGATGAGTTTGGGTGGAAGATGCTAAAGGAGGTGGTGTTCAGGTGGAGGTTGTGCATGGTGATGGTGTTCAGGTGGACACTATGCTTGATAATGCTGATTAGGCAAAGGTTGTGCATGATGCTAGTGAGAGTGTTAAGGGGCAGGATGTTAAGGGGAAGGTTGTGCAAGAGAAAGATACCTATGAAGGAGAAAAGGAGAATAGTGCATTGGACATACAATTCAAGGATTCAGACGATGAGGGTGTTGATCAAGAGGGTGTAATTAAAGGTGATGTGGCTGACTCTATGGCAGATGTTGATAAGATAAGGCGCCAAAGAAGGGTAAAAAGAGAAAGAAAATTCAAAGGATAGTGAATCCAAGGACATACAAAAAAGGTGAAGGATCTGGGACTAGTAAAACATAAAGGAAGGTGAACGCAGACTCGAATAGTGGCTCAGATAAGTTATACAGTGGTGATAGTGAAAGTGATACTGAGAAGTACACTTCTATTTAAAATGCCTGAGAAATTGAACAATTATAAATGGGAAAAGGGTACTATATTTCTAACCAAAGAACAATTCAAGGAGGTTGTGGTGGCTTATGCTATCCATAATGGGAAAGATTTACGGTTCAATAAAAATGATAAAAAAAGGGGTAAGAGTTAGGTGTGTTGAAGGCTATGAATGGTATGCTTACTGTGGTAAGTTACCATATGAGGAAACTTGACAGTATAGTTGTGGTAGACAACATAGGATCAAGTTGCTGAGTTCAAAGTGGCTATCCAACCTAATGTTCAATGGTGTGAAAGAGAATCCCAAGATCAGGTTGGAGGATATTTGTGAGAGGCACAAGAGAATTGGAGTGCAAAAATATCCAGAACTAAGGCATATAGGGTTAGGAAGGCAACAACTGAACTTGTTGATGGAGATTTCAATGACCAATATCCAAAGCTCTGAGACTACACTCAAATTATAGCTCTCGTCATCCTTTCTACCCTGTAAAATGATCCCCAGATCATAAACCCTAAAAAGCAACCAGGCCCTTAAATAGAAATATCTGTAAACAACCAAAACTTATAGTATATTTCACATAACCCTAGAATCTTTATCCATAGTTTGCAGCAGTCTTCGATGTTCACATCATAACTTTCAATCTCCTAGGGCATTCACACAAAGGAGACTCATCTTCATGTATTCACACTCATTTAGTTCTATAGTTGAATGTTGATCTACTTAAGTTTGCCATGGTGGAGGATTGAGTTGAGTTTGTACAACAATTTTAGATTTCCCCTAACATTAAAGAAGATGATGGCAACAATGGAAAATATTGTTACCTTGAGTTGACAGAAAAACTTAAGTGGAATATTTTAAACCAGATAAGGGACCAAAGTAAAATTTAAAAACCATAAAGGACCAACTTAGCATTTTTATGAAACATAGGAAATCAACAGATATATTTTACCTATATATTATGACTGAAAACATCAATGAATCAATTCTAAAACTGGATCCTTGCAATTGAGAATTGCGTGTTCAAAAACAATTATATGTATAAAATACTTCGAGCAAGTGAGTTGTATTTTAACAGCACCATTTATTTTAATGTTTTTTAGTAGTAAACCTTATATTATATGTGTTTTAATAAGAAATTTTAAAATAATTTTTTATTTGTTTTAAAAATTTCAAAATATTGCACCCATATTGACTTCAAAACTATATCAATGAATGTATTTCATTCCCTCATATTTATAAAATTTACAATATAAAGCTTATATATTTAAAAGTATTTAGGACTTGTTTGATTTAGTTTAGTTTTTTAGTTTTTAAAGACAGTTTTGATATAAAATTTTTAAAAATTGGTTTTTAAAACAAGATGAAAAACCCTTATTTAATAAATCTATTTTTAAAACCTAGAAAGGGAAAACTCATTTGATTATTATTTTTTATTAATGTTTTTTTTAACTTAAAAAAGAAAAACTTAGAAACCCAACACATAAATTAGAGAAGTCAAAGAAATTAGAGTAAACAAAGACACAAGGTTTTGACTATGGTGATGACGGTGGCGAACAGGGAATAAGAGAGATAGTGGAGTGAAGGAGGTGCATAACCATGACAACAAAGATGTGACAATGACAACAACTTATAAGCAAGGTGGAAAAAGAGAAAATAAGAGTGATGGTCCTTTGAAGAAGATAGGTGGAGGTAGATTGAAGAATCAAGTATACTTTTAGAAGAGAAAACTAAAAATATTAAAAGTTGTTCCCGTATTTTAGTTTTAAAAAAACCCAAAATATAAAACTATCTTTAAAAATAATCTCCACACAAACAAGTTTTTTATTTTTAAAAAAAATCTATTTTTAAAAAGGGTTATCAAACAAGCCATAATACTTTTCTTATGTTTATTTTTATTTTAGAAAATATTTATTAATATTAAAGTAAAGTTTGATTTTAAATAAGAATAAAATTAAAATACTACAATATTTTTATATAAAAGTTATTATATTAACATATTTTTTAATATATGTATTTGGATTTGAATTTTCTTAAAATGGAATGAAATATCGTTTTTAAATAAATTTTTTCTAGTACATATATCAGAGAATTCGTATTTTAATCATAGAAACCAACCTAGGTGTATTAAGCGTCTATTTGGTTGCTAATTTCTAACTACGTTACACATATATCCCAGTACAACTCAAACCAAGTTGAATGATTGGAATGTTTTTTATTTTACATATCCCCAACCATATTTAAAGGTCCTAATTATCAAACCACGTTAAGGATATATTTCAGCTGTTCTTCTATAGGTAAGACTTTAGAATAAAATAATATTATTTGTTTAATTTGAATTTTAAATTATTTGTAAGTGGCTTGATATAATTTTATCAAAAAGAAAATAAAATGAAATATGGGAATAGAAGTCGTCGTTCTAAGAAGCTGATTAGTCGAATGAAACTTTCACGTTAGGAAATATCTCTTTTGGTCCCTTTTTACGGTTGCTATTCTATGGGTTTGAATAAGGGTCAAGAAAAGAACAAGAAGATAAGAGTGGGAGAATGCCAAATGCAGACTTTGAATTGTATTCATAATAACACTTAAAGGGTGTCTGATATAAATAAATTTTTTATTATAGAGTAAATTATTTTGCCGAAAATGCCACAGTCACAATTAATTAAAGAAATTTTAAAAATATGTTTTGTTCCTCCGAGTTGGGTCCTTCGGACACTCTTTTATTTTAGAAAAATACCTCTAGTATCTATATTTCTTCATTATCTTAATAAATGATTATTAGTTGATAATTAGTGGGCTAAAATTAAGGCCCATTTTTATTGTATAAACATGACATAGAGTGAACATGTTAAGTTGTCATCTTATTAGTGGGCTGAAATTAATTTTCCTAGAGTAATTCTTTAAGATTTAGTTTTTATATACCGAGAGTGAACATGTTAAAGTTGTCATCTTATTTTACTGGGAATAAGACTAATTTTATTCTCATTAAAATGTTATTCCTATTATCTTTGGTTTAAGTAAAATGTTTATGTGAATAAAAATTAAAAATTAAAAATTATCCTTACTTAAAATAAAGTTTGTGATGGTATAGAGTTAGACTTAGAAGGGGGGTTGAATAAGTCTTAAACTCTTTTTTAAAAATAATCGCGTACAGATCGGTCGAGCAGAAGGCAATTTTTAACAAATTAGAGAAAGGGATAAGAGAAGTGCACAATGGAAATTTATCCTGGTTCACTTCCAACACAGAAGCTAGTCCAGTCCATTCAGACCGAAAGATTTTTCACTATTGTAAGAGCTCGTTTGGATATCAACCCTGGTTTACCAACCCCAAAAATAGGTCCTATGGTCAAACGAAGTTTTGACTGTCTTGAACGACATGATGGATCAATATTAACCCTTAAATTTTTTCATTTCCTTAACTGGAAACCAAACGAAACCTAAATCGCCTTTACAATCTGCACCAGCCTAGTGGACTAGTATTTTTGACTCCAGCCACTTCTAGCTTATCCCAAGTATTCTTGACACTAGCCACTCTTGGCTAAAAACCCAAGTATTCTTTTAAAAGCCTCTTCAGGTCATAGTGTTTCCTAACACCAACAAATTCTGGCATCACACCATAAAGCACAAAGTTATAGTAAGGAAAGTGTTTGAAATTACAACCAGATAACTTAGCGTACAAAGAATGATTATAGGGTACACTGAGCTACAGACTACTATAAGTCACGGTCTGCACTAAGCAGAACTACAAAAGGACTTATGTAGTGAATACAAGAACTTAGAAACTTCAAGAAAAAGTCTCTTAAACTTTGGTTTCTAGAGAGAAAACAAGAGAGTGATCAAGTATCGAGTTAAGCAACGTCTCTGTCTTGTTTTGAAAAGCTTCTTGTATTTATAGTTCTTCTGAAATATCCGTTGGTTCAGCTTTGAAGGATGTTGGTCTCTTGAGGACTGTGCTGTTAGTGAATGCAGGCATATGCTTCAGAGAAGTTTCCTTATCTAGGCAACTTCAAAACTCTTCAACAAAAGATCCCTTTTGCTTATGTACTTTAGGAAAGCACGTACACTCTATAGCAGTTGACTTTAGGCTATCCGTTCTGATCAGGTTCAACTTTTCTGACACCTTGAGACATGTGAGGCAGTTTTCTTGATACGCGAGAGAAAACCTTCAACTTTTCCGTTGATTGCCTTTTTAATGCTAGCTTCAGAGAGGACATGCTAAAGTTCTTGTAGCTTCATATTTGGAAGGAAAAATCCTTTTCAAGAACTCGAAGAGTCATAAATCTTCTCGAGGTCTGAAGACACAAAAAGAGACTTGATCTAGTGAAGCTTGAAAGAGTGCAGACTTCTTTACTTTAGAAGCGAATGTATTTTAATGGACTATTCATTTCTTTTGCAAATGGAGCTCTACGGACTCCTGACACACTTGAACAAAAATGTTAGACAAACAAGCAGTATAGACTTCATTTTAGCTGAGAGTCTTGATGCGTATTGTGACATCCCGGCGCTGTTGAGGGCAGGGAGTGATCGCCGGTGCATGGACACGGACAAGGAGCGGCTCCTGGCAGGCTTCCAGCGGGGGATGTGATATCCCGGTCACTGTTGAGGGCGGGGAGTGATCGCCGGTGCATAGGCACGGACAAGGAGCGGCTCCTGGCAGGCTTCCAGTGGGAGGGACACATGAACGAACTGAATACATACCAGAATGAGAGGGATCCAAAGACTGTATAGGTATGGGACTATACAGTCAAGGATAGCTTAAAGGAATGAATTCGTACTACCTATACCAACAAATGCATTAGCCTTTTCGGTAGCCTATCACTTAAGAACTCCAAAGTTAAGCGTGCTTAACTTGGAGTAATTCTGGGATGGGTGACCTCCTGGGAAGTTCTCAGGAAATGTGTGAGTGAGGACAAAAGCACATTGGAAAGGTCTCGTGTTGGTCTGTGGGGCGAGTCGTTCATTCCTGAAAAGCGGCCGGGGCGTTACAGTGGTATCAGAGCCTAGCCTCTCCTAGTACGGTATGGTTCGGGGACGAACCAGGCGGAAGCTGGTGGGCATGTGACATCCCGGCGCTGTTGAGGGCAGGGAGTGATCGCCGGTGCATGGACACGGACAAGGAGCGGCTCCTGGCAGGCTTCCAGCAGGGGATGTGATATCCCGGTCACTGTTGAGGGCGGGGAGTGATCGCCGGTGCATAGGCACGGACAAGGAGCGGCTCCTGGCAGGCTTCCAGTGGGAGGGATACATGAACGAACTGAATACATACCAGAATGAGAGGGATCCAAAGACTATATAGGTATGGGACTATACAGTCAAGGATAGCTTAAAGGAATGAATTCGTACTACCTATACCAACAAATGCATTAGCCTTTTCGGTAGCCTATCACTTAAGAACTCCAAAGTTAAGCGTGCTTAACTTGGAGTAATTCTGGGATGGGTGACCTCCTGGGAAGTTCTCAGGAAATGTGTGAGTGAGGACAAAAGCACATTGGAAAGGTCTCGTGTTGGTCTGTGGGGCGAGTCGTTCATTCCTGAAAAGCAGCCGGGGCGTTACACGTATTATTAACAAATCTCATAGGGTTCAGACTGCTCAATCATGAGCTCAAACTTTTCTTTAACAATCTCCTCCTATTTGTTGATAACAAACATTAAGTCTTGAGGATAAAATTAATTCTGTATCAAGTATTGAATTCATGAAACATGAAATTATTCATCTGAGACATAAGTTTCAAAATCTTTCAAGTTTTTGCAAAAGATAATCAAGTTAATCACATGCAACATACTTTAAGGGAGTTAAAGCAATGAATTCATCAATAAGTCATAATATAGAGAAACTGAATACTTTCATTGATGAACACAAGAAGTGTTACAGACTCTACAAGACAAAAAAAGATAAATTACACTGTTTGAAACTTAAACTATTCTCCCCCTTTTGTAATCAACAAATGAGGGGCATCACTGAGACCTAGGAGCCTAGAGAGAGGATATCATGGCTGGTTGGAACTGGTAGAGCTGGATCCTGATTCACTTATCAACCACAAAATTTGATTCCACATGCACCTACATCTTCTTTAGTGTTATGACCAAATTGAAGGAGTCTGGAGACTTCTTCATCCAAGAGTCCGCGGGGTCTGGTGTCATCCCATACTGGTACGTATGGTTGAATCATATCTGAAACAAGCTCTTTGTCTTTCCTGGATGAGTGAGGCTTGGGAATGGAATAGAGCTTGTCTAGAGCAATTAAAATCCTAGTTGATGGGAGAATGAATGTATATTTGGCTTTTCTACTCATGATTTCTGTTAGGGATTTACCATGTTAAATGTCTGACAAAATAGCCTTTTGCTCTTTCCTGAGCTTGTAGTACATAACTGCATCCGATGCAAAGCATATATTATCATCATGAAGTATGTCTTGGGCAGGCAGAGAGGGGGAAAACATGAGTGAAGGTGATGAAGATGGCAACGTGATCCTAGTTGATGGAAGTCTAGATTCCGAGTGACTAATTGGAACAAAGGTGAGGACCGATGGGTGGGTCTACATTGTTTGAACTTGAACAGAAGCAACAACTGGGGTTTCCTGATCAGGTAGAGGTTGGTCCAGAATTATCTATGGTGAAGTAACTGAAGGTAGAGGTGAGGGTACAGTCTCTAGTTCAGGAGATGTACACTTGGAGTCGGAAGAGTCAAACCTCACAAGGTTGACAGCAGAGGAGCCTTCTAAAACATTTTTTCTTGTAGAGATATGCTTGAGCATTCTCCTTGTAATTCTTCCTAATGAACAAACAGGAATAGATGGTTGAGAAATCAAAGGTTTAGCAATGGATGGTTTGCTAATCTTCACAGATGGTTCAGAATTTCTCATGGAGGGGTCAACACTTGATATTTTGGGAAAAATGCCAACAAAAGTCCTGACTTTCTTAGCAGGGGGTCCAGACTCTGATGGATCTGAGTCTGATAAGGAGTTGTCTTCTAAGGAAGTCTTCTCATCCTTCAAGGGCAGTTCAGGTTCAGCTTACTGAGGGCTTCAGGAGGAGTAAGTATTGCAGAAAAAGTAGGGGCTTTAGTAGCTAGGCTGCCACATATTTTCAAGTCCCTTGGGCCTTACACGTCAATCCTATGTTGTTCAAAGATTTTGCTTAAGACTCTTGGAATAGGAATCTTCTTCTATTTTCCGGTGATGGTGGTGATCAGATAGCACATAATCACGCTAGGGAGACTAGCCTAGGTTTTCTTCATTATAAGGACCATACAGAACTTATCCAACTTTCTTACCATATCCCTTGTGCTTTTCCTTGGAGAAAAGATCTGTCTCATTAGTGTGTGTAAAAATTTTGCTTTGGGTAGGAGGTCTTTTACCAGAAAAGTATGAGGGGCTTCCAAACCATAGAGGCATATATTCGCTTTAGCTTCAGAGATGGTGCTTCCAATGTAGTCACTAGAGAAATGGAGACCTTTGTTTGGACAGCCGCAAGCAGTTACAACTCTATTGAGAGAGATTACTATTCTTCTGTTTCTCAGAATTCCAGAGATAGTCGAATTCTTCCTTGTTGATTGTTGCAGTGGCCTAGAATTCCAATATCAGGGATGAAGAATATGCATATATCGAGGAACAAAAGTGAAGCCAACCAATTCCATTCAACTCAGCCAATACATCTCTTCCTTCATTCTTATATTGGATAGGAGAGAAATATACTGATTCAACAATATCTTTCAATGAGAAGTTAATGCCAGCCATTACAAAGAGAAATAGGGTTTTAGGAAGATGAAGGGTTTTCAAAATAGGGTTTTAGAGAAAACAGAGGTTTTGAAAAAGAAGGGGAGAGATGGATAATTGCAGAGATTTTTCAAAAAGGTGAAACAATATGTAAGTGCAAAACGAATTTATAGGCAACGTGGCATAGTGGAGGGAAAAACAGTTTTCAGAAAACGGTTGAGTTTTATGCAATGAAAAGGTGCCACATTTTTGAAAGAAATTAAATGAATATTAAAATAATTTAAGAAAAAGTGGGGGTATAGACTGCGTCTCTTAGAGTAACAGAGAATAAAATGAACAATAATTCTAAGTTACAAAACGTGCAGACTTTAAATCTACAGACACTTCAATTAATCAACATTACGCATGTTCAAACTATACTTGATAAATGTAAACCTTGCTTCAGTTAAGGGATTTGTGAGGATATTTGCCCATTGATGGTCTGTATCAACATGCTGTAGGTCAAATATGCCTTTTTGAACGTAATCACGTATGAAGTGATACTTTACTTTAATATGCTTTGCCTTTGAATGCTGGATTGGATTCTTTGACAAGTTTATAGCACTAGTGTTGTCACAGAATACTGGAATTTCTTCTTCCTTGATTGAATAATCCTCTAACTGATACTTCATCCACAAAAGTTGTGAGCAATAACTAGCTGCAGAGATGTATTCTGCTTTAATAGTGGGGAGAGCTATTGAATTCTGTTTCTTGTTACTCTAGGAAATCAAGTTGTTTCCTAGAAAGTGACATCCATCACTTGTGCTTTTTCAATCTGTTCTATCACCTACAAAATCTGCATCACAAAAGCCACGAAGAGAGAAAGATTCTATTCTTTTATAGAACAACCTAAGGTCAGTGGTACCCAAAAGATACCTTAGAATCCTCTTCATTGTAGATAGGTGTGAATCCTTAGGGTCTGCTTGATATCTTGCACACACACACACACACACACACTAAACATTATATCTGGTCTGCTAGATGTTAAATACAATAGTGATCCGATCATTCCTCTATACAAAGTCTGATCAACTGATGTACCAGATTCATCTGTGCTTATAGTACAATTTGGATGCATTGAAGTACTCATTGGTTTGGCATGAGCCATTTTAAATTTTATGAGTAATTCTTTGGTGTACTTTTGTTGATGAATAAAAATTCCATCATCAGTCTCTTTAATCTGCAGACCAAGAAATAATTCACCCATCATGCTTATCTCAAATTCAGCTTGCATAGTTTTTGTAAAATCTTTGCACAGACTTTCTTTTGAAGCACCAAAGACAATGTCATCTGCATAAATTTGTACTACAATAAAATGTTTATCTGAACCTTTTCTAAATATAGTTATATCAACCTTTCCTCTAGTAAAGCCTTTTGATTTGAAAAAAGAACTGAGTCGGTCATACCAAGCTCTAGGTGCTTGTTTCAGACCATACAGTGCTTTATTAAGTTTAAAGACATGATTTTCTAAAGATTTGTCTTCAAAGCCAGGAGGTTGTTTCACAAAAACTTCTTCAATTATACCATTTAGAAAAATGCTTTTAACATTTATCTGATATAATTTGATTCCTCTAAAAGAAGCAAAGGCGAGTAAAATCCTTATAGCTTCGAGTCGAGCTACAGGAGCAAAGGTTTCAGTAAGTCTATACCTTCCTGTTGATTGTAACCTTGTGCTATGAGCCTTGCTTTGTTTCTTACAACTTTTCCATCTCTATCCAATTTGTTTTTGAACACCCATCTTGTGCCAATGATGCTCTTGTTCTTTGGTCTTGGAAGTAGAGTCCAGACTTTGTTTCTTTCAAACTGGTTTAATTCTTCTTGCATGGCAATAATCATATCTGGATCCTCCAAAGCTTCCTCAATGGTCTTAGGTTCAAATTCGGAGACCAGTGCCATTGATGATTGGTTTTGGATCCTTGATCTGGTTTGGACTCCTTCAGATTGATCTCCAATGATGAGATTTGAAGGATGACAGGCCTTGAATTTACAATCTATTGGTTTCTCTGGTTCAGACACCGTCTGTTGATTTTGTTTTGGTTGTTGAGGAGCAATAGAGTCTCAAGGCCCAGGTTCTCCTTCTAATTGCATGATACCTGCATCATCACTATCTAGATCTGCCAATTTCTTGTCAGTCTTTGTTAGATCATCAAATCTTACATGTATTGATTCCTCAATGGTTTGAGTTCTTATATTGAAGACTCTGTAAGATTTTGATGTATTTGAATATCACTGATGTCACGGATGGTATATCACTAATGTATTTGAAGACTCGTGGATGGTATATCACTGATGTCACAGATCCTCTAGTGTCAGCGACTGACGTAGGCCTCGTAAGCCTCTGCTAGGAGACTCTGTGCTACTGCAGATATGTCTATATACTCGTTAGTCTCTTCGTACATATAACTCCTATAAATATGCCAGAGAAAACCTTGAGAGTGATCCCATTGATGTCTCACCAAGTATCTCTCCATCGGTGTCATGACCAAAACTCCCTGATGCATGGGAATACTCTCTACTCCACTCGCCATATGAACTGCAAGAGGGACTACTGACTGGAGCTATTGGGGTAGGGATGGAAGTGTTATGGGATCCACTAAACCTACTAGCATATCCTCGAGAGGGTACTCTTTAGGATCCTCCTCCTCGTCTTCCTCCATAGGCAGTGGCACATACTATGGTGTTGGCTCACTCTGAGCTGCGCCAGCTGGAACTGGTGCTATTGGAATCTCTGCCTGCTGGACAAGTGGCGGAGCCAAGAATAGAGCTGGTAGTAGATAGAAACTGAGAGGATCTCACATCTTGATCGTAGGGTTTCTCCGTATCATATTGAGGTAGTGGTGGTGGAATATCCACAGGGGCATCCTTAGGAATCACAGCTAGGTGGCTGGGACCCACCTGATCCTCTCTACGTGCTACTCCTCTCGTGCGATATGTGTGCCTAGCTGGTGGTCTGGAATGATCAATTGTAAAGGTGATTCTCCATCTCCACAACAATCGGGGAGTGTCATCTCTAACACTCACCCCACATATTTTATTTAGTACCAATCAATTCACGAACTCTCTTTGGGATTCCTACATATACATTCTAAGTTATCTCACCGATCTCACTCCTTACAGACCCCTTTCAATTACTTTTCAATTCACTATACAAACATGTAGAGATCATCATGATTGTAATACATGAAATTTTTCTCATTACTAACATGGTACGATGATATGATGCATGAAACTCTGTCAATACCAACTTATCATCAATCAAATCCCACCTTATACCCCATCCACTAGAGCGACCAGAGCTCTCCTCGTTCTGGTTTTCACAAAGGGTAAGGACATATAGTCCTATCATCATAATGGCCAATCATAATCTCTGCAGAACGGACACTTCACGGTCATAGAAAATCCTGCCTCTTGTCGAAGTATATCAGGGTTTTTCACGGGCTGTCGCGATGAGAGCGAATCCGATGCCACTTGGAATTCACATTTCCGATATACTCCCTAGACTGCCCTCGGGTATCAAGGCGCTAGCAGATTCTGCAATGTACCCCTCACTGTTATGCTCTAGGGAGTTTCTCAACGCCACCTTTATTCACCGTATATGATGCATGACTCGACTCTTATATTTATCCTGGGGTGGTTCCTCAGTAGGGTTCTTCTCATTTCATTTCTAACGTTGAATTTTTTCTTTTAACATCGAATGTCATTTAATCTTCCTTTTCTTTTGATAAAAGTTTGTAATTTATTTTCCAACTCCTAGAAATGAAACGAGGTTGCATAACTCAACATCATGGGTATTTTGTTACTACATCATTCATTTGTGTACTTACACATTAAGCCACGTTGGAACTCTTACTGATGCCAACATCCCATACTCATACATATCATTTAAGATCTTTCATGCATCATATAACATCCATCAAAGGAATACATTTAGGAGATATATCACTCAAAATCTTGTATCTACCAAAACATCACGTTAACAATTTATATTACCATAACAATTTAATAATTACTTCACTCTAGTCGGCGTTCATATGGGTCATGTTGTCTTAAGTATTTTGGTAGTACTTTGATCGAGTATCTAGCAGTACGGTGAACCTCCAGGTATATTTAGAATTGTTTATAACTCTTTGTAATTTGACTAAGTAAAATGGATCTATTTAGTTTTTATCATCTAGCATACTATCTCTAAGTCCCTAGTTGATTGTTGAATAACCTCATTAATTATTCCCTTTTCTTTTATTCTTAAATAAATCTTAATTTTAATAATTTACCCCCTAAATAAATCATGTATCTAATTACAATGTCTTCATTAAACATAGTTCTACTAGATTAAATAATTCCTTCCTCAATAATCAATTTAATTAACTAAAATTTTTTCTTTTTCTATTAGAGTTGTTCGTTTTACCTACTTAAGGATTAGAACTCCTTCAATTCAAAGTATCTTAATTTTAATTATTCGTCCAAAATTATACTAACTAAAATTATTCAATTCTATTTATTATGGGCTTAAAAATTAATATACCCAAAATTTCATTCCTTAGTTACTAACCAATCTAATCTATACCCAAAATTTTCCTTTGTTTTTTTAGGTAATTAACGTGATCATTGCTATATTATTACTCAATAAAAAATTTGGTTATAACTCCATTTATCTTAAGAAATAAACTTATTAATCTATTAGGATCTTTCTTAGTACCTTGGTCAAAATTTTCAAGTTCTAATTTGTTATCATTTATTACTAAATTTCTTTAATCCTCTAAAATAATTAATTCCTAGGTTCATTCTTTTCAATCAAATTTTCTCTTTAAAATCTATCCCTTTTTCTTAATTTCAAAAGTTATCACTTCTTTTTATCTTGAATGGTCACCAAAATGGTCACTAAAGTGGTTGCTAAAATTTATCACTAATATTTTCTCCTTTTACTCTCAATGTCTATTATACTAAAATTCACTTATTTACATTTCCTCCAAAAAAATTTCTTTACTTAGGCCAAGTTATGGAAATCTTTAATAAGCTTAAAAAATTTTCTAATTCGTTTAGCTATATTACTACAACCATTTTTTTTAATTGAAATCCAATTGTTTAAATACAAGGGTACATTTATTTGCTTAATTTGAGAAGTCATCATTTGGAAATACAAGAGTAAAACTTTTCACTATTATTTTAATTAACTCTCTTAAAAATTAAATTTTTTTATTTTAAATTTTTAAGTCATATTATTTTAAGAAATCTTTTAAAAATCTAGTTTCCTTTATTCTAACTTTTCAAGTAACTTAAAAATTGGTGATCACCCGATCAAAAGTTCTTTTTACTGCGAGCAATATTTCTTAAAATAATTCGGTGCCGATTAACGATAAATTAACTATCTAATAGCGGGGCTTACCAGATAATATTCTACAAATTACATAATAATCTTCAAATTTAAAATTCCTTTAGTACAACCATATCGAATGGAACCAGGTCCGCCTAAACGCTAAATCTTACTGATTTCCTTTTCGTGTATCCTATCGAGATAAAATTCTTTCAAGTATACGAATGTCGTACCATGCTGAATAAATTTGAGAATATCGATTAATTTAAAAATTTAACTTTTTAGTCACCAGCTACGAAAAATTCCACAATTTAAGATCCAACCATTGGATCGCGATGAAATTCGAAATGTAAGCTCCTAAATACGCAAGTATCATCATAGCATAGCCAGAATTGAAATAAATGAGATGGAGACCCCCTTTACCTGATGTTTTTGCTGCTGCCAGGAGGAAAACTTTGAGGATTTTGCCAAAAATTTTGCTGAAAATTCCACTGATCGTTCCTAACGTACTCCGGTCGCCGTCTAAGCCTCCGGACCTTAAAAAAATCGCATGCATGGTTAGAAGAGGAAAGGACAGCCACAGTTTTGGCTTCAAATGGCAAGGGTTCAGCATTCAAAATTTAATCAAAAATTGAAATTGTCTTCTAAGAAACAAGAACAACAACCAAGGGAGTAAATTTTGCCAAACTCACCCTAAGTGGTCTAAGGTGACTCACAGCCTTGAAGCTTTAACAAAGGGGTAATTTCTAACTTCCATTCAGCAAGATAAATACCATTAAATTCATGGAACATAATTTAGAACACTAGAAGAATCGAGAATAACCAGCCAAAAAATTTTTAATTTTACCTTGGGAGGTCCCAAAATGGCTCACAGTTTTGGAGCTTCAAAGCAAGGAGGTGGGATTGTGATCTCCAAGACTTTTGCATGCTAAAAAAATGAAGTTGGATGATGAGTTTTATGGTGGCTGGCCATGGAAAGAAGAAGGAGAAAGAGAGGGTAGTAAATGTTTTGAAGGGTTGAAAGTGGTATGGTAAGCTTTGGCCGTGAGGTTGTGGTGGTTAGAGGGGCTGAAATGGTGGCTCCAAGTGGTTGACGGTGGCTGAAAGGAAAAGAGGAGGAAGTAATGAAATTAAAATTTAAAGGAGGGAAGATTTATGGTGGGTGTTGGACGTGACATCAAAGAAAGGAAATGAAGAAGGTTTTGAGTGTAGGAAGGTCATAAGTGCTTGATATAGATTGGACAAAACTTGCATCAAGTGAGGTTAGTTTGCTGTAGCTGATTTTGGAATTTGAAATGGGTGAGTGGTGGGCTATCATTCTGGTCGTGAATGAGGGAATGAATGGAATAGAGAGATGGTGAGTTGATGTTGCTGAAAGGATAGGAACATAGGGTCATGATGGTGGTTAAGCTTTGCATGAAATCTCATTGGCCAAGGGAGGGGTGATGGGATGAGTGGAGGGGAAAGGCTGGACGGTGACACCTGCCTAGAGGGGTGTCCAGGGGTGGTGAGGTGGTCGGAAAATCGGTGGCCGAAAAATTAACTTGTCGGGCAAGAAACCAAAGTGTGCAAGATTTTTATGAACTAGAAAATAGGGGTGTTAAAAATAAATCTGGAATAATTCATGGAGCTAGTGTAACATCCTTGATGTTTTAATATTAGAAAAAATAGGAAATGAATAAAAGTATTATTTAGATTAAAATTATAATAATGTATGAGAAATTAAGTGGAAAATGGAATTTTAAGGAAAATGGCATCAGGACCCTGACGCGTAGCGTGGCTGGGACGCATAACGTCAGGTATGAATTAATGAGCTGACGCGTAGCACCAGTGGGACGCGTAGCATCAGCGTCATGATCAGTTTTAAATGAAGGCATGCAGAACAGAACCCGTGAGCTTCTTTCTTCTTTTCCTTTCCTTCTCTCACGTGATTCTGCTTGGAAGCTTGAAGGAGGCCTAATTTATTGAGGTTTTGGGGGACTGGAACCAAGGTAAGGTATTTGGGACCTCTAATCTCTAGTTTCTTCCTCTCCCTTTCATGAATCCAAATATGCATTTTGATTCTGAGTTTTAGTTAGTTGAAAGGCTTGGGTAATGAGTTTGGAAGTGTGAGGAAGGAAATGTATTGATTGGTTTGACGTTTTGGTGACTGTAGGTGCCGGAACGAGTGTTAGGCAAGCGATCGATGAAGTGAACGTTGGAAGCGAAAGAGGAACAGTGAATCCAGCGACCAAAGGACACAACCGACACCTCGAGCAAATTGTGGAAGCTTGAAATCGAGGTAAGGGGGTGTTCGGGTCATAATTAATTAGAATCGTTATTCGAATAAATTTCGGGAAGTTTAGAATTTGGGTAAGAGTTGTTGTAAAAGGCATAGATTGTCTAGATATATTTGTTATGATTATATGAGATGTTAAAGTGAGATCAAATGGTCGAATAATGAAGAAATATGTTGATTAAATTAATTATGTAATGGAACGGTTATTCGATTAGTATGAATGATAATTCGAATGGTAAAATTAATATATGTGTATGTGCAATAATTCCACTATGAGGTGTATATGCATATTTGAGTATGAATAAGAATGTGGAATTATGGATTATCAGTGATTATGTGTGTATGATAATATATGCGATGGAATTATACGGATGGGCTTAACAAGTCGGTCGCCCTGTGTTGTGAACACACGCCAGTTTTTGGCAGTTGCATATGCTGATTGTTGATTGATATATCATGTTTATTCTATGTGATATGTGATTATGTGGTTTGGGATGGCCAACGGTATGTATACCCCTCGTTTTCTGGCTCCCATGGCCTTTGTGGCCAGTTGAGCTACCCAATTGTCAAGTCAGACATAGTGGTTGAGGTGGAGAGCCAAGTCGGGCTCGTTAAACCAAGTCGGGTGCACAGGATGTCAAGTCGGACTCCCAGCTGAAGGCCGATCCTTAGGTATCGTATACTAGAGAGTCAAATACATGTGAGTCAGTTGTGAAATATGCAAATTGATAATTGATGTATGATTGATAATGAATACATGGTATGATATATGTATTTGATGTATGAAGTATTATGTTGATTATGTGAATTCTATGGTATTAATTAAATTGGGAATTAAGGTTGATAAGTCTTGAAAAGACTTAATAATTTCACCTTTAATTTAACTTAATCCATTAAATATTGTTTAGTTTGACATTATTATTTAATAAATTGTCATTAATTCTGGTTTTATTTATTCAATTCAAAAGTGTTTGAATTATGTAAGAAAATGATTAAAAAGATAAAGTAGTTAAGGAAATTTGTTTATTTGTAAATTCATTAACCTAGCGTACATACGCTAGACAGCCAGCATACATACGCTAGGCATTTATTTGTTTGCATGTGCAGGAACAGGTGCAGTAAGGAATTAAAACATCAAGCTCAAGCTTGGAAGTTCCACGCTCAAGCAAGAGGTCACCATGCAATCCACGTAAATGTCACAGCATGTAGAAAATTTTGATCTCGCTCAAGCGTGATAATTCACGCTTAAGCGTGAAGTCCAAATGCAATCATGCTCAAGCGAATACTCAACAGAATGCATAAAATAAAGCTCGCGCTTAATCGCCCTGCAGTCACGCTCAAGCGTGAGGTTGTTTATTCAGTTCACTATTTTTCCCTCCAAGTGAAGTGCTGCAGTGATCCCATTAATTATCGTTTAAGTTGTTAGTTACTGTTGTACCTAAGTAATTTAAGTAATGTCAATTAATCATTTATCTGTAATCATGTAATTAGTTTAATTATTAATTAAGTTTCCCTTGTAATTAATTCGTTAGTTAGTTAGTTATAAGTTACCTATATATATACTTGTACATACTCTGTAAAAAAGAAGAGGAGATACACACAGAAGCAATAACACGATTTATTTTCTCATTTCTAATCTCTCTCTAATTCTTTTCTCTCTCTAAATTCTCTCGTCCATGTCTCTCCACGTTCTTTCGTCTGAATCCATTTCCATGGGTTTTTGGACCCCTAGGGTTGGATTGCTGAAGCTTTCGATGGAATCTTGAAGCTGCATTGAGGAAATTATCTTTTGAAGTAAGAGGAGAACAAGCTGAGAAGTGGATCCACTCTGCTGAATTGACAAATTCAGATCCAAATGAAGAAACTCACCAGTGAGGAATCATGGTTGAGGCTTAGGTAACTTCTGGCTTCCTAACTAATTCAGTCCTAGTAATTAGGTGAATAGTTAGGGTTCAACCCCCAATTTCACATTAGATTTCTGTCACTGAACACCTAAGGGATTAGGGTTTAATGCTTAGGAATTAGTGTTATTCACCTAAAGAATTAGGGATTAACCAACTATGAATTGTCCTCTTGCATCTAAAGCTTAATTGAACCTCAATTGCATGTTTCTTGATGAAATTGTAAGCTGAAGCAATCCTAACCTATCTTCCATTAATCACACTTCATCTCTTCTATTGTTTCTGAAAATACAAAAACATAAAAAGTATAAAAATAATAAAAAACAGTATGAATATTATACTGCATTGTGTTGGTTCAGCCTGTGCTAGTCTAAGATTGAGGTAATTACCACAATCCCTATGGAAACGATCAAATGTATTACAAATTTAACGATTGGTGTGCTTGCCAAAGAATATAATCCACCACGATTTATGCATCAAGTTAATGGCGCCGTTGCCAGGGATTGTTGAGTAATATCAATAATCCTTGGACCGGTACTAGACTGAACCGTTGAATTTTGTTTCGCATTTAGTAGTAGTTTAATTCTTATTTTTAGTATAGCAGTAGTTTGTGTGTAGCTGTGAATTGTTTTTTTGTCTAATATTTGGTGTATACAGTCAAGGAACAGAGGATAACCATTCTTCTTTGATCCTGATATTGATTTGTTAGAGCGTAAACTTAGAAAGGAGAAAAAGCAAAAAGAACAGCAAGAAATGGAACAGAGGAAAGTTACACTAGGTGACTACTTTAGGCCTATTGAAGAAGAATCACAATCTAGCATCCTTAGGCCTCTGATTACAGCTAATAATTTTTAACTTAAACCAGTTTTACTGCAGTTGATTAGAAATGATCAATTCGGAGGAAGTAAGGTTTAGGATCCAAATTTGCATCTAGCAACCTTCCTCCAAATTTGTGATACAGTGAAAATGAATGGTGTCCCTGATGAGGCAATAAGATTGAGATTATTTCCTTTTTCTCTAAGGGACCGTGCAAAAGCCTGGTTGTAGAGCCAACCAAGAGGTAGTATATCCACTTGGGAGGATTTACAAAGAAAATTTTTGATTAAATATTTCCCTCCCTCCAAATATGCCAAGTTGCGCACAAAAATCACTTGTTTCCAGCAAAGAGAGGGTGAATCTCTGATGGAAGCATGGGATAGGTACAAAGAGAGTTTGAGGAAATATCCTCACCATAGGATTCCTGATGTGCAGCAAGTTACCATATTCTATAATGGTGTAAGACCAGCAACTAGAGTCTTGATTGATGCCTCAGCTGGAGGTTCATTGACCACTAAAACTGCAGAAGAAGCTATAGAGTTGATTGATGTTATGGCTTCAAATGAATGTTTGGTTAGTGAAAGGAGCCAAATCCCTAAGAGAGGGATATTAGAATTAGAAGCACAGGATGCTTATTTGGCTCAAAGTAAGTTGATGACTCAGGCTTTAGAGAAACTAAGTGTACAGATTTCAGAACTTCAAAAGCCTAGTCAAGTTTATATGATGAGTTGTGATTTTTATGGTGGAGACCATGAAAATGGCATGTGTGATCCAAATGTGCCTGCTGAGCAAGTTAATTACATGGGGCAACAATAATTTCAAAGGAATTACCCCTCTAATTCCTTTAATCCTAACTATAGAAATCACCCCAATTTTTCATGGCAGAAAGGTCCACATTTGAATCAAAACATGCCACAAAATCAAACCAAAACTAGACCACAACAACCTTCTCCCCCTCCCTCTAAAGAAAAGTCTGAACTTGAGAATGTGCTATCTCAGTTCATTCAGGCCACTTAGGCCAGCTTTAAAAATCAAGAAGCATTCATCCAAAATCTGGAAAATCAGGTTGGACAGCTATCAAAACAGTTAGCTGAGAGACAGTCAGGTAATTTTCCTGGAGATACTGAGGTAAATCCAAGGGAACATTGCAAGGAAATAACCACAAGGAGTGGGAAATTTCTTATCCCTGCTCCAAGTCAGGAAAATAATTCAGAAAAAAAAGTAGAAAAAGAAAAAGAGCAGGAAAATGAGCAAGTTAATGATAAAACTGAAAATAAAGTTGAAACAGAGAAAGAAAAAGAAAACCAAGTTCATCAAAAGAAAAAGAAAAAGATTGATTTGATCTTGGAGGAAGCTGTTAAGCTAACTCCTGAGAAATTAAAGAATGCTCCATTTCCACATAGATTCAAGAAACAGATAGAGGAGCAAAAGTTTGCTAAGTTCTTAGATGTGTTTATAAAGCTTCACATAAATATTTCCTTTGCTGAGGCATTGCAAGAAATGACTTCATATGCTAAATTTTTGGAAGAACTTCTGTTTAAGAAGAGAAAACTTAAGGGAGATGAGATGATTGCTCTCACTCAAGAGTGCAGTGCAATTATTCAAAAGAAACTCCCTCAAAAGCTAGAAGATCCTGGATCTTTTACAATACCTTGTGCAATAGGGGATGTTCATGTTGGAAGTGCTTTATGTTATCTAGGGGCTAGCATTAACCTCATGCCTTTATCCTTAATGAGGAAGTTAGGAATTAATGACCTGAAACCAACTCGTATGTCTTTGCAGTTGGCTGATAGGTCTATCAAATATCCTCATGGGATGCTGGAAGATCTGTTAGTTAAGGTAGATAAGTTTATCTTTCCAGCAGATTTTATAGTTTTGGATATGGAAGCTGATAGAGAGATTCCTTTAATTCTAGGGAGACCCTTCTTAGCTACTGGAAGAGCTTTAATTGATGTAGAGAAGAGAGAACTCATGCTGAGAGTTCAAGAGGAACAAGTAACTTTGAATGTCTTTAATGCTATGAAACATCCAGCTGAGAAGATGGATTGTTTTATGCTTGAAGAAATTAAAAGTTATAAGACTCCTATGCTATTAAGAACTAAAGAAGAGGCTTTACAAGCCTTTCTTAAGGATGATTTTGACTCCGAGACTGAGGAGTTAGATGACTCACATAATGAGTTGCTGAACCTACTAGAAGCATGTAAAGTATGTGAATTAGAAAATGAAAAGAAAGAAAAATTAAATAATACTGAACTTGAGAAAGGTAAGGAAGTGTTTGAAGAAAAGCATGATTTGAAACCTTTGCCTTCTCATTTAAAATATGTTTTCTTAGGAGATAATGAATCATATCCTGTAATCATTAATGCCGATTTAAAAGATGAGGATGTAGAAAAACTTATAGGGGTTTTAAGAAAACATGAGTTTGCTATTGGTTGGAACATTTCTGATTTAAAGGGAATTAGTCCATTATTTTGTATGCATAAAATTTTGATGGAGGATGACTATTCCCCTGTTGTTCAGCCACAAAGAAGATTAAACCCCATAATGAAAAAAGATGTAAGGAAGGAAGTGGTTAAACTCCTTGATACAGGGATTATCTATCCTATCTCAGACTGCGCTTGGATTAGTCCAGTCCAAGTGGTGCCTAAGAAAGGTGGGATGACCACTGTTAAAAATGAAGAAGGTAAAGTCATTGCCACTAGAACAACTACAAGTTAGAGAATATGCATAGACTATAGAAGGTTAAATGACTCCACTAGAAAAGACCACTTTCCTTTACCATTTGTAGACCAAATGCTTAAGAGACTGTCAGGTCATGAGTATTATTACTTCCTTGATGGATATTTTGGTTATAACCAAATTGTGGTTGATCCAAAAGATCAAGAAAAGACAGCCTTTACCTGTCTTTATGGAATCTTTATATATAGGCGCATGCCATTTGGTTTGTGCAATGCACCAGTAATCTTTCAAAGGTGTATGCTAGCAATTTTTGGGGACATGGTAGAGAAGTTCATTGAGGTGTTCATGGATGACTTCTCCGTGTTTGGAAACAGCTTTGATGTATGCCTCAACAACCTATCCAAGGTGCTGGTGAGATGTCAAGAGACTAATCTTGTCCTCAACTGGAAAAAGTGTCATTTTATGGTTAGAGGAGGGATAGTCCTTGGCCATAAAATCTCTACTGAGGGTATTCAAGTAGATAGAGCCAAGATTGATATCATTGAAAAACTTCCTCCTCCAAGCAATGTGAAAAGAGTGAGGAGTTTTTTAGGATGTGCTGGCTTCTATAGGAGATTTATAAAAGATTTTTCAAAAATAGCAAAGCCTTTGACTGGGTTACTTGTGAAAGATCATGCTTTTGTTTTTGATGAAAACTGTGTCAAGGCTTTTAAAAATTTGAAACAAAGATTAATTTCAGCTCCGATCCTTGCAGCACCTAATTGGTCCTTACCATTTGAACTCATGTGTGATGCAAGTGATTTTGCTATAGGAGCTGTGTTAGGACAGAAAAAAGAAAAATTAACACATGTCATTTACTATGCTAGCAAAGTATTGAATGAAAATCAAATAAACTACACCACTACTAAAAAAGAAATGCTTGCTGTGGTGTATGCATTTGATAAATTCAGAGCTTACTTGATTGGTGCTAAGGTCATTGTGTATACAGATCATTCAGCAATCAAGTACTTGCTAGCTAAAAAGGAATCAAAGCCAAGGTTGATCAGGTGGGTTATTTTACTCCAAGAGTTTGATTTAGAAATAAGAGATAAAAAAGGAGTAGAGAACTTAGTGGCTATCAACTCTCCCGTCTGGAGGGTAAATCAGATTCTATCTTAATTAAAGAGGAATTCCCAGATGAGAGGCTGATGGCAATTATCACAGGGCCATGGTATGCTGATATGGCCAACTTTAAAGTGCCTCTGTGGTACCTGAAGGGTGGACATCCCAAATGAAGAAAAAATTCTTTCATGACAGTAAAACCTTTCTATGGGATGATCCCTTTCTTTATAAGATAGGAGTATATAGAATTATCAGGAGATGTGTGCCTGAACCAGAGCAAGAAAGACTCTTGTGGCACTGCCATGACTCTTATTATGGAGGACACCATGGTGCCTCTAGATCAGCAGCAAAAGTATTACAATGTGGCTTTTATTGGCAAACAATTTTTTAGGATGCTAGAGCATATATGCAAAGGTGTGATAAGTGCCAAAGAAGTGGAGGCCTCTCTGCTAAAGCTGGTATGCCTTTGACAAATATTTTAGTTGTAGAGCTATTTGATGTTTGGGGCATTGACTTTATGGGACCACTCCTAAAGTCATTCTCCAATGAATATATCCTTGTTGCTGTGGATTATGGCTCCAAGTGGGTGGAGGCAATCCCTACCAGAACCAATGATGCACATGTGGTGGTTAAGTTTATAAAGAAGAACATTTTCTCTAGATTTGGAATCCCTAGAGTCCTCATTAGTGATGGAGGGTCACATTTCTGTAATAGAATCATGGAAAAAGCCCTGAGACACTATGAGGTACTGCATAAGGTGTCTACTCCATATCATCCATAAACTTGTGGACAAGTTAAGCTTTCTAATAGAGAAATTAAGAGAATATTAGAGAAAGTGGTAGGGAAGTCTAGGAAAGATTGGTTTGTGAAATTGGATGATGCATTGTGGGCCTATAGGATAGTATTTAAGACTCCAATTGGCATGTCACCTTATTAGTTGGTATATGGTAAGGCTTGCCATCTCCCTGTAGAGTTAGAACATAAGGCATGGTGGGCCATAAAGCTGTTAAATACGGATTTTGACCAATCTCAAGAGGAAAGAGTCCTAAAACTCCATGAAATTGAGGAGTTCAGACTCAATGCTTATCAGAGTGCCTCAATCTATAAAGAGAAAACTAAGAGGTGGCATGATAAATGGATAAATAGAAAAGAGTTTCAAAAGGATGATAAGGTCCTGTTATTCAATTCTAGACTGAAACTCTTTCCAGGAAAACTAAGATCAAAGTTATTTGGACCTTTTATTGTGAATGAGGTTTTCTATAACATCCTTGACAATTTAGGAAAATTATGTGTAGTAGAAAATATTATTAATTGTTTTTGAAATTATTCGGTATTTTTATGAAGTACTGGACAATTATGAGTAATTAAATATTGTGAATATAAATAAAATTATTTGGTTGGTTATTAATAAAGTGAAGACCGATTGAGGGAAGAGAAGAGTTTGAGGGGGGGAAACGATTGAGCGAATGGGTGAAGGAAAGTGGGGTGGTAACCGGTTGGGAAGGTTACCGGTTACCCCTGGACTTTAAAAGGCTTCTTTTTCTCTCTGTCTCTCTCATTTATCACTCACACACACGAGCTACTGCTTTTCTCCCGTCTTCTTCGTTTACTTCTGTTCCTGTTCATCTTCTTCCTCCTCCATCGCTGAGTTGCATGCTCTAGGAGAGGACTCTGTTTGCATCAAAACCGAGAAATAAGCTTATTTCCATGACCATGGCCTCAAGGTGAGTCCACTGATCCGTTGCAATTATGTTTCCCTGCCCCTTTCGTTTCTTTGGTGACTGAGTGGCCATGCATGGCCGTGTGTGGGTCTGTTCTCCACTCCTCTGGTGAGTGTGAGCTCGAAGGTGGTCCTAAGAGTTAAGGATGGTGCAAAGCTAACGGGTTTTTCATTCCGATCCGTAGGTAGCAGTGAAGGAGCTGGTGCTGTATTCAGAAGAGAGACTGTGAACCCAGTTCTAAGAGGGCGTAACCGACACCAGGAGCAGATTATAGAAGCTTGGAACTGAGGTAAGGGGGGTGTTCAGGTTATGATTAATTAGAATAGGACATGTTCCGCGTCTGAGTCGTTGAGCTGTGTGAACATGGTGAGAAAGTGTTATTGAATGAAAGTTGTGTGTATGTTTATGCATGTGTGAGTATGGACACCGATCGGTTGAGGATCAGGTGTGTGTGTGGCTTATGATAATGATGATTTTGAAATGGTTGATGTTGTGATAATTGGTGTAGTAGCAGTGTGAAGCCAGGCTTGACAAGCAGGTCGCCCGAGTGATGAGTATGTGTTGATAATGGCCACTCGTGATATGATGAGAAATGTGAATTGTATATGTATGATAAGTAATTGCTATGTGTGGCATGGGATTGATAATGTTTGTTATATTGAGGTACATATTGTGTATGAGATACTCCGTATATTGTTGAGGGCGGGGAGTGGTCGCCGGTGCGTTGCACGAGCAAGGAGCGGCTCCTGACAAGCTTCCAGTAAACGGATTGTATGATTATGATACGTGATTATATGGTGTGGGATGGCCGACGGTATATATAGCCCCTTATTTCTGGCTCCCATGGTTTTTGTGCCTAGTTGAGCTACCCAGTGGTCAAGTAGGACCTAGTGGTTGAGGTGGAGAGTCAAGCAGGACTCCGTGAACCAAGCAGGGTTCACGGGGTGCCAAGAAGGACCCCCAGCTGAAGGCCGATCCTTTAGTATCCGGATACTAGGCGTCAAATTTTATCTGAGAGTTAGTTGTGATAATTGATGAGTTATTAGTTGTGATGTGTAGATTTGCCGAGTGAAATTTGTTATATTTACCGAGTGAAATTTGTTATATTTGCCGAGTGAAATTTGTTATATTTACCGAGTGAAATTTGTTATATTTACCGAGCGAAATTTGTTATATTTGCCGAGTGAAATTTGTTATATTTGCCGAGTTAAATTTGTTATATTTGCCGAGTGAAAGTTGTTATATTTGCCGAGTGAAATTTGTTATATTGGCCGAGTGTGGATTATTATGTTTGCCGAGTATGATGTGCTGTATCTGCCGAGTGTGAAATGCTTTACTCGCCGAGTGCGAAATGTTGTAACTGCCGGGTGTGAATTAATTACCGAGTATGATGTATTATAATTGCCGAGTGTGATTTGCAAAGTGATGAAAATGCAATCGGATGGGACTTATATATATATATATATATATAATTTGTTAATTTCCGTTCTAGATTAATTATGATGCCAAACACTCACCCTTGCTGTTGTTTTCAATTTAGTAACCAGTGAAAGGGAGGAGGTCGGAGCCCTGGAGGCGCGCTAAGCGGGGAACCGATGCCAAGGCCCGAGTGATTTTGAATAATTTGTGTAATATATATATATATATATATATATTGAGTTTTTTGTATATGTGGTGTGACATGTGTGCTGAACTAAGTTTAAATCGGGTGTTAATCTATGTTATATTATGATTGATATTCATTTTCACAAATGGTTGCTGTAGCCAAGTTTGGTACCGGGTGAATATTTCCCGAGCGCATTTATCCTTGTCCGAGTGAAGGCCAGTCGGCTTGGTGTCTATTTCGTTCCTGTGGGTATCCCTCGTTTCTTTTCCAAGAGAAGAATAACCGAGAGTCTCTTTCGAGTGAGGAAATAATAGAATGCTTCCGAGTGAAGGAAGAATAGAAGGTTTTCGAGTGAAGAAAGAGTAGAAGGTTTCGAGTGATGGTGAGAACGTTTCCGAGTGACTTATGCCAGGAGAGCCTTTTCTGAGTAAAGTAAAGTTAGGGTATTGACCGAGAAGGGATACCCAGGGGGGGGGACCTTACCGAGTGAAGGAGTTTAGATTATCCCCGAGTGAGCTAAGACTGACTGATCTATTTCTGAGTGAAGGTTAGGAATGAGTCAAGAGTGGTATGTCCGAGTGAATGAAAGCTAAGAGTTTTCCGAGTGATGAAAGTGTAAGCTGTAACCGAGTGGTCCTTTTCTGAGTGAAACCCCGACTCGTGAGTTTGGTTCGCCCGTGTGGCATTCGCTCAAGCGAGTCGACACTCACTTAAGCGACTCCCTCGGATTTCAGTTAGGCGCAGCAGGGTCTTGCTCAGGCGAATGACCCTCCTACCTTCGTTTTCCCCGCTGTTTCCAATCGCCTCTATTTTATTAATGTATTATTTTCCGATCGGTTATTAGTATTATATTGAGTATGCTTATTTACTTTGGATGTATTTCAAAAAAGTAAATATGAATTCATATTAAGACCGAGTTGATTTTCTTTTTACGTGAAAAATTGTTTTCGAAATTGATTAAATGATTGTATTAAATGGTAAATTAACTGGGACTATCACAGTTGGTATCAGAGTGGTTCTTTCTAGAGCCGGGTGCATGGGTCAGCTCAGTTATTGTGTGAGTCCTATACTGGGCTGTTTGCATTTTATTGTAATGTGTTTGTGGATGTTTGTGCAGCTTGGCATCGTTCCCTTGGCACTCCAACGGCGTTGTATTTTATATGTGAGGTAAATATCCGACTCCCTGGTTAGCATTGGTTATTAATGGTGAGGTGTTTGCTCATTGTAGAATTACATTATGGCTGAAGGAACCAATTCCGGTGGAGGAGACGATTTCTTCTCCAAATTTACCCAGCTGATGAGTAGGACCGAGTCTGGTCCCACTCTGGATAAATTCCTGAAAAGGAATCCCCTGGCCTATAAAGGAGGGCACGATTATGACGGGGCATATATTTGGATCAGGGATATTGAACAGGTCTTTGAATATTTTCAGTGCTCAGAAGAGCAAAAGGTTCTGTTTGCCACCTATCAATTAAAAGACAAGGCTAGAGTATGGTGGTCTCAGATAAAGGTACAGATGAACGCGGCGAATAAGCCGCTGGTATGGGCAAATTTCCGAAGGAGATTCCTTGTTAAGTACTTCGCGGATAACTATAAAATCCAGAAGGAAATGGAGTTCCTGAAGTTGGAACAGGGCCGGATGTCTGTGGCCGAGTACACCAGCAAGTTTGATGAGCTGTGTGATTTTTACCATCCTTTCTCATTGGAAGGAAATGAGGGCAGCAAGTGTGCCAAGTACGAGGTAGGATTACGGATTAAACTTCGTAGTGTAATTGTGCCGATGAAGATTCAGGATTACTCGACTCTTGTGAACAAGGCTAGGCTGACGGAAGAGGTGCAGTTACAGAGAACATCTTAGCCGAGAGACAAGAAGCCATTGAAGGCAAAGGGATTCAGCTTCAAGAGGATGGGCCAATTCTTTCGGGGCGGCAAGTCTTCCGCTACATCTTCATCCTCTTCCGGTCGAGGTTCTACTGGCCGATCGGGTAGCCAGTTTGGTAGCTGTGCGTGCTACAATTGTGGCCAAGAGGGCCACATTGCCAAATACTGTTAGGCTAATCAGATCGTTTGCTTCCAATGTGGGCAGCCGGGACACCTCAGGCCCGATTGCCCACAGAGGCATGGCAACCGAGCCAACACTTCTGGGACTCGGGGTGCCAATTTTCCGAGAGGAGGCAGGCATGGTGCTGGTCGGGGAGGCCAACAATCAGGAAGATCTGATGCCCAGTCCTGTGGCGCCCAGAATGTCATGACCGGGTGGGTATTTGCTTTTGATGCCTCGAAAGCTACGAGGAATGACAACTTGGTACAGTGTAAGTGCCTCATCCATGGCTATCTTGTTGATGTAATTTATAAGTCGGGCGCGACCCATTCATTTATTTCTGAGAGTTATGTATGACGGCTTGGTTTGCCGATCGGGTTAATGGAGAACGCTCTTATTATTTCCGCTTCTATCGGTTCCACTTTCCGTGCAACCACCGTGTGTAGAGAATTACCGATGCAAGTTGAAGACCTATTTTCCGGGTGAATTTTATCTGTATGCCTTTGAAGAACCTAGATGTTATCTTAGGTCTCGATTGGCTAGCTGCTAATCATGTGATGATCGACTGCTATCGGAAGAGTATTATTTTCTCCCAGGAACTTGACACGAAGAATGTGGTGAGTGATGTCTCCGCCACCTATGTCATTTTATTTGCCTCGGAGGGTCGGTATAAGCTTATGCTGAGTGACATTCCGGTTGTATGTGAATTCTCTGATGTATTTCCGGAAGAAATTCTAGAGTTGCCTCCCAGTCGGGAGATTGATTTTTCCATTGATTTGATTCCCGGGGCAGAGCTTGTGTCCCGTACGCCATATAGAATGTCTTCGGTGGAATTAGCCGAAGTCAAGTGAATGAGATGCTCGAAAAGGGCTTTATCCGACCGAGTGCCTCACCATGGGGCGCTCCAGTATTATTGGTAAAGAAGAAGGACGGTAGTATGCAAATGTGCATCGATTACCGATAGTTAAATAAATTGATGGTTAAAAATAAATATCCATTGCCTCGGATCGATGATTTACTGGACCAATTGAGAGGCGCTGTTGTTTTTTCTAAGATCGACTTGAGGTCGGGATATCACTAGATCCGAGTGAAGTCGGAAGATATTTCGAAGACAGCGTTTCAGACTCGGTATGGGCACTTCGAGTACATTGTAATGCCCTTTGGAGTGACGAATGCCCTTGCTATCTTCATGGACTACATGAATCGGATTTTTCAACCGTACTTGGACCAGTTTGTGGTGGTATTCATCGATGACATATTGGTATACTCAAAGTCGGTTGAGGAGCATGCTCAACACCTCCAAATTGTTTTACAGATACTCCGAGAGAAGAAGTTGTATGCTAAGCTATCCAAGTGTGATTTCTGGGAAAGTAGTGTACAATTCTTGGGGTATGTGATTTCCCGAGAGGGTGTCTCGGTTGATCCAACTAAATTGAGGCGGTTATGTCTTGGGAGAGGTCGAGGTCGGTAACTGAAATCAGGAGTTTCCTCGGATTAGCTGGATACTATCGGCGTTTCATCGAGGGATTTTCTCGGATAGCACTTCCTCTGACTCGGTTAACAAGAAAAGAGAGTCCATTTGTGTGGTCAGAAAAATGCGAATTGAGTTTCCAGACTATTAAACGGTGTTTGACGACTTCCCCTGTGCTTGCATTGCCTGATGTGACAAAGGAATTTGTAGTGTATTGCGATGCATCCAAGTTTGGTTTGGGATGTGTGCTGATGTAATCCGACCAGGTGATTGCCTATGCTTCCAGGCAATTGAGGCCACATGAACTAAACTATCCGACTCACGACCTTGAGCTGGCAGCAGTGGTATATGCATTGAAGATTTGGCACCATTATCTATACGGATCTCGCTTTGTGGTATTTAGCGACCACAAGAGCTTGAAGTACTTATTCGACCAGAAGGAACTCAACATGAGGCAAAGGAGATGAGTGGAGTACCTGAAGGACTATGACTTCGATTTGAGGTACCACCCGGGCAAAGCAAATGCTATTGCCGATGCGTTGAGCAGGAAGGTATTGCACGCGGCTTTCTTGATGGGAAAAGAGCAAGAGCTGTTGGAGAGCTTTCGGGATATGAACGTTGGAGTCATTATGAACACTCCAAACCGGATGACAGTCGGAATGTTGAAGATCTCCAACGAATTTCTGGAATCTATAGCTGTTGCCCAAAGAGACGATGAGGAGTTGCTGAAACTGATTGACACTCAGGCACGAGGCAAGGATATGGAGTTAACTCGGAGCAACGGTGGAATATGGAGATTCCGAGACCGAGTGGTGGTGCCTGCAACCGGTGATTTCAGGCAAGCCGTGCTGGCTGAGGCACACAGAAGTTCTTTGAGTATTCATCCTGGTATTACAAAGATGTACCATGATTTGAAGAAGAAGTTCTGGTGGCCGGGCATGAAGAAGGCAATAACCGAGTACGTGAAATCCTGTGTGATATGCCAGAAGTGCAAAGTTGAACATTAAAGACCCCCAGGTTTGCTTCAACCTCCGGAGATTCTGATCTGGAAGTGGGAGAGTATTACCATGGATTTCGTAACCGGGTTACCACGTACCCGATCCGGGTGCAACGCAATCTGGGTAATTATTGATCGACTAACCAAGAGTGCGCACTTCTTGGCGATGAATATGAAATGGTCGTTGGACCGACTGGCTAGGCTGTATGTTGCTGAGATTGTAGGATTACACGGTGTACCCTCAAGTATTATTTCCGATCGGGATCCTCGTTTCACCTCCAGATTTTGTGGAAGTCTGCAGCAAGAATTGGGGACTGAGCTAAGACTGAGCTCAGCTTATCATCCTCAGACCGACGGTCAGTTGGAACAGACTATACAGACTCTAGAAGATATGCTGAGGGCATTTGTGTTGGAGCAGGGTGGATCATGGGAAAGATATTTACCCTTGGTGGAGTTTGCGTACAATAACAACCATCATAGCAGCATTGGGATGGCTCCGTATGAAGCTCTTTATGGTCGGAGGTATCGTACACCATTGTGCTGGAATGAGAGAGGCGATGCCATTCATCTGGGGCCCGAGTTAATTCAAGAGATGAATGAACAAGTCACTCTAATCCGAGAGAAAATAAAGATTGCCCAAGACCAACAGAAGAGCTATTATGACAATCGGCATAGACCGCTTGAATTTTAGGTGGGCGACTGGGTGTTCCTGAAGGTTTCACCGACCAAAGGTGTAGGTCAGATAATGAAGAGCCAAAAGCTTAATCCGAGATACATCGGACCGTATCAAATACTGGAGAGGATCGGTGATGTTGCTTACCGACTGGATCTTCCCCAGTCGTTGACTAACATCCACAATGTGTTTCACGTATCACAACTCCGAGCCTATATTTCGTGTGACATAATGATTGTGCCGAGTGACTCTATTGAGTTGAAAGAGGACCTGACGGTGGAAGCTATACCGATCAGTATTGAGAAGTATCAAACCAAACGGCTAAGGAACAAGGAGGTGCCATTAGTGAAGGTAAAGTGGCAGAATCTGGATTGGATAACCTACACTTGGGAATTGGAATCGAACATGAGGCGGATGTACCCCAATCTTTTTCAGTCGGTACATTGATTTCGGGGACGAAATCCCCTTTTAGGGGGGTGGATGTAACATCCCTGACAATTTAGGGAAATTATGTGTAGTAGAAAATATTATTAATTGTTTTTGAAATTATTCGGTATTTTTATGAAGTACTGGACAATTATGAGTAATTAAATATTGTGAATATAAATAAAATCATTTGGTTGGTTAATAATAAAGTGAAGACCGATTGAGGGAAGAGAAGAGTTTGATGGGGGGAAACGCTTGAGCGAATGGGTGAAGGAAAGTGGGGTGGTAACCGGTTGGGAAGGTTACCGGTTACCCCTGGACTTTAAAAGGCTTCTTTTTTTTCTCTCTCTCTCTCTCTCTCTCTCTCTCTCTCTTATTTATCACTCACACACGCAAGCTACTGCTTCTCTCCCTTCTTCTTCGTTTACTTCTATTCCTGTTCATCTTCTTCCTCCTCCATCACTAAGTTGCATGCTCCAGGAGAGGACTCTGTTTGCAACAAAACCGAGTAACAAGCTTATTTTCGTGACCGTGGCCTCAAGGTGAGTCCACTGATCCGTTGCAATTGTGTTTCCCTGCCCCTTTCATTTCTTTGGTGACTGAGTGGCCATGCATGGCCGTGTGTGGGTCTGTTCTCCACTCCTCTGGTGAGCGTGAGCTCGAAGGTGGTCCTTAGAGTTAAGGGTGGTGCAAAGCTAACGGGTTTTGCATTCCGACCCGTAGGTAGCAGTGAGGGAGCTGGTGCTGCATTCGGAAGAGAGACTGTGAACCCAGTGCTAAGAGGGCGTAACCGATACCAGGAGCAGATTATAGAAGCTTGGAACCGAGGTAAGGGGGTGTTCGGGTTATGATTAATTAGAATAGGACATGTTCCGCGTCCGAGTCGTTGAGCTGTGTGAACATGGTAAGAAAATGTTATTGAATGAAAGTTGTGTGTATGTTTATGCATGTGTGAGTATGGACACCGATCGGTTGAGGATCGGGTGTGTGTGTGGCTTATGATAATGATGATTTTGAAATGGTTGATGTTGTGACAATCGGTGTAGTGGTAGTGTGAAGCCGGGCTTGACAAGCAGGTCACCCGAGTGATGAGTATGTGTTGATAATGGCCACTCATGATATGATGAGAAATGTGAATTGTATATGTATGATAAGTAATTGCTATGTGTGGCATGAGATTGATAATGTTTGTTATATTGAGGTACATATTGTGTATGAGATACTCCGTATACTGTTGAGGGTGGGGAGTGGTCGCCGGTGCATTGCACGAGCAAGGAGCGGCTCCTGACAGGCTTCCAGTAAACGGATTGTATGATTATGATACGTGATTATGTGGTGTGGGACGGCCGATGGTATATATAGCCCCTCATTTCCGGTTCCCGTGGTTTTTGTGCCCAGTTGAGCTACCCAGTGGTCAAGTAGGACCCAGTGGTCGAGGTGGAGAGTCAAGCAGGACTCGGTAAACCAAGCAGGGCTCACGGGGTGTCAAGTAGGACCCCCAGCTGAAGGCCGATCCTTTAGTATCCGGATACTAGGCTCAAATTTTATCTGAGAGTCAGTTGTGATAATTGATGAATTATTAGTTGTGATGTGTAGATTTACCGAGTGAAATTTGTTATATTTACCGAGCGAAATTTGTTATATTTGCCGAGTGAAATTTGTTATATTTACCGAGTGAAATTTGTTATATTTACCGAGCGAAATTTGTTATATTTGCCGAGTAAAATTTGTTATATTTGCCGAGTGAAATTTGTTATATTTGCCGAGTGAAATTTGTTATATTTGCAGAGTGAAATTTGTTATATTGGCCGAGTGTGGATTATTATGTTTGTCGAGTATGATGTGCTGTATCTGCCGAGTGTGAAATGCTTTACTCACCGAGTGCGAAATGTTGTAACTGCTGGGTGTGAATTAATTACCGAGTATAATGTATTATAATTGCCGAGTGTGATTTGTAAAGTGATGAAAATGCAATCGGATGGGACTTATATATATATATAATTTGTTAATTTCCGTTCTAGATTAATTATGATGCCAAACACTCACCCTTGGTGTTGTTTTCAATTTAGTAACCAGTGACAGGGAGGAGGTCGGAGCCCTAGAGACGCGCCAAGCGGAGAACTGATGCCAAGGCCCGAGTGATTTTGAATAATTTGTGTAATATATATATGTATTGAGTTTTCTGTATATGTGGTGTTACATATGTGCTGAACTAGGTTTAAATTGGGTGTTAATCTATGTTATATTATGATTGATATTCATTTTCATAAATGGTTGCTGTAGCCAAGTTTGGTACCGGGTGAATATTTCCCGAGCGCATTTATCCTTGTCCGAGCGAGGGCCAGTCGGCTTGGTGTCTATGTTGTTCCTGTGGGTATCCCTCGTTTCTTTTCCAAGAGAAGAATAACTGAGAGATTCTCTTCCGAGTGAGGAAAGAATAGAATGCTTCCGAGCGAAGGAAGAATAGAAGGTTTCTGAGTGAAGAAAGAGTAGAAGGTTTCGAGTGATGGTTAGAACATTTCCGAGTGACTTATGCCGGGAGAGCCTTTTTTGAGTAAAGTAAAGTTAGGGTATTGACCGAGTGGGGATACCCTGGGGGAGGGGAAACCTTACCGAGTGAAGGAGGTTAGATTATCCCTTAGTGAGCTGAGACTGAGTGATCTATTTCTGAGTGAAGGTTACGAATGAGTCAAGAGTGGTATGTTCGAGTGAATGAAAGCTAAGAGTTTTCTGAGTGATGAAAGTGTAAGCTGTAACCGAGTGGTCCTTTTCTGAGTGAAACCTCGACTCGTGAGTTTGGTTCGCCCGTGTGGCATTCGCTCAAGCGAGTCGACACTCGCTTAAGCGACTCCCTTGGATTTCGCTTAGGCGCAGCAGGGTCTTGCTCAGGCGAATGACCCTCCTGCCTTCGTTTTCCCCGCTGTTTCCAATCGCCTCTATTTTATTAATGTATTATTTTCCGATCGGTTATTAGTATTATATTGAGTATGCTTATTTACTTTGGATGTATTTCAGAAAAGTAAATATTAATTCATATTAAGACCGAGTTGATTTTCTTTTTACGTGAAAAATTGTTTTTGAAATTGATTAAATGATTGTATTAAATGGTAAATTGACTGGGACTGTCACATTTTCCCTCATGGTGCAATTGAGTTGAAAGAACCAGCCACTGGAAGAACATTTGAGGTGAATGGCCAAAGACTCAAACTCTACTTTGGAGGAGAGTTTGATAGGAAGAAATCCTCCATGCTTTTACAGGCATCTTTTTAGGTGTCAAAGGTCAAGCTAGTGACCTTAAAGAAGCGCTTGAGAGAGGCAACCCTATATTTTGATTGTTGCATTTTGTGTTTTGTGTTTGAAACAACAAAACTTGAAATTTTTTTGAATAAGGTTTGAGTGTTTATACGCTCAAATCCTAGTGTACCTACGTGTAATCTAGAATTAGGATTAGGTACTCCTGGTGCTTGAGCGAGCTTCTATGCACTCAAGCGTGATCTTAAGTTAACTTTCTGGCCGCTTGAGCGTGACTCGGTGTAAGCCTCACGCTTGAGCGAGCTCAGGTCCACGCTTGAGCGTGACCCTTCATGCTGATCCTGACGCTTAAGCGTACTTCTTTCATGCTTTAAGCGTGTTGTCCTTAAGCACCTAACGCTTGAGCGTGACTCTCTCACGCTTAAGCATGATTCAATATGAAGTGCTCCTGGTTTTAGCCATCTTGTCACGCTTGAGCGTGACCATTTCACGCTTGGAGCATGACCACATCAATGTCCTGCGCTTAAGCGTATCCACTTCACGCTTGAGTGTGACTGTACCTGTATATTACGCGCTTGAGTGAAACAATATCAAGCTTAAGCGTGATTGAGTCTGTACCAGACCTGTCACATGTTTTGCATACGCGCTTGAGCGTGCATTTACTCACGCTTGAGCGTGATTTTCCTGGCATGACACTGATACTGAAAAGAGTCCCACGCTTGAGCGCCCCATCCCACGCTTGAGCGTGCTTGGTGTTGAGAAAGTTGAAAGCTAGCCGTTCCAAGCTTGTCACCTGAACGTGGTCTCTCAGCGCTTGAGCGCACCCCTTGGTATTTCCTCTTTGCTTAAGCGAAGAATGGTACGCTTGGAGTGTGAGTCATACCTGTTGCCACCTGTTATGATTTAATATGGGCGTTTATACGCCAATATTTCAATATACCTACGTGTACCTCATGTATTGAGTCCAACAGTATAAAACCCTCTCAGCGTACAAACCCTAACCCTGTACGTTGAAAACTTGGGTTTTGAAAAGGAAAAGGCATAATCTGTGAATTCCTTTGAAAGGTAACATGTTTTCATTCTCTAACTTCAGTTGATAACTAGAATTGTTGTAGTTCATTGTTTCAATTTCAAATTTCTTTCATTCATCATATCTTTTCATCTCACATTTTCAATTTGTTGTAATTGTGTTGTTTGTGCATTTGTATCCATTTAGGCTTCATAAATACCATCTTTAACACTCACAATGTTCAGAAGATCACAAATACTTTTTAGAAAACCAGAAAGAATTGTTGAAATGGAAAGTATGAAGAAAACCCCAAAAGATAAAGGAAAGGGGGTAGCTACTGTCAGTATCCCTGATTCTCCACCACCCAAGAGTAAAAGCCTTGAGGAAGAAAGAAAAGTCTCAGATAGTTGAGAATTTTGATGGGCATAGGTTTAGAGATTTTAAGGCTGCTCAAGAATATGAAAAAAAATTCAAAAACAGAGGAGTAATAAGGGAAAGGGCTCTGGTCCTTGATGAAGTTAATTGCTCGAATATTGATGTAAAGGCTGCTATGTTTGAAAAGGGATGGTAGTATTTTAATGAGAACTTAGGTAATAGCTATCAAGAACTTACTAGGGAATTTTATACCAATCTAAGGGCCAATTCTATTGAGGATAAGTTTCCTTTTTCTTCCTTCTTGAGAGGAGTCACCATTCCTCTATCTGGTGACATATTGAATAAGTTGTTGAAAGTACCTATCTTGGATGAGGAAGGATGTCACTACACTTGGAAAGTAGATATCTTTCATAGGGTTGAAAATGAAAATCTTAGGAAAGAAATTTTAGAGGAATGCTGTGAACAAGGAGCTGTATATATAACAAAAGTAAATGGTGCACCAAAAAGTGTCAGGAAGAGTTGTTTGAATCATCTCCCCCTTTTATGGTGCCACTATGTTCTTTCATCCCTGCAACCTGTGGCTCATGCTACTGAGGTTGCCATTAAGAGGTTGGTGTTGAATTACTATTTAATGAGAGGCTTGTATGTTAACTTGGGAGAGTTAATACTGGAGGAGATGATGAAAATCATTGAAAAAAATCTCCAACTACCATATTGCTCTATTATCACTTTATTGGCCCAAAAGAATCAGGCTAGGTTGAACTATGAAGAATTGACAAAGGTGAAGCCTGAAAGGATTATGGACAAGTACTGGGTAATAGACCATATTGAACATTTTATGCCTCAACAATCAAAGCGTCCCAGACAACCTAAACTAACATCTTTTGCACCACCACCCCTAACAGGAACAGGTACTTCTTTTGACCTCTCTATGGTAATGCAAGAACTTCAGGTTATGAAGAAGATGCAGCTGGGAACCTATGATCTGGTCATGAACCATGATCGGATGCTGAGGAAGATTACCACTGCATTGAATGTGGACCACACTGAAGAAATGAGAGTTCCACCTGACAGAGATTTATGGTTGGCTTCCATTGGGTTCACCATTCCCCCTGATGACACACCTTTAGCAACTGAATTTCTACCCCATCCAGAGCAAAACAATGATGAGCCTATGGATGAAGAAAGTGAAGGAGAGGATGATTGATATTTTACTTTGCTTATATTTCTGTTAAGTTGATTCTGGGTTGTAATAACTTTCTTTTAATGTTTTCTTTTCCTAAAAAATGTATTTCCTTTTCTACTGTAATGAAATTTTACTTCCATGTTAAGTGTTTGTTGTTATTTCTTTTCTGATTTGTATTGATTCCTGTAACAATCACTCAACCAATCACTGCCATATAGGTAAAAAGGGAAGTAATCTATCCTCTCATCTCATTACTTTGAGGAAATGTGTTAACTATGTTTAATTTAGAATCCATCTTAATAATTTAAATCTTGCTGATTCTCAGGCATCAATTGGATACATTAATTGATTTGCATTGCTTGATTCATGATCCCTATCCATAACTATTTTAATCCTTTATTAATTGTATATTCACCATGCTAGTTAGCAATCTGAGTTTATAATTTCACATTAAGTTTGGGGACATGATTGGCTGATTACCTGTTATTTTTTAGCTTTTGAGCCTTTATTAATTCTTTTCTGAGTGTGCCTGCATTCTTGTTTAGTGAGACAGAATTTGCTTCAATGCTTGCTAAATGATTATATGTGTGCCAATTGGAAATGATGAAGGCCTTCTTTGAAAATTAGCCAGGGCCAAATTTAGCCATCCTTACTTTTAATTATCCTTTGACCCAATAATTATGTTTGAGCCTGAGACCCTTTCATTCTAATTATATATCTAACTTTACAAGCCTATGTATCTAAGAAAAACCTAGTGAATTATCCCTGGATGTTCCACTGATGAATTGCTAAGTCTTATCTTATTGCTAGGGACTAGCAAGTTCTAAGTTTGGGGATGAAGAGTGTGTTTAACAGCAATTAAAGGACACACTCTGACCTTAATTATAGATAAGGATTTTGAGAAATGAAAGGCAGAACAACAAAAGCAAAATAAAAGTAAAAAATCAACAAAGCAATTCCTATATAGAAGAAAAATGGTATTGAAAAAAAAGTTGAAAGAAATAAAAGAAAGAAAGAAAGAAAGAGTCCAAAGGACAGAAAGAGAAAAAGGTGCAAAGCACCACAAGTAGTTGAGTTATCCTTCATCTGAAAAAAATATAATAAAAGCAAAAGAGCTGGTTAATAGAGGCATTTAAGTTAAGAGTGAGGCAAGGCATCAGTGGGCACATTTTTTAACCCAACATTGACTAGAAAAACAAAAATTGAGCCTGTAGCCTAACCCCATTACAAGCTTAAAAAGCCCTTACTGATCCAATTGTGTTAGCATATGTCATGATGTTAGAACTGTTGCAAGCCTATGTTGATCTGACAATTATGCAGGTGATGAGTGCATGCTATTGACCCTATACACTGAGAAAAGACCGAAACACTAATCTATGTGAGGAAAGCATCACTAGCTTGTTCCCAAAGGAAGTGTGAGTAATTATATTTTCAGAATTTGTGAAAAGAAAGCATGAATGATATTCAATAATTATGGTATGAATTAAGTTAAGGAAAGGTTGATTGTCTTGAGTAAGTGTAATTGATTTAATTAATCTGAGTCCTTGCTTGAGGACAAACAAGCTTTAAGTTTGGGGATGTGATAAGTCTTGAAAAGACTTAATAATTTCACCTTTAATTTAACTTAATCCATTAAATATTGTTTAGTTTGACATTATTATTTAATAAATTGTCATTAATTCTAGTTTTATTTATTCAATTCAAAAGTGTTGGAGTTATGCAAGAAAATGATTAATAAGATAAAGTAGTTACGGAAATTTTATTATTTATAAATTCATTAACCTAGCATACATACGCTAGATAGCCAATGTATATACGCTAGGCATTTATTTGTTTGCATGTGCAGGAATAAGTGCAGTAAGGAATTAAAACTTCACGCTCAAGCTTAGAAGTTCCATGCTCAAGCTAGAGGTTACCATGCAATCCACATAAATGTCACAGCATGTAGAAAATTTCGATCTCGTTCAAGCGTGATCATTCACGCTCAAGCGTGAAGTCCAAATGCAATCACGCTCAAGCGAATACTCAACAGAATGCATAAAATAAAGCTCGCGCTTAAGCGCCCTGCAGTCACGCTCAAGCATGAGGTTGTTTATTCAGTTCACTATTTTTCCCTCCAAGTGAAGTGCTGCAGTGATCCCATTAATTATCGTTTAAGTTGTTAGTTACTGTTGTACCTGAGTAATTTAAGTAATGTCAATTAATCATTTATCTGTAATCATGTAATTAGTTTAATTATTAATTAAGTTTCCCTTGTAATTAATTCGTTAGTTAGTTAGTTGTAAGTTACCTATATATATACTTGTACATACTCTGTAAAAAAGAAGAGGAGATACACACAGAAGCAATAACACAATTTATTTTCTCATTTCTAATCTCTCTCTAATTCTTTTCTCTCTCTAAATTCTCTCGTCCATGTCTCTCCACGTTCTTTCGTCTGAATCCATTTCCATGGGTTTCTAGACCCCTAGGGTTGGATTGCTGAAGCTTTCGATGGAATCTTGAAGCTGCATTGAGGAAATTATCTTCTGAAGTAAGAGGAGAACAAGCTGAGAAGTGGATCCACTCTGCTGAATTGACAAATTCAGATCCAAATGAAGAAACTCACCAGTGAGGAATCATGGTTGAGGCTTAGGTAACTTCTGGCTTCCTAACTAATTCAGTCCTAGTAATTAGGTGAATAGTTAGGGTTCAACCCCCAATTTCACATTAGATTTCTGTCACTGAACACCTAAGGGATTAGGGTTTAATGCTTAGGAATTAGTGTTATTCACCTAAAGAATTAGGGATTAACCAACTGTGAATTGTCCTCTTGCATCTAAAGCTTAATTGAACCTCAATTGCATGTTTCTTGATGAAATTGTAAGCTGAAGCAATCCTAACCTATCTTCCATTAATCATACTTCATCTCTTCTATTGTTTCTGAAAATACAAAAACATCGAAAGTATAAAAATAACAAAAAATAGAATGAATATTATACTGCATTGTTTTGGTTCTGCCTGTGCTAGTCCAAGATTGAGGTAATTACCATAATCCCCATGGGAACGATCAAATATATTACAAATTTAACGATTGGTGCGCTTGCCAAAGAATATAATCCACCAGGATTTATGCATCAAAGGTGATCCGGTCTCGATACCGGTATCCGTTCTACAAGATATATTTTCAAAGTCATTGACCATTTGACAACGTGCAACCGGTGTCATCGGTATACATCAGGACTCTAATTCTGCATCAGGCGTTCTCCCAGCACCGGTTAGTTCGGATAACACCATGACCCCGGATAACATACACGTCACCATACTGAAGACAAAGGGCATTGCTATAGGGACAAAGATAAAGATTCCATTCCCCACACTGCGAGCCAAAATCTTCTCACGGGAATGATCAACTTGTCCCCTAATTCCAGCCCATACTCCCTACGCTCAATATAAAATAGCCACTTGACTCAATCATACTGGTAAGTGCACAATAAAATAATAATTTATAATGTTATTGGAGGTTAGTGGTTCCCCACTAACAAGTCCTCGTTAATCGAGCCAATCAGGTATATGAACTCTCTTCATCAATGAAGAGAGGGATCTTCGACTTCTTTTCAACTTATAATTACTCTCTAAAAACATTCCTCACTTGGAATACGATTACTGACTTGAGCGTTGGAGAATCTTCGCAGGTGACACCACCTTTCGCCCACATCAACGCGTGAGGAAGGTGTGAAGGATCTCTAGGACGCCCAGACCTCTCTCTTCATACAGAGACATCAGATACATAGACCGGATACTCACATAACCGGTCTTTAGAGACGTAATCTTCTCACTATTTATGACTGGCCCGACACCGGATCTCTTGACCCCTGTTCTTGACAGATCATTGGCACGCCCAGTGGGACACGATAAAGTTATTCCCACCTCTCGTTTACAAATTCTGATCTTGCATCATGGAAGGTAATGGAATAAACATATTAGATGGGCACGTAGAAGATGTTACGGCCCAAGAACAACCAGCGAACAGACGCTTGGTTTTCGAGTCACCTGTTGGGAGTTCAAGGAGAATGGTGCAAGTATCTGCACCTGATCCAAGAGATGAGATGATACGAAAACTGATGGAGGAGTTAGTGGAGTTAAAACGTGAAAGAAAGAGTATGGAAGAGAAGGCAACATCCCAAACTGATGGGACGCACCATACAGCTGAGGAAAGAAAGTCTGCTAGTATCCAGTATTCGCAGATTCCCACTTATGAGGAGAAGGAGCAAACACATGAATCTGGTAAGAAGGCTAGTGGCAGAAAACACGAGCCAGCTATAATCCATGGGACTTACAGACTTAACGTTCCTTTCTCTCAGAGGCTGATAAGTGTAACCATCCCGAAGCATTTGCAGTATACCCAACCACTTTCCATTGGGAAGTATGGTGGGGAAACGGATCCCACTAAACACATGGATGCATATGTGTATGAAACCATGTACTTGGGAGCAGATGAGGATGTCATGTGCAGAATGTTTCCTCGTACCCTTGTCGATGATGCCCTCATTTGGTTCAAAGGTTACCATCAGGATCCATCGATTCATGGGAAGAGCTGGCAACAACATTTGTGGATCATTTTGTTATTTCTAAAGACGTCCCTAAGACATCTCATACCCTGGCCCAGATTAGGCAAGGTGAACATGAGTCTCTCAAAGATTTCTTAAAGAGATTTTACAAAGAAGCAGCTGCCGTTCCAAACTTAGCAGAGGCACTACAGCTGCATATTGTGATAGAAGCTTTACTACCAAACTCCGTCTTCGCCCTGTCTTTGGCGAAGAGTCCTCCTACAAGTTTTGAGGAGTTCAGAAAGAAAGCATCCAAGTATGTAGGCATTGAGATGCACTTGGAAGCAACTGCTGTGAAGGGAAGGTCTCCAATGCCACAGCAACAGCCACGGAGAGATAAGGATAGGCCAAGGTCAAAACGCATGGAGAGACCTTTCCATGGCAACGTCTTTAATGGTCCTGCACCTCGACGTCGAGAAAAACAGGTAAATGCGTTCAGCCATTATGCTCCATTAAATATCCGACGTTCACAGATTCTGAGGGAGGTCGGATGGCCAACGCTTAAGGTGTACGGGGTCAGAAAGCCACCCCAGGTCCGTAGGCATGGAGACCCTCAGAAATACTGCAAATTCCATGAGCAAAAGGGTCACTCAATAGATGAATGCCAAGCCTTGAAAAACACTGTTGAGACTCTGATCCGAGAGGGCAAGCTCAAGCAGTACCTGTTCAAAGAAAAATCATTTGATGATCCAGATCGAACACAGAAGCGGGAAAGAGATCGTGAGGATGGTGACGATGATGGCCCCACACCGGCCAGAAGGTTTACCGCCGCTGAAAAACAAAAAGGAATTATGGTTGGTGAACCCATGCAGCAAAATGTTATGCCCCAGCAGCAACGTCAAGGTCGTCGAGAGGTCATTGATATGATATCTGGTGGTTTTGCTGGAGGAGGAGCTTCCATCACCGCTAGGAAGAATCGTCATCGTATGGTCCTTTCATTACAAGGTAGACCCATAGACAACCGTCCTTTCAGAGACGGAGTTGCTGCTCTGATAATCTCTATCTCTGATGATGATTTTGGTCCAACTATCCTTAGAGGAGATGATGCAGTGGTAATTGTGGCAGTTATCGCCAATAAAGATGTGAAAAGAATACTTGTTAATCAGGGAAGCTCTTGTGATGTCATCTTCTATAGCTATTTTAAACGTATGGGTTTTAATGATTCCGACTTGCAACCTTACATGCAGGATTTGACAGCTTTTAATGGAGCTAAGCTGCCAACCAAGGGATACTTAGATACCCTGATATCTTTCGAAGGGGAGCCAGGGGCTAGAACAGTGAAGTCCAGGATTTTAGTGATTGATGTAGAGTCACCTTACAACGGAATCATAGGCCGCCCCACACTAAACGCGATGGAGGCCATTGTCTCAACTACTTATTTGCTCATTAAATTCATTGACAAAGATAACAATGTGTCTTCTGTCAGAGGGGACCAAGAGATGGCAAGGTATTGTTAAAACCTAAGCCTTAATATGGTGAAGCTCCAAACCTTCAATAAGAAAAGAAAGTTAAACGATGGAGGATCGGCGGCGGGGTCAGTGAGTCTCGTTGACTTGGACCCTAGGGCGGAGTTGAACATTGATCCGTCCAACCCATCAAAGCCCACGCCGGATGAAAGTTCTAGGGACATCGTATTGGGAGATTCTCCAGAAAAGGTCACCCATATTAATGACAAGTTAGAAACAGAAATGGAGCAGCGACTGTTGATGCTTCTGTAGGAGTTTAAAGACCTTTTTGCATGGACAACAGTAGATATACCTGGTATGGATCCGGACTTCTGTTGTCATAAGCTAGCTATTTATCCGGAGATGAGGCCGGTAGCCCAGAAAAAATGAAGACTGGGCCCAGATAAACAGAAAGCTGCTTGTGAACAGACAGAAGAATTATTGAAGGCCGAATTTATTAAAGAGGTCCGCTACTTCTCGTGGCTTTCCAACATCGTTATGGTTCAGAAATCCAATGGAAAATGGAGAATGTTCACTGACTATGTGGATCTCAACCGTTGTTGTCCCAAAGACCCGTATCCTCACCCTAATATAGATCGGATGGTGGATGATTCATCTGGATACCAGTATTTGAGTTTCATGGATGCGTACTCAGGGTATAACCAAATTCCGACGTGGGAGGAGGATCAGGAGAAAACAACTTTCATCAATGATCGTGGTGTCTTTTGCTACACTGTTATGCCCTTCGGCTTAAAGAACGCTGGGGCCACATACCAGCGTATGATCAACAAGGTATTCGAAGGCTTACACACCCAGATAGTCGAGGTGTACATTGATGACATTATCGCCAAGACCTCTGTAGGAGGTGACCACATAGAGGACCTGCGCCAAGTGTTCTTACGTCTGAGGCACTACAATATGAGGTTAAACCCATTGAAGTGCACTTTCGTAGTCCCAGCTGGGAAATTCTTGGGTTTCATGTTGACGCAGCGCGGGATTGAGGCTAATCCAGGAAAATGCCAAGCCATTATTAACATGCAGAGCCCAAAAAATGTAAGGGAAGTGTAGTCCCTAAATGGCAAAGTAGCAGCCTTGACACGATTCATGCCCAAGATGGCCCATAGATCACTTCCTCTATATGGGGTCTTGAGGAAAAATAAGAAGTTTGAGTGGGGACAGGAGCAGGAACAAGCTTTTCAGGAGCTTAAGGAGGTGTTGTCGAAACCTCCCATATTGGTCAAGCCTGACCCTGGAGAAACACTTATCATGTATTTATCTGTTTCTGATGAAGCATTAGGGGTCGCTCTGGTGAAGGAAACCCCGGATGGTCAAAGGCCGATATATTTCACAAGTAAATCATTGCAAGGTGCTGAGAATAGGTACCAGAAGATTGAAAAGGCCGCTCTTGCTGTTGTTTTCGCTTCGCGACGCTTACGTCCATATTTTCATGCCCATCCTATTGTTGTGAGAACGGATTTACCACTCTGATCTGTGTTGAGCAAGCCAGACCTCACCGGTAGAATGATCAAATAGTCCATCGAACTCTCAGAGTTTGATATATCTTATGAAACTCGAGGTGCTATCAAGGCACAGGTCCTGGTTGATTTCATCATGGAAATGACAGGGATAGATCCATCCACACCTTGTGTTCATTGGACCATCCATGTGGATGGATCATCAAACCAAAAGGGATCCGGAGTAGGTGTAGTCCTTGAAAGCGATGACGGTGTACTCCTGGAAATCTCCCTTTGCTTTAATTTCAAAACTTCAAATAACCAAGCTGAATATAAAGCCTGTTTAGCTGAGCTTCGAGCTGCGATTGACATCAGAGCTTCTGAGGCGAAGCTCTGTAGTGATTCACAACTCGTGATTTCACAGATCTTGGGAGATTATCAAGCTCGTGAGCCTCAACTCCAATTGTCCTTAAACTGTGTCAAGGAGTTGAGAGAGAAATTCTCAAAAATGGAATTTAAACATGTTCCACACGAAGAGAACACCAGAGCAGATATACTCTCCAGATTGGCAAGCACCAAACGGCCAGGCAGCACCATAACTTTGGTCCAGAGCACACTGACATCGCCCATAATTCCTCTATACCCTTCTTTAAATTCTATCACCGTCGATTACGGAGACACGTGGATGGCCCCTTACATCCGTTATTTGGCCGATGGGCAGTTACCTACAGATGAGAATGAAAAGAAAAGGATAAGAAGGGAATTGCCATACTTCACTATGATTGATGGTAACCTTTACAGAAGGGCACTCTCCGTACCTTACTTGATTTGTCTAAGAGAAAAGGAGGTACAAGGAGTAATGGAGGAAGTGCATGAAGGTCAATGTGGGTACCACGCCGGAGGAAGAAGTTTGATGAGAAAAATCCTCAGGGCGGGGTATTGGTGGCCCACGATGAAGTAGGATTCCATTAACTTTGTCAAGAAATGCAATGCCTGCCAAAATTTCTCTAATCTTCACCACACACCGGTGGAAGAGCTCTTCACATCCGCCGTTCCATGGCCGTTCTACCAATGGGGATTGGATATTTTGGGCCCTTTCCCAACTGCACCTCGGGGCATCAAGTATCTCATTGTAGGGGTTGATTATTTCACCAAGTGGATTGAAGCAGAGCCGGTGGTGCATATTACTTCAGCCCAAACTCGTCGTTTTATGTATGAAAATATCATAACACAATTCGGAGTCCCAGCGCGGGTTGTCATAGATAATGGTACCCAATTCACGGACAGGAAGTTTACAGATTTACTCGAGTGGTTAGGAATAACCCAGATATTTTCCTCTGTCAAACATCCACAAACCAATGACCAAGCTGAAGTGGCCAATAGAGAGGTGCTAAAGGGACTGAAGAAATGTCTTGGGGAAGTAAAGGGCGGATGGACCGACCAGTTGTGCCACGTCCTTTGGGCATACCGGACAATGCCTCATTCATCCACCAACGAATCCCCGTATCGCTTGACCTATGGGGTGGAAGCAATGATACCAGTGGAATTGTAAATTGCTTCTGCGAGGGTCAAGTACTTCTCTGAAGAAAGCAATGACGTTAACTTGGCATTAGAAATGGATGTCGTACAAGAGCTCAGAGAAGAAGCTTTTGTTAGGGATCAAGCCATCAAAGCCAAAGCCGCCCTTCGATACAATAAATGAGTCCAATATAGGACCTTCAACGTTGGGGATTTGGTTTAGAGGAAAGCAAGCGCGGGGAACAAATTTTCACACCAGGGCAAGTTCGCTCTGACATGGGAAGGTCCCTACAGAATATCATATGTTTATGGAAAAGGCTCTTATCGTCTGGAGAACCTTGATGGTACCCCAATCCGCAACAAGTGGAATATTCAGAGTTTGCGTGTTTATTATAGTTAGTTGGTACGCTGACTCGGCTCTCTTTCTCTCTTTTATATTGTAATTCATAATCAAATGAAAAAGTTTCTTTACGATTCACCCATTGTCTTTATGATTTTATTTCGTTGCACAACACTATTGTGACAAGTTACTTTCAGGACGGATGATCCTAACAACGTATCCGTCGTTAGTGATGAACCTCTTCGAAGGTACAACTGGGTGGACTATATTTCGAAGTCCTGGATTGTAAAATCCAACACTAATTCATGAAGATCGATGAATGGGTAAAATCCAACACCGATTGAGAAGGCCGGTGAATGGGTAAAATCCAACACCGGGTGTGAAGGCCGGTGAATGGGTAAGATCCAACACCGAGTGATGAAGGCCGGTGAATGGGTAAACTCCAACACCGAGTATGAAGATCGGTGAATGGGTAAAATCCAATACCGATTGAAGAAGAACGGTGAATGGGTAAACTCCAACACCGAGTATGAAGATCGGTGAATGGGTAAAATCCAACACCGATTGAAGAAGAACGGTGAATGGGTAAAATCCAACACTGAGTGAAGGCTTGGGCACAGTAAGCTGGTTCTTCTTTAAGACCACGCTGAACCCCGAGTAGATTGACAAGTACGGTGAATGGGTAAAATCCAACACCGATTGAAGCATGCTAGTAGGATTAAACCGAACGCTGTTAAAGACATGGGTTGTAGGATCAAACCGAACCCCAATCGAAGGCTTGGATTGTAGGATTGAACCGAACTCCAAAATAGTACAAGTAAGTTATACCGAACTCCAAATCTCCCAGAAGTACTTCCCCTGGGAATTCTTCACTCGGTAATGCTTTCTCTTAAAATTCTTTATCTGGAAACACCTTAACTTCAAAGTCATGTCCATAAATTATCTAGTCGGTAATGTCTTACTAAAGTCCGACTCATGAATTCTTTAATGGGAAATTATCACTTTGAAGTTGCAATCAGGAATAATTTACTCGGGTATATCTCTATCTAAGACGTATTCATCTGAAGCATTTCATTCGGAAATTCTCCATTCGGTACCGCACCATGCAGGAGTCGGAGATATTTCACTCAGGATATCCCATTCAGGAATTCTTCACTTGGGGTTTTTCCTATTCGAAAATTCTCTACTCGGTGCCATGCCACGCGGGAATCGGAGATATTTTACTCGGTCATATCCCACTCAAAAATGTTTCACTCAGGATATCCCGTTTAGAAATGCTTCACTCAGAGCTATCATATTCGAAAATGTTCCACTCACTGACATCCCACTCAGAAGGGTTGCACTCAAAAATTTCAAACCCGAATGAAAACTCAGATTGTAGGACAAAACTGAATTCTGAGTATTGTTGGTACAATCAAACGGAGCGCCGTTGAAGGATCACTCGGAATCTTCCTCCCAGAAAGGAACAATCTGAGCTTCCACTCGGAGTTATCACTCTGGAGAGTTTCCACTCAGAGTTATCACTCTGGAGAGTTTCCACTCAGAGTTATCACTCGAGAGTTTCCTCACGAAGTTATTGCTCGGAAAATCTCCCACTCGGAGCTATCGCTCGGAAGAGTTTCCACTCGGAAGTATCACTCGGAATTTGTTCAAAACAAACTAACCGTCCTTGACAAAAAAGTAAGACTCAGATAAAACATACATATTTTTACCGAGCAACACGAGGAGATTACAAGTGACAGAATTTCCCGGGTGATACAGCCAGAACCAACCTTACTCGGAGTCACTCACTCAGAGTCGAATATTTGCTCGAAATCACTCATTTAAAGTCGAATGTTCACTCGGAATTGATCACTCAATAATACTTGAGGGCAATATCTAACGGTTAACGAGTATTTACTTCCCCTCAAGACTAATACCGCAAACCATCTTCACGATGACAACGTGTTTCCCCAAGTGGGAAAATCCCATTATGATACTTATAATTGAAAGCCTAATCATCAAAGATTAAGGTATTCTTCTTACTAAGCTTGTGAATGCCAAATGCTGTGATTTAAGAAAACAACTTCATCACGCTACAATTTTGATACAATGAGATAGATAAATTCTATCTTTTCTATCGAACCAAGCTTTTGATTATTCAAGTATCCATACATGGGGACAGTATTAGTATGTTACTATCCGATTTAGTTTCTACGCATCTAAATCCGGATTGGTTCATTACACATACAACGATTCTATCGAAATTATTTTCAACAAACAGACATACAAAGAAAGTTGTCATTTTATTGATAAAATCCTGAAAATACATAAGTGAATTGATTCAATAATCTGGAGCTGATCCCAGAACACAGCGGAGTTAATTCAGTAAAAGCTATAAGACAAGGAAGGCACTATTTCTGTTGGCTAGACTCTCCGCCCTTTCCTTTGCCTTTACCTCCGGCCTCACCCCCTATCACCAGCAACCTCATCTGCTCGTTCATTTTTGGTCTGCTTGGGGATAGGAGCCAGGAGAGAAGGCTCCATTGACTGGCCTTCGGGAAGAGGAGCCAGCTTGTACTTGGTGTTTGGCGGATCCTCCTGACGATCGTCAACAACAGCTATGAGTTTCCCTCCATGAAACTCATAGAACGGATCAATACCGTTCAAATTAAGTTCCACTTTGGGATTCCGGTATTGAATCTGACGTACAACCAACCAGAAAGATTCCTCGACTGCTTGGACACAAATATCCACAGCCTCTTTCACTTGGGCGTTGCCAACAGTCAAATCCGCTCTCAGAGCATTAACGTCGTCATTAGAACTCGCCAATTTTAAGTTTTCAATCTCCAAGAGCAACTTCTTTTCCCTACGAGCCCAGTCTTCAGCTCCTTGGGAGTAGATGAACTTGCTTGCCTTCAATTCCTCTCCCAACTTGGCAGAGTGCTCCTTCTCCGTACAGAGGCTGGCATGGAGGTCGGAATTAACCTTTTTCTGATCAAGCAATTGGGCCTCCAGCTCTTCAATCAGATATTTTTTCCTAGAGATCTCTTCATCCTTTTGATCCTCTTCCTCTTTAGTAGCCTTCAACCGACTTTCCAGGCAGAGAATATTCGCTCTGTCCTTGGCCGAGGCAATGGTAAGGTCGTTAACCTTGCCCGACAATTTGCTAAGTCTTTTGTTGTCTTCCGACAGCCTGCGAACCGATCTCAGAAGACCGGACAGTTCCACCAATTGCCACTGTCCGGCGTCACAAGCTTGTGTTATTTCTTCAGGTTCCAGTGTATTTTTCAACTTGTAGGGCGAATCGGGGATACATTCAGGCACTGGACCCTCATACACTAAGTATGGGGCAAGATTGGAGTTGCCTGGAGGAGGGCAAGAGACCCTGGGCGCAAAGTAAGTAGTTATTGGTTTGGCGCCGAAAGTAATGGTGTCACTGGGGACACCCGAAGCTGGCCTTTCTACCTTTTTCCCTTTTGAAGCCTCAGCACCGGTCCCTCCATCAGAAGTTTTAGCCTTTTTGCTAGGAGAGGGCTATGATTCCATCTACTGGGAGGTATCGTTCTTTATCTTCTTTCTCCTTTCTCTGGTCTTCTTCATTTCAACTCCGAAGATAGGATTCTCAGGTTCACCCTCTATCAGGGGGATATCATCGCCAGCAGAGGAAGTCAGGATGATGGTTTCATTGGTGGCCTTCTTGGAATTCCGCTTCGCCTGGATGATATTTTCTTCAGCCACAGATTGTCCTCCAGCCTTTAGCGATTTCAATTTATTCATCTCCTCGGATTCTGTCTCGATCTCAACTGCATAATCAAAACAGGAAGATAATTAATAATAGAAGATTTCAAGGTATATGAAGAAAGACAACAACAGGAAATGAAAGGAAATTATGCAAATATTCCTCATGAGCAGTTTTTGGCCCTAACAAACACCGTCAGGAAAAGAATTTATGTGTGGTGGTGTACGCTTCCAGAGCAAACAGGACAAATATCGAAGTTGGTGATAATTCGTCCCCCTCAGTATAATAGGCCTGGGAGGTCAATAAAAAATGCTCGTGGGTCCAGGCCACGGGAAATTCATTTATTCCTTCTTTGTTTAACCAAAAAATTGGATCCTCAGGTTTAATACGGATCCTGGTGAAATAAGATTTGAAGGAACGCCCATCAACTTTGGCGGAGTCGGTGTAGGACTCGAAGTTGACAATCTTGGAGTGAGTTCGGAGGGTTACCAAGCTCACTCCGCCCTTTTCCTTATTTGCATGACGGACCACTTGTGTGAAATAAAACAGTATAGCGACCGTCGGCGTGAAGTTGAAGTGCTCCCCAAGCACTTCTAAAGAACGGATCAACCCCCATCCGTTGGGGTGAAGCTGAGAGGGGGCGCAGTCCAAAAACCTCAAGACCCCCATTTGAAACTTAGTCAGAGGAAAATGCATACCCAAATTTAAGAAGAGGAACTCATACATATAGATTGACCTCTCATCCGGTGCGTGACATATCCGCTCTGAAGGAAGAGGAGCCAACACCATAAAACGCTCCTTGTATTTTTCCTTTTTGAAGACTGTGAAGCGAGGCTCCAACCTTGCTTCGTCCTCCCGAGCATGGATGGATGGTGTGGCGCGAAATTCATCCGCCACCCAGCTATATGGACGCATCTATTGGAACTTCACCCAGTCAATCTGGTGTGCAACTACATTACACAGTCCAGAGGTTGTCTTCAAGATATATTGTTGAGATGGTGCTCCGCTACTAGAGGTGCTTTCTCCAGTCATCTTCTTTAGAGCTAATTTAAAAGCCTTCACGCTGCGATAAAAACTCACATCATCAGAGAGGTATAAATCAGCGCTCTCCTCACTCTTACTAGAAGAAGATTCTGAAGAGGGTATTATCACCCTTCGCCTTGAGTAAGGCGACGCCTCCCTCTCTGAATGAAGAGGCTTTGAGTAGGAGGTCACGAGGATCCTCCGACCACGACTTGAGGAAGTTCGAGACAAGGCTCTTCCTCCTTTTCCCCTAAGGCCAACGTGGCTTGAGCCAGTAAAACCTCTCCCAGACATTTAGAAAACTTAAGGAAAATATGAGGAGACGAAGGAGAAGGTTACCTAAGAGAGAAAAAGATGGTGAATCAAATTTTACAGAGGCAAACAGAAATGTCTTCTCGAAATTTTTGCAGAGTTTCGTCAGGGAAGCAAGATTGAATAATTTTTGAATTCACTAAGTACTCCTTTTATAGGGGACGAAGAGTCTCAATTACCGACCCAAAGGTTATGTCGTTTACCGCCAAACGACACCTTTTTCGTAAATACAAGGCTGTCGTTTCAAACCCTGAGGCGCGAAAGCAGCGTCGATTCGTCAAAAGGACTCTCAAATGGGCCTCAGAATTTAAGTTTCAGGCCCATAAAGCTCCAGAGTGATGGTTATAAAGACATGCGCATTTAAGGCAATAATGTCTCGCCCACGTGATTAAAGGCATTAAATGTCCAATCATGAGAAACGTTGCAACTGTTACTCGAATACCAAGGGTTGCAAGTTTCAATAACTTTTGGGATTCTCACACAAAGAACCTTTTGTCCGGATCCGTCCTAAGGAGCGTGATGACAACGAAGCCTTCGTTCCAAGAATGGATATTTACGTAACAACGTAATGCCGAAATTCTGCACATGTTAAATAAATATTTTACCAACGTATATCAACCGGTATCCAGACTTATTATAAACGACATAGCTTATATGAGCCACTTTGCTAGTCCCTCACACAAGCTAGGGGACAAGTAGAGTGATGAACCTGTCTCGATATCCTGTCTCGATACCAGATTTGTGAATGAAATTGAAGACTCAATCCGTACTCTTACGATTGAGATGTGTTTCCCCAGGACGGATGATCTCAATCACCTTTTCTATGATTCGATGATGTAACTCCTGGCGCGGACAATTCCTATCATTATCCTTATGATGGAAGTCTTTAAAGACTCAATCCGTACTCTTATGATTGAGATGTGTTTCCCCAGGACGGATGATCTCAACACATATTCTGTGATTCGATGATGTAACTCCTGGTGCGGACAATTCCCATCATCATCCTTATGATGGAAGACCCAACCAACATCTTTATGTATTTTTACAGTTCCCTAAGCTCGGAATAATACCCTCAATGGACGACGTTTTTCTCTCCAAGCGAGAATAATACGAATTAATACTAGTCATCCGTCTTGTGACACCACTTTTGTGAACAATGAATCGACTCTTCTCCCCAAAAGAATTAAAGGTAGTGCCCTATAACAGGTACTTATTCCTTAACATACTTATTCTTGGGGACAATATTCATGTATATATCTATCCGTTCTAAATTTATCTATCTTAAATGATCTAATTTTCCGAGGCAATTATTTCAATCCGACCTCAAGATTAGTTATACAGAACGGATTATTGATTACTGAAACGATATATACATCTAAGTTATATTATTCTTTATGAAGTATTGAAGACAAATGCCTGAATGGAATTTTATTACATATAATTAATCAAAACCAGAGCTGATCCCGGAACACAGCTCTATATATGCTAAACAAGACTATGAAAGAGGAATCTACCCTTGGGACCCTTTATCTCCCTTTCCTTCTCCAAAGTCTTGTACCCCTTCTTTAGGAGTTCCTTCCGAAGCTTTCTCTTCAGGTGCCTTTGCACCTCCTTCAGTTGATACGCCCTCCGGTGTAGGAACAGCAGAATCCGATCCCATACTTTGATCCTCGGGAAGAGGGGGCAAGCCATATAAAGACTCCAGGGGATCTTCATGACGATCTTCAATCACTACGACTAGCTTCCCTCCATGAAAATCATAAAATGGATTTATACCATAAAGGTTTAGCTTCGCAGTGGGGTTGCGATAGAAAATTTGACGTATAGCCAGGCCGAAGGATTCTTCAGCAACTTGGGTACATATATCAATGGCTTCCTTCGCCTCAGCTTTTGCTACAACCAATTCTTCCCGCAACCTCAGAAGTTCTTCATTCATTCCTTGGGATTCTGTGCCCCCAGCCTTCAGTCCCTCAATCTCAAGGAGGAACTTCATCTCCTTTTGGGACCACTCCTCTGCTTGTTTAAAATAATCCTCCACAGTAGCTTTCCCTTTATCTTCAAGCTCAGCTTGTTTAGCCTGACTGCTACGGAGTTCTTCCTTTGACTTATCAAGCATCTCCTCCCTCTCTGCCAGTTTGCCCTCCAAGTCTTTGAGTATGGTTTTAAGTTTGAGATTCTCCTTGTTCATAAGATCTCTGAACTCCTTAGACTTGGTTAGGTGATCCTCAGCTAGTTTCAGGGCAGCTTTATCTTTCTCTGCTGAGAGGTTGAGCTGTTCTACTTTATCACTCAGCTTATCAACCTTATCAGCATCATCAGCTAACAGGCTGAGCGAATTAAGCATCCCTGTGAGTTTTGCCAACTGCCATTTTCCGGCCTCACACGCCTCTTTGATTTCTTTAGGTTCAAGTGTAGTCCGGAGCTCGTATAGAGGCTGAGGGAGGATCGCTGGAGTTGCCCCCTGATATGAGAGGAAAGGAGTAAGGAACGAAGCAGTTGGGGAAGAGATCGGACTTGACCCAAAGACACCGGAAAGAATACCCTTGTGGAGTCCGGAAGAAACTTTAGCTGCATCCGAGCTCTCTACAGCTTTACCTTTGGAAGCCCTTGCTCTTTCCGGACTCGTTGAAGTTTTGTGTTTCTTCGGTGATCTTCTTGAAAGGTCATTCTTGATCTTCTTCCTCTTCTTTGTTATTTTGGGTTAACTCGCATTTGCACCAACATCGGCTGAGTCTCCCTCCACCAACGGAATATGCCCTTCTACATCCGTGGTCAGAATGATCAACTCAGAATGATCCTTCATAGAATTCCTCTTAGGTTGAATTTCATTCTCACCAGCTACGGATTTCTCTCCTGCTTTCAAGGATTTCAGCTTGTGTATGTCTGGAGATTTTTGTTCTATTTCACCTGCATGCATAAATAAAATGCGTTAGCAATAAAGGAATGCTCAATGCAATTAACAAAGGAGGAAAAGGAAATAAAATGAGAATTACATAGATATTCATCTCAGACTTCGCTCGAAATACTTCAAAGACGTCTACATAAAAATGCTTTAAAGCATGTAGTGTATGCTTTAAGGGCGAATAATGTAACATCCCTGTTTTTAGTAGCAGTTTTATTTGGTAAATTTTGAAGTGTGGAAGGTCAGAAAGTAAGAATAAGTGAGTAAATACCTTGTATAGGGTCAGTAATACTCCAAAAATTCTATTTTTGGGTATAATTATGGAATTTATACAGACCTTTGAGGATATTATTCAAATTCTGAGAGAAAAAGGCTCTGATCCGCTTGACAGAGTGACATTCCGAGTGAAAAAGACTCTGTTCCGAGTGACAGAAAGCAATTCCGAGTGATAGAAAGAAAATCCGAGTGAGGAATGAAATTCCGAGTGTAAAGTTAGGTTGACCGAATAAAACATTACTAAAAAGGATACTACCGAGTGAAATATTGGTCTTAGAGATAGCTGGAGTGAAGTGGGTTCAAGGGAACCACTTCTGAGTGAATATTCCGAGTGAAAATACCCTTGAGAGACTCATTTCCGAGTCAAACCTTGCCAATTGCTTCTTTCTTGAGTGACAATTTCTACGATACCGAATGAATAGACTCAGTCAGGGATATAACTGATGCAATCCGAGTGAAGTTGTCCAAGTCAGACCTCCCTAATAAGATAGAAGATAGCAATCCGAGTAGGTTGAAAGTCATTTTGAGTAGGACTTAATATGTAGCCTTTCCGAGTGAATGGGTTTGAATATTCCCGAGTAAGATATGCTCGAGTGGAAAATAATACTGAGTGAAATGTGTGTATAAGAATGAATTTGGATATTCCCGAGTATAAAATCCGAGGGAAGATTGGTTATAATGGCTTAGATTGGAAAATTTCTAAGTATATGATAAACCGAATGAATGATCCATATATAAATCCGAGTGGATGGGATTAGAACAAGCCTGAGTTGAACTTAATGTGATGATATTTCCGAGTAGATTAAATAATGTGTAATTAGAGGGTCTAAGTATGAAATGAGTCTGAGAGGAACCTAACTTAATAAGTTTTACCTGAGTGGTTAAGCATGAAATAAACCCGAGTGAATGATGAGGAGTTCCGAGTGAATGAATGCATAAGTGTTTTATATTAAATTGATGCTTCTACCGACTGAAATGAGTTATTAAAATTATTTGGGAGGTGTTGATGGAAGAAATAGTGATGGATTCCGAGTGGTTATATATATATATTGTATGGTTAAAGCATTACTTGGCTTGAATATGAGTGGTGATGAATGAATAATGATAATTGAGTAGATACCGAGCGGAAAATGGTATTTGGGAACCCATTCCGAGTGAATTGTAGTAGGCAGGGCCATTTCCAAGTAAGTCTATGAGTATGACTCCTCTTCCGAGTGAGAAGTACTCTACTGGACCAAGTCCGGGTGAGGCTCATACGTGTGTGTCTTTTCCGAGAGGTAATGACCTTAATAGGCTTCGATTGAAATTGTAGTTGAAGAATTTGGTTCAAACCAAGGGAGAAATATAAGTGGACCGAGTGGAGAAAGTGTTGACTTCTGAAATAAAGGATGTTATAATTCTGAGTGGAAACTGAATGAATATGGATACCCTTTTCCGAGTAAGCCTAAGGTGTTATGAAAACCGAGTAAAAAGTGATTTGATGTTGAGTTGGCTAAGGAATGATTTAGTTAAGTATGAAATAAATAAGAATAGGTTGTTTACCGAATGGAAATCCTGAGTAAAAAGAATCCGATTGAATCCAGAAGAAATCCGACCTAGAGAGGAGAAATCCGACTAGATGTTTTAAGAAGAAATAATCAAGAGTGAGGACCAAGAAAAACGAATCAGTTTTTGAAGATTTCCGAGCCATGAAGGGCGGACTCGCTCAAGCAAATCGGATTTCGCTTAAGCGATCCGATGTCAGCACTCCACACCAGTTAGCTAAAATAGGTCGTCCTTAGAGCAGGAGCTTACACCGGACAGCTCTGAGCCGGTGTTCATCACAACACCGCCCCTTTCCACAGACGGGGTCCCTGAACCCCTTAACACACCGTTCTTCCCTACTTCACACTCAACACCGCCCACTACACATCGCCCATCACTACACTCCGCCTTATACTCCACACCGCCCCACACTCCACACCGCCCCACACTCCACACCGCCCCACACTCCACACCGCCCCACACTCCACACTGCCTCATACTCCATACCGCCTCACCTAATACCGTCCTCACATTGCACTCCGCCCTCACTCACCCAATACTGCCTCATATGAGATGACGACCTTGCCAGCACTAAATATTTTTTTTATTCCACATCAGATAGTGGTCAACCCACTTAGCCATATAAAGCCAAGAATGATTGGCACAATGAACCAATCGAAGGAGAAAGTTGCCTCCATTACAATAACTTTATATATTTTATTTCTATTTAATGCAAAGCTGACTGGGAAAAGAGTCAAAAGGCTCCATTATCTCACCTAATCCTCCAACCGATGTTCCCCATTTAATTTCCACTCACTCTCTTCTTATTTAAACCAACGCCAGGACTCTTAGAGGACACACACACACGAGACTTAGCAACAGACACACCTCTGTTATCATTTCCCTTTCTTCTTTTTCTTCTACAAACAAGCTTTTTCTCTCAATTCCATTCCTCTCTCGCTCGGAATTGGTGTAGGACAGTGAAGGGGAAACCTCTTTCCTTCCATCCAAGAACTTCATTGAGGTAAGGGGGTATATTCTTGGGTGCCTTGTGGGAAAACCGAGTGAGGACAAGTTTAGTATGTATGAAATGCTTTGAATTGTTATCTTTATATGCATGTATATATATATATATATCTGTTACCGAGTGATGAATTGTGATATGACATGTATTGATTGCACTGAATATACTAAGAAACATGGGTACCGTGTGATTTTCAGTGAAACAAATATGATAACAGGTTATTTTACTCGGTTTTATGATATTTCCGACCGGTTTTACACTTATTTTACTCGGTTTTGCTTATTTATACTCGGAATTATGATTAATTTCATTCAGAAACTCATTTTCACTCAGAATTTAAGTAGCTTCACTCATGAAAACTCTTCCCAGTGATTTTTAATTCGATAAACCTTTATTTTACTCAGAAAACTCCTTTTAGTTTATTTTCACTCGGATTAAATAGTTAAAGTAACTCAGAAATCTCTTATCAACCTGATTCCACTCGGAATCAGGATTATTTTACTCGGATTGATGCCTATCTTATTCAGAAACTCACTTCAAGTTAAAATTATTCGGTATTCAACCCATTTCACTCGGAAAACTCTATTTTTAGTGATTTTCACTTGAATTCTCAATTGGAAACCAATTTTCAATACTTTTTTAAGTTATTGGTAAGTTATAATTAACATTCTTATTCCATTATTATCATTATTTATTGTCATACTTAATATTGTTATCCTTATTATTATTTTTATTATCACTATACTTTGTTAAACATCTAAATTATGCGTAATTACATAAAGGATATATTATTTTACTCTTTATGAAAGAATATATATATATATATATATATATTAGACATATTTCTATATTAATAAAACGGATATCTTACAAGGTTTAAATGATTGATGGAATTCAAGAAATTTGAGAATGATATGATGAGACTGGAAACACATAAGATACCCAGGAATCAATTGATAAGATAAATGCATTTCGCATCATGAAAATATTTTTGAAGAAGAAAAAAAACTCTAGAGCATACACTTGGTACAGTGGAGGACACTCACGTTCGATCTCCATGAAGAATCTTGGGAGTACAACTGGAACGGCAACCCAATGGCATCAGAGTCGCGCCTGATAGCCGGGTGAGACGATGCAATTCTAGTGTACTTTGACTAAATGACGGAGTGTAACTATGATCGTAGGGATCCAAGTTCCAAAAATATTTAAATTAATAATGAGAACCAATGAGTTCATTTTGTACCACATGGAACTTGGGCGGACCCTGATCGCTCTAGATGATTGGAATGGTGATATTCCAAAGATTGAGAAGAAGATAAAACGATTTATTGGGCCCGCATGCATCATGAGACTTAACCAAAGATAAATCATAATAAATCCGAACTCATGCATTCATTACAGCATACTTGATTGTTATAATTGTGAACATGCTAAATGTACGATTATGTGATGACAACATGCTTGATTGTGATAAATATATTAAATGTATGATCTATGTGACATTGTATGTTAACTGAATCATGTCCGCATCGGATGAACCAATCAGGGTCTTGGGTTATACTCACCCTTACTGTTGAACATTTTTCAGAGGAATTAGAAACTCAAGAACCCGAGTGTGAAGATCAGCAATACGCTGAACCCGTTGAGAATAATCATTAAGGATAGAATATTTATAATCAGACACCGGATGACTGTATAATATTTAAGGGTGCCTGCGTGCCCCATTCTGTTAAGAGTACAATTATTTACAGTTTGTGAATGACTATGTGATATATATAATATTACTTCTGCTGATCTGCCATTATTTATTTTAAAAAAAAATATTCACTTTTTCTGAAAACTGTTAGCACTCTCAGTTAAATAGGATGAACCTACAGAATGATTTGTCTTATCTAACCGAGGGTGTTACAAAGGTGGTATCAGAGCATAGTCGATTCATTAAGCTTGTGGAGTGGACCATTAGGTTTCCACGTACTCTGATAGAAATATTAAACAGTCCATAAAACACCTAAGACTAGATTTCCTATGTGGAATTCTCCACATAACATATACCCAGAACCTCTTTGTTGATATTCCATCAACAATTTCCTAATGACTCACTGAAACAATGATCATGATATGGAGAAACTTCTTACTCAAATCGTGGAGATGATAGAACAACAAGAATTACCCCATATCTCTACTAAGTAGAGCCAAGGATTAGCTAACTTTCAGCAGAATGATCTTACACAATTCGAAGGAGAGCTACGACAGGAAATCTGTCAAACATTATTGGAACTTGAAGAGTTAAAATAAGAACCGATTAGAAATCTGAGTATAGGACCAAGTAGCTCCGATTGAGATACCATTGGTTAAGACTATTAAGGATATTAGTGGAATTTTTGAAGTTAGTATTAAGCCCAAACTGAGATCCTGTTCGAGAAACAAGAGATGACCTATTTCCTTATTCTCTCTTCATTTTTGTGTGCATACTAGAGCTTGGGATAGCTTGGAGCGTAAGGTAAAATTCTCTAATCTTTGTTTCTAGGTTTTGAATTTCTATGTGATTAAGAGCATGTCTTGTGAATGGGTTTTAGGAATAGAAACCGTTTTCATGTAAAACCCAAAGGTAGAATACACTTATGTGTGTTTTAGGATGGATGTGAAGTGGTATACAAAAATTTCAAGATTTGAGACAGAAGATGATGGTTGTAGTGGAACCCTAACTTAGGATTTAAGGGAAGTAAATAATAATGTCATGAGAGATGATTTTTAGCGAAAACCCACGATAATGTGTATGTAGGTGTTGTTAATGGAAATTGGTGATTATTAGAAATGATCATTGAATTTTGGTGAAAAACCCTAAGTATAGTGATTTGAGGATTTTAACTAAGTTGATGATCTTGATGGCTTTAAATACTCTAGAATGATTACATATAAGGAAATGAATATCTGAGGCATTAGGTGTTGATTATTGAGGATTGGGAAAGGAGTGTATATAAGTAAGTATGTAATTGGAGTAATTAATTTAGACTATTGATGTTATAATAGTAGATTAAGGAAACAATTGATAGTGAATTAAGATATTTGAAATGATAAATAGGCATGTCATTTTGAAATAAGATGAATTGGTGATGATCTTAGATGAAACCAAGAGGCTTATAATGAGTTTGACTAAATTTTAGTAATGATTAAATGATTCATGTGATGATTTGGAAGTCTTAAGGCTAAGGAAATCATAGCATTGTTTTGTTAGGTACGGATAGCCCTTTAAGATTTAAGAGAATCTTGATCTTGAGAGAGAAATTTCCGAAGCATAACATGAGCATACAACTTGGATTCAGACAAGTCTAGGACCTGATGATAAGTTTTGAGGGACGATGTCCAATGATGGTATATTAATAGTATATATAAGTATGATTATGAAAGAATTGTATTCAGGACGATGATGCGAAACAATTACACCTTTTGAATTTCGGGACGAAATTCCTAAAAAGGGGGGGAGAATGTAACATCCCTGTTTTTAGTAGCAGTTTTATTTGGTAAATTTTGAAGTGTGGAAGGTCAGAAAGTAAGAATAAGTGAGTAAATACCTTGTATAGGGTCAGTAATACTCCAAAAATTCTATTTTTGGGTATAATTATGGAATTTATACAGACCTTTGAGGATATTATTCAAATTCCGAGAGAAAAAGGCTCTGATCCGCGTGACAGAGTGACATTCCGAGTGAAAAAGACTCTGTTCCGAGTGACAGGAAGCAATTCCGAGTGATAGAAAGAAAATCCGAGTGAGGAATGAAATTCCGAGTGTAAAGTTAGGTTGACCGAATAAAACATTACTAAAAAGGATACTACCGAGTGAAATATTGGTCTTAGAGATAGCTGGAGTGAAGTGGGTTCAAGGGAACCACTTCTGAGTGAATATTCCGAGTGAAAATACCCTTGAGAGACTCATTTCCGAGTCAAACCTTGCCAATTGCTTCTTTCTTGAGTGACAATTTCTACGATACCGAATGAATAGACTCAGTCAGGGATATAACTGATGCAATCCGAGTGAAGTTGTCCAAGTCAGACCTCCCTAATAAGATAGAAGATAGCAATCCGAGTAGGTTGAAAGTCATTTTGAGTAGGACTTAATATGTAGCCTTTCCGAGTGAATGGGTTTGAATATTCCCGAGTAAGATATGCTCGAGTGGAAAATAATACTGAGTGAAATGTGTGTATAAGAATGAATTTGGATATTCCCGAGTATAAAATCCGAGGGAAGATTGGTTATAATGGCTTAGATTGGAAAATTTCTAAGTATATGATAAACCGAATGAATGATCCATATATAAATCCGAGTGGATGGGATTAGAACAAGCCTGAGTTGAACTTAATGTGATGATATTTCCGAGTAGATTAAATAATGTGTAATTAGAGGGTCTAAGTATGAAATGAGTCTGAGAGGAACCTAACTTAATAAGTTTTACCTGAGTGGTTAAGCATGAAATAAACCCGAGTGAATGATGAGGAGTTCCGAGTGAATGAATGCATAAGTGTTTTATATTAAGTTGATGCTTCTACCGACTGAAATGAGTTATTAAAATTATTTGGGAGGTGTTGATGGAAGAAATAGTGATGGATTCCGAGTGGTTATATATATATATATTGTATGGTTAAAGCATTACTTGGCTTGAATATGAGTGGTGATGAATGAATAATGATAATTGAGTAGATACCGAGCGGAAAATGGTATTTGGGAACCCATTCCGAGTGAATTATAGTAGGCAGGGCCATTTCCAAGTAAGTCTATGAGTATGACTCCTCTTCCGAGTGAGAAGTACTCTACTGGACCAAGTCCGGGTGAGGCTCATACGTGTGTGTCTTTTCCGAGAGGTAATGACCTTAATAGGCTTCGATTGAAATTGTAGTTGAAGAATTTGGTTCAAACCGAGGGAGAAATATGAGTGGACCGAGTGGAGAAAGTGTTGACTTCTGAAATAAAGGATGTTATAATTCTGAGTGGAAACTGAATGAATATGGATACCCTTTTCCGAGTAAGCCTAAGGTGTTATGAAAACCGAGTAAAAAGTGATTTGATGTTGAGTTGGCTAAGGAATGATTTAGTTAAGTATGAAATAAATAAGAATAGGTTGTTTACCGAATGGAAATCCTGAGTAAAAAGAATCCGATTGAATCCAGAAGAAATCCGACCTAGAGAGGAGAAATCCGACTAGATGTTTTAAGAAGAAATAATCAAGAGTGAGGACCAAGAAAAACGAATCAGTTTTTGAAGATTTCCGAGCCATGAAGGGCGGACTCGCTCAAGCAAATCGGATTTCGCTTAAGCGATCCGATGTCAGCACTCCACACCAGTTAGCTAAAATAGGTCGTCCTTAGAGCAGGAGCTTACACCGGACAGCTCTGAGCCGGTGTTCATCACAACACCGCCCCTTTCCACAGACGGGGTCCCTGAACCCCTTAACACACCGTTCTTCCCTACTTCACACTCAACACCGCCCACTACACATCGCCCATCACTACACTCCGCCTTATACTCCACACCGCCCCACACTCCACACCGCCCCACACTCCACACCGCCCCACACTCCACACCGCCCCACACTCCACACTGCCTCATACTCCATACCGCCTCACCTAATACCGTCCTCACATTGCACTCCGCCCTCACTCACCCAATACTGCCTCATATGAGATGACGACCTTGCCAGCACTAAATATTTTTTTTATTCCACATCAGATAGTGGTCAACCCACTTAGCCATATAAAGCCAAGAATGATTGGCACAATGAACCAATCGAAGGAGAAAGTTGCCTCCATTACAATAACTTTATATATTTTATTTCTATTTAATGCAAAGCTGACTGGGAAAAGAGTCAAAAGGCTCCATTATCTCACCTAATCCTCCAACCGATGTTCCCCATTTAATTTCCACTCACTCTCTTCTTATTTAAACCAACGCCAGGACTCTTAGAGGACACACACACACGAGACTTAGCAACAGACACACCTCTGTTATCATTTCCCTTTCTTCTTTTTCTTCTACAAACAAGCTTTTTCTCTCAATTCCATTCCTCTCTCGCTCGGAATTGGTGTAGGACAGTGAAGGGGAAACCTCTTTCCTTCCATCCAAGAACTTCATTGAGGTAAGGGGGTATATTCTTGGGTGCCTTGTGGGAAAACCGAGTGAGGACAAGTTTAGTATGTATGAAATGCTTTGAATTGTTATCTTTATATGCATGTATATATATATATATATCTGTTACCGAGTGATGAATTGTGATATGACATGTATTGATTGCACTGAATATACTAAGAAACATGGGTACCGTGTGATTTTCAGTGAAACAAATATGATAACAGGTTATTTTACTCGGTTTTATGATATTTCCGACCGGTTTTACACTTATTTTACTCGGTTTTGCTTATTTATACTCGGAATTATGATTAATTTCATTCAGAAACTCATTTTCACTCAGAATTTAAGTAGCTTCACTCATGAAAACTCTTCCCAGTGATTTTTAATTCGATAAACCTTTATTTTACTCAGAAAACTCCTTTTAGTTTATTTTCACTCGGATTAAATAGTTAAAGTAACTCAGAAATCTCTTATCAACCTGATTCCACTCGGAATCAGGATTATTTTACTCGGATTGATGCCTATCTTATTCAGAAACTCACTTCAAGTTAAAATTATTCGGTATTCAACCCATTTCACTCGGAAAACTCTATTTTTAGTGATTTTCACTTGAATTCTCAATTGGAAACCAATTTTCAATACTTTTTTAAGTTATTGGTAAGTTATAATTAACATTCTTATTCCATTATTATCATTATTTATTGTCATACTTAATATTGTTATCCTTATTATTATTTTTATTATCACTATACTTTGTTAAACATCTAAATTATGCGTAATTACATAAAGGATATATTATTTTACTCTTTATGAAAGAATATATATATATATATATATATATATATTAGACATATTTCTATATTAATAAAACGGATATCTTACAAGGTTTAAATGATTGATGGAATTCAAGAAATTTGAGAATGATATGATGAGACTGGAAACACATAAGATACCCAGGAATCAATTGATAAGATAAATACATTTCGCATCATGAAAATATTTTTGAAGAAGAAAAAAATCTCTAGAGCATACACTTGGTACAGTGGAGGACACTCACGTTCGATCTCCATGAAGAATCTTGGGAGTACAACTGGAACGGCAACCCAATGGCATCAGAGTCGCGCCTGATAGCCGGGTGAGACGATGCAATTCTAGTGTACTTTGACTAAATGACGGAGTGTAACTATAATCGTAGGGATCCAAGTTCCAAAAATATTTAAATTAATAATGAGAACCAATGAGTTCATTTTGTACCACATGGAACTTGGGCGGACCCTGATCGCTCTAGATGATTGGAATGGTGATATTCCAAAGATTGAGAAGAAGATGAAATGATTTATTGGGCCCGCATGCATCATGAGACTAAACCAAAGATAAATCATAATAAATCCGAACTCATGCATTCATTACAGTATACTTGATTGTTATAATTGTGAACATGCTAAATGTACGATTATGTGATGACAACATGCTTGATTGTGATAAATATATTAAATGTATGATCTATGTGACATTGTATGTTAACTGAATTATGTCCGCATCGGATGAACCAATCAGGGTCTTGGGTTATACTCACCCTTACTGTTGAACATTTTTCAGAGGAATTAGAAACTCAAGAACCCGAGTGTGAAGATCAGCAATACGCTGAACCCGTTGAGAATAATCATTAAGGATAGAATATTTATAATCAGATACCGGATGACTGTATAATATTTAAGGGTGCCTGCGTGCCCCATTCTGTTAAGAGTACAATTATTTACAGTTTGTGAATGACTATGTGATATATACAATATTACTTCCGCTGATCTACCATTATTTATTTTAAAAAAAAAAATTTTCACTTTTTCTGAAAACTGTTAGCACTCTCAGGTAAATGGGATGAACCTACAGAAGGATTTGTCTTATCTAACCGAGGGTGTTACAAATAACGCCGTCGCCGTTTCAGTAGACAGCTCGGATTGATGAGTGTAGTACGCTTGGGAGGTCAGAAGAAAGTGCTCATGAGTCCAGCTCAGAGGAAATTTATTGAGACCCTCTTCATTCTTCCAGAAGATGGGCTTATTCTTTTTAATTGATATCCGGGTAAAGAAAGACTTGAATGACTTCCCGTCATTTTTAGCTGAATCGGTGTAAGATTCGAAATTCACGAAGGAACATAGAGTTCAGAGTGTGACTAAACTGACACCGCCTTGCTTGTTTGCCCTCCGAACTACCTGAGTGTAATAGAACAACATCGCCACGGTGGGTGTGAAGTTGAAATAGTCACCCAATACTTCTAGAGCACAGATGAGTCCCCAACCATTGGGATGAAGCTGAGAGGGTGTGCAATTTAAGAACCTTAACACACTCATCTGAACCTCGGATAAGGGGAAACGGACTCCGAGGTAATGAAATACAAAGTCGTGCATGTATACAGAACATTCATCCGGGACGACGTGGTAAATCCGTTCTGTAGGTAGCGGTGCAAACACCCTGAACCATTTTTTCATCTCCTTCTCTACATGAACTGTGAACCTCGGTTGAATCCGAGATCCTTCCTCATTCACATGATGAGAAATTAAGTTTTTAAACTCATCAGCTACCCAGCAGAAGGGCCACTTGGCCTGAAGTTCTTCCTAGTTTAGCCGAGAGGCAACAACGCTGTACAAGCCTTCTGCTGTTTTCAGAACAGTTTGATCTCCAGAGGTTCCTTCTCCAGTCATCGTTCGAGTAGCGTGGACAAAAATCTTTGCTCTACGATAAAAAGTCACATCGTCAGAAGGGTAACAGTCATTACTCACCTCACTATCTGAAGAGCGACTACAATCAGAGGACGACTCTGAAGAAGGAATAATCACTCTCCACTGTGAGTAAGATTCCCTTTCTAAGCGACATGACTCAGCCCTCAGAAGAATCACATGGATTCTTCCCCCACGGTAGTTAAGGTTGCGAGAAGCTAATCTTCCCCTCCTAGGGCACATTTTTTTAGGAAAAATGGAAAAATGGAAAATGAAATTAGCAAAGGAAAGGCAATGGTTACCTAAGATGATAAGGGAAGTGAAGATAGAAAGAGCTTCGCGAAACAAGTAGCAAGCGTCCGTATGAAATTTTCGCAGAGTCTTGCTAAAGAATGAGAGACAAGTGATTCCCAGAATTCATTAAGTGTTTCTTTTATAAGAAACGAAGAGTTTTGGTTACCAACTCTTGGGTTGTGTTGTTCACGACTAAACGTGTCGATTCACGACTTAAACGACACAGTCGTTTCAAATTCATGGGCGCTAAAACAACATCGATTCACCAAAGGTCCTCTCCATTGGGCCCAGAAGTTTTAAAAAAAATTGTAAGCCCATTAAGCCCTAGGTAACGGTTACTGAGATACACGCCTCAGATGCAATAATTGCTCACACACGTGTTTAAAGGCATTTAATGCCTAATCATGCAACACAATTTATGCTTTACAGCCGTTACTCGAATTTCAAGAGTCTTCAGTTTTCAAAAAACTTTTGGCATTCTCATACGACGAATCTTTGTCTGAATCTGTTGTAACAACATCATGACAATGGAGCGTTCATCCACAGAACGGTTCCTCATGACATAATAGTGCTGAACAACACATATGTAGAAAAATATTTCCTATATAGGTATACCGGCATATAGACCTCTCGCAGGTTGAGTAGCTTATGTGAACAACTATACAGTCCGTCACACAAGCTAGGGGACATATGATCCGGTCTCGATACCGGTATCCGTTCTACAAGATATATTTTCAACGTCATTGACCATTTGACAACGTACAACTGGTGTCATCGGTATACATCCGGACTCTAATTCCGCGTCAAGCGTTCTCCCAGCACCGGTTAATCCGGATAACACCATGACCCCGGATAACATACACATCACCATACTGAAGACAAAGGGCATTGCTACAAGGACGAAGATAAAGATTCCATTCCCCACACTACGAGCCAAAATCTACTCACGGGAATGATCAACTTGTCCCTTAATTCCAGCCCATACTCCCTACGCTCAATATAAAATAGCCACTCGACTCAATCATACTGGCAAGTGCACAATCAAATAATAATTTATAATGTTATTGGAGGTTAGTGGTTCCCCACTAACAAGTCCTCGTTAATCGAGCCAATCAGGTATATGAACTCTCTTCATCAATGAAGAGAGGGATCTTCGACTTCTTTTCAACTTATAATTACTCTCTAAAAATATTCCTCACTTGGAATACGATTACTGACTTGAGCGTCGGAGAATCTTCGCAGGTGACACCACCTTTCGCCCACATCAACGCGTGAGAACGGTGTGAAGGATCTCCAGGATGCCCAGACCGCTCTCTTCATACAAAGACATCGGATATATAGACTGGATACTCACATAACCGGTCTTCAGAGACGTAATCTTCTCACTATTTGTGACTGGCCTGACACCGGATCTCTTGACCCCAGTTCTGGACAGATCAAAAAGTGTATGACTTGTGTTAGTATGGAAATTGCGAGGGGAGGTGATATACATACAAATATGTATATGTATATATATGCATGAATGCAGGAAGCTCAAGAATTCATATAATGTGAGCTGTAGGTATTAATAAGTTTAATATTTCGTTCTATATTAATTATGATATTGCAAACACTCACCTTTGCTATTGTTTAATTTTAGTGACTAGTGAGAGGGAGAATGCTAATGCTGCGGAGGTGCGACAAGCGGAAGATTGATGCCAAGGAATGACGGATGAATGAATTTATGTAATATATGAATATGTATATAATAGGTTGTTAAATTGTGTATGAGTAGTTAATTATATCATGCTTGTATAAAGGTTAAGTTAATTTGGTAGTTTAAGATTGATGATGATAATTGATGACAATGTGACTAATTGATTGTAAACTATGGCACAGAGCCAAATTGTATGAGTGTGGAATGCCATTGGCAGGTTCTGTTGGATTGCATGAATGTTGTATATGATGTGTTTGATATCAAATTGATAGATGATGAATTGGTTGATGGATTGGATGATTCTTAGCAATTATACATATAGTTAGTTTTGTGAATTTAAGGAACCAAATAGGTGATTTGAAGATCTGGCGGGTTTTGGGACCCTCGGAAGGTGGCAATAGGTTCCCTAGGACATTTAGAATCTGTGTGCATTGGCCTTAGGTCATTTGCAACTCATTTAGGGTGTTTGGTGCAAGGGCTTTGTATCAAGATGGGTTAAACTTCATTTCATGCATAACTTGCACATATGTTGGAATTTTGGTGAGCGGGTGGCGCGAACAATTCCAGAATGGGGAAAACATGTGGCCCACGAAGTTTCATGGCAATCGGATCTACAATGGGCCAATTGGGTAGGTTAGAAGTTAGCCGGTTGGCCTAAATTATGTAACAGCACCTGTTGCTGCTACTGTCATGCTCACGCTACGCGTGGGGCTGACGCGTAGCGTGAGGTGTGCAGCTTGGGCTAACGCTACGCGTGGGGCTGGTGGCAGCATCAGGCCCCTATTTCAGCTTTTGGTTTTTCTCTTCACATAACTGACTTTGAGGTTTATAAATTGATTATTTAAATCGCATGTTAGGACTTTTAATGAAAATGTATATTTTTCTAATTATGATGTAATTTAATTATTTTAAAGTGAAAAATTTATTGTGAAAATTATTAAAATGGGTAGAAATAATTATCAATTAAAGCAGGATGTCACAGGTGTATCAGAGCGGTTTTTTCTAGAGCCGGGGAAATAGTCAGAGTTAGTGGATTGTTTGAGTCCTATACCGGACTATTTCTGCATTTTATTGCAATTGTTTATGTGTTGTTTAAATTGTAACAGGTTAACTTGGCATCATTCCCTTGGCACTCCAGTAGCATCTTGTTATTTATGTATGTAAGGTAATTATTTTACTCCCTGGTCAATTATTGGTTATTAATGGTGATGTGTTTAGATATTGTAGAATTGATTTATGGCCGAAGGAACTAGTTCGGGTGGTGGTGATGATTTCTTTGCAAGGTTCTCATAAATGATGAGTAGGGCTGAATCTGGCCCGACTCTTGATAAATTCTTGAAGAGGAATCCACCCACTTACAAAGGAGGACATGATTATGATGGTGCGCATATGTGGCTGCGTGATATCGAGCAAGCCTTTGAATACTATGAATGTTCCAAAGAACAGAAGGTTTAGTTTGCTACTTATCAATTGAAGGATGAAGCCCGTGTATGGTGGTCAAGGACCAAAGTGCAAATGAATACTACAGGTGAACCTTTAATATGGATGAATTTTCAAAGAGGTTTCTTGCCAAATATTTTTTAGATAACTATAAAATTCAGAAGGAGATGGAATTCCTAAAACATGGACAAGGCAGAATGTTTGTAGCTGAATACACATCAAAGTTTGATGAGTTGTATGACTTTTACCATCCTTTCTCTCTAGAAGGAATTGAGGGCAGTAAATGTGCAAAATATGAAGCTGGGTTAAGGATTAAACTGCGAAGTACAATTATTCCTATGGAGATCCGTGATTATCCTACTCTGGTAAACAAGACCAGGCTTGCTGAGGAAGTATAGTTACAGAGAGCATCTCAGTCAAGGGACAAGAAACCCTTGAAGGCTAAAGGATTTAGTTTTAAGAAGATGGGTTAATTTTCTGTGGTGGCAAGTCTTCTACTTCATCATCATCTTCTTCTAGTCAAGGCTCTACCAGCTGTTCCACTGGCCATTCTGGTAACCGTGCATGTTATAATTGTGGTCAGGAGGGACACTTTTCTAGGTATTGTCCTGCTAATCAAACTGTTTGCTTCCAATGTGGACAACCTAGGCACCTTAGGCCTGATTGCCTACAGAGGTAGCAGCAGGGTGGGCATGGTAATAGGGCTAATGCTTCTATGGTTCATGGTGGTAATCTTCAGCGTGAAGGCCGAGGTGGCGATGGCCGTGGAGGCCAACACCTTAGGCGGTCTGATGCTCAGTCCAGTGGTGCTCAGAGTGTTATGGCTACACGTGTGTTTGCTTTTAATGCCTCTAAAGTTGCAAGAAATGATAATTTGGTACAGGGTAAGTGCCTTATTCATGGCTGGTAAATGTTATTTATGATTCTAGTGCAACATATTCTTTTATTTCTGAAAGTTGTGTTTGACGGCTTGGCTTATCGATGGTGTTAATAGAGAATGCTCTTAGTGTCTCCACTCCTACTGGTTCTACATTCTGTGCAACTACTATGTGTGGGGAATTGCCAATGCAAATTAAAGACCGTCCCTTCTTGGTGAATGTAATTTGTATGCCATTGAAGAGCTTGGATGTTATTTTGGGTCTTGATTGGTTAGCTACTAACCACATTATGGTGGGCTGTTACAGCAGGACCATAATCTTTTCCCAAGAACTTAATACTAAGAATATGGTGAGTGATGTCTCCACAGCTTATGTTATTTTGTTTGTTGCTGAGGGGTGGTACAAACTTAAACCAAGTGATATCCTGGTAGTGTGTGATTTCCCTGATGTGTTCCCGGAAGATATCCTGGAATTTCCTCCTAATAGGGAGATTGATTTTGCTATTGACTTGATTCCTGGGGCAGGACCTGTGTCCCGTACACCCTATCGAATGTCTTTTGTGGAGTTGGCTGAAGTAAAGAAGCAAGTAAATGAGTTGTTAGACAAGGGGTTTATCTGACCAAGTGCTTCACCTTGGGGTGCTCCAGTATTGTTGGTGAAAAAGAAGGATGGTAGTATGCGGATGTGCATTGATTACGGGTAGTTGAATAAATTGACGGTTAAGAATAAATATCCTTTACCATGAATTAATGATTTGTTGGATCAGTTGAGAGGCGCTGTGGTATTTTCCAAGATTGACTTGAGGTCTGGATATCATTAGATAAGGGTGAAGTCAGAGGATATTCCGAAGACGGCGTTTAGGACGCGGTATGGACATTTTGAATACGTTGTGATGCCTTTCGGAGTGACCAATGCTCCAGCTATCTTTATGGATTACATGAATTGGATTTTCTAACCTTACTTAGATCAGTTTGTTGTGGTGTTTATTGATGACATTCTGGTATACTCGAAGTCTATTGAGGAGCATTCGCAACACCTTCAAATTGTTTTGCAGGGCTATGTGAGAAGAAATTGTATGCTAAGTTATTAAAGTGTGATTTCTAAGAAGCAATTGGGCAATTTTTGGGGTATGTGCTTTCTCGTGATGGTGTATCCGTTGATCCAACTAAGATTGAAGTGATTATGGCTTGGGAGAGGCCTAGGTCGGTGACTGAAATTAGAAGTTTCTTAGGATTGGCTGGTTATTATCGTTGCTTTATTGAAGGATTTTCTCGCATTGCGCTACCTTTGACTCGATTGACGAGAAAGAAGAATCTGTTTATGTGGACGGAAAAGTGTGAACTAAGTTTTAAGACTTTGAAGCAATGCTTGACTTTGGCGCTGGTGCTAGCATTGCTGATGTGGAAAAGGAATTTGTGCTGTATTGTGACGCTTTCAAGTATGGCTTGGGATGTGTATTGATGCAAGATGACAGAGTCATTGCTTATGCTTCTAGGCAGCTGAGGCCGCATAAATAGAATTATCCCACTCATGATCTGGAACTTGCTGCGATGGTATTTGCATTGAATATTTGGTGGCATTATTTGTATGGATCTCGTTTTGTGGTGTTCAGTGACCACAAGAGTTTGAAGTATCTGTTTGATCAGAAGGAATTAAACATAAGACAAAGGCGATGGGTGGAATACCTGAAGGATTATGATTTTGATTTGAGGTACCACCCTGGTAAAGCGAATGTTGTAGCTGATGCCTTAAGTAGAAAGGTATTACATGCAGCCTTCTTGATGGGCAAAGAACAAGAATTATTGGAAGACTTCCATGATATGAATATTGGGGTTGTTGTGCAGGCCCCAAATTAGATGGTGATTGGGATGCTAAAGATCTCCAAAGAATTTTTGGAATCTTTAGCTGTGGCTCAAGAAGATGATGAAAAGTTATTGGAATTGCTTGACACTCAAGCAAAAGGTAAAGATATGGAATTAACCAGAGGTGGTGATGGAATTTGGCGGTTCAGAAACTGTGTTGTTGTACCCACAGAAGGTGATTTTAGGCAAGTTATGTTAGTTGAAACACATAAAAGTTCTTTAAGTAGTCATCCTGGTATTACTAAGATAAACCATGATTTGAAGAAAGAATTCTGGTGGCCGGGAATGAAGAAAGCAATAATCGAATATGTGAGATCTTGTGTGATATGTCAGAAGTGTAAGGTTGAACACCAGAGACTTCTTGGTTTACTTCAACCTCCGGAGATTCCAATATGGAAATGAGAAAGCATTACCATGGATTTTGTATCCGGGTTACCTCGTACCCGTTCTGGATATAATGCAATCTGGGTAATTATGGATAGATTAACCAAGAGTGCTCACTTCTTGGCTATGAATATGAAATGGTCATTGGACCGGTTGGCTAGATTGTACATTACTGAAATTGTAAGGTAACATGGTGTGCCTTCGAGTATCATTTCAGACCGTGATCCCTGATTCACTTCTAGATTCTGGGGAAGTTTACAGCAGGAATTGGGTACTGAATTGAGATTGAGTTCAGCTTATCATCCTCAGACTGATGGCCAATCAGAACAAACTATACAGACACTAGAAGTTATGCTCAGGGCTTGTGTATTGGAACAAGGTGACTCATAGGAGAGGTATCTACCATTGGTGGAATTTGCTTATAACAACAGCTATCATAGCAGCAGTAGGATGGCTCCTTTTGAAGCTTTGTATGGTAGGCGATGCCGTACACCCTTATGTTGGAAAAAAATAGAGATACGGTTCATTTAGGACCCGAATTAGTCTAGGAAATGAATGATCAGGTAGCATTGATTCGTGAAAAGATGAAGATTGCTCTGGATCGTCAGAAGAGTTACTATGACAATCGTTATAGGCCACTTGAGTTTCAGGTAGGAGATTGGGTATTTCTGAAGGTTTCACCTACCAAAGGTATAAGTCAGATACTGAAGAGTCATAAGCTTAATCTAAGATATACTGATTGGATCTTCCCCAATCGTTAACTAATATTCACAATGTCTTTCATGTGTCACAACTTTGGGAGTACATTCCTTGTGATTCAATGATTGTGCCTGAAGATTCCATTAAGCTGAGAGAAGGTTTGACTGTGGAGGCGACGCCTATTTGTATTGAAGAATATCAGACCAAACGATTGAGAAGCAAGGAAGTGCCTTTGGTGAAAGTGAAATGGCAAAATCTAAATGGAGTAACCTATATATGGGAATTGGAGTCTGATATGAGGCAGTTGTATCCAAATCTCTTTTGATAAGGTACGTTGATTTTGGGGACGGAATCTCTTTTTTGGGGGAGTGGATGTAACATCCTTGATGTTTTAATATTAGAAAATAAATGGGAAATAAATAAAAGTATTATTTGGATTAAAATTATAATAATATACGAGAAATTAAGTGGAAAATGGAATTTTAAGGAAAATGGCTTCAAGACCCTGACGCGTAGCGTGGCTGGGATGCGTAGCGTCAGGTATGAATTAATGAGCTGACGCGTAGCACCAATGGGACGCGTAGCGTCAGCGTCGCGATCAGTTTTAAGTGAAGGCATGCAAAACAGAACCCATGAGCTTCTTTCTTATTTTCCTCTCCTTCTCTTATGCGATTCTGCTTGGAAGCTTGAAGGAGGCCTAATTTCTTGAGGTTTTGGGGGATTGGAATGATAGATGTCCAACTTACATAGGTTTTGTGATGTAAATTGATCATAAATTAGACATAAAGTGCAATGTTTGTTATTTTGTAAGCTAAATATGACATAGATTAAGATCCAAGCATTGTACATGTTTGAATGGTTAACAAGTACTGCCAAATCCCAAATTTTGGTGCAATTTCAGGTAAAATGAAGAAGAAAGAAGAAGGGAAAAAGAAAAGAAAGAAGCTTAATAAGAAATCCCCAAGTTATAAGTAAAGGGTGAAAATTTAGCTCAAGGCAAACTCCAATTCGCTTGAGCGACTGAATTCGCTGAAGCCAAATTGAGCCAGAAAAGAATGAAGAATGAAGAATGAAGAATTGAGCCATCAATTGAGCCATCAATTGAGCCAAAGCTCAGGTGGAAGATTCACTTAAGCGAGCCATCAATTCGCTCAAGCAAAATTGAGCCAGAAAAGAATGAAGAATATTTCGCTTAAGTGAGACCTCGTCGCTTGAGCAAAATTGTTCCAGAGAGTAAAAACAAAGTCTTTCGCTTGAGCGCCAAAGAAAAGATAACAGCGAATATCAACCAGTGAGCTCCAGTGGTAAAGTCGCTTGAGCGACTCTACTTCGCTCAAGTGAAAACCATATAGAATCGAAACAAGAGGAGTTCGCTGCAGCTGAAGAGGATTGGCTTAAGCGAATTCTAAACAGGGACTATCATATTGGAGACTCGCTCAAGTGAAATATTTCGCTTGAGCGAATGAGCATACAGGTGAAGCAAGACGTAAAGGTTTATTCAAGTTGAAGCACTCTCTTCACGCAAGCAAGATTCAAACTCTCTTGGGTGAGTTTCATAATATATAACTAAAACAGAGAGCAGCTTTAGGGGGATCAAAGTAGTACATTAGAAAACAAAAACACTCTTTAATTTCTTCTCTCCTTCCTTGTAAGGTTTGTGTAATGGCTATCATGAGTAGCTAAATCTCTCATTGGGATTGGAGGTAACTGATCGATCCGGATAAACATGTGTACGATATTCATGCAAAAGATGATTTTGTTTTGTGATTCTTGGTTTTTCATTTTATGCTTATTGCTTGAATTTGCTTGATCAACATTTTCTTGATTTAAGTTTATGTTTGTTGTTGAAAAATAACTTTCGAAACAGATCTAAATGAAAAACTCATTACATCAATTGATTAGAAATAATAGTTGATGGAATGAACGTCGATGCAATCATATTTAATGTTGGAATGGGTTTGAAACGATCAAGGGATTGAAGTTCTCAAAATCATTTTTATGAATTTTGTAGTCGAGGAATCGATACGAATGATATAGATTGTGACGTAAAGAATCATACTTCAAAATGTCGTTTACATGAATATATACCATGTATCGGAAGGTAAGAAAGGTGAATCCAAATCCCAGTTTTTAAACTCTGTTATTCTATTTATCTTATCTACATTGTTCTTTATGTATTTTTGTATTGGGTTTCAAAAATCAACAACATGAAAACAATTTCTCAAATCTACCGTAATAGTTTGAAGTCGATTTAATACGATCCGTAGTGGGAACAACATTTGTTCTTTTGAACATATACTACATCAATAGTGCTCCACTTGCCATAAGTCACATTAAAACTGACCATCTAGTTATTTCACATACCATTTCAAGAAATAGTTCACCAAGTTTTTGGCACCGTTGCCGGGGATCGAACTTAAATTGATTTTAGCTATTTAGGTGTGTGAATATTGTAGTTGTGAATAATATTATGCTTTTATATCTTTTTCTTTGTTAACCTCTTGGTTGCTAGCTTTGCTTATGATACCAAGAAGTTAGGGATCCAAAGAACAGGTTGATATAAATCCTGAAATAAAGAAGACTTTGAAGAAAATCAAAGCAAAAGTAAAGGAACAACATCAACAAGAGGAAGGACAATCTTCTTCTCCAATTCTAATACCAATATCAATTGCAAAATCTAAAGAAGAAAATATGGAAAGACAGCAGAACAACAACCAACAACCACCACCAAGGCGTACTTTGGGAGATTATGCAAATCAACAAGGACCACGATACTTTTCAAGTATTGTGATGCTACAAACAAGAGCTTAGGAGATGAAGCCAGCTTTTCTAAGTCTGATTAGTGCACATCAATTCACAGGAATGTCAAATGAAGATCCATATACTTATTTGGCAATATTCTATGAATTAGTTGGTACTATGGGTTTTGGCCAAGAGGATATGGAATCAGCATACCTTCGCTTACTTCTATTTTCGTTGGCTGGTAAAGCTAAGGAATGGTTGCAGTCACACCCAAATCAGAGTTTGACTAGTTGGACTAATGTGGAAGAAAAATTTCTGTCTCGCTTCTTTCCCCCATCAAGGTTTATTAAGGCCAAATCAGATATTTTAACATTTCGTCAAGGACCAGATGAGCCATTCTGTGAGGCATGGGACCATTTCAAATCATTGCTTTGAAAATGTCCTAATCATGGCTTCGAAGACATTGCACAATTGAACATCCTTTATAATGGACTTCGACCTGATACAAAGATGATCTTAGATGCTGTAGCTGGTGGCACAATGATGATAGTGGACGTTGACCAAGCCACAAGGATTATAGAGGCTTTATCTTCAACTGATTATCAAGCCCAACATGATCGTCAGCAAGTCTAAAGGGAGTTCTAGATTTAAGCACTTCTGATGCTATATTGGCCCAGAACAAAATTTTGACCCAACAAATTGAAGTTTTAACTCAACAAATGGCCAAACTTCCACAACGCTTACATTCAATGCATTCTTCATAACCAATACAACAACAGATTGCAAGATGTAATTTTTGTGAAGGTGATCATCCTAATGGCTATTGCGAAGTACAAGAGGAAGGAGTGCACTACATGAATAACCAAGGTGGACAGAATAATTTCAATTCTAATTTATCTAACCAATAATTTTAGGGATGGAGGAGTAATTAACATCAAGGACTGATAAGTCTTGAAAAGACCTAATAATTTCATCTTTAATTTAACTTAATCCATTAAATTGTATTGAGTTTGGCATTATTATTTAATAAATTATCATTCTTTCATGTTTTAGTTATTGAATTCAAATGTGTTTAAATTGTGCAAGAAATTAATTAAAAAGATAAGTACATAAAGAAATATGTTTATTTGAGAGATTCATTAACCTAGCGTACATACGCTAGAGCCAGCATACATACGCTAGGCATTTATATGTTGTATTTTGTAGGATCAGGTGCAGGAGACCCAGCATACATACGCTGGAATCCCAGCATACGTACACACACAAACAGAATCAAATAAAGAGAAGAATCAATAAGGTACACGATCACGCTCAAGTGACTATCCTTCACGCTGAAGTGTGAAGTCAAAATGCAATCTATGCTCAAGCTTGTATGCTCCACGCTCAAGCGTGAAACCACCATGCAATTTACGTAAAAGGGAAGAAAGTCAGCATGCATTAAAGCCACGATCACGCTCAAGCGCCTATGTACCACGCTTAAGCGTGAAGTTTATTTAAAGGGACGCTCAAGCGTAGCAAGTCACGCTTAAGCGTGAAGGCATTCTGCATGCATCCAAGGGAAAGGATTCAAGTTTAGCTTTGCAATCTTACCATGCAGTAACGTCAAAGCAAGTATCAAATTATATTTGAAGAGTTAAGCAAGCATGTCACGTGAAAATTATTGGCACGATACATGATACTCCTTCAACATCAAACTACAATAGTGACCATTAGTTATATATTAGTTACTGTTTATTTTGTATTTTAGTAACTTAAGTATTGTATGTAATTAGTTTAGTTGTTTTAATTATTAATTAGTTACTTTTGTATTTAATTAGAGTTAGTTAGTTAGTTTTGTTGTAGCTATATATATTTGTAAATATTCTGTAACAGATTCATTTTCTCATTTCTAATCTCTCTTTAATTCTTTTCTTTCTCTAAACTCTCTCGTGCATGTCTCTTCACATTCCTTCGACTGAATCTATTCCCATGGGTTTTTAAACCCCTAGGGTTGGGATTGCTGAAGCTTTCGATGGAATCTTAAAGCTACTTTAAGGAAATTATCTTCTGAAGCAAGAGGAGAACAAGCTGAGAAGTGGATTTACTTTGCTGAATTGACAAATTCAGATGCAAATGAAGAATCTCGCCAGTGAGGAATCATGGTTGAGGCTTAGGTAACTTCTGGCTTCCTAACTAATTCAGGCCTAGTAAGTAGGTGGATAGTTAGGGTTCAATCCCCAATTTCACATTAGATTTCTCTGTCACTGAACAACTAAGGGATTAGGGTTTAATGCTTAGGAATTAGTGTTAGTCACCTAAGGAATTAGGGATTAACCAACTGTGAATTATCCTCTTGCATCTAAAGCTTGATTGAACCTCAATTGCATGTTTCTTGATGAAATTGTAAGCTGAAGTAATCCTAACCTATCCTCCGTTAATCACATTTCATCTCCTATATTGTTTCTAGAAATACAAAAATATAGAAAGTATAAAAACAACAAAAACAGAATGAATTCTTCATTGCGTTGTTCTGGTTCAGCTTGTGCTAGTCCAAGATTGTGGTAATTACCTCAATCCTTGTGGGACGATCAAATATATTACAAATTTAACGATTGGTGCGCTTACCAAAAGAATATAAATCCTCCGAGAGTTATGCATCAAGTTAATGGCTCAGGATTTACACACCAAGGACAAGGATGGAAACAAGAACCAAGTTCTTCAAATAGACCATACCAAAGCAACTATTCTCCCTTGATGGAGAAAATATCAAGATTGGAGGACACCTTAGAGAAATTCATGCAGGCTTTTTTGACAAACCAAAAAAATACTGAGGCATCTATAAAGAATTTGGAGACTCAAGTAGGCCAACTAGCCCGTCAGTTAGCTGAACAAAAAAGACCTCAGTATGGAGTAAACACTGAGCCAAACCCAAAAAAGTAGTGCAAAGCTGTCACAACACGAAGTGGTAGGCAAGTTGGAGTTGAGTTAGGTTCAAAAGAAAAGGAAGAGGAAAGGATTTTGAGAGAACGAAGAGAAAAAGAAAGAGAGTTTCAAAAAGAGAAAGAAAAAGGTATGGAAGAACATGAAAAAGAAATGAGTGAAAATGTAAATAATGAAAAAAATGAGGAAGAAAAAAAAAGAGTGAGTTGGAAAAATGCAAAGGCAAGGTTGAAGAAGAATTGCCACAATTGAAGAGCATGCCTTATCCGAAGAATCCTTTGAAACGTAACAAGGAAAGACAATTTGCAAGGTTTATGGATATCTTTAAAAGACTTCAAATTAATGTGCCATTCATGGAGGCCATGGAACAAATGCCAACCTATGCAAAGTTCATGAAGGATTTATTGACCAAGAAAAGAAGATTTTCTGAAGAAACAGTCGAATTAGAAGCTAGTTGCAGTGCTATTATCCAAAAGGCACTATCACTAAAGACCAAAGATCCAGGCAGTTTCACAATACCTGTTACTATTGGTCAAATGCCAGGGGAAAAGCATTATTAGATCTGGGAGCAAGTATAAACTTGATGCCACTCTCCATGCTCAAAAGGATTGGAGATCTTGAAATAAGGCCAACAAGAATGACCTTACAATCGGCTGACCAACCAATGAATTTTCCTTATGGTGTGGTAGAAGATGTTTTGGTAAAAGTGGAAAAAATTGTGTTTCCAGTAGATTGTGTGATAATGGACATGGAGGAGTACGCGGAAGTACCGTTGATTCTAGGGAGATTGTTTATGAAAACTGCTAAATTAATCATAGACGTTGATGATGGGAAATTGAAGGTTCGAGTCCAAGATGAAGAAGTAAACTTCAATGTCTTTTGTCGCGACCTGGATCGCGACGGCGCGACGAGAAAGAGAGAAAAGGGGTTGAAACAGGGAGTCACCACCAACGTTTTTATCCATAGGAAAAACATTGGAAAAAACTAGGTTCAGTAAAGCACTGGTTAAAAATCGAGATTCAAGTTCGGGAGTCGGTTACGAGTAGGGAAGGTATTAGCACCCTACATCGCCTGTCAAAGACAGTACCAAGATTGAAAGCACAATATAAATAGCCTTAAATAAAACATGGTTTCTTCCCTTTTACTTTTATTTTGAAAATGATAGAGTGGAGTAGAGAACTGTACAGACATAGAATGTTGAAGTGAGGTCAATGGGACGTTTCGTCCGAATTAAGCTCGACTTCGATATGAGACAGAGAGGGTGAGAGAATGCTAATAAGACGTCACGTCTAAATTAACATCCTCGGGTAAAAAGGATAGGGATAGGAAAGAGATAAGCGGGACGTCTTGTCCTAAGTATCCCTTCCCTATGAATTGTAGCGAGGTTTGAACAAAACCAGGGGGAAATCAACAAGACGTCACGTCTAAATTAATTTTTCACGGAAACAAAAAAAAGTAACAACACGAAAGAAACACAAAAAGCAAGGAAATAAATCAGTAAAAGGAAATAAAAAAGGTGGGCCTGACAGGAGTTAAAGTCCTGCTCCTACGTATTCTTGAATTATCAAGAAATCAGGGTTACGTAGTTCTGAATGTTTTTCTTTTAGGAAAAGACTTAGGAGATGATGATGGATGTCACTGAGGTGGGGAACTCGTACAAGGCGAAGTTCTTCGCACGTGTACGAATCCTAAAGAGGTTGTGTAGACGGGAGTGTCCCCGTATGACACTATATTTTTTTAAAAAAAAAATAAAAAAAAAGGATTTTTAGACTGGAAAATAAAACATATACAAAATCAATTATTTTTATTATATGTGCTTGTTAGGGAAAAGGACAAAAATATTAACAGTGTAAACTATGGCACACAGACATACATAACCAACAAACTGCGAACTGACAGGAAAATAAAAGGCTGAAAGTAAAAGAAATAAGGAACAGGGTGGAATCGGTGTGATGGGCTCAGAACCGATGTGTGAGTCAAACGCAGTGACGGTGTCTGACTGATTCCGGACTTGCACGCTGATAGGAGCACTGGACCGGTGTTGGGCACGAATGCTGAAAACTGAAGAGTGTAGCCGATATTGGTGGGAGCTAATCCGAGGTGAGGGAGTGACTGGGCGCTGTGTATGGACGATGTTGAGGATTGGTAAGGGAGTTGTGGAGGTCGGTTTAGCGAGGGGCAGTTTGTAGAAGCAGGAGTGAAGTCGGATTTGGTGAGGACCGAGTGGGAGGCTGGACGATGTTAGAGGTTTTAAGGAAAAGGGATGGTTGATGGAGAAGGAAATTGGGACGGTGTGAAGAAAGGTATTGGGACGGTGTAGTGTTTAAGGAGTATTGGAAGTGTTCAGGAGTTGTTGGGACGGTGTGGAGGGATTAGGACGGATTAGGGCAGAACCGGGCGGTGTTCGGGGATATAGGTACGATATGGTAAGTTTAGGAGATCGGTGTGAAGGGCTATAGTGAATCGGTGGAGTTGATGAGGATCTGAGGGAGGACAGTGCTGTTGGGAGGATGCTGTTAGGACGATGTGGGTTGGAGGCTGAGACGGTGTGGTGTTCAAGGAATATGGAGATGGTGAATTGGGAGGTGTTGGGACGGTATAGTTTGGGGAGGTGTTGAGACGGTGTGGTGTTTAGGAGTGAACTGGGACAGAACTGTGTGAAGGGAATGAATTCCTTAAGACTCTTGAAGTGAAATTTAGAAGTTTCCTCTCTTTTCAGCCCTGGACCATGTCAAGAACTTACTAGCCAACCCCTTGTGCCTCTTCCTGAGATGTATTTATAGAGGGCTCTTGGACATGGGCCGAGTGGACAACTCAAACTCCACTTGGTGGAAGCGACCTGGCCACTAACAGATAGTGGGGGGACAATGGCAGATGGGAAATTTTTTAATTCTTCCACTACCGCCCCCTTGTCTGCCATTTTTGGGGAGTGCGATTCCAGGTCATCATGCACAAATTTCTGACCTCATCCATCCGTTGTCAAATTTGTGACATCGGTTAGCAAAGACATCGGTTGGACGGAGTTTCCACTGATCCGATGTGGTGTCTCAGAACCTTTACCTGTGTCTTCACACCGGTTGAGTCTTTCAATGTAATCATCGGGGCGATGTTCTCCCTCCTAGTCTGGATCTACTACCAGCCGGTGTGCCTATTTTTGATCTGAGATTCCTTTTTCCTTAGGGCCGGACTGGCCTGTTACTCCTTTGTCAGGCGCACGACATCGGTCCGGTGTTAATTTGGGCCTTGTCCGGTGTTGCCATTTTTAAGGCCGGGTCCGGTGTTATAACAATTTAGGCTGGACTGAAAGAGGTGTTCACAGGGGCGGTGTTCTCCCTCCTAGTCCGGATCTACTACCAGCCGGTGTGCCTATTTTTGATCTGAGTCCACCCACGAGATCGTCGTTTCTTACTTGGGCCGGACTCACTCGTTCTTTCGTTGTCAGATCCGCGACATCGGCCATTAAAGGACTAACAATTGGTCCGGTGTTCCCCCTTTTGGAATTTGGACCGGTTATATTTACATTTGGGATCGGTGTCCTTTCCATTTGGGTCGGACCGAAATAGGTGTTCACAGATGCCCCTCTTTACTCCTTTTTCACAAGAGAAATACGGAATCTTCGTATTTCCGAGGTGAAAAGGGAGTAAAGAAATGAACACCGATGTAGGGGATAAATGGGACCCATCAACCAGACATCGTCCTTGCAAAGTATAGAACCTCGGATTAGTGCATCATGACCACCCCGTCCTCAACTTTTGTTCCCTTTTGAATGGCCGGTGTATTGTGCGTGACATCGGCCTTAGCAACTTAAACCCTGGATCCAATTCTATCCGAGGTAGGTTTCATGATACCGTTTGTTACGCCCCAAAGTAGTAACCGATGTAACCATTGGGACACCGTCCCTTGTGACCTAATTCACAGTTCCTAGTTTATTCGATTTGAGGGTCATGACACCGCCCTTTGGACTACCTCCCATGTCTTGGAATAGAGAGAACCTGATCCACCTAGTGTCAACATCGGACCAACGCCGCTTTTTTTTTTTTTTTAGAAACAGACGAACAAAAAGTAAAGGGTGCCTGAAAAGGCGAACTGGAAAATGAAGGAGGCCTGAATAGGCGAACAGGAAAGAAAAGGAATGCCTGAATAGGCGAATGAAAAATAAAGGATGCCTGGATAGGCGGACGGAAAGTAAAGGATGCCTGAATAGGCGGCTGGAAAGTAAAGGGTGCCTGAATAGGCGAATGGAAAGTAAGGGGTGCCTGAATAGGCGAATGGAAAGTAAGGGGTGCCTGAATAGGCGAATGGAGAGTAAGGGGTGCCTGAATAGGCGAATGGAGAGTAAGGGGTGCCTGAATAGGCGAATGGAGAGTAAGGGGTGCCTGAATAGGCGAATGGAAAGTAAAGGGGTGCCTGAATAGGCGAATGGAAAGTAAAGGGTGCCTGAATAGGCGACTGGAAAGTAAAGGGTGCCTGAATAGGCGAATGGAAAGTAAAGGGTGCCTGAATAGGCGAACGGAAAGTAAAGGGTGCCTGAATAGGCGAATGGAAAGTAAAGGGTGCCTGAATAGGCGACTGGAAAGTAACTGGTGCCTGAATAGGCGAATGGAAAGGAAAGGATGCCTGAATAGGCGACTGGAAAGTAACTGGTGCCTGAATAGGCGAATGGAAAGGAAAGGATGCCTGAATAGGCGACTGGAAAGTAACTGGTGCCTGAATAGGCGAACTGGAAAGGTAAAGGATGCCTGAATAGGCGAACGGGAAATAACCTGAATAGGCGAACTAGAAAGTAACTGGTGCCTGAATAGACAGATGGAAAGGAAAGGATGCCTGAATAGGCGACTAGAAAGTAACTGGTGCCTGAATAGGCAAACTGGAAAGGTAGAGGATGCCTGAATAGGCGAATGGAAAGGAAAGGATGCCTGAATAGGTGACCGGAAAGTAACTGGTGCCTGAATAGGCGAATGGAAAGGAAAGAATACCTGAATAGGCGACTGGAAAGTAACTTGTGGGGTTGACCCTCAGTTGACAGGAGATGTAGAGAATGGGAGAGCTAACAAGACGTCTCGTCCGGATTAACTCACTGGACCTAAAGGCTCAGGGTGATGCCCCAGTTTGAGATGACTGAAAGAATTGCTCTTTGACTGAAAGAGCGTGATCCTGGGGTGATGCCTCCCCTAGTTTGAGATGGTTTGAAGGAATCTTGGGGAATCGTCCCCTTGACGGTAAGAGGAGGAACATGGGGAATCGTCTCCTCGATTGAGAAAGGAGAAACATAGGGTGATGCCCCAGTTTGACATGATTAGAGGGATTCTTGGAAATTGGCTAGAACAAAAGAAATCTGGGGAGATGCCCCAGTTTGGAGGTGATTTGAAGGTTGTTGGGGAACTACCCCTTGAATGAACAAAAGGAATCTGGGGAGATGCCCCAGTTTAAGTTGTTTAAGAAATGTATTTCTACTAGAGGAGGATTGATGGTTCAGGGTACTGCCTCTTTAGGCGTAAGAGAATGATCCTGGGGTGATGCCCCAGTTTGTACTATTTGCTTTGAAACCTCAGGGAGCTGCCCCTTGAGCGAGAAGGAAATGATTCTGGGGTGATGCCCCAGTTTGATTTGTCTGGGAAGTGTAATTCCACAGGAGAAGGATTGATGGCTCGAGCATCGCTCCTAGATTGGGAAGGTAAAATTTGGGGTCCGCCTAGTGTGTGTAGATTTACCGAGAAAAACGTGCTGGGGCTCTTTGGGGAGAGTTCTTCTTACTTGACTGCTGGAGTGTATCAAGTAGATTCCCCGGAAGGGAGTTTGAAAAGTGTCAGCTTTGGCAGTTGAGGAGAAGACTTCAAGAAGTGCCAACTTTGGTGTTTTGGGGAAGGGCTTTGAGGAGTGCCGACTTTGGCGATTAAGGAGGAGACTTTGAGAGGTGCCAGCTTTGGTGATTTGAGGAAGGAGTTCTGAGAAGTGCCAACTTTGGCGATCAAGGGGAACTTGAATGATTCTAGTTTTGGCAGCTGCGGTTCCATTAAGGAAAAGGTCTTGATTGAGGCGTCAGAGCTTGACATGACCGTCCGTTACAATAACCTGCAGAAAAAGGGTAAATAGTGCAAAGATGCATTCAAAAACTGGGTAGGTCCTGTGAAGCCGCGGTCCTTAGGATAACTCATGGACAGAGGAGAATCAAAGAGGCGATCATAGCTTTGAAGCGCATGCCTGGCTGAGTCTTCATAATGATTGTCTAAGACGAGGTCGAGTAGTGGGAGCGTCTCGTTCCTCACGACTTTAAATGTTCACCATTCTTTCATTTTATTTTTATAAAAACACAATGTTTTATCAGATCAATGCAATTCATAACACGTATCGAAAAAGGATGGACTTTATTCATGTATGTCAAACAATATACAGAGAACGGACAATAGGGAAAATAGATGGGATGGAATAAAGTTACATAGGACAGGTCAAGATCAGGAAAGTTCAAGGATCCTCCAGTGAATTCCTGAGACTAGTGAGAACCTTAATCCTGCGTCACGACCTCAAGTACATCGTTCAACTCTGCCTTTGAGAGCGTAGTTCGACCATGGTCCACATGGCCCCAGTTTGCATATTTTGCATTAGGAGCTTTAGCTACTCTGCCAAAATCTTGACCCTAATTTTACCTGAGCAGCCTTTTCAGGTTTTCGACTCACTGGGTTGCTCTAACTTTTGCCTAGGCCGCCCTTTCAGGTTTTCAACCTAGCGAGCCTTTTTTTTTGTGTTTTTCTCTTCTTCTTATTTTTGGCTGCATCCTTTACAGTAAAGGGTTGAAACTGATCACACTCCAGCTGAGTCTGCCCAACCTTTTCCAAATTTAGTTTGGATCCTTTGGGGAACTGATGTCTTCTCAAATAGGAGACTCTACTCCTATGCCATGTACCCAAGGAAATATTGGTGAGTCTTTTAGCATCAATGAGAGAATTACTCTGAGTTATCATTTTGGCCCCTCTTTTTTTTTTCTTTTTTTTTTTGATTTCATTTTTGGATTTTTCATTTTTTCATTTTTTTGTTTGCCACCCCTTTTTTGTTTTTTATGCCCTTGATGATGCAATAACTCAATCTGATAGACTATTTCCTTGGTTATATGAGCATGAGGAATAGCGTACCTTTTGAGGTGTTGATGATGATAAGAATACAAGTTCTTGGTCTAGTGACATTTATTCCCCCAATGCAGAAAATGACAGCTTGCCTGATGATCTGGACGTAACCAGCTTTCCCTGCTTGGTATGTGCATTGGACTTCGAGCTTGGCTCTATTTTTTTCATTTTTTTTGTATTATTTGTTTTTTTCTTTTTCTTCTTTTTTTTTTTGGCAAAGTCTTCCTCAGTTGTGTCTACATTTATAGACATAAGCGATTTCCCCCCTATTCAACTGTTGAGGTTTCCTTAAATGACTGGCCTACCACTTGTCCAATTCGGGACTTGCCCATATTGTCATTCCATGCCTTCTGATAGGTTGCCCCCGTGATTCCTTCAATTGTTCTTGACTTAGGGGTATACCCATCTTGATCCTCTTGTTCTAACAATCTTGTAAACTTGGATAGTGGCTCGTAGGTTTCCCTACCTCCTTCGTCAGCGCAATCGACCGGGTAGTTGAGGTCGTAAAATGGGATTGTGATTTCATTAGTCTCAAGAGGATCTTTTTCGGATCTGCAATTTTAGCGCTTTGTGGCAAGAAATAAAAAATGGAGAGGAAAAAAAAAAGGAACAAACAAATAAAGACAATGGATGAAAGCAAGGATAAAGGAATGAGAAAAATCTTTTTAGAATTTCGATACACATTTATTGATTGACTGGTAAAACAAGTTTTTTTTTTCGCCTTTATTACATGGAAAGTCCCAAAGCCTTAGGCATAGCAGAGGGATAAACAAGACACTAAGGCAAATGATAAATTAATTTGGTGAACCATTTAAAATCGTGGGGAATTTGACAGCTTCCCAGTCATTGAGCTCTCGGCCCGGCGGGCAAGCGGCCACCCAAATCAGCATTATCATCAAAAACCATTTCCAACCTCTGTCACCACGGCATTAACTCCCGAACCTTCGTGATTAGGCAGGGGATTTACGGTCACATTAGGGCTTCCTTCTTGAAAACTAATCCACTCGGCTTTGATCAAATCTCTCACTTTATATTTCAAAGCCATGCAATTTTCTGTGGAGTGCCCTGGCGCCCCTGCATGGTAATCACAATGAGCGTTCGGGTCATACCCCCTTGGGTAAGGAGGTTGCAACGGCCTCATGGGGCATGGAGCTATCATTCCCCTCTCAACGAGGACTGGAAAAAGTTCGGCATATGTTATGGGAATTGGATCGAACTGCGCAGGGGCGCGCTCGTTGTTGGGATTCCTTGGGTTCTGATTATAGTTGGGTGGTCGAGCTACTTGCTGCGGGTGATGGTATGGCATGGGTTGCGGTATTGGAGCTCTTACTATGGGTGGGCGGAAGTGAGGAGTATGAGCTGTCGGGCCATAAGTAGCTGCGGCCACATAAGGATTGGGAGCTTGAATCATGGTAGGAGTGAATGGTTTCGGTGGAACCGTCTTTTGATTAGAAGAGATGGAATTAGTTTCTCCGTCCCTTCTCCCAGGTGCCGGCTTCCTCGTCATGTTTGCCCCAGATGAGCCCTGAGTGATCTTACCCGTTCGTATTCCACTCTCTACTCTTTCCCCAATAGTCACGATGTCAGAGAAATTGGCTGAAACACTACCAATCATCTTGCCGTAGAAAGGTGATGGGAGTGTGTCGATAAACATTGCGACTATTTCTTTTTCCAACAATGGGGGATCAACTTGCGCCGCTGTTTCTCTCCATCGTTGGGCATACTCCTTAAACGTTTCATTGTCCCTCTTCACCATATTTTGTAAATGAACCCTGTTGGGTGCCATATCCATGTTATACTTGTATTGTCTAAGGAAGGCATCATCCAGGTCCTTCCAACAATGGATATGGTTCCGATCAAGGTGAGCATACCATGTAAGAGCAGCTCCTGCTAGACTATCTTGGAAGCAGTGGATCAATAGTTGGTCATTAGAAGAGTAAGATGCCATCTTTCGACAGTACATCGTGAGATGATTCTTAGGACAAGTCATTCCCCGATACTTGTCAAAGTCTGGCATCTTGAATTTGGGTGGGAGAACAACATCTGTGACTAAACATAGCTCCGAAGCATCTATTAGTCCAAAACCTCTGGCGCCTTCCATCATTCTTAAACGCTCTTCTAAGATCTCTATCCTTTCCCTTCGAGGAGCTGCGACCGCACGGGTTGTATCTTGGAGGTTAGTCCCATAGGGGGTTTCGTATCCATACGGATAGCCGAATGACTGGTTGTACGGAGGCAACACATGGGACTGGTTTACTAGGCCTGTATTTGGTGAGGGACCTTGAGGATGGGCCACAGCATAAGTTTGCTGGGTTATCTGGGCTTGTGTATTTTGGGCTTGGGCGTTGTAGGTTGGCTGGGCCATCGGGGCTTGTGTGTTTTGGATTTGGTGGGTTTGTGGGTCATGGACCTATGTGTTTTGGGCCTGGTGAGCTTGTAGGTCATGGGTTTGCGTGTTTTGGGTTTGGTGGAGTGGTGGCATGTTTGGTTGTGTGGGGTATGAAGCATGAGGATTTACCACTTGCTGGTTGTGGGCGTCTTGTTGGTTGGCGAGTGGGGGATAGTACCCCGGGGGTAGGCCATAAAGTGGAAAAGGTACTGGGTTGCCGTCTAGACCGGCAAATGTATGCTGTGTGTAAGACTGGCCGTAAGGTGGCTGGGTCTCAATGGCAGGGTTAGGTCTCCCGACATGAATGGTGAGAGGGGGTGTTATTGGGTTAGGGAGTTGGGTTCTTGCTGGGTCAGAACCAAGGGGAGGTGGCAGTGGCAGGCTGCTGTTGGGCATCCTCAACACCCGCAGAGGAGCCTCCTTCGGTAAGTTTCTTTTCTAAGAGTTTAGTTAACTCTGCGACTCGCTCTTTCAGCTGATCGAACTCGGTTCTAAAGTTTCCTTCAACAGCTTCTGCCTCAGCCATGAGTTTCTTTTGGAGCTGGGTCTGGTAAGGATGCCTACCCGTGACGTTGGTGTCTCTTTTTTTTTAAAAGAAAGAAGAAAAAAAAATGTTAGGTGGAAATAGAAAGAAGAACAATGTTGTGGGAAACCATCACAGACTTTGGCGAGTATCCTTTGACCATTCCTTAGAATTTATCATTCAAAAGTACTAGGTATGGTAATCATAGAAATTAATATGGGATAATTGTGAAGACAGAAGAAATCTTTCATCCTGAGGCGGGAGCCTCTAGCTCAGACATCTTCTTTGGGCAATTACAGCCCTTATTTCTTAAGTTCAATCCCATGTCAATTTCCATAGATACTCAAAGGGTACACGACCAAAAGAGGATTATCTATTCACCCGAAGAATACTGTGTGTTTCAAAACGAGTCATTATTTCAATAACTCAGTAAATCTGCGGGTGGTAGATAATTCATTTTCTTGGATAAAAGGGGAAAGCAAAAATGACGTAAGGTAAAGTAAAGTTCGCACTTTTGTGGCCTAGGTCAGGTTTTGCTGAAAGTTTTCTCTAGGCCCTATGGTTTGTCTAAAAGTGGCTCTTCACACCAGGTGGCTTATTCTAGACTTCTAGAAGGTCACCAGAGCCAAGATCCTACCCATGACAGGGGCGCAACAGTGGGGAACCACTAGGTGCGTATATCATGAGAGGTCAAACTCTGGTTGAGGTTCTCACGAACACCAGATAGGAAGTACATCCCATACGATTCCGTTACCAACCTCTCCTAACTTAAGCTTCATTTGGGGCCCGGGTATAGGGCGCCACTCATAGGTGTGTGCAAGTAATTGTGAGTGTAGTGTGTGGAAGGGCAGTCCATACCTTTTACCTTACCCCATTCTGCACAAAGAACAAACACAGAACAAATATACAAAGTCATCTACCCTAGAGTTCAATAATTACAGGAAAGTAACATGGTCCTCTACCCTAGGGTTCAACAAGCATGCAAATATAGATAATGAAACAAATAACAAGATACAATTAAAACAAGAACAAACTTTCACAACAATTAACAGAAAATAAAACAAGAGAGAAGAAATCCAAGCTAACAAAGGCTATATAAAAAGAACATGCGCTTTCAATCAAACTGGCCTGACTCTCTTAAGTGTCCCCAACAGAGTCGCCATCTGTCGCGACCTGGATCGCGACGGCGCGGCGAGAAAGAGAGAAAAGGGGTTGAAACAGGGAGTCGCCACCAACGTTTTTATCCATAGGAAAAACATTGGAAAAAACTAGGTTCAGTAAAGCACTGGTTAAAAATCGAGATTCAAGTTCGGGAGTCGGTTACGAGTAGGGAAGGTATTAGCACCCTACATCGCCTGTCAAAGACAGTACCAAGATTGAAAGCACAATATAAATAGCCTTAAATAAAACATGGTTTCTTCCCTTTTACTTTTATTTTGAAAATGATAGAGTGGAGTAGAGAACTGTACAGACATAGAATGTTGAAGTGAGGTCAATGGGACGTTTCGTCCGAATTAAGCTCGACTTCGATATGAGACAGAGAGGGTGAGAGAATGCTAATAAGACGTCACGTCTAAATTAACATCCTCGGGTAAAAAGGATAGGGATAGGAAAGAGATAAGCGGGACGTCTTGTCCTAAGTATCCCTTCCCTATGAATTGTAGCGAGGTTTGAACAAAACCAGGGGGAAATCAACAAGACGTCACGTCTAAATTAATTTTTCACGGAAACAAAAAAAAGTAACAACACGAAAGAAACACAAAAAGCAAGGAAATAAATCAGTAAAAGGAAATAAAAAAGGTGGGCCTGACAGGAGTTAAAGTCCTGCTCCTACGTATTCTTGAATTATCAAGAAATCAGGGTTACGTAGTTCTGAATGTTTTTCTTTTAGGAAAAGACTTAGGAGATGATGATGGATGTCACTGAGGTGGGGAACTCGTACAAGGCGAAGTTCTTCGCACGTGTACGAATCCTAAAGAGGTTGTGTAGACGGGAGTGTCCCCGTATGACACTATATTTTTTTAAAAAAAAAATAAAAAAAAAGGATTTTTAGACTGGAAAATAAAACATATACAAAATCAATTATTTTTATTATATGTGCTTGTTAGGGAAAAGGACAAAAATATTAACAGTGTAAACTATGGCACACAGACATACATAACCAACAAACTGCGAACTGACAGGAAAATAAAAGGCTGAAAGTAAAAGAAATAAGGAACAGGGTGGAATCGGTGTGATGGGCTCAGAACCGATGTGTGAGTCAAACGCAGTGACGGTGTCTGACTGATTCCGGACTTGCACGCTGATAGGAGCACTGGACCGGTGTTGGGCACGAATGCTGAAAACTGAAGAGTGTAGCCGATATTGGTGGGAGCTAATCCGAGGTGAGGGAGTGACTGGGCGCTGTGTATGGACGATGTTGAGGATTGGTAAGGGAGTTGTGGAGGTCGGTTTAGCGAGGGGCAGTTTGTAGAAGCAGGAGTGAAGTCGGATTTGGTGAGGACCGAGTGGGAGGCTGGACGATGTTAGAGGTTTTAAGGAAAAGGGATGGTTGATGGAGAAGGAAATTGGGACGGTGTGAAGAAAGGTATTGGGACGGTGTAGTGTTTAAGGAGTATTGGAAGTGTTCAGGAGTTGTTGGGACGGTGTGGAGGGATTAGGACGGATTAGGGCAGAACCGGGCGGTGTTCGGGGATATAGGTACGATATGGTAAGTTTAGGAGATCGGTGTGAAGGGCTATAGTGAATCGGTGGAGTTGATGAGGATCTGAGGGAGGACAGTGCTGTTGGGAGGATGCTGTTAGGACGATGTGGGTTGGAGGCTGAGACGGTGTGGTGTTCAAGGAATATGGAGATGGTGAATTGGGAGGTGTTGGGACGGTATAGTTTGGGGAGGTGTTGAGACGGTGTGGTGTTTAGGAGTGAACTGGGACAGAACTGTGTGAAGGGAATGAATTCCTTAAGACTCTTGAAGTGAAATTTAGAAGTTTCCTCTCTTTTCAGCCCTGGACCATGTCAAGAACTTACTAGCCAACCCCTTGTGCCTCTTCCTGAGATGTATTTATAGAGGGCTCTTGGACATGGGCCGAGTGGACAACTCAAACTCCACTTGGTGGAAGCGACCTGGCCACTAACAGATAGTGGGGGGACAATGGCAGATGGGAAATTTTTTAATTCTTCCACTACCGCCCCCTTGTCTGCCATTTTTGGGGAGTGCGATTCCAGGTCATCATGCACAAATTTCTGACCTCATCCATCCGTTGTCAAATTTGTGACATCGGTTAGCAAAGACATCGGTTGGACGGAGTTTCCACTGATCCGATGTGGTGTCTCAGAACCTTTACCTGTGTCTTCACACCGGTTGAGTCTTTCAATGTAATCATCGGGGCGATGTTCTCCCTCCTAGTCTGGATCTACTACCAGCCGGTGTGCCTATTTTTGATCTGAGATTCCTTTTTCCTTAGGGCCGGACTGGCCTGTTACTCCTTTGTCAGGCGCACGACATCGGTCCGGTGTTAATTTGGGCCTTGTCCGGTGTTGCCATTTTTAAGGCCGGGTCCGGTGTTATAACAATTTAGGCTGGACTGAAAGAGGTGTTCACAGGGGCGGTGTTCTCCCTCCTAGTCCGGATCTACTACCAGCCGGTGTGCCTATTTTTGATCTGAGTCCGCCCACGAGATCGTCGTTTCTTACTTGGGCCGGACTCACTCGTTCTTTCGTTGTCAGATCCGCGACATCGGCCATTAAAGGACTAACAATTGGTCCGGTGTTCCCCCTTTTGGAATTTGGACCGGTTATATTTATATTTGGGACTGGTGTCCTTTCCATTTGGGTCGGACCGAAATAGGTGTTCACATCTTTGAAGCGATGAAATATCCAGCTGACAAACAGAGTTGCTTCAAAATTGATGTGGAAGAAGAAGTAATAGAGAAATAGTTCAGCAAAGTACAAAATTCAAGTTCTCTTGAAAAGGCTTTAGTTGCTGGTATTAAAAGTCTTGATGATTCCGAAGCTGAGGATGTGAATGAGATTCTACAAAGATCAGATACAAGCAACGTGAGTACTAGCAAAGAAGAAGGAATGGAGAACCTTCCGGAAAGACAAGTTTCTGAAGTTCAAAAGTTAGAGTTAAAAGAGCTGCCTTCACACTTGAAGTATATCTTTTTAGATACTGGAGGAGAAAAACCAGTGATAATCAGCAACAACTTGTTGAAGGAAGAAGAAGAAAAACTGATTGAGATCCTAAAGAAGAATGAAGAGGCCATTGGCTAGAAGTTGAGTGATTTAAAAGGTATCAGCCCTTCATACTGTATGCACCATATTTTTATGGAACAAGAGTACAAACCTGTAGCACAACCTCAGAGACGTTTAAATCCAACCATGAAAGAAGTTGTTAAGAAGGAGGTTATCAAATTGTTAGAAGCTGGAATGATGTATCCCATCTCTGACAGTGCTTGGGTGAGTCCTGTTTAGGTTGTCCAGAAAAAAGATGGCATGACGGTAATATAGAATGATAACAATGAGCTGATCCCCACCCAAACAGTAACCGGGTGGAGGATGTGTATAGACTATCGAAAGCTCAATCAGGCCATAAGAAAGGATCATTTCCCATTACCCTTCATGGACCAAATATTGGAAAGACTAGCTGGTCAAGCATACTATATTTTTCTTGACGATTATTCAGAATATAATCAAATAGTTGTAGCACCAGAAGACCAAGAGAAGACAACATTTACTTGTCCTTACGACGTTTTTGCTTATAGAAAAATGCCTTTCAGACTTTGTAATGCTCTAGCTACTTTCCAAAGGTGCATGCTCTCTATCTTTTTTGATCTTGTAAAAAAATGTATTGAAATTTTCATGAATGATTTTTCAGTTTTTGGTAAATCATTTGACTCATGCTTAGAAAATCTTGACATTGTGCTTAAAAGATGTGTAAAGACTAACTTAATGCTAAATTGGGAGAAATGCCATTTTATGGTAACCATGGCCATTGTGTTAGGCCACACAATTTCAAGCAAAGGCATTGAAGTAGACCGTGCCAAAGTGGAAGTTATTGAAAAATTACCTCCGCCAATCAATGTTAAAGGTGTTAGGAGTTTTCTTGGGCATGCTGGTTTTTACCGAAGGTTTATTAAAGATTTTTCAAAAATTGCAAAACCTTTGAGTAATCTGTTACAAAAAGATAGCTCCTTTTACTTTGATGACTCTTGCTTGTCCACCTTTCAACTATTGAAGCAAAAGTTGATCACTGCTCCTGTCATAGTTGCCCCTTATTGGTCACTTGATTTTGAATTAATGTGTGATGTAAGTGACTATGCCATAGGTGCAGTGCTAGGACAAAGAAAATCTAAATTTTTTCACCCTATATATTACGCTAGTAAAGTTTTGAATGAGGCGCAAACAAATTATGCCACAACTGAAAAGGAATTACTAGCAGTAGTGTATGGGCTAGAAAAATTTAGATCTTATTTAATTGGGTCCCGAGTTGTTTATTTTACAGACCATGCTGGAATCAAGTACCTGTTAAACAAACCAGATTCCAAACCTAGATTAATCAGATGGATTTTGCTCCTACAAGAATTTGACTTGACTATTCGTGATAAGAAAGGCAGTAAAAATCACATAGCAGATCATCTATCCAGGCTGATCAACAATGAAGTCACTAAATTAGAGCCTGAGGTTCAAGATGAATTTCTAGATAAAAAGCTATTGTTGATTCAGGAGAAGCCATGGTTTGCTGACATGGAAAACTTTAAAGCTACTGGAGTACTTCCAGAAGACTTTACCTGGTAACAAAGAAAAAAATTTCTGAAGGATGCACAACAATTTGTATGGGATGATCTATACTTATTTAAGCTTAGATCAGATAATATTCTGAGAAGATGTGTATCACAACAAGAAGCCAAGAGTATTCTATGGCACTGTCACAGTTTAGTGTATGGAGGCCATTTTAATGGAGAAAGGACAGCAGCCAAAGTCCTTTAATCAGGTTTTTTCTGGCCCTCCTTGTTTAAAGATGCTAACATTTTTATGCAACATTGTGATATGTGCCAGAGATCAAGAGGTATATCAAAGAGAAATGAAATGCCGCTGACAGCTATTTTGGAAGTAGAAATCTTTGACTATTGGGGCATAGATTTTGTTAGACCCTTACCATCCTCACTCTCGAATAAATATATTCTAGTAGCTGTTGACTACGTTTCAAAGTGGGTTGAGGCAATGGCCTGTACTAGGGCGGATGCCAAAACTGTGATCAAATTTTTAAAGAAAATTATTTTCAATAGATTTGGTACCCCCCGAGTTTTGATAAGTGATGGAGGATCCCACTTTTGCAATGCACAACTTCAAAAGTGTCTAGAACACTATGGTGTAAGGCATAAAGTGACTTCTCCATACCATCCACAAGCCAATGGACAAGTGGAAGTGTCTAACCTGGAAATCAAAAAAATGTTAGAAAAAATAGTTTCCCAAAGCAGGAAGGATTGGTCTTTAAAGCTAGATGACGCTCTGTGGGCTTATAGAACAACTTTTAAAGCTCTGACAGGATTTTCACCCTATCAGCTGATCTACAGAAAAAGCTGTCATCTCCCTGTAGAGCTGGAACACAAAGCTTATTGGGCAATGAAATTGCTCAATTTTGACCCTGAAGCATCAACCAAGGAAAGAAAGATTCAACTTGAAAAACTAGGAGAATGGAGGCTGGAAGTATATGAGTCTTCAAAAATCTACAAAGATAGAATGAAGGCTTATCATGATAAAAAGATTTTGAAGAAAAGCTTCTACCCAGTCAAGGAGGTCAAATCATATGGTGTAGTTGAACTAAAAGACCCCGAATCTGAGAGGACTTGGACAGTTAATGGGCAAAGACTTAAACCCTATATGGGTGGAGGTGTGGAGAAGCTGGACATGCTAATCCACTTTCATGAAGTGTAAAAGTAAACCAGGTGTCGAGCTAACGACGTTAAACAAGCGCTAACTGGGAGGCAACCCAGTATGGATGATCTTTTATGTGAATTTTGCAGGTTTTGTTCTTTGTGGATTTCCTTATTTGTGAATGTTGATTGGAGATTTTTAATGTCTTTTTAATGTACATATTCAGTGAGTGTCAAAATCCATGAAATTGAAGAAATGGAATAGTGGAATTAAACTTAAGGAAGGAATTTAAATGGGGAATTTAAATTTTAAGTATGAGTTAATTCACTCAAGCGAGTTCTAACTCGCTCAAGCGAACGAGACCTTTATAAACCTTCGCTTGAAGCTATTGTAATTCGCTCAAGCGAGAAACATAAAATTAGACACTGGAGTAAATTCGCTTAAGCAAAGATTAACTCGCTCAAGCGAATGTTGCACAAAGTTTATAAATTTTTTTTGAAGTTTCCAGTAACTGCAACATTTACTCAAGCGAATTAAACGTGGCCCAAGTGAGATGAAAAGATTTAGACACTGGAACTAAATCGCCCAAGCGATATTTATTCGCTCAAGCAAAATTCTTCCAGAATGTAAATTTGAATTACTCGCTTAAGCGCTGTCTCTTCGCCCAAGCGAACTTCACCTAGAATTAATACTGTCAATATTTCGTTTAAGCGAAGCATAAATAGCTTGAGCGAAGGAATTATTTAAGCATCAGGTGCCATTCCCCTCTTATTTTGCTGCAGTGAACCATCTTCGCTCAAGCGAAATAAAGCCTCTACAAACCCTTCTTCTGTCTTTTTTCCTTCAGTTATAGAAACTTAAATTCGCTGTAGTGACTGAAGGTCTCTCGAGCGAATTTAAGCAGTAGAGGTTTTAAAAATCTTTTAAACTCATTTGGCAATTAAAAATTCCCTTTTTTCTTAAAAACCTCTCCCCTACGACATTTTCTCCACTTCCGTTTTCGATTTCAAGGGGTGGGCACCGCTTCGTTTTCTTTCTTTCTTCTAGGGTTCAAGTTTTCCAAGCATCACCAGGTAAGCACACTTCTTCTCTTCTAGAAAACATGCTATCTATTCATCTCTTGAAAATACATATCCTTCTAGGTAGCATGTCATCTTCTTCTCTGGCATAAATGTGTTGGGGCTGTTGATATTATGTTGAAAAAATGTTTATCTTAAGGTTTCCTTTTGTTTGAATCAACAATGGAAGTTGCAGAAATGATAACAATGGAATGTTGTTCATGCTTTGTTTTTGGGTACCACCAACTTGATTTTTATCATGTGCTTAGAAACTCAAATCTCTAGATGTGATAAATTTAAAAATGGATAACTTTCATTGTGATGTTGAAATAACCTTGTTGACACACATTAGCTATTGACATCATACTCTGTTTCTATGAATATTCTTGGTATGTCATGATAATAGTGGTGCTCTTGTCTTTTTCAATTTTGAATATCAATGATAAATATTAATGGTGCTCTGAGTGACATTGTACACATTAATTGTTTAGGTATCAATGATAAATATTATTGATAGGAACTTGCTTCAAATGCTCTGGTTTAGTATTACATGATTTACATGCTTTAACTGATACTTACATGTTAATACCCTGATTCTCAATATTGTTGCCTAATTTGTTTTTAAGGAAATGGTTCACACAAAGAATGCAAGTGAAAGACAGAAAGAGCAAGAAAGAGCTACTGAACATAGGGACAAAGGAAAAAGGAAGCCAACATCCAAATCCTCCCCTCCACCACAACAGAAATTCAAGGATAAGGAAAGGGAAAAGAGATACGGCAATATTCAGCATTGGACCATCCTACCTGAAAGAAGAGTCGACTTAAGAGAGGGGGAGTGTGTGACTTTCTAAATGTGCTAAGGAGAAGGAAGTGGCCGAGGATCACTAATCCAAGAGTCAAGTATGACCCTGAGGTAGTTAAAGAATTTTATGCAAATGCCTGGTGAGTCAAAGGCACCATGGATTGGAGAGCTTGGGTCTGAGGAAAATGGGTTTCCTATTGTAGGGACACTATCAATGACCATCTTGGGCATATCCTAGATTTGGAAGAAGAAGAATTATGCACTTATGGAACACTGAAGAAGGAATGCTGAAAGACATGACAATGCTGACTAGAGTTTGGACAACATTCCTTCTAGCAAATGTTGTTCTAAATGCTCATGCTTTAGATCTGCCTATATCTAAATGTGAGCTACTCCACTGTATCTTGGACGAAGACATATTTATAGACATGGCATAAATAATTTCAGATGAAATCTTCAGATTCGCCCAACAAGACCTGAAGACAACCATAGCTGATGCAAAACCAAAGGGAACTCTTGATTTCCCCGCTTTTATTACAGGACTGTGTGCAGCTCAAGGGGTGGATGTCCAACCCAACACCCCAATTGGACCTTCCATCGATAAAAGATTCATTGATCAAAATTGCAAAGCCCAGACAGCACCACCATCTATTACATCAGCAGCTGGACCATCCATGACACCACCACCAGTTCAGGAGTCTATCATACTGATAAGTCTTGAAAAGACTTAATTATTTCACCTATTTATTTAACATTATTCAGTAATTATTGTTTAGTTTGTTAGTATTATTTAATAATTTGATAACAATTCGTGTTTTAGTTATGAATTTCAAAAGTACTTCATTTATGTAAGAAAACGATTGAAAATATTAATTAGTTAAGGAATTTTGAAGAATTTATAAATTCACTAAGAAGCCAGCATATAAATGCTAGGCAATTAGCTGTTTAATGGTGCAGGAACAGGGTGTACTCGAGAAAAGAAGACAAATCCGAGTGAAAATTACAAAAAGCTGAGCAAGAATTTATAAAGCCGAGTAAGAATTCATAAATCCGACTGAAGGAAGTTCACAAGACCGACTGAGCGAGACTTCAAAGGGTTGACCGAAAAGAATTAACGAAAAGCTGACTGTAAATACTTCCAAGATACCGACTCCAAAAGAGAACAAGGAACCGATTGAAAATAAAAGGAAGAACCCCAGCGTCCATTTCAGAAATGCTGATTGAAAAGATAATTCGCTTAAGCAATAGTTTAATTCACTCGGGCGAGGGTCAAAGTTCGCTCAAGCAAAGCAAGCCTACGCTCAAGCATGACCTCAAAACATCACCTTTCGCCTAAGCTACTCTATCACGCTTAAGCGAGAAAGCCATTCTGCATTACATATTTTCAATTCGCCCAAGCTTCGCCATAACGCTTAAGCGACAAAGCAACACTACAGTGAAATTCCCGAGCTCGCCCAAGTGAGAGTTAATCAGCTCAAGCGAAAACCCAGCAAGCTGAAGCGTAAAAGCAGTAACTTAAACCCTGTTTCTTCCCTCCAACAACACACACCTGGTGCAGTACTGTTTCCGCTTCCATTGCCTTCTTTTCCACTGCTGCAACCTTAGTAACTTAAGTAGTGAGCTGTCAATTAGCTGGTGCTGCGTTGTAAATTAGCTAAGGCTGAGTTGGATCCTGTTAAGAGCTGAGCTGTAATTAGTTAGTTACTCTGTAAACTGTGTAACTAGTTAGTTTAGTCGTTAACTTAAGTTTTCTAAGTTATCAGTTAAGTTAGTTAGTTAGGTAGAAACATATATATAGGTTGTACATATTCTGTAAAAAAACACGCATACACAGATCCGAAATAACAGAACAGAGAACATTCATTAGACACTTTGAACATCTCACTACACAGTTTTCTCTCTCTAATCCTCTCCTCCATGACGTTCCACAATCCTTCGATGGAACCGAAGTCAATGGAGTTCTAAATCCCTAAGGTTGGGATTACAAAAGTTAGCAATGGAGTCTTGAAGCTGTGAGCAAGTAATTCGGCTTCTAGATCCTGAGGCGAACAAGCTGAGGAGTGGAGCAGAACTGCTGGATTGACAAATCCAGAACTGATGAAGAACTTCACCAGTGATGAATCATGACTGAAGCTTAGGTAACTTCCAGCTTTCTAACTAGTTCAGGCCTAATCAATTTAGGTGAATAGTTAGAGTTCAACCTCCAATTTCGCATTAGATTCTTAGGTTAATCGAGCACTTAAGGAATTAAGGTTCATTGCTTAAGGATTAGTGTTTTTCACCTAAGGAATTAGGGAATAACCACAAGCGAATTGTCCTCTAGATTGTGAAGTTCGATTATACTTAATTGCATGTTTCATGAGGAACTTGTGAGCCGAAGCAATCCTGACCTGCTTTCTTTTAATCACTTTTCACATTCACCTTAACTCTGTTTCTGAAAATACCAAAAATAACTAGAAAACATTAAAATCATAAAAACCAAATGAACTACCTGTATTTCGTGTTGGTTCAGCTTGTACTAGTCCTAGATTGAGGTACTTACCACAATCCCTGTGGGACGATCAAATATTCTACAATTTTAACGACTGGTGCGCTTGCCATAAGTGTAAATCCGAGAGTCATATTTTGTTTTACTAAGATTTTCACCATCAAGTTAATGGCTCGGGATTTTAGCACCAAGTTAATGGCACCGTTGCCGGGGATTGTTAAGTAATATCAACAATCCTTGGACCGGTACTAGACTGAACCGTTTTACTTTAGTTTGCATTTAATACGTAGTTTCTCTTTTGTTTTTAGTAGTAGTAGTTTGTCATTTTCGTATAGATTTAGTCGTAGCTGTGAATTGTTCTTTTGTGTGACATTTGTTGTATGCAGTCAAGGAGCAGAGGAGAGCCTTTCTTCTTTGATCCTGACATAGACTTGTTAGAACGTAGACTAAGAAAAGAAAAAAGGCAAAAAGAAGAAAAAGAAATGGAATAGAGGAGAGTTACACTAGGTGACTACTCCAGGCCGACTGAAGAAGGATCGCAATCTAGCATCCTTAGGCCACCAATTTCAGCAAATAATTTCGAACTAAAGCCAGCTTTACTGCAGTTGGTAAGAAATGAACAGTTCGGAGGAAGTGAGGTTGAGGATCCAAATTTGCATCTAGCAACCTTCCTCCAAATTTGTGACACAGTAAAAATGAATGGAGTCCCTGACGAGGTAATCCGACTGAGATTATTTCCGTTTTCAGTGAGGGACCTAGCAAAAGCCTAGTTGTAGAGTCAACCGAGAGGCAGTATTTCAACTTGGGAGGACTTGCAACGAAAATTCTTGATTAAATATTTTCCTCCCTCTAAATATGCAAAGTTGCGCAATGAAATCACATGTTTCTAACAAAGAGAAGGTGAGTCTTTGATGGAAGCATGGGATCGGTATAAAGAAAGTTTGAGGAGATATCCTCATCATTAAATTTTTGATGTGCAACAGGTAACTATTTTCTATAATGGTGTCAGGCCAGCTACCAGGGTCTTGATAGATGCCTCAGCTGGAGGTTCATTAACAACAAAAACTGTAGAAGAAGCCATAGAGCTGATTGACGTTATGGCTTCTAATGAATGCTTGATTAGTGAGAGGAGCCAAGTCCCTAAGAGAGAGATATTAGAATTAGAAGCACAAGATGCTTATCTGGCTCAGAGTAAATTGATGACTCAGGCTTTGGAGAAACTAAGCATACAGATTTCAGAACTTCAAAAGCCGAGTCAAGTTTCTATGATCAGTTGTGACTTTTGTGGTGGAGATCATGAGAATGGATTGTGTGATCCAAATGTGCCTTCCGAGCAAGTGAATTATATGGGGCAGCAACAATATCAAAGGAATTATCCTTCTAATTCCTTTAATCCTAATTACAGGAATCACCCCAATTTTTCCTGGCAGAAAGGTCCACATCTGAATCAGAACACCCCACCAAGTCAACCCACAAATAGACCACAACAACCTTCTCAACCCCCTGTTAAAGAAAAATCCAAACTTGAGAATGTACTCTCTCAGTTTATTCAGGCTACTCAGGCCAGTTTTAAGAATCAGGAAGCGTCCATAAGAAATCTAGAAAATCAAGTCGGACAGCTTTCTAAACAACTAGCTGAGAGGCAAGTAGGCAATTTCCCTGGAGATACCGAGGTAAATCCAAGGGAACATTACAAGGCTATAATTACTAGGAGTGGAAAAATTATTTCTCCATCTCCGAGTCAGGAAATAAGTTCAGAAAAAGAAAAAGAAATAATACAAGAAACCGAGCAGGATAATAATGAAGTAGAAAATAAAAATGAAACAGAAAAAGAAAAAGAAAATAAAGTCCATCAAAAGAAGAAGAAAAAGGTTGATCTGATTCTGGAGGAAGCTTCTAAGCTGACTCCTGAAAAACTGAGGAATGCTCCATTTCCACACAGGTTTAAAAAGCAAATAGAGGAGCAGAAGTTTGCTAGGTTCCTAGAGGTTTTCAAGAAACTTCACATCAATATCCCTTTTGCCGAGGCATTACAGGAGATGCCTTCCTATGCAAAATTTTTGAAAGAATTATTATCTAAGAAGAGGAAGCTTAAGGGGGATGAAATGATTACTCTCACTCAAGAGTGTAGTGCAATCATTCAAAAGAAACTTCCCCAAAAGCTAGAGGATCCTGGATCTTTTACAATACCGTGTGCAATTGGGGATATTCATGTAGGAAGTGCTCTCTGTGATCTAGGAGCCAGTATAAACCTGATGCCTCTATCTTTGATGAAAAAACTGGGAATTAATGACTTGCAACTGACTCACATGTCCTTGCAGTTGGCTGACAGGTCCATTAAATATCCCCAAGGGATACTGGAAGACTTGTTAGTGAAAGTAGATAAATTTATCTTTCCAGCAGACTTCATAGTGTTGGATATGGAAGCTGACCGAGAGATCCCTTTAATCTTAGGAAGACCCTTCCTAGCTACTGGCAGAGCATTAATAGATGTAGAAAAAGGTGAACTCATGCTGAGAGTTCAGGAGGAGCAGGTAACCTTCAATGTCTTCAATTCCATGAAACATCCGACTGAAAGGATGGATTGTTTAATGGTTGAAGAGATTAAAAGCTACCACACTCCAATGCTTTTAAAAACTGAGGAAGAGGCCTTACGAACTTTTTTAGAGGATGACTTTGACTCCGATACTGAGGAGTTAAATGACTCTCACTCGGAAATATTGAGCCTACTGGAAGTATTAGAAGTAGGTGATTTTGAAAAAGAAAAGAAAAATAATTTGAAAAGTGCTGAAGCTAAGAAAGGAAAGGAATTTTCTAAAGAAAAATGTGATTTAAAACCTTTACCTTCTCATCTGAAATATGTTTTCCTGAGAGAAGACGACACTCATCCTGTCATTATTAATGCCTACTTAAAAGAAGAGGATGTGAATAAACTAATTGGGGTATTAAAGGCACATGAATCTGCGATTGGCTGGAATATTTCTGACTTGAAGGGAATCAGTCCATCATTTTGTATGCACAAAATTCTGATGGAGGATGACTATTTCCCTGTAGTACAGCCACAACGCAGATTGAACCCCATTATGAAGGAAGCGGTAAGGAAGGAAGTGGTCAAGCTCCTTGATGCAGGAATCATTTATCCTATCTCGGACAGCACTTGGATCAGCCCGGTCCAAGTGGTGCCCAAGAAGGGAGGAATGACGACTGTAAGAAATGACCAAGGTGAAGTTATTGCCACCCGGCCCACAACAGGCTGGAGGATGTGTATTGATTACAGAAGGCTGAATGACTTCACTCGGAAAGACCACTTCCCCCTGCCATTTATTGACCAAATGCTCGAGAGGTTATCAGGGCATGAGTACTATTGTTTTCTTGATGGGTACTTAGGTTATAACCAAATTGTGGTTGACCCAAAAGACCAAGAAAAGACTGCATTCACCTGTCCTTATGGAATTTTTGCATATAGGCGCATGTCGTTCGGGCTGTGCAATGCTCCAGCAACCTTTCAAAGGTGCATGCTGGCAATTTTTGGGGATATGGTGGAAAAATTCATTGAAGTGTTTATGGATGACTTCTCGGTATTTGGGAGTAATTTTGATTCATGCCTCAGTAACCTATCTAAGGTGCTGGTGAGATGCCAAGAAACTAACCTCGTACTTAACTGGGAAAAATGCCATTTTATGGTTAAGGAAGGGATAGTCCTTGGACACAAAATCTCTGCTGAGGGCATTCAAGTGGACCGAGCCAAGATAGAAATTATTGAAAAACTTCCTCCTCCAATCAATGCGAAAGGAGTGAGAAGTTTTCTAGGATGTGCTGGCTTTTATAGAAGGTTCATTAAAGATTTTTCAAAAATAGCTAAGCCTCTGACTAACTTACTTGTGAAAGATCATGTATTTGCGTTTAATGAAAACTATGTCAAGGCTTTTGAAAAATTGAAACAAAGTCTGATTTCAGCTCTGATCCTTGCAGCACCTGATTGGTCTTTACCGTTTGAATTAATGTGTGATGCAAGTGACTTCGAAGTCGGAGCTGTACTGGGTCAGAAAGTAGGAAAATTGACTCATTTAATTTATTATGCTAGTAAAGTGTTGAACGAAAATCAAATACATTACACCACTACTGAAAAAGAAATGCTTGCTGTGGTGTATGCATTTGATAAATTTCGTGCTTACTTGATTGGGGCCAAGGTCATTGTATATACAGATCACTCGGCAATCAAGTACTTACTGGCTAAGAAAGAATCTAAGCCGAGACTGATCAGGTGGGTTCTGTTACTCCAGGAGTTTGACTTAGAAATACGAGACAAAAAGGGAGTAGAGAACTCAGTTGCCGATCAACTGTCTCGTCTGGAAGGTGAGTCAGATTCTGTCTTAATAAAAGAAGAATTTCCAGACGAGAAGTTAATGGCAATTATCACCGGGCCATGGTATGCTGATATGGCCAACTTTAAAAGTGCCTCGGTGGTACCTGATGGTTGGACATCCCAAATGAGAAAAAAATTCTTTCATGATAGTAAAAACTTTCTTTGGGATAATCCATTTCTGTTTAAAATAGGAGTAGATGGATTGATCAGGCGGTGTGTGCCTGAATCCGAGCAAGAAAGGCTCTTGTGGCATTGCCACGACTCCTATTATGGAGGTCATCATGGTGCCTCCCGTACAGCAGCAAAAATCTTACAGAGTGGCTTTTATTGGCCAACTATCTTTCAAGATACTAAAGAATATGTCAAAAGGTGTGATAAATGTCAAAGGAGCGGAGGTCTCTCTGCTAAAGCTGGCATGCCTTTGACAAACATTCTAATTGTGGAATTATTTGACGTTTGGGGAATCGACTTTATGGGACCCTTTCCTAAGTCGTTCTCCAACGAATATATACTTGTTGCTGTGGACTATGTCTCCAAATGGGTGGAGGCAATTCCGACCAGAACCAATGATGCACAGGTAGTGCTTAGGTTCATCAAGACGAATATTTTCTCTAGGTTTGGAGTTCCGAGAGTAATTATTAGTGATGAGGGTTCACATTTTTGCAATAAGATAATGGAAAAAGCCCTGTGTCACTATGAGGTGTTACATAAGATATCGACTCCTTACCATCCACAAACTTGTGTGCAAGTCGAGCTGTCAAATAGAGAAATCAAAAGAATCTTAGAGAAAGTGGTCGGAAAATCTAGAAAAGATTGGTCGGTAAAATTAGATGATGCATTGTGGGCTTACCGAACAGCTTTCAAAACTCCGATTGGCATGTCCCCGTATCAATTAGTATACGGTAAGGCTTGTCATCTCCCTGTGGAGTTGGAACACAAGGCGTGGTGGGCCACAAAGCTATTAAACATGGATTGTGACCAATCTCAGGAGGAAAGAGTTTTGAAACTCCATGAATTAGAGGAGTTCCGACTCAACGCTTATCAAAGTGCCTCCATCTATAAGGAGAAAACAAAGAAATGGCACGATAAGCGATTTAATAAGAAAGAGTTTCAGAAGGATGATCAGGTTTTATTATTCAATTCCTGACTGAGACTCTTCCCTGGAAAACTTAGATCGAAGTGGTCGGGGCCTTTTACTGTAAATGAGGTTTTTCCTCATGGTGCAGTCGAACTGAAAGACCCGATTACCGATCGGATTTTTAAGGTAAATGGCCAGCGACTCAAACTCTACTTTGGAGGAGAGTTTGATAGGCAGAAAACCTCCCGGTTACTGCAAGCATCTTCTTAGATGCAATAAGGTCAAGCTAGTGACCTTAAAGAAGTGCTCTAGGGAGGCAGCCCTATGTTCCGATTGTTTTTTTTGAACTTTGAGTTGGAATGAATAAAAAGAAAACTAAAAATTTAGTGAATAAAGTTTGTGAAGTTTGAAGAAGGAAGTCTGAGCTTGACTCTTCTATTTCGCTCAGGCGAAACACTTGTAGCTTAGGCGAGGCACTGCTAATTGTTGTTTCACACTTAAGCGAAAATTTACTGAGTTTGAGTGAAAATAGTACACTCGGATAACTGTTACTTAGTCTTAACCCTTCTTGCCGACTGAACTTCACTCGTCAATTTTCAATAAATTTCCAATTCTTGATGCGAATAAAAAGGAAGACTTTGAAGGATTTCTGATCGTTGATTTAATGAACGGGTCAGATGGTGAAAGGCGACTTATTTCAGTCGGCCTTTTATCACTCGGATTCCTCACTCATCACAATCAGTTTTGTATCCATCAGTCTCCTATTCACGAGGTCTTTCGGTTTTTCATTCATCCACTCGGCTTTCTCTCATTCTCTTGGCCAACTTTTATCACTCGGTATTCCGTTCACTCGGAATATCCGCAGTCGTTCACTTTTCACTCAACTTTCTTACTCTGTCACTTTATTTTATTTTGACTTTTGTTTTTTACCTCATTTTTCATTCGGTTATTCATCCACTTGGTATAACTTGTATTCATCTATTCCACTCAGCATTCATTCATTCATTCAATCTTTCACTCGTTCTATGATCCATTCGGTATTCATTTGGTAGTTTGTTATTCATTTTTCCATTCATTCTTCCACTGGCTTGTGCATTTACTCATCTCCTTCATCCAGTCAGTATACCCTTCACTCGTCTCCACTCGGAATATTCTCAGTCGTTCTCCCATTCATTCTTTCATCTACTCATTTTTCTCACCCACCCTCAATCCACTCGTTCCTCAATTCACTCGGTCGCCATTCTACTTGTTGTTTCATTCACTCAGCTTTGCTCTCAATTTTCCGTTCGTCTGTTATTCATCGGTTCTTCCATTTACTCATTCCTTCTTTGCACTCGTCGTTTTGTTTACTCTTCCACTCATTCTTCATTTCTCAGATCTCTATCACTCGGTATCTTTCTCCATGATCATTCGGTCATTATCGTTTCACTCTTTTCACTCATTACGCGATCTCTTCCTTTACAATCTTCCATTCTTTGTCTCTTATTCATTTACTCGGTATTCCTTCATTCATTCATACTTTCGTTCATTCCTACTACCATCCGCTTTTCTATTCACTCGTATTTCACTAAAGTGGTTCACTCGTCTCTCATACGCTCTATTTCATTCATCCATTCTTTCACTCGTTCTTATATCCATTTGTCCTTTATTCATTCAGGATCTTTTCCATTTAGTGTTTCATTCACTCGGGATCCTGTATTCATTCATGGATCTTTCACGTATTCATTCTTTCACTCGTTCATTTACTTGTAGTTTTCATTCGCCCATTCTGTCTTATCGTTTGTTCATTTATTCATCTTCCATTCTCTTGTGTCCACTTGGCATCACATTGGTATCATCCCACTCTTACTTGATCTGCTACCTATCCAGTTTATAAGTGTATTAAAAGAAAATAAATAATAATAATAATATATATATATATTATAATAATAATAAAGTAATAAATAAAGTTGGAACACATTTACGCGTTTCTTGGAAATTGAATTCAACAATATAAAAACCTTTCAGCTTCCAAACCCTAAGTACTTATGCTGAACTTGGGCTGAAGACGAAAAGACATTTTCTGGTTTCTAAGAAAGGTATCATCTTTACACTTCTTTCACTTATTGCGTGCACTTCTAAGTTCGTACTTATTATCTTCTTGTTTCATTGTTATTGTTTTCCACTGTTCATAAGCCATGCATCTCACAGTTTTGGTTTGCTGTCTTTCTGTTGGATTTCTGTTCTTATTTTTGTTTATTTAGGTTGGTTATCATCATTCTTTTAACATTAATCATGAAAAGAAGGTCACAGAGACTTCTGCAAAAACCTAGACCAAATTTTGTAGAAGGAAGTGTGCGAAGAAAACAAATAGATAACGAAAGAGAAATGGCAACCATAACTATATCTGATTCGTCTGAACATGTACCCAGTCAAAGTCAGGTTCAAAGGAATGTATCCCCTGCAAGTGAGGAAAATGAATCACCAGAAGTTGAAAGTGTTAAGGCTGTTGAAAACTGTGCTATGAAGTTTAAAGCCTCAGAGCCAGAACGTCCCAGGCAATCTGTAGGAGCTGGTTCTTCTTCTTCTGATATTTTTATGGTGTTACAGGAATTACAGGTCATGAAGAAGATGCAACTTGGAATTTATGATCGGGTCTTGAACCACGATCTCATGCTCAGGAAGATTGCCACGAAACTGAGGGTTGAGCACACAGCAGAAATGGGAGCCCCACCTGATAGAGATGTGTGGTTAGCTTCCATTGGATTCACGATTCCCTCCCAACAGGACAAAGACGATGAAGATCAGGATGTTTAAGCAGTTGTTCCACGTTTTTATGATGTTTCCTATGTAATTAATATGACATTATTGTAACTGTTTTCTGAACAGTGAACTTACTTCTATTTTAATTATGTAATGAATATTTTATTTCTATGTTAATTTGTTTGTTTTATTCGGTTTTTCATATGTATTGGTAAAACCCATGCATCCCAATCCGACTACGTGTTTCCCAGCACTGCCATTCAGGTAAAAAGGGAAGTATCTTTCCGACTTGTTCCTTAATTAATATTCTGACTTATTAATTGCTAAATTATGTTTATTGTTTTTTTCACTCCATCTTAATAATTTTAAAGTTGCTGATTCGTTAAGCTTAGTCGGATAAATTAATTGATCGGTTTTGTTTAACTCATCATATCTGCCCCTAACGATTTTTCATCATTAATTAAATTGTTTACTCGGCATGCTAGTTAGCAATCTGAATGTATGATCTTACATTAAGTTTGGGGACATGACTGGCTGATTACAGATTAACTATTAGCTTTTGAGCCTGTTTTATTCCTTTCTGAGTGAACTTGCATGCTAGTTAGTGAGACAGAATTTGCTTCAGTACTTGCTAATTGTCTATATGCCAATCAATCGGAAATGATGAAGGCCTTCTTTGTTAATTCAGCCAGGGCCAAAAAGTAACCATCCTAATTTTATTAATTATCCTTTGACCCAATAATTATGTTTGAGCCTGAAACCTTTTCTTCTGATTATATACCTAACATTACAAGCCTAATTATCCAAGAAAAACCCGACTAGAGTACCCTGGATGTTCCACTGGTGAATTACTTGGTTTTTGCTTATTGCTAGGGACTAGCAATTTCTAAGTTTGGGGATGAAGAGTGTGCCTAACAGTAATTAAGGACACACTCCGACCTTAATTATGGATGAATATGTAGAAAAATAAAAGGAAGAAAGGCAAAGCCGAGAGAAAAATGAATAAAGTCAGAAAAGAAAAAGAGGTGCAAAGCACCACAAGAAAAAAATTCGATCAGAAAAAGATGGAAAGAAAAGAAAAAGAAGGAAAAGTCTGAAGGACAGAAAAGAAAAAGAAGGTGCAAAACAGCACGAGTTATTAAGTAGCATTCAAGTTAAAAGAGTTGTTAGTAGAGGCAATTAAGTCAGAATTGAGGCAAGGCATCAGTGGATACATCTTGTAACCTATCTATGACTCGGAAAAACAATAATTGAGCCTGTAGCCCAGCCTCATTATAAGCTTAAAAAGCCCTTACTGATCCGATTGAGTTGGCATATTTCATGATGTTTAGAACTGTTGCAAGCCTATGTTTATCTAACAAGTATGTAGGTGATGAGTGCATTCTATTTACCCTATACACCGAGAGAAGAGTTAAACACCGACCAGTGAGGAAAGCATCAGCAGCTTGTCTCCCAAAGGAGGTGTAAGTTTTTATACTTTTAGAAATTGCGTGAAGAAAACATGATCGGTATTCAATAATTATAGTATGAACTAAGTTAAGGAAAGGTTGATTGTGTTGATCAAATGCTGTTAGTTAATTAATCTGAATATTTGCTTGAGGACAAGCAAAGTTTTAAGTTTGGGGATGTGATAAGTCTTGAAAAGACTTAATTATTTCACCTATTTATTTAACATTATTCAGTAATTATTGTTTAGTTTGTTAGTATTATTTAATAATTTGATAACAATTCGTGTTTTAGTTATGAATTTCAAAAGTACTTCATTTATGTAAGAAAACGATTGAAAATATTAATTAGTTAAGGAATTTTGAAGAATTTATAAATTCACTAAGCAGCCAGCATATAAATGCTAGGCAATTAGCTGTTTAATGGTGCAGGAACAGGGTGTACTCGAGAAAAGAAGACAAATCCGAGTGAAAATTACAAAAAGCCAAGCAAGAATTTATAAAGCCGAGTGAGAATTCGTAAATCCGACTGAAGGAAGTTCACAAGACCGACTGGGCAAGACTTCAAAGGGTTGACCGAAAAGAATTAACGAAAAGCTGGCTGCAAAGACTTCCAAGATACCGACTCCAAAAGAGAACAAGGAACTGATTGAAAATAAAAGGAAGAACCCCAGCGTCCATTTCAGAAATGCTGATTGAAAAGATAATTCGCTTAAGCAATAGTTTAATTCGCTCGAGTGAGGGTCAAAGTTCGCTCAAGCAAAGCAAGCCTACGCTCAAGCGTGACCTCAAAACATCATCTTTCGCCTAAGCTACTGTATCACGCTTGAGCGAGAAAGCCATTCTGCATTACATATTTTCAATTCGCCCAAGCTTCACCATAACGCTTAAGCGACAAAGCAACACTGCAGTGCAATTCCCGAGCTCGCCCAAGCGAGAGTTAATCAGCTCAAGCGAAAACCCAGCAAGCTGAAGCGTAAAAGCAGTAACTTAAACCCTGTTTCTTCCCTCCAACAACACACACCTGGTGCAGTACTGTTTCCGCTTCCATTGCCTTCTTCTCCACTGCTGCAACCTTAGTAACTTAAGTAGTGAGCTGTCAATTAGCTGGTGCTGCGTTGTAAATTAGCTAATGCTGAGTTGGATCCTGTTAAGAGCTGAGCTGTAATTAGTTAGTTACTCTGTAAACTGTGTAACTAGTTAGTTTAGTCGTTAACTTAAGTTTTCTAAGTTATCAGTTAAGTTAGTTAGTTAGGTAGAAACATATATATAGGTTGTACATATTCTGTAAAAAAACACGCATACACAGATCTGAAATAACAGAACAGAGAACATTCATTAGACACTTCGAATATCTCACTACACAGTTTTCTCTCTCTAATCCTCTCCTCCATGACGTTCCACAATCCTTCGATGGAACCGAAGTCAATGGAGTTCTAAATCCCTAAGGTTGGGATTGCAAAAGTTAGCAATGGAGTCTTGAAGCTGTGAGCAAGTAATTCGGCTTCTAGATCCTGAGGCGAACAAGCTGAGGAGTGGAGCAGAACTGTTGGATTGACAAATCAAGAACTGATGAAGAACTTCACCAGTGAGGAATCATGGCTGAAGCTTAGGTAACTTCCAGCTTTCTAACTAGTTCAAGCCTAATCAATTTAGGTGAATAGTTAGAGTTCAACCTCTAATTTCGCATTAGATTCTTAGGTTAATCGAGCACTTAAGGAATTAAGGTTCATTGCTTAAGGATTAGTGTTTTTCACCTAAGGAATTAGGGAATAACCACAAGCGGATTGTCCTCTAGATTGTGAAGTTCGATTATACTTAATTGCATGTTTCATGAGGAACTTGTGAGCCGAAGCAATCCTGACCTGCTTTCTTTTAATCACTTTTCACATTCACCTTAACTCTGTTTCTGAAAATACCAAAAACAACTAGAAAACATTAAAATCATAAAAACCAAATGAACTACCTGTATTTCGTTTTGGTTCAGCTTGTACTAGTCCTAGATTGAGGTACTTACCACAATCCCTGTGGGACGATCAAATATTCTATAATTTTAACGACTGGTGCGCTTGCCATAAGTGTAAATCCGAGAGTCATATTTTGTTTTACTAAGATTTTCACCATCAAGTTAATGGCTCGGGATTTTAGCACCACATACCATCACCAACCCTTCAGGAGACTATACCACCACCACCTCCCACAGACCCCGTCTTACTGACGCATTTATTCTACATTCAGAGACAGCAGGTTGTACTCCACAGGGGTATGGTATACCACTATAGGGCTAGTTACTGGAGTCATCCGGCTGGGCCTTTTATGCACCATGATCAGTTTGTTGAACGAGTGAATTGGCCTGGGGACAGTCCTATTTTTCTGGAGGAGGAAAGGCCAGCAGCTGTAGCTGAGCCGGTAGCACCACCACCTATATTATCTGAACCAGCGAAGATACCAGTCACAACATCTTTTTCTGCACCAGAGTCACAACCAGCTGACATACAGACTCATGATGTTGAGGATAGGGAGTTTGAGGAGCAGCTTGATCGAGTAGTCACCGACATCCTGATGTCGCGTGATTGATCAGCCTTTGTGATTCAGTTTATTTTATTACTATTTTAAAATTTCTTTAGTTTTTGCTACTTTTACTTTGCAGTTTACTTCAGTTTAGTTTACAGTTGATTTATATTTTGGACTAAGTTGTCTTGCATACGTTAGTAATTATAAATAGGCGTGATTTTTTGTTTAATGTATGCAATATTTTGAAAAAAGTGAAGAAAAATATGCATTAATCTTAGATCGCAAAAAGGGAAGGATAACTATTTTTGAAAATATGATAGTTCCTGATGAATTCTAAATGTCATCTTTTTAAATTTTAAGTTGGGAACTAGCTCACAATGTTTGAACCTTTTTATGTGAAAATCAAGAAATCAAGATGATTAACCAAGTGAACGAGTGTAACCTTAAACACTGAGAGTTCATTGATTCTTGGGTAATCTTTCATTGCATGAATTTTTGGCAAGGATCATTGCTTAGCCAAACATGGATAGGATAGAGGAAAAATTTATGTAGAATAGGCAAACTAGAGCCAAAAAGTCATCCCATGATGAAATCTAACCCATTTTTTTCATAACCCCATTGAGCTAAAAAGTTATTCTATAACCCTTGTGACATGCTTATATTTAAAGTCCCACCTTGATGCATGCTAAGGACTAGGAAAAGTTGTAAGCAGGTTATGTTGGGCAAAGTTGGTTCTACAAAAGAAAGAATGAAGAAATGGAAAAAGAGCAAATGTGTAAAGAAAATAAAGTCCTCAAAATAAAAGTTAAGTAACAAAGAAATTTTTTTGAGGATTAACAATTCAATGTGCTAAAAAGGAAAAGAAAGGAATTATGTAATAAAGGCAATTGAGACAAGTATGAATGACATAATTAATTGTCCTTAGTATGTCCTTTGAATTTCAAGAAAAACCATAAGTTCCTTGTTATGCAGGCCAAGTTACTGCCTATAAAGACCTCTTGATCCATGCTTGTATGAGTAATTATCTAATGCAGTGAAATAAAGTGCAATGATTGAATAACACTTGATCAATGATTGAATGAGTAAACACTTACCCGTGAGGATTGATAGAGAGGATTTCTTATTTTTACAGCAAACTGGTTGCATTCAATTGTATAGTGAATTTCAAATTTGGAATTTATCTAGATGAATTGAGGCAGAATTCTAGAACTGTCAATTGTAAACATTTAGAGTTATTTTTCTTCTTTTATGCAGTTGTGCTTAATTAAGATCTTTGTTTCACTTTAACTATTCTCGACCATTTGTTTGAGGGCAAGCAAAGTTCTAGGTCGGGGAAAGTTGATAGATGTCCAACTTACATAGGTTTTGTGATGTAAATTAATCATAAATTGGACATAAAGTGCAATGTTTGTTATTGTGTAAGCTAAATATGACATAAATTAAGATCCAAGCATTGTACATGTTTGAATGGTTAACAAGTACTGCCAAATCCCAAATTTTGGTGTAATTTCAAGTAAAATAAAGAAGAAAGAAGAAGGGAAAAAGAAAAGAAAGACGCTTCATAAGAAATCCTCAAGTTATAAGCAAAGGGTGAAAATTTCACTCAAGCGAAACTCCAATTCGCTTGAGCGACTGAATTCGCTAAAGCCAAAAATGAAGATTCGCTTGGGCGAGTGAAAGATAGAAGGTATTATGCATCAGGTGGAAGATTTGCTTGAGCGAGCCATCAATTCGCTCAAGCGAAATTGAGCCAGAAAAGAATGAAGAATATTTCGCTCAAGCGAGACCTCGTCGCTTGAGCGAAATTGTTCCAGAGAGTAAAAACAAAGTCTTTCGCTTGAGCGCCCAAGAAAAGATAACAACTAAAATCAACCAGTGAGCTCCAGTTGTAAAGTCGCTTGAGTGACTCTACTTCGCTCAAGTGAAAACCATACAGAATCGAAACAAGAGGAGTTCGCTGCAGCTGAAAAGGATTGGCTTAAGCGAATTCTAAACAGGGACTATCATATTGGAGACTCGCTCAAGCAAAATATTTCGCTTGAGCGAATGAGCATGTAGGTGAAGTAAGAGGTAAAGGTTTCTTCAGGTTGAAGCACTCTCTTCGGGCAAGCGAGATTCAAACTCGCTTGGGCGAGTTTCACAATATATAACTAAAACAGAGAGCAGCTTCAGGGGGATCAAAGTTTTAGATTAGAAAACAAAAACACTCTTTAATTTCTTCTCTCCTTCCTTGTAAGGTTTGTGTAATGGCTATCATGAGTAGCTAAATCTCTCATTGGGATTGGAGGTAACTGATCGATCTGGACAAACATGTGTAGGATATTCATGCAAAAGATGATTTTGTTTTGTGATTCTTGGTTTTTCATTTTACGCTCATTGCTTGAATTTTCTTGATCAACATTTTATTGATTTAAGTTTACGTTTGTTGTTGGAAAATAACTTTCAAAACAGATCTAAATGAAAAACTCATTACATCAATTGATGGAATGAACGTTGATACAATCGTACTTAATGTTGGAATGGGTTTGAAACGATCAAGGGATTGACATTCTCAAAATCATTTCTATGAATTTCGTAGTCGAGGAATCGATACGAATGATATAGATTATGACGTAAAGAATCATACTTCAAAATATCGTTTACATGAATATATAACGTGTATCGGAAGGTGATAAAGGTGAATCCAAATCCTAGTTTTTAAACTCTGTTATTCTATTTATCTTATCTACATTGTTCTTTAGGTATTTCTGTATTGGGTTTCAAAAATCAACAACATGAAAACAATTTCTCAAATCTGCCGTAATAGTTTAAAGTCGATTTAATACGATCCGTGGTGGGAAGGACATTTGTTCTTTTGAGCATATACTACATCGAAAGTGGTCCACTTGCCACAAGTCACATTAAAACTGACTATCTAGTTATTTCACATACAATTTCAAGAAATAATTCATCATGGAACCAAGGTAAGGTATTTGGGACCTCTAATCTCTAGTTTCTTCCTCTCCCTCTCATGAATCCGAATATGCATATGAGGATTGGGGTTTTGATTATGAGTTTTAGTTAGTTAAAAGGCTTGGGTAATGAGTTTGGAAGTGTGAGGAAGGAAATGTATTGATTGGTTTGATGTTTCGGTGACCGTAGGTGCCGGAACAAGCGTTAGGTGAGCGATCATTGACGTGGACATTGGAAGCGGAAGAGGAACAGTGAATCCAACGGCTGAAGGACGCAACCGACTCCTCGAGCAAATTATGGAAGCTTGGAATCGAGGTAAGGGGGTGTTCGGGTCATAATTGATTATAATCGTTTTTTGAATAAATTTTGGGAAGTTTAGAATTTGGGTAAGAGTTGTTGTAAATAGCATAGATTGTCTAGATATATTTGTTATGATTATATGAGATGTTAAAGTGAGATCAAATGGTCGAATAATGAAGAAATATGTTGATTAAATTAATTATATAATTGAACGGTTATTCGATTAGTATGAATGATAATTTGAATGGTAAAATTAATATATGTGTATGTGCGATAATTCCACTACGAGGTGTATATGCATATTTGAGTATGAATAAGAATATGGAATTATGGATTATCGCTGATTATGTGTGTATGATAATATATGCGATGACATTGTACGGATGGTCTTGACAAGTTGGTCGCCCTGTGTTATGAGCACACGTCAGTTTCTGGCAGTTGCATATGCTGATTGTTGATTGATATATCATGTTTATGCTATGTGATATGTGATTATGTGGTTTGGGATGACCAACGGTATGTATACCCCTCGTTTTCAGGCTCCCGTGGCCTTTGTGCCCAGTTGAGCTACCCAGTGCTCAAGTCGGGCCTAGTGGTTGAGATGGAGAGCCAAGTCGGGCTTGGGGAACTAAGTCGGGTTCACGAGATGTCAAATGCATGTGACTCAAATGCATGAATACATGAAGGCCGATCCTTAGGTATCTGGATACTAGAGAGTCAAATACATGCGAGTCAGTTGTGAAATATGCAAATTGATAATTGATGTATGATTGATAATGAATACATGGTATGGCATATGTATTTGATGTATGAAGTATTATATTGATTATGGAATTCTGTGGTATTAATTAAATCAGAAATTAAGGTGTATGACTTATGTTAGTGTAGAAACTGTGAGAGGAGGTGATATACATACAAATATGTATATGTATATGTATATATATGCATGAATGCAGGAAGCTCAAGAATTCATGTAATGTGAGCTGTGGGTATTAATAAGTTTAGTATTTCATTCTATATTAATTATGATATTGCAAACACTCATCCTTGCTGTTGTTTAATTTTAGTGACCAGTGATAAGGAGAATACTATTGCCGCGGAGGTGCGCCAAGCTGAAGATTGATGCCAAGGAATGAAGGATGAATGAATTTATGTAATATATAAATATGTATGTAATAGGTTGTTAAATTGTGTGAGTAGTCAATTATATCATGCTTGTATGAAGGTTAAAATAATTTGGTAGTTTAAGATTGATGATGATGATTGATGACAATGTGACTAATTGATTGTAAACTGTGGCACGGAGCCAAATTGTGTGAGTGTGGAATGCCATTGGTAGGTTCTGTTGGATTGCATGAATGTCGTATGTGATGTGTTTGATATCAAATTGATAGAGTGATGAATTGGTTGATGGATTGGATGATTCTTAGCAATTATACATATAGTTAGTTTTGTAGGTTTAAGGAACCAAATAGGTGATTCAGAGATTCAGCGGGTTTCGTGACCCCCGGAAGGTGTCAATAGGTTCCCTAGGACATTTAGAATCTGTGTGCCTTGGCCTTAGGCCATTTGGAAGTCATTTAGGGTGTTTGGTGCAAGGGCTTTGTACCAAGATGAGTTAAACTGCATTTTGTGCATAACTTGCGCATATGTTGGAATTTTGGCGAGCAGATGGCACCAAAAGTTCCGAAATGGGGAAAACATGTGGCCCGCGAAGTTTCATGGCAATCGGATCTAAAACGGGCCAATTGGGTGGGTTAGAAGTTGGACGGTTCGCCTAAATTATGTAACAACACCTGTTGCTGCTACTGTCATGCTCACGCTACACGTGGGGCTGACGTGTAGCGTGAGGTGCACAGCTTGGGCTGACGCTACGCGTGGGGCTGGGACGCAGCATAAGTCCCCTATTTCAGCTTTTGGATTTTCTCTTCACATAACTGACTTTGAGGTTTATAAATTGATTATTTAAATCACATGTTAGGACTTTTAATGAAAATGTATATTTTCTAATTATGATGTAATTTAATTTTTTAAAAATGAAAAATTATTGTGAAAATTATTAAAATGGATAGAAATAATTATCAATTGACGTAGGATGTCACAACTAGAATTAGAGGAAACTCCCAACATGAAGTTATATATCTTTTTTTTCTCTTTAAATCAATATATCATACGTGATGATCAGATATCGGTAGCCTAAGATACGTTCGATTTACGACAGGATGCCCCAAAAGGTCCCGAATTAGTTAGGTACTTAGAAATAAATTCACCAAAAATTTTCCTTTGAGAATTAGGTTTCATGCCCTTCATAGAAATTGTAGAATGCCTCAGTACGGACCCATAGCAAAAAGAACAGAGTGATCTAAGTACCAGACGAGAAAGATATGAGAGTTTTCCCACAAATAGCCAGCATAAAAATGAAACAGTTAATGAGTCATAAAGATTCATTAAAATCTACCAATCTGGAAGAAATTAGCCTTCAATTTCTTCACAAAAAACGTAGATAACTTTGTTACGTAGATTTTTACACCAAGTTGCTTGAATTGAAGGTCGTATGAAAAAGTTATGAATTCTTTTTTCCAAATCAGTTGTAGAGAAAAATGTCCTAACAATGAAATTTTAAGACGAATATGCTTAATCCTCGATTTTGGGGTTGACAGAGTGAGAATCAGAGTTCGGGGCTAGAAATGGAGGTTGGAGATCTTTTCAAAACAAAGAGTTTGATACCAAAATAACTTAATTCCAAGGTCATACATAAAAGTTGGGTCCAAAATACTAAAGATATTCGGGTCGAGTTTTAAAACGATTTTTAAAGAAATGACTTTACGAAAAAACGGGGGTGATAGGGTCCGAACTGGGTTTCATCCTCTGCATGAAAAGTTTCTAAAATTTTGAAACCAATCATCAGAGATTGATTGTGTCACCATCGGGCGTCCTGAGGTATAAGAACGGTCAAACATAGGAGGCGTTAAGGATTCTGATTTGGCTGGTTAGGCCGAGTCAGGTGTCCTTGATTTTTCACGAAAGGACCCTAAGAGGACTAGGTTTCTCACTGGATCATTAATCTTAGGTCGAATAACCAGAGTCCAACCTAGACTGGATCCCACAGTTCAAATATGAGGAACCGAGCAAAAGGTTGTAAAGGTTACACTTTTGAAATAAACCCACAAGTTACATTTTGACTATCCAGCTCACCCAAATCAACCTTGTAAAGGTTAGTATGTCTGTTGGCTGAGAAAAGAGTAGTTCCATCAGCATTGATGATTGTACACTTTTCTTTATCAAAAGAAACTTTATAACCATTGTTGCAAAATTGACTTATGCTCAATAAGTTATATTTCAAACCTTCACTAATAAACATTCTCAATTACAGGAGAAGGGATTTTACCAACCTTACCAATCCTAGTGATATGTCTGGACTTATTTCCTCTAAAAGTGACTTTTCCTCCTTCAAAATTTTCCAAGTTTAGGAACATAAACCTTTTACCCATCATGTGATGCGAGCACCCACTGTTTAGATACCAGAAGTGTTGCTTTGCTTTTGTCCTTAAGCACATATGAAATGGGAACAATCATTTTCTTTGGAACCCAGAACTTTTTGGGTCCTGAAGAGTTAGTAGTCTCAACATTTTTTTCTCTTAAAACAATCTATAATAACATGACCATGCTTCTTACAATACTTGCATTTGACATGCTTATGTTTAGACTAAAAGGATGGAGAGGGAGTATTCTTTACTCTCAAATTAGTTTCTTCAACAAAACCCAGACCAGCCTTTTTGGAACTTCCTCTTGATCTTCCTATAAGTTTACAAAAATGTTCAATTCCATTGATAAATTTTGCTAGGTTTGTAGTAAGTGAACTTACTTCCTGGTTAAGAGACTTAATTTCTTTACCTTGTGAGATACAACAGGAGTCTGAACTATTGACTTCAGTCTTAGAAAATCATTTTCCTTCTTAAGTTTGTGTATCTCCTTAAGATTTATCCTTTCTTTCTCATCAAGTTCCTTAAGAGATTTTCGGTCTGAATCCTTTTTCTTCAACTTGGATATTTTACCTTCATATGAAGAAATAGTTTCAGACTATTTCTTTTTCAAAAGTTTATAATTTTTCAAAAGAATTGAAAAGTCTTTGAAAAGAGCTTCATAGTTTTCTTGAAGTTCAGGATTGATTACCTCTTCAGATTCAGACTCATCTAAGCATGACTCAAATTCTAAGTCTGTATTGGCCATGAGACATATCTGAGCAGTTTCTACCTCTTCTTCAGACTCACTAGAGCTAGTTAAGTCTTCATCACCCCATGTGATGAGTCCTTTTTGTTTCTTTAAGAATTTCTTCTTCTTTTTAATATCTTTTCTATCCTTGTTTATGAGAGGGCATTCAACCTTCATATGTCTCGGTTTCCTGCAATTGAAACATTCCATGGTAGATTTATCAGTTTTAAATTTAAAGGAACTTTTACGTTTAGGTTCTCTTTTGTTGAACCTTCTTCCACCACTCTTCTTTCTTAGAAGTCTATGGAATCTTTTGGTTACAAGAGCCAACTCTTCGTCAGTTGCAAGTTCTGAGCTAGTTGGTTCTTTAACTTTTAGCTCCTTGCTTCTCTTAGGAGTCTCTTCAGACTTCAGGGAAATGTTTTTTTAAGATGAGGGCTTGGACACCTCATTCTGGCTAAGCTTCAGTTTATAAACTCTTAGAACACCAAGAAGTTCATCCAAGGTGAGAGTGTTGAGATCTTTATCTTCTTCCAGAGCAGCACACTTAGCATTAAACATTTTTGGTAGACATCCTAGAAGTTTCACGTTGATGTCTTCAGTGGAAGGCATGGATCCAAGGGCTTTAAGCTCATTGAGGAGAGTTTGGAATCTTCCAAACATCTGCTCTACAGACTCATGTTCTTCCATCAAGAAGCTGTCATACTTCTTGGTCTCAAGAATTTTCTTGGACCTCTTAACATTAAAAGTACCTTTATAATTGTGTTGCAAGGCATCCCAGATTTCTTTTGCTATTCTGTAGTTGTACACTTTATTGTACTCTGATTTACTCAAAGCACATATTAAGAGAAATCTAGCTTTAGCATTAGATTATATCTTTTTAGTGTCAACATGATCCCATTTATCTTTAGAGATAGGTTTTCTTCATCATCAGTAAGGGCTGGTTCATTACCTCTAGTAATTATTCCCCATAAGGAATATTGAGTGAACTTGATAAACATTTCCATCCTATTTTTCCAGTAAGGGTAATCCTCACCAAAGAAAGCAGGTGGTCTGCTTGAGGATGCTCCTTCTGGAATAAGCTGATCTTAGGAAGATGAGGCCATGGATCTTGTACCTTTTTACTCATGAGAGTAATCAACCCGAAAGGATAAGCTTTGATACCAATTAATGGTATAGAGTTAGACTTAGAAAGGGGGTTGAATAAGTCTTAAACTTTTTTTCAAAAATAATCGTGTAAAGTCCGCTCGAGCAGAAGGAATTTTTTAATAGACCAGAGAAAGGGATAAGAGAATGCACAATAGAAATTTATCCTGGTTCACTTCCAACATAGAAGCTAGTCCAGTCCCTTCAGACCAAAGGATTTTTCACTATTGTAAATTGCCTTTACAATCTGCACCAGCCCAATGCACAAGTATTTTTGACTCCAGCCACTTCTGGTTTATCCCAAGTATTCTTGACACTAGCTACTCCTGGCTAAAATCCTAAGTATTCTTTCAAAAGCCTCTTCAGGCCATAGTGTTTCCCAACACCAACAAATTCTGGCAACACACCAGAAAACACAAAGTTATAGTAAGGAAAGTGTTTGAAATTACAACTAGATAACTCAGAGTACAAAGATATGAAATGATTACAGGATACACTGAGCTACAGACTACTATAAGTCACAGTCTGCACTAAGTAGAACTATAAGAGGACTTATGTAGTGAATACAAGAACTTAGAAACTTTATAAAAAAGTCTTTCAGACTTTGGTTTCTAGAGAGAAAACAACAGAGTGATCAAGTATCAAGTTAAGCAGCGTCTCTATCTTGTTTTCAAAAGCTTCTTGTATTTATAATCCTTCTGAAAATATCCATTGGTTCAGCTTCAAAGGATGTTGGTCTCTTGAGGATTGCGTTGTTAGTGAGTGCAGGCACATGCTTCATAGAAGTTTCCTTATCTAGGCAACTTCGAAACTCTTCAGCAAAAGATCCCTTTTGCTTATGTTTTTTAGGAAAATACGTACATTCTATAGTAGTTGACCTTAGGCTATTCGTTCTGATCAAGTTTAGCTTTTCTGACACCTTGAGACATATGAGGCAATTTTCTTTATACGTGACAAAAAACCTTCAACTTTTCTGTTGATTGTCTTTTTAATGCTAGCTTTAGAGAGGACATATTAAAGTTCTTGCAGCTTTATATTTGGAAAGGAAAGATCCTTTTCAAGTGCTCGAAGAGTCACAGATCTTCTCGAGGTCTGAAGACATAGAAAGAGACTTGATCTAGTGAAGCTTGAAAGAGTACAAACTTCTTTACTTCAGAAGCCAATGTATTTTAACAGACTCCCCCTTTCTTTTGCAAATGGAGCTCTACAGACTGCTGGCACACTTGAACAGAAATGTTAGACAAACAAGCAGTACAGACTTTATTTTAGCTGAGAGTCTTGATGTGCGTTATTAATAAATCTCATGGGGTTCAGACTGCTTAATCATGAGCTCAGACTTTTCTATAACAGTTTGGATGTTTAAAAAATTATACAAAAAGAATTACAAGGATATTTTAGTAATTTACATCAAATTTAAGTGAAAATATTTAATCACCAAATAATATGCACAGATCAAAAGTTAAAAAATTTGTTAATAAATATATTCTTAGTCATTTTTATTTTGGGTAATAATTTTAGGTAAAATATACCTTTTGGTCCTCTATCTTTTAAGTTGTTGTCAGTGTAGTCCTCTATTATTTTTTTTGTTTCAATGAGGTCCTTAAACTTTTTAAAACATGTCAACTTGGTCCCGAAATGGGGAACTGCTCCAAGCGAAGGAAATGCCCTGAGTGAGGAAGTGCTATGAGTAGAGGATGTGCTCCAAGTGAGGAAATGCTCCAAGCGGAGGAAATGCACTGAGTGACAAATCAAATCCGAGTGGTCACGTCAAGGAAACCCAGAGGAAGACACGTGTCATAAGATGGATAGCCGTCATTTTGTTTTTCCACGCGATGTCTGAACCTAGCTATTTTTGTAATGATGAGACATTTTTGTATCCCTAGGCTCTTAAATGCATCTCTTGGGTTCAGGCATGTTGCTTCGAAAATGAGAAATTTCAGTGCCACATGTTAAAGGCAATTGCTCCTTCAAGAGTCATTATGGCATCTTGGTCGTAAGAATGACCAGATTTCTCCTAACCATTTAATCTATCGCATGGGGGTTACTCCTTATGCCTATATATAACACCTTTCTTCCTTTCTATCTTTGCTGCTACTGTCTCTTGCATTTTACTTTCTGCCTTTACCAAAACTTCCTAAGCTTCTTTGCTTCCTTAGCTTTTCACTTTTAGAGAGGTTAGTAATCCTTTTCCTATCCTCATTATTAGTATTTCCTTCATCTTCTTCTTTTTATCCTTTGTTTTTCCTGCTTCTCTATTTGGCAATGCTTCTTCTTCTTCAAACTACTACCCATGGGTTAAGGATGAGGTTCTGTTAAAATCCTCCTCCCTCCAAAGTGATGAGGCCATTGCTCGCTTGTGGCAAGGGGAAGCCTTTAATGACTCCTCGCTAGCATAGAATGTTGAGTTTCTCTGTTGTGCTTCTGAAGAGAGGGTTTGTTACGCCCAAACAAACCCTAAGGAATTAGATTACCCTTATGTGTATGAGACTTTCTTCTCCTATCTTCATCTGATATTTCCCTTTTCTGATTTTGAAGTGGGGGTTTTCAATGCTTTGAATGTTGCCCCCACCCAACTTCATCCGAATGGATGGGCTTTTGTGAAAGCCTTTGAAATTTTATACGAGTATTTTGGTCGTAGCCCCCCTTTCCCTATCTTTTCTATTTCTTCCAAAAAAAATCTTCAAGGGTCTGATAGAGGTAGTCGACTAGTTATATAAAAATTTCAAGGGTCTCTTTTACAAAATTCGGGTGAGTCTAAACGTGCTTGGGGAAGACTTCCTCCACCATCCAGATGGTCGCCTTGATTTTCTGCTATCTTGAACTTAGGAACCTATTCAATATCGGATCAACTGGGAAGATTTGTCTCTCACCGAGCGAGATGACATGAGGTTCCTCGTCTAGCATGTGGGGCACTTTTTCAGTTCCCAAGGGTTGATCTTGTTATCCATCTACCCTGGTGCTTTAGAATCCTGGATGCGTAAGTATAACTTTCTTAAGGTGTGTGTTTTGGCTACTCGATGTATCATATCAACTATTATCATTTCTTTTACAGGCGATATGACTCCCCGTCATATGTCTATCAAGGACATACGAAAAGCCTACGAAAAAGACGTTGCCTCAAAGGGGGACTCGCTTGTAGTGGCGACTCTAACTCTGACTTCCATCCCTCTCTACTGTCTCTATGATGACTCTTCCTCCCCTTACTTCAACTATAGGTGAGGTAGGTGGTAAGGCCCATGCGTCTAAAAGACAACGTGTTTAGCTGGGGCCCTTCTTTAGTGAGGCGGGATCTGCCTAAGATACACATCATCCTGTGACCCCCACTATTCAAGTGACAGAAAGCTTCGGGTTTCTAGAAATTCCTCTGTGTAGCAAGAGAGGATTACAACCGAGCGCATGGCCGCTACCCTTCACTGTGATTATAATCTCACTTCTCGACAATTAGAGTATTTTATGAACCAAAGTCTTGTTGCAAAAAGAAATCCCGCTCGGTCCTTAAGGGATGCCTGCTTTTTAATCTCTCAGTTCATCAACCATACTTTGATGTTTGAGGAGGATAAGGCATATTACATGGATGCTAACCTATGGACGTCTGTTGGGCTATGGAGATGTTTAGTATCCAAGCGGCTTCTATGGGTTGTTACTTAGATAATTACATGGCGGGTTAGGAAAAGGCTCTGATCAACCTTGCTAAAGAGAATGAAGCCTCTGTTGTAAAGCTTTGAGAGGCCGAGGGGCCATCTAGAAACTGGCTGAGTTGAAGTTTAGTTACAGGCTTACGAGGTAGTCCTGGAAAAAGTGACTAGATTAGAAGAGTAGCTGAAAGCTGTGAGATGGCTTTGGAGAAATCCGAGACGTCGTTGAAGGACGTTGAGGCCAAGTTGGTGTGCTCTGAAGATGCCCGATGAGAATCGGCTATAAAGAATACGGAGGCGGTTGAGTCTCTTGAAAAGGAAAAACTGGCTCTGGATTCCGTGTGGCACTGCCAAGAGCGTTAAGAGCTATAGGAGCAAATCGAAGTATTAAGGTTTGAGTTTGCAGAAAAGTTTATTACCGGGTTTGAGAGATCTGATCCTTTTAAGGAAGTAGTGGATAGGAGAATCATGGATCTTTAAGTCAGATGAGGAGGTAGTGGATGGGAGAATCATCGATCCTCCACCTCCCCCTCCCGGTGGTCAAGCTGAAGCTACCCTTTCCCTTGAGGTTGAAGTTACTCCGTACGAATCTGCTGCTACTCCTACTCCTGTTGCTTATCTCTTTTCCTTATGATTTGTTTTTGTTTATTCTGATGTAATGTTTATTTTGTAATAAAGGATCTTTAATGAAAAACTTGTACGCTTACTGCTTCATCTTCATTATAAGTTGTTTGCCTTTGATAATATTCTGTTTTTATGTATAATCATCTTGTTGCTTGGATACCCGCTTGGGGGTTTTTAAGATGTATAAAAGGATTGCCATAAAAACGAATGGTCGTTACCTCCGAGGGAGGGAAATTTCACTTGGGCTTTTAAGACTTAGACGTAAAAGGGATTGCCATTACCTCTACGTGAGCGATTCTTCACGTGGAGTTTTAGGATTTATCGAGATTTGTAGTGAGGTTTGCCATTACCCCCGAGTGAGCAAATTCTCACTCAAGTTTTTAGGACTTAACATAATTCATAGCAAGATCAATGGTTACCCCCGCGTGAGCAAATTCTTACTCGGGTTTTTAGGACTTAACATAATTCATAGTAAGGTTTGCATTACCCCCAGTGAATGAATTCTCACTCAGGTTTTCAAGACTTAACATAATTCAAAGCAAGGTTTACTCTTACCTCCTGGTAAGCGAATTCTCACTCGAGTTTTTAGGGCTTAACGTAATTCGTAGCAAGGTTTGTCATTACCTTCAGGTTAGTGAATTCTCACTAGAGTTTTTAGGACTTAACGTAATTCATAGTAAGGTTTGCTATTACTCCAGGTTAGTGAATTCTCACTTGGGTTTTTAGGACTTAACGTAATTCGTAGCAAGGTTTGTCGTTACCCTCGGGTGAGCGAATTCTCACTTGGGTTTTTAGGACTTAACATAACATTGACACTAAATGGATGTGAATAAATACTTCTCATTTTATTGATGTTTGTGTAGGCCTCGTTAAAACCTCCCGACAGAAAAACCTCATGGGAAAAACTTCCCTAGTAGGAAAAAGAGTACCCATTGTTGCATTAGCTGTAGTATATCTTTAGGTGCGTGGCATTTCACGTTCGGGGAATACTTCTACCTTTTAGTCCTTCCAATCGATACATTCCCTTTCTAACTACTTCTTTTACCAGGTATAGGCCTCCCAGTTGTCTACGAATCTCCTATCTTCTCTTGCTCTTCTGTTGTTGTCAGCTATCCATAAAACTAATTCTCCCTTCTGGAAGGGTCGTGGTTTGAGTATGGTGTTCCATTTATGGGTAGATTTTTGTGTAGAGGCCTGAATTTTTATATAGGCTACATCTCATTCTCCAAGGATCAGATTAAGGTCTTCCCTTCGTCCTTCACTATTTTCTACCTTATCATATGCTAATCTTCTGAGGGAAGGTTCACCGAGTTTCACGGGGATCATGGCATATGCTTCGTATGTGAGTCTGAATGGGGTTTCCTATGTCACTGAGTGGGGATTCGTGTGGTAGGCCTATAAAGCCCCGGGTAGTTCTTCTTTCCATCTTCCTTTTGCTTGTCCCAATCTTTGTTTTAGTTTCTACAAGATCACTTTATTCGTAGCTTATGCCTATCCATTCATCTGAGGGTGTTCCACTGATGAGAATTTTCACTTTATGCATAAGTTCTTACACAACTCAATGAAGTGTTTATTCATAAACTGTTGTTTGTTATCTAAAATGATGGTATGTAGGAGCCCATGTCTGCATATGATGTTTTTTCCATGTAAAATTTTGTACCTTAAACGTTATGATAGACGCGACCGCGACCAAGAGGTACTTCACTTGTCCTTTCCCTAGGGGAAAGGTCTGAGAATGTCCATGCCCCAAATGTTGAAAGGCCAAAGGGGAAAGGATTCCATGCAACGGCTTGAGGTAACTGTGTATTTGGTTGGCATTCTTCTGATAAGCTTTGCACTTCTTGATGAAGTATGAACATATTAACCAAGTGGCCTTAATACTCAAGAGGGGGGTGAATTGAGTATTTAAAAAATTTCCTTGGAATGCCTTTGAACTTGGTTCTTTATGGAACTTAAATAAGATATACAAGAATTTTACAAACAACAAGTATGTATTACACTTTAATTGGTTTGAGTGAAGGTATTGAACTCTAGAACTAAAGTCACCTTAATCAAGAAATGGTAAGCAAAATAGAGTATTGGTTTAGTAATTTTATCAAACAGTTTGTGTACAAGGTTATGTATCTTCTTGAGCAGTAAAATCAGTTCAAATATTTAGCTCAGGCAAAACAACAAACAGTTTATATGCATAATTAAGTAAAGAGTTTAAGGTTAAGAGAAATGCAAACCAATTTAACGAGTTCCACCAATCCGGTGTACGTCTCGCCTTCAAGCAACCCACTTGAAGGATTCCACTATTGAAGATTTGAGATACAAGCTTTGGGTAATTATCTCCTAGTGTCCCACACTCAAGAACCCAATCCTCACAAGCAAAAGGGGCAACCCACCCAATCTCACAATCTCTCAATACCCAAAGGTTGAACCCTAGCCTTTGTGACTACTCAAACTAGAGTGATTTGGAGTTTTGGTTTACAAATGTTTACTCTCTCAATAGAGTGGATAAGCAATTGAATGTTCTATCCAAATCTAATAGCTCTCAAAGAAAAGAGGATATGTAATTACAAGCTCATAGTTTCAAAACAATGAAACTATACAAGAAAAATGAACTCACTAAGCACAAATGTAAGCTTTGATTGATTGCTTCTTGTTGATATTTTTTGTGCTTGAGTTGGAGATCCACTTATAAAGCCTTGGAGGTCTTCATAGCCGTTGCACATCATGGTTCCAGCTTGTCTCTACGTGTAGTGGGTTTTAGATCCATGTTCCCCACTAAAAATGACTCTTTAAAGTTGTTTCCTACTGTTTGAATAGATTCAAATGAATCGATTCAAAACATTCTGACTTATGCATTTTGGGCTTCTGGTATCGTATGAATCGATTCAAGCTTGTTTGAATCGATTCAAGCAGTGTTGTTTATTGTTTTTCATGCTTTTTGATGCATTCTTGAAGTGTTTTGAGTTATGGTTCCTTTCCTTGATCCTTATTCATTGCTTTCTTGAATTTTTAATCACTTGGGAGCATGTTCTTCATGGTTTGTTTGATCTTTGATTTGAATATATCAAATCCTCTTGTGTACTCTTTTGATTTGTTCATTGCACTTATTTTTGATCCAGAAATAATGTTCTTCTTATTCTTGGGCACTTGTCATTATCAAAACCTATCTACAACATGCAAATACAGAACAATCTGATTATAGTGTAGGCTGAAAATATTTGGCTCTAAGGACTTGGGCTGCCAGGGTTCAGACTCCTCCATGGTGTCTACAAATACCTAAGTGAAGTTCCTTTTTCATGTACTCTTCTTGTTCTGGGCCAAGACACTTAAGAAGGGTTAAGGTAAATCCTTGCTTGTAGAGTTGCCCTTCAATAAGGGTGTAATTAGCCAATGTATTTTCTTGGCCTTTATGGAGTCCGAGGGGAGATCACCTTTAGTCAGAGAATCTACTATTGGGGTCATCAGTGTGTTTTCCCCGGGTGTTATAGTGACTTCATTTGTTTGCTCGGTATTTTTGATACTCAGTTCTTCTAAGGTGACTTGTATGATTGTCTTCAAGTTTCCTACTTTTATGGTGCTAGCCAACTTTGATAGTAAGTTTGCTCTTTCATTTTCTGCCCTGGGCACATGCATTATCTTGAATAGCTTAAAGTCTGCCATCCTTTATTTTACCTAAGAGAGATACCTGGCTAGAATGGAATCTTTTGCTTGATATACTCCCTCTACTTATCGTAAAACTAGCTGCGAGTCAGTCTTTACCTGTATGCACCGAGTGCCAAGGTCCAACACCGTTCAGAAAACCGCTATGAGTGCTTCATATTTTGCTTGGTTGTTACTTACTTTAAATAGGAATCTTAATGACTCTTCAATGATCAGCCTAATGGGAGACTCTAGTATGATACCTGCCCCGCTAGCTTTTTCATTTGATGACCCGTCTACAGATAAGGTCTATAAGGCGTGTTCCACATCATATTCTTCTTTGTTATCCCCAAGCTCTGCTAGGAATTTTGCCTTGATGGTTACCTGAGGTTCATACCAGATTTCATACTCGGAAAGCTCTACTATCCACACGACCATCATCCCTATAAGCTTTCACTTCTGAAGGATTTTGCTAATCGATTGATCTGTCCTGACAATGATTTGATGGCTATAGAAGTAGGGTTGTAGTTTTCGAGTGGTAACTACTAGGCTGTATGCAAATATTTCCACCCTTTGATATCGGACATTGCTCCTTACAAAATCTTACCTGTGAACTACACTAGGCATTTCATAGGACCTACTTCTTGGACTAGGGCTGCCCTAAGGGTGTGTTCCCCAACAGACAAGTACATGATAAGCTCTGCCCCGAGAGTCAGCTTAGTTGATATGGGAGATGAGGCTAGGTAGAGTTTCACTTCTTTAAAGGCCTTCTAGCACTCTTGGGTTCACTCGATAGTACCTATTTTCTTCAAAACCCGATAGAAAGGCATTGACCGCTTGACAAAGTTAGCAAGGAATCGGGAGAGGGCTGCAATCCTCCCCGTAAGGCGTTGTACTTCCTTTATGTTTTATGGGCTCCTCATTTTTAGAATAGCTCAACATTGATCTGGGTTGTCCTCTATGCTGCTGAGTGTCAACATATATCCTAGGAATTTTCCACCTTAGACTTCGAATAAGCATTTATCGGGGCTAGGTGTATATTATGCCTCCTTAACTCAGCGAATGCTTCTTCCAGATCTGAGGTATGGTTTCGTACTTCTTTGGTCTCTACAACCGTGTCATCCACATAGACCTTCATGTTCTTGCCAATCTTTTTGGCAAAGATCTTGTCTACTAGCCTTTGGTAGATGGCACCTATAACATTCTTAATTTTTAATTTAATTTTTCAATAAATCAAATAAATTTTTCACAATTAATTTTAAATTTCCAATAGAGATCGGATTCAGTCATTAAAGGTACCGATTTCTTATCAAACCGACTGACCCATTGGAATGCAATTTAAATATAAATAGACTTTTCATAAATAATTTCATGATTTAAAACGAAATTTGTATTAATATTATCATTGTCACTTTACAAAAGCCGACCGGCCATTTCATAATACAAAAAAAATATATCACTCGGTAATCAATATATCACTCGTTAAATGCAAGAGCCGGCCAAGGCTTCTACTCAATTTACTATGTACACTACGTATTATGCATACTAATACATAATGCCCCAGTCGGTCGAGTGACTTCAAGTGCCATCACTGTGTCCTCTATCCACTGCAAAAATAATGAGTAAGGGGTGAGCATAAACATATCAAATAATAGTTATTGAATTGGATTGAAGGTCCAATCCATAACTATGCACAAACAGAGTCATATAACACAATATGTGTAACGCCCCGGCCGCTTTTCAGGAATGAACGACTCGCCCCACAAACCAACACGAGACCTTTCCAATGTGCTTTTGTCCTCACTCACACATTTCCTGAGAACTTCCCAAGAGGTCACCCATCCTAGAATTACTCCAAGTTAAGCACGCTTAACTTTGGAGTTCTTAAGTGATAGGCCACCGAAAAGGCTAATGCATTTGTTGGTATAGGTAGTACGAATTCATTTCTTTAAGCTATCCTCGACTGTATAGTCCCATACCTATACAGTCTTTGGATCCTTCTCATTCTGGTATGTATTCGGTTCGTTCATGTGTCCCTCCCACTGGAATCCTGCCAGGAGCCGCTCCTTGTCCGTGCCTATGCACCGGCGATCACTCCCCGCCCTCAACAGTGACCGGGATGTCACATGCCCACCAGCTTCCGCCTGGTTCGTCCCCGAACCATACCGTACTAGGTGAGGCTAGGCTCTGATACCACTGTAACGCCCCGGCCGCTTTTCAGGAATGAACGACTCGCCCCACAAACCAACACGAGACCTTTCCAATGTGCTTTTGTCCTCACTCACACATTTCCTGAGAACTTCCCAAGAGGTCACCCATCCTAGAATTACTCCAAGTTAAGCACGCTTAACTTTGGAGTTCTTAAGTGATAGGCCACCGAAAAGGCTAATGCATTTGTTGGTATAGGTAGTACAAATTCATTTCTTTAAGCTATCCTCGACTGTATAGTCCCATACCTATACAGTCTTTGGATCCCTCTCATTCTGGTATGTATTCGGTTCGTTCATGTGTCCCTCCCACTGGAATCCTGCCAGGAGCCGCTCCTTGTCCGTGCCTATGCACCGGCGATCACTCCCCGCCCTCAACAGTGACCGGGATGTCATAATATGAACAGCATTTTCTATCAATAAACAGGGCGTACACACAAAATTAGTGCATACACATGCTCAAGTAATTGGAACCATTAAGACTGTTAGTTTTGTGTTGCAACACTGGCTCCCCGAGTCATAATTCAGCACTCGGCTGATTCGGCCATTTTACAGGTACCAAACCGCTCTACGCTCTTAGTGTAACACCGAGTACCACTCCTACAGTGATAGCGGTCATCTACTCAGTGTTACGGGCCAAAACCCTGAGCCCTGCTCAAGAGGTTGCCTTGAGTCCCACCCAAGGTCTTTTATGAAAGTCATAACATACCTTACACTCACACATTTCAAGCATAAACTCATCATGAATCTCATATCACTGTCGGTATTAATATCAGAAAATATGAATGGTATATATATATATATATAAACATAAAGCATCATACAAGCAGGGTATCAAAACACACAATACACATATATAACATAATAATATCACCCCACACCCATTCATAAACTATTTATTTGAAATGGAATGCTCCCCCTACCTGAAATTAAGAGTTCTTGCAACACTTAAAGCTTTATCCAATTCACAGCTTGCAAATTCCGACTGGAATTTTAGCTTTGTGCTAATCCAGTGTTTTCTTTATAAAAAGAAGAAATGAAGACTGATTCCTTCTTCGTTAATGGCTTTTTCAGCAATATTTGGAAAAGAATGATTACAGATGATATCCTTTCTTTCAAAGGTTTTTCTAAACTCCTTTAACAGTGGAAATTGGTATTTATATCATTCATGCAAAGAGACGTGAATGACTAAAAGATATCTGTTGTACTTTTCTTCAGATGCTGAATAAGGAATAAGCATTTAATGAAAAGGGACAGCACATTAGAGAGGGTCCCATACTTAGAAAAATATCAGAAAAGACTTTACTAGAAGGTAGAAGAACAGATTGACGTGGAAAACATCAAACCTGATTCTCGCTTGAGCGGATCTCTCTCGCTCGAGCGAGAACTGCCCAGTAACCATTTTCCATGCTTTCGCTCGAGCGAGGCTCCCTCCTAATAGCCACTCGCTCAGGCGAGAAATGTCCAGTAATGAATTCCATACTCACTCGCTTGAGCGAGGTATCCACTCGCTTAGGCGAAACCCGACCAGAGGTCGTCCTTCCCAACACTCGGTTTTTCACTCGGGAAAGTTATTCTAGAACCGATTCCTCTCATTCGGTCCTTCACTCGGCAATTTACATTTAAGTAGACTTATCACTCGATCGGTCATTCACTCGGTAATTCACCCTCACACCGACTCAACACCTGATCGATCTTCTCTTTGCGAATTAATTCAAAACTGACTCTTCTCTCATGTGGTCTTTCACTCGGTAATTAATTCCAAGACCGACCATCACTTATTCGGGTTTCCACTCGGCAAAATAATCCAGACCGAGTCTTTTCTCACTCGGTACCATTTCACTCGGAAATGTCATGCTCGGAAAACATTTCACTTGAAAAGTTTCAATTCAGAGATACTCCACCCGGAACCATTTCACTCGGATTTCCTTGTTCGAAAGTGTCTCATTCGGACACTTATTTTCTCAACTTAGAAATAATTTGCTTAATGATGTTTCACTCGGAAACATCTTAATCCCATTCGGAGACAGGTTCCTCGGTCTTACTTCACTCGGTATCGCACCATATCCACTCGGAATATCATATTTCAAACAGCATTCACTCAGAATTTCATTCAAAATTTCTTCATTAATCCTTCATAAATGAATTTGCTAAATATTACAAAACTTGGGATGTTACATTTCTCCCCTCCTACAAAAATTTCGTCCTCCAAATTTAAATATAAGAATTATACATCAATGAAATAATTCAGGATATTCTTCCCTCATAGCATCTTCTCGTTCCCAAGTATGCATGATACTCTGGTCTTGCTGCCATGTAACCTTGACCAATTGGACATTCTTGTTTCTCAATCGTTTCACCGATCGGTCCACTATATCAGTGGGCTCGGCTATAGTGGTCAGGTTTTCTTGAATTTCAACATCATCATCCGGCATTTCTTGAGTAGGATCTGGCAAGTACTTCTTTAATTGAGAAATGTGAAATACGCTATGTAAATTTGCTAAATAAGAAGGCAATACAATTTGATAGGCTACAGGTCTGACTCTCTTCAATATTTTATACATACCAATATATTTTGGACTCAACTTCTTGCTTTTCAATGCCCTTCCAACGCTTTTGCTTGGAGAGACTTTCAAAAAGACTTTATCACCGATCTGGAATTCAATCGGCTTAGTCTGGTTATCATAATAGCTCTTTTGACGATCTTGGGATGCTTTCATTTTGTCTTTGATCATTTGGATTTGCTCGGAGATCTGCTGCACAATCTCTGGTCCTAACATTAGATTTTCACCCGATTCCGACCAGCAAAGAGGAGTTCGGCATTTCCTTCCATATAAAGCTTCATAAGGAGCCATACCTATGCTACTATGATAGCTATTATTATAAGTAAATTCAACCAGTGGAAGGTATTGTTCCCAGCTCCCACCATGCTCTAGCACACAGGACCTTAACTAGTCCTCCAAGCTCTGAATAGTCCGCTCAGATTGCCCATCTGTTTGAGGGTGATAGGCTGAACTCAATCGAAGATGGAACACCATGTAATTGGACTATTTCGCTGATGTACAATTGTGCTAGCCTTGGCAAGGAATAACTCATATTGATCGGTAAAAAGTGTGCAGATTTTGTCAATCGGTCCACGATAACCCAAATAGTATCATGACCATTCCGAGTCCTTGGTAATCCCATTACAAAATCCATAGCTATAGCATCCCACTTCCACACGGGAATTTCCAAAGGTTGTAAACCACCAGTCAGTTTCTGATGCTCAACCTTTGCTTTTTGACAAATTATGCAATGGGCCACAAAGTTGACTACATCCTTCTTTATTCCGGGCCACCAAAAATGCAATTTCAAATCATGATACATCTTAGTAATACCCGAATGAATACTTAGCATGCTTTTATGTGCCTCATTAAGCACCAATTGTCATAAATGTTTCGAGTCAGGTACATATATCCGACCCTTCATTCGGTAAATACCGTCTGAGCCCTCAGTCAGAAATAAATCTTTACCTTTAGCCTGAGTTTCTTTCATCTCAGCTAAATAAGAATCGGTCATTTGCTGTACATAAATAATCTTCAAAAATTCATTAGCTATCTTTAATGTACCGAGAGTCACTTTCCAAGACGAAGACATATCCACTTGCAAATTCATGTCTCGGAATTGTTCAAGCAACTCCATCTCTTTAACCATCATTGTCGCCATGTGAATGGACTTCCGACTCAAAGCGTCGGCTGTAATTTTATGTTGATGTAGGTTTTGATAATGACACAACAAATGGAGGATCAAGATCAAACATATATATTTATGGATGAATTAATTATGTTTAATGATGGAAAATTGATGAAATAATTCAAGGCATTTAAAGAAGCTCAAATTAGGTGAAAATGATCAACAAATGTGCCTAAGGATCAAAAGAACAAAGCCATATGCAAGTACATGTCAAAAGGATGAAAAATGCACAAGAAAATGGAGAATCAGGTAATTGAATCGATTCACACAGCCATGCATAGCCACTTGAATCGATTCATGCGAAGGGAATATGGTCAGGATGCATTTTAAGTTGATTGAATCGATTCACCACACATTGAATCGATTCATGCGTTTTAGTTTGGTCCAGAATATGCCTTTACATTGGTTGAATCGATTCATCCTAGTCCAGAATCGATTCACACGTCTGATTTGCCCAGTAACTCTAAATTCAATGAGATGAATCGATTCACATCTTGAAAGAATCGATTCTCACGCTGTCTGGAGCCAAAATGCACGCTGGAAACATTGAAAATTGAAAGGGAAACATTGTGCTCTTCGGTTGAAACAAAATAGAAGACCCAAGGCAAGGTTTATTACTTTGTCCCTCTCCACATGCATGTGTTACATTGGTAATACAATTAATTTGAATTGAGACAAACATGCTTCTTGATGCACATGCCATGTTCTTCTTGGAGACACTAAAAGGTTTATTGGAATTGCAATGCCATTTTGAATTGAGACAAGCATGCTCCAAGTTCAAGCTTCCAAGGAATTAAAATAATGCAAAGCCATGTGATGGAGGAATTTAATATTGGAAAATCCATGCTCTTGGAGGCCTATAAATAGAGAAGGAGGAGAAGGCAAAATTTACACCAAGCAATTGAAGCATTTCCATTTGCTTACTTCTTCCTCCTTGCTTCATTCTCTTCTACTCATTCTCTCTTGTTCTATATTGGCATATTCTCTTAGTGAGTTATTTAAGAGTTAGAGAGAAAGTAATTTGTGAGCTAAATTTGTATATCCTCTCTTTGAGAGTTATTATTTGGTGAGAGCTTTAAATTGTGTATCCACTCTAGTTAGAGAGTTATCATTGTAACCATTAAAACACCAAAATCCCTTAGAGGTTTGGGTTGAGGGTTCAACCTTGTAATTGTGAGATTGAGAGATTGGGTGGGGTGCCCTTGTACTTGTGAGGATTGGGTTCTTGAGTGTGGGACACTAGGAAGCCGCGATTGCTCAAAGTTGTATCTCTAATCTCCAATAGTGGAAATCCTTCAAGTGGGTTGCTTGAAGGCGAGACGTACACCGGTGTGGTGGAACTCGTTATATCGGTTTGCAAATTCTCTCTTCCCTTAAACTCTTTATTGTTGTGAACTTAATTTGCATGCCTAAATACTTATGTTAAATTGGTTTGGTAAAATTGAATCCTTGAATCAATTGACTTAAACATTGTTGGATTTGATTATTGAGGAAGAAGAATATTGGTGTTAACAAATTAGTAAACTATCATGCTTAATTAATTTGAGTTGTTGAAGTTATACTTATATTGAAATTAATTATAGCATGCTAAGAACTTCAAGAATTGTCTAAGCCAATAACTTGCTTTGTTCATCAAATCAATTCTTGAATATAGTCCATTCAACTCAATATGTTTTAGTATGAAATGTGCTTCATAATTGTTACATCCTTTATATTGCATCATTTGTATATTACTAACCGATTTGAAAGGGATTCCGCGCAAAAATTTGAAATACTCAATTCACCCCCCCTCTTGAGTATCGAGGCCTTGGCTAACAATTGGTATCAGAGCTTGACTCTTGGAAGATCAAGCTTAACCGCTTCAAGAGATCAAGATGGCCTCTACTTCTTATGATGCATTTCCACAAGGTGAAATAATAAATAGACCACCAATCTTCAATGGTAAAGACTTTGTTATTTGGAAAGAAAGGTTGAAAATCTTTATCCAAGCCTATGACCTCAAGGTATGGAATGCTATTCAATTTGGTCCTTTCATTCCTAAATACATTGTTGATAATATAGAATGCATGAAGCCCATGAACTTATGGACTAAGGAAGAAGAAAGAAAGGTACAATTTAATCTTAAAGCTAAAATTCTTATCACATTAGCATTAGAACCTAATGATGTTTCTAGAGTTATTACTTGTAACAATGCTAAAGAAATGTGGGAAACTCTTGAAACAATTTATGGAAATACTAATGGTGATAAAGATGCAAGAATTAGTACTCTTTCTAGTCAAGATGAAGAATTCGAAAGAAGCATTGAAAAAGAGACCAACGAGAAGGAAGAAGAAATTGCATGCCTAATGACAAAGCACTCTCAAGATGATGAGGTATGCTCTTTAAATGCTTTTAGTGATGATAGTGATGATAAAATTGATAAAGATGAATTGCTAGAAGCTTTTAAAGAATTGCATGAAAAATTTGTCTTGTTATCAAAGAAATATGCATGTTCAAAACAAACCATTTTGAAGCTTGAAAAAGAATTGCATAATGTGCACATTGAAAAGGAAAATCTTAAGATTCAAAATGATAAATTAGTAGCTTCAAATGCATCTCCTAGGACTTGTAATGGAAATGATGATTGTATGCTTATTGATAAATGTATGCTTCTTGAAAATGAGAATAAAGAATTAAAAGAAGCACTTAGTAAGCTTACAAGTAGTCAAAAGAATCTAAGTGCACCTATTGAAGATCAAAAGCATACACTTGATAGAAGAAAAATAGATCATTACAAGAACCATTTTGCATCCTACAAAGAAAAATCTAAACCCATTCTAAGATGCACAAACCATGAAAGAAAAGGAAACTCTATGTCTAATCGTTTCAAAAGAAAGCACATAGAACATAATAGGAACCATTATAAAGTGACTTACTCTTTGAATGCAACATGTTTTTATTGTGGAACATTTGGTCATATATCATCTAATTGTTCTATAAAGAAATCTCGTCAAAAGTGTATGAGAAAGGTATGGATTCCAAAAACAACTTTGAAATCCTAAACTAACAAGAAAGGACCCAACTTTTAAAGGGTACCATAAAACTTGACATTTTGTAGGAACACTTTAAATCGGCAATCTCTTATTGACGAATGACCAAAGAATCAAGATCCATAATCTTCACTACAAAGAACAAAGTATGATAAGGATATTGGATTCATAAAACTCCAAGGTACGTTTGATCCCTACTTTAGTGGATTAAATATCATGTTGACTATGTGTTTTGTATGCTTGATTATGTTGAAACATTTATGGACTTGATTGATAATTTATTGAGAATTTTTAGAAATGTCTAAATAATTTTGTAAATCCAAATTCCATACTTGTTCATAATGAATTTTGATGTGTGAAAATCAAACCTTGATTTGATATGGTTGAGTTTGAACATGAAAGGAGTTTTGAAATGGATAAATGAATAATTGAAATCTTAGGATCAATAATGTGTATGTATGACTTTGATTTAAGTGATTGGTATAAAGTTTGATGAATGATTGCTTGGATAATATGTTTGATTTCATGAAAAAAAAAAAAAAAACTCAAGATATATTTATCCATGTATGTTAGAAAGGATTGAAACATCAAAATGTTGAAATGTTAAATCTTGATGCTTAGATTCAAAATGATGCATGATGAATAAATTTGGATGATGTATGCATTATGAATACTTGATAATGTATGAATTCTTTATGACATAAATTTTTGATTGAACATGAATACTTGATGATGCATCACTTATTGAACAAGAGAAATGTTGGTAACTAAGTGGTATCTAAATAACAAGCATCTTCCTTTAACAATGGTTTCAATTGAATTAGTAAGAGGAAGAGTTCATGAGGACTATATTATGGTTGTATGACTTATCTCTATGTTTCTACAAAGTTGACAATCTTAGGCAAAATATTTTCTATGCAATTATATGTTGGTTTTGATAATGCCTAAGGAGAAAGTATGTATGCTCCATGCCTAGACTTTAATTTCATGACTAGAAATACGTATATGACAATGCATGATATATGATAATACATTGTATATTAAGATAAAATGCATTATAATACATTACATGACCTTCCTTGATACACCATACTTGAGCAAATTGGCATCTATCTTGAGTGACATATAAGTTTGATGATGCATGATCTTGAATGTGAAAAGAAACTTGAATATATGCATCGTTGAGATTGAAAAGAATGTTTGAACATTATGATGTATGCTTGAAAGTCAACAATCTTGTGATAATATGCTTAAATGTTTATAATTGATATCAAGAGCTTAAATTGGCAAATCTTCTAGTGATATCATGACTAGATACTAGCAACAAATGGCATGGACAATGAATAAGAAATAAATGTTGTTGATCAAGAAAAGAATGTTTGACACAAAAAGGGTCATGAGAAAAATCATATAGATATATTGGCATGTGTTACAATACAAATGCATGAGTAATACATTTGAGTACATATTGTTGAAAATTCTTCTATGATTACCACTTTGATTGATGATTGACTAGTGAATTTTATATACATTTGGTATCTAACTCTTGAGTGATATCTATTCATATTGTCATTGGTTGAATAAGTGGCATCTATTGAAAGAAGTTGATCATATGCTTAAGAAATAAACAAATGGTATCAAACTTGCTAAATAGGCCAACATGAACAATTGGTATCAATTAGCTTAAGAATTACATCAATTAGCCTAACAATTGGTATTCAATTATATGTGTTTGGTGCTAAACTTGATTGAAGTTAATAACAATTGGTATTCAATTTCAATTGGTATTAAATTACATGTGTTAATAACAATTGGTATTAGACTTGATCAAATTAGTGTAATTGGGTTCATAACAATTGATATCAATATATGTAAAAAGGGGAGAAAATATCATGATATCTTAGTGTCTATTAAATGACTAAGGAGGAGATATATCTTGCATGATACATTATGATCTTTTAACAATTGGTATATCTTTCAACAATTAGTATCTATTAAATGCATGACATGTGTTCAACAATTGGTATCAAACTTCATCAAATTGATTTCACATGTTAATAAGTGGTATATGTTTTTAAAAGTGACATCAATTACAATAGTAAGGGGGAGCATACACATGAATGAATATCCATCATTTTACCTCTCCATGATTATGATTATGGCACTTATGCTTACAATTTTATTCTCCTATATGCTTACTTGGAAAAATCCTTGTGTGTTTGATAATGCCAAAAAGGAGAAAACTATGTGCTTAGTTGAAATGATTTTGTGCTTATTTGAAATGATATGTTTGCTTACTTGGAAAGAATCATGTGACGCTTACCATACTTACAATATCAATTACATGATTAAAAATGAGTTAGCAATCAATTATATGCTTACTTGATGAATGAACTATGTGATTGATTAGTGACTCTAAATGCATCAAATTGACATATACACTTGATCATGATATGAGCTTTTGATTTGAAATCCTTTTCATGAAATATTTGCTCTAAATCTCTCTTATTCAAATACATGAGCCTATATGTTGATGACATAGAATATAATTAAGATAATGATCTTTTTGATGATGCCAAAGGGGGAGAGATTAGTGAAAGGATTAGTAAAATATTATTTATGCCAAAAAGAGGAGAATTACTATGACTAATGTTTTATCATAACGAAAGTTTTTGATGATGCCAAAGGGGGAGAAGATTATAGGAAGATATATATACACCCTAAATGGAATAAAGTCTTTTACAAAGGAGGAGAGATAAAGAGAGAAATATATAAGAAAGGGGGAGAAGATATACACTATCTAAATGGCATAAAAATATCCTGTAAAAGGTGAGAGATCTTTAAAGTGTTGAATGATTAAGGGGGAGATGATTAAGAGGAAGAGAACATATATTAAGGGGGAGAGACCTTATTAAAGGGGAGAGATCTTTTATCTTAAATATTCTCTTCTAAACTTGTGCCTATGATTTCATCAACAATTGGTATCAAATTGTATGTGATAAGGCAAGTCTTTCTTGCAATATATTTGAATTGTTGTGATACTAACACCCCAAGAGACAAGCATTTGTTGTCATCATCAAAAAGGGGGAGAATGTAATTTTATGTTGATGTAGGTTTTGATAATGACACAACAAATGGAGGATCAAGATCAAACATATATATTTATGGATGAATTAATTATGTTTAATGATGGAAAATTGATGAAATAATTCAAGGCATTTAAAGAAGCTCAAATTAGGTGAAAATGATCAACAAATGTGCCTAAGGATCAAAAGAACAAAGCCATATGCAAGTACATGTCAAAAGGATGAAAAATGCACAAGAAAATGGAGAATCAGGTAATTGAATCGATTCACACAGCCATGCATAGCCACTTGAATCGATTCATGCGAAGGGAATATGGTCAGGATGCATTTTAAGTTGATTGAATCGATTCACCACACATTGAATCGATTCATGCGTTTTAGTTTGGTCCAGAATATGCCTTTACATTGGTTGAATCGATTCATCCTAGTCCAGAATCGATTCACACGTCTGATTTGCCCAGTAACTCTAAATTCAATGAGATGAATCGATTCACATCTTGAAAGAATCGATTCTCACGCTGTCTGGAGCCAAAATGCACGCTGGAAACATTGAAAATTGAAAGGGAAACATTGTGCTCTTCGGTTGAAACAAAATGGAAGACCCAAGGCAAGGTTTATTACTTTGTCCCTCTCCACATGCATGTGTTACATTGGTAATACAATTAATTTGAATTGAGACAAACATGCTTCTTGATGCACATGCCATGTTCTTCTTGGAGACACTAAAAGGTTTATTGGAATTGCAATGCCATTTTGAATTGAGACAAGCATGCTCCAAGTTCAAGCTTCTAAGGAATTAAAATAATGCAAAGCCATGTGATGGAGGAATTTAATATTGGAAAATCCATGCTCTTGGAGGCCTATAAATAGAGAAGGAGGAGAAGGCAAAATTTACACCAAGCAATTGAAGCATTTCCATTTGCTTACTTCTTCCTCCTTGCTTCATTCTCTTCTACTCATTCTCTCTTGTTCTATATTGGCATATTCTCTTAGTGAGTTATTTAAGAGTTAGAGAGAAAGTAATTTGTGAGCTAAATTTGTATATCCTCTCTTTGAGAGTTATTATTTGGTGAGAGCTTTAAATTGTGTATCCACTCTAGTTAGAGAGTTATCATTGTAACCATTAAAACACCAAAATCCCTTAGAGGTTTGGGTTGAGGGTTCAACCTTGTAATTGTGAGATTGAGAGATTGGGTGGGGTGCCCTTGTACTTGTGAGGATTGGGTTCTTGAGTGTGGGACACTAGGAAGCCGCGATTGCTCAAAGTTGTATCTCTAATCTCCAATAGTGGAAATCCTTCAAGTGGGTTGCTTGAAGGCGAGACGTACACCGGTGTGGTGGAACTCGTTATATCGGTTTGCAAATTCTCTCTTCCCTTAAACTCTTTATTGTTGTGAACTTAATTTGCATGCCTAAATACTTATGTTAAATTGGTTTGGTAAAATTGAATCCTTGAATCAATTGACTTAAACATTGTTGGATTTGATTATTGAGGAAGAAGAATATTGGTGTTAACAAATTAGTAAACTATCATGCTTAATTAATTTGAGTTGTTGAAGTTATACTTATATTGAAATTAATTATAGCATGCTAAGAACTTCAAGAATTGTCTAAGCCAATAACTTGCTTTGTTCATCAAATCAATTCTTGAATATAGTCCATTCAACTCAATATGTTTTAGTATGAAATGTGCTTCATAATTGTTACATCCTTTATATTGCATCATTTGTATATTACTAACCGATTTGAAAGGGATTCCGCGCAAAAATTTGAAATACTCAATTCACCCCCCCTCTTGAGTATCGAGGCCTTGGCTAACATCGGCTACCACATTGGCCTTTCCTGGGTGGTATTTTAAATCGAACTCATAATCTTTCAAGAATTCAATCCATCTCCTCTGCCTTATATTTAATTCCTTTTGATCAAACAGATATTTCAGACTCTTATAGTCACTATACACTTCAAACTTAGAGCCATAAAGATAGTGCCTCTAAATTTTCAGTGCAAAGACCACTGCTGCCAATTCCAGATCATGAGTTGGGTAGTTTTGCTCGTGCGGTCGTAATTGTCGTGAAGCATAAGCAATCACTCGGCCATTCTGCATCAGCACACATCCTAGGCCAAGTCCGGATGCATCACAGAAAACTATAAAGCTTTCCTGCAAATTTAGCAAAGCCAATACAGGAGTAGAAGTCAATCGGATTTTCAATTCTTGAAAACTCTGCTCGTACTCGGAGGACCATTCAAAAGGAACATCTTTCCGGGTTAGCTTAGTCAATGGTAAAGCGATTTTGGAGAACCCCTCAATGAATCTTCGGTAGTATCCGGCTAAACCCAGAAAGCTTCTGACCTCAGTAATTGACTTAGGCCTCTCCCAAATCATTACAGCTTCGACCTTTGAAGGATCTACTGAGACACCCTCTCTGGAAATGACGTGACCCAGGAATTGAATTCTATCCACCCAGAATTCACAATTAGACAATTTAGCAAACAATTTCTTCTCCTTCAACACTTGGAGTACCAATCGAAGATGCTCTTTATGTTCTTCATAAGACTTTGAGTAAATTAATATATCATCAATAAATACTACCACAAACCTATCCAAGTAAGAATGAAAAATATTGTTCATATAATTCATGAACACAGCCGGAGCATTTGTCACTCCGAACGGCATTACCACGTATTCATAGTGTCCATACCGGGTCCTGAATACTGTTTTAGGAATATCGGTAGTTTTCACTCAAATCTGGTGGTATCCCGACCGTAAGTCAATTTTTGAAAAGACCGACACACCACATAGCTGATCAATTAAATCATCGATCCTAGGCAATGGGTATTTATTTTTGATGGTCAGCTTATTCAATTGGTGGTAATCAATACATAACCGCATGCTACCATCCTTTTTCTTGATGAGTAACACCGGAGCACCCCATGGTGATACACTCGGTCAGATAAATTGTTTTTCGAGCAGTTCATCAACTTGCTTCTTTAGTTCAGTCAGCTCAATTGGAGACATTCTATAAGGAGCTCTAGAAACTGGCTCGGCTCCAGGGATTAAATCAATAGAGAATTCAATCTCTCTATCGGGAGGAATACCGGGTACATCCTCCGGGAATAACTCGGGAAAGTCACAAACAATAGGGATATCTCGAATTTGAGACTCACTCTTCCCATCAACCATACAAAATAGCATAAGCAGTTGGGATATACCTTTGATTTCATATTCATCGGCTTTTTGTTTAGGAAAAATCACTTGTCGATTCCGATAGTCAACCAGGACTTTGTTGGTTGATAGCCAATCCATACCGAGAACGATGTCAAGACCTCTTAAAGGTAGACATATTAAATTAGCAGTAAAATCCCTATCACCGAGAGTAAAAGATACGTTTTCACACATCATGGAAGTCCACAATTTTGCACCAGTTGGATTAGACACATTTAATGGCCAATTCATAGTAACAACAGGTAATCTCATTTGCATGACACAATCATTAGAAATAAACGAGTGAGTTACACCTGAGTCAAACACCACGTCAAGAGTAGTATTCCCAAATAAACACTTACTTTGAACCGAGTCATGGGCTTGAGCAGCTTCTTCCACAGTAGTAGCATACACTCGGCTTGCCGTCGGTGAACTGGAACTCCCAGCCCGATCATTCCTCAGCATCATAGAATTGTTGCCACGTTCCCCATTGCCTCTTCCTCCTCTGTTACCGTTTCCACGGCCTCGTCCTCTGAAGCCTCCACGGTTTACACTGGCATGTGATTCAGTTGATTGGAGAAAAGAACAGTTAGGACAGACATGTCCTTTCTCGTTGCAATGGTAACAAATGACATCCTCATCTTTGTCACAGTTCCGAGCATAGTGACTGCCCCCACATCTAAAGCATTTGATGTCTCTCGGTTTATTCACCAGTTAGCCACCAGCATTTCCCCGAAATCTAGATTTAGAGGAAGATTCTCCCCTCACAGACCTTCCTTGCTTCTTAAAGCTGATTGGTGGTAACCTTGAAGAACTATCTGACTTGCTACTCGAGCCGGTTGAAGTTTTATCGTCCTCCTCATATATTCTACATTTATTAACAAGGATCGGAAAGCTTCTGATCTCCTGGTGTCAGAAAGCTTTCTTAATCTTTGGGTTCAAACCACTCTCAAATTTGATGCATTTTGAACCTTCTGTACCTGTCATCTGGAAAGGAGGATAGAACAGGCACAGCTCCTCAAACTTTGTTGCATATTCCTCAACGCTCATATTGCCCTGTCGGAGTTCTATGAATTCCAACTCCTTTTGACTCCTAACAGTATTTGGGAAATACTTTTCAAGGAAACATTGCTTGAAATTTTCCCAATTCAGTTCAGTCTCCATGGCAACCAACCGGCTTTTTGCCATTCTCCACCAGTTTTTAGCTTCTTTTCGAAGAATGAAAACAACATACTCCATCTTCTGTGCTTCAGAGCAATACAAACTGCCAAAGATTCATTCAAGGTTCTGAATCCAAGCATAGGCTTGATCAGGCTGAAATCCTCCATAGAATTCAGTCTGTTTTCTTTTCAAGAAATAATCAATGCTTTGATTGTTACTCGGCTGGGGATGATTCTGCCTTTCTAAAATATCAGCCACACGCTGAAAGGCAGCAGCCATTGCGTCCATACCATGAGGGTCCATTCTTATCCTGAAATAATTATCATACTTTAGTACCATTCATAGATATGAAAGCAATTCATTTATAATTGATTTCCTTAACTACATTACACAACAACAGTGATATGGCTTCACTCGATCATAGCATTTAGTAGCTTAACCTTGGCCTTGGACTTTTCAAGTCTGCTCTGATACCAAAATATAACATTCTTAATTTTTAATTTAATTTTTCAATAAATTAAATAAATTTTTCGCAATTAATTTTAAATTTCCAATAGAGATCGGATTCAGTCATTAAAGGTACCGATTTCTTATCAAACCGACTGACCCATTGGAATGCAATTTAAATATAAATAGACTTTTCATAAATAATTTCATGATTTAAAATGAAATTTGTATTAATATTATCATTGTCACTTTACAAAAGCCGACCGGCCATTTCATAATACAAAAAAAATATATCACTTGGTAATCAATATATCACTCGGTAAATGTAAGAGCCGGCCAAGGCTTCTACTCAATTTACTATGTACACTATGTATTATGCATATTAATACATAATGCCCCAGTCAGTCGAGTGACTTCAAGTGCCATCACTGTGTCCTCTATCCACTGCAAAAATAATGAGTAAGGGGTGAGCATAAACATATCAAATAATAGTTATTGAATTGGATTGAACGTCCAATCCATAACTATGCACAAACCGAGTCATATAACACAATATGAACAACATTTTCTATCAATAAACAGGGCTTACACACAAAATTAGTGCATACACATGCTCAAGTAATTGGATCCATTAAGACTGTTAGTTTTGTGTTGCAACACTGGCTCCCCGAGTCATAATTCAGCACTCGGCTGATTCGGCCATTTTACAGGTACCAAACCGCTCTATGCTCTTAGTGTAACACCGAGTACCACTCCTAGAGTGATAACGGTCCTCTACTCAGTGTTACGGGCCAAAACCCCAAGCCCTGCTCAAGAGGTTGCCTTGAGTCCCACCCAAGGTCTTTTATGAAAGTCATAACATACCTTACACTCACACATTTCAAGCATAAACTCATCATGAATCTCATATTACTGTCGATATTAATATCAGAAAATATGAATGGTGTATATATATATATATATATATATATATATAAACATAAAGCATCATACAAGCGGGGTATCAAAACACACAACACACATATATAACATAATAATATCACCCCACACCCATTCATAAACTATTTATTTGAAATGGAATGCTCCCCCTACCTGAAATTAAGAGTTCTTGTAACACTTAAAGCTTTATCCAATTCACAGCTTGCAAATTCCGACTGAAATTTCAGCTTTGTGCTAATCTAGTGTTTTCTTTATAAAAAGAAGAAATGAAGACTGATTCTTTCTTTGTTAATGGCTTTTTCAGCAATATTTGGAAGAGAATGATTACAGATGATATCCTTTCTTTCAAAGGTTTTTCTAAACTCCTTTAACAGTGGAAATTGGTATTTATATGATTCATGCAAAGAGACGTGAATGACTAAAAGATATCTGTTGTACTTTTCTTCAGATGCTGAATAAGGAGTAAGCATTTAATAAAAAGGGACAGCACATTAGAGAGGGTCCCATACTTAGAAAAATATCAGAAAAGACTTTATTAGAAGGTAGAAGAACAGATTGACGTAGAAAACATCAGACCTGATTCTCGCTTGAGCGGATCTCTCTCGCTCGAGCGAGAACTGCCCAGTAACCATTTTCCATGCTTTCGCTCGAGCGAGGCTTCCTCCTAATAGCAACTCGCTCGGGCGAGAAATGTCCAGTAACGAATTCCATACTCACTCGCTTGAGCGAGGTATCCACTCGCTTAGGCGAAACCCGACCAGAGGTCGTCCTTCCCAACACTCAGTTTTTCACTCGGGAAAGTTATTCCAGAACCGATTCCTCTCATTCGGTCCTTCACTCGGCAATTTACATTTAAGTAGAATTATCACTCGATCGGTCATTCACTCGGTAATTCACCCTCGAACCGACTCAACACCTGATCGATCTTCTCTCAGCGAATTAATTCAAAACCGACTCTTCTCTCATGTGGTCTTTCACTCGGCAATTAATTCCAAGACCGACTATCACTTATTCGGGTTTCCACTCGGCAAAATAATCCAGACAGAGTCTTTTCTCACTCAGTACCATTCCACTCGGAAATGTCGTGCTCGAAAAACATTTCACTTGAAAAGTTTCAATTTAGAGATACTCCACCCGGAACCGTTTTACTCAGATTTCCTTATTCGAAAGTGTCTCATTCGACCACTTATTTTCTCAACTTAGAAATAATTTGGTTAATGATGTTTCACTCAGAAACATCTTAATCCAATTCGGAGACAGGTTCCTCAGTCTTACTTCACTCGGTATCGCACCATATTCACTCGGAATATCATATTTCAAACAGCATTCACTCAGAATTTCATTCAGAATTTCTTCATTAATCCTTCATAAATGAATTTGCTAGATATTACAAAACTTGGGATGTTACAGCACCAGTGTTCTTCAGTTTGACTGACATTACTCGATAGCAAAAAAATTTCCCCCAGTTATGAAGGTTGTCTTTCCTTCATCTCTCAGGTCCATCCGTATTTAGTTGTATCCCGAGTAACCATTAATAAAGCTTAGCATCTGATATCCTGATGTACCATCTACCAAATGATCAATACTGGGTAAAGGATAAGGGTCTTTAGGATATACCTTATTTAGGTTGATGAAGTCCACACACATCCTCTATTTGCCGCTTGCCTTTTTCACCATGATTACATTGGAGAGCTAGGTTGGGTATTTAACCTCCCAAAAGAAATTGGCTACCAATAGTTTATTTGTTTCCTAGTTTACAACTGCTCTTTTGTCGGACCCCAGCTTTCGTTACTTTTGTGCTATTGGCTTGGCATTAGGGTCGATATTCAGTGAGTGGCATATGATACTCGAGTCAATTCTTGGCATGTCTGAGGGACTCCATGTGAAGAGATCTGTGTTCGCCTTCAAGAGCCTAACCAAGGATGTCTCTAGATCTTGATCTAGCACTGTGTTGACCCGGGTGCTTTGGCTCAGATTAGACCTTACTTGTACCAACTTCAAGGATTCTATTGGTTGTGGGCATTCGCGCTCTCTTTTATCCCTGGAGTTGAACCCTGTTTCAATGTCTTCTTCTACTATAAATGTCTCTCTGGGTTGGAGACTCTCATGATAGCATTCTTAAGCGATATCAGGGTCGACACGTATAACTTCGATTCATCCATATCCGAGGAGGAACTTCATCTTGAGGTGCTGGGTGGAGACGATTGCTTCGACTACATTAAGGGTCGGGCATCCCAAAATGGCATTGTAGGAGCTCAGGAAGTCGATAACTAGGTATTTCACCATCACAGCCTTGCTATCTTCTCCAAATCCAAAGATCGTCTTCAGTTCTACATATCCTATTACCTGCATAGAATCTCCAATAAAACTAAGTAATACATCATCATACCTCTTAAGCCACTTTAGGGGCAGTTGAAGTCACTTGTAGACCTTCCAATGGAGAATATCCACGAAGCTCCCCTGGTCCACTAGTACTCCTTCTACGATGCATTTTACAATCTCCATAGTCACCACCATTAGTTTATCCTTGTTTGGGACTCCTCTTGGAAGGTCCCAGTTGTCGAAGGTGATAGCTTTAGCCTTCGGGAGGTTTTGTATAGAATCTATCTCCCTAGCTCCAGGCGGAATTTTAGCTCTGCACCCCAAAAAGCCTCCTAAAATAGTTCCTGTGACTCTTTTTCCATCGCCACTCACATATCCAGCCTACAAGATCAGGAATGTTCACGCTCTAGTTGAAGGAGATCTCATGGCTGCTCAATCTAGTTCTTGAGTAACCAACAATCCTCCATATCCACTCGCATTTTACCTGTCTCAGAGATTCTTGCTCTCTTTTCCACCCGGTTTCTCATAAAGCATCCCTTTCTGATCAATGATTCTCTAAGTACCCCTGGCGTATCAGATGCTCAATCTAGTTCTTGAGTAACCAACAATCCTCCATGCCATGGCCAAAGGTGCAACGAAACTCATAAAATCTTGACCGGTTTGATCCCTTTGGGTGTTCTCTAGGTGGAGGTAGCTTGAGTAGTCCTGTGTTGTAGACTTCATACATGATCTGATCTCTCCTACTATTTAAGGGGGTGAATGTATTGTATCTAGGATTGGGATAAGTTGTGTTCCTCCGTTCCTTATTTGGCTTGTGGGTTTTCTTTCGCTAGTCCATCTTGACAATGGTGTGCTCAGAATTTTCCACTCAGTTAGCCCCACGCTCTTCCATGTTAATGTACCAGGCGACTCACTGCTTGAAATCATCCATAATCAAAGGAGGTTTTTTGGATAAGGAGTCAGAAAATTTACTTGGGCGTAATCCCATTTGGATTGCATGAAGGACCACCTCTAAACTTACGTCACGAATTTGAATGGCTTACTCATTAAAGCGAGCCATAAATTGTTTGAGGGTCTCTTCTCGTCCCTATTTCAGGTTGACCAGGCTATGCGTGGTTTACTACACCAATCGGCTAGAGGCAAATTTCATTAAAAGTTCCTCTGTCAGTTCTACGAAGCATTAGACGTTCCTTGGAGGGATATATAAGAACCATTGGAGGGCAGATTTGGTCAATGTTATAGGGAACATCCTACAAAGTAATTAGACCCTCTTTTGATGAGCATGGTGGTGGTAAACATGATCAAGTGCTTCTCTGGGTCACCCCGACCATCAATCTTTTCCATCCTCAATGGTTTGTAATACGCAGACGTCGGTGCTACCGTTATCTCCTCTGTAAACGGGTGCGCTGTGTAAGGAATTGAGGGCTCAAGCTTGTCTTCTACGTGTCTCATGGTTTGAGTGTTGTGGTAATTGGAGGCTTCCCTTTCTTCCATTCTAAGCTTGCACAAGTCTTTGTTTTCCTTGTGTAGGTCTCCACGGTTTTTTGCAACGTCTTAACAAGAGCCAAGACTTCCTATAGTTAGTCGTCTCTGCCTTGTTATCTCCCTTGTTGCTCTTAGTGTTTGTCATCTTCCCGGCGACTGAGGTTACTGGCGTGGTTACCATTGCTGTTTTTCTTTGGATCTAGTCCTTAATATGTTCTTTGTCGAAAACGTTTCACCAGATCCCACGGTGGGCGCCAAAATATTCACAATGAGAGCTTAACACACAAAATCCTAGACAATTACTCTAGAAGATTATGGTTGTAATTACTCAATAATGTGCTACCTGAATTACAAGGAGGGCTTCAAGACCATATTTATTCAATGCTAATGAAAGGGGGTCCTTGATTCAAGCCCAAGATGACATGGATGTAACTATATCTATCTAAGATCAGAGAGAATTAGAATCTTCTTTATTCCTGCTTAAAATAAAGAAAAAAGGAGGTGTTGTGAGACCCCTTCTCAACCCAGAGGGGAACAATCGACAATTGACAATCTCCTTTAATATACGTGGATAAGGTGATTAATTGATTTCATAACTTAAGTTCTCAGATTTTCAATAGGACTAGCATAGATAGGGTGAAGAGCCAATCTTTAGGAAAGGGAAAAGATATTCTCAGATGTAAAAATTGAAAATGATCAATTATAGAGTTAACTCTTTTTTACATGCAACTATTATACGCTCAGAGAATCCTCTTACTTCATAATGCACTTGACCACCTTTTGATGTTGAAGTTGGGAAGGCGATATAACTTTACATATAGTGAAGATGGATATCGACCTAACATCCCATGTCAAGTCTCTAATCGGAGTAGAGCAAATGCAAAATGTTTAAAGGTTACAATGAAGGAATTCTTTGCATACAGGATTCAAGACAGAGAAGGTGATTCTCCTTTGTTGTTGTTGTCTAGGAGATTGTTCCAACAGTTTTTGGTTGATGCATACATAATGGTTGAATCTGAATGATTAAAGTACATTTGTTTTAATCAACCTAAATTAAGGGCGGATCAATATAAAGGCATTCAGGATTCGTTATCACAAGGTCATGGTCGAGCATCATCTACGGGGAAACGGATAATTATTCCAAGTTCTTTTACTGGGCGTCCTCGATACATGTTTAACAACTGTAAAGATGCTTTTGCCATATGCAAGCATTACAGCTATCCTAGCTATTTTATTACTATGACTTGCAATCCTGAATGGGATGAGATTAAAAGATTTGTTGCTTCAAAAAATATCAAAGTTGAAGATCGTCCAGATATTCTTTGTCGGGTTTTCAAAGTCAAGTTAGACGACCTAATTCGGGATCTCAAAGATGGACTTATTTTTGGAAAAATTATTGGCTGTAAGTGCTTTTGTGTACTTATTATTCATTATTGTTATTGTTTATGTCTACTGGTATAAAATGGATGACATATGATAAGCATTTAAATTACTTTGCTTATCTATATTTTTTGCAAGTGTTTGCACTGTTGAGTTCCAAAAAAGAGGATTGCCCCATGCTCATATTCTGTTATTCTTGCAACCATCTGATATACCACGGTCACTGGAGGATATTAACAAATATATTTCTGCAGAGATTCCAGATAAACAAGCTTACCCAAGACTTTTTGAAGCAGTTCAAAAGTATATGGTACATGGACCATGTGGTGCATATAATAGAAAGTCTCTGTGTATAAAGAATAGGAGATGCTCCAAGAACTTTCCTAAAAGGTTTCATAATCACACAATCTTGGATGAAGAAGGGTTTCCAAAGTACAGAAGAAGAGATGATGGATGTACTGTTAAAAAAAAGATATTGATTTGGACAACAGCTTTATTGTTCCTTACAATGCAAATTTGCTTCTAAAATATTCATGTCACATCAATGTTGAATATACATGCCAATCAAGCTTCATTAAATATTTGTTTAAATATGTTCATAAAGGGAGTGATAGAGTCACAGCGGCATTGCTTAAAGAGGACGTTGCAGATGAAATTAAGGCGTTTTATGACTATAGGTAGATCACTATCTACTAATCTTTTACAGGGCTCATTTTCTATTTTTTAAAGAAAAGTTAATTTTATTAAAGGGATTTCGTTCAGATATTGTTGTCTCAAATAATTTGTTCTATGATTTATTAATACAAGAAAATGGTTACAATTTTATTATTACATTATTTAATATGTTATACTATATTTGAAGATTCATAATGTGAAGCCAAGGTTTCCTTAAACTAATCTATATGAAGGAATTGAATTTTTTTTGTAGGTATATTTCTACATGTGAAGTTGCATGGAGATTATTTGGATTTGACATACAGTACAAAGAACATCCAGTTATCTGTATGAATTTTCATTTGCCTGGAAAACAAACAGTTGTGTACGAAGATACGGAGATGCTTGAATATGTCCTTCTACGAGCAAATTTAAAGGACACAATGTTTCTTGGGTGGATGACAGCAAATACAATGTATCCAGAGGGGAGATCTTTGTTATATGCTGACTTTCCAACAATGTTTGTATGGAAAGAAAATATAAGCATGTGGATGAGAAGTGTAACATCCTTGATGTTTTAATATTAGAAAATAAATAGCAAATAAATAAAAGTATTATTTGGATTAAAATTATAATAATATATGAAAAATTAAGTGGAAAATGGAATTTTAAGCAAAATGGCATCAAGACCCTAATGCGTAGCATGGATGGGACGCGTAGTGTCAGGTAGGAATTAATGAGCTAACGCATAGCGTCAGTGGGACGCGTAGCGTCAGCGTCGCGATCAGCTTAAAGCAGAGGCATGCAAAACAGTTTGAGCAGAACTCTTCTTTCTCTATTTTCTTCTCCTATAAGGCGATTCTACTTAGATTTTGTTTGGAGATTCAATCCCTTGCATCTTTGGGCATTAGGAGGTAAGGTAAGGAAATTTGGACCTTTAATCTCTAGTTTCTTCCCCTCCCTTTCTTGGATCCAAATTTGCATGTGATGGGTAGGCTGTGATTCTGAGTTTTAGTGACTTGAGGAGCTTGGATGACGAATTTGGAAGTGTAAGGGAGGTAATGTACTAATTGGTTTGGTGTTTCGGTAACCGTAGGTGCCGGAACGAACGTTGGTCAAGCGATCGACGAAGTGGGCATTGGAATCGGAAGTGGAACGGCGAATCAAGTACCCGAAGGATGCAATCGACACCTCGTGCAGATTGTGGAAGCTTAGAATCGAGGTAAGGGGGTGTTCGGGTCGTAATTGATTAGGATTCGAATGTATGATAACTTTGGGAGGCTTAGAAATATTTAGAAAATTATTGTAGATGATGTAAAGTAGTTAAAAATGATTAATATAATTTTTACAAGCATGTGGATTGTGATTTGGTTGTTGTGTGATAAGAAAGTAACTAATTTAAATAAGTACGAGTGAAAAAGTAAGGGAATGAATATGTAAAATTTTATGAATAAGTACCATCTGATAGATTGTGAAGTTTAATGATGTTAACGATGTGTGGCATGATAATTAGTGATGTTGTTGCATATGATTTGATAAAAGTATTGTGAATACATGATATGATGAGTATATAATTATATAACATAGCTTATGATGATGATGAGCTTGACAAGTAGGTCACCTGAGAGATGATACATGTCAGCTTCTGGCATAGTTATTGTGAAGACCCGCATCAATTTACCATTTAATTACACCCGGTTAATCATTTTTCATAATAATTTTTCACGTTTAATGAAAATTAATTAGGTCTTAATATAAAATAATATTTACTTTTCTTAAGCATACTCAAAATAATAACCGATCAGAAATAGATCCATTAATAAAATGGGATTGATTAGAATCAGCAGAAGGAGAGAGATGAAGACAGGGGTCACTCGCTTGAGCGAGACCATGATTCGCTTAGGCGAAACCCAAGAAGGTCGCTTAGGCGAGTTCTGACTCGCTTGAGCGAATCCTGCATTTCAAACCTGAGTGAAACACGAGACATGCAAGGAAAATTAACAAATCGGTTTTTACTCGGAAATGGGTCCACTCGGTCATATCTCATTCGGGAACCCCTTAACCTTCACTCAGAAAAGGGTTCTCCCGGTCATGTATCACTCAGAAAACACCCTAACCTTACTTCACTCGGAAAAGGTTCTCTCGGCCATACCTCACTCGGAAACATCCTAATCTTCACTCGGAAGCACTCTAATCTTCACTCTGAAACATTCTAATCTTCCTTCACTCGAAAATGGTGAGGGATACTCGCTTGAGCGAAATAGGCACCAAATCATCCGGCCCTCGCTCAGACAAGACTGAATCCGCTCGGTAAGATTCGCCCGGTAATCGACTTTACTACAGCAAATGCAAATTCACTCATGAAAATCAATACCGATCACATAGCAACATAATTCATATGCACATTAGTCAACATACACAAGCAACATATTGTAGCATCACATACTCGGAAAACTCATTATACACATTACACATAATCTATTTCAAAATCACTCGGTTCCTTGGCATCAATCCTCCGCTTGGCGCACCTCCAGGGCTCCGACCTCTTCCCTGTCACTGGTTACTAAATTAAAAACCACAGCAAGGGTAAGTGTTTAGCATCATAATTAATCTAGAACGGAAATTAACTAATTACATGTATATAAACTCCGTCCGATTGCATTATCATCATATTGCAAATCACACTCGGCAATTATAACAAATCACAGTCGACAAGTAACTCACACTCGGCAAGTATAACAATTCACACTTGGCAAATATAACGAATTGCACTCGGTAAATATAGCAAATCATACTCGGCAAATATATTAAATTGCACTCGGCAAATATAACAAATCATACTCGACAAATATATCAAATTGCACTCGGCAAATATGCCAAATCATACTCATCACAATACTAAATTCATCAATTGTCACCATTGGCTCTCAGACAAAATTGACGCCTAGTATCCAGATACTAAAGGACTGGCCTTCAGCTGGGAGTCCGACTTGACATCCCGTGAACCCGACTTGGTTCACCGAGCCCGACTTGGCTTCTCCTCAACCACTGGGTCATAGACCTCTGGGTAGCTCAACTGGGTCCGACTTGACCACGGAAGCCAAAAACGAGGGTAATACATGCCGTCGGCCGTCCCATACCACATAATCACATCATATCTCATAATCATTACATATCATCAACAAACAGCAGATGCAACTACCAAAAACTGGCATGTGCTCACAATATAGGGCGACCGACTCGTCAAGCCCATCCATCACATTGCCACTGGGCGACCTACTTGTCAAGCCCGTCATCACAATGCCACTATACTTTGATTATCACAACAAGTATTTCAAACTCAATCATCATAAGCCACACATGATCCTAAACCGATCGGTGTCCATATTTATACATGCATACACATACAACTCATCCATATACAACTATCATTCAGCAATATCTCTTACCGTGTTCATAACTGGTTCGACGACCCGGAATCAAAATATTTACCTATTCTAATTAATTATAACCCGAACACCCCCTTACCTCGGTTCCAAGCTTCAACGATCTGCTCTTAGAGCCGATTACGTCCTCTAAGCGCTGGGTTCACGGTTCCACCTTCGAATCCAGCACCAACTTCGTCAATCAGTCCTCCGATGTTCGTGTTGCTACCTACGGGGTCGAAATGCAAAACCCGTTAACGTCGTACCACCCTCACAGTCTAAAGACCATTTTCGAGCTTACACTCACCAAAGGAGTGGAAAACAGAACCTCACTTCGCCATGCATGGCCATTCGGTCAGGGAGTGAAAATGAAAAGAGATGAGATAACTCAAATCAAACGGTTCATTGGACTCACCTCGAAACCACGGTCACGGAAATGGGGTTCACTTGAAGTTCTGACACGGAACAAGCCTTCCCCTGGAGCATGCAACTCGGCAGCGAGGGAGGAGAAGAAGGAGAAGACGAAGAAACAGATGAAGAAGTAGTCGCGTGGATAATGCGGAAGGGAGAAAGGAACCTTCTTTATTTAAAGCTCAGGGGCAAACCGATCACTTCCCCATTTCTTTTATAATTTCATTAAAAGTTTTAATTAAACTTTTCTCTTCTTCTAATCACACCTCACTTAACCCTTTTAAAATTAATCAATCAAATAAATTTTATTTATTTCCACAATAGTTAATTATTCATAATTGCCTTTATTTTAATAATAATTCATAAAAATACCCAATAAATCTCTAAAACATCTATTAATATTTTCCACTCATCATAATTTTTACTAAAATATCCGGGATGTTACATCCATCCCCCCCTAAAAGGGATTTCGTCCCCGAAATCAATGCACCTTACTGAAAAAGATCAGGGTACACCCGTCTTATGTCCGACTCCAATTCCCACGTGTAGGTTATCCCGTTTAAATTTTGTCACTTCACCTTTACCAATGGCACTTCCTTGTTCCTTAGTCGTTTAGTCTGGTATTCTTCAATACCGATCGGTGTAACTTCCACCATCAGGTCTTCCTTCAATTTGATAGAATCACTCAGCACAATCATTGAGTCACACGGAATGTACGCTCAGAGTTGTGACACATGAAACACATTATGGATATTAGTCAACGACTGGGGAAGATCCAGTCGGTAAGCAACATCACCGATCCTCTCCAATATTTGATATGGTCTGATGTATCTCGGATTAAGCTTGTGACTCTTCAATATCCAACCTACACCTTTAGTCGGTGAAACCTTCAGAAATACCCAGTCACCCGCCTGAAACTCAAGTGGTCTATGCCGATTGTCATAGTAACTCTTCTGTCGATCTTGGGCAATCTTTATTTTCTCTCGGATTAAAGCAACTTATTCATTCATTTCCTGGATTAACTCGGGCCCCAAATGAATGGCATCACCATTTTCATTCCCACACAATGGTGTACGACACCTCCGACCATATAGAGCTTCATATGGAGCCATACCGATGCTACTGTGGTAGCTGTTGTTATACGCAAACTCCACCAAAGGCAAGTATCTTTCCCATGAGCCACCTTGCTCCAATACACATGCTCTAAGCATATCCTCAAGAGTCTGTATAGTCCGTTCCGATTGACCATCAGTCTGCGGATGATAAGCTGGACTCAGTCTTAGTTCAGTACCCAATTCTTGTTGCAGACTTCCCTAAAATCTGGAGGTAAATCGAGGATCCCGATCGAAAATAATACTCGAAGGTATGCCATGCAATCGTACAATCTCAGTAACATACAACCTAGCCAGTCGGTCCAACGACCATTTCATGTTCATAGCCAAGAAGTGAGCACTCTTGGTTAATCGGTCTACAATCACCCAGATTGCATTACACCCGGATTGGGTACGAGGTAACCCGGATACGAAATCCATAGTAATACTCTCCCACTTCCAAATTGGAATTTTAGGAGGTTGAAGTAAACCTGGGGGTCTCTGGTATTCAACCTTACATTTCTGGCATATCACACAAGACTTCACATACTCGGTTATTGCCTTCTTCATTCCCGACCACCAGAATTCCTTCTTCAAATCGTGGTACATCTTTGTAACACCGGGATGAATACTCGAAGAACTCCTATATGCTTCAGCTAACACGGCTTGCCTGAAATCACCTTTTGCAGGCACCACCACTCGGTCTCGGAATCTCCAAATTCCATTGTTTCCTTGAGTTAATTCCATATCTTTTCCTCTTGCTTGAGTGTCAAGCAGTTCCAGCAACTCTTCATCGTCCTTTTGGGCCACAGCTAAAGATTCCAGAAATTCATTGGAGATCTTCAGCATTCCGACTGTCATTTGATTTGGGGCAGTCATAACAACTCCAATGTCCATATCCCGAAAGCTTTCCAACAACTCTTGCTCTTTGCCCATCAAGAAAGTTGCATGTAATACCTTTCTACTCAGCGCATCGGCAACAATATTCGCTTTACCCGGGTGGTACCTCAAATTGAAATCATAATCCTTTAGGTACTCCACCCATCTCCTTTGTCTCATGTTTAGTTCCTTCTGATCAAATAAATACTTCAAGCTCTTGTGGTCACTAAACACCACAAAGCGAGACCCATACAAATAATGGCGCTAGATCTTTAACGCAAACACCACTGCCGCAAGTTCAAGGTCATGAGTCGGATAATTTTGTTCATGCGGTCTCAATTGCCTTGAGGCATAGGCGATCACCCGGTCGGCCTACATCAGCACACATCCCAAACCAAACTTAGATGCATCGCAATACACCATAAATTCCTTCGTTACATCAGGCAGTTCAAGTACAGGGGCAGTCGTCAGACACCGTTTAAGAGTTTGGAAACTCAATTCGCACTTTTCCGACCATACAAATGGACTCCCCTTTCTCGTCAACCGAGTCAAAGGAAGCGGTATACAAGAAAATCCTTCAATGAAGCGACGATAATACCCAGCCAATCTGAGGAAACTCCTAATTTCAGTTACCCACCTAGGCCTTTCCCAAGCCATAACTGCCTCAATCTTAGATGGATTAACCGATACGCCCTCTCGGGAAATCACATGCCCCAAGAATTGTACACTTCCTTCCTAGAAATCACATTTAGATAACTTAGCGTACAACCTTTTCTCACGTAATATCTACAGAACAACTTAAAGATGTTGTGCATGCTCCTCAACCGACTTCGAGTACACCAATATGTCATCGATGAATACTACCACAAATTGATCCAAGTACGGTTGAAAGATCCAATTCATGTAGTCCATAAAGATAGCAGGAGCATTTGTTACTCCAAAGGGCATTACAACATACTCGAAGTGTCCATACCGAGTCCGAAATATCGTCTTCGAAATATCTCCCGACTTCACTCGTATTTGGTGATATCCCGACCTCAAATTGATCTTAGAAAATACTACAGCGCCTCGCAACTGATCCAACAAATCGTCAATCCGTGGTAACAAATACTTATTCTTAACCGTCAACTTATTCAACTGTCGGTAATCGATACACATCCGCATACTACCGTCCTTCTTTTTCACCAATAGTACCGGAGTGCCCCACGGTGAAGCACTCGGTCAGATAAACCCCTTCTCTAGCATCTCGTTCACTTGTTTCTTCACTTCAGTCAATTCTACCGAAGACATCCTATAAGGCGCACGGGACACAGGCTCGGCCCCGGGAATCAAATCAATTGAAAAATCAATCTCCCGACTGGGAGGCAACTCCAAAATTTCTTCCGGAAATACATCAGGGAATTCACACACTACCGGGATATCACTCGGCATAAGATTATACCGACCATCCGAAGTAAATAAAATAACATAAGTGGTGGAGACATCACTCACCACGTTATTTGTGTCGAGTTCCTGGGAGAACACGATGGTCTTCCGATAGCAGTCCACCATAACATGGTTAGCAGCTAACCAATCAAGACCTAAGATAATATCTAGGTTCTTCAATGGCATACAAATCAGATTCACCAGGAAGGTACGATCTTCAACTTGCATCGACAATTCCCCACATATAGTGGTTGCACGGAAAGTGGAGCCAGTAGGAGTGGAGACACTAAGAGTATTCTCCATTAACACAACCAGCAAACCAAGCCGTCGTACACAACTCTCAGAGATAAAATAATGGGTCGCACCCGAATCATAAATTACATCTACTAGATAGCCATGGATAAGGCACTTACCCTGCACCAAGTTGTCGGTCCTTGCAACTTCAAAGGCATCAAAAGAAAATACTCGCCCGGCCATAACATTCTGAATGCCACTGGATTGAGCATCTGACCTCCCCGAGTGTTGGCCTCCATGACCACCACCGTGTCTACCTCCTCTCAGAAAATTAGCACCCCGAGTCCCAGAAGTGTTGGCTCGGTTACCATGCCCACTCGGTTACTGCCTCTGTGGGCAATCGGGCATAAGGTGTCCTGGTTGTCCACATTGGAAACAAGCGATCTGACTAGCCGGACAATGTTTCGAAATATGACCCTCCTGGCCACAATTATAGCATGCGCGGCTACCCGACTAACTACCAGAACGGCCAGTGAAACCTCGACCAGAAGAGGAAGAAGACGTAGCGGAAGACTTACCGCCACGAAAGAACTGACCCATCTTCTTAAAGCTGAATCTTCTTGCCTTCAGCGGTCTCTTATCTTTCGGCTGAAATGTCCTCTGTAATTGCACTTCCTCAGTCAGCCTAGCCTTGTTTACAAGAGTCGGATAATCCCAAATCTCCATCGGCACAATAACACTACGAAGTTCAATTTGCAATCCCGCTTCATACTTGGTACACTTACTACCCTCGGTTTCTTCCAATGAGAAAGGGTGATAGAAGTCACACAACTCATCAAACTTAGTAGTATACTCGGCCACTGACATTCGGCCCTGTTCCAATCTCAAAAACTCCATTTCTTTTTGGATTTTGTAATTATCCGGGAAGTACTTGACAAGAAACCTTCTTCGGAAATTCACCCACACCAGGGGTTCACTCGCCGTATTCATCTGTACCTTGGTCCTAGACCACCATATCCTAGCCTCGTCCTTCAACTGGTAAGTAGCAAACTGTACCTTCTGCTCCTCCGAGCACTCGAAATACTCAAAAGCTTGTTCGATTTCCCTTATCCAAACATACGCCCCATCGTAATCATGCCCTCCTTTATAAGTAGGGGGATTCCTTTTCAGGAATTTATCAAGAGTGGGACCAGATTCGGTCCTACTCATCAATTGGGAAAATTTTGAGAAGAAGTCATCTCCTCCACCAGAACTAGTTCCTTCAGCCATAATGTAATTCTACAATGAACAAACACATCACCATTAATAACCAATGATATACCAGGGAGTCAGATATTTACCTCACACATATAAAATACAACGCCGCTGGAGTGCCAAGGGAATGATGCCAAGCTACACAAACAACCACAAGCACAATGCAATGGAATGCAAAAATAGTCTAGTATAGGACTCCCACAATTCACTGGGTTCACCCACACACCCGGCTCTAGAAAGAACCGCTCTGATACCAACTGTGATGACCCGTGTCAATTTACCATTTAATTACACCCGGTTAATCATTTTTCGTAATAATTTTTCACGTTTAATGAAAATTAATTAGGTCTTAATATAAAATAATATTTACTTTTCTTAAGCATACTTAAATTAATAACCGGTCGGAAATAGATCCATTAATAAAATGGGATTGATTAGAAACCGCGGAAGGAGAAAGATGAAGACAGGGGTCACTCGCTTGAGCGAGACCATGATTCGCTTAGGCGAAACCCGAGAAGGTCGCTTAGGCGAGTTCCGACTCGCTTGAGCGAATCCTGCATTTCAAACCTGAGTGAAACACGAGACATGCAAGGAAAATTAACAAATCGGTTTTTACTCAAAAATGGGTCCACTCGATTATATCTCATTCAGGAACCCCTTAACCTTCACTCAAAAAAGGGTTCTCTCGGTCATGTATCATTCGAAAAACACCCTAACCTTACTTCACTCGGAAGAGGTTCTCTCGGCCATACCTCACTCGGAAACATCCTAATCTTCACTCGGAAGCACTCTAATCTTCACTCAGAAATATTCTAATCTTCACTCGGAAGCACTCTAATCTTCACTCGGAAACATTCTAATCTTCCTCCACTCGGAAATGGCGATGGATACTCGCTTGAGCGAAATAGGCACCAAATCATCCGGCCCTCGCTCGGACAAGACTGAATTCGCTCGGTGAGATTCGCCCGGTAATCGACTTTACTACAACAAATGTAAATTCACTCATGAAAATCAATACCGATCACATAGTAACATAATTCGTATGCACATTAGTCAACATACACAAGCAACATATTGTAGCATCACATACTCGGAAAACTCATTATACACATTACACATAATCTATTTTAAAATCACTCGGTTCCTTGGGATCAATCCTCCGTTTGGCCCATCTCCAGGGCTCCGACCTCTTCCCTGTCACTGGTTACTAAATTGAAAACCACAGCAAGGGTAAGTGTTTAGCATCATAATTAATCTAGAACGGAAATTAATAAATTACATGTATATAAACTTCGTCTGATTGCATTATCATCATATTGCAAATCACACTCGGCAATTATAACAAATCACACTTGGCAAGTAACTCACACTCGGCAAGTATAACAATTCACACTCAGCAAATATAACAAATTGCACTCGGCAAATATAACAAATCATACTTGGAAAATATATCAAATTGCACTCGGCAAATATAGCAAATCATACTCATCACAATACTAAATTCATCAATTGTCACCACTGACTCTCAGACAAAATTGACGCCTAGTATCCAGATACTAAAGGACTGGCCTTCAGCTGGGAGTCCGACTTGACATCCCGTGAACCCGACTTGGTTCACCGAGCCCGACTTGGCTCCCCCTCAACCACTGGGTCATAGACCTCTAGGTAGCTCAACTGGGTCCGACTTGACTGTGGAAGCCAAAAACGAGGGTAATACATACCGTCGGTCGTCCCATACCACATAATCACATCATATCTCATAATCATTACATATCATCAACAAACAGCAGATGCAACTACCAGAAACTGGCATGTGCTCACAATATAGGGCGACCGACTTGTCAAGCCCATCCATCACATTGCCACTGGGCGACCTACTTGTCAAGCCCGTCATCACAATGCCACTATACTTTGATTATCACAACAAGTATTTCAAACTCAATCATCATAAGCCACACACGATCCTAAACCGATCGGTGTCCATATTTATACATGCATACACATACAACTCATCCACATACAACTATCATTCAGCAATATCTCTTACCGTGTTCATAACTGGTTCGACGATCCGGAATCAAAATATTTACCTATTCTAATTAATTATAACCCGAACACCCCCTTACCTCGGTTCCAAGCTTCAACGATCTGCTCTTGGTGCCGATTACGTCCTCTAAGCGCTGGGTTCACGGTTCCACCTTCGAATCCAGCACCAACTTCGTCAATCAGTCCTCCGATGTTCGTGTTGCTACCTACGGGGTCGGAATGCAAAACCCGTTAACGTCGTACCACCCTCACAGTCTAAAGACCATTTTCGAGCTTACACTCACCAGAGGAGAGGAAAACAGAACCTTACTCCACCATGCATGGCCATTCGGTTAGGGAGTAAAAATGAAAAGAGACGAGATAACTCAAATCAAATGGTTCATTGGACTCACCTCGAAACCACGGTCACGAAATTTGGGTTCACTCGAAGTTCTGACACGGAACAAGCCTTCCCCTGGAGCATGCAACTCGGCAACGAGGAAGGAGAAGAAGGAGAAGATGAAGAAACAGAAGAAGAAGAAGAAACAGATGAAGAAGTAGTCGCGTGGATAATGCGGAAGGGAGAAAGGAACCTTCTTTATTTAAAGCTCAGGGGCAAACCGGTCACTTCCCCATTTCTTTTATAATTTCATTAAAAGTTTTAATTAAACTTTTTTCTTCTTCTAATCACACCTCACTTAACCCTTTTAAAATTAATCAATCAAATAAATTTTATTTATTTCCCACAATAGTTAATTATTCATAATTGCCTTTATTTTAATAATAATTCATAAAATACCCAATAAATCTCTAAAACATCTATTAATATTTTCCACTCATCATAATTTTTACTAAAATATCCGGGATGTTACAGTTATATATGTTGTATATTGATATATGCCATGATGATGTGATGTATTATGTGATTATGTGGTGTGGGATGGTCGACGGTATGTGTAGCCTCTCGTTTCTGGCTCCCGTGGTCTTTGTGCCCAGTTAAGCTACCCAATGGTCAAGTAGGACCCAGTGGTTGAGGTGGAGAGTCAAGCAGGACTCGGTGAACCAAGTAGGGTTTACGGGGTGTCAAGTAGGACCCCCAGCTGAAGGCCGACCCTTAGGTATCTAGATACTAGAGAGTCTTTTACATGTGAGTCAGTTGTGAACTATGTGAATTGATGATTTATGTATAATGATGGAGTGTGACTCGATGTTGTATGTTGATGTTTATGTGAACTGGATAAAATATGATAAACCATCTGTGTGATGGATTTGAATGTGATTGTATGTGACTTGAGTTTAGGAAGAAAAGATAAAAAGGCTGAGATAGATGCATATGTATTTGTATTCTTGAATGTGTAAAGGTGCAGGAAGGTGGAAGTTAATTAGTAATACGAATTGTAGGTATCGTTAGATTTATTATTCTGTCCTAGATTAATTATGATATGCCAAACACTCACCCTTGCTGTTGTTTCATTTTAGTGACCAGTGACAGGTACGATGCTAATGCCGTAGAGGTGCGCTAAGTGGAAGATTGATGCTAAGGATGAATGGATGAATGTAATATATGTAATGTGAAATTATGCATGTAATAGATAACCAATTATGTATGATGAACTTGTTATAATTATGCGTGATGTGAGGTGATAAATTGTTGATGATGATGATGAATTATGGCACGGAGCCAATGATGTGTGAATGTTGAATGCTATGGGCAGGTGTTGTATTGATGCATGATTGATGTGTGTGCTATGTGATTGATGTTGGTTGATGGATAGGATTAATTTAGCCAATCATGCATATAGTTGATTTTATGAATATAAGGAACTGGATAGGTGAATTTGGAATCCGGCGGGTTTCAGGACCCCCAGAATGCACATATAGGTTCCCTAGGATATTTAGAACCTGTGTACATTGGCCTTAGGTCAATTGGAATCCATTTAGGCAGCTTGGTGTAAGGGTTTTACACCTAATTGAGTTAAACTATATTCTGCACATAACTTACGCATACGTTGGAATTTTGGCGAATAGACGGCGCCAACAGTTCCAGAATGGGGAAAACATTTGGCTCGTGAAGTTTCATGGCAATCGGACCTAAAACGGGCCAATTGGGCAGGTTAGAAGTTGGCCATTTGGCCTAAAATGTGTATCAGCACCTGTTGCTGTTACTGTTATGCCCACGCTACGCGTAAGGCTGACGCGTAGCGTGAGGTGCGCAGAGCAGGGCTGACGCTACGTGTGGGGCTGGCGCGTAGCGTCAGACCCCTGTTTCAGGTTTTTGATTTCTTTTAAACTTAATTGGGTCTTAAAAGTTTTGCGATGCTATATAATTATTATTTCGAACCTGTTTAGTGAAAATAAATATTATTTTGAATTAAGGTATAATTAAATTAATTAATCGAGAAAAATTTATTAAGAAATTAATTAAACGGGTAGAAATAAATATAAATTGACGTAGGATGTCACAAGAAGGAAGCAAGGTCATGCTATAGGAAGGACATCTCATGTACCCGCTGGAATTGGAGAACAGTACTACCTACGTCTTTTGTTAAATGTACAAAAAGGATGCCAAAGTTTTGAGGATATTCGAACAATAGATGGCAAGGTTCTACCAACATTTAAAGAAGCTTGCTATGCTTTGGAGTTGCTAGAGGATGATAGGGAATTTATTGATGCAATAAATGAAGCTTCCTATTGGGCTTCTGGCCATTATCTTCGCAAGTTGTTTTCAATACTACTCCTTTCAAATAACATATGCAGTCCGGAAGTTGTTTGGAATACCTATTGGAAACAATTATCCGAGGATATTGTTTATAGGCAAAGAAGATTTATGGAGTGTGATGGTAAGTTAACTTTCACATATCCATAACAAAGATATTATTCATTTACTTAATGTTATAGTAAGTTTGAATAAAACTCACAATTACATACATGTTGTTTAAAATCTCTTTGTTACTATCCAAATATATATATATATATATATATATTCAAAAAAATTCCTTTATGTTATTTATTCTTTTGTCTGATAAAACAAATATCTTCATATGTTTATAGCAATCAACTTTGGAGATGCAGAGATAAAGAGTTTATGCCTTGCAGAAATAGAGCAAATCCTACAACATAATGGGAGAACTCTTAGAGAATTTCTTACTATGCCTTTCCCATTGGGTGATTTAATTTCGAATCTACAGGACAGAATTATTACTGAGGAGCTAAACTTCAACCGGGACCATTTGTCTATGCTTCTTGCTAAGTATCTATCTTCTCTTAACAGTGACCAGAAAAATGCCTATGAAGTTATCATGGAAGTAGTTCATCAAAATAAAGGGGGTTTCTTTTTCCTTTATGGATATGGGGATCCGGGAAGACATATGTTTGGAACACTTTATCTGCAGCTATAAGGTCTAATGGTCAGATATGCTTAAATGTCAGTTCAAGTGGGATTGCATCATTGTTACTTCCAAACGGACGAACAGCTCACTCAAGATTCAAGATCCCTCTTATTGTTAATGAAGATTCAACTTGTAACATAAAGCAAGGTTCTGTCCATGCCAAACTATTGGAGAAAGCAACATTAATCATTTGGGATGAGGCTCCAATGATGAATAAATTTTGTTTTGAAGCTTTAGACAAAACGTTAAGAGACGTTCTAAGATTTTTTGCTTCATATGATCCTAATCTCCCTTTTGGAGGGAAGGTTGTTGTTCTAGGGTGTGACTTTAGACAGATTTTACCTGTGATCCCAAAAGGATCAAGGCAGGACATATGTCAAGCAACAATCAACTCCTCTTACCTTTGGTCTTTTTGTAAAGTGTTGACTTTATCTGAAAACATGGGACTTACTCAAAGTAGCACCCCACATGTGTCATCTGAAATAAAGAAATTCAGTGTTTGGCTTCTTCAGATTGGAGATGGTCTGATTGGAGACTCGACTGAAGGAGAATCTGAAGTTGAAATACCGTAGGATATTTTAATATCTCCCTCTAATTCTGCGTTAGATGATTTGATTTCCTTTGTTTATCCATCAATCTCAACACAAATGTCCACTGAAGGATATTTCAAAGAAATATGTATTCTTGCTCCTACCTTGGACATTGTTTCTAATGTCAATAACTATATAATGGATTAGTTTCATATAGAGGAAAGAATTTACTTAAGTTCAGATAGTCTTTGTATAGAGGAAAAGTATTTTGAATTAGAAACTTTTACACCTGATGTTTTGAATGCAATTAATTGCTCAGGATTACCCCCACACAAGCTCTCTTTGTAAATCAGGGTGCCTGTGATGTTGTTGAGAAACATAGATCAATCTCAAGGACTATGTAATGGTACAAGATTGCAAGTAAAACGAATGGGGAACCATGTTCTTCAATGTCAGGTGTTAACTGGAACCCATGTTAGAGATGTAGTTCATATTCCTAGAATGACAATGAGTCCTTCCACTGAAACTCTTCCTATTAAATTTAGTTGAAGACAATTCCCCATTATTGTTTCCTTTGCAATGACCATAAACAAGTCTTAAGGACAAACTCTTTCCAGTTTCGGTGTTTACATACCCCGACCAGTTTTCACCCATGGCCAACTATACGTTGCATTATCAAGAGTGAGGTCAAAGGAAGGATTAAGACTCCTGTTGGAAAATCATGAAGATGTCACTCAAGGGCATACTATTAATGTTGTCTATCGGGAGGTCTTTACAAACTTGATTTAGGTATAACAAATTACTAATAAAACTATCCTTTTTCTTAAATGCTTATAATAGAAATAACTTTCATGCTCTCTTTGTATTGTTAATAGATGGTTCAAACTTTTGATTCAATATTTTTAGCTTTTTCAGGTCATCGCTTTCTTGCATTTGTTTAGCTTACTATAGCATTTTCATGATATGCACAACCTATATTTTACAGGTAGGACGTCCTCTCATCAAACTATTCTATTTCCTATATATTGTTAACAATACATACAACCTAACAAAAGAATGACAAATAGGTTTAATATTTGTTTAATTGACTCATAATCAACCATTTTTTTTAGTTTTGAAGTCTTATTTTATCTTTTTTCTATTACTTAACCTATTTAAAATTTGCAGGTCCTTCAAATGTTAGCTTCAATAAATTCTTCATTTCATGTTTTCTATATGGATCATTTTTGAAAAATAGGTGTAATATTCATTTTATGTTTGTTATTATTAACTTCATCAATCAAAAGAAAATGATGTTGTCTATCATATGGTTCCATTGTATGCTTGGTAATCAAATTATCTTATTTGACTCTATTATAAATTTTTTCATATTTTTCTTTTATTCTCATACCTGTATTCCTCATAATTTACAAATTTTCTCGTGTAAGACACGAGTTAGAGGCTAGTATATATATATATATATATATATATATATATATATATATATATATATAATAGTTACAAATTTCATAATCTATTGCTGTGCCCAGTGTGTAAAAAAGATAATAATTGAAATCAATAGTAGTAAATAATAAGAACACAGTTGATAATGTCCAAAAGTCAAATGTGAGGAGATATTTATTGATTATAGTATATATGCGTAGACGAAGGTGTCGTTGGTTCTGTCAGCAATGGAGTTGTCCAATCCAAGTCTCCTCCTCCTCCTCCTCCTCGCAGCAGCAACGACACTACACGTCCTATCCGCAACACCGTGTCCCCCATGCGGCAAAACGACGGTGCCGTTTCCCCTCAGCACAACACCAACATGCGGCGACCCATCCTACAAAATCCGCTGCATCAACAACACAACACTCACCTTCGACACCCTCAACAACTCCTACCCCATCGAAACCATCGACCCAAAATCCCAACGCCTCGTAATCCAACCCGCACCGCTCGTGCCGAACACGTGCGTATCCACTGACAAAATCCACGAAGGCATCCAACTCAACAGCACCCTCCCTTTCAACATCACGAGCTCCAACACCATCGTTTACCTCAACTGCACCCTCACCCTCCTCATGTCCCCCCTCAACTGCACCGCCGCCAGCGCCTGCAATGGCTACATCAAGGCCACCGCCTCCGCCACCGTATGCCAGACTGCCCCCCTGTGCTGCACCTACCGGACCGGTGGGTCCAGTAATTCCTACATGATTCGTGTCAGGGACTCCGGTTGTAGTGCCTATTCTAGTTTTGTTAATCTTAACCCCGGTTTGCCTGTTGACCGTTGGCCCCGACCCGGTTTGGAGATTCAGTGGTTGTCGCCTAAGGAAACTGTTTGTGGGTCCCAGGCTGATTGTGACTCTGGCACGTCGACTTGTGGGCCCGACACGACTTCTAATAGCAGGATTAAGAGGTGCTTTTGTATTAATGGCCTCGTGTGGGACCCTATCCAAGGGGTGTGCACCAAAAGTGAGTTGTAGGGGATTTTGTCGTTTTATTTTCTTTTTATTTGTTGGGACCGTTGACTTATTTTGGAGGTTTGGTTTGACTTTTCGTCCAGAAATTACTTGCTTGGATCCTGGTGGTTGTGGCGACTCATCCGACCGAACCGCCATAATAGCTGGTATTGATTTCATTTTTAATTTTCTTTTTCAGTTTTTGTAGGAACTAAGAATCCAAATCATATAAAAAACTTATAACAACTACCACGTTTGTAGGAACCAAACTCATTACTTCTATTTTTTAAAATTTTAATTATATGGATTCTATATAAAATGAAAAAATTATTAAAAATATCATAAATATAGTAGTTGTGGCGATGCTTTTTGACATGAACCTTTTTGATGTTATTGTTAATAATAACAAATTTTCTTTAGTTTCTTTTCCCCTTTCTCCTTTTGGACAGAGTGTGGAAAAAGTGATTTTTTTTCTAGTTAAAAAAGCCTGGTTTCATGCAGATTAATAGGCAGTCCACATGAAGAACCAATACTATATACAATGAAATTGTGAGAGAAGTAATTCGTATTAATTTGAATATTTGAGCTTTTGAAAGTCTTGGTCAATAGTGATGGCCTGGCACGTGGTATTGGATGGTTGAAACAGTAAAGTACAGGTTGGAGGAGGAATTAATCCACTAAAGCGTTAAAATTTAATAAAGATATTAAACTTTACTTGTATGAAAAGAACTAAATAAATGTGAACATTTTATGTCAATTTAGTTCAGATAAAGAGAGAGAGAGAGAGAGAGAGAGAGAAAAGAAAATTAATTTCTCCTGTGTCATGCAGTATTTGTTTAGACTTTGATGATGGCAACTATGTCTATGTGCAGGTGCAACATGTGGGGCTGGAGCTGCGATCATCCTGGCCATAGTTGCTTTTCTGCTCTTCAAACGCCAGAAACGCATCAAAGAAGCGCGAGAGCGTCTAGCCAAAGAGCGTGAAGGAATTCTGAATGCAAGCGGTGGGGGAAGAAACGCCAAACTTTTCAGTGGCAAGGAGATAAAGAAAGCAACAAACGACTTCTCCAGCGATCGTCTTCTTGGCGTTGGTGGCTACGGTGAAGTCTACAAGGGCATTCTTCAAGATGGCACTGTTGTGGCTGTCAAGTGTGCCAAGCTTGGTAACCCCAAAGGCACCGACCAAGTCCTCAATGAGGTTCGCATATTGTGCCAAGTCAACCACCGCAACCTCGTTGGTCTACTTGGTTGCTGTGTTGAATTGGAACAACCTATTATGGTCTATGAGTTCATAGAAAATGGGACCCTTCTTGATCATTTACAGGGTCAAATGGCCAAAGGACGTGGCTTGCTTACTTGGACTCTTCGGCTTCAAATTGCCCGTGACACTGCTGATGGTCTTGCTTATCTTCACTTCATGGCTGTGCCTCCTATATACCATAGAGATGTTAAGTCCAGCAACATTCTATTAGATTTCAAGCTAAATGCAAAGGTTTCAGATTTTGGGTTGTCTAGGTTGGCTCAGACAGATATGAGTCATATATCTACTTGTGCTCAGGGTACTCTTGGGTACCTTGATCCTGAATACTATAGGAACTACCAGCTGACTGATAAGAGTGATGTTTACAGTTTTGGGGTGGTGCTTCTTGAGCTTTTGACTGCTCAGAAGGCAATTGATTTTAACAGGCCTGCAGATGATGTAAACTTGGCAGTTTATATGCAGCGGACGGTGGAGGAGGAAAGGTTGATGGATGTCATTGATCCGATGTTGAAGGATGGAGCCACCAATATAGAGCTGGAGACCATGAAGGCATTGGCATTTCTGGCCTTGGGTTGCTTGGAAGAAAGGAGACAGAACAGACCCTCAATGAAGGAGGTAGCAGAGGAGATTGAGTATATAATGAGTATTACCTCAGCAAAGGAAGTGGAGAAGTAGTTTTATTCTTTGGTTGTTGGTAAAGTTGTGGACTTCTCATCGTTTTTTTTGTTTTGTCTATACTTATGATCGTAATTGTAATTCTAGGCTAAAATTTCAGTTTGAAGCTATTGTTTGGTATGTGTGTAAGTACTGCATTTACTAAATTTTTTAAAATCCACCAAAGTTAATAATTAACTTGTTAAGCTTTTGTTAGCAGAGGAAATTAAACTCACGATGTTCTCCATCCCTTCCATTTACTGCCTTTACTGAATGGAAACAAATTTTTCATAAAAAGGAAAAGAAAAGGAACAAGTTCTACTGGAAAACACAATTTGCAAACACAGTTGTTTTGCCAAGGTGAAATATCCAATATTCAAGGCCTTGCAATTGCTTTGATTTCATTTTTTCCCTTAATAAATCCAAATAATAATTACCATAAATGTCAGGACAAGGAAATGCTGGCTGAAGTTCAATATGTGGCCCAAATTCTATCCGGGAGAATTTGCAACCGACAATTTTCTTGAGTTTTACTATTGATATGTTAACACGCTGTGATTATTTGGTCAATTTGGGTTGAGAACAAGTCTGTTTTAAAACACAAGTCTCTTCTACCCGTTAAACTTTATGATTGGAGTGAGGTGTATGTTAAGTCTATGATTGATGATTTAAATTGGGTTCCAATGGTTAGAAGCAAATCTGTCAGGATGTAAGATGGACATATCCTCCTAAGGATTATGTCAAGCTGAATACCAATGGAGCTGTCACTATGAGAAAGGACTCTATGGAGGCTGCTCGTGGTAGCACTTACAAAATTTTGAGGGTCAGTTTCTCGAAGGGTTCTCCTGCAGTTTGGAGTTTTGGAATCAAATAATGGCTGCGCTATGGGGAATTCTAAAAGGTGTTAGATTGACTCATGGTTTGAACATTTAGAATCTGATTCTAAGGTGGCTTTGGATTTGATTAAAAGTTGTAATAGTATGCATCATTGTTATAGTATTATTATTATCAGGGAAATTAGAAATTTGCTAGCTCTAAATGGAGGGTGCTTCTTACTCATATTTTTAGAGAAGAAAATAGGTGTAGGGATAGATTAATAAATGATGATTTTGCTCTTTCTTTGAGGATACATTGCGGAAATTGTCCTATTTATTAGAAAGTGTTTAGATGAGAATTCTGACACCATATTAGATTTGAATCTCTTTCTTAGTTTTTATGTTTTTTTTAGTCACTAAATATATAACAAAAATTATTTGTTCTCAAATTTTACTATTTCAATCAAATCATGTTACGTCATTTAAAAAACAAACATTAAACACCATATCGTAATTTAGTTGAATTTAGGTGAAGACAAATCGCCATGCTAGGCAGGAAAAAAACTTAAGCAGTGTTCCAATCATGTAATACAATAGACAGTGATGCAAAGTGTAATTTTATTTCTTCAGCAATGTTGTTTGTGTAACCATAAATAAAAAATAGAATAATATATATGTATGGCAAGTATCGATGGAGAAGACAAATTAAAAACTTGCATACAAGAAAAAAATTGCAGAATAAAAATAAATTAGACAATGCCGAGGCAATTCATTTAATAATAATACAACAGCAGGAACAACAACATTTTAGGTGGGAAAATTGGGAGCCAAGCATCGTGATCAGCATCCATCAAATCTTAAGTGATGCACATATGCTACAGTACATTGCATCATGTGCCAATGTGTGCTGATATAACAAGTGTAATTGGCTCATCAAATGCCAATTTCCCCACCTACAAGCCAAGCATTGTGATCAGCATCCATCAAATCTAAGAGATGCACATATGCTACACTGAATGCATCAAATGCCAAACAAGAACAAGCACTTTCATGGAACAATAACCAATCAAACTTATATTGATGTAAATAACATATAACTCGGACAAGAGTCCACTTTCATGATGTCTCCAACATACATACTCCAAAAAATAACTCTAGTTTATGAACTTCAATCAAGAAAATAGAATCGGTAACTAGTGTTCTAAATGAATAGGAAACATTGAACATTCAAGCGTCTATTATGATACCTGCTATGAATTCAATTTTGATATTAATGATTTAAACTATCAGAAAACCATATAGCACTGGCTGAATAAGAAACTATTGAAATGAGTCTATGCTGGTGTAAAATCTTAGTCATCACAATCGCCCGTGGCACTCTTTATCCACACATAATGTAAGAATAAATACTCCCTCTGGTTTCATATAAAAGACATAGTTAACCAAATCATAAACACGAATAAAAGTAGTTAAAGAGTAGTTAAGAGTATTGGGTTTCTAAAAATCAATATTCTATTACATTTTTACCCTTATGAGCTTAATTAAATGTCATCGATAGTTGTGAGTATATTTAATGACATGTAAAATATTTAGACTAATTAATAAGGGTAAATAAGGAAAAGTCAATAAATATTGTATGAGAAATATAACTATGCCTTATAAAAAAGACCAAAACTTTTTATAAAATTATGTCTTACATATGAGACCAAAGGGAGTAATAATAATAAAAAATTAAAATTAAAATTAAAAATAAACTAAGTGGTTTGAAATTTAAACTAGGTGACGGCAGCATGAGTCATCACCTTTTTTTACCTTTATATAGTTATCAAACAGTGGAAAAGTGGTGTTCCATCTATACTTTGAATACATTGATCTTATCCATGAGATGGATAGATGGCGCTATCTGCGGAAGAGCCAAAGCCACAATGTAGCACCGTCACTCCTTGTAACTCAAGTGGGAATTACATTTCATACAGCAAGGTCTCACATCGAATAAGAATTTAGGCTGAATATATTTTATAAGCACTCACATACACCTATCCTTTGAGTAACTTTTAAGGTAAAAAGTATGAGATTCATCAAAGCTAGAGAGGATAATACCTCAGGCATGACGATCCAATCAATGCTGTGGACTTGAACAAGTGGCATTCAGTTGAGGATTAATGTGCTAAAGATATAGAAATACAAGAGGATATGCTATGGAATCAGTTGAGAATTAATGAAATGTTTTTTTGATCAACATTTCCTTCCAGTCCATTTACCTATCCATGGTGAATCTCTAGGTACAACTTGGTATCCAGCATCACTTGCACACAACATCACCGCTGCCAGTACCCTAAAGGCAGGAAACTTACCGCAGAAAAGGGAAAGCATGTCACAGGCTATCAAGTTTCAATACGTTGCTATTTTCTTCTTCCAGCACCATCATATAGTTTCCTCCTTATCTGCTCTGCATTCTCAGCTTGTTACAGCTCTTAGCTGTCTTACCGTATGATTGTATTGTATAATGCTCATAGATCTCAAAAGCTTGCATTAATCACATTTAGCAACTAGAAACTAAGCATACAGTCACTTTAGTATTTTCCAGTAGTGCCATTTCAATATGGGAACTTTTAAGACACGTCTGAGCACTTGAGCCTATGATACACAATTCTAAAACTTTCCCAGTTTTTCTCTTTTCCCTTTTTCGTGATGGTTTTGAATCAAATGGTTAAGATGATGTACAAGGCAATGTGAGCACACAAATAGGAGACTTGTGCTTTTGCAATTTCTTCATAAGATGCTCAATTTTCACGGCAGCTTGATACATATTTTTCTGTTTGACTTCGGCTAACAACAGACGGCAAGTTCTGTATCTAGGCATTATATCTTGATCAATCATCTCCTCAAACAGAGAGAACGCCCACTTGCATCTATCTGCTCTACATAGCCCGTGAATTAGCAGTGTATATGTTGAAAGATCAAGACCAATATGATGTTTGTTGATCATGTCATTTAATATGTCATTCAACAAACTATCTATTTTTCCAGTTCTAAAGCATGACTTGATTAAGGGGTGGAAAGTCTGAGCATCAGGCTTACAGATGCCCAAATCTACCATCTCCTTCAGCATTTCAAAAGCTCTCTTTTCTTGTGCATAATGACAAAACATAGAGATCATTGAATTATAGGTGGATGAATTTGGTGCAATACCAGCCCTGGGCATTGCCTCCATGAACACATAGGTAGCATCGTCTACTCTACCTGCTCTCCCCAACGTATAAATGAACGAATTGTAGAAAAGTGTATCGGGCCTACATCCAGCAGACCTCATTCTCTCAGCTACTTCCAAAGCTTCATCAATTTTTTCTGCCTTTGTCAATGCACACATGATAATAGTATAAGTGACCACGTTTGGGGAGCAACCTAGAGCCTGCATTTCATCGAGAAGCTCATACACCTTGCTAAAATTCCCTTCTTCACAATAACATTGAATGATGGTAGAATAACTTATAACACAAGGGCGAAAACCATAGCCTTTCATCTCTTGGATCGTCCAATGTGCCTCGTCTACACGCTGGACAATGCACCACCCATGAATGAATATGTTAAATGTGTGAGCATTTGGAGCAATGTGCTGCTTCAGCTCGAAGAAAATCTCACGAGCTTGCTCAACAAACCTCTCTTTGCACATGGCATCGAGCAACAAGTTCATGGACTCTGTGTCCTTCTCCAATCCAAGAGTTTGCAAACCATCAAATATCCTCACAGCATCTTGCCACTGTCCTGCCCCAACAAACCTCCTCATCACCTTAGCTACAGTGTTGAGAGTGACAAGACTGCCCTCACACATTTCTTCTAAGAAATATCTCAACCTGTCCATAACCTTCATTTTACCCAATATGTCTACCATCATATCATACAACTCGGGTGAATGTTTAAAGCTTGAACGTGAACCAGCCCATTTGAATACCACCAATGCAGATTTCCAGTCGTCCTTGTATCGACAAAGCAACCGGTGAACAAGGTTTTGTGAGAGGGGAATGGCATCACAAGCTTTATCATTGGATAGAAACTGGAGGGTTTCTTCCTCAGTACTTCCTTTGCCAAGTTTTGTGGTCAGAATGTTCACATATCTGGTAAGGTCTTCACATGGTTCTTTATGGGAAAACCGTCTAATTTCTGAAGAACACAAATTTGGAGAGGCACAACATATGAAAGAGGAACCACGAATAGTGGCACGATATGTTGCGTGCATGGGAGTAACTTGGAGAAATTTAGAAGCAACCAATTAGGAGCCAAATTCTGCTGCACGACATAATCAAATAGAAAATTAGGTTTGACTGTTTGAGCAGAGTGTGAATCAAGAACAAGGTAAAGACCACACAATTCATATAGTGACATACATAGGAGTGCACATGGATAGAAACATTGACTTTCAAACCAAGTCAAATCCATACACATATATACAGATTGAATTTCAAAGCAGATCCATTTTCCAAATCCAGTTTTAAGACCAGAATTTTAACCAAATCAGGATTTTTAGCTAATATCAACTCTAAAACCCAATTTTATAGCCAAATTTGGAGCTAGAATCTGGTTTCAAAACTGGACTTTTAGTTAAAATATGGTTTACAAACCAGATATTTAGTCAAACCGGACTTTTAACTGAACTAGGTTCTAAAATCACATTTATAGTCAAATCCTTTATTTTTATCACATTGTCACAAGTGATGAAGTTTGGACAGGTGACTCTTGTATCAAAAGCCAGTAGTCATTAACTGAAACGCTAAAAGAAGAGATCTATATAAATAGCAATGCCAGTAATATGACACTACTTTGAAGAATAATTCATCATACAATACATTACAATTAAGCTCACATCAATCACATGGGATGCGAAAATCACAAATCTTCTAATGTATTGAAATAAAAAAAATTCAACAAAATCCAATCCCCATGTCCATGCCATTTAGGGATGAGAATAGACTACGTCAGACTTTACAAAGCTTGAGCAGGGCTTCTTACCTTTCATAGGCCATGATTTTAGGCTTGACATATTTAAAAGTCTAATTTGACCTAATAGCCTGCATAAAATCCTAATTTACATTAAGGCCTATAAATCAGCCAATGGACTTCCTCTCCCAACTAGGCTGACTCGCCTGTAACAGGCATATCCTAGTTGAACAATACTATTAAATATTAATTTCAAACAATTTGAAACATTTAAAAATTAATACTTCATTCGTCCCTTAATATAAGACCCTTTTACTTAATTCACGCGTATTAAGAAAATTGATTAATTTTGTTAAAACCATTAAATTTATCTAAGATTTGTAGTAATTTTTTTCAAAATTACCCTTAGGGTTATGAGGCCTCATCATTCTACTTTCTCCTATTATTCTCTCTCCACTTATTAACTAATTAGCATAGGCGAGATAAATGCTCTAATTGATATATCCAATTTATTGTTATTCTAATTCCAAGAAAAGTTATACATTACTAGGGGTATTTTGGTCAAAAAATAATTAATGATATGGGAATTTGAAAGAGGGTCTTATAAAAAGAGACAAAATCTTTTTCCTGAAAAGGGTCTTATATTAAGGGCTGATCATAGTAATAAATATCATGAAACAAAAAAGAGTGCGGTGATAAAACATTTTTCCCTAAGCAATCAAGTGAAGTCTTAGAAGTTCAAGTAGCATGACTTTGATATAAGCACTATATAAAATATACCTTTAAGATCTTGAGCTTGATACTTTGATACAGCAGCCTTGACAAGACCTTTGAGCTTAATTCCTATATGTGAACGCCTTTGAGCTTCTTTTGGTTTTCATCACATCATCATTGGTAACATCATGGTATTGAAATTTTTCAAGAATTGAATGAATTCCTCTGCCATCCAAGTAAATACCATTCAGAGAGGATCAAGCATATTGGCATAGCCATTTTATTGTTAATTATATACAACATTGTCATATACAGTAGTATGAATTATACGTACAAGATAATCTTTGCAGTATTTCTTAAGATTAATACTCATTATTTTGGTTCTTCTTTCCTTTTTCACTATTCACTAAGGGATACAAATTGAAAATCATTAATCCATGTGACAGAAAGTCCATAGAACGTCCTATCAAGTTGCTCTCAATTCTCATGCATTTATATGCTAGAGACAGCAATTCTTTGCTGATCCTTCTAAATAACATTATGTACTAGTATTAATGTTGAAAGAAAACAGTTTTATAACATGCATGTCAATAAAATTTGTCAATATGCACTTTGAATAAAGGTGGCACTACCAAATTTACAACCCACACAAAAACCAAAATAGCAAATAATCCAGAGAAATAAGACAAATAAAAGACCTGGGAATTGTCAATCAAGTACTAAACTGATATGTTAGTGGAGAACTGCACAAAGGTAACCAAATTGTTCTTGCTTTTGATATTTCAAGTGATGCCACTAATGAGCGACAGAGCAAGTCGATATGCATGGAAGACTGCACACAGTAACCATAATAATAATTAAGAATGAAAAAGAAAAGTGATTCACAAACAAGATCAAATAGAGATACAGAAAGGGGACACAAAAAGTATAATAATAATAATTATTAAAAATGAAAAACAAAAGTGCCTTGCTGGCTTGTGCACTTCAGATGTCATCAGAAAACAGATACCTTGTGGAAGAATAAGAAATACTTAATAGGGTTTATGCTAGTGCACTATACTCGTTGACAGTAGATTAAAAGGCATGATATTAAGAAACTCAATCGAAAAAAATGAAAAAGTAAACAAAATAATAAAGCAAAATAGGCTTAAAGAGTGTCAATTTATATTCAGAAGAATCTAGTCTATGCCATGAATCACATGAACTAGAAAAGTATCAAATAAATATCTACTAAGAAGCAGGAATAGTACGCACTTGTTTCTTTGAGAAACAACCTTATATGTATTACTAGTATTTAATTAATTCATACGAGTAGCAGATACACTATTCATTGCTTGTTAATATCGACTTGGGCAGAGAAATATCTTTCTTGCATAAAGTTTACTTATAAAAGAAAAACACAGACATTTCATCAAGCACCTAGCATGTGAAACATGAGATTACACAGTAAAAATTATGAGTTGACACTGACAGAATTAGTACATCGAAACATAACATTTGTTTCTAGATTACAAAAATAACTGTACATTAGCTGAAAAACATTCAAATTATTGAATTAACCTTAAATGATTGCATCAATCATGAAGCTACTATTACAAAATATCAACACCTAATAGTGAATAGTACTAGTAGCATACCTTATTTTGAGAGTGAATGAAGATGAACATTAGTTAGCTCAGCAAAGAGAAGAAGAGAGGGAAAGCATTAAAAAAGAGGATGAAATTGAAGAACCGTGAAGGAGATGAAGAAATAGTTCAACGGAGGAACAAAGTGTAACGGAGACACCAACCTGTGGTAATTTACTATTAGATCCTTTTCTTGATAATATATCAACGGTTAATTAACGAATTAAGTGTGGGGATGAGCGTATGTAGGAAAACAAGAATTACTTGAATTACTTTTAACTCGTTGAATAGTTAATATTAATTATATATATATATATTGTTGTTCTAGGTGTTAAATAAAAATGAGAATAAGATAGATTATTTGTTTAAACTTAATATATTTAAGGTTAAGTTTAACTTAATTATTTAACATTTTTTAAAATTCTATTTAATTAAATAAGTTAATTTTAGATTTTTTAAAAAAAGTCTTTTTAATTTGTTAGACTGGTATTTTTAAATTATTATGTATAAATTTATATTTATTTATAAAAAATATAGTTTATTATATATTATAATTTGTAAATACATATAATGTTTTTTATGAATTATAATTTATAAAATTAAAATTTGTTAAAATTATTTTTAATATGTAAAATTGATAATTAAATATATATTTACTACTTCCGTCCCTGAATAAAAAACTATTTTATCTAATTCATACATATTTGGAAAGTTTGTTAATTTAATTGAAACAATTAAATTTGTTTAAAATTTATTATAGTTTTCCAAATTTGCCCTTAGGGTAATTATCACTTATCATTCAATTTTCCCCACTTATTCTATCTCCCTTTAATCTTTATCCACTTGCTACCTATTTTCATAAGAAAGATAAATAATATAATAGATGTATCTTATTTATTATTATATTGATTCCAAAAGAAGTTATACATTAATAGAGGTATTCTAGTCAAAAAAATAATTAATGACATGAAAATTTAAAAGAGAGTCTTATATCAAGGGACAAATTTTTTTCTCAAAAAAGTCTTATGCTTAGGACAAAGGTAGTAGCTAAGTTGTTAGCTTACTAGAAACATATTGATTTGTTTAAAATAGATTAATTAATCTATTTGTTATATGTTTATTTCTTTTTCATTCATAATAATTTAAACCAAATTTTTATACAGTAGTGAACTGGCCTGATCCGGAGTCAAAGTTCCAGACTAGGACCAGCCTCAAAAGTCAACGGGTTGTATGTTTTGTACCCTGATATAGTGGGTATCCGGTATTATGATCCGGTATCTCAATGAGAGAAGGCCGGTCTTGCTGTCCTGGAGGTCCTTCACACCAGGCTTTCACGTTGCTGGGGGCGAAAGGTTGTGCCACCTGCGAAGACTCTCCGACGCTCAAGTCAGTGACAATACGAAAGCTGAGTGACAACAAGAGAGTAAATGAACATAAGTATACAATGAGTATGTAAAAAATGTCCTCCTGATTGTGTGTGCAATTGGCGTATTTATAGGTGAGTGTGGAGAGTGATGGGTCAAATTGGGCCAGGGGACAAACTTGACTCTTCTCGAGTAACGGGAATTGGAAATGGAGAGTAGCCATTTTGTCCTGTCGGAGTATGGGTAAATATATATATATATATATATATATATATATATATATATATAAATAGCGTGGGGAGACAAGTATGGGCGAAGAGGTAGAGAACGCGTCCTTCGAGGGCATGTCTTCGACATGGTAACGGGAATTACTGTGCCATTACCAAAGCCACTTACAACTATTTTCTTATGTTCCGATATGGAGAACACATTATATTCGATGTGCTAGGTGTCAACATGGGCTTACCGGTATAGGGAGGGCGCCTATACGGCCTTGTTAGTCCGATGTCTTACCTGCTGAATCGGTAGCACTAGGAGAACGGATGGAACGACATCCTTGCCTTGGTACCGGTATCTAGACCGGATCATTTGTCCCCTAGCTTGTGTGAGGGACTGGTAGAGTTGTTTGCATAAGCTATATCTATCTTCGAACGGGCATTAATATCGGATTGACGCTATCCATAATTATGTCGTTTAGACGGTGTGAAGAGCGGCTTCAGACATTAGTACACCTTGGGACGAAATTCCAAGAGTTTTCGAGACTCGCCACTGTCGCTTTTAAGTCTTTGTATCTCCCATGTCTTGAGACGCCTCTAATGATGGACAATTAATGCTATTAACACGTGAGCCATCACAACTTTAATTACGTGGTTTGATAACCGTTGTTGGGACTATTATAGGCCTAAAATTCAAATTTTTAGGCCCACTAAGTCGCAGCTTTCGATGAATCGTCACATTCCTTTGTGTGTGTAGGCACGAAACAGTAGTGTCGTTTGTCCTCTGAAATGTTGCGTTTCTTGGCAAACGGCATGTCCTCTCACTGGCCATCGTAGCCTCGCCACTGCCTATATAAGAGGGACTTGGAAAATTTCAAAAACTACATTGCTCAAGTCTTAACCAAACTCTGCTGAAATTTCCTGAGAAGAATTGTTGGCGCGATTCCTGTGAAGCTTTTTTCACTTCCAGCCTTCCCAAACTTTAGGTAACCACATTTCCTCTTTCTATTAGTTTCTTCTTCTTTTTTCCACATTTTGTAAGTATACGCACTAGGCAGAACCGCGCTAACCCTAATCCTAGAAGGGGGAGACTCGTTTCTCAAACCTTCGGCTACCAAGGGGAAGAATCCTAGTGGTTTCTTCCGGAGCCGGGCCACGTCGCTCGGAAAGGGGATTAACATCTTACTCACGGTGGAGGGTGATTATTCCCTCTTCAGAATCATCTTCTGAGTACAGACGCTCTTCCGATAGCGAGTTGAGTAATGACTGTTACCTTTCTGACGATATAACCTTTTATCGTAGAGCAAAAATTTTCAAGCATGTCATTCACACGATGTCTGGAGAAGGAACTTCTGCAGAACAAGTTATTCTGAAAACGGCTGATGGTCTATGCAATGTTGTTGCACATTGGATCAACTGGGTGGATCTGCAGGCCAAGTATCCATACTGCTGGGTGGCCGACGAAATCAAGGAATTGGTTTCTCGCCATGCGAGGGAAGATGGAGCCCAGATCAAGCCACGGTTTAGGGTCCATGCTGAGGAAAGGCTAAAAGAAAGGTTTATGGTGCTTGTGTCGTTGCCCACAAATCGGATATGCCACATCGTCCCAGACGACCATTCCGTTTATATGCACGATTTTGTCTTCCACAACCTCAGCATTTGTTTTCCTCTAACAGAGCTCCAGATGGGTGTGCTAAGGTTTCTGGATTGCGCACCCTTTCAGCTTCACCCTAACAGCTAGGGGCTAATCCAGGCTCTGGAAGTTTTGGGGGATTACTTCAGCTTCACCCCTATAGTGGCCATGCTCTTCTATTATACTCAAGTAGTTTGTATGACCAATAAAAAGGGTGGCATAAGCTTGATTACACTCTGGACTCTTTCTTCTTTTGTAAATTTCGAATCATTGACTGACTCAGCCAAAATGGATGGGCGGTCTTTTAAATCCTTCTACACGAGAATACGGATTCAACCTAATAAGCCAGTTTTTTGGAAGAATAAAGAGGGCTTGAATAGATTCCCCTTAAGCTGGACCCACGAACACTTTCTTCTAACCTCCCAAGCCTACTACACAGAACAAGCTGAACTGTCTCCTGAGTCAGCGACGGTGTTGTTGGCCCTTGAAGCATACACCACTCACCATAAAATGTTCTCCTGCAGACGCCTCCTGGGTTCGAATTTTATCTGAAATGAATACTTATGTAATTCTCTGTTGCTTTTGTTTAATCATTCTTTCTAACTATATTAGTTGTTTACCATATTGTTGATATTTTTGTTTGCCTATGCAGGTGAAATAGAGAAAAAATCCTTCGATATGCATAAGCTGAAGTCTATGAAGGCCGGTGGGAAATCTGTTACGGAAGAGAATGATATACAGCCAAAGAGGAAATCAGAAAAGTTCCACTCTGAATCTATCATCCTGGCTTCCACAGCGGATGGTGAAATTCCGTTGACTGCGGGCGGATCGACAAATCCCACCTCGACTGAAGAGCAGCCAAAGGTTAGGGAGAAAAGGAGGAAAATAAAGAATGACCCTGCAGGAGTGAACGCCTCCTCTCCTCCCCCTCACAAAAAACAAAAACCTTTGGAAGGCTCAGGGATAGCTGGGGCCTCCAAAGGAAAAACTGTGGAGACATCGGGCGCAGCTGAGGTAGACGTCGGACTCTATCAAGGAATACTCTCCGGATTTTTCAAGTCTCAAGCTTCCAACACTCCTCCCACATCCTCCTTCCTGACTCCTTTCCTTTCCTACCAAGGGCCCATGCCAGCGTCGATTCCAGATTCGCTATATAAGCTCAGGCCCACGCTCGAGCCAAAAGAAATCAAGGAGGCTTATGAGGTCGGAAGATGGCAACTAGCTGAACTTTCTGGGCTTCTTCAGTCGCTTAGCCTACTAGCCGATGACACTGTCAAGGAGGATAGGCTGAGCACTAAGGTGAAGCAACTTAACCTTACTGCTAAAAAAGACAAAGCAGCTCTGAAGCTATCTGAAGACCGCCTTGTGAAGTCAAAAGAATATGGGGAACACATGTATGCGGAGACCCTTAGGCTTAAGCCTGTGACTAAGGAGCTGGAGGGGAAGCTGGCTAAGAAAGAAAAGACCATCTCCGAGCTAAAGGATAAGCTCCATACTGGCCAGGGAAAATATATACAATTGGAAGAAAAATTTAAGGCCGCTATAGAGGGTCATTCAAAACAAGCTGAAGAATGGGCCCTGAGGGAGAAGGAATTGCTTCTTCAGATTTAGAACTTGAAGTCAGGTGATGTAGAGTCTGAAGGGAAAGATAAGGAGATCCTCACGCTGCAAGAGGAGTTGACTGCTGCTAAGGCCAAAGCAAAGGAAGCTATTGATATCTGTACTCAAGTTGTTGAGGAATCCTTTGGTTTAGCAATACATCAAGTCTTCTATCGTAACCCCGGTGTGAAACTAGATCTATATGGAATCAATCCGTTCTATGAGTTTCACGGAGGGAAGTTGATCATGGTGGTTAACGATCAGCACGAGGATCCTCTGATGTCCTTGTATGAATTGCCCCCTCTTCCTAAGGATCAAAGCTTGGGACCGAATTCTACTGCTCCTGGTCCTGAAGGTGTATCACCAGAAGAGGGTGGGGAGGCCGGTAGTGAGAAAACCCCGGAAGAGAGGGGTGAATGGGGAAATCAAACCACTGGAGGTGACGAGGAACAAGGGAATGCTCAACAAGAGGTTCCCCCTTCGTAGTTTTATCTTTTTTGCTCGAATTATCAAGCTTCCTTTCGGGATCAGCTTCGGTTTTGAATTACCTTTCGAATAAATATGTATAAATTTACTTTGTTGAATGAATGAGATTTCTCCTTAAAATATGGCTTCTAGCGTGTTTGTGACGAATAACCTGTAATAATATAACTCTGGTGTTTCTTCATAACTTGCTAATCTTTTACTTTTATAAAATTCGATATGTCATCCTCTGAGTTGAGGTTTAAGATCAAGTAGCAATGAACAAGATATAGAGCGGAGCAGTGGGATCGGATTCTCAGTATTTATACCGTAGAACCGAGACTTGAGTTCGTCGAATATTGTCCCCAAGCATGTGTTGATTAGAAAAAACGTAAGAATTTGTTGGGGAGTAATGCCTTTAACTCCACAAAGTAAATGATCTTGCCTATTCTTGGTAATGGTTGTGCTTATTGAATTATCTGAAAAGCCACATCGTCAAGTATGAGGGTAGTATTCAAGATCCTCACTCCTGTAAAAGTTTACCTCAATCATAAGAACGACGATTGGGTCCTCCATCATAAGGACGATGATTGGAATTGTCCACGCCAGGAGGTATATCGTCATTCATAAGAATGATGATGGACTGCATCCGTCCTAGGGGAAGTATACCCCAATCATAAGAGTGATAATTGGGCCTTCACCGGTGTTCGGTCAAACCTACTAACCGTACCCAGAGTTTGGTTTAATCCTACAATCTGGGCCTTCTAATGGGGTTCGGCCAAACCTACAACCCACTTCTTGAGGTTCGGTTCAAACCTACAACCCAGGTCTTCACCGGTGTTCGGCCAAACCTACTAACCGTACCTGGAGTTTGGTTTAATCCTACAATCCAGGCCTTCACATGGGGTTCAGTACAACCTTGAAAAAGGTCTGATCCTACAACCCTTAGATTCCCTCGAGGAGTTACATCGCCAATTCATAGAATAGGTGATTGGGATCATCCGTCCCGAGGGTCTTTACATAGACCGTTGTAAAGCTATAAATTGCAACATTGAAAAGAAAAGTGAAAATATCATATTCATGAATTAAATTCTTATTGAATTGAACGTGAATTACAAAGAGAGCGTAGCTAGGGTCATGCCTCGTTAAAACCTTCTAGAGAAAACCCATTGGGAAAAACTCAAGTAAGGAAAAAGAGTACAAGCCGTCTTACCAACTAACTATAATAAATACGTAGGTTCTGAGTGTTCCACTTGTTACGGATTGATGTGCCATCAAGGCTTTCCAGGTGGTATGATCCTTTTCCAGTAACTTCGGATACTCTGTAGGGCCTTCCCACGTCGGGTGATGATGCATGATTTAGCCTTAATTCCTTGCTTTAAATGTGTATAATTTTCCATTGCTAATTGTGTAATATTATGCATTTTAACACATTTTCATAATTCAAGCTTTATTTAATATTAAATGAATTAGGAAATAATCTTTAAATGGAGATAATAAATCTTACTTGATTTCCCTTATATTGTAGTGAATAATTGAGGTTGCAATTGGGAAATTATGAAATTGAGCATCAGGTCGGACGCGTAGCTCCAATACCACGCGTAGCGTGGAAGCAAATTCGCAACACCCACGCGCAGCGTCAAGCCCACGCGTAGCGTCAACAGTGACGAGGATCCCATTAACAGGCTGTATGCAACTTCAGAAGTGGGGGATTTATTTATATTAAAGCACTTATTGGCCAATCCATTACAGACATACGGCACTATCTCAGTGGGGAACATGCAGCACAAGTGTCCAAGCATTATTGAAGAATTATTGGATGAAATAATGTATTCTGAGTCAGAAACCCTTACGCGTAGCCTCAAAACTACGCGTAGCGTGGAAGCATATTCGCAACGCTGACGCGTAGCGTCCTGCTGACGCACAGCGTCAGAAGGAGACCTTTACCCTTGCTTTCACTATAAATAGGACCATTGCCAAAGGCTTGAAACACACCTCAATTCACGTTTCTCTCTTTTCTCTCTTTGTTTCTATAAGCATCAGAGGAAGGCACAAAGCCTCCTCCTCTCTTCTTCCCCCTCTTTGCTCCATTCTGGGTTAGTTTCTTTTCTTTGTAGTTGTTATTATGGAGGGCTAAAACCCTAGATTGATTTTCTTGGAGAATATTGTAATGTAATTTTGAGGTCATTATTTTTAATATAGTATGCTTTTATTATTGTTATTTCTTCATAATCTTACTCTGCTTATTTAATTCCATTCTGTTTAATTAAATTTGTATGCTTAATCGGTTTAATTATTCAAATGGAATAAAATAAGATTTTAAATTAGAATGGATTAAGGAAATATGCATGCTTAATGAATATTTTCATAATCACTTCTAATAATTATGGTTTGCTTAATTCCATAATTTGAGAATAGATTATGTATATAGGCGATGTTCTTATGTATGCTCAATAATTCCTAGATTTTACGATCTTGACTTCTTTTGCTTAATTAGGATGCTTGATTAAAATATTCATTTTTAAATGAAAGTAAAGGAATTGTGAATTGAAAAAGACGCTTAGTTGATTAATTCAAATTGAGCTAAGAAATTGACAGTAATGAAAGTATACAAATTATCTTTAGTGAACCAAGGATAAATTTATTTACAATACTCCAAGAAAATCAATCGCTTGTTAATTATTGTTTTAAATCCTATATTTACTTTGTTTTAATTTTAATTGTGATAACAAAAACCAATCAACCCCCCCCCCCAATTTTATGTTTGTTGAACTTATGTTTGTAAAAATTTTAGTTATTGAGTTTTTATTTTTAATTGTTAAAAATTAGTTTAAGACTTGATTTTTCCTAAATTTTTGTGTTGATCCGTGAGAGAACGACCTAGGTTGACACCCTAGTACTACATTAATTAATTTTAATGTACTAATTTGACGGAATAACGACTGTAAAAAATATTCACGTCATCGGGGCCAATTTTCCTTGGTGGGAGAATTTATTACCTACGCTTGCCTTTCTGAGAACTAGATTTCCTGTATTAAACGCTTTGGGCTGAACTTGCTTGTTGTACCTGAGAGCGGCTTTGGATTTAATAGCCTGGTCTTTGACAAATGCTTCTTCTCTGAGTTCTTAGAGTACATCCAGCTCTGATGCCAAGTTAGCATTGTTATCCTTCTCAGAGAAATACGCCATTCTTGTAGAGGCAGTCTATAACTCTACTGGTATCATTACCTCGATGCCGTATGTGAGGCAGTATGGTGATTTATTTGTGGAAGAATGGGGCGTTGTACGATAGGCCCATAAAACGTGGCACAACTGATCTGTCAATCCGCCCTTGGCTTCTCCAAGGCGCTTCTTCAACCCTTTCAGCATTTCTCTATTTCCAACTTCAGCTTGACTGTTGGTTTGGGGGTGTTCGACAGATGAAAAGATTTGGGCTATGCCTAAGCCCTCGAGCAGATCTGTAAACTTCCTATCAGTGAATTGGGTGCCGTTGTCGGTGATGATCCGTGCTTGCACTCCGAACCGTGCTATGATATTCTCATAAACAAAACGACGGGTTCGTGTTGATGTGATATGGACCACTGGCTCTGCTTCGATCCACTTAGTGAAATAATCGACCCCCACGATTAAATATTTGATACCCCCAGGTGCGGTTGGAAATGGTCCTAAAATATCTAGACCCCATTGATAGAATGGCCATGGCACAGTGGATGTGTAGAGTTCCTCAGCTGGCGTGTGATGAAGGTTGGAAAACCTCTGGCAAGAATTGCACTTCTTAATGAAGTCGATGGAATCTTGCTTAATCGTGGGCCACCAATATCCAGCCCTGATAATTTTCCTCATCAGGCTTCTTCCTCCGGCATGGTGTCCACATTGTCCTTTATGAACTTCTTCCAGTACGCCTTGTACCTCACTTTCATTCAAACATCTGAAGTACGGTACAGAGAACCCTCTCCGAATGAGCATGCCATCCACCATCGTAAAATAAGGCAGTTCCCTTTTCAACTTTTTCCTCTCCAGGTCGTCAATGGGCAGCTGTCTATAAACGAAGTACTGTATGTAAGGGACTACCCATGAATTTTCATCGAAGGCATGGTATGAAATTGCATTCAACGACAGGGTCAAAGGGATGCTGGGCGATGTCAAAGTACCTTACACCACTGTTGTTATACTCCCAGGTTGCTTCGTGCTTGCGAGCCTTGATAGGATATCCGCCCTAGTATTTTCCTCCCTGGGTACATGTTTAAATTCCAACATGGAGAATCTTCTCTTCAATTCATTCATGCAGTTTAAATATAGTTGGAGCTGAGGCTCATGGACTTGGTATTCACTCTGAATCTATGATATCACCAGCTGCGAATCGCTACAGAGGGTTACTTTTGTTGCTCTGATATCAATTACGGCGTGGAGTCCGGCCAGGCAAGCTTCGTATTCAGCCTGGTTGTTGGAAGTTTTAAAATTGAAGAGAGATTTCCAAATGTATGCCATCGTCACTCTCGACAACGACGCCTGCTCCACAACCTTTATTGTTCGATGAACCATCCACGTAGATGGTCCAGTGAGAATGAGGTATGGCTGGGTCTTCCCCCGTTATTTCCATAACAAAATCTGCAAAAACTTGAGCCTTGATAGCGCCTCTTGGTTCATAGGAAATCTCAAACTTTGAAAGCTCGATAGACCACTTAATCATCCTTCCTGTGAGGTCTAGGTTGCTCAATACGGATCGGAGTGGCATATCCATTTTCACAATAATTGTGTGAGCGTGGAAGTATGGTCTTAAACGGCGTGAAGCCCAAACAACTGGGAGGTCAACCTTTTCAATCTTCTGATACCTGACTTCTGCTCCTTGGAGCATTTTGCTTATAAAATAGACTGGCTTCTGCCCCTCTGGTGTCTCTTTAACTAATGCTACTCCCAGAGCCTCATCCGAGACTGTCAAATACAAGATGAGAGTTTCACCGAGGTTGGGTTTTACCAAGATCGGAAGGCTTGACAACACTTCCTTGAGCTCCTGAAAGGCATGCTCTTACTCCTATCCCCACTCAAACTTCTTGGATTTCTTTAACACTTTGTATAAGGGAAGTGATCTATGTGTCATCTTAGGCATGAATCGTGCCAAAGCTGCTACTTTTCCATTCAAGGATTGAACCTCTCTAAGGTTCTTGGGGCTCTGCATGTTCAGGATTGCTTGGCACTTCCCCGGATTGGCCTCAATGCCACTCTGAGTTAACATGAAACCCAGAAACTTCCCAGCTAGGACAGTAAAAGTACACTTCAATAGGTTTAGTATCATATTATATTGTCTTAAGCGTGTGAATATCTGGTGCAGATCTTCAATATGATCACCCTCAGCTGGGGTCTTGGCTATGATGTCATCAATGTAAACCTCCACCAGCTTGGTGTGCATGCTCTTAAACACCTTGTTAATCATACGCTGATAAGTGGCCCCAGCGTTCTTGATGCTAAAATCCCGAGTCATCAAATTGGTGTGAAAATCTTTGTTTAAAAATTGTGACTCTCAGATTTATATCTTGGCAAGCGCACCAGTCGTTAAATTGTAATATATTGATCGTCTCACAGGGATTGCGGTAAATACCTCAATCTCAGACTAGTACAAGCTGAACCAACAAAAGACGCAGAAATTTCATTCGGTTTTTGGTTGTTTTAATGTTTTATAGTTGTTTTTGTATTTCCAGAAACAGGGTTAAAATGAAATGTGAAAGGTGATTAATAGAAAACAGGTCAGGATTGCTTCGGTTCACAAATTCATCAAGAAACATGTAATTAAAGTATAATCAAACTTCATAATCCAGAGGACAATCCGCTTATGTGAAAACACTAATCCTTAAGCATCGAACCCTAATTCCTTAAGTGCTCAATTAACCTAAGAATCTAATGCGAAATTGGAGGTTGAACTCTAACTATTCACCTAAATTGATTAGGCCTGAACTAGTTAGAAAGCTAGAAGTTACCTAAGCTTCAACCATGATTCCTCACTAGCGAAGTTCTTCATCAGTTCTGGATTTGTCAATCCAGCAATTCAGATCCACTCCTCAGCTTGTTCGCCTCAGGATCTAGAAGTTGATTTCCTCGCTCACAGCTTCAAGACTTCATTGCTAACCTTCGCAATCCCAACCTTAGGGATTTAAAACTCCATTGACTTCGGTTCCATCGAAAGATTGTGGAACGTCATGGAGGAGAGGATTTAGAGAGAGAAAATGCGTAGTGAGATGTTCGAAGTGTTATTGAATTATGTTCTATGTATTCTATGTGAATCTGTCTCTCCCCTCTTTTACAGAATATGTACAAACATATATATAAGCATCTACCTAACTAACTAACTTAACTGATAACTTAGAGAACTTAAGTTAACGACTAAACTAACTAACTACATAATTTATAGAATAATTATCTAATTACAGCTCAGCTCTTAGCAAGTTACAGCTCATCCTTAGCTAATCACAGCACAGCACCAACTAATAACAGCTCACTACTTCATTACTAAGGTGCAGAAGTAGGAGAGAAGGAAGAAGGAAACAACATCGGTGCCGAGCGGATTCTGGAGGGAACAATCACTATTTTAAATATCAACCTTTTCGCTTGAGCGAACTGGGTTCTCGCTTGGGCGAACTTGAGATATGTATTGCAGTATTGCCTTCTCGCTTAAGCGTTATGGATAAGCTTGGGCGAGGGAATGATGTTTTGAGGTCACACTTGAGCGTAAGCTTGCTTGCTTGACCGAACTTTGACCCTCGCTTGAGCGAATTTTACTCTCGCTAGAGCAATTGATTATTCAATCAGCTTTATGAAATTGACGCTTGGGTTCTTCTTTTTATTTCAATTGGTTCCCTGTTCTATTTTGGAGTCGGTATCTTGGAAGTCTTTGCAGTCGGATTTTCATTAATTCCTTCTAGTCAACCTTTTGAGAAGTCTTTTCAGTCGGCCTTGTGAAATATCACTCGGATTTTCCACATCTCGCTCGGCTTTTTCCTTTCAGCTTGAGCAATTCTTTTCCTGCACCAATAAACAACTAATTTGCCCAGCGTTTGTATGCTGGCTGTAACATCCTAGGTTATTTTTACATTTATTTTTATTTAAACAATTACTTCTTACGATAAATTTCTTCCTTTTCTTGAAAATTAATCGATATTTAGAGAAAAAGCAATTTAATTTAAACACAACGGATGGGAGAAAGGGGAATCAGGGCTTCTCGCTTGATCGAGGCCCCTGCTCGTCTAAGCGAGATTCCAGACTCTTACTTAGACGAGGTGCTATTCGTTGAACGAACACCTTTCGCACATCGGATTATACAAAACATGCAACCAGACTCTCAAAATTTCACTCTAAAAATGGTTCTGTGAACCCAAAGAGTTACCATGAAAACATATGCAAATAACAGTGATATATTGTTAAAATATAGTTTACATTCGATCCGGTCTTAATTAAACACATCTATTAATTATACTACAAAGTTTTATACACACATATGACTCTATCAAGAGTCACTCAAATTCACTCGGACCCTGGCACCGTTCTCCCCCTTGGCGCGGCTCCATGACTCCTTCCCCTTCCCTGTCTCTGGTTACTAAAAAAATATGCAAGGGTGAGTGTTTGGCATAATAATTAATATAGAACGGAATTTAACACTATACATGCATATTGATACATACACATCAAGCATCACCCGTAAATAAACATACCGAAACATAGAGTATTTCATGCAGTAACTGTATTAAACCAACTACGCAATTCCATCACATTCCTCACATTCCTCACATTCATTACATACATCACATTCATTACATGCATCACGATCACAACTGACTCTCATATAATCTGACTCCTAGTATCCGGATACTAAAGGATTGGCCTTCAGCTGGGGGTCCTACTTGGCACCCCGTGAACCCTTCTTGGTTCACCGAGTCCTGCTTGACTCTCCACCTCGACCACTGGGTCCTACTTGACCACTGGGTAGCTCAATTGGGCACGAAAACCACGGGAGCCGGAAATGAGGGGCTATCATATACCGTCGGCCATCCCATACCACATAATCATTCAACAGTTTACCTTTCTCACAATAATATCAATTTCTCATCACTCGAGTAGCCTGCTTGCTAACCCGACGTCACATAACACTGATCATTTCACATTAGATTCACAAGATCATACATGATAAACTCATCCACATCCGATCATCCACAAATTAATGTACTCAGTCACACATGCACAAACATAAACACACAACTACGTTTAGCAATATTTTTCTTAACTTGTTTACGTTACTTCAATGACCTGATTAAGAAGCGAGTCCTATTCTAATTAATTATAACCTGAACACCCCCTTACTTTGGTTCCACACTTCGATGATCTGCTCTCTGTGCCGATTTCTTTCTCTGAGCACCGGTTCTACAGTCTCAACTCCTTCACTCAGTCTTCCGTTGCTTAGCCTACTACCTACGAATCATAAAGTATAGCTCATCACCTCAACGCCCTTAGTTCATGGACAACATCTGGACTCATGCTCACCAGAGGAGTGGAGAACAGCCACGAATATAGCCATGCATGGCTCTTAACGGCTAAAGAATAAAAGGAATAAGGGAATCATAATTGGAACGGATCAGTAGACTCACCTTGAAGTCTCGATCACAGGAATGGGGTTAAATTGAAGTTCAGACACAGATGGAGTCTCTCTCCAGTGCATGCAGATCAGTGTTAAGAGAGAAGAGTAAAACGAAAGAGAAGGAACAGACCAACAGCAAGGTAACTTGTAAATGATGAAGAGGGAAGAAGAGAATTTCCTTATATATATAGCTCATGGGCAAGATCGTCTTTTCCTTTATTTTATTTGTATTCTTACTAAATTTAATCAATTTCACTATGTTGAACTATTGCATAGTTATCAAATTAATTACACGTGTTTACTCCCTCAATATTTAAGTATTCACAATCCTCTAATAATTTGCAAGAGTATAGGCCCGATATAAATATCGGCCCCCGACCTCCGAACTTAGTATTCATACCTCGGAAATCTGAGCTACAACCTGAGAGATCGGATACATCATCCGTGCTCACCTCATGGCTACGTATATCCGTTGTTTCAGTCATTATGAGGTTAATCCGGGCTATGACCCCGTGTGAGGCGCTCTCCTCACAACGGTTGGACCAGACCACCTAGCCCTGCCCGCTCATCTCCTACACTTCCGATCTTTAACTCCGCCTGCTCGCGCTTCAGATACCGACCTCGACACCGGCTTTTCCAATCTTTGGCTCGGACAGGACAAATATTAAATAAAACTTCTAAAATATTTACTAACATTTCCCATTTCTTATAATTCTCATTAAAACATCAGGGATGTTACATCCACCCCCCCTAAAAGGAGATTTCGTCCCCGAAATCAGTGTTCCGGTTGAAAAAGATGAGGGTACATTCGTCTCATATCGGATTCTAACTCCCAAGTGTAGTTTATCCAATGAAAATTCTGCCACTTCACCTTCACCAGCGGTACTTCCTTGTTCCTTAACCGTTTGGTTTGATGCTCTTCAATGCCGATTGGTACCACCTCCACCGTCAAGTTCTCCTTCACTTCAATGGAATCACTCGGTACAATCATGGTATCACACGGAATGTAGGCTCGAAGTTGTGATACGTGGAACACGTTGTGAATGTTAGTCAACGATTGGGGAAGATCCAGTCGATAAGCGACTTCACCAATCCGTTCTAGTATTTGGTATGGTCCAATGTACTTCGGATTAAGCTTTTGACTCTTTAAAATTCGACCTACACCCTTAGTCGGTGAAATCCTTAGGAACACCCAATCACCCACTTGGAATTCAAGGGGTCTGTGCCGATTGTCATAATAGCTCTTTTGACGGTCTTGGGCAATTTTTATCTTCTTTCGGATTAAAGCGATTTGTTCGTTCATCTCTTGAATCATCTCAGGCCCCAGATGAAGGGCATCGCCGTTCTCATTCCAACATAATGGAGTACGACATTTCTGACCATAAAGAGCTTCGTATGGAGCCATCCCAATGCTGCTATGGTAACTGTTATTATATGCAAATTCCACCAAGGGCAAGTATTTCTCCCATGATCCGCCCTGTTCCAGTACACATGCCCTTAACATATCTTCAAGAGTTTGTATAGTCCGTTCTGATTGGCCATCGGTCTGGGGATGGTAAGCCGAACTCAATTTAAGCTCAGTACCCAATTGTTGTTGTAAACTCCCCCAAAACCTTGAAGTGAATCGGGGATCCCGATCGGAGATAATGCTTGAGGGCACACCATGCAGTCGTACGACCTCAGCAATGTACAACTTAGCTAATCGATCTAGCGACCACTTCATATTTATTGCCAGAAAATGCGCACTTTTGGTTAGTCGATCTACAATCACCCAAATCGCGTTGTATCCGGTTTGAGTGCGGGGTAGTCCGGACACGAAGTCCATGGTGATACCTTCCCACATCCAGATCGGAATTTCTGGAGGTTGAAGCAAACCCGGAGGTCGTTGGTGCTCAACCTTGCACTTCTGACATATCACACAGGATTTCACGTACTCGATTATTGCATTCTTCATGTTTGGCCACCAAAATTCCTGCCTTAAGTCATGATACATTTTTGTTACTCCCGGATGTATACTCAGAGAGCTCTTGTGTGCTTCTGATAACACCGCCTGCCTGAAATCTCCATGTGCAGGCACTACCACTCGGTTCCTGAATCTCCATATACCATCGTCACCCCTATTTATCTCCACATTTTTGCCTTGGGTCTGAGTATCAATCAGCCTCAGTAACTCTTTATCGTCTTTTTATGCAGCTACCATCGACTCCAGAAATTCATTGGAGATTTTTAACATTCCGATTGTCATTCAGTTTGGTGCGTTCATAACAACTCCAACATTCATATCTCTAAAACTTTCCAGCAATTCCTGTTCTCTACCCATTAAGTACGCCACATGCAGTACCTTTCTGCTTAGCGCATCTGCCACAACATTCGCTTTGCCCGGGTGATACTTCAAATCAAAATCATAATCCTTCAAATACTCTACCACCCATCTCCTCTGTCTCATATTTAACTCCTTTTGATCAAATAAATACTTTAGACTCTTGTGATCACTGAATACTACAAAGCGAGCTCCATACAAATAATGACGCCAAATCTTCAGCGCGTACACTACTGCTGCAAGTTCCAGATCATGAGTCGGGTAATTCTCCTCATGTGGCCTCAATTGCCTCGAAGCATAAGCAATTGCCCGATCAGCTTGCATCAACACACATCCCAATCCAAATTTGGATGCATCACAATATACTTCAAATTCCTGTGTTACATCGGGCAGTGCAAGCACAGGGGCAGTAGTTAAACATCGCTTAAGAGTTTGGAAGCTTAATTCACACTTCTCCGACCACACGAAGGGGTTTCCTTTCCTTGTTAACCGAGTCAGAGGGAGTGCTAACCGAGAAAACCCTTCAATGAAGCGTCGATAGTATCCAGCTAATCCGAGGAAACTCCTGATTTCAGTTATTGACTTCGGCCTCTCCCAAGCCATAACCGCCTTAGTTTTTGTCGGATCAACAGAGACTCCCTCTTGGGAAATTACATGCCCCAAGAATTATACACTACTCTTCCAGAACTCACACTTAGATAATTTAGCGTACAACTTCTTCTCCCGAAGTACTTGTAATACAAGCCGAAGATGTTGAGCATGCTCCTCGTCCGACCTCGAATATACCAAAATATCATCAATGAATACCACCACAAACTGGTCCAAGTACGGTTGAAAAGTCCGATTCATATAATCCATAAAAATGGTAGGAGCGTTTGTTACTCCAAAGGGCATTACTACGTACTCGAAGTGCCCATAACGAGTCCGAAATACTGTCTTTGGGATATCCTCCGACCTCACTCGGATTTGGTGGTATCCCGACCTCAAGTCAATCTTAGAGAACACAACGGCGCCTCGCAACTGGTCCAGTAAATCGTCAATCCGGGGTAGTGGATATTTATTTTTGATGGTCAGTTTGTTCAGCTATCGGTAATCAATGCACATTCGCATACTACCGTCCTTCTTCTTTACCAGTAACACCGGAGCGCCCCAGGGTGAGGCACTGGGTCGAATAAAGCCTTTTTCTAATAATTCGTTCACTTGTTTCTTCACTTCGGTTAATTCCACCGAAGACATTCTATATGGCGCTCGGGACACAGGTTCTGCCCCGGGAATCAAGTCAATAGAGAAATCAATCTCCCGACTGGGAGGTAGCTCCAGAATTTCTTCCGGAAAAACATCAGAAAATTCACAAACAATCGGAATATCACTTAGCAGGAGGTTATGCCAGCCCTCCGAAGTGAAAAAAACTACATACGTGGTTAAGACATCGCTCACCCCGTTCTTCACGTCAAGTTCCTGGGAGAAAACAATATTCTTCCGATAACAGTCGACCAACACATGATTAGTAGCAAGCCAATCAAGACCTAGAATAACGTCTAAGTCCTTCAAGGGCATACAAATAAAATTTACTCGAAAAGTACGGGCTTCGATTTGCATCGGTAGTTCCCTACACACCGTAGTTGCACGGAAAGTAGAACCAGTTGGAGTGGACACAATAAGAGCGTTCTCCATTAATCTGATTGGCAGACCAAGCCGTCGCACACAACTTTCCGAAATAAAAGAATGGGTGGCACCTGAATCATAAATCACATCAACCAGATAACCACAGATGAGGCACTTACCCTGTACCAGATTGTCATTCCTCGTAGCTTCTGAAGCATCAAACGCAAATACACGTCCGGTCATGGCGTTCTGAGCATCGCTAGATTGGGCGTCATATCTTCCCACTTGTGGGTTCCCTCTACCAGCTCCATTCCGACCTCCTCTCGTGAAGTTGGAACCCCGGGTCCCAGAAGAATTAGTTCGGTTATCCGTCCTGCCCTGCTGCTGCCTCTAAGGGCAATCGGGCCTGAGGTGCCCTGGTCGTCCGCACTGGAAGCACACAATCTGATTAGCTTGGCAATGTTTGGCAATGTGTCCTTCCTGACCACAATTGTAGCATGTACGATTCCCAGGGGGATTACCCGATCGACTAGTGGAACCTCGACCAGAGGAGGATGAGGAGGTAGCAGAAGACTTGCCACCCCGAAAGAATTGACCCATCCTCTTGAAGCTAAATCCTTTTGCCTTCAATGGCTTTTTATCTCTTGGCTGGAACATCCTTTGCAACTGCACTTCTTCGGTCAGTCTTGCTTTGTTCACCAAGGTCGGATAGTCCCTAATCTCCATCGGTACGATTACACTACGGAGCTCAATCCGTAGTCCAGCTTCGTATTTGGCACACTTACTACCTTCAGTCCCTTCTAACGAGAAAGGGTGGTAAAAATCACACAGCTCGTCAAATTTGCTGGTGTACTCAGCTACAGACATCCAGTCTTGCTCCAACTTCAGGAATTCCATTTCTTTCCGGATTTTGTAGTTGTCTGGGAAGTATTTAACAAGGAACCTCCTTCGAAAATTCGCCCATACCAACGGCTCATTAGCTGCGTTCATCTGCACCTTCATACGGGACCACCATACTCTAGCCTCATCTTTTAGTTGGTAAGTAGCAAATAAAACCTTTTGCTCTTCAGAGCATTCAAAATATTCAAAAACCTGTTCGATATCCCTAATCCAGATATATGCCCCATCGTAGTCGTGTCCCCCTTTGTAAGTCGGAGGATTCCTTTTCAGGAATTTATCCAGAGTGGGACCGGACTCGGTCCTACTCATCAGCTGAGTAAATCTAGAGAAAAAATCATCTCTTCCCCCAGAACTAGTGTCTCCGGCCATTTAGTAATTCTACAATGGGCAAACACATCACCATTAATAACCAAGATCAATCAGGGGATCATAGATTTACCTTATATTCATAGAATACTATGCCAGTGGAGTGCCAAGGGAACGGTGCCAGACCACACACAATCTCAACACAACAAATTACAATTAACTTTCAGAAAACTATCACAATCACTAGATCGGCCCACACACCGGCTCTAGAAAGAACCGCTCTGATACCAAGTGTAACATCCTAGGTTATTTTTACATTTATTTTTATTTAAACAATTACTTCTTACGATAAATTTCTTCCTTTTCTTGAAAATTAATCGATATTTAGAGAAAAAGCAATTTAATTTAAACACAACGGATGGGAGAAAGGGGAATCAGGGCTTCTCGCTTGATCGAGGCCCCTGCTCGTCTAAGCGAGATTCCAGACTCTCACTTAGACGAGGTGCTATTCGTTGAACGAACACCTTTCGCACATCGGATTATACAAAACATGCAACCGGACTCTCAAAATTTCACTCTAAAAATGGTTCTGTGAACCCAAAGAGTTACCATGAAAACATATGCAAATAACAGTGATATATTGTTAAAATATAGTTTACATTCGATCCGGTCTTAATTAAACACATCTATTAATTATACTACAAAGTTTTATACACACATATGACTCTATCAAGAGTCACTCAAATTCACTCGGACCCTGGCACCGTTCTCCCCCTTGGCGCGGCTCCATGACTCCTTCCCCTTCCCTGTCTCTGGTTACTAAAAAAATATGCAAGGGTGAGTGTTTGGCATAATAATTAATATAGAACGGAATTTAACACTATACATGCATATTGATACATACACATCAAGCATCACCCGTAAATAAACATACCGAAACATAGAGTATTTCATGCAGTAACTGTATTAAACCAACTACGCAATTCCATCACATTCCTCACATTCTTCACATTCATTACATACATCACATTCATTACATGCATCACGATCACAACTGACTCTCATATAATCTGACTCCTAGTATCCGGATACTAAAGGATTGGCCTTCAGCTGGGGTCCTACTTGACACCCCGTGAACCCTGCTTGGTTCACCGAGTCCTGCTTGACTCTCCACCTCGACCACTGGGTCCTACTTGACCACTGGGTAGCTCAACTGGGCACGAAAACCACGGGAGCCGGAAATGAGGGGCTATCATATACCGTCGGCCATCCCATACCACATAATCATTCAACAGTTTACCTTTCTCATAATAATATCAATTTCTCATCACTCGAGTAGCCTGCTTGCTAACCCGACGTCACATAACACTGATCATTTCACATTAGATTCACAAGATCATACATGATAAACTCATCCACATCCGATCATCCACAAATTAATGTACTCAGTCACACATGCACAAACATAAACACACAACTACGTTTAGTAACATTTTTCTTAACTTGTTTACGTTACTTCGATGACCTGATTAAGAAGCGAGTCCTATTCTAATTAATTATAACCCGAACACCCCCCTTACTTTGGTTCCACGCTTCGATGATCTGCTCTCTGTGCCGATTTCTTTCTCTGAGCACCGGTTTTGTAGTCTCAACTCCTTCACTCAGTCTTCCGTTGCTTAGCCTACTACCTACGAATCATAAAGTATAGCTCATCACCTCAACGCCCTTAGTTCATGGACAACATCTGGACTCATGCTCACCAGAGGAGTGGAGAACAGCCACGAATATAGCCATGCATGGCTCTTAACGGCTAAAGAATAAAAGGAATAAGGGAATCATAATTGGAACGGATCAGTAGACTCACCTTGAAGTCTCGATCACAGGAATGGGGTTAAATTGAAGTTCAGACACAGATGGAGTCTCTCTCCAGTGCATGCAGATCAGCGTTAAGAGAGAAGAGTAAAACGAAAGAGAAGGAACAGACCAACAGCAACGTAACTTGTAAATGATGAAGAGGGAAGAAGAGAATTTCCTTATATATATAGCTCATGGGCAAGATCGTCTTTTCCTTTATTTTATTTGTATTCTTACTAAATTTAATCAATTTCACTATGTTGAACTATTGCATAGTTATCAAATTAATTACACGTGTTTACTCCCTCAATATTTAAGTATTCACAATCCTCTAATAATTTGCAAGAGTATAGGCCCGATATAAATATCGGCCCCCGACCTCTGAACTTAGTATTCATACCTTGAAAATCCGAGCTACAACCTGAGAGATCGGATACATCATTCGTGCTCACCTCATGGCTACGTATATCCGTTGTTTCAGTCATTATGAGGTTAATCCGGGCTATGACCCCGTGTGAGGCGCTCTCCTCACAACGGTTGGACCAGACCGCCTAGCCCTGCCCGCTCATCTCCTACACTTCCGATCTTTAACTCCGCCTGCTCGCGCTTCAGATACCGACCTCGACACCGGCTTTTCCAATCTTTGGCTCGGACAAGACAAATATTAAATAAAACTTCTAAAATATTTACTAACATTTCCCATTTCTTATAATTCTCATTAAAACATCAAGGATGTTACACTGGCTGCTTAATGGAATTACAAATAATCATAAACTCTTAACTAATTAATGTTTTTAACCATTTTCTTACATAAATAAAACTCTTTTGAAATAATTAAATAAATTATAAATTGTTAGCAATTAATTAAATAATAAGGCTAAACTAATCACTAAACAATGAATTAATTCAAATAAAAAGCAGAATTAATTAAGTCTTTTCAAGACTTATCACATCCCCAAACTTAAAACTTGCTTGTCCTCAAGCAACTTATTCAGATTAATTAACTAACAAGCTGTTATTTAACACAATCAACCTTTCCTTAACTTAGTTCATGCTATAATTATTGAATACCGACCATGCTTTCTTCTCGCAATTTCTAAAAGTATAATAACTTACACCTCCTTTGGGAGACAAGCTGTTGATGCTTTCCTCACTGGTCGGTGTTTAACTCTTCTCTCGGTGTATAGGGTAAATAGAATGCACTCATCACCTGCATACTTGTTAGATAAACATAGGCTTGCAACAGTTCTAAACGTCATGCCATATGCCAACATAATCAGATCAGTAAGGGCTTTTTAGGCTTATAATGGGGCTGGGCTACAGGCTCAATTATTGTTTTCCAAGTGAGTGTCAGGTTACAAGATGTATCCACTGATGCCTTGACTCAATTTTCAACTTAACTGCCTCTACTTAGCAAGCTCCATTATTTTCCGAGTGAATGCTAACTTAATAACTTACGGTGCTTTACACCTTCTTTTTCTTTCAGTCCTTCGGACTTTTCCTTTCCTTTCTTTCTTTTCCATCTTTTTCCGATTACATTTTTTTTTCAATCGGTGCTTTGCACCTTTTTCATTGCTGATTTTTTTCATTTTTCTTCTCAGCTTTTCTATTTTTCTATTTCTCCCTTCATTTCTCTATTTATTCATCTATAACCAAGGTCAGAGTGTGTCCTTAATTGATGCTAGGCACACTCTTCATCCCCAAACTTAGAACTTGCTAGTCCCTAGCAATAAGTAAGATTGAGCAATTCATCAGTGGGACATCCAGGGGTAAATCAATCGGTTTTTTTTCGAGATAAATAGGCTTGTAACGTTAGGTGAATAAACAGAATAAAAGGGTCTCAGGCTCAAACATAATTTTTGGGTCAAAGGATAATTAAATATATTAGGAAGGCTACTTTTTGGCCCTGGTTAAATTAACAAAGAAGGCCTTCATCATTTCCGATTGGCTGGCATACAATCAATTAGCAAGTACTGAAGCAAATTCTGTCTCACTAATTAGCATGCAGGTTCACTCGGAAAAGGATAAAACAAGCTCAAAAGCTACGAATATAACAGTTAATCAGCCAGTCATGTCCCTAAACTTAATGTAAGATCATACATTCAGATTGCTAACTAGCATGCCGAGTAAACAATTAATTAATAATGAAAAATAGTTATGGCCAGGTATCATGAGTTAAACAAAGCCGATCAATTAATTTATCCGACTAAAGCCTAAGAATCAGCAAACTTTAACTTTTTAAGATGGATTTGAAATTAAACAATAAGCATATTTTAGCAATTAAGGAGTTGGAGTATCAGTTAAAGAGTGAGTCGGAAAAATACTTCCCTTTTTACCTGAGTGGCTGTAAATGGGAAACACGTGGTCGGATTGGGATGCATGAATTTACCGATACAACCGAAAAGCAGAATAAAACAAACAATTTTAATAAAGAAAGAAAATTTCATTACAACTAAAATAAAAGCGAATTCATTGTTCAGGAAACAGTTAAAATAATGTCAAGTTAATTACATAAAAACATCATAATAACACGTAGCAACAACTCAAGCATCCTGATCTTCATTCTCTTTGTCCTGTTAGGAAGATGGTGGGGAATCAGCTGCTCGGGATACGTCCTCTGAGGGAATCATGAATCCAATGGAAGCTAACCATGCATCTCTGTCAGGCGGGGCTCCCATTTCTACTGTGTGTTCTACCCTCAATTTCGTGGTAATCTTCCTGAGCATGAGATCCTGGTTCAAGACCCGATCATAAATTCCAAGTTGCATCTTCTTCATAACCTGCAATTCCTATAACACCATAGAAATGTCAGAAGAAAAAGAACCGGCTCCTGCAGATTTTCTGGGACGTTCGGTCTCTCTAGTTTTAAACTCTATAGCATATTCTTCAGCAGCCTTAACATTTTCAACTTCTGGCAATTCATTCTTCTCAACTACAGGGGATGCATTCCTTTCAGCTTGACTTTGACTGGGTGCATGGTCAGAAGAATAAGATATACTTATGGTTGCCACTTCCTTTTCGTTATCTGTTTGCTTTCTTCTCACACTTCCTTCTACAAAATTTGGTTTAGGTTTTTGCAGGAGTCTCTGTGATCTTCTTTTCATGGTTAATGTTAAAAGAATGCTGATAAACAACCTAAATGAAAAATAAGAACAGAAATCCAAAAGAAACACAGCAAACCAAAAATGTGAGGTGCATGGCTATGAACAGTGGAAGAATATTAACAAAGAAGCAAGAAAATACTAAGCATGTACTTAGAAGTGCACAAAATAAGTGAAATAAGTGAAAAGATAGTACCTTTCTTAGAAATCAGAAAGTGCCTTTTCGTCTTCAACCCAAATTTCAGCATAGGTACTTAGGGTTTGGAAGCTGAAAGGTTTTTATACTGTTGAAGTCACTATCCAAGAAACGCGTAAGTATGCTCCAGCTTTATTTATTACTTTATTATTATTATAATATATATATATATATATTTTAGACACTCTTACTCGGCTCACATACTGAACAGGTGGAAGATCGAGTGAGAGTGGGAAGAGATGCCGAGTGGATTCATGAAAGATGAGTGACAGTGATGAAGAAGACGAGTGAATGAACAAACGATGAAAAGGAACGAGCGAATGAAAGCAATAAGTAAATGAAAGAGTGAGTGGAAGAACAAATGGAAGAACGACACGTGAATGAATACAGGATCCCGAGTGAATGAAAACTGAATGGAAATGATCCTGAGTGAATGAAGAACGAATGGGTACAAGAACGAGTGAAAGTATGGATGAATGAAGTAGAATGCAGGAGAGACGAGTGAACAACTGCATTAGGATGTGAGTGGACAAAAAAACGAGTGGGAGAAAGAACAATGAAAGTAAGACCGAGTGAAAGAAAGAATATGGAGAAATAAAAGACGATTGGAAGAGTGTATAGAAGAACGAGTGGAAGAATGAATAAGTGGGAGATTGACAGAGTGAATAAAGGACGAGTGAATTAAAGTGAACGAATGAATAAAAACCGAGCGATCGAATGGGAGATAATGAATGGAAGAATGCAAAGGAAGAGGCCGAGTGAATATGGAGAAAGATACCGAGTGAATAAGGACGAATGGAAGAGTAAACAAAACAACGAGTGCAGAGAAGGAATGAGTAAATATAAAAACCGATGAATAAAAGACGAACGAAAAAAAATGAGAGCAAAGCTGAGTGAATGAAACAACAAGTAAATGAATACCGAGTGGATTATACCGGGTAAAAATGAAAAATGAATGAACAAACAACGAGTGGTCGGAAAATGAAAAAAAAACGAGTGAAAGAACACGGAAAAATGACTGACTGACCGGGCAAATAAACATGAGTGAAAGACAGAAGAAGGAGGAGATAACCTGAGTGGATAAAAGAACAACTACAGTAGAAACTGAGTGGATGAAAATACTGAGTGGATGAAAAAGAAAAACAGAAGACGAAGCATTCATGTAATAATGAGTGAAAAAGATCGGGTGAATAAGTGACGAATGGAAGAATGAAAAAGTGACCGAGTGAATGGAGAACGAATAAAAGAGGTCGGGCAAGGGAATGAGACTGAGTTAGAAAGACGAGTGGATGAATAAGAAAAATGGAAGACCGAGTGAACACAAGACTGACAAGAAAATATACTGAGTGAATAGGAGACTAATGGATACAAAACTGACTGTGATGAGTGAGGAATCCGAGTGATAAAAGGCTGACTGAAATAAATCACCCTTCATCATCTGACCCGCTTTATTAAATCAACGATCTGAAATCCTTTATTAAAGTCTCCATTTTTATTCAAGAATGACGAGTGAAGTTCAGTCGGGAAAAGGGTTAAGAATGAGTAACAGTTATCCGAGTATACTATTCTCGCTCAAACTCAGTAAACTTTCGCTTAAGCGCGAAGCAATCAACAGCAGCTTCTCGCCTAAGCTACAAGGACTTCGCCTGAGCGAAATGGAAGAATCAAGCTCGGACTCCCTTCTTCAAAACTTCATAAATTTTATTCAAACTTTATTCACTAAAATTTTTAGTTTTCTTTTCATTAAAAACACTCAGAACGTAGGGCTGCCTCCCTAGAGCGCTTCTTTAAGGTCACTAGCTTGACCTTGTGGCATCTAAGAGGATGCTTGCAGTAACAAGGAGGTTTTCTGCCTATCAAACTCTCCTCCAAAGTAGAGTTTGAGTCGCTGGCCATTTACCTTAAAAATCCAATCGGTAGTCGGGTCTTTCAGCTCAACTGCACCATGAGGAAAAACCTCATTTACAGTAAAAGGCCCCGACCACTTTGATCTAAGCTTTCCAGGGAAGAGTCTCAGTCGGGAATTGAATAACAAAACCTGATCACCTTTTTGAAACTCCTTCTTATTGATCCACTTATCGTGCCACCTTTTTGTTTTCTCCTTATAAATGGAGGCACTTTGATAAGCGTTGAGTCGGAACTCCTCTAGTTCATGGAGTTTCAAAACTCTTTCCTCCTGGGATTGGTCACAATCCATGTTTAATAGCTTTGTGGCCCACCACGCCTTGTGTTCCAACTCCACAGGGAGATGGCAAGCCTTACCGTAAACTAATTGATACGGGGACATGCCAATCGGAGTTTTGAAGGCTGTTCTGTAAGCCCACAATGCATCATCTAATTTTACCGACCAATCTTTCCTAGATTTCCCGACCACTTTCTTTAAGATTCTCTTGATTTCTCTATTTGACAGCTCAACTTGTCCACAAGTTTGTGGATGGTAAGGAGTGAATATCTTATGTAAAACCTCATAGTGACGCGGGGCTTTTTCCATTATTTTATTACAAAAATGTGAACCCCCATCACTAATAAGTACTCTCGGAACTCCAAACCTAGAGAAAATATTCTTTTTTATGAACCTAAGCACCACATGTGCATCATTGGTTCTGGTCGGGATTGCCTCCACCCATTTGGAGACATAGTCTACAGCAACAAGTATAAATTCGTTGGAGAACGACTTTGGAAATGGTCCCATAAAGTCGATACCCCAGACGTCAAATAAGTCCACAATTAAAATGTTTGTCAAAGGCATGCCAGCTTTAGCAGAGAGACCTCCACTCTTTTGACATTTATCACACCTTTTGACATACACTTTAGCATCTTGAAAGATAGTTGGCCAATAAAAGCCACTCTGTAAAACCTTTGCTGCTGTACGGGAGGCACCATGATGACCTCCATAATAGGAGTCGTGGCAATGCCATAAGAGCCTTTCTTGCTCGGATTCAGGCACACATCGCCTGATCACTCCATCTACTCCTATTTTATACAGAAATGGATCATCCTAAAGAAAGTTTTTGCTATCATGAAAGAATTTTTTCTTCATTTGGGATGTCCAGCCATCAGGTACCACCGAGGCACTTTTGAAGTTGGCCATATCAGCATACCATGGCCCGGTGATAATTGCCATCAATCTCTCGTCTGGAAATTCTTCTTTTATTAAAACAGGATCCGATTCACCTTCCAGACGAGACAGTTGATCGGCAACTGAGTTCTCTACTCCCTTTTTGTCTTGTATTTCTAAGTCAAACTCCTGGAGTAACAGAACCCACCTGATCAGTCTTGGCTTAGATTCTTTCTTAGCCAGTAAGTACTTGATTGCCGAGTGATCTGTATATACAATGACCTTGGCCCCAATCAAGTAAGCACGAAATTTATCAAATGAATACACCACAGCAAGCATTTCTTTTTCAGTAGTGGTGTAATGTATTTGATTTTCATTCAACACTTTACTAGCATAATAAATTACATGAGTTAATTTTCTTATTTTCTGACCCAGCACAGCTCCGACTGCAAAGTCACTTGCATCACACATTAATTCAAACGGTAAAGACCAATCGGGTGCTGCAAGGATCAGAGCTGAAGTCAAACTTTGTTTTAATTTTTCAAAAGCCTTGACACAGTCTTCATTAAACATAAACACATGATCTTTTACAAGCAAGTCGGTCAAAGGCTTAGCTATTTTTGAGAAATCTTTTATAAACCTTCTGTAGAAGCCAGCACGTCCTAGAAAACTCCTCACTCCTTTCACGTTGATCGGAGGAGGAAGTTTTTCAATGATTTCTATCTTGGCTCAGTCTACTTGAATGCCCTCAGCAGAGATTTTGTGGCCAAGGACTATCCCTCCCTTAACCATAAAATGGCATTTTTCCCAATTAAGAACGAGGTTAGTCTCTTGGCATCTCACCAGCACCTTAGATAGGTTGCTGAGGCATGTATCAAAATTACTACCAAAGACAGAGAAATCATCCATGAATACTTCAATGAATTTCTCCACCATGTCCCCAAAGATTGCCAGCATACACCTTTGAAAGGTTGCTGGAGCGTTGCACAAACCGAATGGCATGCGCCTATAGGCAAAAATTCTGTATGGACAGGTGAAAGCTGTCTTCTCTTGATCTTTTGGGTCAACCACAATTTGGTTATAACCCGAGTAACCATCAAGGAAGCAGTAGTATTCATGACCCGATAGTCTCTCAAGCATCTGGTCAACAAACGGCAAGGGAAAGTGGTCTTTCCGAGTGAAGTCATTCAACCTTCTATAGTCTATACACATTCTCCATCCTGTGGTCGGTCTAGTAGCTATGACTTCACCTTTTTCATTTTTAACAATTGTCATTCCTCCTTTCTTAGGCACCAGTTGGACCGGACTGATCAAAGCGCTGTCTGAGATAGGATAAATGATTCCTGCATCAAGAAGCTTGACCACCTCTTTCCTGACTGCCTCTTTCATTATGGGGTTCAATCTGCGTTATGGCTATACTACAGGGGAATAATCATCCTCCATCAGAATTTTGTGCATACAAAATGATGGACTGATTCCCTTCAAGTCAGAAATATTCCAGCCAATCGCAGATTCATGTGCCTTTAAAACCCCTATTAATTTGTCAACATCCTCTTCTTTTAAGTCAGCATTAATAATGACAGGATGTGTTTCGTCCTCTCTCAGGAAAACATATTTCAGATGAGAAGGCAAAGGTTTTAAATCATATTTTTCTTCAGAAACTTCATTTCCTTTCTTAACTTCAGTAATTTTCAAATCATTTTTCTTTTCTTTTTCAAAATCACCTACTTCTAATACTTCCAGTAGGTTCAGTATTTCCAAGTGAGAGTCATTTAACTCCTCAGTCTCGGAGTCAAAGTCATCCTCCAAAAAGGTTCGTAAGGCCTCTTCCTCAGTTTTTAAAAGCATTAGAGTCTGGTAACTTTTAATCTCTTCAATCATTAAACAATCCATCCTTTCAGTCGGATGTTTCATGGAATTGAAGACATTAAAGGTTACCTGCTCCTCCTGAACTCTTAGCATGAGTTCACCCTTTTCTACATCAATCAATGCTCTGCCTGTAGCTAGGAAGGGTCTACCTAAGATTAAAGGAATCTCTCGGTCAGCCTCCATATGCAACACTATAAAATCTGCTGGGAAGATAAATTTGTCTACTTTAACTAACAAGTCTTCCAGCATCCCTTGAGGATATTTAATGGACCTGTCAGCCAACTGCAAAGACATGCGAGTCGGTTACAGGTCATTAATTCCCAGTTTTTTCATCAAAGATAGAGGCATTAGATTTATACTAGCTCCTAGGTCACAAAGAGCACTTCCTACATGAATATCCCCAATTGCACATGGTATTGTAAAAGACCCTGGATCTTCTAGCTTTTGAGGAAGTTTCTTTTGGATGATTACACTGCACTCCTGAGTGAGAGCAATCATTTCATCCCCCTTAAGCTTCCTTTTCTTAGACAATAGCTCTTTCAAAATTTTTGCATAGGAAGGCATCTCCTGCAATGCCTCGGCAAAAGGGATATTTATGTGAAGTTTCTTAAATACATCTAAGAACCTAGCAAACTTTTGCTCTTCTATTTGCTTTTTAAACCTGTGTGGAAATGGAGCATTCCTCAGTTTTTCAGGAGTCAGCTTAGAAGCTTCCTCCAGAATCAGATCAACCTTTTTCTTTTTCTTTTGGTGGACTTTATTTTCTTTTTCTTTTTCTGTTTCATTTTCATTTTCAGCTTCATTATTGACCTGCTCGGTTTCTTGCACTATTTCTTTTTCTTTATCTTTTTCTGAGCTTATTTCCTGACTCGGAGATGGAGAAATAATTTTTCCACTCCTAGTGATTATAGCCTTGCAATGTTCCCTCGGATTTACCTCGGTATCTCCAGGGAAATTACCTGCTTGCCTCTCAGCTAATTGCTTAGAAAGCTGTCCGACTTGATTTTCTAGATTTCTTATGGACGCTTCCTGATTTTTCAAACTGGCCTGAGTGGCCTGGATGAACTGAGAAAGTACATTCTCAAGTTCTGACTTTTCTTTAACAGGGGGGTGAGAAGGTTGTTGTGGTCTATTTGTGGGTTGATTTTGTGGGATGTTCTGATTCAAATGTGGACCTTTCTGCCAGGAAAAATTGGGGTGACTCCTATAATTAGGATTAAAGGAATTAGAAGGATAATTCCTTTGATATTGTTGCTGCCCCATATAGTTCACTTGCTCGGAAGGCACATTTGGATCACACATTCCATTCTCATGGTCTCCTCCACAAAAGTCACAATTTATCATAGAAACTTGACTCGGCTTTTGGAGTTCTGAAATCTGTATGCTTAGTTTCTTCAAAGCCTGAGTCATCAGCTTACTCTGAGCCAGATAAGCATCTTGTGCTTCTAGTTCTAATATCCCTCTCCTAGGGACTTGGCTTCTCTCACTAATCAGACATTCATTAGAAGCCATAACGTCAATAAGCTCTATGGCTTCTTCTACAGTTTTAGTTGTTAATGAACCTCCAGCTGAGGCATCAATCAGGACCCTAGTAGCTGGCCTGACACCATTATAGAAAATAGTCACCTGTTGTACATCAAAAATCTGATGATGAGGACATCTCCTCAAACTCTCTTTATACCGATCCCATGCTTCCATCAAAGATTCACCTTCTCTTTGTTGGAAACACGTGATTTCATTGCGCAACTTTGCATATTTAGAAGGAGGAAAGTATTTAATCAAAAATTTTCTTTGCAAGTCCTCCCAAGTGGAAATACTGCCTCTCGGTTGACTCTACAACCAGGCTTTTGCTCGGTCCCTTAGAGAAAATGGAAACAATCTCAGTCAGATTGCTTCGTCAGGGACTCCGTTCATTTTTACTGTATCACAAATTTGGAGGAAGGTTGCTAGATGAAAATTTGGATCCTCAACCTCACTTCCTCCGAACTGTTCATTTCTTATCGACTGTAGTAAAGCTGGTTTAAGTTCGAAATTATTTACTGAAATTGGTGGCCTAAGGATGCTAGATTGCGATCCTTCTTCAGTCGGCCTGGAGTAGTCACCTAATGTAACTCTCCTCTGTTCCATTTCTTTTTGTTCTTTTTGTTTTTTTCTCTTTTCTCAGTTTACGTTCTAACAAGTCGATGTCAGGATCAAAGAAGAAAGGCTCTCCTCTGCTCCTTGACTGCATACAACAATTGTCACACAAAAGAATGATTCACAACTACGACTACAGCTACACAAAAATAACAAACTACTAAAAACAAAAATCAAACTACGTAATAAATGCAAACAAAGTAAACGGTTCAGTCTCAACAATCCCCGGCAACGACGCCATTAACTTGATGCTAGATTGCCGAGTCATCAAATTGATGTGAAAATCTTTGTTTAAAAATTGTGACACTCAGATTTATATCTTGGCAAGCGCACCAGTCGTTAAATTGTAATATATTGATCGTCTCACAGGGATTACGGTAAATACCTCAATCTCAGACTAGTACAAGCTAAACCAACAAAATACGTAGAAATTTCATTCAGATTTTGGTTGTTTTAATGTTTTATAGTTGTTTTTGTATTTCCAGAAACAGAGTTAAAATGAAATGTGAAAGGTGATTAATAGAAAACAGGTCAGGATTGCTTCGGTTCACAAATTCATCAAGAAACATATAATTAAAGTATAATCAAACTTCATAATCCAGAGGACAATCCGCTTGTGTTGAAAAACACTAATCCTTAAGCATCGAACCTTAATTCCTTAAGTGCTCAATTAACCTAAGAATCTAATGCGAAATTGGAGGTTGAACTCTAACTATTCACCTAAATTGATTAGGCCTGAACTAGTTAGAAAGCTAGAAGTTACCTAAGCTTCAACCATGATTCCTCACTAGCGAAGTTCTTCATCAGTTCTGGATTTATCAATCCAGCAATTCAGATTCACTCCTCAGCTTGTTCGCCTCAGGATCTAGAAGTTGATTTCCTCGCTCACAGCTTCAAGACTCCATTGCTAACCTTCGCAATCCCAACCTTAGGGATTTAGAACTCCATTGACTTCGGTTCCATCGAAAGATTGTGGAACGTCATGGAGGAGAGGATTTAGAGAGAGAAAATGCGTAGTGAGATGTTCGAAGTGTTATTGAATTGTGTTCTATGTATTCTATGTGAATCTGTCTCTCCCCTCTTTTACAGAATATGTACAAACATATATATAAGCATCTACCTAACTAACTAACTTAACTGATAACTTAGAGAACTTAAGTTAACGACTAAACTAACTAACTACATAATTTATAGAATAATTATCTAATTACAGCTCAGCTCTTAGCAAGTTACAACTCATCCTTAGCTAATCACAGCACAGCACCAACTAATAACAGCTCACTACTTCATTACTAAGGTGCAGAAGTAGGAGAGAAGGAAGCAGGAAACAACATCGGTGCCGAGCGGATTCTGGAGGGAACAATCACTATTTTAAATATCAACCTTTTCGCTTGAGCAAACTGGGTTCTCGCTTGGGCGAACTTGAGATATGTACTGCAGTATTACCTTCTCGCTTAAGCGTTATGGATAAGCTTGGGCGAGGGAATGATGTTTTGAGGTCACGCTTGAGCGTAAGCTTGCTTGCTTGACCGAACTTTGACCCTCGCTTGAGCGAATTTTACTCTCGTTAGAGCGAATTGATTATTCAATCAGCTCTATGAAATTGACGCTCGGGTTCTTCTTTTTATTTCAATCGGTTCCCTGTTCTATTTTGGAGTCGATATCTTGGAAGTCTTTGCAGTCAGATTTTCATTAATTCCTTCTAGTCAACCTTTTGAGAAGTCTTTCAAGTTGGCCTTGTGAAATATCACTCGGATTTTCCACATCTCGCTCGGCTTTTTCCTTTCAGCTTGAGCAATTCTTTTCCTGCACCAATAAACAACTAATTTGCCCAGCGTTTGTATGCTGGCTACTTAATGGAATTACAAATAATCATAAACTCTTAACTAATTTATGTTTTTAACCATTTTATTTCATAAATAAAACTCTTTTGAAATAATTAAATAAATTATAAATTGTTAGCAATAAATTAAATAATAAGGCTAAACTAATCACTAAACAATGAATTAATTCAAATAAAAAGCAGAATTAATTAAGTCTTTTCAAGACTTATCAGTTCTTCAAACCGAAGGGCATGACAGTGTAGCAGAAAACACCACTGTCATTTACAAAAGCCGTCTTCTCTTCATCCTCCTTCCACATCAGGATCTGGTTGTACCCTGAATAAGCATCCATGAAACTAAGGTACTGATAACCATAAGAATCATCTACCATTCGATCTATGTTTGGGAGAGGATACGGATCCTTCGGGCAACAATGGTTCAGATCGACATAATCTGTGCATATTCTCCATTTGCCATTGGCTTTCTGAACCATTACCACATTCAACAAGCAAGAGGAATAACAGATTTCTCTGATAAATCTGGCCTTCAACAACTCCTCTGTCTATTCACAAGCTGCCTTATGCTTCTCTAGGCATGTCCGTAATAGTCCATGCAAAGAGGTCCTTAAATTCCTGGAGGAGTACGAGCAAACGCTGCTCCATTGCTGGCTCTAACTTGTCATTAATGTAATTAACCTTTTCTGGGGAATTACCTAGGACGATGTCCTTTGAACCTCCATCTGGAGTGGGCTTGGAAGCTCTAGGGTCCAAATCGATGAGACTAACAGACCCAGCCGCTGTTCTTCCATCGTTTATCCTTCTCTTCTTATTGAACACCTCCATCTTCACCATGTTCAGGCTCAAGTTGTAACAGTATTTGGCCATCTCCTGGTCTCCTATGAAGGAAGACACATTGTTGTCCTTGTCTATAAACTTAACGAGGAGATGAGGAGTTGAAACAATGGCTTCCATAACATTCAACTTTGGGCGGCCTATGATGCCATTGTATGGTGACTCAACATCGATCACCAACACTCTAGATTTCACCGTTTTGGATCCGGGCTCATCCTTGAAAGAAATTAGGGTATCGAGATACCCTTTTATTGGTTGCTTCACTTTATTGAATGTTGTCAAGTCCTGCGTATAAGGCTGTAAATTAGCATCATTAAAACCCATACGTTTGAAATAGCCATCAAAAATAACATCGCATGAACTCCCCTGATCAACAAGTATTCTCTTGACATCCTTGTTTACTATGACATCTACTATTACCATCGCGTCATCACCCCTAGGAATTGTCGAGCCAAAATCGTCATAGGAAAAGGACACTACTGGTGCCAACATACCGTCCCTGAAGGGGCGGTTGTCCTTGGGCTTTCCTTGTACCGAAAGAACCATGCGATGATGATTCTTCCTCACGATGATAGATGATCCTCCCCCAACGAAGCCTCTAGCTATCATGTCAATGACCTCACGCCGACCTTGGCGTTGTTGCTATGGCATACCGTCCTATGGGATAAGACTACCAGCCATCACCCCCTTATGCTTCTCTGTTGTTGTGAACCTTGCCATCGGATTGCGACTGTCATCGTCCTCATCGTCGCGATCTCTTCCCCTTTTCTCTATTCGGTCTGGCTCATCGAAAGATTTCTCTTTAAAGAGAGATTGCTTCAGTTTGCCTTCTCTGATCAAGGTTTCAACAGTATTCTTTAAGGCCTGGCATTCATCCTTAGAATGCCCCATCTACTCATGGAAACTGCAGTATTTCCTTGGGTTTCCTGGCCTTCTCACTGGAGCCGGTATTCTAACTCCGTACACACGGAGTGTGGGCCACCTGACTTCTCTCAGGATCTGCGAGGGTTTAGTATTCAACAGTGCATAATTACTGAATGTATTTACACGTCTCTCTTGGCACTGGGGAGGGGGTTGATGAATTTGTTGCTCTGGAATGGTCTTTCCATCCGCTCCGATCTCACCTTCTCCTTATCTTTTTGTGGATGTGAGGGCAGTGTTGGTGGTGTTGCTCTTGCCGCGGTAGCTTCTAGATGCATCTTTATCCCAACGTATTTAGAAGCCTTTCTCTTAAACTCTTCAAACGTCGTAGGGGGGTTTTTTGCTAAAGACGGGGCAAAAGTAGAATTTGGTTGTAAAGCTTCTATGATAATATGCAGCTGTAATGTTTCTGCTAAGTTTGGGATGACGATTGCTTCCTTATAGAACCTCTTCAAGAATTCTTTGAGAGTTTCATGTTCTCCCTACAGATCTGGGCTAGGGTGTGAGATGTCTTGGGAATGTCCCTAGAGACAACGAAATGGTCTACAAATATCGTTGCTAGCTCCTCCCAAGAATCAATGGAGTCTGAAGGTAATCCCTTGAACCAGCTAAGAGCCTCATCGACTAATGTAGGGGGAACATCCCGCACATGATGTCCTCATCAGCCCCCAGATACATAGTTTCATACATATAAGCATCTAAATGCTTAGTAGGATCGGTTTCCCCATTATACTTCCCAATAGAGAGAGGTTGTATGGTTTGAAAGTGCCTAGGAATAGACACGTCCATCAGCCTCTGGGAGAATGGGACGTTGAGCCTGTACACCCCATGAGCTGTAACTAGTTCTCTCCTCCATCCACTGACTCTCTTACCAGAGTCATGGGTCTGCTCCCTCTCCTCGTACGTGGGGATTTTGGAATATTGGAGTGTTGTGGACTTCTCTCTTCCAGTGGAGTGATGAGTTTCTTACGCTTGGGACGTCTCATTCTCTTCCATTTGTCTTCTGTCCCTCTTTCGATCCACCAGCTCCTCCCTGAGCTGCTTAATAAGCTCATCACGAGGGTTATTAATGAGAGCCTGTACCATCCTTTTCGAACTTCCCCCAGATGAATCGAAGATAAGTCTTCTGTTTGTCTGTGAGTTAGTTATGTCCTCTATATGACCTTCTAAATAGTCACGTCCATTACCCTCCATGGGTGACAACTAGATTTCTATGAGAAGTAGGAATAACTTTAACGGGTCCCACTGGGCGTGCCAATGAACTGGTTTGATCCGGTGTCAAAGTTCCAGACTAGGACCAGCCTCAAAAGTCAACAGGTTGTATGTTTTATACCCTGGTATAGTGGGTATCCGGTATTATGATCCAGTATCTCAGTGGGAGAAGGTCGGTCTTACTGTCTTAGAGGTCCTTCACACCAGGCTTTCATGTTGCTGGGGGTGAAAGGTGGTGCCACCTGTGAAGACTCTCCGACGCTCAAGTCAGTGACAATAAGAAAGCTGAGTGACACCAAGAGAGTAAATAAACATAAGTATACAATGAGTATGTAAAAAATGTCCTCCTGATTGTGTGTGCAATTGGCGTATTTATAGGTGAGTGTGGAGAGTGATGGGTCAAATTGGGCCAGCGGACAAACTTGACTTTTCTCGAATAACGGGAATTGGAAGTAGAGAGTAGCCATTTTGTCCTGTCGGAGTATAGGCAAATATATATATATAATTAGCGTGGGGAGACAAGTATGGGCTAAGAGGTAGAGAACGCGCCCTTCGAGGGCATGTCTTCGACATGGGTAACGGGAATTACTGCGCCATTACCAAAGCCACTTATAACTGTTTTCTTATGTTCCGATATAGAGAACACGTTATATCTGATGTGCTAGGTGTCAACATGGGCTTACCGATATAGGGAGGGCGCCTATACAGCCTTATCAGTCCGATGTCTTACCTATTGAATCGGTAGCACTTGAAGAACGGATGGAACGACATCCTTGCCTTGGTACCGGTATCTAGACCGGATCATTTGTCCCTTAGCTTATGTGAGGGACTGGTAGAGTTGCTTGCATAAGCTATATCTATCTTCGAACGGGCGTTAATATCGGATTGACGCTATCCATAATTACGTCATTTAGACGGTGTGAAGAGTGGCTTCAGACATTAGTACATGTTGGGACGGAATTCCAAGAGTTTTCAAGACTTGCCACTGTCGCTTTTAAGTCTTTATAACTCCCATGTCTTGAGACGCCTCTAATGATGGACAATTAATCCTATTAACACGTGAGCCATCATAACTTTAATTACATGGTTTGATAACCATCGCTAGGACTATTATGGGCCTGAAATTTAAATTTTTAGGCCCACTAAGTCGCAGCTTTCGACGAATCGTCACATTCCTTTGCGCGTGTAGGCACGAAACGACAGTGTCGCTTGTCCTCTGAAACGTTGTGTTTCTTGGCAAACGGCATTTCCTCTCACTGGCCATCGTAGCCTCGCCACTGCCTATATAAGAAGGACTTGGCAAATTTCAAAAACTACATTGCTCAAGTCTTTACCAAACTCTACCGAAATTTCCTGAAAAGAATTGTTGGCGTGATTCCTGTAAAGCTTTTTTCATTTCTAGCCTTCCCAAACTTTAGGTAACCACATTTCCTCTTTCTATTAGTTTCTTCTTCTTTTTTCCATATTTTGTAAGTATGCGCACTAGGCAGAACCTCGCTAACCCTAATCCCAGAAGAGGGAGACTCGTTTCTCGAACCTTCGGCTACCAAGGGGGAAGAATCCCAGTGGTTTCTTCCGAAGCCGGGCCACGTCGCTCGGAAAGGGGATCAACATCTTACTCATGGCGGAGGGTGATTATTCCCTCTTCAGAATCATCTTCTGAGTACAGTGTTAGTCCTCAAATTTACAATAAATCTTTTAATAAAAATTTCATAAAAATAAATAAAAATTTGGTTAATTTGTTAGAAAATTAGGTTTTAATTCAATAAATGGATGTTGTTGGAAATAATTTGCCCTTGATCAATTTTCTCTAGTTTTGTAGTGAAAAAGTAAAGAATTCAAGAGAAAATTATACTGGAGGATCTAACGCGTAACATCAATCCCACGCGTAGCGTGGACTCTGAATTTTGATGCTGACGCTACGCGTTACAGCCACGCGTAGCGTCAGTACTGCGTGGACTCCACATCCAACTTGGCCAAGCACTCAGCTTTGACCCAATAATGGCCACCCCACTCAGCACCAAGGGCCACCCCACTAAGCACAAATGGCCAAAATACAGTGGAAACACGTCCAAGTGGCCAGGCATGATCAAATTTAATAATTTGAAGTGGCCATTATCAGTTGTTTAATGGAAGCTGAGTCAGGGACCTGACGCGTAGCGTCAGCACCCTTGCTCAGCCCTATAAATAGGGCCATCCAACACCATTCAAATCATCCCATTCTCATTTACTTCTCTTTTTTTCTCTCTTTGTGCTCGACTTTGAGTACTTCTTTTGTGAGTTGTAGTTCTAGAATAGTTTTCTTGATACTTGAGTGTGTTTTGGTGTATTGTGATCGTTGTATCGTGAAGTTTCCATCGTCTTCGTAATGTCAAACTCTGTAAGTGTTGTCTTTACTTTCACAATGTGTAACTAATTTGTTTATGTTGGAATTGGTGAACTAATCTATTGAGTATAATGTTGTGGATTCGACCTCTGCATGTTTATGATTCAAGTCCATGTTAGTATTTCAATCTTTTATTAATATGAACGTCAAACGGGAGAATGATTTTCATGTGTATTGAAACTTGTTTTATTAGTATGAATGTCAAACGGGAGAATGATTATTCATGCCGTATTAAAACTTATTTTGACGGAAGTAAAAGTTGGAATACCCTTGGTATCTTAATTCTATAGGGGTTGTTAACCATTGTTGCCATAAGGCCAGGTCTTAATGCAAGTTTTTACTGAGAAAGCTCACGAGGGATCGGACTTTACGGTGAATTCTTAGAATTTATATCATGAGGGATCGGTTATAATGATTTTAAGTTGTAATGACATGAAACTTGATGATTAAATATGCATGTCTTGAGTTCCTCATTGTTATTCTAGATTAGGGATCCAATTTCCAACATAATTTGTTTATCTGTGTTTATCTCAACTATCTTACCTATTCTAGATTGCAACTCAACTTTTTAGATAGATTTTTATTTTCTTTTTATCTCATGAACAACTCAACCATGCTATCTTATGAATATTGTATAAATTGTATATAAATCATTCTTTTGTCCATAACTTTCTTCACATTTACCATAGTAAATAGAAAATTACTGTTGTTATTGGACTTTCAATCCCAGTGGAACGATATCTAAATGTTGAAAACTACAAACGATTGGTGCGCTTGCCAATTAACAACCCGGTGGTGGAAACGAACGGATCAGACGCTATTGCCGGGTTAACAATTTTTCTGGCGCCGTCGCCGGGGATTGAATTGTTTCAGTAAAACAGTAAATTTTTAATTACCGTGGTAAATATTTTTTTTACCTTAGTTAAAAAAATTTTTATTTAGTTTTACTTATTGTTACACTAACTTTCTTTGTCTAGTTTGTGTATGCAAACCTGATCTACCGCAGGTAAAATTTATTTTGATCCTGAAATAGAAAGGTTTGTAAAGAAAATCAAGTCTTTGAAATCTAAAACACAAACTAAATCTTCTTCTACTTCTAAAACTTTTGAAAATTCAAATATGGCTGCTGAAAGGAGAACATTGGGACAGTTTGCTGCTATTAATGGTCCACCACGAGTTTCGGGAATGTTTCAAGGACCGGTTGTACCAGTGGAGATTAAACCTGCCACTTTAAATATTATTCAATACAATCAAATTGCTGGTTTAAATCATGAAGAACCATATGAACATTTAACTATTTTTTATGAGTTATGCAGCACAATTGGTTTTGAACCCAATCAAGAAGAGTCTGTTTACATGAGACTTTTTCCTTTTTCATTGATTGGTAAAGCAAAAGAATGGTTTAAATCTTGTCCACCGGGTAGTTTTGCAAACTGGTCCGATGTTGAAAGAAAATTTTTGGAAAGATTTTATTCTCCTTCAAAATATTTTGAAGCAATGACAGTCATACATTCTTTTTCTCAAAATAATGATGAATCATTAGGGGAAACATGGGAACGATTCAAGGCACTCTTGAGAAAGTGTCCAAACCATAATCTAGATGATGCCGAAAAGGTAAGGATCGTTTACCATGGTTTATTACCTCAGTTCAAGATGATGTTAGATGCTTGTGCAGGTGGTTCTTTAATGAACAAAACTATAGAGGAAGCAATTGAAATATTGGAATCAATGTCCATTAGTGACCATCAAGCTAAACCAAAAAGAGGTAATGTACAAGGTATACTTGAACAAGGAGTAAATGATACAGTGTTAATTCAACAAAAATTGTTGATATAACAAATTGAGGCAATGAGTAAACAACTTGGAAAACTTCAAGTTACCCATGTACCACCACAACTTCATGCTCAATTAAAACAATGTGAGTATTGTATGGGCGAACAACCATGTGGTTACTGTGTTCTTGACAAAAATGAACAAGAACAAGCTAATTCCTTGATTCATCAAAGGTTACCTTCAGGTAATTCTCTAAATCCTCTTTTAAATTCTTTTTCTAACAATTACCTGCAGGGAAGGCAAAACCAAAACTATGGTTGGAGGCAAAATGCTAGACCCTTCAACAATCAAGGTGATTACAATACTACATTTACAAAGGCTGAAAAAAGTATTCAACAATTGATGCAATACATGGAGACAATTAAGGATGCACGTAAAGCATCAGATCAACAGTTGAGTTAGCTAGTAAAAGAATTAGCCGACATCAAGGAAGTCAAAGTAAAAGAACAATGTAAGGCTATCTTTACAAGAAGTGGTAAAACTGTAGGTATGGACTATGAAAAAGAAAAAGAAAAAGAAAAAGAAAAAGAAGAAAAAGAAAAAGAAGAAGAAGAAAAAGAAGAAGAAAAAGAAAGTGAAAAAAATTAAAAAAAGAAAAAAATCAAAAAAATCAGTATTTGGGACAGACACCTCCTGTCCAGGATTTACCTTATCCTCATCCACCATCAAAAAAAGATAAAGAAAAGGAATATAAGAGATTCCTTGAAATTTTTAAGCAGTTACACATAAACATTCCTTTTTCTGAGGCATTAGAACAAATGCCTACATATGCTAAGTTTATGAAAGAACTGCTTACAAAGAAAAGGAAGTATGATGAGAAGATAGTAGAACTTGAAGCAAGTTGCAGCGCTATTTTACAATACAAGATACCAGAAAAATTTAAAGATCCTGGCAAATTCACTATTCCTGTCTCTATTGGCGGAGTAAATATCGGAAAGGCTTTATTAGATTTAGGGGCTAGCATCAATCTAATGCCCCTAAGTATGATGAAGCGCATTGGTGACCTTGATCCGCAACAGACAAGGATGACTCTGCAATTAGCTGATAAATCCATCAAGAGACCTTATGGGATTGTAGAAGATGTGCTTGTAAAGGTTGACAAATTCTACTTCCCTATGGATTTTGTGATCTTAGACATGGAGGAAGATGCTGATGTTCCTCTGATTCTTAGAAGACCATTCATGAAAACTGCTCGAGTACTGATTGATGTGGACAACGGGAAGCTAGCAGTAAGGGTGCACGATGAGGAAGTCAATTTTGATGTCTTCAAAGCAATGAAACTTCCTAGCCCAAAGAAAGACTGTTTCAAAGTGGACATCCTTGATGAGACTTATCTTTCCTTATCAAAAGGTATGACTAATTCTGACCCATTAAATAAGTTATTAACTAATTCTGTTGAATTTTTGAATGAAGAAGAGGAGAAACAAATTGAAAGGTATCTTGAAGAATTCGATCAAGGGAAAGAAATTTCCTTTGAATCAAGAAAGATTGAAGAAATTCAAGACTCACCTGTTGAAGAAATCCAGAAACCTGAACTCAAAGTGTTACCTTCCAATCTAAAATACATCTTTTTGAAAGAAGGTAATTTAAAACCAGTAATCATTAGTAATCTGTTAAGTGAAACAGAGGAAGAAAAACTGGTGGAAGTATTGAAGAGAAATCAAGAAGCAATTGGATGGACACTTGAAGATTTGAAAGGTATAAGTCCATCATACTGCATGCACAAAATTTTGTTAGAAGATATTTCAAACCTGTTGCTCAACCTCAAAGACGCCTCAACCCAACTATGAAAGAGGTAACCAAAAATGAGGTTCTGAAATTGCTGAAAGCAGGTATTATTTATCCTATTTCTGATAGTGCATGGGTAAGTCCTGTTCAAGTTGTTCCAAAAAAAGGTGGTATGACAGTAATTGTTAATGAAAAAAATAAACTAATTCCTACAAGAACTGTCACCAGTTGGAGAATGTGCATTGATTATAGAAAATTAAATCAAGCAACAAGAAAAGATCATTTTCCATTACCTTTTATGGATCAAATGCTTGAAAGATTATCTGGACAAGAATATTACTGCTTTCTTGATGGTTATTCTGGATATAATCAAATTGCTGTTGACCCTCTTGATAAGGAGAAAACTGCTTTTACATGTCCTTTTGGCATATTTGCTTACAGAAAAATGCCATTTGGATTATGTAACGCACCTGTTACTTTTCAAAGATGCATGTTTGCTATTTTTGCAGATTTAATTGAAAAGAGCATTGAAGTTTTCATGGATGACTTCTCAGTTTTTGGGAATTCATTTGAGACATGTCTATCCAACCTAGACACCGTATGAAGCGGTGTATTGAGACAAATTTGATGCTTAATTGGGAAAAGTGTCACTTCATGGTGAAAGAAGGAATTGTACTTGGTCATAAAATTTCTTCTAGAGGCATTGAAGTTGACCAAGCCAAGATAGAGGTAATTTCTAAACTCCCACCCCCTGTAAATGTAAAAGGTGTTAGAAGCTTTTTAGGACATGCTGGATTTTATAGGAGGTTTATTCAAGATTTTTCAAAAATTGCAAAACCTTTATCAAACCTTCTGAATAAAGATGTTGAATTCAAATTTGATGAAGCATGTCTTAAAGCTTTTAATTCCTTGAAAGAAAAATTGGTTTCTACCACTGTAATTGTTGCTCCTAATTGGAATCTACCCTTTGAACTTATGTGCGATGCAAGTAATTATGTTGTTGGAGCAGTTTTAGGTCAAAGATACGAAATTTTTTTTAAAGTCATACATTATGCTAGTAAAGTTTTGAATGAAAATCAAATAAATTATGCAACTACTGAAAAAGAATTACTAGCCATAGTATATGCTTTAGAAAAATTTCGATCTTACTTGATTGGCTCAAAAATAATTGTTTTTACTGATCATGAGGCAATCAAGTACCTTTTAACTAAATCTGATTCAAAACCTCGGTTAATCAGATGGATTTTGCTCTTTCAAGAATATGATCTTGAAATCAAAGATAAAAAGGGTAGTGAAAATATGGTAGCTGACCATCTTTCTAGATTAATGAATAATGAGGTTACTGCCAAAGAAAAAGAAATTTTGAAAGAATTTCCTGATGAAAAACTTTTCAAAATAACACAACAGCCATGGTTTGCTGACATGGCCAATTTCAAAGCAGCAGGAGTTCTTCCAAATGATTTGACTTGGCAACAAAGAAAAAAAATTCTTTAGAGATGCAAGATATTTTGTTTGGGATGACCCTCATTTATTCAAAATTGGAGCGGATAATTTGTTACGACGTTGTGTGCTTGACTGGGAAGTAAAAGATGTGTTATGGCATTGTCATAAATCACTATATGGAGGACACTTTAATGATGAAAGAACAGCTGTAAAAGTTCTCCAATCAGGTTTATACTGGCCCTCTCTTTTTAAAGATGCTCACTTATTTGTTCAATCTTGTGATAACTGCCAAAGAACAGGTAATGTTGGAAGAAGGCAAGAAATGCCTCTCACAAATATACAAGAAGTTGAGGTATTTGATTGTTGGGGAATTGACTTCATGGGACCTTTTCCTAACTCATACTCAAATCAATACATTCTTTTGGCAGTTGATTATGTTTCAAAATGGGTGGAAGCAATTGCTACCCCTAACGCTGACACTAAAACTGTTGTGAATTTCTTGAAGAAAAATATTTTTTTGTAGATTTGGGACACCAAGAACTTTAATCAGTGATGGTGGTTCACACTTTTGTAATAAAATTCTTCAGAAAGTGTAGCCACAGCATATCATCCACAAACCAATGGACAAGCAGAGATTTCAAATCGTGAAGTGAAAAGAATTCTGGAAAAAACTGTCATCTTCTAGAAAGGATTGGTCACAAAAACTTGATGATGCACTCTGGGCATACAGAACTGCATTTAAAACACCAATTGGTCTTTCTCCTTTCCAGATGGTCTATGGAAAATCATGTCACCTTCCAGTTGAAATAGAACATAAAGCATATTGGGCTTTAAAATTCCTCAATTTTGATCAAAATGTAGCAGCAGATAAACGAAAGTTACAGCTACTCGAATTAGAGGAAATGAGAAACAATGCCTATGAATCATCCAGATCTTACAAAAGTAAGGTGAAAGCTTACCATGATAAAAAATTAAGGAAAAGACACTTCACACCAGGTCAGCAAGTTTTATTGTTCAATACAAGATTAAAACTGTTTCCTGGAAAATTGAAATCAAAATGGTTAGGCCCGTTTTTGATTAAAGAAGTTAAACCATATGGAGCAGTGGAAATTGAAGATCCAACTTCTAAAAGAAGCTGGATGGTAAATGGGTAAAGGTTGAAACTTTATTTGGGTGGTGAGATTAACAAAATTACCATCAGTTATCTTTTAACTGACCCTTGAAATGCAGGAATGTCAGGCTGGAGACATTAAACCTAGCGCTCAATGGGAGGCAACCCATTCTGTTGTTTGTTTATTTTAATTTATTTTCAAAAAAAAATATTTCAATAAATAATCAAATTTTTGTTAGAAAGTTAATTTATTCACTTAACATTTTTACATAATAAAACCAATTTTGTAAAATCAATTATTAATTCTTTTATAACTTAGGAATTTTGATAAATTTAATTACAATAAGTTTATTAACTATCAAGCAAATTTCAAAAACCCGGTGAGTTGAGAGATCTTGTTAAACACTTGAGGGTTTAATCGACATAATTTTATTCGAATTGATTTTGCTTTAATCTTTGATTTGTGTTGTTGTACAAAGAATTCAGGAAAATGATCAAGGCACATTTATTGGTGAAAAGAAACCTTGGGCCAAACAGCTTACCTTGGTAAAAATTATTTTATCCTTTGAAAGCCAATTTGAGCCTAAAATAAATTCTTTGGTACCATTAAAACCTAAATTTGTTTTAACCATTCCCTATACTTGATTGAGTAAAAGAGTAGTTGAAATAAATGAAAAAAAAATATCTTTAAGTGTTCTTGCAAACATGGGGAGTGAAAATAAGCAACTTGATTCTTTTCAAAAGAAAATAAAGTATAAAAAAATAAAAGTCAAAAATAGTGAAAAGAATCAAGTTGGGGGTGTTTATTTTTCACCAATAAAAGAAAATGAGAAGTTTGGGCTAAGAGAAAGCCTAAAAATTATAAAATGCTCTTTTATGATTTCAGGTTTTTGAATTCCAAGAAAAACCATTGATTCTTGTAAGCCAAGCCTCATTACAACCCGTGAAAAGACCTTGTGATTTCTGAATTAGCTCTGTATAACTAACCATTGATTAGATGAAAATCAAAGTTAAATTCGTTTGATTATATGATTGATTGAGTGAAACAGGTTACCTATTACATAGAGATAAACACTTGGAGAGGTAAGCCTGAAATTATGCTTGGTATGTTAATAAAATATTGTAAAGAATTTTATCATTAAACCTTTGTTATATTAGATGTCTATAATTGATTATTTCAAAATGGTAAATAATATAATTACTTTTTGTGGTAAATTCTCGGACTAACTCAAAAATTTGATTTCAAATTTTTATTTCTTATTTTTCTCTCTTGCTCGAGGACGAGCAATGTCTCAAGTTAGGGGTATTTGTTAGTCCTCAAATTTACAATAAATCTTTTAATAAAAATTTCATAAAAATAAATAAAAATTTGGTTAATTTGTTAGAAAATTAGGTTTTAATTCAATAAATGGATGTTGTTGGAAATAATTTACCCTTGATCAATTTTCTCTAGTTTTGCAGTGAAAAAGTAAAGAATTCAAGAGAAAATTATACTGGAGGATCTGACGCGTAGCATCAATCCCACGCGTAGCGTGGACTCTGAATTTTGATGCTGACGCTACGTGTTACAGCCACGCGTAGCGTCAGTGCTGCGTGGACTCCACATCCAACTTGGTCAAGCACTCAGCTTTGACCCAATAATGGCCACCCCACTCAGTACCAAGGGCCACCCCACTAAGCACAAATGGCCAAAATACAGTGGAAACACGTCCAAGTGGCCAGGCATGAACAAATTTAATAATTTGAAGTGGCCATTATCAGCTGTTTAATGGAAGCTGAGTCAGGGGCCTGACGCGTAGCGTCAGCACCCTTGCTCAGCCCTATAAATAGGGCCATCCAACACCATTCAAATCATCCCATTCTTATTTACTTCTCTTCTTTTCTCTCTTTGTGCTCGACTTTGAGTACTTCTTTTATGAGTTGTAGTTCTAGAATAGTTTTCTAGATACTTGAGTGTGTTTTCGTGTATTGTGATCGTTGTATCGTGAAGTTTCCATCGTCTTCGTAATGTCAAACTCTGTAAGTGTTGTCTTTACTTTCACAATGTGTAACTAATTTGTTTATGTTGGAATTGGTGAACTAATCTATTGAGTATAATGTTGTGAATTCGACCTCTGCATGTTTATGATTCAAGTCCATGTTAGTATTTCAATCTTTTATTAATATGAACGTCAAACGGGAGAATGATTTTCATGTGTATTGAAACTTGTTTTATTAGTATGAATGTCAAACGGGAGAATGATTATTCATGCCGTATTAAAACTTGTTTTGACGAAAGTAAAAGTTGGAATACCCTTGGTATCTCAATTCTATAGGGGTTGTTAACCATTGTTGCCATAAGGCCAGGTCTTAATGCAAGTTTTTATTGAGAAAGCTCACGAGGGATCGGACTTTACGGTGAATTCTTAGAATTTATATCATGAGGGATCGGTTATAATGATTTTAAGTTGCAATGACATGAAACTTGATGATTAAATATGCATGTCTTGAGTTCCTCATTGTTATTCTAGATTAGGGATCCAATTTCCAACATAATTTGTTTATCTGTGTTTATCTCAAGTATCTTACCTATTCTAGATTGCAACTCAACTTTTTAGATAGATTTTTATTTTCTTTTTATCTCATGAACAACTCAATCATGCTATCTTGTGAATATTGTATAAATTGTATATAAATCATTCTTTTGTCCATAACTTTCTTCATATTTACCATAGTAAATAGAAAATTACTGTTGTTATTGGACTTTCAATCCCAGTAGAACGATATCTAAATTTTGAAAACTACAAACGATTGGTGCGCTTGCCAATTAACAACCCGGTGGTGGAAACGAACGGATCAGACGCTATCGCCGGGTTAACATACAGCCACTCTTCGCACAATGTCTGGAGAAGGAACTTCTGGAGAACAAGTTATTTTGAAAACGACTGATGGTCTATGCAACGTTGTTGCATATCGGATCAACTGGGTGGATCTGTGACAGGGCCCGTAAGCGCACGGGTTATGTTGTGTTATATAAATGATTATCGTATCCACAGGGACTGTTTTCAAAGTACCAGCATATCAAAATTTAATTACCCACACAATTGATTTTTTAATGTTTTTGTAAAATAAAACAAAATAAATTCAGAAACAAAATTTACTTGACACTTAAAAATCAGAGTTGAGAGTATCTTGGGATTTTGGGGGATCAAGACTCTATTTTATGTTAATGAATTTTAACTTTTCATAAATAAGAATCAAGTTAAGTTTTCCAAGGCGGATTTTCCTTAAGCTAATTAATATGTTCCTCTCAGAATCCTATTAATGTACCTAACCTATGGAAAGCGCTGCTTAATCCTTAGAAAAGGCCTATTATTGTTTTATGAAAATCCATTTTTAATTCCCCAAAAGATTTTTATTACTTTCTCGGTTTTACCGAGGTCACAAAAAGTAATTCAAAACCTTAGGCTTAGTTCAAAAACCTTCCAGTAACAATAAATCTCTCGATTCTATTAATTACTTAAGCTTACTAATATACCCGCAAGTATACAGTTTTATCATTAAGGTTCTTGTTAGGAATCACTAAGAGCTTTGAGCATAATTTGAACATAAATGGAAAATAGAAATTTATTTAATTCAAAGTCAAAATAACATTATCACAAAATATTATCACACCCCTTCATCCCAAGATAAATGATTTAGTTACACATGATATGGTATAAATTCATACATATAATGGAAAGGAGATACAACATACAATTCATGGTAGAAATAAACTTACAGGTTTCTCCAAAAGCCCAATAAATTTACCACCGTAATTCTTTGTTCAAGATCCTTCCACTATATATAAATTTAATCACTCAATTTCATTACTCTCTCAAAATTTCAACAAGGTAAAAACTGAATTCTTCTCCCTCTTGGCTGTGTCTAAAACGTGATTTTCCAGCCCATTTTATAGCTGAATTTTTCCAACCTTTTTCCTTAAATTCATGGTGTTTTGCATGGTGGAAGCATGACAATTTTTGGTGGCAATTCTTTTCTCATTTCGGGTACAATATGTGGACAAAATAGAAGTGGAACTTGCCTTCATTCATTCCGTGAGTGGTGTGTCCATCATCATATAATATTTGGCAATTGGCAAATGTTTTGTTTCCTTTGAAAGCTAAGCCATGAGTGAAGAATGAATTGGTCAAAGAATCATTAAACAATTGAAGCATTTGCTTTTCCTTTTCTTGGTGGCCGTGAGTGATTGAATGAATTGGCAATTGGCACATTAAAATATTGAAATTTGCCTTGCCTTTCTCTTTGGTGCCGTGAGTAATTGAAGTGGCTGTGTGGTCTTTCATTTGTATTCAATTTTGACTAAGTCAAAATTGAATTTTCATTTAGCCTTGGAGAAGTCTTACGTGAATGGCTTGCATTTTGAAACCAATTGAATTCAATTTTGACTAAGTCAAAATTGAATTACCATATGACTTCACATGAATGAACTTATCAATTTTGGCAAATTGGGTGCTTTAAGTCTTGTCCTCTGGTGGGTCCTACAAAAAGAAGAAAGCATTCAATCATCTTTGTTCAATTTGCCATCAGCTTTCACGTTGGAAAGCTTGTACTTGTGGAAACCTTTTTATGATATATGCATGTGAGATCATGGATGGATGAATGATGCATTAATTCTTGTCCTTTTGTTAGTGTTTGACCGTGAATGATTAAGACAATGGAGAATATGTGGCTTTGAATTAAAAAAAATCTGCACCATGAACCCCTTTTGGAGTGGATATCAACGTGAAATGCACTTAAAAAGGAGATGGATTTGCTTAATAAAAATTTTGCCCATTACTCTTAATTTTAATGTGAATGGATTCCCCATCAGCTTATGCATTTCACATTAATATCAAGTTCTAATGGAAAGATTTATTTTATTTTATTCATGAAACATGGACAAGGCTTAACAAATTTTTATGTTGAATAATGCCCATTTAGAATGTATTAACGTTAAAAACTAAGTTGGTGACAAACATTAAATTAAATAAACAAGTTAATTAATTTAAATGGAACTTTCAAAAAATATTTTTTATAGAAATGAAATCATGATATTAAGTTCTTGAAGCAATTAGTTTTAGCACTAATCCAAAATTAATTTACTAATTCTAAAAAAAATAATTTTTAAGGTTCCATTTAAATTAATTCACACAAAATACAACACTTAAACAGTAACAGTGAAAAGAAAATAGAAACTATGAAATCAAGAAAAAAATGATACAATAAACTTGGAATTTTAAACAAATTAAATAGTAAAAAATAGTGTTTTAAAACACTTTTCAAAATACCCCAAACCAAAACATTGCTTGTCCTCAAGCAATCACCATATTCACACGATAAGAAACAGACAACACTTAGCTCAGTAAACTAGAGAACCCAAGACAGAGAAACAGATTTATTCAAATGCCAAATTAATTTTTTTTATGTGAGTCGATTTTCAGTGTCAAGACTTGAGATACTCTTCTCATAATTTCACTCTAGTGTTTTATGGTTTGTGTATCACTCAAATCATTATAGTCAAAAATATTACCATAAGCTTGTGAATAAACCAGAAACTCCACAGTTTAGATAGAAAATATGTCAAAGTCTAAAGGTCTTTCAAAGGTTGTAATGTGGCCATGGGTTGTATTGTCAAGGTAGGAATTTCAAGAAGAATGGATTACAAAAGGGCTTAAACAGTCATGAATGATTTAATTTCAAAAACTAACAGAGCAAATTTTTGAAATTTTTATGGATTTTTTTGTAATTCATTCAATATCATCCTTTTGATTTTCTTTTCTTTTTCTTGCTTTTGTTCACATCCCATATCATATTTTTCTTAAGTCTTTTTTATTTCTTTGCTTCACTAAATTTTCAACTTTTTCACCATTAAGATAATATTAGTCAATGAAAGGTTTCAAAGAAAAATTTTTACTTTTAGGCTCAAAAGGGGCAATTAGGGGTCAAATTATGCAAAAATTCTGAGGCTTAAGAATAAGACCTAATTGTGCCTTTATCATCCTAAGACATACAATCAAAAACCATTTTGAATCGGTTGAAAAACAAGTTCTAGAATATTAATGACTATGAGATTCACTCAATCAAGAAAATATGAGTTTGAAAATTTATGATAAATTACCCATTTAGGCTCAAGTCTAATCATGGACAGTCTTTTCAAAGAAAATTTTAATCACATAAGGTTCATTTAGACATTGATTTGGCATTTAAACAATCAAATTGTGAAAAATTTTACTCAAAATTTTGGGGTCCTTAGATACTTTAGCTATGTGTTCAAAGTTAATTCATCATACAATCATGGTAATTACAGGATGACAAACAAAATAAGGAAAACACACATGTATGAAAAACATAACAATCACACAATGCAAACAAAACAGTTAAGTTTTCTTATCTACCACCCCAAACCAGAATTGGACATTGTCCTCAATATTAAAATGGATGATAAAAGGATAAGAAAACTTACCTGGAGTAACCCCAAACCGGGATTTGACATAGTTTTTTTTTCAAATTCAAAACGAAACAACAAATTTTTATAGGGTTACCTCCCTATCAGTGCTAAGTTTTAAGTCTTCAGCCAAACTTCTCACCATTTGGATTTATTCATCAGGAGCATCAAGCAAGTCCAAGTCACTTGCTTGTTGTATTGGTTGACCTGTCAAGTAGTGCTTTACTCTCTGTCCATTTACCCTAAATGTACCAAATTTCTCGCTCCATAACTCAATAGCTCCAAAGGGAAAGACCTTTGTTACCTTGAATGGTCCCGACCATCGGGACCTCAGTTTACCTAGAAAAAGCTTCAATCTGGAATTAAACAGTAAAACCATATCACCTAGATTGAATGTTCTCCGTAGGATGTGACGATCATGCCATTGTTTGGTTTTTTCTTTATAAATTCTGGCATTTTCGTATGCATCTAAACGGAGTTCTTCAAGCTCGTTTAATTCTAATAATCTTTGTTCACCTGCAGCCTTATGATCAAAGTTAAGAGTTTTAACAGCCCAAAAAGATTTATATTCCAGCTCAACAGGTAAATGGCAAGGCTTCTCATAAATTAGCTTAAAAGGAGTGGTTCCAATGGGAGTTTTGTATGCGGTTCTATATGCCCATAAAGAATCATCTAACTTAATAGACCAATCTTTACGTGACGTATTAACCACTTTTTGAAGAATGTTTTTAATTTCCCGATTGGATACCTTAACTTGTCCACTAGTTTGTGGGTAATAAGGTGTAGCAACCTTATGCCTAACTCCATATTTCTTTAGAAGGGCCTGAAAAGTTTTCTCAATAAAATGAGACCCTCCATCACTTATAACACATTTTGGGACCCCAAACCTTGGACATATTATTTTCTTGAAAATTTTAATAATAGTCTTAGCATCAGAATGGGGTGAAGCAATGGCCTCTACCCATTTTGACACATAGTCAACTGCCACTAATATGAATTGATTTCCCAAAGAGGAAGGAAAGGGACCCATAAAATCAACACCCCATACATCAAACAATTCAACTTCTAAAATGGTATTCAATGGTATTTCATGTCTCTTACCAATGTTACCTGTTCTTTGGCAAGCATCACAAGTCAGAACATACTTACGTACATCCTTAAAAATATGTGGCCAATAGAACCCAGCTTGCAATATTTTAGCGGCTGTCTTGGAGGTGCTCATGTGCCCTCCACAGGAAAGAGAATGGCAATGATCCAAGACAGCATGGACCTCATCTTGTGAGACGCACCTCCGAATCAAACCATCTGCGCATTGCTTGAATAGGAGTAGTTCATCCCAATAATAATACTTGACATCTGCATAAAACTTTTTCTTCTGCTGAAAACTAAGATCAGGGGGTAAGATACCACATGTAAGAAAATTTACAAAATCAGCATACCAAGGAACACGTTGGATACTAAGACTTAAGAGTTGTTCATCCGGAAAAGATTCATTGATAGGAATATTATCTATTTTTACTTTTTCGGATGTCAACCTAGATAGGTGATCAGCAACTAGGTTCTCAGTACCCTTCTTATCCTTAATTTCCAAGTCAAATTCTCGCAATATTAGAATCCACCTAATCAGCCTAGGCTTTGCTTCCTTTTTATTCAATAGATACTTAATGGCAGAGTGATCTGTGTAAACAATAACATGTGAACCTATCAAGTAAGATCTAAATTTATCAAAAGCAAAGACAATGGCTAACAGTTCTTTTTCAGTTGTGGCATAATTTACCTGAGCATTATCCAGCGTCCGACTGGCATAATGAATTACATGGTGCTTTTTATCCTTCTGTTGCCCAAGCATAGCCCCCACTGCGTAATCACTCACATCGCACATCAACTCGAATGAGAGTTCCCAATCAGGGGGTTGAACGATAGGGGCAGAGATTAGAGCTTACTTAATCCTGCAAAAAGCTTCCATACAAGATGAATCAAAATTGAAAGGCACATCCTTACCCAGAAGAGTTGTAAGAGGCTTTGTGATTTTGGAGAAATCCTTAATGAATCGACGGTAAAACCCTGCATGTCCAAGAAAACTCCGAATACCTTTCACATTTGTAGGTGGGGGCAATTTTTCAATCACTTCCACTCTAGCCTTATCAACTTCTATACCTCTCTCAAACACTAAGTGTCCAAGAACTATGCCTTCTCTTACCATAAAATGGTATTTTTCCCAATTCAAGACCAGATTGGGCTCTTCACAACGCTGCAAGACTTAGCACAAATTTGTTAAACAGTTATCAAAATCCAAACCATGCACTGAAAAATCATCCATAAAGACTTCCATCACATTTTCAATAAGGTCAAAAAAAATTACTTGCATACACCTTTGAAAAGTCGCAGGTGCATTACACAGACCAAAAGGCATACGCCTATAAGCATAAGTCCCATAAGGGCAAGTGAAGGTAGTCTTTTCTTGATCAGATGGATGAATGGGAATTTGATGAAAACCTGAATACCCATCCAAATAACAGAAATAAGAGTGTTTCACAAGTCTTTCAAGCATCTGATCAATAAAAGGGAGAGGAAAATGATCTTTTTTCGTGGCGCTATTTAACTTCCTATAATCAATGCACATACGCCAACCAGAGACAATCCTAGTAGGAATCAATTTATGTTTATCATTTTCAATCACAGTTATTCCCCCCTTTTTAGGCACCATATGAACAGGACTTACCCATTTACTACTATCCACAGGATATATGACTCCAGCATCAAGCAATTTCAAAATTTCCTTTTTAACCACTTCTTGCATTTTTGGATTTAATCTCCTAAGTGGTTCTACTATGGGCCTACTTTCATCTTCTACAGTAATCCTGTGCATACAAAGAGAAGGGCTAATCCCTTTGATATCATCCATTGTATAACCTATTACCTTTCTATACAACCTAAGTTGTTTTAAAAGTTTTTCAGTTTCACATGGATTCAATTCAGCATTAACAATCATAGGATATGTGGAATTAGGACCAAGAAACTCATACCTTAATGAAGCTGGTAAAGGCTTTAATTCCACATTGGGGCTTACCACTTTTTCACTCATGACCTCAGTATCATGTTTTAGTGGGGCCTCAGAGCAGTCAGATGTTCCTGTAAGCTCAATCATGAAAATAGTTTCAAGTGGGTCATTAGGAAGGGTTGCTTCCTTTACCACTTGTTCAACAAAATCCACACTACAGCAAACATCATTATTAAAAGGTTTTTCTAAAGCATTTTTCAAATTAAAATCAACCTTTTGGTCTCCAACAGTCAGAGATAACTTACCATTCTTGACATCGATCACAGCACCTGCAGTTGCTAAAAATGGTCTTCCTAAAATAATAGGAATCAAAGAATCTTCGTCCATTTCAAGCATGACAAAGTCAGCAGGTATAAAAAATTTTCCTATCTTAATAGGAACATCCTCTAAAATTCCTACAGGATATTTTACAAATCTATCAGTCAATTGTAAAGACATCCTAGTAGGTTTCAGCTCACCCAATCCTAACTTTTCAGCAATAGATAATGGCATTAAACTTACACTTGCTCCTAAATCACACAATGCTTTATCTATATTCATGTCACCAATTATACAAGGTATAGAGAAACTGCCTGGATCTTGGAGCTTGGGTGGAAGCTTTCTTTGAATTAGAGCACTGCACTCTTCAGTAAGTGCAACTGTACCATCTTCCTCCAGTCTTCTTTTATTGGACAAAATATCCTTCAGGAACTTTGCATAAGTGGGCATTTGCTGCAAAGCATCTGTGAAGGGAATATTGATATATAATTTCTTTAAAACATCAAGAAACTTACCAAATTGTTTGTCCAACTTTGCTTTAGCCAAGCGCTGAGGAAATGGAATAGGAGGTTGATATGGCTTAACCTCCTCCTTCTTTTCTTGTGGTGTCTCTTCTTCAATCACTGGATGAGATGAAGATTTATCCACTTTCTTTTCATCTTTTCCAGTCTTGCCAACTGGCCCATCATATTGAGTACCACTCCTAAGAGTGACAGCCATGGTTTGGTTAGATGGTCCAGCCTCTGGTTTTCCAGGAAATGTTCCCGGTGCTCTTTGGGAGTAGGAGGCTTGTTGGGCAATTTGATTTTCCAGTATTTTGTTATGGGTGGCAAGAGAGTCCACCTTTGAAGCTAAGTTCTTTATTACATCAGAGAATTCATCATTTTGTTTAAGTTGAGTAGCTACAAATGTCTCCATCAAGGACTCTAACTTTGATTTTTATGGAATATAGGGTCCTTATTGAGGTTTGTAGTTACTTTGATTACCTTGGAATTGAGGTGGCCTATTTTTGAAGCCAGGTGGACCTTGTGGAGGTCTGTAGTTATTTTGAAAATTTCCACCATAGTTTCCAATAGCATCCACCTGATGCATTTCTTGTTCTTGATTAAGGATCATTGCTAAATGGCAGTTAGTAGCTCCATGTCCTGAAACACCACAAACTTCACAAAAAATATTAGTAGTACCTGTTGACCCTATTTTATCAAGTTTTAATGTTAATGCCTCAACTTTGGCAGAAAGTAAGGAAAGAGCATCAACAGAGTACTTACCTGGTGTTTTAGTAGACAATCCTCTCTCAGAGTTCCACTGGTGTGTGTTTTGAGCTATTTCCTCAATCAGGTTCTGAGCTTCATCAACATTTTTACTCATGAAGGCTCCTCCAGCTGCAGCATCTAAAGAGATCTTTTGTGTGGAAGTTAGTCCATTATAGAAAATATGGATTGTCAACCACCTTTCTACCCCATGGTGAGGACATTCTCTTAGCAACTCTTTGTATCTTTCCCAGGCTTCATATAAGGATTCATCATCTTTTTATGCAAAATTAATTATTTGTTTTCTTAACAAATCAGTTTTATATCTTGGGTACCACTTATTAATGAAAGCACTGGATAATTGTTCCCAAGTTGTGATGGATCCTTCAGGAAGAGAGTATAACCAAGCCCTCACTTTATTTTGGGATTTTGGGGGATCAAGACTCTATTTTATGTTAATGAATTTTAACTTTTCATAAATAAGAATCAAGTTAAGTTTTCCAAGGCGGATTTTCCTTAAGCTAATTAATATGTTCCTCTCGAAATCCTATTAATGTACCTAACCTATGGAAAGGGCTGCTTAATCCTTAGAAAAGGCCCATTATTGTTTTATGAAAATCCCTTTTTAATTCCCCAAAAGATTTTTATTACTTTCTCGGTTTTACCGAGGTCACAAAAAGTAATTCAAAACCTTAGGCTTAGTTCAAAAACCTTCCAGTAACAATAAATCTCTCGATTCTATTAATTACTTAAGCTTACTAATATACCCGCAAGTATACAGTTTTATCACTTAGGTTCTTGTTAGGAATCACTAAGAGCTTTGAGCATAATTTGAACATAAATGGAAAACATAAATTTATTTAATTCAAAGTCAAAATAACATTATCACAAAATATTATCACACCCCTTCATCCCAAGATAAATGATTTAGTTACACATGATATGGTATAAATTCATACATATAATGGAAAAGAGATACAACATACAATTCATGGTAGAAATAAACTTACGGGTTTCTCCAAAAGCCCAATAAATTTACCACCGTAATTCTTTGTTCAAGATCCTTCCACTATATATAAATTTAATCACTCAATTTCATTACTCTCTCAAAATTTCAACAAGGTAAAAACTGAATTCTTCTCCCTCTTGGCTGTGTCTAAAACGTGATTTTCCAGCCAATTTTATAGCTGAATTTTTCCAACCCTTTTCCTTCAATTCATGGCGTTTTGCATGGTGGAAGCATGACAATTTTTGGTGGCAATTCTTTTCTCATTTTCGGTACAATATGTGGATAAAATGGAAGTGGAACTTGCCTTCATTCATTCTGTGAGTGGTGTGTCCATCATCATATAATATTTGGCAATTGGTAAATGTTTTGTTTCCTTTGAAAGCTAAGCCGTGAGTGAAGAATGAATTGGTCAAAGAATTATTAAACAATTGAAGCATTTGCTTTTCCTTTTCTTGGTGGCCGTGAGTGATTGAATGAATTGGCAATTGGCACATTAAAATATTGAAATTTGCCTTGCCTTTCTCTTTGGTGCCAGGAGTAATTGAAGTGGCTGTGTGGTATTTCATTTGTATTCAATTTTGACTAAGTCAAAATTGAATTTTCATTTAGCCTTGGAGAAGTCTTACGTGAATGGCTTGTATTTTGAAACCAATTGAATTCAATTTTGACTAAGTCAAAATTGAATTACCATATGACTTCACATGAATGAACTTATCAATTTTGGCAAATTGGGTGCTTTAAGTCTTGTCCTCTGGTGGGTCCTATAAAAAGAAGAAAGCATTCAATCATCTTTGTTCAATTTGCCATCAGCTTTCACGTTGGAAAGCTTGTACTTGTGGAAACCTTTCTATGATATATGCATGTGAGGTCATGGATGGATGAATGATGCATTAATTCTTGTCCTTTTGTTAGTGTTTGACCGTGAATGATTAAGACAATGGAGAATATGTGGCTTTGAATTAAAAAAAATCTACACCATGAACCCCTTTTGGAGTGGATATCAACGTGAAATACACTTAAAAAGGAGATGGATTTGCTTAATAAAAATTCTGCCCATTACTCTTAATTTTAATGTGAATGGATTCCCCATCAGCTTATGCATTTCACGTTAATATCAAGTTCTAATGGAAAGATTTATTTTATTTTATTCATGAAACATGGACAAGGCTTAACAAATTTTTATGTTGAATAATGCCCATTTAGAATGTATTAACGTTAAAAACTAAGTTGGTGACAAACATTAAATTAAATAAACAAGTTAATTAATTTAAATGGAACTTTCAAAAAATAATTTTTATAGAAATGAAATCATGATATTAAGTTCTTGAAGGAATTAGTTTTAGCACTAATCCAAAATTAATTTTCTAATTCTAAAAAAAATAATTTTTTAACATTCCATTTAAATTAATTCACACAAAATACAACACTTAAACAGTAACAGTGAAAAGAAAATAGAAACTATGAAATCAAGAAAAAAAATGATACAATAAACTTGGAATTTTAAACAAATTAAACAGTAAAAAATAGTGTTTTAAAACACTTATCAATCTGCAGGCCAAGTATCCATACTGCTGGGTGGCCGACGAAATCAAGGAATTGGTTTCTCGCCATGCAAGGGAAAATGGAGCCCAGATCAAGCCACGATTTAGGGTCCATGCTGAGGAAAGGCTAAAAGAGAGGTTTATGGTGCTTGCGCCGTTGCCCACAGATCGGACATGCCATATCGTCCCAGACGACTGTTTCATTTATATGCACGATTTTGTCTTCCACGACCTCGGCGTTCATTTTCCTCTGACAGAGCTCCAGATGGGTGTGCTGAGGTTTTTGGATTGTGCACCCTCTCAGCTTCACCCTAATGGCTGGGGGTTCATCCGAGCTCTAGAAGTTTTGGGGATTACTTCAACTTCACTCCTACAATGGCCATGCTCTTCTAATATACTCAAGTAGTTCGTAAGACCAATAAAAAGGGTGGTATAAGCTTGATTACACTCCGGACTCTTTCTTCTTTTGTAAATTTTGAATTATTCACCGACTCAGCCAAAGTGGATAGGCGGTCTTTTAAATCCTTCTACACCAGAATACGGATTCAACCTAATAAGCCAGTTTTTTGGAAGAATAAAGGGGGTTTCTTCATTTTTCTCACTTTGCAACTTTTATCCAGACACTCTGTCCATCTGTAGTCTCTGATTCTTTGTGACCCTGTCCTGGGCCATACTAGAAGAACAATTCATACCATCCACACAGGTAGCCTTCTAATTTGACCACTTATATTAAAAAATGTCTGCTTTTTCTACTAACAATGACCAAGACAAAGAGTTCTGTCGAAATAATTTCAAACCTTTCTGTTTCTTGGCCGCCTGAGGTTCCTCCTCATGGTCCTCGATTTACTCAAATGGATATCTATAGGTGGGTAAGGACGGAGAGTCGGGGTGGCCAAGCTAGGGATTTGGCAACCTTAGTCATTTTATCCTCAAATTCGAAATCACCCTACTTTGAATTCCTTAAACTCAGGTCACCTTTACCGCCCTTGTCTTCAAACTGGGATGTGGATTCCATGATACTGACTTTTATTCAAGTGTTACCTTTTTAGAACACGTTCTTACCATGGATGCTGCTGGATCATCCATTTTGAGGAATGACCCCAACGACGCTTTCATGATCGTTGATAAAGTGAATTGGCTAGCTCGAAAAGCTAAAGACCCATACTTTTAGGTCAAGATGTGTTGGCCATCTACAACCATCATGCTAAACCTACCGACAACTTAGAACTTGAAGCTGAAAACTTCTGGCATTCGAGGAAGTATGTTGAGTCTTTTAGCCTCTTCACCCTAACCTTCACAGAGTAGATTTGTCATATTCCCAACGACCACTTTCTATTCTTCCATGAGTATACCTTGATAAAGGTGGGAGTCCAGTTCCCAATAAATAAGTTTGAAATGGGGATGTCATATTTTTTGGGCATTGCCCCCAATCAACTCCATCCCAACGGCTAGGCCTTGATTCTCGCCTTTGAAGTTCTTAGCAAGCACCTAGGCTTCACCCTGACCCTCGCTATTTTTTTTCGATACTCTTGAGTGATGCATCATGGTGGCTCTGGGATGGGCCTCATCAACTTGAGATGTCAAAACGACATCGTTAACTTTGAGGCGTTTGCTGAATCCTGCAAGATGGCGGGAGCCTCTTTCAAGAATTCTTTCTTTAAACTCTCCGTCAAAGGGATAGGCCCTTTTTTTAGAAAGACGAGGAGGGCCAGTTCTTAATCCACACTGGTTAGACTCATAAGCACTTTCTCTTAGAGAGCTCGGTGTATGTAGTCGAGGAGTGCTCTCTCTCTGAACCTTTCAAGGCTGTCGTTGATGCCGTTCATACTCTCTCCCAAGGTGCTCCCCTCAAATGCCGTTATTTCCTGGGCATCGCGGAGACACAAAATGAGTACCTTACTCATTTGGCTATTTACCTTTTATACTCTCTCCCAGGGTGCTCCCCTCAAATGCCGCTCTTTCCCAGTATAGTATTAAACCGAAAAACCAATCAATCGATCACCAGTTTGGTCCATTTAAACTAATAAATTAGTTTATGATCAAATTAGTGTTGAACCGATTGAACTAGTAACTGATTTTGAGTTAGAAGGATGTAATATTCTGTTTGAATATTTTCAAACATTAACCATGGTTAAAGGGCTTCCTTCTTATAATTGTTCAAAACAGATATATTGTTTTTTATTGTTGTGTTCCATACATGGTCTGTGTTCGTCCTTTGCGACCCCTTGAATCTCGTTGTCCTCTTCCTCATCTTTGAATGTCACAATTACGCTTTTCAACCAGCAAGAAGACATTTGTATCCATGGAGTCCTCACTTCCCAGTATGGCCACATTTATGAGAAGGTGATAAGTCTCTTTAGACACTAATTTTATAACCATAATTTAAGCTAAATTGCCATTATTTGTTAAATTTTAAGTTAATTAAATAATAATTATGGATAAAATAAGATGTTTTCAATTATGGTATGAATTATAAGATTAATTATTATAATTATATTATTTATTTATAAATTATTTTAATGTTTATAGGGAAGTAACTTAAGAGGCAAGAAAGATTAGAAGATGGAAGAGCTAGGTCTGGGCATAGACACTCCATACATGGGCATAAGCATGTTAGAATTAAAATCTTAAATCTATAATCTAGCATGGGTACATTAAGAACCAACATTATGATGCCCCTGATTACTGACAGCTTACAAAGGTACATGTTACGATGACGAAAATCAATGTTACAATGCCTAGTTGATATTTTATGATTTTTAAAGTAGTGTCATAACGCCTAAATAAGGTGTACGTACGCGAGGTTCACAAGAAAAGTTCTCTTTAGCAATGCTTGGGGAATTGTAATATTTGATTGAGGTGCATTGAGATTCAGCCATTAATTAGATTTCTCTTCTCCTAATACTATTCTTGGATTAATCACTTGGAATTGAACAAGGAATTGGATTCACAGAGAGGAACCATGGCTTCCAATTCTAATATGAGGAATTCAACCTGATTTAGGGATAACCTAATGGATTAGGCTTTCTTGGTCATGAGTTTTCTTTAATTTGTGAATTTACTGATCGATTAATCATGATCACCTAAGGGATTAGGGTTCATGATTGTCAATTTAGGGTTTCTGACATAAGAGATCGGGTTTTAACTACCAGTGAGAATTCAACCTTTAATTTCGAAATCAAAGTGCATCTAATCAGGATTTCAAGCTAGCTGAGGAGTGATTTCGATTCTTAACCCATTATTTATAATTTCTTTCATTTAATTTACTTTTGTCATATAAATTCCTAAAATTCTATAAATATTTTTTGTTCTTTTCCCTTATGTAATGAATTCCAAGATAATTTTTGTTCAGCTAGTGATAAACTAGGATTGTGGTATTTTGAGACTCAATCCCTATGGGAACGATATTGATATACCCAATTAAATAGTTAGTGCACTTGCCATCAAATATGAAAATTCTACATCAAGTTTATGGCATCGTTGTTGGGGATTATTGATCCCAAATATCAACAATCTCAAGGAAACCATTAATATGAAGATTTCCTTTAGTTTATTTTTTATTTTTAGTTTAATTTTTATTCTTAGTTAGTTAATTAACATATAATTTTCTCTATTAGTTGTTAATGTAAAGTTACATGACCAAATATTGATATATTTGAAAGGCGTCTAAGAAAAGAAAATCAAGAAAGAAAAAAGAATGAAAGAAGAAAAGAATCGAAAAAGATATGCAAGAAGCAAGTCAGGAGTATGCCCACACCAGTGTGGCACACCCAAACCAAAAGAAGATAATTAATGTTGAGTGTTACCATACCGGACTAAGGTGTTGACATGCTTGAAGAATTAATCTTAATCATTTCTTCTCTCACAACCAACATTACCATGTCAAGATATTGGAACGCTGGTCACCTGATGTTGTCACCTAACCTAGTACGCTCTTGCATATCGCCACACTAATACGGGGTATTGGAACACCCATATATAATGGTTTGGTGAAGAATTTTGCTACTACTCAGCGTGGCCACACACCACTTCTAGCGTTGGCATGTATGGGTCAAAAAAGATGTGTTGCCAATGGGCATTGGCATGCCACATCTTAGTGTTACAATCCCATGCCACACTTACTAAGGCTGAGAAGGATGATACATGGGCTAAGAATTGGGTTCATAGGAACTCTTATTAGATTCGTTATATCCTTAAACCCTCATCACCTATAGTTCTACACTTCATCATCGAGGTGTTAAAGAACCTGTCCCTCATCGTATTTATCATCACCATCATCGTAGAGGCCTTACTCCTGGTCCTGCACCTATTATGGCTTTTGCTCTTAAGTTGGATAAATTGCAACCGAATTAGGTTGTGATCTTAGCACAACAAGCTAAGCTTCGATAGGAAGTCATAATCTTAGAAGCGGTGTGCATACTGCAATTTAGTAAGGATGGTTGCTCTTTATGATGATTCACTTGCCTCTCTAGCCAATATTTTCCCCATTCTAATAAATGTGCCTTTAAAGTAGTGTTAGAAAGATCTTTTTGCCTGATGACAAAAAGGGGAGAATATTTTTCATATTTTGATTTAATTTATGCATAGTTTAATATTCCTAATGCACTTTCTTTTTGAAGTTTCCTAAACACAAGTGCTAGTTTAATGATTAAATCTTTTGACATATGCTCTATTATGTGTGTTTTGTTTGTTTATACTTTTAAAGTTTTGCATAATACCAGCTCGTCTAAACCTTGTGATGGTTCAAAGAACAGACTTAGAAAAGGGGTTGAATAAGTTTGTTCACTTTTTCAAACCAAAAAGTGATATTTAAGTGTAAATGCGTTAGACACAGTGGACTAGACTTTTTGTCAAGAAGAGAACATGGTTCTTTGATTTGAGAGAGCATTATTTACCAGACTTTTACTACCACACATATTAACGAGAATGCACCAGACTTTTGATAGTAAAAGAGTTAGAGAGAAAGAGACAATACACAGGCAATTTATACTAGTTCACCTCCAATGTGGAGACTACATCTAGTACCTTCAAATCTAAAGGATTTTCACTATATAAAAATTATTTACGTAAACAGCCCAGATCTAGCTTAAGAGTATTATTGACTCTAGCCACTCCTGGCTTAAGCACACTCGTGCTTTCGTGTATTCTTGAATCTAGCCACTCCTGGCTTAAGCATAACCCGTGTTTCTGAGTATTGTTTTGTAAGCACCCACTCCTGGGGTAGACCCAAGTATTCTTTCATGAGTCGCTCCTGGCTCAAACCCAAGTATTCTTTCCAAAGCCTCTTCAGGCCAAAGTGTTTCCCAATAAATCAATAGACCTGTATTTACAAGAAATTGGAAATATTAGAACCGATAAAGTTTGCCTTCTTCTTTTGAGGCTTTTCTACACGGACATCTTGGACTTGTGTGAATCATATTGCCTTTGTTGAGACAAGTCCATCAACCTCAGAAGCTCTCTCTTTTTCTCTTTTCTTTCAACATATTTTCTTATTTTTCTTTTTTAGACTCTCTATTCTTCTTTTGTAATCTCTTTTCTTTTCCTTCAAGTCATCCATATCTTCTTTTACTCTTTATCGTGCACACACACATATGTCACTGTATCTATGTTTCTCTCTTTTTTCATTGTACGTGTGCTACCCCTTTTCTGCTATGTAAAATGAAGGATTTGTAGCATATAGATACTTGTTAAGCTCATGGAGATAGATCTGTTAGATGACCGTTTGAAATTTATTCTATCTCATGGAAATGTGATTTTTCTTCACTTTAGTCAGAGAGACGTTCTACACATTTTGTATGGGGTAGAGAGCTTTTGAGATTTGTGTAGATGAAGACAAATAGAGATTGTTGATAAGTGTGCATGTTGTCTTGTTTTTAAGTGTTTTTAGATGTAGTTTTTGTTTATTTTTCCCCTTATTCCTCCTGATTTCCTTAATTTTTGATTTAGCTTCACATAGACTACTCGGTTGTCTCTATTTTTATAGGACTATTGATATTTCAGGTTTATTTTGATGATAAATAGTAACTTGGATGCAAGAAGAAGCCTTTGGGAACCTTAGCAATGTGATTGGGCAAAGTTGGAACAAACCACTGGCAGTGGTTATCATTAGAATGAAGAGAATCAAGAGGATCAAGTGGAAAAGACCACCACTGGTCATGGTTGGCACTATTTGTGCAAGGGTTCACCTAGAAAAGGCCACCACTGGTCGTGGTTGGCACTATTGCTAATTTAAATGCAAGTCAGAGACAACCACTGGCAGTGGTTTACAACCAGTTGTAGTGGTTGTCATCAGGTGCCTTGAAAATAACGCATTTTGGAAGATTTGGACCATCAGACCCTGAACCACTGCCAATGGTTTGCCATAATTAGTCATGGTTACCCCTACGAAGCCCTATTTCTTAATTTTTAGGATGCATATTAGGGGTAGTTGAGGGGAGTTCTGAAGACACCTTGGCACAGAAAAAAAGAGGAATAAAAAGGGGAGATTTTGATAGGGATTTGGCAAGAGAAAATGCAAGAATTATTGGATCAACAACACCTGAGGATCAAGATTTCTAGGGAATTAGAGTGAGAACTCTTCTCAGGTTTCTTGAATCTTTTTTTTCTTTTCATTAGGGATTGTTTTTTATGTTGAGTACCTTCATAGATATGAATTGTATTGTAATCTTGTGTATGGGTAACTAAATTGTAATCTTGGGATTAGGGAGTAATTGTGTGATGTATCGAACCTAGATTCCTGATCTTCTTAATTATGACATTCTGTTTTCTATTCATTTTCATGAGTTCTCATTGCTTTTAATGATTCAAAGATGAACTTAAATGATCTTAGGCGTATCGGAGAATCGATAGATTAGCAATCATTTGAAAGCATGAAACTAAACCTACGATTTTAGGTTACGAAAGTAGGTGAAATCTTTGAGGAATTAATGGATTTTCATTGCGCTTAATGAACTCGAATAGCAAATTGAACGGTGTTTTTTGGTAATCGAGTGCGTTAGTAAGGTTCCAAGAGGAGATTACTAATTAATCTAGGAAAATACCCCTTAGAATCAGAATGCTGTAATTGAGAAAGGATTGAATTTGGATAGGTACATTGCATAAGAACACCTTAAATCCCAAGAGTCCCTTATTGATCTTGAAACCAAAAGGAATTAAATTTCCTATCATGTTTTTGCCGCTATTTAATTTACTACACTTTTTCCATCATTAAAGGGTTTTTCTAGATAATTGAATCACTGTTAAAACTAGTACTTGGGCACAATCTCTGTGGGAATAATATTTTTATTACTGCAATACCTCGTGCGCTTGCGGTTGGCTATCAATTGTACATTTTTCACCAAAGAGGATATTCCTTGATTAGAGGAATTCTGACTTCCTAGAAATTTGGTGAAAGATGGATGCTTTGAGATCAGCTCAAGATTTGTCTAGCTTGGACACTTTCCTTTTTGTGATAGTTCTTTTTGTTGAGAAGGAAAGATGATTTATTGAGTCATCATATATAGGTCCAGACTTGATTCGATCAAGGGTAACATCTGAAGCTAGATTAAGGTCTGGTGAATCATAAAGTGTTGATGTTGAGACTCAAATCTTTAAGAGATATTCCAGTTCTTTCTTTGCGATTTCGAAGAGGGTTCGAAGCAGCTTTTATCTTGACAAAGCGTGAGGATAGATTCTGATTAAAGTAGATTGCTTTGAGGAGAGGATTCTTCTATGTTCCTGATGCTTACCGTATAACTTGATGAATCTGGGTTTGGTATAAGTTCATATGAACACTTTTTCTTTTAAGAGACGTTCCTAGACTTTGAGTAATTCTTTGATGCATAGCCTTCTTAGTTTTGTCTTACCAGACTTATTTGATGTGAACTCCCCTTTTGATTTATAACTTATGCTTTATTTCCTAAAACACTTGGATGATCTTATCAAACATTTAACAACTCATAACTTGACTAATTAAGATGCTTGATGTTGGTTATCAACAAATCAAAGAGTGCTTCAAATATTTTCTAGGTTCCAACACCTTGACATAAATGTTTTTAACTTATGTTTCCTAGCCATATACTTGTCCAAGTTAAAAAACACATATATTTGGTCTAAGGGGAGTATCTTAAACAACAACCAGCTTATATGCACTAACTCAAGGGGGTATATGTTCTTTCACTTCTATCATAAATTTCTTTTACTATATGTTTGTACTTATAAATCAAAATAATATAATGTTTGTCATCAATCAAAATTGGGGAGAATGTTAAGTCCTGAAAGAACATGCGGTTCTAAGGACCCCTTAAATGTTTTTGATTATGATAAAAACATTATATTATTTATGGGACAATATCCTGAGTGGTATGTTTCAAATTTACCACATGCTTGCCCTTGAGTTTTCCCTTATAGAATATTGACTTCTAAAATATTTGTTTTGCCTTCGAGGTATGAAAATAACTCTTTTTTTCCTAGTCTACTATAACTGACTTAATAGAATATGGTATTCAATAATACTTATTATTATTAGTAAATATCATAGGACAGTGATTGACTGCCAAGTTTCTTTCTATAGAAAAGCTCAAAGGAAAAAAAGAGGATCCTCCTTAAGTAGCTTATGTAAGAGATTATCCTTTTTTAAACTAATATTCCAAGGTTATCTAAGTTTAACATGCAGAAAATACAAGCCATAACCCAAGAAACAAGAAGTTTTGAAAAGTTGATTAAAGGTTTGAAGAACTCAGACTCCTAGAGACTCAACTCAGGCACCCTACATAGAAGATAGTAAATATAAACCACAAATCAAAGCTCACACTTCTATGTTGATTTATAACTATTCTAACCTAAAGTATGACTATTCATCTATTCTAAGCTTCATAAGAACTGCCTAAGCAAAAAGAGAGTTTTACTTATCCTTAAAAAGGAAAGTCAAACAATAATGCGAAAAGAAATACTAAGAAAGGATAAATATACTTTCCAGATACTTTAGAAACTCTATTCAGTTGTCATAACATACTTAGTTGAAAAATTCTTTGTCTCTTAATGTCTCTCTTTAAAAAGCCTATACAAAAAAGTTCCTTTAAAGAGTGCAACACACCAATTCACTTCATCTTACAAATCTTCTACATTTTATATGAGTTGTGCCAAATTCTCTCATTCTCTCCTGTAAAAATACTTAGAACTTTTCATTGTTTCACATCCTTAATAATCAATCTAGTTTTGTAAGCTTAGATACCCCTATGGTCTTTGTAAAGACTTAGGAAATCTCTCTTCTATTGTGAAGTTGGTTGAGCCTGAAGAGGTTTGTTTAAGAAAGAATACTTAAGGTAATTAGCCTAAAGAGGCTAAATTAAGTAAGAATAATTGGGTAATTAGCCTGAAGATGCTAAGTTGTAAAAGAATACTTGTGATTGTTGTAAGTAAGTGTAGTTTACACTATCTTCTTATTCAGTAATACAAATCTTATTATGCTTGAATATGGACTAGATGTAGCCTTAGTTGAAAGGAGAACCAGTATAAAATTTTCTTATGTGTTGTTCTTTTAACTCTCTTTAAAGTTGTTTTTATTGTCTTGTGTTTTAACATAGTCTTTACCAAAACTCATATAGGTGTCTAAATATCTGTTTAAAGAGAAGAATTTGTCAAAGTTTTTACACACATTATTCAACCTCTCTTTTGGTGTATGGGTGTGTTACCTTCACACCTTTATACCATATATGGGCATTAGGTGTTGCCTTACCTTGTTTATGCTTATGTTCATATCAGCACTAAACTGATTTGCCATTTTTTAAGCAATCCACGTAGCCAAAGCTTCCCTTCTGATTTGTAGTAGTCTTCACATACATATATGTCTTATCCTGTCTCCTAATCTTAAAGGTGACTCCAACATTATTCAAACTTGAGTGTAAATAGAAGTCACACCCATGGAAGAAACACATAATTGTAATCTATGTCTGCTTGTTCTTAGCACAAACTATATTAAAACCCTCTTGTATGACATAGTCTCTTAGAACCTCACAAAATGTGTTAACATTTGTAAAAATCATCCATTTTTAAGGACAATCTTGCCACTAGTTTGTTTCATAGACCTTTCCTCTGTAAGCTCTATCAATATAAATCTTTTCCCCACCACTGAAATTGTCCACCAAGTCCAAAATCGAAGCATTGGGATCAAAGTCCAAAAATTCATCATGTACATCATTCTCTTTGTGACATATATTCCAACAACCTTTTCATGTGCATCTCCATAGGATGTAGAGTCATCTTCATAATCTAACCTTAGCCCACCTTGTACCTCGCTCAATAGATCCATATAGCAGAGGTAATAAGTAATTTGAACTGCATACTCATAGCTTTTGTAACATCCCCTTAAATATACAAGATGTAAACCCTTAAAAGTTATAAAATTTTGTTTCATTTTTTTATCAGCCTCTATCTTGTGTACATAAAGGCGTGTTCTCATTTTAGATTTCTTCAAGATGTTGAAAATAAATATTTATTTCTATAACATCAGCTCTCTTCATTAAAAACAATTTATATAAAACTAGGTAAGTAGTCAGGAGCTAAAGTTCCATATCTGAATACAACGTCCACCTATTACTAATTGTTATCTAAGGACATTAACAACTAAAATACTAACTAATATACAACACAAACTAGAAGAAACTACCCAAAACTACTAAGAACTATATATCATTACGTAGTTTTCTCAATGTCTCCCAGACTTCTTTACGAGTCCATAAATACTTCTAAACTACTTCATATGCCTTCCTTGCTTTGTAGACACTAAACCACAAGTATTGGAAAAATAAGATAATAAGTAGAATAAGTAAATAATGAAATAGAATTACACACTCAAACATAATCACCATATGGGAATTCACCCAAATACATATTCATGTCATGGCAAACGCATCCATATTCAAACATATAGAGGATGCAATGGGATGCACATGCCAAACAATATTGTCTCATTCAATAATTTTTCACTTTAACCCATGATGTCATGATGGATCCATTACTTGGTGCATATCAAAGTAATGATTTGTAATCATGATTATTTTACCGTTACCAAACCGAAGTGCCCATCTATAACACTGTCACATCAGTGACTTGGAAAACAATAAGCTCATTTGTTTAAACTTATTTTAAGAGATAAGCGTTTTTAATTAAAAAGTACTTATTTTAAATTTTTATGTGTTTATTTAAACTTTTAAAAATAAGTAAAAGCTAAAAAAAAGTAGATTTTAGCTTATTTTAAATAGTTTTGACCAGCTTATTAAAATAATCAGTTAGGAAAGCTAAAACTTGAAAAAAAACATAGAGCTTGTTTACAATAAATTTTGGACATAAATACCACTGAGAATTTGTAAAAGTTCTTCTTTTGTCCTAGGTCAGTTTTCAAAAGGGCAATTCCATTGCCCGCACTATTCCAATTACTCTTCTCTTTATGCTCACTAATCAATTTTCACCGTTCAGTGCTCACTGCCCGCCATCGCCGCTCATCACCCGTCATTCACCTACTCGCCGCTCGTCGCCTCGCAAAGAACATTAAACAAACGCCTTCAATTCCGCTGACTTTGCTTGTCATTGTTCATGTATGTGGTTTTTTGTTCTCAATCTTAACAACTTTGGTAGTTATCATTTTTTCTCTTTGTATTTCCATGTGCTATTTCTTGCCCTTTTGATTTAAGAGTTTGGTTTCTTTCCTTTTTTTGTTCTTAATCTTAATAACTTTAGTAGTTATCATTTCTTCTCTCTGTGTTTGCGTGTGTGAGTTTTGCTACTTTGGCATAATTATCTACTTTGGAATAATCACTATCATTTTCATTCACTTCATTCTTATTCTCATGTGTTTACTATCACTTCCATTTAAGAAATATTAATTTCAACTATTGTTGTTAGTAACAAAAAAAGAACAAGTAACTTTTCTTCTCTGGTTACTCAAAAGAGAGTTTGAGCACAAGTTATTAAAGAGGAGTTATAGTAAGCATTTCAAATTGATAATAAGCGCATCTTGTAAATTTTCCCTTTCCAAAGAACATTTAAGCCCTGGTGATAAGCTACAGAACAATTCCAAAGGAACACTCCCAATTCTAAAGTAGCCATTTTCTATTTAAATAGATTATAAAGCGTCATGATACATAAAGATTCATCAACCTATATATGGTAGTAACAGTAATTTTTCTTGTTGCTCAAGACCTTAAGAAATTAAAATAGTCATGCACCTATGCCTATATATCTTTTTGCAGGGTGATTCTCAAACTCTTAAGCCATATGTTGTAAAGTTAACTAAGCTAAGAAGAAACCTCATTATCTTTCTACAGGGTGATTCTTCCTTTTCTGGTGTCCTTATTTTTGTTAATGGGAAATCACTCTTTTAGTAAAAAAATTAATGCAACTTTTAGGCGTTTGGCCGAAAGACCCTTGCTCACACCTTGCATGTGTATACATATACTTATGTTATGTATTAGCCTGTTTGTAAACTAAAAAATGGTTAAAATATGAAGATTAAGAAAATAAAAAGAAAAAGTACATGATGGTTTAGAGTCTGACTTAGAAGGGGGAGTTGAATAAGTCACGGACTCTTTTCACAGAAAAAAACCAAATTAAACACAGATAACCAAACTTATGAAAGTAAGAAGGAGAAAGCAACACAAGAGGTTTATACTAGTTCACTTTCAACTCAAAAGCTACGTCTAATCCCTTCAAACTTGAAGGATTTTCACTATTGTAAAATCTCCTTTACAATAATAGCACCAGACCAGTACACCAAGTATTCTTAACTCCAGCCACTTCTGGCTTAACCCAAGTATTCTTTCAATAAGTCATTCTTAGCTCAATAGCTCAAGTATTCTTTCAAAAACCTCTTCAGACCAACAGTGTTTCCCACACGAAACACTAAGGCTAGTAACACACCAGACTTTACAAAATGAGTTTGAAGGAATGAAAAAGAGTATCTCACAGAACTTAGTGTTTTAAGAAATACAATGAAAAGAGAAAACACTAAGTTGAAAAGATATAAGATCAAGGTCTGCTAGAAGCATAATGCACAAAGAAGATCTTTGTCTTTTGAGAGACTTAAAGACTGATTGCAAAGAAATAGAAGATAATGATCTTTTTACAAAATGACTCTTGTAAATTTGTCGTATGTCTCTATCTCTTCCATCAATATTCTAAAGAGAATTTATAGGAAGCAAATGGTAACTGTTACAGCCTTTTGAAAGGAGATATAACTATTGAAAATCCTGTGAAGGAGTTGTGAGCTTTGAGCTTTGAGAGGTATCAGACTTTTGTTGTTCCAACAAGGTGTATGAAGAGTTTGATACCCGGGTTCTTCTGTTCTTGCATAAAAATAGTTCCTTATGCACTGTTGACAAATAAAGTTATTTTCTTGCTTTATTTGATTGGAACAGAGAGAACAAGATAAAGTTGTAATCCTCTGAAACTGAACTGACACACATGCTGACTTGTACTAGCTTTTATATTTCTACATAAAGGATTGTGTTGGGATCTTTGAGCACTAAGTTGGCTGCTCCGCTGATTTGTTTATTATTCTTTTTTATGATAAGCATATTTGTCTTGATAAGTGCATTAGTTCCAAGGCATCATGAAAATAGATTAACGAACGTTGAGATTTGGCCTTTGGAGAAGCATTCTTGTTTGTTTGATTAAGGATGCCTAAAAGTATGATTCATGATATTCAAAAAAACACGGGACTGAGTATGTATCATACTCTTAAAGGTCTAACAAAGTTAGTGTAACAGCCCTGATTTTTAAAAATAGGAAACCAGACCCTCAAGACCCCTGAGGATACTTTATTAAGCTTTTAGTAGGAAGCTTAAGGCTTCGGCCTGTTTCCCCGAACACTTTAGTATGAGAAAAATATTGAAGAACAAAGCTAGTTCAAATATTTAATAGGAAATATAAGAACACCGAGAGAATATAACGAGTGGAAGAAGCAGAGATAAAGAAATGGTAATAACCTTAATAACGTTCGACAATACTGTAAAATAATATGTTGATATCGATTATTTTGTACTGTTTGATTTATAATTATATTTATTCGATAATTATTTCCTGTCAACAATATTTAATAGATAATACTTCATCTGGGTAATTAATATCCAACTCCAATCAATAATTATTTATTTTAAAAATATATCAAATGTTTAATTGTTTAATTTTAAAAATGTTATTTATTTACTTTGAAATTTTATAACATCATCCATATAATAGTTATTTATGATAATTATTTTGATTGAGTATTAATTTGTTGATAATTATTTAGTTAGTAATTATCCCCTGCTAATAATATTTTACATGTAATAACAGATTATGCTTAATAACTAATATTTAAAATTTATATTAATAAAATATATTCAATTGATTATTTTGAAAATATATAAATATTCATAATTATATTTTGAAATTATATTTTAAATTGTTCATTTATATTATAATTATATTTAATAATAAAATATTGTCGAGTTCCTCAGATTTGAACTGTAGGACCCAGCCAGAGATCAGACTCTAACCGTTCGACCCAAGACTAGTGATCCAGTAGGGAAACTAGTCTTGTTAGGATCATTTTGTAAAGGATCAAGGGTGTCTGACTTAGCCTGACCGGCCCAATCAAAACCTTTAACGTCTCATGCGTTTGACTGTTCATATACCTTGGGATATCTGATGTAGACACTGACAGTCTCTGGTGATTCGTTTTGACATTTTAGGAATTTTTCTTGAAGAGGCCGAAACCCAGTTCAGACTCTATCACCCTCGTTTTTCCATAAATCAGTTTCTTCATAAATCGTTTTCAAACTCGACCAGAATACCTTCGGTGTTTTGGACCCAAATTTTGCATAAGATCTTGGAATCAAATGATTTTGGTCTTAATCTCTTTATTTTGAAAAGATCTTTAATCTCTGTTTCTAGCCCCAAACATCGATTCCTACTCTGTCAACCTCAAAATTGAAGATTAAGTATGTTCGCCTCAAAATTCCACCGTTTGAACGTTTTCCCCTGCGCATGGTTTAGAAAAAAAATTCATAACTCTCTCATATGACCTTTGATTTGTGCAAAATTGGTGTCAAAATCTCTATAACACAATTATCTACATTTTTTGTAGGCATCAAAGGCCAAATCCCCCTAGATCGGTACAGTTTAATAGATCTTTGCAACCCCTTAGCTATTTCGTCATCATGCTGGCAGCCTTTATTGAAATTCACATATCTCCTTCGTCCGGTGCTTGAGTTGCTTCGTTCTTTTTGCTATGGATCGATATCATATACTTATACAATGTTCATGAAGGGCACAAAACCCAATTCATAAAGGAGAATTAATGGTGAATTTATTTCCAAAGCCATAGCTGATCCGGGAAGCTTCTAAAGCACCCCATCGTAAATCGGGTATATCTCGGGCTACTGATCTTGGATCATCGCAAAGGATATATAAAATTAAAGAGAAAAAAGATATAAAAACTTCATGAAGTATCCAAAAACCAAATCCCAGAATTTAAATACCATACTGATTCATATTTTTCTAATGGCAGCTTACACTATGTTCAGTATTTTTCATGTTTCTCCCTCGTATGACCATGAAATCAAATGCTTCTTTTACCAAAATTTTCCTAACTGAATTCCCTACAACTTTGATGTGGGACACAAAGTCAAATTCTTCACCAATTTTTTCCAAAAAATTAATCTTTGCAAAAAATATCAATCTCATCATAGCCTTGCATTGTTTTAGTAAATTGACCATATCTCATTCATTTCTCAATGAAATTTTTTGTGCTATATATTAATTTAAAGATAAGAAAAAGGACTACAATTCTTATGTTAGGTCCTTTTCCTAATTCAACCCTTAAAATACCAAACAATGTGACGCCCAGAAGCTGGACACATTAACTCCTTCATGCAACAAGAGCCAATCACCATCTTCCATCCATGGGACACATGTAGCTCTAAGAAAACTCCTCGCTCCATTCATCACCACCTCTTGCCACCTTCCATAAGAGATGTCACCACCTGGTCCTCCTTTCCATTCAGCCTCCCACCTCCCATCTCCACCAATCACCTTTCATGCAAACTAATCAACATCACCTCACCTTAACCATTCTCTACTTGGTGTTTTTATGATCTCATTATCCAAGCTCTCTTCTCCCTCACGGCAGCACCATCATCATCTTCTCCTCTTCATTTTCGCTTCTCTCTAGTCACAAGAACAGCCACCATAACTTCCCCCTCAACCACTCAACCTCACAGCCACACCTCCACCAACCGTCACCAACCACCAAAATTCGTCTTCCTTCTTCCTCCTTCACTGACCAACAAAACCACCTCCCCTAAAACAGCCCCAACCTCTTCACTTCTCTTCATTAAGAAGTTTCCACCTTGAAGCCAAATTCCTTCTTGACTTGGCCATCCTTGGCCGTGACCACCCAAGGCCACCAAGGTAAGGATTTTTATATTTTGGTTCTTGATCTTGTCTCCACTTCCTCTGGTGCCCAAAATAGTTTGTGTTTTTGATTTTGTGGCAATTTCCTCTCTTTTTAGGAAGCCCAAAATCATGACTCCATTGTCCCCTTTTGGTTGCATGTGTTGTTTTCTTAGGATCGGGAACCGTAAGCGACAATCAGTGACGAACGGTGAAAGGTTCGAAGTGAACGACAAACTATTGGTAAAAGATCCTCTTAAGCTAAATCAATTTCATGGCTGTTTGTGATTTTCCTTTGGTTTTCCATGACTCTTAATGGCTCAAAAAATTTCATGCATGTTAGTTTTTAGCGACCCTGAACCGATAGGTAAACGTTTCGGAACGTTCGACAAATTTTTGGCGAGTTCGCTATTTCTCTTCCTCCGTGCAGTGACTGTCCGGCAAGGTAAGGGGGGTCTTACCTCATCTAGACTTATTTTTAACCGTTCCATAATATTGCTTGTACACTCGTGAGCCTCCATTTTAAATTTTGTTGCGATCCAACGGTTAGATTTTAAACCGTGAAGATTTTCGTAATCGACGGTTAAAAATTTAACATTTTCAAGTTAATGGGTATTTTATAAATTTAATTGGCGTAACTCGACATTCATATGTTCGGAAGGATTTTATCGCAATCGGAGTCGTAACGAAACGTTTAGGAATTTTAGTGGTCAGGCGGGCTCGATTTTATTCGATTTTGTTGTATTATTATTATTATTTAAATTTTACGTTAATGATATGTAATTTGTAATTTATTTCCAGTAAGTCCCGCTATTAGGAATTAATTTATCATCAAGTATCGCTGAGAGCATTTTGACAACATCGCGTTTTTAAGAAAGATTTACCGACTTGACGGTTACGACGTTTATTTTACTAAAAGCGACATTGTTTTAAATTATTACAAAACTTTATAAAACTTTATAAAAGTTGAGTTTAAAAAGTGGAAAATTTTACGTGAAAAAGTTTCATCGATAAGTAACATGATTAGACCCAAACAAATTTTGTGAACTAAGAAAAAGGAATAAAAACAAAAAGAATTTTTGAAGCATAAGAAAATGGATATTAGGAATCAGAAATGTTAGTGACCAACTTTAGTGACCAAATAAGGTAGATTATAAAGAGGGACTTTAAGAAGTTAATAAAGTAGCACTAATTTGGAAAAAGATTCAATAGAGAATGAGATTTTAAGTTTAAATATTTTAATAGACTAATTAAGCCAGGTGGAAAAAGGAATTTTAGAGTTCAATTTGGAAAAAGTTACAGAGAAAGTAATTAAATAAATAGATTAAGAAAAGTGAAAGGTGCCTAAAAGAAATAAATAAGATCATTAGGAATATAAGTTAAGAAATAAGTGTTAGGAGTTAACAACTTTAGTAATTAATAATACAAGTGACAAGAGACTTAATATATATCTACATTATACATATAATTATCCAAGTAAGCAAGATTTTAGGACATGACGTATATGAAATAAATAAGTTATAGAGTATTAATCACTTGTAAAGGTAAACAATAAAGAAAGAAAATGAAAATTGGACTTTAACTAAGTAATAACAAGAAGTAGAATAAACTAGATGACAACTTTTAGTGACTAAGGAATAAATGACCAAGTTCATAACATAGAGGTTAGAGTAGTATCTAAGTTCTTAAGCAATAAATCAACATCATAAGAAGCAAAATTTAGTTGATTAAAAGAATGTAACTAAGGAAGCAAATTAGTTAATAAGGGGAATAAAGAAAAAGGTACAAAAAAATAAGTAGTCATGAACCTAGAAAGAACATCACTAAATTGATAATTATACATACAGAATTAGTAACCCTTTTAGTGATCAAGGAAACGGGTCATTCAGTTAATAAAATTTAATTGGATTAGTAAAGGAACATCAACAGTAAGACCGCTTAACGATGACTAAAGAGCTCGTAATTGGACCTTAGGAAATTAAATTGAGTAAAGAAATAATCATACCTAATTAAGTAAAGAAAAATTAGTAAATAAATGATTAAAAGTTACATAAAGAATTAAATTAAGTAACAGTATGCCTTTAATAACGAACTAAATTAAGGGAATGCTAATGACGTGAACTAGATAAACGGTAAGGATATAATGTGAACGCTTACATCTAGTTGTATATATAAGTAAACTTCTAGTGATGTTAAATGCGTAATAACTTGTTAAGCCGTAGAAAATGGTGAATGTCAATTATTTGGTAAGTCTAATAATTATTGTGTGATGATTTCTTAGTACTACATGCAACATGGTACTCGTTGATTGGCTAATATGATTGAATATGCGACTGTAAATGATTGTGTACATGGACGTATGTGTGTTGGTTATGTAATGAGCATATGTGATAAAATATGTGTTGAGTGTGATATGAAGACATGTGTATGGAATATATGGTAGAAATGCTTAAAGAATATCATGAGATAACAAAACGAATGATGTGATGAATAGTGTAACATCCCATTTTCTACTCAAATAGAAAATAGATATTAATATTTTTTTGATGAGAGACACTTATTATTAGTTAGATTATTATTAACTAATATTTTTATGAAAATTTGGTACTTATATTTAATTATTTTGTTATAATAATAATAATAAAATAATATATATATATATATATATATTGAATGAAGATTTTAAAATGAATTAATTAGTATTTACTAATTAAGTAAATTATATTAAGAATTTTTAATATCTTTATTATTCACAACTTTTATTTTATGTTTTTATATTAATGTTTTTACATATTTATAATTTAACTCTTATTAGAATTTTAAAATAAAATTTTGAAGGAATTAGATTATGGTTCTTCAAAACTTTTTGATCTATGTATTATTTATAATTTTCTGGATTTTTTTAATTTTTGAAAATATTTTTAAAAAACATATTTTAAATTATTTTTTATTTATATAAAGTTACTTAAAATTAAAAATATTTACAAGAAAGTGAAGTTAAATTATAAGAAAATTTTCAAAAATCCATTTCAAGTACTTATATGAAAATGATCGATTTGAGTAAAATCTTGATTTTTACCAATTATAAGGAGACCAGAAAAGTACTAACAAATTTTTATCAACAAAAAGTTTTAGATTTTTAAAATTTAAACTTTATTACTTATTATAAAATTAGTGAGGTCTAGTATAATATCGCTAAATTTAAAAAAGAACTAATTTTAAATATTTAAAATATACCGAGTGCATGGTTACTATTTGGCTTAATAATTCAGTCGATATTTACTATGCAAATCACTGTGCATATATGAAAATTTCAAAAGATGCACAGTAACCAGGAACGAAATTTTCAAAATTACACAACACTTTTATGATAAAATAATGAAATGCACAATAAATTTTTTTCTTATAAATAACGAAGGATCGAACGAAGGAAACTCATAATTTTAGATTAAATTTTCTTAATATAGTAGTGCTAGTGAGATAGTGGTGGAAGTAAGAGAGAGAAATAATTTTCTTTGGAAATAGTTCTGCCAAAATTATAAGGTAAGAATAACCCTCTTTTATATTTTTTAGGTTTATTTTCATATCGTTTTAGAAATGTATTATTATACTGGATATAATATTATTTTAAGTTACTATTCTCAATAGTAAATTACTATGTCAATAGTAAATTACTATGTCAATAGTAAATCACTATTACAAATAGTAAATTACTATTCAAATAGTAAATTTCTATTTACTGTTACTATTTAGATTTACTATTTACCATTACTATTCATGATTTACTATTTATCGTTACTATTCATGATTTACTATTTATCATTACTATTCATGTTTTACTATTTGCCGTTACTATTCACAATTTACTATTTACTATTACTATTCACAGTAACTATTTTAAATTTACTATTTAGTGTTACTATGCATAATTACTATTTACTATTTCTGTTATAATCTTAATTTTTATCTTATACTTATACTAAAATAAATTGGTATTAATATTTTTAGAACTCAGATGCATAGAGTGAACTCACTTTTGGTAGCAAATCAAGGTAAGGGGGAGTGAGATATGAATATAATATTAAAAGACATAAGAATAATAGGAGGAGTCTCCTACTCATTTTAAATTTAATAATATTATTATTTTAAAATAATAACTTTTTAACTTAAAATTTATAATAAATTTTAAATTAAGTATCTTGTGTAACTTACTCTGAAATACCTATGCAAGGACTTGAACTTTTATAAACTATACGAACTGGACTAAACCTATGCAAGGACTTGGACTATTGTGACCTATATGAACTGAACTAAACCTATGCAAGGACTAAATTATATGGACTTACAAAGACCTATGCGAGGAATGGACTATAAGGACTTGAAATTAAGTTTATTAATTTAAATAACTATTAAACTTTGAATTATGATATTTATGAATGATATTTAATTTATTTGATTTGATTATGATTAATTATATTTATTTGTGATTAATAATATTTGGTTGTGATTGACAATATTTGATTGTAATTGATGATCTTGTAATATGGAGTTTGAGCATATCGCAAGCATGACGGAAAGCTAAAACTCAGTAAGAATTTTCTTACCTTACTCTTTAATTTTTTATTCTAAGAGAAAATATTTTATAATTATTCTAGTCTTTTATTAGAAATTATTTTCATTAACTTTATTTTTAAATCTTTAGAATAAAATCTAGTGTTTATTTTATAAACAAGTTATTTTATAAAAATTAATTAATAAAAAAGTTGAGATAATTAATTCTTGAATTAAAATTTTTTTTATAGTTTTAAGTATTCTTGCTTAATGATTTAAAGTATTATTTTCTTTTAGTAAATTAGAAGTTTAAAGTAAATTATTTTGGTTTTCCCCAACATAATAACTAAAGGATATTTTGATATAATTGAGATTTCTAAACTCGATCTGGTTAAGATTCAACTTGAGAAAAATTATATAAATATGTAAAGTTTTTTATGAGAAAGTTTTGAGATATTTAAGGCCTTGAAACTCAATTTTGGTGAGATTTGAATTCAAAAATTATACTAAATTTATTTCTGTATAACAGAAGTTCAAAGAAGAACTTATGAAAATGTACAGTTTATTGAGATGATGTGTGTCGCGACCAGGATCGAGGCGGCGCGGCCGACCCATAAAATTAAACATGTTTTCGAAATCCTTTAAAAAAAGCGGGGAGTTGCCACCAATATTTTATCCTTTAGGAAAAACATTGGAAAAACCTTTATTAAAGCACGGGTTAATAAAAATTAGATTTCAACTTCGGGATTCGGTTACGAGTGGGGAAGGTATTAGCACCCCATAACGCCTGTTAAAAACAGTACCAAAATCGAAAATGCGCATCATAAATAGCCCTGAAATTTTTATTTTTATTTTTATTTCTTCTCTTTTTTTGAAAATAAGGAAAACAAATGAATCGAATGCGAGAGTTTGAAACATGATTAACAGGACGTCTCGTCCAAATTAACCTTGGTTTCCAAAAGAAAACATGCGGAAAAAGAGAGACAATTAACAAGACGTCTCATCTAAATTAATTCCTCTTTCATTAAAAATAAAGGGTAGAAAATTAGGAAGGATTAACAAGACGTCTCGTCTAAATTAATCTCACTTTAAGGAAAACGGGTAGTGACCGATAGAAGAACTAAGAAAAATCAACAAGACGTCACGTCTAAATTGACCTTCTTTTTCATAAAAAAACTGAACAGAATTAATTTGAGCAAAAATGAAAAGGGAAATGGGCCCGAGGGAGTTAATTCCCACTCCTACGTATTCTCGAACTTTTGAGAAATCAGGGTTACGTAGTTCTTTGAAGAAGTGTTCTTAAAATGATGTGAGGCGGAAGTTTGACGATAGATGAAGTTTGAAAGGAAAATGGGATACAAGGCGAAGTACTTCGCACGTGTATAGACCCTAAAAACAGTGTAGGCAAAAGTAATTTTGCACGACACCGACTTGTGAGGTCACTACTATACTACTCAAAAAGAAATTTCAAAGATACATATTTTTTTTGTGTTATGAAAAAGAGAAATGAAAAGGTTAATAGAAACAAAAAGATGAAGATAAGAGGAAAATGAGAAATTGTAACCGAAGTAAGAGTACGTGTTGGAGAGAGCTGGACTCGAAGTTCTGGGCTGGTATTGTTAAGAACAGCGACAGCCGGTATGAAGTAATGAGTTCAGGGATTAGACTGGTCTTCAGGGTTCTCGGCCAATTTGTATCTGGTGCAAGTTCTCTTGGCCGGTGTTAATGGATTTTAGAAGGATGTCCTATCTGGTGCATACCACACCAGCTACAGCAAAAGTGATTCACTGCCTGGCCGGTGTCAGGCCGACCTATATTCTGATTCTTCTATTGATACTTCTTCGAACTGGCCAGAGTAAAAGAGGTGTTCATAGATGCCCTTCTTTACTTCTTTTCCACGAAGGAGAAAAATACGAAGTCCCATCGAGTTTTTTCTTTAAGTGGAAAAGAAGTAAAGATTGTGAACGAAGCTTCCGAGGTTAAGCCCAACACATCGTTTCCATCATCGAGGTGTAAAGTGACGGAGTTAGTGGACTTGTAGTCGAAGTGGCTTTCTTAATTGACGATGTTCGTCCAAAATGTATTGAAGACTTGACACGTGTCACTTTCTGATTTATCATGCTATTTTTACATTTTCACGCTCTCTTACTGGAATGCGAATCGTCGCATCCAATGCGCCAGTTTTCATGGGCCTGGGCCGGAATGCAAAATGTTTTAGCTCATAACAGTTGGAGTCTCTTCATCCTCTATAAAAGCAGGGGCAGAACTCAGCTATCCTCACTTGTTTTCTCGTACCGAAGTTCTGCTACTCCGACGTCAATCTCCTCCAGTGTTCACTAAAAGCTGTGGGTCGCACTCATAGAACCGCCTGCATCATCTCAGCAGGTACCTTCATACCTTCCTCTTTTACTTTTCAATTTTAGCAAGGGTATGGGGGACAACGGCTCGAGTAGCGACTCCGTCGAGGTTTTGTCTGGACCTCCTTCAATTCAATCCTGGCGTCAGCCACAGAGAGGAGTCATGAGCCGAGGTCCGCGTCACCAAGGTGAAGCTATCTCTGGGGCTTTACATCGGTAAAGAACTTCAGGGCCCAGGCGTTTCTCCACAATGCCTTTATGGGAAATGAGGGAGCTGGACACATCGTCTGGCTCCTTCACACCGTCCTCCACTTTAAGTTTTGACTTAGGTTCTACCAGCAAGCCTGGTAGCAGTATGAATCTTTATTTGTCTGATGATGTGGCCTTTTATAACTGCATTCCTTTCCTTCGTCACACCGTCCAAGTAGCTTCTGATGGGAACTCCGGTACCAACGGCCCCATTGTCGCAACCAACACCGTCGAAACCAATATCATTGCACATCGGATCGACTGGCTTGCTGACAAGGCCAAGGACCCCTACTTTTGGGTACACGATGAGCCCCTGAACATCATGTCCGGATGCACTGAAGATGCCACCGATGTCACCATTGAAGATGTGGTTGTCCACTCCGAGGAGGAGTTCGAAGAACATTTCTCAGTTTTGTGCCCCTTGACATCAGAGCACATCTGCCACCAACCGGGGTCAAGATACCTCTTCATGTATGACATGGTGCTGTCGAAGATCGGCATCCGTTTCCCCCTGACGGAATTTGAAATAGGAGTACTCCGGTTTTTAGATTATGCCTCCAACCAACTTCATCCCAATGGCTGGGGTTTAGTGAAAGCTTTGGAGGTACTGGGCGAGTATTTTCACTTCGTCCCCACTGTTGCGCTCTTCTTCACCTACTGCAGGGTGATGCACTGGGGTAACCCAGGTGGCGGCCTCAGCTTCATTAACCTCCTGTGTGATGCCAAGGTGGTGAACTTTGAAAGCTTCACCGAATCAGCCAAGACAGACAGAGTAAGCTTCAAACACTCCTTTGTCAAAATCCAAGTAAATGACAACAAGCCGGTGTTTTGGGAGAATTCTAATTTTTACAGAAAGTTCTACATCGGCTGGACTCATGAGCATTTCCTCCTGGCCAGCAATGCCTACTCCGTCAATGAGAGTGCTCTGTCTCTAGAGTCCAAAAAGGTGTTGGATGCTCTGAAAGCCGTCTCCGCCTTCTCCAAAATCTCATGCAAATTCTTGTTGGGAGAAAAGTCCTGCCGAGATGGCTACCTAAGTAGGTACCCCTCTTTCTTTTTTTTGACTGACATCGTCCCTGTACCCGTGTTCTAACGATCTCCTGTTTTTTTATTTTTTAGGGGAAATGGCTCGGATTGATATTTTGAAGAAGCTCCGGGAGCAACCCGAGGCCAAGGATGCTGTTGCGGCCGATGCGGATAATAGGGTCACTCTAAAGAGAACATCGGCTAAGCTTGTCAGCATCCGGCTGACAAGGTTAGTAACCTGACTCCAGCCCCGAAAGAGGGGGCCCCTAGTAAAGGGAAGAAACGCCACAACTCCGGCCAATCTTCTAAGGGTAAAAAGCACAAGGCCTAAAGGACAGAGGCCGGGGTTGAGGACCAAGGCCCACAGGAAGAAGCAGCTGCTGATCCTACAAATGTGCTAGATCAGACCCGGCTAGCTGCAGCTGATGCTCCTCACTGCAACACCAGTATATCGGAGTTTTTGGATTACGTAGGGGAGACTCTAGCAAGGTTCTAAACCTACGACCGAGGCTAGGAGATCTGCCAAGGGAGCGATCTTTAACTTGATCGAGGCTGTCGGGGTTCTGTACTCTCTAGGATAGTTCTACTACTCCGGTATTGAGGCTAAGCAATGCCTAGACCGGATGAAAGAGGCTGAAGCGCTTAGAGTGGAGGCCCAGACTACTTTGGCCAAGAAAAAGGAAGACTTGACCGATCTCACGGTGGCGTATACTTCGGCTGCTAAAAGGGCAGATGAGGCCGAAGTCAAACAAAAGGCTGCAGAGGATGCCCTTAAAGTTCTTCAAGCAAAACTTGATGAAGCCCTTGCTGGACGGGCCAAAGTGGAGAAGAAGAAAGAGGAACTAGTAGCCGAGGTGGCGTCTCTGAAGGAGGCTCGTCTTCAAGAGTTAAAGGAGAAGGGGGAGGAAATGGCTGAATTCGCGAATTTAGCCCGATGTCGCCTTCAGCACCGCTGTTCATCAGGTGATACACCGAAATCCGGGTATGGAGCTCAACTTGAGCGGTATAGGTGTCTACTATGAATTTCATGGTGGGCATCTATATGCAATGGACTGAGGTCAGGCATTGGAACCTGAGGATGTTCCTTATGTACCTCTGCCTCTCCCCGACGGCCAAAGTATGGAGTTGAGGACAGTGTTAGACGAAGATTCCGAGAGGACAGCCAACGTCGCCGGAGCGGACTCTCCTATCACCGGGGTGTAATTTTTTTGTCTTCTTTTCTTCTAGCCTTGTACCGGGATAGGCTCCGGTATTAACAACTATTGTAAGGCCGAAGTGCCACTCTTTTTGTATGAAATTACACTTTTCCATATGCTTCTCTTTATAGCTCTTTCGGTATAACATTTTGTGTTTATAACTATTATTAACCTGAATAAAACCAAGTAAAAGTAACTTTTAAATATGTCATGAATAAATCCTCCGAAGTCAATAGTAGTAACTGTTAGCCAAGGCCTCGATACTCAAGAGGGGGGTGAATTGAGTATTTCAGATTTTTACATGGAATCCCTTTCAAAACAATTCTTAGTACACAAATGATGCAATATAAAAGATGTAATAATTATGAAGCACATATCATACTAAAATATTTTGAGTTGAAGACACAATATTCAAGGATTGATTTTGATAAACAAAACAAGTTATTAGTTTAGGCAATTCTTGAAATACTTGGCATGCTATAATTAATTCCAATATAAGTTTAATTTAAACGATTTCTAACAAATTAATTAAGCATAATTAATTTACCAAGTTATTAACAATAATATTCAACTCATTTATGTAATAATTAAATCCAACAAGATTTAAGTCAATTAATTCAAGGATTTAATTTAAGCAATTTTAACATACCAATTAGATATAAATATTTTAGCATGCAATTTAAATTCACAATAATAAAAGAGCTGAAGGGAAGAGAGAATTTGCAAACCGATATAACGAGTTCCACCACCCCAGTGAATCTCTCGCCTTCAATCAACCCACTTGAAGGATTTCCACTATTAAGAATTTGAGATTACAAGCTTTGAGCAATTGTCTCCTAGTGTCCCACACTCAAGAACCCAATCCTCACAAGCAACGGGTAACCCACCCAATCTCACAATCTCTCAATACCCAAAGGTTGAACCCCAACCTTTATAACCACTCAACCTAGTGTGAAACCTTAGTGTTTGGTGTTTTGGTTTACAATATTTTTCTCTCTCACTAGAGTAGATATACAACTTGAAGCTCTCGCAAAATAATAATAACTCTCACAGAGAGGATATGCAAATTTAAGCTTACTCAAAAATATTTTCTCTCTAACTCTCAAATAACTCTTAAAAGAGAAATATGAAAATTATAGAATAAAGAGAGCAAAGCAACAAAGGAAGGAAGAAGAATAGAGGAAATGCTTCTCTGTTGAATTGGTATATTTTGAAGCTTTTCTTCCTCCTGTATTTATAGGCTCCAACGGCATGGCTTATGCAATTTAAAAATCCATTCGTGATATGGTGCAGCATGGAGTGGTTCAACTTTTGCATAGTGGAGCATGATTGATAATTCCCTTTGATGTGGTGCAGCATGGTTCCATTGTATTTTTAATTTCCTTCGCCATGGTGGAGCATGGAGCGTGTGTCTGCTAGAGCAATATGGTCACTGTTAATACGATGCAAGGCTGTCTCTACATGAATTGATTCATCTTCTCCTTGAATAGATTCCCAGCGTTATTTTTGGTCCTGACATAGCGTATGAATCGATTCTTTAAGTTAGTGAATCAATTCCTTCGTGTTTATAGAGGCAATGAATCAATTCCTTGGACAGATGAATCGATTCCCAGGTTTTCCCTTGCAGATAAATCGATTCCTTACACTGATGAATCGATTCCAAGGTGAGTTCACAAGCATGAATCGATTCCTTCCTTAATGAATCGATTCCCATGTTATTTCATAGGGCATGAATCGATTCCTTCTATTGTGAATCGATTCCTTCGTTGTTTCTTGCACCATGAATCGATTCCCAGGCTGTGTTCTTGGCTTGAATCGATTCCTAGATGTCATGAATAGGTTCTTGGGCCTGTTGCTTTCAATTTAGTGCGTTTTGATGTATTTCTGATTCTTTTGTTCATGTTTCTTCATCCTTTCTGTCGCGACCGGGATCGCGGCGGCACGGCCGACCCTTAAAACGATTTTTTAGGTCGAAAAGAAAAAAACAGGGAGTCGCCACCAATATTTTTTAGGATAAAATACCGGGAAAACCTTTCGTTAAAGCACTGGTTATAAAAAATGAAATTCCATGTTCGGAAGTCTAATTACAGGTGAGGAAGGTATTAGCACCTCACAACTGTCCGTTATAAAAACGGTTACCTCAATATGATAGCGCGTATTATAATTAGCCTAGAAATTATTTTAACTTCTTTATGAAAAGAAAACCTACAAAATGACAAAGTATACAAAAATAAACAAAAAAAAATAAACATGAATTTTTACATGAGATTAACAGGACGTCTCGTCCAAATTAAACTCGCTCCACCTTTTTTTAAGAAAAAGATATTATATATAAAAAATGAGATTAACAAGACGTCTCATCAAAATTAAACTCGCTCCACCTTTTTTAAGAAAAGACAATAAAAATTGCAATAATAATAATAATAATGATAATTATTACAACTTTTTACACTAATCCAAATAAAATGTGTGAAGCACTCATTTTTATTAATATTTATCAATCAATAGAAATTAATTGATAATTGAAGAGGAAGATAAAGTCACCGAATAACAATTAATTTGGCAGAAAATAAATAAGTACAAATATTAAAAATAAAGAGAAGAGTAGGACCGGTGTGTTGAGAAAGGAGCTGGACGGTGTGAGTTGAGAGGAGAGGGACTTAGTTTGAGGGGGTGTACGGTGTGGTGAGGATTTGAGGGGACTGTTGGTATGGGTTTTAAGGAAAGGATGATGTGTTTGAGGGGGTATACGGTGTGGTTTTTTAGAGGGGGCTGTTGGCTTGAGAGAAGGACCGTATGGAGAGGTAGAGAGGGAGAGAAGGGGACGGTGTTGGTCTTTTGAGGGGGCTGTTAGCTTGAGGGTGTGTACGGTGTAAGGGAGAGAGAGAGAAGAGACAGTGTGATTTTGTGGGGGATGACAGTGAAGAGGAGAAGAGGGACGGTGTTTGTTGGAGAAGGAGAGAAGAGAGGGTATGAGAGGGGGACAATGTTGTGGTGGGGCTGTGTGGAAAAGGGATTGGAGGGGACGGTGTTTGGTGAGAAGGAGAGGGAGTGATAGGGAATGGGACGGTGTTGGGTGAGGAGTGAGGACGGTTGGGTGAGAGTGAGGACGGTTTGGGGTGAGGAGTGTTTTGGGAGAAGGGGGACGGAGTGAGGTGAGGAGAGGATGGACGGTGTGGGGCGAGTTGAGGGAGGTCGGGTTTTAGGGTGAGAGGAGAGGGACGGACAGTGTTGGTTTGAGAGGATAGGACGGTGTCGGGCTTGAGAGGAGAGGACGGTGGGTCGGTGTTTGAGAGGGAGGATGGTGGGTCGGTGTTTGAGAGGGAGGACAGTGTTTCTTCCTCTAAAGGCTTCAGGGTTCTCTTTAATATGAAGGCTTCCAGGGTCTCTCTAAAAATGAATGCTTCCAGGATCCCTTTCTCCTCCTTCGTTTAAAGTATTTATAGAACATTTCAGGAGCACGTTGATTGCCTGAACAGCCCCGAGACAGCCTGGCTACCAATTGGTGAGGATTTTTTATTATTTCCTCTTTGTCTTGTTACCAGCCGCCCCTTGAAATTAGCAAATCATCTTGGACAGTGTGTTGGAAACAGCCTGGATCTTGACAAAGGAGGCTGGTGGGAATTCTTTATCATTTTCTTCCTTCGTCTGGTAGTGAGCCGCCTCTCATAATTCAAGGATCCACTTGCATAGTGGAAATCCAAATCAGCATGGTGGAAATTCGAGAGAGGATGACTCGGATTATCCTCTCAGTCGGTATTCATCCACAATGGGAGTCAATCCGAATGGAATCAATGGTGTTCATACACAAAAGACCAAGTGGAATCACTCTGCTCATATAAAAGACCGAGTGGGAATCAATCCGAGAAGAATAAATGCCCTCATAGAGAAGGTCGAGTGAAAGCTGGAATCCATAAGTCAGATCCGACCTCTGTCACTCGGTGTGGGATTGAATTCGCAGCTTATTGACTCGAAAATGGTTTTTCGAGAAGCATTACTCAGGACTTTTGTTGCTTTCACTCAGTGTTGCTTGGCCCGGACGTATCACTGTTTAAAGCACTCAATCGGAGTTGCTTTAATTGGAGGGGCTTTATTCAGCAGCATTTCTGTTTGAAGTATTCACTCAGTCTCTCTGCTTGATTCAGTCAGGAGCGTCTGGAAGTCCTTTTTTAATTGACTCAATCGGAACTTCAGAAATATTCTAGTCGGTTATATCCCTGGCCAACAGGTCAGAATCAGACTTAAAATTGATCCAATCATGGAGTAAGTTTCACTCAGATACACATGATTTGAATTACTCGGAAAAACCTTGGTCGGATACATGGTTCAGACTGATTCATCAAGCTTGGTCTTCACTCAGAGTTGTTTCAATTGTGCATCAACTCACTCAGATGCATTTGCTTGGGAGTCTTCTTCAGAATGGTTTCACTTGGAAATTTAAGAGAATCTGGCCGAGAGAAGTTCTTAACAAGTCCGAGCCTTGCTTTGCTCGGAAATACAGCTTTCTTCTCTAACTCACTCAGAGTCGGCCTCATGCTCCAATCAGAATTTAAAACTCAGCTTCAACAATCCTTCCCATTCGGGTGTGTTCATTCAGGACTCGGGCTCGGAATGGTTTCAATCAGTACCACCTAAAATGTTTCACCCAGCTTCTGGAAATGAACCACTCGGATGCATTCACTCAGAGACCGATCCATCATTTTAATCAGAATTTTGACAATCAACCCTTAGGATTCACTCGAAGCCGGCCTTGTTTTCACTCAGAAAGGTTTCAGTCGACAGTCAGCCCTTCAGATGCATTCGCTCAGAAACCGACCTTACTCACTCGGAACAGCTTCAATTGTCAGTCACCTCTTCGGATTTGCTCATTCAGGAGTCAGACTTTGGAATGGTTCCACTTGTCAATCAATCCCTCGGATATATTCACTCGGAGCCGGCCTTGTTTTCACTCAGAATTACTTCAAAACAGCCTCAAAGTGAAAGCTGATCCTTTGAAACCGAGGTGTCTCTTTGCTCGGAATGCCATCTCCTCCGAGACAAAACCATTCAGAGTCCTCCTTATTCAACAATTGTCCCTTCAGAGGCTTCTTCTGCTCGGACAAACTCTTTGGGATGGTACTTATGCAAATCCAGTTCCTTTTTCACTCGGACTGGCTTAAAAATAATCCCTACACTTGAAGCTTTACTCGAAAATGCTTTCTTGGAGACATACTACTCGCCCATGTCTCACTCGGATGTCCCTTACTCGGAAATGATCATTCCGAGTCCTTTCACTCGGAAATGATCATTTCCAAGTCTTCTTTTTTGGAATTCTTTTCACTTATGAAAACTCCCCATTCTTGGTAAAAATTGACCGGACTGAAATAGGTGTTCACACTTTCTTTATTGAATTCATCATTCATCAATTGCATTGATATATTTCTTGATTCCTTGAACATTTTGTTTGTCATAATCAAAACCTGTGTCAACGACTAAACACAGTAACATCGGTGCTATGGATCGTCTTTTGCAACGTCTTGGCTCACTCTGGTGCCTTAGTAAGTCCAAACATTCTGTCCATTTAACCGATGTCCAGTTAACCTGAATAAAACCAAGTAAATAAAATTATGACCGATGTCCAATTAACCAACTATTTGTAATGACATCATTCTTCATTTTTTTATTGTCTACAGAAACATCTTGGTCCATTTCGGCACTTTAATACAACCGGTAAAAATGTACAGGATTTCTCCGATGTGAGTATTTTGGGGTCATTAAAAATCTGTTGCGACCGATGTGGGCCCTTTATGCTTTTATCATTACTTCAGCCCAAATTATTGCTATGGAACTGACTCTGATTAAATAGTCCACATCAGTTGGTGACCTCTTTAAGGATCGGTGTCAACCCCAGATCCATCAAACCCCCCTTTTTTTGAATTCCATTGGGGAACTGGACTATTTAACATATTGGAAGGTACGACCTGAAGCTCTAACGCTTTGACGAAAACATACAATGGGGAAATGCCCTTTGGTTGGGTCTGGAAAGGAGATAGCTTAGGCTTGGATACCTGAGACTTTGACTGGAAAATGAATGAATTGGGGTGATGCCCCTAGTTCAAATTTGGAAAATAAAAGGTTTGGGGTGCTACCCCTCACTCTGAAGGAAATGAAAGACCTGGGGGTGATGCACCTGGTTTAAAAGGAAAATACAAGGTTTGGGCGCTGCCCCCTGCTCTGAAGGAAATGAAAGACTTGGGGGTGATGCCCCTGGTTTAAAGTAAAAGACTTGGGGGTGATGCCCCTGGTTCAAAAGGAAATGAAAGGCAAAAGGAAAATACAAGGTTTGAGGGTGTTGTCTTTCGCTATGAAGGAAATGAAAGACTTGGGGGTGATGCCCCTGGTTCAAAAGGAAAATACAAGGTTTGGGGGTGCTCCCCCTCGCTCTAAAGGAAATGAAAGACTTGGGGGTGATGCCCCTGGTTTAAAGTAAAAGACTTAGGGGTGATGCCTCTGGTTCAAAAGAAAAATACAAGGTCTGGGGTGTTGCCCCTCGCTCTGAAGGAAATGAAAGACTTGGGGGTGATGCCCCCGGTTTAAAGTAAAAGACTTGGGGGTGATGCCCCTGGTTCAAAAGGAAAATACAAGGTTTGGGGGGGTGCTACCCCTCGCTCTAAAGGAAATGAAAGACTTGGGGGTGATGCCCCTAGTTTAAAGTAAAATACAAGGTTTGGGGTGCTGCCCTTGGTTCAAAAGGAAATGAAAGGCAAAAGGAAAATATAAGGTTTGGGTGTTGCCCCCTGCTTTGAAGGAAATGAAAGACTTGGGGTGATGCCCTTGGTTTAAAGTAAAATACAAGGTCTAGGGTGTTGCCCCTGGTTCAAAAGGAAATGAAAGACTTGGGGGTGATGCCCCTAGTTTAAAAGGAAAATACAAGGTTTGGGTGTTGTCCCCTGCTCTGAAGGAAATGAAAAACTTAGGGGTGATGCCCTTGGCTCAAATTATTTGTTGGTGGGGAAGTGTCTAGTATGATGACTAGAAGGAAGAGACGTCCAGTTTGGTGGCTGGAAAGTAAAGCTTGAAGAGTGTAAGTTTTAGCCATTGTGACTCTACTAGGGAAAGGGGTTTGCTTGGAGTTAATCTTTGGATTGGGTTTCCACTAGGGAGAAGGAGCTTATCAAAGTCCTTTTACTATATTGCAGTCTTACTGGGGAAGAGGTCTTGATTGGTGCTAGTTTTTTTTGGAAATTGTGGTTCCACTGGGGAGAGAATTTGATGATTCCACTTGGGGAGAGGGTTCGCTTGAAGTTAATTTCTGGGTTGTATTTTCGCTGGGAAAGAGGTCTCGATTGGAGCCAGTTTTTGTGGTGATTATGGTTCCACTGGGAAAAGATCTTAGCAACTTCACTGGGGACTCATCATGATTCTCTTCCCTAACGGATCTTCAGAAAAAAGGTGAGTAATACAGAAATAAAAAAATCAATATATTGGGTAAATTTCCTTGGAATCGTACCCCGGAGATGACTCATGGACGAAATAGAAGCAACTTTGACTTCAGAGCGCATGCCTAGTAAAGTCGATCTTGCTGTCGCAACTAGGATCAAGTGCTAGAAGCATTTAGTTCTCCACAACTTTAAATTTTACCACTTTTCATTTCATTTAATAAGGAAAACATGCTTTATTATAAAACTCATATCATAAACACGTACCAAAAAAGGGGTAAAGTTTTATTCATGTATATCAAATAGGTACAAGGCAAGGAAAGTGATAAACGCAAGAGTAAAGTATGAAGGGTCAAAGGTAAGTGAAAAAGGGAAGGCTCATGGATCTTCCAGTGAATCCCTAAGAGCAACGAGAATCCTGATCCCTTGTCACGACTTTATGTTCACCCTTCGATTCTGCCTCTGAGAAAGTAATTCAACGATGATTCACTTGCCCCAGTTTGGACTTGCACTTCTTGTGTAGGAGGCATTAGTCATACTACCGAAATTTAGACCCTAATTTTTCTAAGCTGCCTTTTCAGGTTTTCGACTCACCAGGTCGCTCTAACTTTTGCCTAGGCCGCCCTTTTAGGTTCCCAGCCTAGCGATCGCTTCTTTCACTTTTGTTTTTTTTGACATCCCCTCCTTAGGCATAGTACTTTTTTACCGCGTTTATATTTACAGGCATTGGCAAGTCCTCTCCGTGTCCATGTTAGTGAGTATTAGGGCTCCCCCAGAAAAGGCTTTCTTTACAACATATGGCCCTTTATAATTAGGTGTCCATTTGCCCCGGTCATCCTTCTGGATTGGCAAAATCTTTTTGAGGACCAAGTCTACTTCTTGGAACTGTCAGGGTTGTACCTTCTTTTCAAACGTTCGCTTCATGCGTCTTTGATACAACTGACCATGACAGAGGGCAACTAGTCTTTTCCCGTCAATTAGGTTTAGTTGGTCGTGTCTAGCTTAGACCCAATCAGCTTCCTCCAATTTTGCTTCCATTATCACTCGAAGGGATGGGATCTTCACTTCAAAAGGCAATACTGCTTCCATTCTGTATACTAAAGAGAAAGGAGTTACCCCTGTTGAGGTTCGAACTAAGGTCCAATATCTGTGTAGGGCAAAAGGGAGCATTTCACTCCAATCTTTGTAGGTCACCACCATCTTCTGCACTATCTTCTTGATGTTCTTGTTAGCTGCTTCGACTACTCCCTTCATCTTAGGTCGGTATAGAGAGGAATTGTGGTGAGAAATTTTAAAACTCTCACAGAGCTCCTTCATCATCTTATTGTTCAAATTCATGCCATTGTCAGTAATGATCTGACTTGGTAAGCCATATTGGCACATTAATTCTTGCTTGATGAACTTGACAAAAACATTCCTCGTAACATTAGCGTACGAAGCTGCCTCTACCCACTTAGTGAAATAATCCATGGCGACTAAAATAAAACGATGACCGTTCGAGGCCTTTAGATCGATAGACTCGATGACATCTACACCCCATATTGAGAAGGGCCATAGTGCTGACAAGACATTCAGGGATAATGGGGGTGCGTGAATGTAATCAACATATATCTGGCATTTGTGACACCTTCGAACGTAATCAAAGCAATCTGCTTCCATAGTCATCAAATAGTATCCGGCCCTTAAGACCTTCCATAGTCCCAAAAGATCCTTCATGGATATCCTTCATAATTTTGTTTGCTTCGATAGCATCGACACAACGGAGGAGGATGGAGTCATAATTTCTTTTGTAGAGCACATCACCATTCAAGAAGAAACCCATAGCAAGCCATCTCAAGGTTCTCTTATCATTATCTGTAGCATCAATAGGGTACTCCTGGCACTGAAGGTATCTCTTGATGTCATGATACCATGGTTTCCCTTCCGAATCTTCTACAACTTGGCAGTATGCGGGCTCCCAACGTTCCTTTACCTTGATGAGAGGCATATCATAGTCACTGCTTACTTTGAACATTGAAGCAAGAGTAGCCAAAGCGTCAGCCATTTGGTTATCATCCCGGAGGACATGATGAAAGTTGATCTCATCAAATTCTCTGATCATTTCCTTGATATGAGTGTGATAAGGAATCAACTTGCTGTCTCTGGTTTCCCACTCACCTTTTAACTGATGGATGACCAAAGCAGAGTCTCCGTAGACTTTTAGTGACTTTACTTTTGCATCCAACGCTGCTTGAATCCCTAAAAAGCATGCGTCATACTCGGTGATGTTGTTGGTGCAATCGAAACACAACCTGGCACAGACAGGGATAAATTCTTTATCTGATAAAATCAGGATGGCCCTAATTTCATGTCCCAGTGTGTTAGAAGCTCTATTGAATCTTAGTATCCACCTGTCTTTATGGTTATTTTCCTCCTTAAATAGTGCTAGGATATCCTTGTTTGGGAAGTCAGATTGCATCGGTTGGTAATCACGGACGGGTTGGTGTGCCAAATAGTCTGCCAGAGCACTTCCTCTTATGGTCTTCTGAGTGACATATGTTATGTCGTACTCGGTTAACAAAACTTGCCAACAAGCGATTCTTCCGGTCAAGGCAGGTTTTTCAAAGATATACGTGATAGGGTTCATTTTGGAAACCAACCATGTAATGTGGCATAGCATATACTGTCTTAAATGTCGGGCTGCTTATGCTAGCGCACAACAGGTTCTTTCTAAAGCTGAATATCTCATCTCGTAGTCAGTGAATTTCTTGTTCAGGTAGTAAATGACATGCTCTTTCTCATCATGTTGACCCAACACACAGCCCATAGACTCATTCAATACGGTCAGATACAAGATCAGTGGCCTCCCTGGAATTGGTGGTGCCAGGATCGGTAGTTCCCGTAAATATTGCTTTATCTTCTCAAAAGCTACTTGACAGTCCTTGTTCCATTGCCCCGGTTGGTTCTTACAGAGTAACTTGAAGATCAGCTCACAAGTTTCCGTCATTTATGAGATGAACTGGGCAATGTAGTTCAACCTTCCTAGGAACCCTCAGACTTCCTTTTCCGTTTGGGGAGGAGGCATTTCAAGGATTGCCTTAACTTTTTCAGGATCAACTTCTATCCTCTTTTCACTTACTATAAACCCTAGCAGTTTGCCTGATCTTACGCCAAAGGTACATTTAGCCGGATTCAACCTAAGCTTGAACTTCCTGAGCCTTTCGAAGAGCTTTCTCAGATCAATAATGTGTCCCTCCTCGGTTCTAGACTTAGCGATGATATCATCCACATAGACTTCTATTTCCTTGTGCATCATGTCGTGGAAGAGGGTCACCATTACCCTTTGATAGGTTACCCCAGCATTTTTCAATCTGAAGGACGTCACTTTATAGCAAAAAGTGCCCCACAGAGTGATAAACATAGTTTTCTCCATATCTTCAAGTACCATCTTAATCTAATTGTACCTAGAGAACCATCCATAAATGAAAAGATGGAATGCCGGGTTGTGTTGTCGACCAAGACATTGATCTGTGGTAGAGGAAAGTCATCTTTGGGACTAGCCCTATTCAGGTCCCGGTAGTCCACACACATTCTCACCTTCTCATCTTTTTTTGGAACGAGGACAATGTTTTCCACCCATTAGGGATACTTTACTACGGCTAGGAATCTGGCGTCAAATTGTTTCTTAACCTCTTCTTTGATTTTTAAAAGCATTTCTGGTTTTATACGTCGTAGCTTTTGTTTTATCAATGGACACTCAGGCTTCAACGGTAATTTGTGCTCTACAATACTATTGTCCAAACCTGGCATATCTTGATAAGACCATGCAAAAACATCGTGGAACTCTATCAGCAGTTTAATCAGCTCTTCTCTCCTTTCTTTACTTAAGGAAGTGCCAATCTTAACTTCTTTCATATCCTCCTTATCCTCTAGATTGATGATTTTGACCTTTTCTTGATGAGGTCGAATCTCCCTATCCTCTTGTTCCAACAACCTTGTTAATTCAGGTGATGGTTCAAAGTCTTCCTCACCTTCTTCATCGGCATAGTCAACCAGGAGATCAGAGTCGTGATATAGGATCGAGATCCCGCTACTCTCAGGAAAATCATTTTAAGATCTGCATTTTATTGTATTATGATGAATGAAAAAAAGGAAACAAGCAAACAAAAGGATTCAACGTAGTGATAGGATAACAATTTTGGTACATATTTATTAATGAGAAAAATAATAAAACAAGTTTTGTCGTTATTACAAAAAAGAGTCCTAAAGCCTTAGGCATAGCAGAAGGACCATCAAGCCATAAAAGTATTGTCAAATTACTCTGAAAAATTCGACGATCTCGTAGTTACACAATTCTTGGTCGAGCAAGCAAGCAATCACAAATCCAGTGACATCACAGAGTCCATCTTCAATGGCAGCCACTTGATCTGGAGGCATCATCCCTGTGCTCCGAAAACTTTGGTAGAGATCACATATGGGGACTCTTGCAGTATGAGGTTCTCTGCCAATAAGACGGGTGACCCTTTTTTACCTTCTCTCCTTCTCCATCCTTCTCTTATCAGCGGCTGTGGGCTGATACCCCAAGCTATACCAATTTTTATTTTAGGGAGGTATACAAGTTCTACCCTTCCTCCCAAATATCGTCCCAGTCCTTTTCGAGGCTCGTACCCCTCACGTAGCATCGTTCTCGCCATCGTTAGGGGTGCACTCAGGATATCAATGATTGTGGTACTCTTCCTCAGATGTGTAGCATTGGCTATCTCTAACGCTTGGAAAGAGGTTTCAGAGCCTCTTCTACTGCTTCAATATAAGGGGTCGACATGGGTTTGCTGACTAGGAGGTCTTCTTCCCTAAAAACAATCACCAATTTGTTATTGATGATAAACTTCAATTTTTGATGCAAGGTTGAAGGGACTACCCCAGCAGAATGGATCCATAGCCGGCCTAATAAACAGCTATAGGCAGGTATAATGTCCATAACCTGAAAAAGGATTTGGAATATACAGGGCCCAACCTGTACCAACAATTCAATTTCGCCTATGACTTCTCTGCGAGTTCCATCGGAAGCTTGCACCACCATGGAACTAGGCCTCATGTACGTCCCATCAAATGGTAACTTAGCCAGCGTGGATTTCGGCATGACGTTGAGGGACGACCCGTTGTCAACAAGAACCTTTGCCAGGATATGATCTCGGCACTTTATAGAAATATGGAGGGCCTTGTTGTGCCCTGTTCCTTCTGTCGGTACTTCATTATCTGTGAAGGTCATATAATTGCTAGCAACGATATGCCCCACTATACCCTGGAACTTATCAACGGGAATATCATGATTAACGTGAGCCTCATTCAAAACCTTCATCAACGTCATCCTGTGTGGCTCAGAATTCATTAATAAGGACAACAAAGAAATCTTGGTAGAGGTTTGATTCAACTGATCCAGCACTTGGTATCCACTGTGGCGAATAAACTTCAGAAATTCTTGGGCTTCTTCATCAGTCACGGCCCTTTTAGTTTCACCACTAGTCCCTTCTTTCCCCGTTTTAACCCCTCCAACGATCTTATCAAATTTTAGTTCTAGAGGGGTATACACCCTTTCGCTCCGGGTCATACCTCCAACTCCGACAATGTTCATGACAGTTGACGATGAAGGATCACTTGTCGCGGAACTAGTAATAACCATATTTGCGTCGTATTTCCACAGGACAGCCCAGGAATCTTTGAATGGGAACAGGGTCGGTGTTTACACAGTAATGACTGGCTTTGTGGAAATTGGAGCCGCTAGAGTATTCTTATTGTAAAATATGACCAAGGGTTTCAGAGCCTGCACCCTGGACTATTCCCGTGTCATGTTTACTTCGCCCCCACGGTGCTTACAAATCTGCACGATACGGCTATCCATAAGTCTTTGAAGGACTTCACGAAAGCCTTAGTGTTTAGCAGTTTGTTCATCATTGTACTCCTCATTCCAAGAACCCTCAATCAATCCCCTCTCAAGTAGGCGGGAATGAATTATTCTTAAAGGCATCCTTATGTTAATGACATTCACAATATACTCCTCATCATCTCCAATGGCATTGACCCCTGACCCTCCATGGTTGGGCAAAGGGTTTGTGGACATATTCGGACTTCCTTCACAAAAATTTAGCCAGTCGGCCCTGAGCAGGTCTCTTACTTTAAACTTTAATACCACACAGTTTTCCGTGGAATGTCCCAGTGCACCAACATGGTAATCACATCGCGCATTTGGGTCATATCCCTTAGGATAAGGGGGTTGAACTAGCCTTAAAGGACAAGGTACTACTAGAGTATTCCTGATGAGGTGAGGAAAGAGCTGTCATGGGGATAGGGTCAAATTGCACAGGAGTGCGGTCATTGTTTGGTCTTCTCGGGTTTGGATTAGGGTTAGGTGGTTGGTTGGTTTGTTGTGGGGGGTGGTATGGCACTTGTGGCGGCATTGGAGGTCTTACGACAGGTGGTCGAAAGTGGGGTGGAATTGGGTTCTGGATAGCTGCCACATATAGATATGGCGCATAAGGGTTGGTTGGTTGAAAAGTGACAGGGGTGATTGGTTTTGGTTGGTTTTTCTTCTGGTCGTAAGAAACAGAATTAGTCTCCCCGTCTCTTCTCCTGCCCTCACCAGGTGTCGATCTCTTCACAGTTCCCGCTCCAGATGGGCCTCGGGTAATCTTTCTCATCCTTAACCCATTCTCTATTCTTTCTCCGATAGTCACGATGTTAGAGAAATAAGAGGAAACATTTCCAATCATCCTATCATAGAAAGGAGATTGGAGAGTGTCAATAAACATTGAGACCACTTCCTTCTCTGATAGTGGAGGATCCACCTGTGCTGCGACTTCACGTCAACGCTGCACATATTCTTTAAACGTCTCGTTCTCTTTCTTCATCATATTTTGTAGTTGTACTCTGTCTGGCATTATATCTAGATTGTATTTGTACTGCCTCATGAAGGCCTCTGCCAGGTCTTTCCAGCAACATATATGAGAGCATTAAAGATTGGTATACCAAGTAAAGGTAGCCCCAACTAGACTGTCCTGAAAGTAGTGGATCAATAACTGGTCACTGGAAGCATGTGACGCCATCTTCTGATAATACATTATGAGGTGATTCTTCGGGTAGGTCAATCCCCGATATTTGTCAAAATCAGGTACTAAATTTGGGGGGAATGATGACGTTTGGAATTAGGCAAAGTTCAGCGGCATCCACCAACCCAAAACCATCCGTGCCTTCCATCGCCCTTAACCATTTCTCAAGGATTTCTATCCTCCCGTTTTGGGAGGTAGTGGTTGTGCTTGGGCTAGTGGCGACATAAGGGTTTGCATGCCCGAGATGGCCATAAGGCTGGTAAAAGGGTGCAGCCGCATAAGGGAGATTTGTCAAGCTGACATTTAACGGGGAGATCTGGGGTCGGATAGTAGCTTGAGTGGTATAGGTTGACTGAGCCACTTGGGCTTGGGTAACTTGAGTTTGGGCTTGGCTAGTTTGTAGCTCATGGAAAGGTGGTATATTTGGCTGAGTAGGGTGAGGAACTGATTCTTGGTGGTCAGGGATATCTCTTGGATTAGTGTGGAGCAGAGGGAAGTACCCTGGTGGCAAGCCATATGGTAGGAAAGGTATCAGGTTGCCGTCTAAATCAATGAAAGTATGTTGATGTGCGGAAGTCATGCCATGAGCTGGTTGGGACTCGACAACAGGGTTTGGTTTCCCAATATTGATGGTGAGAGAAGGCGTCGTGGGGTTGGGGATTTGTTCTTGGTGGGCCAGGAGGATGGTGTGGGGTAGGCGGCTGTTGTTGAGCATCCTCAGTACCTGCAGAAGAACCCCCTTCTGTGATCCTTTTTTCTAAAAGTTTGGTCATTTCAGCCATTTGCTCCTTTAGCTGGTTGACTTCAGCTCTATGTTAGTCCTCAAAATTACAATAAATCTTTTAATAAAAATTTCACAAAAATTATAAAAATTAGTTTAATTTGTTAGAAAATTAGGCTTCGAATTTAATAAATGGATGTTGTTGGAAATAATCTGCCCTTGATCAATTTTCTCTAGTTTTGCAGTGAAAAAGTTAAGAAATCAAGAGAAAATTACACTGGAGGAGCTGACGCTACGCGTCACAGCCACGCGTAGCGTCAGTGCTGCATGGTCTCCACCTCCACTTTGACCAACCACTCCACTTGGACCCAATAATGGGCACTCCACTCAGCACCAAGGGCCACCCCACTTAGCATGAAAGGCCAAAACTCGGTGGAAACATGTTCATGTGGCCAGGCATGATCAAATTTAATAATTTGAAGTGGCCATTATCAAGTGTTTAATGGAGGCTGAGTCAGGGGTGTGACGCGTAGCGTCACACTGACGTGTAGCGTCAGCACCCTTGCTCAGCCCTATAAATAGGGCCATCCAATGCATCCTATTGCATCCCATTCTCATTCACTTCTCTTCTTTTCTCTCTTTGTGCTCGATTTTGAGTACTTCTTTTGTGAGTTGTAGTTCTAGAATAATTTTCTAGATACTTGAGTGTGTTTTGGTGTATTGTGATCATTGTATCGTGAAGTTTCCATCGTCTTCGTAATGTCAAACTCTGTAAGTGTTATTTTTACTTTCACCATGTGTAACTAATTTGTTTATGTTGGAATTGGTGAACTAATCTATTGAGTATAATGTTGTGAATTCGACCTCTGCATATTTATGATTCAAGTCCATGTTAGTATTTCAATCTTTTATTAATATGAACGTCAAACGGGAGAATGATTTTCATGTGTATTGAAACTTGTTTTATTAGTATGAATGTCAAACGGGAGAATGATTATTCATGCCGTATTGAAACTTGTTTTGACGAAATTAAAAGTTGGAATACCCTTGGTATCTCAATTCTATAGGGGTTGTTAACCATTGTTGCCATAAGGCCAGGTCTTAATGCAAGTTTTTACTGAGAAAGCTCACGAGGGATCGGACTTTACGGTGAATTCTTAGAATTTATATCACGAGGGATCAGTTATAATGATTTTAAGCTACAATGACATGAAACTTGATGATTAAATATGCATGTCTTGAGTTCCTCATTGTTATTCTAGATTAGGGATCCAATTTCTAACATAATTTGTTTATCTGTGTTTATCTCAAGTATCTTACCTATTCTAGATTGCAACTCAACTTTTTAGATAGATTTTTATTTTCTTTTTAGCTCATGAACTACTCAATCATGCTATCCTGTGAATATTGTATAAATTGTATATAAATCATTCTTTTGTCCATAACTTTTTTCATATTTACCATAGTAAATAGAAAATTACTGTTGTTATTGGACTTTCAATCCCAGTGGAACGATATCTAAATTTTGAAAACTACAAACGATTGGTGCACTTGCCAATTAACAACCCGGTGGTGGAAACGAACGAATCTGACGCTATCGCCGGGTTAACAAGTTTTCTGGCGCCGTCGCTGGGGATTGAATTGTTTCAGTAAAACAGTAAATTTTTAATTACCGTGGTAAATATTTTTTTTTACCTTAGTTAAAATTTTTTATTTACTTTTACTTATGGTTATACTAACTTTCTTTGTCTAGTTTGTGTATGCAAACTCGATCTACCGCAGGTAAAATTTATTTTGATCCTGAGATAGAAAAGTTTGTAAAGAAAATCAAATCTTTAAAATCTAAAACACAAACTAAATCTTCTTCTACTTCTAAAAATTTTGAAAATTCAAATATGGCTGCTGAAAGGAGAACATTGGGGCAGTTTGCTGCTATTAATGGTCCACCCCGAGTTTCGGGAATGTTTCAAGGACCTGTTGTACCAGTGGAGATTAAACCTGCTACTTTAAATATTATTCAAAACAATCAATTTGCTGGTTTAAATCATGAAGAACCATATGAACATTTAACTGTTTTTTATGAGTTATGCAACACAATTGGTTTTGAACCCAATCAAGAAGAGTCTATTTACATGAGACTTTTTCCTTTTTCATTGATTGGTAAAGCAAAAGAATGGTTTAAATCTTGCCCACCAGGTAGTTTTGCAAACTGGTCCGATGTTGAAAGAAAATTTTTGGAAAGATTTTATTCTCCCTCAAAATATTTTGAAGCCATGACAGCCATACATTCTTTTTCTCAAAATAATGATGAATCATTAGGGGAGACATGGGAACGATTCAGGACACTATTGAGAAAGTGTCCAAACCACAACCTGGATGATGCTGAAAAGGTAAGGATCATTTACCATGGTTTATTATCTCAGTTCAAGATGATGTTAGATGCTTGTGCAGGTGGTTCTTTAATGAACAAGACTGTAGAGGAAGCCATAGAAATATTGGAATCAATGGCTATCAGTGACCGCCAAGCAAAGCATGAAAGAGGTAATGTACAAAGGAAGCCAGGGATGCTCGAATTGGGAGTAAATGATGCGGTGTTGGCTCAGCAAAAATTACTGACCCAACAAATTGAAGTTATGAGAAAGCAATTGGAAAAACTCCAAATTGCTCAAGTAACATCACCACCCCCTGCTCAACTTAAACAATGTATGCACTGCATGGGAGAACAACCATGTGGTTACTGTGGAAATGAGCAAGAACAAGCTAATTCCTTGATTCATCAAAGGTTACCTTCAGGTAATTCTCTAAATCCTCTTGTAAATTCTTTTTCTAACAATTACCTGCAGGGAAGGCAAAACCAAAACTATGGTTGGAGGCAAAATGCTAGACCCTTCAACAATCAAGGTGATTACAATACTAGATTGACAAAGGCTAAAGAAAGTATTCAACAATTGATGCAATACATGGAGACAATTAAGGCTGCACGTAAAGCATCAGATCAACAGTTGAGTCAGCTAGTAAAAGAAATAGTCGACATCAAGGAATTCAAAGTGAAAGAACAATGTAAGGCTATCTTTACAAGAAGTGGTAAAACTGTAGGTATGGATTATGAAAAAGAAAAAGAAAAAGAAAAAGAAAAAGAAAAAGAAAAAGAAAAAGAAGAAAAAGAAGAAGAAAAAGAAAGTGAAAAAAATAAAGAAAAAGATGAAATAAAAGAAAAAGAAAAAAATCAAAAAAATCAGTATTTGGGACAGACACCTCCTGTCCAGGATTTACCTTATCCTCATCCACCATCAAAAAAAGATAAAGAAAAGGAATATAAGAGATTCCTTGAAATTTTTAAGCAGTTACACATAAACATTCCTTTTTCTGAGGCATTAGAATAAATGCCTACATATGCTAAGTTTATGAAAGAACTGCTTACAAAGAAAAGGAAGTAAGATGAGGAGATAGTAGAACTTGAAGCAAGTTGCAGCGCCATTTTACAATACAAGATGCCAGAAAAATCCAAAGATCCTGGCAAATTCACTATTCATGTCTCTATTGGTGGAGTAAATATCAGAAAGGCTTTATTAGATTTAGGGGCTAGCATCAATCTAATGCCCCTAAGTATGATGAAGCGTATTGGTGACCTTGATCCACAACAGACAAGGATGACTGTGCAATTAGCTGATAAATCCATCAAGAGGCCTTATGGGATTGTAGAAGATGTGCTTGTAAAGGTTGATAAATTCTACTTCCCTGTGGATTTTGTGATCTTAGACATGGAGGAAGATGCTGATGTTCCTCTGATTCTTGGAAGACCATTCATGAAAACTGCTCGAGTACTGATTGATGTAGACAACGGGAAGCTAGCAGTAAGGGTGCACGATGAGGAAGTAAATTTCGATGTCTTCAAAGCAATGAAACATCCTAGCCCGAAGCAAGACTGTTTCAAAATGGACATCCTTGATGAAACTTATCTTTCCTTATCAAAAGGTATGACTATTTCTGACTCATTAAATAAGTTATTGACTATCTCTGTTGAATTTTTGAATAAAGAAGATGAGAAACAGATTGAAAGGTATCTTGAAGAATTCGATCAAGGGAAAGAAATTTCCTTTGAATCAAGAAAGATTGAAGAAATTCAAGAATCACCTGTTGAAGAAATCCAGAAACCTGAACTAAAAGTGTTACCTCTAATCTAAAATACATCTTTTTGAAAGAAGGTAATTTGAAACTAGTAATCATTAGTAATCTGTTAAGTGAAACAGAGGAAGAAAAACTGGTGGAAGTATTGAAGAGGAATCAAGAAGCAATTGGGTGGACACTTAAAGATTTGAAAGGTATAAGTCCATCATACTACATGCATAAAATCTTGTTGGAAGATAATTTCAAACCTATTGCTCAACCTCAAAGACGCCTCAACCCAACTTTGAAAGAGGTAACCAAAAAGGAGGTTCTGAAATTGCTGAAAGCAGGTATTATTTATCCTATCTCTGATAGTGCATGGGTAAGTCCTGTTCAAGTTGTTCCAAAAAAAGGTGGTATGACAGTAATTGTTAATGAAAAAAATGAACTAATTCCTACAAGAACTGTCACCAGTTGGAGAATGTGCATTGATTATAGAAAATTAAATCAAGCAACAAGAAAAGATCATTTTCCATTGCCTTTTATGGATCAAATGCTTAAAAGATTATCTGGACAAGAATATTATTGCTTTCTTGATGGTTATTCTGGATATAATCAAATTGCTGTTGACCCTCTTGATCAGGAGAAAACTGCCTTTACATGTCCTTTTGGCATATTTGCTTACAGAAAAATGCCATTTGGATTATGTAACGCACCTGCTACTTTTCAAAGATGCATGTTTGCTATTTTTGCAGATTTAATTGAAAAGAGCATTGAGATTTTCATGGATGACTTCTCAGTTTTTGGGAATTCATTTGAAACATGTCTATCCAACCTGGACACCGTACTGAAGCGGTGTATTGAGACAAACTTGGTGCTTAATTGGGAGAAATGTCACTTCATGGTGAAAGAAGGAATTGTACTTGGTCATAAAATTTCTTCTAGAGGCATTGAAGTTGACCAAGCCAAAATAGAGGTAATTTCTAAACTCCCACCTCCTGTAAATGTAAAAGGTATTAGAAGCTTTTTAGGACATGCTGGATTTTATAGGAGGTTTATTCAAGATTTTTCAAAAATTGCAAAACCTTTATCAAACCTTCTAAATAAAGATGATGAATTCAAATTTGATGAAGCATGTCTTAAAGCTTTTAATTCCTTGAAAGAAAAATTAGTTTCTGCCCCTGTAATTATTGCTCCTAATTGGAATCTACCCTTTGAACTTATGTGCGATGCAAGTGATTATGCTGTTGGAGCAGTTTTAGGTCAAAGATACGAAAAAGTTTTTAAAGTCATACATTATGCTAGTAAAGTTTTGAATGAAAATCAAATAAATTATGCAACTACTGAAAAAGAATTACTAGCCATAGTATATGCTTTAGAAAAATTTCGATCTTACTTGATTGGCTTAAAAATAATTGTTTTTATTGATCATGCTGCAATCAAGTATCTTTTAACTAAATCTGATTCAAAACCTCGTTTAATCAGATGGATTTTGCTCCTTCAAGAATATGATCTTGAAATCAAAGATAAAAAGGGTAGTGAAAATATGGTAGCTGACAATCTTTCTAGATTAATGAATAATGAGGTTACTGCCAAAGAAAAAGAAATTTTGGAAGAATTTCCCGATGAAAAACTTTTCAAAATAACACAACGACCATGGTTTGCTGACATGGCCAATTTCAAAGCAGCAGGAGTTCTTCCAAATGATTTGACTTGGCAACAAAGAAAAGAATTCTTTAGAGATACAAGATATTTTGTTTGGGATGACCCTCATTTATTCAAAATTGGAGTGGATAATTTGTTATGACGTTGTGTGCCTGACTGGGAAGTAAAAGATGTGTTATGGCATTGTCATAAATCACTATATGGAGGACACTTTAATGATGAAAGAATAGCTGCAAAAGTTCTCCAATCAGGTTTATATTGGCCCTCTCTTTTTAAAGATGCTCACTTATTTGTTCAATCTTGTGATAATTGCCAAAGAACAGGTAATGTTGGAAGAAGGCAAGAAATGCCTCTCACAAATATACAAGAAGTTGAGGTATTTGATTGTTGGGGAATTGACTTCATGGGACCTTTTCCTAACTCATACTCAAATCAATACATTCTTTTGGCAGTTGATTATGTTTCAAAATGGGTGGAAGCAATTGCTACCCCTAATGCTGACACTAAAACTGTTGTGAATTTTTTGAAGAAAAATATTTTTTGCAGATTTGGGACACCAAGAACTTTAATCAGTGATGGTGGTTCACACTTTTGTAATAAAATTCTTCAGAAAGTATTACAACATTATGGAGTAAAGAATAAGGTAGCCACAGCATATCATCCACAAACCAACGGACAAGCAGAGATTTCAAATTGTGAAGTGAAAAGAATTCTGGAGAAAACTGTGTCGTCTTCTAGAAAAGATTGGTCACAAAAACTTGATGATGCACTCTGGGCATACAGAACTGCATTTAAAACAACAATTGATCTTTCTCCTTTCTAGATGGTTTATGGAAAATCATGTCACCTTCTAGTTGAAATGGAACATAAAGCATATTGGGCTTTAAAATTCCTCAATTTTGATCAAAATGTAGCAGCAGACAAACGGAAGTTACAGCTACTCGAATTAGAGGAAATGAGGAACAATGCCTATGAATCATGTAGATGCTACAAAAGTAAAGTGAAAGCTTACCATGATAAAAAGTTAAAGAAAAGACACTTCACACCAGGTCAGCAAGTTTTATTGTTCAATTCAAGATTAAAATTGTTTCCTGGAAAATTGAAATCAAAATGGTCAGGCCCGTTTTTGATTAAAGAAGTCAAACCATATGGAGCAGTGGAAATTGAAGATCCAACTTCCAAAAGAAGTTGGATGGTAAATGGGCAAAGGTTGAAACTATATTTGGGTGGTGAAATTAACAAAATTACCACCAGTTGTCTTTTAACTGACCCTTGAAATGCAGGAATGTCAGGCTGGAGACACTAAACCTAGCGCTCAATGAGAGGCAACCCATTTTGTTATTTGTTTATTTTAAATTATTCAAAAAAATAAAAAATAAAAATAAATAAATAAATAAATAAATAAATAAATAAATAAATTATCTTTTAATAAATAATCAAATTTTTGTTAGAAAGTTAATTTATTCACTTAACATTTTTACATAATAAAACCAATTTTGTAAAACCAATTATTAATTCTTTTATAACTTAGGAATTTTAATAAATTTAATTACAATAAGTTTATTAACTATCAAGCAAATTTCAAAAACCCGGTGAGTTGAGAGATCTTATTAAACACTTGAGGGTTTAATCGACATAACTTCATTCGAATTGATTTTGCTTTAATCTTTGATTTGTGTTGTTGTACAGAGAATTTAGGAAAATGATCAAGGCACATTTATTGGTGAAAAGAAATCTTGGGCCAAATAGCTTACCTTGGTAAAAATTATTTTATCCTTTGAAAGCCAATTTGAGCCTAAAATAAATTCTTTGGTACCCTTAAAACCTAAATTTGTTATAACCGTTCCCTATACTTGATTAATTAAAAGAGCAGTTAAAATAAATGAAAAATATCTTTAGTGTTCTTACAAAAATGGGGAATGAAAATAAGCAACTTGATTCTTTTCAAAAGAAAATAAAGTATGAAAAAGAAAAGTCAAAAATAGTGAAAAGAATCAAGTTGGGGGTATTTATTTTTCATCAATAAAAGAAAATGAGAAGTTTGGGTCAAGAGAAAGCCTAAAAGTTATAAAATGCTCTTTTATGATTTCAGGTTTTTGAATTCCAAGAAAAACCATTGATTCTTGTAAGTCAAGCCTCATTACAACCCGTGAAAAGACCTTGTGATTTCTGAATTAACTCTGTATAACCAACCATTGATTAGATGAAAATCAAAATTAAATTCATTTGATTTTATGATCGATTGAGTGAAACAGGTTACCAATTGCATGGAGATAAACACTTGGAGAGGTAAGCCTGAAATTATGCTTGGTATGTTAATAAAATATTGTAAAGAATTTTATCATTAAACCTTTGTTATATTAGATGTCTATAATTGATTATTTCAAAATGGTAAATTGTGTAATTACTTTTTGTGGTAAATTCTCGGACTAACTCAAAAATTTGATTTCAAATTTTTATTTTTTATTTTTCTCTCTTGCTCGAGGACGAGCAATGTCTCAAGTTGGGGGTATTTGTTAGTCCTCAAAATTACAATAAATCTTTTAATAAAAATTTCATAAAAATTATAAAAATTAGTTTAATTTGTTAGAAAATTAGGCTTTGAATTTAATAAATGGATGTTGTTGGAAATAATCTTCCCTTGATCAATTTTCTCTAGTTTTGCAGTGAAAAAGTTAAGAAATCAAGAGAAAATTACACTGGAGGAGCTGACGCGTAGCCTCATCCCACGCATAGCATCAACAGCTATTTTTGATGCTGACGCTACGCGTCACAGCCACGCGTAGCGTCAGTGCTGCGTGGTCTCCACCTCCACTTTGACCAACCACTCCACTTAGACCCAATAATGGGCACTCCACTCAGTACCAAGGGCCACCCCACTCAGCATGAAAGGCCAAAACTCGGTGGAAACATGTTCATGTGGCCAGGCATGATCAAATTTAATAATTTAAAGTGGCCATTATCAAGTGTTTAATGGAGGCTGAGTCAGGGGTGTGACGCGTAGTGTCACACTGACGCGTAGCGTCAGCACCCTTGCTCAGTCCTATAAATAGGGCCATCTAATGCATCCTATTGCATCCCATTCTCATTCACTTCTCTTCTTTTCTCTCTTTGTGCTCGATTTTGAGTACTTCTTTTGTGAGTTGTAGTTCTAGAATAGTTTTCTAGATACTTGAGTGTGTTTTGGTGTATTGTGATCATTGTATCGTGAAGTTTCCATCGTCTTCGTAATGTCAAACTCTGTAAGTGTTGTTTTTACTTTCACCATGTGTAACTAATTTGTTTATGTTGGAATTGGTGAACTAATCTATTGAGTATAATGTTGTGAATTCGACCTCTGCATATTTATGATTCAAGTCCATGTTAGTATTTCAATCTTTTATTAATATGAACGTCAAACGAGAGAATGATTTTCATGTGTATTGAAACTTATTTTATTAGTATGAATGTCAAACGGGAGAATGATTATTCATGCCATATTGAAACTTGTTTTAACGAAAGTAAAAGTTGGAATATCCTTGGTATCTCAATTCTATAGGGGTTGTTAACCATTGTTGCCATAAGGCTAGGTCTTAATGCAAGTTTTTACTGAGAAAGCTCATGAGGGATTGGACTTATGGTGAATTCTTAGAATTTATATCACGAGGGATCGGTTATAATGATTTTAAGCTGCAATGACATGAAACTTGATGATTAAATATGCATGTCTTGAGTTCCTCATTGTTATTCTAGATTAGGGATCCAATTTCCAACATAATTTGTTTATCTGTGTTTATCTCAAGTATCTTACCTATTCTAGATTGCAACTCAACTTTTTAGATAGATTTTTATTTTCTTTTTAGCTCATGAACTACTCAATCATGCTATCTTGTGAATATTGTATAAATTGTATATAAATCATTCTTTTGTCCATAACTTTCTTCATATTTACCATAGTAAATAGAAAATTACTGTTGTTATTGGACTTTTAATCCCAGTGGAACGATATCTAAATTTTGAAAACTACAAACGATTGGTGCGCTTGCCAATTAACAACCCGGTGGTGGAAACGAACGGATCTGACGCTATCGTCGGGTTAACACTCTAAGGTTTTCATTCTCTTGCTCTATTTCGGCCATGAGTCTCTTTTGGAGCCTGGTTCTATAGGAATGCTTACCCGTAACGTCTGAAGGGAAGGAATGTAATAATTTGTCAGAAAAACAAGTAAATAATAAAATCAGTAAGAAAAAATAAAACGAGATTGTGCGGGATACAAATTCGGAACTTAGCGTGTATCCTCCGACTGTTCCACAGAACATCACATTCAAAAGTACGAAGTAAAGCGGTAAATGGAAATTAACAAGAGATAGTTGTGAAGACAAAAGAATTCTTCATTTTGAACTTCTACAAAAGGTACATCACTACCAAAAAGGGCTAGGTTACAATGCAGGAAAATAAATTAGCCATTCCTGGCTCAGGCAATCATGTCCCTCATTTTACAAATTCATCCTCTACAGTAATCTAAGAATGTTATAATTTCTTTGGGAGTAACAAGAGGATTGACCATTTCTTCAGCTTATTTCAGCAAGAGCGGGAGGTCTTCTAGAGTCCCATTAGCTAAGTATGCCAAGTTGGCGAAACGATCCATCCATGATCGAATAGTTTTATCTTGTCATGTCATCTCAGCTTCCAAGAGGCGTATGGCCTCTTGACAATCTTGCTCTATGCTCATGGTGCGTTGTCACCCTCCATTTATCTCCTACTCGTAAGCCTTCATCACTTTACTAAGCTGTTATTCCAATTTATGGACTTGTAACTGCAGAAGCTCCTTTTACACCATGACACTTCCCTCATTTTCTTTGGATTATGCCAACATATCCTTCAAAAGATGTTTCTGTGCCAAGATGGTATCGCTTTTCCTGCTCTTCATTTTTAGCTGGGAGTTGGCCGCTCGGAGACATTGGTCTTGTTTTATCATGTGGTCTTATTCAACCTTCCATTTTTTTCCAATCTCTTCAATAGCTTGCTTGTTCTCCAAGTTTTCCCTTTTCTAAAGGATGTATTCTTGTTGGCATCTCAGCAAGTCTTCCTCTAGCTTCTTGTTCTTGGTAGTCAACTCTTCTATTTTGGTCTTTAGCGCCTTGGTTGCTTTATCTTCCATGACAAGTGTTGGAACATGAGTGCTTGCCGGGAGATAAGAGAGACTTCTGAAAGGTAATTTAACAATGGAAACCCTATTTAGGATCCATTCATGATATTCTTCTCTCACAGCATGGCTCCAGGCCCCTAATTCTTTTCCTTTTTGGTGGACTTTCTTCCACGCATTCGCTATACCCCGAATGGCAGAGGCATAGCTTCCCTTCGAGTAATGCAAGATGAAAGGAATGAGCGACTCTTCATCAGGTGGTCCAAGCAAAGGATAAGCTAGCTGACGCTTGGCTATGATGGGATTATAGTTGATGCATCCTTGCGTACCAATAAGAGGAACATTTGGGTAACCTCCGTAGTGATGAACGATCGATTCAACTTCTAACCATTGGGGATACCATCTAATTTTCTCAGCCGTGAGCCCTACAAGGTGATTGGCCCACTCACGCCTGTTCTTCACTGCTAGTTGGCACAGTTTTAGATCAGAAACAGGGCATTCGGCCTTACAGACTTGGTGGAAGAATGAGATGTGAGCCATACATACAAAGCAGGTAGACAACAAATAACTCTCTTTCTGCCTAGTGTATGGTAGAAATCCATATTATAGTACACATTTGCCAATACAGCTGTGACAGGATTTTCAAGCCTGTGCTTGCGAGCTAGGAACACAGCGATAGCATCATAATCCATATAGTTGTCAATGTTGGGGAACAAGACAGCACCGTAAAAGGTAATAGCTAGACTATCCATGAAGGCTTCCCAATCTTCCTTTTCTGCCAGGACCTGTATGTGATTCTCGAGAAATTCCCAAGTGAACCCGGGAGTCTGATTTCTATTCAGTTGCACACTCCTTAAAGTTTCAGGATGGATCTTTAGAACACGGGTGATGGAAGTGACAGTTTCATGATGATCAAGATGACGGTAAGGTATCTGTCCTTCCAAAGGCATCCCTAAGATTTGTTTGAATTCCTCAATAGATGGGGCCAACTGAAAGTCCCTAAATGTGAAAAATCTGAGAGGCGGGTCGTAGAACTGTGTTAAGGCAGTGATCACCTCAATTTGCACTTTCACTTCTAAGAACTTAAGAATCCTCCCATACTTCCTTGTAAAAGCCATTTTCTGTGTTAAGTTTAACTTTCTCCCCATTGTTTGCAGACTACTCGTGTCAATCCTTTTAGCCTTAACGTGTAGTATTTTCCTCAATTTAGTTACATTTGTGTCACAACTATCGGGTCTCATGTTAATTTCTATACTTGCTTAAAGGTACTCGCTAAGTTCTGAGTGGCTTCCTACAAGAATAAAAGGGAAAAGAGAAAAAATTAGTTATTGACATTGTAACACCCTAAATTTTAAAGAAAACAATTTATGGAATAATGGTAATTAATTATGTGTGGTCCAATAATTATGGAAGAATTAATTTGACATTAGAGGTGAATTATCAGTAAATTAAGATTTACTGGAGTTGGATGATTTAACAAATGGTGTGGGACCCACTTGGTCAAATTAGATATTTGATGGGTCTAGAATACTTAGAAAATTATTGTGGTTAGGGTGATATAATTGAAGTAATTTTTGGTGTTGAGAAGATAATTATTTGGGCACGACATATGATATGAAACAGGAAAAATACGAGCCAAATGGAGTTAAAAGAAAATACAAAATCCCATTTCTTCTCTTGTCATGACTGTAGCCTTTTTTTCTCTTTCTCACTAAACCCTTTTTTCCATTGTGTAATGGGGAATTATTACCCATTGGAAAAAGTAACATGATGCACCCTTTTATCCATTGTGTAATGTCCAAATTTTGCATATTCCCCTCTCTTTCCCTCTATCACCGTGGGATGCTTCTCTCCCTCCATTCACTCTTCATTTCTTCTTCTTCATCATCTCCTCCTCACCCAAAAAACCATCCACCTCCCTCTTGCTCCATTTCTTGCCAAAATCAAAAACTAAGCCTGGATTCATAGAGCATGAAAGTGACATTAGAGCAAATATTTGATGGTCCTCCTTCCTCATCTCTTCATTTTCATGTTTGACATTGGGCTAGGAGATGAGGTAAGGTTTCTTGCCTCTATGATATTCCATTGATGATTGTTATGTTATTGAGTTAAAAAGGTAGTTGTAGAAACTAAGAATGTTGGTGAAAATAGAAACCCTAGGTTTGAATGCTTGGAAATGAAACCCTTGATTTATGGCTTTGTGATTATATGAGATTGAGAGGTTAATAAGGTCATTATGATAAAGTAAAATGAATTGAAGATTGATAAAGATTGTTAGTTGTTGTTGGAAGATTTTAGAGGAAACCCTAAGTGTTAATGATTTTGGGGGTTTTAGTTTAGAATGATGGGTATTGATGATATTGCACTCTAGAATGAGTTTTGTTGTATATTGAAGTTGGTTTTGATGAATGACAATATTAATCTTGTAATAATGTTAGTAAATCATTGGTGTTCCTTAAGATGATAATCATAATGAAAGATGATTATGAGTGATAGACCAATGGAGTGAAAATTGATACAATGAGGTTTAGGACCATGATAAATATCATAAGAGATTGATAGTTGATAGTGGTCTTAAATAGAGCCAAAGGGCTTATGATGAATTGTAGTGATGGTTAAATGATTCATGTGATGATTTGGAAGGCTTGTGAAATAGAGGATATGATCTTGTTGTTATTGGGTGTGGTTAACTCTTTGAAACTTAGAGAATCTTGATCTTGGGAAAGGAATTCCCTAAGCCTAACATGAGCATGTGAATTGGAGTTTAGTTAAGTCTAGGACTTGATATTGAAACCTAAGGGATGATGTCAATTACTTAAAAATTTTGATAAATGCCTTGAGATGGCTTAATGATTGAGTGTATGTATGCATGTGTATAATTTGTAGATTTTGCTTCGAAAGACAAGGTGGAATAATCGGAGCGTTTGGATTGCGGTTCTTCTCTCGAGGTAAGAGAGGAGTTTACATTTCAAATTTGTATGAGTGAATAATTGTTAATTATGTATATGTGTGAACTCATGCAATGCCTTGCCATGAATGTGTTAAATGTTTAAATTGATGATGTAATGAATGATGGCTTGAATTATGTTGAATGTTATGAATATATATATATATATATATAATGATAAGCGTTGGGATGTCCCTTTATTGGACATGAATTATTGGTAATGAAAATCTATGAATAGATAACTCACTTGAGGTATGAAATAGTGTTTATGATAATTATGCACAATGATATATGTGGCTATGATGAAAATTGGTGTTAAAATCCCCTTAAGTAGTTAAATGAATTAGAATTGGGAGTGGAGAGGTATAACTTATTGAATTAGGACCAAAGATGTGACTTAATATGTGTATAGTATTGAATTAGGCCAATCTTGCATAAGGTGGATAGTAGCATGCAATGAGGAATGAAAGACTTGAGTTTTGGGCGTGTAATGGTGATCTCGCTCAAGCGAGATGGATTCTCGCTCAAGCGAGAGCCCCCTATATCAAGGGAGTGGCCTCTGGCCCAATTTCGCTCAGGCGAGAAGAGAATCTCGCTCAAGCGAGACGCGTACAACATATAGGGTAAGTTACTGGACAAATCTTGCTAAAACGGGTGTGGCCGCGCTTGAGCGAGCGAGAGATGGAAATGGTTCTAGACGGATCTCGCTTAAGCGAGTAGTGAAGCTAGTGGAGTCTCGCTCAAGTGAGCGAGCATGAAATCGTTACTGGAACAATTTCGCCCGAGCGAGTAACTGGCCTTGGGGAGCCTCGCTCGACCGAGCGAGCCTGAAACGAGACACTGGAGGAATTTCGCTCAAGAGAGGGTGGCCCGCTCAAACGAGATCGGGGCTTGACACTTAAAAACCCCTTCGCTCAACAGAAATTTGGGGCGCTCAAGCGACCTATCTCTATCTCGCTCAAGCGAAGGTGAATCTCGCTTGAGCGAGTTGCCCAGAATGGAAATCTATTTCATTTTCCTTGTTTGGGGCTTATGTTGGACCTCTTCCTTGTATTGTGAGACATTTGAGGGAAAGTATAGGGGATATATAAGCATGACATAATATGGCGGTGTTTGATATTGATTAAACCATTGGGATAATTCATTTATGCCCATAATATGTAATGAAAAATATAATTATTGACCACTAAAAATGGAATATGGAAGAATGCTAATAAGAGTTTGATGATGAGTTATGAGATATACCCTTGAGTGATTATGAACCCAATGAGAAAATAATTAAATGATGAGGTGTTTGCTATAAACCGATGAATCGGTGATGACAATGGTAATGTGTAATAACAAATGATGTTATGGATCATTTCCTTGAGTAAAGGATGATCGTTATTATTGATGATTTCGTAGTATACCATTGTGTGTGATACAAATGTGATCTTGCATGTGTGGCTTGAATTATATTAATGAAATATTGTGAATGCCACACCGATATATATAGATGAAACAATGGTGATGAATAATGAGATAAAAATCCACTAATTGATTATGTGGTGATATTGATGAATAATGGATAAATGTTAATAATTTATGTGATGCCATTGTGGTTGATTGCAAGTGTCAACGTGCATGTATAATATATGATATATTGAGATGAAAATGCCACATATAAAACGTGAAAAACAATGGCTAAAACCAACAATGATAAAACCACTAAGGTGTGTATGGTGGCATTGGTGATTATGATGATGGTGTTTGATGAGTGGCATTTAGGATGCAGTATGAGAAATGCATTTGATTCGCATTGCATTGCATCCATGGCATATCGTATGCTATCTATGTGGAATGTTAGGGGGTTCCACTAGGCAGGCCCAGTGGGAGGGTGGCTCAGTGCACGAGCATTCTTATTGTTTCCCCTGTGACTCGGTGAGTGAGTCACGAAGTTGTCCATAGTTTGGTGACAAGGCACCCTATGTGGCGGGCCCAGTGAGCGGGCGGCTCTGTGATGAGCAAGTTACCTCAGTGTCTGACAGGGCATGACTCTCTCAATGTGTGTTCGGGAGGGGCCTGTAGCACTTGTGGCAAGTGAGGCCATGTTATAGATCCGCAAGTCACAGGGTGACTAGTGCTACAGATGGGCGAGAGTGGTTTGGTACCAGTAAAAGTATGTTGTTGAGCATGCATGAATTGAGATATATGTGTACATATTTTTCTACTGCAGTAGGGGCATAGTAGCGCACCTATTCTTGACCCACACTTGGTGTTATTCCCACAGTCAGATCCGCATTTGTTGTCTATTCCATTGTGCATATGCATTAGCCATAAGAGCATTTGTATATAGCATGGAGATATGCCAAATGATGATGATAATGATTGATGATGATTGAGATTGTGATATGTTGTTGATGAAATGGGTAATGATATACCTAAAAGACCACATAAAAATTTATAAATGACATGAGTACAACAAAAAGATATCGAATAAGATGTTGTGTATGATATGGCTCATTATAATGTAGAGCATAATTAATTATGATTGATGATAATGATGATAGCCCATGATGGCTTTGAGAAAAGACCTGAATGGTCGATATTGATGACGTTGGCCCATTGTGGCATTGTGGTAGATGTGTATATGCCTGCTTTGCTATGACTTGGTTAATGAATATAAAATATGTATATGTTGTTGAATTAACAATTTATGATGATCATTGGTGTGTTTAGCAAAGCATACATGATGTTGATATGCATATACACATAATTTCAATTGTATTCATATCATTATTTGAAATGTATAACTCACTCTCCCATGTGGTCTACTTTTTAGTATTAATGTAGGAATATCATGGGATGAGGATTTTTATAAAGTAAAGCTCTGGGAGGGTAAATAGTGGTAACGGAATGCCTTGACCGACAGCGGTTGTAAATATCGTATTGTGAAATAAAATGTGTATCATAGTGATGATAATTAATGATATTGATGGATGTATTGTAAATGATATATAAGTAGGCGATATACTGATATTTGGGGTATTGGGATTCATACCCATTTGATGAATATAGTGACATTGGACATGTAGCCCATTTTGGGAATGTATAAGTGTTGATGATACGTGATATTGAGATAGAATTGGATATGGTCAATTATAGATTATGAATATTAGATATGTATAATGCATGACCATATAGATATGTATATACATATATCTTAGGCATTGTATGTGCATGAATTTATGTGAAAAGACAATGGTTTCCTATTAGGCTTATGATATGCCTTTGCATGCTTTGCCGAGCCTTTTTCTATATCTTCATATATGGGACTAGGCGTATGCCTGGTATACATATTCTTTCTGTTGTAAACTCTATTATTTCTGTATACCGTTATGGGCAAACTATTTACCGATCCAGTTATAGATAATCAAATCTAACACTTTGGTTTTCTGTGGTTCGAGTATTGATGTAATCGTGGCAGTGTTTTGAAATTATTTCGAACGTGAAAAATTTATTCGTATTTTTATTGTTTAATTATTTAGATTACATCGGGAATCGAGTCCAGAAAATCAGGGTGTTACAGACATGTTTTGTGAGTCTCTACTTCCTTACTAATTTAACGGAAAACATTTTCACTTGAGGAAGTAACAGTTGACAAAACTCGTATCAAACCAAAAGTCGTGCGGGTCACAGATCTCGTAATCATCATCAATGTCTTGGTTAGAGAAAATTTGTTTTTATTTTTTTGTTTCGACGATTAGGAAGACCTATAACCCGGGGCTTTAAGGATACATGAAAAGGAAAAGAGTTGCTTGCTCATTAAAGGATTACTCGTATCTTTTTTAAAAAAAATGGGTCATTTTTGGAACTAAATAATCCTTCGAACGAGTAAGCGGTTCATCAATTTGGATTTAAAGGGAAAGCGAGAATGAGACAAGGTAAAGTAAAGTCTGCCCTTTTGTGCCTTAAGTTAGGTTTTTTTTCTGGAAGTCTTTTTTGGGGACCTATAGCTTGTCTAAAAGTGACTCCTCACATTGGGTGGCTTGCACTAGACTTCTAAAAGGTTACTAGAGCCAAGATCCTACTCATGATGTGACCACAACAGTAGAGAGTCTACTAGGTGCGTACATCATGAAAGGTTAAACTCTAGTTGAGGTTCTTACGATTGCCGGATAGGAAATACATCCCAAACGACACCGCTACCAACCTCTCCTAACTTAAGCGCCATTTGGGGCCCGGGTATAGGGCGCCACTAATAAGTGTGTGCAAATTGTGAGTGTAATGTGTGAAAGGGCATTCAATACTTATACCTTATCTCATCCTGCACAGAGAACAAACACAGAACAATAACACAAGGTCGTCTACCCTAGGGTTCAATAATCACACAGATATTAACAGTACATAAAGGATAGAATACAATCAAAATTAGAACCACATACAAACATTGACAGAAAATAAAATAAGGGAAGAAATCAAAACAAATAACAGGCTATATAAAAAACATACACTTTTGATTCAATTGGCTTGACTCTCTTAAGCCAGTTCCCTAGTGGAGTCACCATCTGTCACGACCAGGATCACGGCGGCGCGGCCGACCCATAAAAGTAAACATGTTTTTGAAATCCTTTCAAAAAAAAGGGGGAGTCGCACCAATATTTTATCCTTTAGGAAAAACATTGGAAAAACCTTTATTAAAGCACGGGTTAATAAAAATGAGATTTCAAGTTCGGGAGTCGGTTACGAGTGAGGAAGGTATTAGCACCCCACAACGTCTATTAAAAACAGTACCAAAATTGAAAATATGCATCATAAATAACCCTGAAATTATTTTTTTATTTTTATTTCTTCTTTTTTTTGAAAATAAGGAAAATAAATGAATCAAATGGGAGAGTTTGAAACATGATTAATAGGACGTCTCATCCAAATTAACCTTGATTTCCAGAAGAAAACATATGAAAAAGGAGAGAGAACTAACAAGACGTCTCGTCTAAGTTAATTCCTCTTTCATCAAAAATAAAGGGTAGAAAATTAGGAAGGATTAACAAGACGTCTCGTCTAAATTAATCCCACTTTAAGGAAAACAGGTAGTGACTGATAGAAGAGCTGAGAAAAATCAACAAGACGTCGTGTCTAAATTGACCTTTTTTTTCATAAAAAAACTAAACGGAATTAATTTGAACAAAAATGAAAAGGGAATGGAAATGGGCCCGACGGGAGTTAATTCCCACTCTTACGTATTCTCGAACTTTCGAGAAATCAGGGTTACGTAGTTCTTTGAAGAAGTGTTCTTAAAATGATGTGAGGCAGAAGTTTAACGATAGGCAGAGTTTGAAAGGAAAATGGGATAGAAATTGTGAGGTCACGACACCGACTTGTGAGGTCACTACTGTACTACTCAAAAAGAAATTTCAAAGATACATATTTTTTTGTGTTATGAAAAAGAGAAAGGAAAAAATTAATAGAAATAAAAAGATGAAGATAAGAGGAAAAAGAGAAATTATAACCAGAGTAAGAGTACATGTTGGAGAGAGTAGGACTTGAAGTTGTGGGCCGGTATTGATAAGAACAGTGATAGCCGGTATGAAGTAATGAGTTCAGGGATTGACTGGTCTTTAGGGTTTTGGGCCGATGTGTATCTGGTGCAAGAATACAAATGTGATAGAGGCTGTGTATGGATCTGATGTGGGGGTTAGGGACGAATTTGGCAACCGAGGTTAATCCGATGTGTACGCTTACTGAGAGAAAAAAAATAGGGGCCGTGGTCCAGACAATTCAGGGAATTGAAGTCAAGATTCGGACCGGTGTTCTGTCTAAAATGAGTGAGCAGACGGATGGCAAGGTTCGGACGTAAGAAAGGAGAAGAAATTCAGACTGGTATTAATCGAGGAAAAGTGAAGAATTCAGAGGTCGTTCTTTCTTCAGGGAATTAAGGAGTCAAAAATCGGACCCTTGGAACTCTTCAAATGAGGCTTTTATATTGGTTCCTTCATCCTCTTCCCAGGCTGCTGAGTGCCTTGACAACTCACATTTCCATTGACCCATGCTCGTAATGGTGAAACAGGCTGGCCACTAAACAGTTGCGGGGAACAGTGAGAAGTGCAGAGTTTTTTATTATTTCCTATTTTATTCTGTCTGCCATTTGACCCAGGATTTTAGATCCGAATCTTTTAGTGCGTTCCACGTAATGGGATGATGTCATGACCAAGATGGTGTACCACCATTTGGGGTCTAGTTCTCTTGGCAGGTGTTAATGGATTTCAAGAGAATGTCCTATCTGGTGCATACCACACCGGCTACAGCAAAAGTGATTCACTGCCTGGCCGGTGTCAGGCCGACCTATATTCTGATTCTTCTATTGATACTTCTCCGAACTGGCCGGACTAAAAGAGGTGTTCACAATGTGGTAAACCTTTATGGTATTTATTAAGTTTCTAAAAGTCTTAACCAACTAAATACGCGAGTAGTTCATGCATCATGAATCATTAAAGAGAAATGAGATGTGATGTTGCCTGGGGACAAATTATAGAAACTGAGGATACATTAGAGGAAGTTCAAATGCGAACCTTGGGATGAGAGGGTGTGAAAGGGTGCTTCAGGTGACCTGGGGGTCGCTCCCTAGTATCGAGTACTTTCACAATAAAAACCTTCTCAATCTGACTAGTCTCTAAGTGTTTCCTTGCCAGTTGAGTTGTTCATATGCCACAAAGGCATTTATGTTATTATTATCTGAAATTATGAAATAGTGTAAACTCCTGGTTGTCCCAATGCAAATTAAAACTCTAAGGGCCCACATGCATAAACTAAATGAGATAGTATCATTAAAAGCATTGCATAACATTCATGTGATTGTGGCATTCTATGTGGGTGGTTGTGAATGAAAGTATAGTTGTCATGTTTATTAAAACCCTACATTCATAATTGATTGTGTATGAAATTATGACTGATATTATTATATTAGTTTGTGAAAATCCTTATGCTTATGTCTTATCTGTAAAGTATTATATTCTATTTCTTACTCCTTCTTGTTTAAATTTGTGTCCAAAATATATGCTATATGATATATAGCTAGTAGTCTAAGATGAAAAGATGTAATTACAAGAGGGTAAAGTGGTCTCATCCTCAATCAGATAGGTGAAGAGACATGACAAGAGTAGGATTCCAAAACTGTATGGTTTGAGGACTAGGAAATGATTGGTCATAGTCGTAGTAGAGGTATAATTTAGTTTTAGTTTACCTTATTACAATATCAAGTTGGATAATTGTAACAAGGTAAAGGTTAAACTTTGATAAACTTTACCATTCAGATATAATACTGTAATTTTTTATCACTTATGATTTCTATAAATTTATTTTGTCCTTATAGACAAATATTGAAAGACAACTTTTTTTTACTTTCAATATTCAAAGGAAATCAGGTATATATACATCCTTGTATACGTGAGATAAGGAATGATAAATATATATATCTTTCTAAAGTTTTTAAAAGCTATATAAGGGGGTGTTACAAATAGCACTTGCATGATGCATTGAATGAATATGTTGAAATAAACAAGAAAATAATGAATGAAAAAGTATATCGGTAGGGATCCTGAGATGAATGAATTGTGAAAATGATTTGGTGAAATTAAATCGGATCCGATGTGATGATAGACATTGTAATGCCAATATACCCATGGTTTCTGAAAATATGAGATCTCGTTTCATTTCTAAGTGTCGGGTAAGACCATTATGGATTGAGGAATTTTGAGAAAGCAAAGAAAGAATTAATTAAAATAGACCCGACGTTAGAAATGAAATTGAGTCATTGAAAGGACCCTACCGATGACTAGTAAAAGAAATTGTGTATTGTATGCATCATACATGAAGAGTAAGGGTAATGGACGAAAAAAGCCCTAGAGCATAACAATGAGGGGTACACTAAAGAATTATTGTGCCTCAATTCCCCGAGGGCGATCTTGGGAGTATACCAGATTCGGCCCTCCAATGGCTCGATTTCATGCCCGACGTCAGACAACTGTGGCAAACTCTCATATACTTCAATAAAGGCGGGGGTTTCTATGGTCGTGTAGTGCCCATTCTGATGAGATATGTTTTTGATCCTTTATTGATAGGGTTGCGAGTCCTTACCCTTTTGTGAAAACAGAACGAGGCGAACTCTAGTCGCTCTAGTTGGACAGAAAGGATAAGGCAGGACTATGATATGTATTGTGTTGGGAATGATGAGGAGGAGATGAGCCCATATGCATCATGATGGCTAATAAAAGATTAGAAATAACTAAATGAATTCATGCATTGCATCATTGTACTGAGATTATGATTGTTTGTTGTTTAAGTATGATTGTATAATCTTAGTGATCCCGAGAGGTGAATTGAAAATGGGAAAGGTCAGCTAAATGGTGAGATAACTTAGGATGTATCTTAGGGACCCGAGAGAGTGAGAGAGACTCGACTTTAGATTGTTTGTGTTGTGTATGGGGCAGGTGTTAATGAGACACCCTTCCGATTGTTGTGAAGGTGGAGACTCACCCTTATGCTAAATTTTTTCAGACATCATGAGGATGAATACAGACTTCGTATCAAGGATCAGTTAGGCTCTTCTTGGACCGAGGACGAATAGAATAGGTTAATTTTATTTGCATTTATGGGATCCTGCGTGCCCCTTTACTTTCAGTATGTACGGTTATTATTACGACCATATGTTGTATATGACTATGTTGTATATAAGGTATATCTGTTCCACCAAGTTTTCTTGTATAAAAAAAACTTCCACATTTTTTTAAAACTCATAACCTCTCAGTTGACCAGGATAATCTAGTGGAAGGGATTGTCCTAGTTAACCGAGGGTGTTACAGTTAGATCAAACTTTTGTTGATTCCCCCTATGTTTTTCTTCTTGTGTAGTTCCTGAAATACGTAGACAAACAGGTTAGATTATATGAGAGCAAATTTCTTTTGACCAATCATTGATGTTTGTTATTAGCAAATCCAAGGCCTGATAATAGCGCATAATTTTGAAGCTTGATCAAGTAATAACTTATTGTTTCTTTCCAAATCAGACTTTTCTTCAACAGTTCATATTTGAACTCACTTTTATTTATGTTCCTATTTATACTTGTTTTTGAGTTTAAATTTTATTTTTAAATATCAATGCTATTAAATCACTTTCCCGCCTAAATTATTTGAAACTGAATCTTTTAAATTACAACAACCCCAGTGGAACGACATCTATATTACTACAATGGGAAGTGGGAAACTTGGCATGTACCCAAAATTCTTAACAATCATTATTCTCCTTTTGATCCAATAAAGTTATCATATTCCATATATTTGAGCATTCAATAAAGTCTAGGAATGCATTCACATATTACTCAAGGCATAGTATTAAATACAATGAGAGATTGTGAAGAAAAACATGGTCCTTAGGGGTCCTAGAGGGAACCATGGTCGTGAAAACCACCACGGCCTGGCCATGGAACACCCTACTAGGCCACACAAAATTTCCCACTTTCCCAGAGTGATCTAAACTTGGTCGTGGAACCTGTCACGGTAGTGTCTCAGCCACTAGTGCATTTTGAGCTTTATTTTCATATAAAAACATGGCATACTTAGCAGCAACTTCAAACAATGCCAAATGGAACCATTTTAAATCATTTCCTATATATTTTGGCTACTAGGGTCATGTCACATACATTACTAATATGCATACAAAAGTATATGCTCATCGTTTCCTGAATCAATCCAAACTTTTAATTTTTACAATTTACTTCATACACTCAAAACAATTTCAATATGTATTACTCTTCACTTCAACATGTTTATCAACTTCACAAATTATAGTATATACTATCATTTCTTCATGTAACAATTCATACAACTCAACAAGTCATTCAATACACATATACATCTATAACTTAGCATACTTTCTGCAATCACATTCACAACACATCAACACCTCAAGTCATCATTTTTAAAAAATTTATGTCATAATCCACACAATAGCAAATAAATTTAATCTATAGTTATTCCATTTCACTATTTCCTTATCAAGCAACAATTCTAACACCTTTTCTCATTTCATTCACACATTCTCAAAACCTTAGATGCAACTCTTTGAATAATCAAAGTCTAACATTATTCTATAATCAAACTCACAATCCTATCCATTATCCACCCATTCATGACATTACCTAATATTCCTTACCTTGGGGAAGACAACCACAAGTGTGGTGAGACTCTTTTTTAGGTCTAGCTCCTACCTACACATAATATATCCAAAAATTATAAAAATTGACAAACCCAACCATAACTATAAACTCACACAAGCATAAATTTAGGGGGAAATGTTTGATTTCAAGAATTAAAGCAAAACATCAAATGGGTTCAAAATTCAGAAACCAAAGTTAAAAAATGAAAGGAAATAGGTTTTTGGTGGGTACTGTATTTGCATGTTGTAAACAGATTTTGATAATGACAAATACACATGAACAAGAAAGGGCTCACAATATCAAAAATAAGTGCAAAGAACAAAACGAAAGTACTCACAAAGAAAATATAAAGACAAGATCAAGAAACCATGAAGGATATGCTCCCAAATGTTCAAACAATCAAGAGAGCAATGCATGAAGATGAAGGAAAGGAACCATGAAGCAAAATGAATCAAGAAAGCATCAAAAAGCATGGAAAAACAACCAACAGCAAACCATGAATCGATTCACACAATGTATGAATCAATTCAAAGGCCTGCAAGTCACAAAAACACAAAACAACAAATCATGAATCGATTCACACCAAGCATGAATCAATTCACACGAGTTTGAAATTCAAAATGCCCAAAATAGAATGTTATGAATTGATTCGTATGTGCATGAATCAATTCAAGTAGTGGGAAACACCATTAAAAAGACACTTTTACGTGGGAAACTTAGATCCAAGCATCCACTACACGAAAGGACAACCTGGAACTCATTATGCAACGGCTAGGAGGACCTTCAAGGCTCTATAAATGGATCCCCAACTCAAGCACAAGATACACAATACAAGAGGCAATCAATTCTTACTTACATTTATGCTTAGTGAGTTCATTTTCTTTGTATATTCTGCATCATTGAGCTTAGAACTTGTATATCCTCTCTTGTTGAGAGTTAAAAATTGTGAGAGATCTTCATCTGCTTATCCACTCTATTGAGATAGTACATTGCTTGTAAACACAAACACCAAACTTCACTCTAGGTTGAGTGGTTACAAAGGTTGGGGTTTCAACCTTTGGGATATTAAGAGATTGTGAGATTGGGTGGGTTACCCTTTACTTGTGAGAATTAGGTTCTTGAGTGTGGGACACTAGGAGACAATTGCTCAAAGTTTGTATCTCAAATCTTCAATAGTGGAATCCTTCAAGTGGGTTGCTTGAAGGCGAGACGTACACGGGGTTGGTGGAACTCGTTAAATTTGGTTTGCATTCTCTCTAACCTTGAACTCCTTATTAATTGTGCATATAAACTGTTTGTTGAATTGCCTGAGCCAAATTGCTTGTGTTGAATGAGCTTCTTAGTAATCACTTAACCATTGCACACCAACTGCTCGATAAAATTACTGAATCATTATCTTATCTTGACTCTTATTTCTTAGATTAGTTTTACTTGTTCTAAGAGTTTATTAACTCATATCAAACTCATTTGTGTTTGAACCATTATTGTTGCTTGTCCACTTCTATTTACTCATCAAAATTGCATAAAGAACCAAGTTCAAAGGCATTCCAAGTCAAAGTTTTTTAAAACACTCAATTCACCCCCCCTCTTGAGTATTGAGGCCACTTGAATAACAGGTACCTCTTGTTGGGGATGGAAAAGAGATAACGGAATAGGAGCCATTCCTTTTCTTTGATGGAACAGAAAATATGATGGTATGGGAAAAGAAAAATAACTTTGTGAGGAGGAAGAAAAGTGAAATTTGTTGTGAGTGATGGAGAAAGAGAAGAAAAAGAGTGAATTTATGTCTAAAGAAAGAGTCACACAATTTGAGTGAGAAAGGAAGTGAAGAGAGAGAGAAAAATGAGAGGTGAGATTGTGTAGTGGTGGTGAGAGTGACATGAGTAAGGGAAGGAAAAGAGAGTAAAATGAGTTTTTAAATTAATTGAGTAGGTAACCAATACCTTTTAGATATGGTTGACCTAATAAAATGGTCAAAACAAAAAAATATAAGTATATCCCTTTAACTAGAATCTGACACTATATTTCCCCTATTAATCTCAAAAAAATTCAGAATTATAAACTGTACCCCTAAATTGTCCGAAATCAGACAAAATACACAAATATAATTAAATTCTAAAAACAAGATGTTACAGCTCTAACCATGTTTGTTACATAAACAATGTGTAACCCTAATGAGAAAAAAAAGGAAATTTCACCATAAAGAGACTTGAATGATACACTTAATAGTTATGGGCAACCATATTAAAACTTCAAATTTAAAGTGATATGTCACTAAGATTCACCGTGCATAGCAAATTAAAAATACGTTAATGCTAACCCCTCAACACAACCCACCAACAAGCCCTACTACCTAAGTTACAACTACTTGCAACAAATGAAAAAAAAAAGACAAGGAAGGTAATCCACGTTAACATGTAAGGGAAAGATGATGGAAGGATGAAACTTACCTTTTGTATTGAAGGGGATTCACAAGGAACAAGACAGTGAGTCCTTAGCTCGATGGAGACGAAAGAAAAAAGGGTGTTAGAGAGATCAATGTTTACTTCAAAAATGGGAGGTGCTTATTTTCGTGCCAGTCAATTAAGGTGTTGGTTTCCCATGTAACATTAACTAGGACAACAAATCCTTCCTTAAACCATGGTCAAAGCCTCTATCAAAAAGTTGGACAACAGTTAACTCAAATACAGCAGAATACAATTTAATGGAACTCACTAGGGCGGGATGCAATAATCTTAAACCTCAAGAGTAGTATGTGCAATTTAATCAAACTATAAACATGCATTATTTTTAGTTTGTATTGTTGTAAAGCAATCATATTATTTTTTTATTAATACTATTTTGTGTAAGATATAGTTTTTATTTTAAAATTATTTCATATATAATATAATTTTTATTTCAAAAATATTATTTTAATAATATTATTTTATTTCGAATACTTTTTTATTAAAATATTATTTTATTAATACAGATTCAATTGCAATTTAACTACTGAACCTTAAACCAATAGTTTGACCGGTTCAATTACCGGTTTAATTTTTAAAACATTATTTTGATATCAAATTTCTTATGATCACATTTTATTCAAAAAATTCTTGTATAACATAATTTAATCATAGTTAGTCTAATTTGATTTTTTTCATAATTTTCCTAAATTATGTGTATAGATTTATCATAATTTTTTAGGGGCAGCATTAATGCACACGCGTAATGTTTGATAGGTGGTAAAATTTTTTAGAAATACTTTTTATGGGTAAATGACTCTTGATAAATTCATTTACACTTACGAAAAAGTTTTCTTTATAGCTTGTATTAAATATGGATAAATTTTCATTTTCACTTCTATTTTCGATATGAAAAAAGACACCTCAACCAAACAACGGGTAAGATTTAAACTTTTGTGGCAGCAATTGGTCCAAGTTAAACAAATGAACAGGAAAAATGTTGAAATGCACCGTCTTGAAATGGTTAATGTAAAAGTGACTATTGATTGTCCAGTGTATAACATTCACTAATTTAATAATATAAAATTAGATTCTAAATTGAACAATTGAAAGTGAAGTTGGTATTTGAATTTAAATTTTTTTTATAATGAACAGTGTAAGAAATGACTATGTGACGATAAAAACAACTATGGTGTAAAATGAAAGTGAGTAATAAAATTTATAATCAATTTTATATTTTTTTCCTATCAATATTTGCTCTCAAATCCCAACTTCTTAACCAAATGAACCCCAACCAATTCAATTTTAGTTATATTTTACAATTTATACAACACTATCAATCATTTACTCATCAAAATACTCAAAATTCGTTATCATTCCTATTCCAATTTCTAATTTTTCGAGCGCACAATCAAATTAGAAGGGGTGTAACAATGTTAATCCGCATGAAGTTCCTTTTATATATATATATATATATATATATACACATATATATATATATATATATACACACATGTCAATTCTTAACAAACTATGAGAAGTGAACAACATTGCTTTCTGAAGATTCAACTCAAGTCTCTAGCTACCCTTTTACAATGAATTCAGCGGCAAAGACAGCTGAAAAGATGCACGTTTGAAGCTGGCCACATGATTACCTTCGCAGTTGCCTCTGCAAAATCAAATATCAGTTGAATGAAAACCATTTCTCAGAACGAAGACTGGATATGCAAAAGCGTTTTTTTTTCTATCATAATTTAGTAAGCATATGGGCATGAACAATTATGTAGGACTGTGAAAGGGTTTACAGAAATTCCTCGTCATGAACAAAATTTATGCAGTAAATAAGTAGGGGCGTGTGTATGTATTGTGAATACAGACAAGATTTTCAAGAGAACATACTCTTGGAGCATTGTTGACAACTTGCGGCCGTCGATCAGAAACTCTCTCTGGATCTGGTATCAGCTCTGGACTATCATGCTTATAAAATGCCTGTAAAGCTCTTCCAATAAATGGACGAACGAAATTCACTTCCATTGCAGATAAATTTTTTATCTGCAACACAACAAAAATCATGGGGTGCATTGTTAGCAGAGAAAAAGAAAACATGTCTTGAGGCCGATGGCCAGTGTTCTGGGGCTAGCTTTTCTCCCCCTCACCAAAACACTATGAAAGCTGCAAAAAAGGCTTAAGGAAGGCAAGGGCATCAATTCTCAATGCAATTACTGAAAATCACGCGTATGAAAACGAACATCCCCATCTCTCTCCACTCCCAATTTGAAGATTAAATTTTATGATTGTGGAGATGATTTTGAGCCTCTCAAAGTAGGATGCGGTATTTGATATCAAATATAACAGTGACCTTCTGTGAGGAGAAAATAGTGTCTTGATTTTGCACTCAATTTAAGATGTACTAATATGAAAGGGAGGCATGCAACACAAAAAGAAAAGGATTCAAAATTAAAATCTATCTTGGATTCAGAAGGCTTGGATTGTTGGGTTGGGCTATGCTACTGCTAATGACCAAATAGTTGTGTTCACAACTTTCTTCATCTTCCAGTTTTAGTGTTCTCAAATAGTCAAATTTAGTGACAAGAGAAACATTCTTGGGCGGAACTGACTACTAGGCTCTTATGGAATAACCCCTTTTGAGGTGGTTTATTATGACAGAAAGTCACCTACTATGATGAAGTTCTAATATGTGAAACAAGGGTGGAGGCCAAGGCACATTAGTTGAGGGATAGGGATGAGTCTCTTAAGCAACCTAAGCACAATTTGATTAAGGCTCAAGAGCAAATGAAGACATCGTAGTTGGAGAGCCCGAGACACTTTTGAGGTGGTTTATGACAAAAAGTCACCAACTTTCATGAGGTATCTGACATGTGTAACGAGGACTTTAGTAACATCCCACCATGCGGGCTGGTTGTGCATTAGTTGGGTGAACACTGCAATGCCAGTTGATGTAGCTGAGAGACACACTGAAAGGTGCTGATCCCAATCAGTAAGACTAAGAACCTTAAGAGAACCACATCACACAAGCTAGCGGTTGTAATTGGAGAATTCAAGGCCGTATAACTCTTACGCCAGAATCTCATACTTCCGATGTGGGGCTCAAGTCTCACACCTTAATCCTTACAATTTGAACCTAACATACCTTAACAAGAAAAGAAGGCTGCAAGTATTTTCAGTGGGTGAGTGGGTCTTTCTAAAACTAAGATCCTGTAGTCAGGATTCAGTGGCTAAGACGATAAACGAAAAATTGGCACCAATATTTTTTGTTTCTTTCCAGATTCTGAAACCGTACGGAGAGGCTTCCTACAAAACTACAAGCTTAAAACAACAATAAGCGATTATGCAGTTGAACCAGATTTTCCTACTAATATGGGAGTAGAATTGGAGGATCACGATGATGCTGAAACTATTATTGCTAGCCGGAAGGTCACTGAAGCTGGTACTGAGTAGTCTATGGCCACCCCCGACCCCACGGAAAAAAAATATATTACCTTAACAGCAAATGTACGGCCATTAAACGCTTCCAAGTAAGTTTCAACTTTATGAAACCTTAAAGCTCTGATGTCCTCAATTAGAGGCCTCACCTGTACGGAATAAATCGAAGCATCATAAGAAAATCCTGGTGCATATTTCTGGAAGGTGAAATATTTTAAAACTTACCCGATGTTCATCAGGTATGTTGTCACGTGCGCTAAAGAAAAAAAAAAGAATAAGTTATTATACTAAAATAACATAATCTAACAGAATAAGATATTAATAATGGCTCTAAACTTACTGGTCAAAAAGAAGCCTTGAGATTTCCAAATAATGTAACGGCAATTGATCTGACATCTCTTGGGAGTCTTTTTCTGCCTCCCAAACTTGAGTCAACTTCTCTAGTCACAAACATATGTATTGAACAAATATTAAGCCTTTATTCCTGTTACTTTTGTCCAAATTATAGAACAGTTGATTACCCATCAAAATAAAAACCAACATGAACAAATAGTTGAATATAAGGATTCAGGACCCAAAAATAGCATTTTATTTTACACACATTAAAACAGCTTATAGATCTGATTATCAAAGTAATAGCATGAAAATTTCAAAACAAAATGTAAATTATGAACATGTTTTTCAAAATCCCACCCTCTCTCTATATCTCCCCTGTCCACTGAAGCATTGCATTTTAAGATTGTTTTGGGGAGGGGATATGAAAGAAAGACAGCTCACCAGCAGACATCCATTGGGGAGGGCGAATGGAGCACTTGTTTCTCTTCTTGAGAGCAATGGCTAGCCATAGTGGTACTTGAGTCACAATTTGTGGCGTAAATGGGCCAAAATCTCCCTGCCATAATTAATAATAAAGGGTCATGTAAATGTATCTGCAAGAAGAACCGGTGCTTGGCTGTTTGAGTTATTGCTTACAGAAATGAAATTGAGAGGACCCATTTTGAGATTGGGTACAATGTCCACGATCTCATCCTCAGCAATGAACTCAAGCTGCATGACAGGAAAAACCATGATAAATTAATAAATTTTTAACAATTTAATTAGAGAAAGATAAGATATGCAATAGCATACCTCCTGTGCTGAAAACAGTGAGAGTTCATGATCTGATTGCCCAGCCATTGTGTCGCTTTCTCAACCAAATGGATTACTTGTATGAAGAAGAAAATCTGGTGAATAAAATATCCCAATTAATCAATACGACCATTGCAAGCAAGTTCAGTGGTATATTATTATCAGATTTGGCTCCTCTAAAGTGAGAAAATGAGAGACCAATCACCGTTGATTTGAAATTAGTTATACTCCTTTTCTTCAAATCAATGGTCGATAGTCTCTCACTTTCTCACTTTACTGGCTTTTCTAATATTATGGACTGCATAGTTGGGTTTAAAAAGGAAAATAAATAAAATCCACCATTAACAACGCCTTAAAACAGTACCAAGAGGGTGGGAGGGAAGAGGTTGCAAAATAAAGAAACGAATGTTGAAAGTCACAAAACAAAAGAGATAAAGACAATGGCAGGTGTTTTAAAATTCTAGCAATCCCACTTATGTGAGAGCAGGCTGCAGGCTGCAGGTTTAAGATCATTTTATTTAACTTGTTTTCAGTAAATGATACCTAATTTTGTACTCCAAAAATACAAACATGTGACTTTAATTCTCAAAAATCTTTTGAATCCATTTAGTCCCCTGAAGTATCCTCAAATTGGTCCTGGGAGAAATGTCACGGGGCCTAATTTAGGGACTAATTAGTTGACATTTCGCATGATTTGGACACTAAATTGGTGATTTTTTGCATTATTGAGAGGCCAAATTAATGAGAACAAAATTGAGGACCGAAGTGATCAGACTTGTATCTTTCTTTTCAAACTGAGATCCTCAACTACATACACCTTCAAATCATCGAAGAGCATCAATGGATAAAATATAAGAGATGAAATATCTAATAGTGTAATCCATACATCTAGCATAAAGGCAAGATGAAAGTGCTAAAGCTTGTACTGAGCTCCAAATCCAAAACACTGGCCTACTTTTGCCAAAGCCAGAAACAGAGAACTGGTAAAAGCAACAAAAACAGTCTATAATTTTCACAAAAGGCAACCAAATTTTTAAAATTTAGATGCTTTGTCTGGCATAAATGCGAAAGACTTTCAACTCTGGTTCATGCCCATAGTATCTACACCCATGAATTTTCACTGTGTACTAAATCAGAATCTGAGTTACTTCAAACACATAGTACACCGATCAGAAAAGTCACATTCCACAGCGTATGACCACACGATAGCCTTTAAAAAATACAAAGATTTAGCGGTCTAAAATCAACCACTCAAATTATCATTTATATAGACATTCAAATGAAAGATTTATACTAGTTGATCAGGCTTATGCTAGTGCATTATACGAGTTGACAGCAGTAGTAACTATTAAGAAAAGAAATTGAAAAATAGGCAAGATAAAATACAATAGGCATTTCACCAAGCACCTAGCATGTGAGTGAGCACAACAGAACATTAGATTATACAGTAAAAATTATGAGTTGACAGCATCAGTATGTTGAAACATACTCTTTGTTTCTAGATTACAAAATCATAAAGACACCCTTTGAAATCAACAGGTCAAGTAAACGTGTTTTAGCTGAAAAAGCATTCAAACAATTGAATTAACATTATCGCATTAAACTTTCTAGAATTAAAAATATCAACAGTGTATAGTAGTGAAGATGAACACTAAGTACCAGTTTGGTAACCTAATTGCAAAAACAAAGTTTTGCAAGAGGCACCACCTAATGGTTATTATTAATCTCACACACTCATCAAAGTACTATCTAACTCTGTTTATCAAAAACTTGCTTCTATATAGTCAACCAAATTTGGGTAACCTCAACTTGGAGCTAAACAAACATTAACAAGAGTGAAAGTTCTGCAAAGTCAAAGATGAGAAGGAAGAAGATGAAACAGAACAAGGGATTCAGACATCACATACTTTATATGTTCAGGCTATAAGCCACTGAATTGAGTTGAGCAAGCCACCTAGCAAAAACTACATAACACAGCATGGACGACACAGAGACTATAGAAGAAAAAAGAAACCGAATTTGCAGTTAAACCCCAAAAGAAAACAAATTATGCCATCCAAATAACACTAATTTACTACTTCACAGAACTCAATATAAACCAGTCCAGGTTTGCCGTACCAAACAAATTCATCTCAGACCCAAAATCGCGTATCTGATCTATAAGAATAACGAAATAATAATATAATATCTTCAGTTAAAAGAGAAGGTGGAAAAAAAAACGTTGATGATACCAGCGAATTTGTGTGTTTTCCAATTTGCAAAATTCACACACTAGGAGTTGTGTGGTAGCCACAAAATTATGAAGAGGAAATATAATATACGGTAAATTGGTAGTTAGGAACAGCGAAAGACAATAGAGAGGACGAAGCTTACCTGGGAAGTGAGAATGGTCACTATGGAGAAGCGAGGGGGCGACAAGGCGAAAATCACTGTCTCACGCACTGTTGGTATTTTAGAGGGAAAATATTGGAGCGGGCGGGAAAAGTGATTTTGATCAGATAATTGGAAAAGTATTATTATATTTTAAAAGACAAAATTATAAAATTATACTTATGGTTTGAATTTTAATTCGAGTTGTTGATTTATTTTTCTTTTTTTACTTAAATATTAGTATATAACATAGACTGTTTTAGAGTTTATGCGTTATCTAAAAAAATATTATACAAATATATATTCCTAAAAAGTTAATATAATAACTCAAGTATAACAAATTTTTTAAGAAGGATAAAATAATTAAACTTAAATACACAGTAAATTTTTTAATAATAGTACTTTTTAATTCTCAAAAATAAACATAGGAAAACTTCATACTTTATATTTGAAGATTTTAGTTTTTATAAATAAATTTTTTATATATAAATATATTTGTTCAGAAAATTATTAGTTGACTAATTCATGTATTTATAATTAATGAGAAATGTAAAATAATTATGAAAAAAGTATAATAATTGCTAATATTTAATAGTAAATTTGCCTAATTATGTTGAACTATGAATGAAAACATATGCATACATATATTACAATAAGAAAAAGGAAACAATATTTGATAACCACAAATAAAAGCAAACATTTAAGTAAATGAAGTAAATTGAGTAAAATTATTATAATAAATATTTTATGTTAAACTAATCTAAATACAACTATGTATATTATTCATAGTATTCCTAATTCATGCTTACTTGATTAGCTGATCAAAACCCGCATATATATTTGGATCTTTTTTTCGCTTCCCTATAAAAGCATCAAAACATTTTGATTGGTTCTTCTTAATGACAACTTCAACAATGAAATGAAGTAGTTGATTACTTTATACTAATTCTTCTCAACTCCTCTTGATAGTATTTTGATTACTTTAGAAAGAAATCGTTTAGTGACAGAATGTTTCTGTCGCTAAAAGGAACTTTTACATCTAAATTTATGGTTATGAAACTACTCATTACCTCATGAATAGTGATATTTTGCTCCAATTGAGATGTACTATTAAGACCCTTAGATGTTGAAACTATATTTTCTTGAATACTAAATGGTTCAAAGGAATGGCAAAGGCTTGTAAAGATAGTACCTTAATTATAGTTATCATATTTCATGCACATAATGAAATGCAGTTAATGATTGTCAACATTTTATTTATGCTATCTTACAACTTTTGCATACAAACAATATTATAAGATGACATATTTGAAGTTACCTTATTTTTCTTTGGGACAACAACTCTCTTTTTTACTATATTCCAAAGTTGGATCTTTTATCATCAACTATTGTTGAACCCTACCTTAAATGATATATTTTTAGTTTATGCACTAGTGTCATTAGAATTCAAAAATTGGTACAAGATGGGCGTTGTAGTTGTGATTTTTTTTAAGTGTTTTTCTCACGGTTTCATCTCATACAACAAGTGTGCACATGTATAAAACATTTTCTTGAAGGTATGAAAGTAAGGTAGAGCAATTGTAAATAAATTGATACAAAGTCAAACTTGTAGTATAGTTACATTATCTGTCTCACCTAATATCCGATATTTCATAGGGGAACTAGCCCATGTGTTATAGGAGGTCGTCTTGAGTACGTCATGTGTCCCCGATAGTGGAAGTCCATCATGCTTCCATTGCGCCACTTTAATGAGGGGTCGATCTTAGGTTAGCTCTATCTTGTATTAGGGGATTCTCAAAACTTCTTATGTAGTCTCTAAAATCTATTCTCGTTCATTATCAAGAGATAGCAAAAAGAAAAAGGTGTATTAATGTAAATGATGAGAAAACGTGAGCCATAACTTATAAGGCAAGGAATGTAAAAAACAAGTGCTCATGATTATCCTTATCTTATTTATTCTCTTACACACATATATACACTTAACCATAAAATAAGGAAGTCACACAAGCACATTATTTCATATACAACCACAGCCAGATATTTAATCAAACACAGAACATAAACTATTCGCAAGTAGGATGATGTAATACGTGAATCATTTCTTCATCACAATATCTTATCCATGATGCATGGGATCTCTTGTAATTTTTATTCAATGAACAGGAGCGACCAACGACGAATCCCATCCTTACTCAGGGGTAAAACTTGGGCTCACTAGCCTTATCATCTTATAAAGCAGATATCCCTTCCTTGTTTAGGATTATGTCTATCCACGATCATGGTAACCCTTGTCTGAGTCAAAATACATCAAGGTACAACGAGGACCCGACATTGTGAGAGCGACTATGAGCCATTAGGCCTTTTGCTTGTTCCCAATGTATAACCAAGGCCTTCCGTAAAGGTTGAATGATAGTGGTTCCTCATGTGTGCCCACGTAGTGGCTCCTATTATAACCATACTTATGATGCATACGATGCAAGGGTAATACTTATAATTCTTTTCTTTTCTCTTTTATTGGCATATGGCCTCTTATCAAGAGTCACCCTATGTTACGTATATAGTGGGTATCATTATCGATACCATCATTATACTACATTGAGAATCTTTCTCTAATGCATCGTCATTAATGCTTCATCATATTTCAATATCACTATCAATACAATATTGGGAACCATGTTCCCATCAATCATAGTATCAATATTCAATGCCTTCATGACTCTCCCTTGTTTTGATCGATTACATATATTATGGATATCCTTCTTATTCTCGTAATCTCACTCATCCTTAAACGTAACGTGATGATTGCACTTATTAATTCCCAAAAAGGTTGGAGGGGTCACAAGCGGTCCCACTTAATACCTAGTCTTAGTCAAAATTTTCTATGCAATTAATAACACTATAACTCATAATAGTTACCAATTAATAAAGAATACCAAAAGTTAACAAGGTTTAGCCATTTATGCTTAGGTCCTCAAGTGCCTCCACCGAACTATAGGCAGCTTCGTGATTCCAAGGATCACTAGGGAGCAACATATAATTTCACATATGCACTACGTCGCCCTCCTATTAGGCCCGCCTATTGAAACCCCTAACATTCCACATAGACAACGAATGATATGCCATGGATACAAATGCCAATTAATGCATTTCTCATACTATACATCCTAAATGACACTCCACAATCAACAACTCACCACCATAACTTAGTGGAATTCAATACCCTCATCATTCTCAACCATTACCAATTATCATTGGATTTTATTCATATCAATAGTTAGTGGTAATCATCATTCATCAAATTACATATCATGGGATGTCCAACATCATTGCAATCAATTCAATCATGGCCTCAAAGTCATTCATAAACAAGTCATACTACATGAATCAATTCAACATCATAATCATCATCCTAACAACATTCACCACATAATATAATTCCATTCTAAATGCATTCCAATTATATAAACATCAAGATATTCATCCAAGCCAAATTAGGATATCACACTCATACATACACATCAATAATGGATGAAATCATGCATTTAGAAATGTTACCCTCTCCTACCTCAAGAGAAGTAGAAATCACCACGGTCCGAAGGTCTCGCTTCGTCGATGAGGTCGTTTCCTACATCACACAATGTATCATACAATTATTTTCTATCCAAATCACCAAGATTTCAATGTTCTTAATTAACCACTTAGTTTACACCATTTTAAATCTTAAACCTCTCTTATTTCCTTTCATCCACCACAACCACCATGAGTTTAGTGCTCATATTCATTTATTATGCATTTTAAGCTACACCTATTAATGGGTTCCCTCATTAATAGTTTCCAACCACCATTATTAATCATTTAACATTATCAATGGTCATCACACATCATTAATAACTACCAACCATCATCAATGGTCATTCCTCATCATTAATAACATTCTTTAACATCATTAAACACACATTCCACCCACATATTACATTTCCCCTAAATCAAGGGTTAGGGTTTTATTAAAAACCCAACAACCATCGTCAATATCCATCATTACCCACCATTTTTGTGTACCCCTTAATGCCCTTATAAAACATGCATTAAATGCACCCCACCTTAGGGTTTTGCTTCATTAATGCCTCCCAACATCAACCCATACACCATACACTCTCAAAAATCATAATGACCCATAACCTAGGGCTAGATCTCAAGAAATGGTGAGGGAACTTGCCTCAAGCCAAAGAGAATGTGAGCTCCAAGGAGTGAGGGAGAAGAAAACAAAAATATAAGGAGAAGGAGAGCTTCCAAAAATCACAAGCTCTTCATGCTTGATAAAGAAAGATGAAGATGGAAGCAAATGGGCCTACACACCAATTGATGGTTTAGAGAGTGGAAGAAGAGATGAGTGGGAGATGAAGAATGAAGAGAAAAGAGAGCTTTGCCTTTGGAAGGAGAAGCAACATAAAAATAAGAGAAGGGAGAGGAATTTTTATTTTAAAATTTAACCCTTCATTGAAGCTTCTCCGTTTTATTACCAAAAGGATCTCCGTTCGGGCTCAATACTTTATTCAAAAATTATTCCAAATATATATCGGATCCATAATAATATTCTTAACATCCCTGACCAACAGTATCTCAATCGGAGATACTTGGTCCAACAGTCATATTTTAACCGGGTATTATTTTCAGCTCTTTAAGCCACAATAAGTTATGAATAATCATAATAATTTCCAATTTAATTATTTCTAAATTTTGGGACATTAAATAACTCATAAGTAATTATTTACTAATTATTCCTCTCAATTAATCATTTAAATAAATTTTGGGATGTTACACAATGGTCATCATAGCGGTCATTGCGAACAAGGATGTTAAGCGAATCCTTGTTAATCAAGGGAGTTCCTGCGATGTTATTTTTAATAACTACTTTAAAAGAATGTGTTTTAATGATTATGATCTTCATCCCTATATGCAGGAACTAACGACCTTTAATGGAGCCAAGCAGCCAACTAAGGGCTATCTTGACACTTATGTGTCATTTAAGGGTGAGCCTGGAGCACGGATGGTAAAGTCCAGGGTGTTGGTGATAGACGTCAAATCACCATATAATGGCATCATAGGTGGGCCCACTCTCAGTGCTATGGAAGCTATCGTATCAACCCCTCATCTCCTTATCAAGTTCATTGATAAGGACAACAATGTCTCATCCATCCGAGGTGACCAGGAGATGACCAAATATTATTATAATCTGAGCCTAAATATGGTGAAGTTGAAGACTTTCAACAAAAAGAGAAAGTTAAACGACGGAGGAACCGCGACTGGATCTGTCAACTTAATTGACCTCAACCCCAGGGCAGAACTTAAGATTGATCCACTCAATTCGTCTAAGTCAACGTCGAAGGGGGGGGTTCCAGGGAAGTTGTACTTGGAGATAGCCCAGAGGTTACGCACATAAATGACAAGTTGGAGGCTACTATGGAGAAGCGCCTACTTGTACTCCTTGAGGAATTTAGAGACCTTTTCACATGGACTGCTACTGACATGTTGGGGATGAACCCTAATTTTATTGCCACAGGTTATCCGCCTACCCAGAGACGAGGCCAGTTGCCTAAAAGAAGTGGAGGTTGGGCCCGGAGAAGCAGAAGACAGATTGTGAGCAAACAGAGGAACTCCTAAAGGCTGGATTCATCAAGGAAATCTAGTATTCTTCTTGGCTTTCGAATATGGTGATGGTGTAGAAAGCCAACGGCAAGTGGAGGATGTGTACTGATTATGTTGATCTGAACCGTTACTGCCCAAAGGATCCATACCTTTTCCCAAACATTGATAGGATGGTTGATGATTCATCTGGTTACCAGTACTTATCTTTTATGGACGCCTATACGGGGTACAACCAGATTCTGATGTGGGAGGGGGATCAGGAGAAGACGGCCTTCACCAATAACTACGATGTGTTCTATTACACCATCATGTCCTTCGGTCTGAAGAACACTAAAGCCACATACCAGCGGATGATCAATAAAGTTTTCAAGGGCATGCACACCAAACTGATAGAGATGTACATTGATGATATTATCGCAATACTCTAGCTAGGGGTGATGATGTTGAAGATTTACACTAAGTTTTCACTCACCTAAGGCAATACAATATGTGTTTAAACCCATTGAAGTGCATGTTTACTGTGCCCACTGGAAAATTCTAGGCTTTATGTTGACTCAGCACGGCATAAAGGCGAATCCAGGCAAGAGTCAAGCGATTTAGGACCTGTAGAGCGTAAAGAAATTGAGGGAAGTTCAGTCATTGAATGGAAAGGTGGCGGCCTTGGCATGATTCATGCCCAAAATGGCACACAGATCCCTTCCCCTGTACAAGATTTTGAAGAAGTTAAAGAAGTTCGAGTAAGGGCAGGAACAAGAGCAAGCATTTCAGGGGCTCAAGGAGGTGCTGTCTAAACCTTTTATTCTAATGAGACCTGATCCTGAAGAACTGCTTATTCTATACTTTGTAATATCTAATAAGGCTCTAGGGTGGCCTTGGTAAAGGAGACACCGGAGGGCTAGAGACTGGTGTACTTCACTGTCAAAACATTGCAAGGAGCAAAGGGCTGGTATCAGAAGATTGAAAAATCCACCTTGGCAGTTGTTTGGGCCTCCAGGCGTTTGAGGCCTTATTTCCATATGCATCCTGTTGTTGTGAGGATGGATCTTTCGCTTCACTCAGTATTGAGCAAGTCAGACCTGGCTGGAAGGATGATAAAGTGGTTCATTGAGCTATCAGAGTTCGATGTGTCATACGAACCTCGTGGAGCTATAAAGGCTCAAGTGTTGGCAGATTTTGTTGTGAAGATGACTGGAGCGGATCCAACTATCCCCCGTTCTCATTGGACGGTGTATGTTGATGGTTCCTCCAATAGTAAGGGAAGTGGCGCTGGTGTGGTGGTTGAGAGTGATGATGGGGTGCATTTAGAGATTTCATTGTGCTTCAATTTCAAAACATCCAACAACCAAGCTGAATATGAAGCTTATCTCACCGAACTGAGGGCAACGTTAGATATCGGAGCTTCTGAAGTGACTCTCTGTAGCGATTCACAACTGGTGATTTCACAAGTGCGAGGAGAGTATCAGGTGAGAGAGCCCTAACTCTAGTTGTATTTAAATTATGTGAATGAGTTAAAGGAGTGTTTCACGGTATTGGAATTTAAACATGTCCCAAGAGAGAAGAACACTAGAGTCGATAACCTCTCAAAATTGGCTAGAACTAAACAGCTCGGGAGTACCACCACCGTGGTCCAAAGCACTTTGACTACTCCCAGCATTCCCATGACCCCGTCACATATGGCCATAACTTATCGCGTGTTCAATAATGAGTCATTGGGTAGTCCATTATATCTAGTACCTGGTTAATGGATAACTACCCACTGAGAAAATGAGAGTCCGTAGGGAATTACCCTATTTCACTATGGTAGATGGGATGCTATTTAGAAGAGGGTTCTCCATACGCTACCTCTATTGTCTAAATGAGAATGAGGTGCAGGATGTTATGGAAGAAGTTCATGAAGGCTAGTGTGAGCACCATTGTGGAGGACAAAGTTTAATGAGAAAAATCTTGAGAGCTGCCTATTGGTGGCCCATAATTAAAAAGGATTCACAGACTTTATGAAGAAGTGTGATCCCTGTCAAAGGTTCGCTAATCTTCATCACACACCGGCTGAGGAATTATTTACTTCTACAATGTCATGGACCTTTCACCAATGGGTCTTGGGCCTGTTCCCTACTACTTCAGGGGGCATCAAGTACCTCATTATGGGGGTTGATTATTTTTTAAAGTGGATTGAGGCGGAGCTAGTGGTGTACATCATTTTAGCCCGAACCAAGCATTTTGTATATGAGAATATCATAGCACAGTTCAGAGTACCAGCATGGATTATAACTGACAACGACACCCAGTTTATTGATAAGAAGTTCATAGAGATATTGGAAGGATTGAGGATAATCCAGATTTTCTCATCTGTTGAACATCCATAGACTAATGGCCAAGCTGAGGTAGACAATAGAGAGGTATTGAATGGCCTTAAGAAGCGTCTGGGAGAGGCTAGGGGCGATTGGACAAATCAACTGTGCCATGTCCTATGGGTCTATCGTACCACGCTGCACTCCTCAACGAACGAGTCTCTATACCGTCTCACATATGGCGTCGAAGCTATGATACTGGTGGAGCTTCAAATGACTTCGACAAGGGTTGAGTACTTTTCTGAAGAGAATAATAACTCTAATGTGGCCTCAGAGCTCGATGTTGTCCAAGAGCTCAGGGAGGAAGTATACATCAGAGACCAAATTATCAAGGCGAAGGCTGCCCTTCGATACAATAAGCGTGTCTAACATAGAGCCTTTGGGGTTAGAGATCTAGTGTTGAGGAAAGCAAGTGTGGGAAATAAATTCACGTATCAGCGCAAGTTGGCACCCACTTGGGAAGGTCCTTATTGTGTTTTTAAAGTCACAGGCAAAGGGTCATACTGCCTGGAGAACCTCGATGGCACACCAATTTGCAATAAGTGGAATACGCAAAATTTTAAGAATTTATTATAGCTAGTTGGTAAGACGGCATGTACTCTTTTTCCTAACTTGAGTTTTTCCCATCGGGTTTTTCTCAAGAAGGTTTTAACGAGGCATGACCCCAGCTACGCTCCATTTATACATTATTCATTTTAATGAGAAAGTTTATCAATTACAGTGTTCTTTTCACTTCTCTTTATTTCATGATTTTAAACTTTGTGAATGGTGTGGACGATGACCCTCTAGACAGATAGTCTCAGTTATTTATTAAGTAACTGATAACATAACTCCACGAGCGGTATCCCAGATAACTTCACCCCAAAGAGTGGCGAGGATTGGTCCTTATTCAAGGCTATACCAGACCCTGGTGCGTGGTGCAAGTCAAGTCTTCGTCTCAGTTATCTAATCTCTAACTGGCGATACTTCCTTACGAACGACGTGGAAAATAGCCCAACGAGTGGCAAGGATTGGTCCTTAATTAAGGCTATACCGGACCCCAACAAGTGGTACCTCAATTACCTATTCTGTAATAGGCCATGACGAATAGCCTTCTAGATGGATAGTCTCAATTACATATACTGTAATTGATTACATAACTCCATGAGCAGAACCTTAACTAACTTTACCCCAACGAGAGGTGAGGATTGGTCCTTACTCAATACCATACCGGACCCCAACGAGTGGTGCAAGTCTTGTTTTTTATGTAGCCTAATGGGATGCTCTCTACAGAATGACTTTATATAAACAAATGAATGAGCCTAAGTTAAAACAGAGGCTCGAAGATAATGTCATACGAAATTAAAATCCTTATGAGAAGACTACAAGGTAAATATTTCATCAATGACTTAGCAAAATAAGCGAGGGAATATTAAGAGATTTGCATAGCAAAAGTATATTTATAAAGGAATTGTTCAATACCAGAGCTGATCTCAGAACACAGCCTACATACGAATATAAAAATTTTAATACCGGAGCTGATCCCGGGACATAGCATTACAAAGATCTAATTAAGAAGGTGAGACATCGTCGTGGGTTTCTTCATAGGCTTGGCCATCCTCAGGATCCTTGTTTTCATCTCCAGCCTTATCTTCAGAGGTTCCAACACCTCCGATGTCACCTTCCTAGGCTTCTTCCTCTTCTTCGTTCTCAGGTCCAGGAGTGGCTGGAAGAGGCTCCATACTCTGTCCCTCGGGAAGGGGCGACAGTTCATACAGAGAATCCTTAGGTTCAACATGCTGGCCATCCTTTACAACAACTAGTTTGGCTCTGTGAAACTCATAAAAAGGATGTAATCCATATAAGTTAAGCTTTACACCGAGATTCCTGTAAAAGATCTGACAGATGGCCCCACTGAAGGAATCAAACGCCACATCGGTACAAATCTTCATAGCTTGTTTAGCTCTAGCCTTTACATCAGCAAGACTTTCCCTCAGTTTGGCATTCTCTTCCTTCAGTGAACCAGCATCAATATCCCCTAGTCTTAGCTCTTCGATCTGTTGGAACAGCTTCTTTTCCCTGGCAGACCATTCCTCAGCTTGTTTGGAGCGTCCAACCTCAGAAGCCTACAAATTCTCACCTAGTTTGGCGAATTTTTCTTTCTCTTTTTTAAAGCCTCTTTTAGCTGAGGAATCTCTTTTATTTCACCCTTGAGCTCAGATATATGCTCCTCTAGCGCCTTTACGGCTACCTTCAGGGCGAATATTTAACAAAGCTGTTCAAGACCCTTTTCTTTGGCCTTATTTAGTCGTTCTTTAGTGATCTTCAGGTTTGCCCTATCCTTGGCCAAAGAAATGTTGAGTTCTTTCACCTGAGCACTCAGTTTATCTACTTTTGCCACACTGTCTGTTGTCTTGGTTAAAGAATAGAGGAGACCAGATGGTTTAACCAGTTGCTATCTACCGGCCTGACAAGCCTCCTTAATTTCAGTAACTTTTAATGTATGACGAAGCTTGTATATTGGTTTTGGAAGTGTAACAGGCATAGGCCCCTCATACTTTAGGAAGGGTAAGAGGAAGGAAGTGGTTAGTGGAGAGCATGTCACTACCGGTATGGAGATACCAACATTAGGAGTTGGCCTGGCTTCAGCCTTAGAGTCAGAAGAGGCCTCTGTGGCGGTGATGACCTTCTTCCTCTTCTGAGTACTTGTCACCCCGGTCTCTTCCAGGGTCTTCTATTTTTTGACCCGTGGAGGAGAAGATGGTTTAGATGCTCTATCATCCCGTTGGTTTTTCCTCTTTTTCTTCTTCTCTTTCTCCTTCTCCTTTTCTATGTCAGGCTACGTGGTGCTAGCCTGTCCAGTGTTCTCTAGCAGTGGTACCTCGCCGGTCACAACAGATGTCAAGGAGATAGTTTCAACGTGCGCCTTGACAGTGTTCCTTTTTAGTTGAATGTTATTTTCTTCAGAGGATGAATCTCTTTCAGCCAACAAACCCTTTAGCTTGTCCATAACGAGGCATAGCTCTTCTATTTGTTATGCATAAACAAGCGGAAATATGTTAGTTTCAAACATAATACATACCGATATGCAAACAGTAAAGAGGAATAATAGTAGGAAATTACTTAAGTATTCGTTTCAGATAAAAAGAGACCCCAGCAGACGCTTGCAATAAAATTTCCCATACTTTGAAGAATATGTTTGCAAGGTATTCAAAACTTCAACCGAATGAGGGAATAGCTCATTCTCCTCAGTGAAGTAGGCGTGGGAAGTGAGTAGGAAATGTTCATGGGTCTAGTTGATGGGGAACTTAAGAAGACCTTTCTTGTTCCTCCAGAAGACCGATTTGTTTGGTTGTATCTAGATTTTTATGTAGTAGTGCTTGAATGACCGCCCATCTACCTTGGCAGATTCGGTGAAGGCTTCAAAGTTGACGATATTCACATCACAACAGAGAGTCACGAAGCTCACATTGCCCTACTTGTTTGACCGGCGTACCACTTGGAAATAGTGAAAAAGCATTGCCATAGTGTGGTTTGAAGTTAAGCTGCTCACCCAGCACTTCCAGAGCCCAGATCAAACCCCATCCTTTGGGATACACTTGAGAGGGAGTGAAATCCAAAAATCATAGCACTCCCATTTAGAACTCTATGAGGGGAAAATGGACCCCAAGTTGAAGAAAGACAAAGTCATACATATATATAGATCTTTCATCTGACAGGCGGTGGCAAATCCTATCAATAGGCCGGGGTGCGAGCACCATGAACCATTCTTTCAGTCTCTCTTCAGCGTAAACTAGGAACCTTGGATCTAGCCTCCTCCCGTCCTCCTTAGCATGTCAAGATGTTATTTGGTGAATTTCTTCCTCTACTCAATAGTAAGGGTACTTTTCATTGACCTTCACCCAGTCTAACCTGTGTGCCACCATGTTGACACACCCCTTGACGGTCCTAAGTATAGGGGGATTTTCAGAAGTACCTTCGGTGGCCATTCTATTTATTGTGAGGTTGAAAGTGTCTGTATTGCTGTAAAAAGCCATATCGTTAGAGAGGTAACACTGAGCACTTACCTCGCTCCTAGAAGAGCAGCTAGCCCTAGAGTTAGGGGAGGAGTCAAATGAGGGCAATACCACCATCCACCTTGAGTGAGATGCTTTGCCCCTTTCTGAATGATAAGGCTCGGCCCTGGAAGGATTCACAGGGATCCTTCCTCCTTGAGAGTCGGAGGGCCTTGCAGGTACTCTTCCCCTTCTATAAACGGGACCAGCGCGACCTTGCCTAGAGCGCATGGTGACTACACTAAATGCAGAAGAATTGAATCAAAGAAAGGGAGAAGGTTGGTTACCTAAAAAGTTATTGAAGATAGGAGGTAAGGGAGAACACGGAAGCAGCAACTTCTTCTTCATAAGGAAATTCAAGCAGAGTTTTCCATAAGTTCAAAGCAATATGGTTTCTAGGAAATGCCTAAGTCCCTCTTTTATAGTTATGGAGGGGGCACAACCACCGGTCAGGGGGCACGTCATTTGTCAAAAAATGCAACACTTCGAAGGCCAATGATGGGGTCGTTTCAATCCAAGGCGTGCGAAAATGGCATCATTTCACAATAAGTTAAAATCCAATGAGCCAAAATTTTGAATTTTGGGCCCAGTACCCACGACCCGTGATGGTTGACAATCCTCGTGAGTGTAACCATCAACATTCACGTGTTAATAGCAATAACTGCTTATCATTGGTGGCATCTCAATGCCAAGAAGTTATAAAATTTTAATGCCAAGCATTGTGAATTTCAAAAACTCTTGAGTTTCATACACAAAACAAGACGTTGTCTGAAGCCAGTGTCCATAACAACAAAAGGGGACTCTGAAAAGAAATCATCTAGGCCGGTAACCATATCCGTAAGATTGACTTTTGCAAGGCAGTGTAGCTTATATGAGTAACTTACTCAGTCCCTCAAACAAGCTAGGGGGCAAATGATTTGGTCTCGATACCGGCACATGGGCAAAAGCGTAATTTCATTTGTTCTCGTATTTACTACCGGTGTTGTAGGTAAGCCTCCGGACTTTAACCCCGTATCAGATCCATATCTATACCAGAAGTCCAGGTCAGCACCTAGCACACTGGAAAACATCCATGTTACCCGACAAAAAGTACAAGGTACAGGTATGGGGGAATGTTTGCAAGAGACGCGGAGCCACTCGCGTCGTGTGTCAGAATCGTACACTGCACAGTGTTCAATTGTTCCCCTAAGCTTAACAGACTCTTCATTCTCCACATACACATATATAAATACCAACATTTTCACTACCCTGGTACGTTAGACTAATTCTCAAACTTACGCTTCAGAAACCTTGAATTCCTTTTCTGGTTACTGACTTGAGCGTCAGAGAATCTTCACAGGTGATACCACCTTTCACCCCTCTTTAATGCGAAAGCTTGGTGTGAAAGATCTCCAGGACTATAAGACCTTTATTCTTCCATTGAGATAAAGGACACAATACCAAATACCCACTATACCGGTGTAAAAATCTCTTTCAACCGATAACATTTGTGGCTGGTCCCACACCGGATCCTTGACCCCGGTTTAGACCAGTTCAAATATATATGATGACTACAACACTATCTCCTTTGTGGCAACAAATATGAGAGAAGTTCTTGTGTTAGGTGCCATAAATTGTGAGCATATCGTTAGAGAAATAAAATAAAAATAAAAATAAAAATAAATTTGATAACATGACAATATAAGTATTTGCAAAAGTATTTATTATCGTGACTTCTATTCTTGCTAACAGAATATTCTATATTACTTTTTGATACTCTATGATCTATGCTAATTATTTATGACATGGGCCTAATAGAGCATTTTCTTCCATGAGTTTTGTGTGGCGTAACTGTGGGGGTTTGTATGTACTTGAGAGATACTAAAAACTTTGATATTATTTATATCAGGAGTTTATTGATTTTTATGAAATCATATTTTTTGTGTTTAATGGATTTATAAAGTGTTTAGAGATACCATAAACTATGATGTTATCATATTGTATGTTAATTTCCATCATACTAATGTTACGATGATGTTACTTAAATCCAATACTAAATAAGAATAAATTCAAATTCAATTTATTTTACTCTTAAAAGAGATATCATGAGTTTTGATATTCCTTACATTTGAGTTTCCATTGTGCTATTGACATAATGATGTTGACTAATTTAATTTAGTTAAGAGTAAATTTCATTTCAGGTAAATTTATTTTACTCTAAAGAAAATTTGTCACTTGAAATTTATCATGTAGACCCTGAAGCCTAAATTGTAATGAAGACCAAGTTTATCAATTTACTTGGTAAAATTTAAGGGTAATTAGTTAAGAAAATTTCTTAGCATATTTCTTTTATAGAAGAAATGCGTCTTTCTAAAGATTGCCAGTAGGCAAAAGTAAATAATAGTATTTTATTGAAATTTTGAGACATGTACATGTATATTATAAATGTATAAAGTAGCCACAAATTATATGTCAAAATTAATTTGATCTTGTGTCTCACAAAGCGAAAAGCTAGTGAGTTAAACACTGAGGGGAACGAGACTTAAGCCATTTGTAACTAACGGCGATGGGAACCCAACTTTTGTGAATAGAGATCCCATGAAAAATGTTTATATGGGTAATAAAAAGTCACATAGTTAATCTTGCTAGCACTCTTCCTTTTGTCTCTTCCTATGGTGTATGTGAGAACTGTTAGACTGCATTAATCAATGATTAAACTTAAAAGTTTTTAATGTTTTCCATATCCCTTACAAGTGGTGTATAGAAGTGCATTATACACTTAATGAAAACACCTATGTGAGTGTGGAGTGGGCCATTTCTATTAAATTAAATGGTGAAATTTCTAGAACACTCATGAATTACTAAGCATGTGCATAGCCTGTTAGCGTAAGATGACAATAAAGGTAAAAATTATGAGGGTGTAACGTGATTGATTAACCTCTATCATACATCAAAGTGTTATTGGTTCATAGAAGCATTATTTCACCAATGCATTGTATGTTAAGTTTATTAGTTTAGAGTCTAGTTTATAGTCCAAAAGACGTCAGATTTGACGCATTAACATCTGAGGTGCCCCAAATCCACTATTCAGTAATATCGATATTGATAACTAGTTAATAAAAAGTAAGGTAAATTTTTCGCATTTATATCAATTCTTAGATAAGGCACACCACGCATTAAAATTAATAACAACTGCCCTAGATTTAATTAAAGACCCATCCCATATATGAAGATATGAGAAGGCGAATGTTTTAAATAAGTGCCTAGTTGGTTCCATCATCATTAAGATTGCCAAGTAAACCCTTTTGACCTAATTTAAGTGGCCCAAACTATATCGACATGCACTAAGTCCTTTACTACTCATATTAAGCCTTAGTTATTCAATCTCAGGGAATTATTCCTGTTATCTCAACTTCAAGACTAATAGTTAATACTTATATGAAAACTCAACAAGATCATTTCAAGTACTTATTTACAAGTCAACTTCATCCACACATGCTAGATAATCATCATTTCCTATTCCTCACTATCTAGTCCTCTTTATAGGGTCATGACCAAGGATAAAACCACTCAATAACTCTTTCCACATGTCATACACTAAGTCAAAACATAATTTCATCATTTCATCCATAATAATCACAATCTCAAAAGCCCATTTGCTAGGTCCAAGTATCAATATAAGTCTCCAATTACTATCCTCCATCTTACTAAGAAAATCATGAGTCAATCTCAATAACTCAAATGTATCAATAAAGAATTTAACAACCTCAATACAACAATTTTAAACTTGGCATTTAAACAAATAGTCAAGCTATACAAAATGATGCCCAAATACAAGAAATCCCACAAAAGAAATGAAATCGTTTAACCCAAAAATTGCCGGCCAAGGCAAACCACTATACCTTCTTCACACCATGCCACCTCATCAAAAGGAACTCACTCCTCAAGTCAACCTACAACACAAAGGCTAAAATAGACAACATGGACAATGAGTTTATTTTCTTAATGATGAACAACTGAAATCAACATGATAGTATATACACATAGTAAGGTATTTATACATATTTTCCATCAAGCACCTAATCACATGAACATAGTACACAAACCCAAGCTCATCACTCAATTCCACATGCCATTTATAATAAGGATTCATTTTGAGATATAATCTTCATTAATCAATTTAAACTCACTAAACAATTAGCATCAATTATATATGTACACATGCCAAGGCAACACCAACATCATTTCTCAATTCAAGTCACTCATAAGTCATAATCATTTTAGTTATCTCAATTCAAATGTCATGACCTCATAACTAATGCATATGCTATCCATTAAAATAATGCATATGCAATGGGTCCAACTCTCAATAATTCAATTCCTTTTACATATGCACACATCACTTTTTTTTATCATAACCATGTACAGTTTCTCTATTATTCAACCCATGCAAGGTTTCTTTCTCAAGATCCCGCAAGATCCTCAATCATGTCATATGTTAAGCACCGCAACCATGCATAGTCGCTCACATATTCAACCCACGCAAGGTTTCTTTCTTAAGATCCCGCAAGATCCAAGTATCACATAATGAGATATGCTATTCATGTCATGGAATGCAAAAGGATGCATATGGTAGTCTTAATTCTCACAAGAATTTCACCAATTCATGCTTAGTGTCATCACACACACCTTAAAACCTTAAACAAGGCATGCATTCAATCATGTTATCTCCCAAGGTATTCGTTTAATTACAACTTACTTTGAAGCATCATTCTACTTCAACAACACATAAAAGCCAATGAGACACTGCAATTCATTCATAAAGTCACACTTCACATAATTCTCACACATAAGCAACAACAATACCACTCAAAGCCAACATGCAAGTATACACTTACACATATATACATTATCAATATCATTGCCATTCATTTAGAAAGTAAATTCCTCTCCTACCTTAGGAGAAGTATTCCGCTAGGTTAGATGATCTCGCCTCACAAGAATGGTCAAAGCCTACATTTAAATAAGCATAAGGCCACATCAAAGACCACACTAGAATTAAGTTGATGTTAATAACTATGTCTCTTTTAGAAACATATATGTATATACATGTATAGAAAACTAAGTTAGGTTTATGTCATGACCACCTTGGAGGTTTGGAATTTAAGTTATCATTATCACACTTTTCCAAGGTCCTAAGGATTTAAAATTCACCATTTGTAATTAGACAAAATTCAAAGAGTTGTTCATTAAGCTCTCTAAAGCCTTAATCAAATTGTTCATCTCATCATTTTTCACTTTTAATGTTTTTCCCCTTAGAAGGCATCAAGTTCTTCATTACTTGGCAATTATAGTCAATTTTGTCCTTTATTCTTTTAAGACACCTAAATGTCACTAATGGTTTTTAAAAATCAAAGTATCTTATTATAAGTCTTTGAAATTACCCTTTTATTCATAATGATTTCCTATCATTACTAATCACTACAACTCATCTATAATTTATTTCTAGTCATTAGTAACACTCCTAAAACCATGATAATCTCTAAGTTTAAATCATGACTTAGATTCTCTAATTCACTAACATGCCAAAGTTACCCATCACCTACAACAACATTCCCTAAGCTCCACTAATAATCTTTTTATGCTTAACATGTTCCAATAATATTCTCTACGCTAACAATCCTTTTATTCTACCTTAATGGTCCATGTTCTTCATCCAATTCACTAGCAACACTACACTTTTTCCTACCTCAATTACCCAACAATTATTCTAATTCTCAAACCATATTTAATATCATCCTCTTAGCACACTAACCAAGCCAAAACAAGTTGAAAACACCCATAGCATTTTTACTACTCCTTTTCCACCCACAATGGTTTCTACAACTAAGTAAAGTTTCATCTTCCATTCTATGAACACCTATTTTTGTCCGACCAATTGGTACAGTTCCATCCTTTGGGCACTCTTTTCTGCGCATGGTTCACTTAAAAATTCATAACTCCTTCATACGACCTTCGATTTGCACGAACCCGGTCTCTAAATTTCCATAACAAAATTGTCTACGAATTTTGTGAAGACCTTGAAGGCTATATGTGACGTCCTACGTCAATTTACCTTTATTTATATCCATTTAATTAATTTTCATAATAAATTTTTCACATTTAATAAAATTTAATTATTTCTCATTTCAAAATAATATTTATTTTTACTAAACATACTCAAAATAATAATTATGTAGTGTGACAAAACCTTAGAGTGCCTCTAATTTAGAAAAGAGTCAAAATATGAAACAGGGGCCTGACGCTGCGCGCCATTCCCACGCGTAGCGTCAGCCATCTGCTGTGCACCTCACGCTACGCGCCAGCCTCACGCGTAGCGTGGGCATGACAGTGACAGCACCTGATGTTGTTACACATTTAAACCATTTTACTAACTTCTAACCTATCCAATTGGCCCGTTTTAGATCCGATTGCCACGAAACTTCACGGGCCACATGTTTTCCCCATTTCGGAACTGTTGGCGCTGTCCGTTCGCCAAAATTCCAATATATGCGCAAGTTATGCGCGAAATTCATTTTAACCCAATTAGGTGCAAAACCCTTACACCAAACATCCTAAATGGATTCCAATGGACCAAAAGCCAATGCATCTAAATCCTAAATGTCATGGAAGACCTATTGATGCATTCTGGGGTTTCTTACACCCACCGAATCTTAATTTCACCTATCCGATTCCTTAAACTCAATATTCAACTATATGCATAACTTATCTAAATCAATCCAATCATCATCCTAACATCAATCACATAGCATACATATCAATCATGCATCAATGCAACACCTGCCCATCACATTCAACATTCACACATATCAATGGCTCCGTGCCATAATTCATCCTCATCAATAAGTCATCAAACCACAACATGCATAATCATGGCAAGTTCATCACACATACTTTATCATCTATCACCCACCATATTAATACATTACTTATTACACACTTAAACACATACACTCAAAATATTACATTCATTATATACATCTCCATTCCTTGGCATCAAACTTCCTCTTGGCGCACCTCCGCAGCATTAGCATCCTCCCTGTCACTGGTCACTAAAATTTAACAACAGCAAGGGTGAGTGTTTAGAATATCATAATTAATATAGAACAAAATATTAAACTTAACAATACCTACTACTCCTTGTTATTACATAATCTTTTTCGATTTCCTGCACTTATCCACGTCAATACAATTACATCCATACACATCATTCATTCATATTACACTTTCAATTCATAATTCATTTTCCATCATAAATCAATATAAGATTCACATATGTCACAACTGACTCTCATGTAATTTGACACCTAGTATCCGGATACTAAAGGACTGGCCTTCAGCTGGGAGTCCGACTTGACATCCCGTGAACCCGACTTGGTTCACCGAGCCCGACTTGGCTCTCCACCTCAACCATTGGGTCCGACTTGACCACTGGGTAGCTCAACTGGGTACAAAGACCACGAGAGCCAGAAAACGAGGGGTATACATACCGTTGGCCATCCCATACCACATATTCACACATCATATTTCATGATCATAACATATCGTCAACAAACCACATGTGCAACTACCAGAAACTGGCATGTGCTCATAATACAGGGTGACCGACTTGTCAAACCCATCCATACAATGCTATTGCATATATCATCAATAATTCAAAATTCCATATTTTTATTCATAATCAAATGTACATACACCACTCAAAGTGGGAATATTGCACATATCTTTTACTTTCATCATTCCAATCTTTATTTCATTATATAATCAATCAAATCAACATATTCCTTTCATATTCAACCATTTAATCTTACTCCACATACTCATATATTCACAACTACTATATTCAGTTACTTTATATTATTTATGACAACTTTTACTAACATTCCCAGCTTCCCATAACCTATTCTCATATCGATTCTAATTAATTATGACCCGAACACCCCCCTTACCTCTATCCCGAGCTCCGACAGTTTGCTCAAGGGGTGGATAGCGTCCTACAGCCACTGGATTCACCGTTCCTCTTTTGCTTCCGACGTCCACTTCGTCGATCGCTTGCCTAACGCTCGTTCCGGCACCTACGGTCACCGAAACATCAAATTAGTTAGTACGTTACCTTCCTTATACTTCCAAACTCATTACCCAAGCTTCACAAGCCACTGAAACTCAGAATCAAAACCCCAATCATCACATGCAAACTCGGATTTCATGAAGGGAAGGAGAAGAAACTAAAGATTAGAGGCCCTAGATGCCTTACCTTGGTTCCAAATTGCTTTAAACCACCAAGAATCCAAGTTTCCCTCAAAACCCTAGCCAAATCGCCTCAGAGAAGAGAGAAAATGAAAGAAAGGGTTTACAGGTTCTGTTCTGTGTGACCCTGTTATAAAACAGATCGCGACGCTGGCGCTACGCGTCAGCCTGGCGCTACGCGTCAGCTCACTAAATCACACCTGACGCTACGCGTCCCATCCACGCTACGCGTCAGGGTCCTGATGCCATTTTCCTTAAAATTTCATTAAAACTCCTTTTTTCCCCACTTAACATTTCATATACCATTTTCATTATAAGCCAAATAATAATTTACTCATTTCCAATTTATTTTCTATTATCAAAACATCTGGGATGTTACATCCACTCCCCCTAAAAAGAGATTTCGTCCCCGAAATCAACGTACCTTATTGGAAAAGATTTAGATACAACCGCCTCATATCAGATTCCAGTTCCCATGTATACGTCACTCCATTTATATTTTGCCACTTCACTTTTACCAGGGGTACTTCTTTGTTTCTCAATCGTTTAGTTTGATAACTTTCAATACAAATAGGTGCTATCTCCACAGTCAAATCTTCTTTCAGCTCAATGGAATCTTTAGGTACGATCATCGAATCACAGGGAACATATTTTCTTAATTGTGAAACATGAAATACATCGTGAATATTTGTCAATGCACGGGGAAGATTCAATCTGTATGCTACTTCACCAATTCGTTCCAATATTTGGTAGGGTCCAATATACTTTGGATTAAGTTTCTGGCTCTTCATCACACGGCCTACACCTTTAGTAGGTGACACCTTCAGGAATACCCAATCTCCCTCCTGAAATTCAAGTGGCCTATGACGATTGTCATAGTAACTCTTCTGACGGTCTTGTGTAATTTTTATCTTTTCATGAATCATTATCACCTGATCATTCATTTCCTGAATTAACTCGGGTCCTAAATGGATTGCATCTCTATCTTCATTCCAACATAAAGGCGTACGACACCGTCTTCCATATAAAGCTTCATAAGGAGCCATCCCAATGCTACTATGATAGCTATTATTATAAGCAAATTCCACCAATGGCAGGTATCTCTCCCATGAGCCACTTTGCTCCAGTACACAAGCCCTAAGCATATCTTCCAAGGTCTGGATTGTACGCTCAGACTGGCCATCTGTCTGAGGATGATAAGCTGAACTCAACCTCAGTTCAGTACCCAATTCCTGCTGTAAACTCCCCCAGAATCTGGAAGTAAACCGAGGATCACGATCCAAAATAATACTCACAGGTACACCATGCAACCTTACAATCTTCGTAATGTACAATCTAGCCAATCGGTCCAATGACCATTTCATATTCATAGCCAAGAAGTGAGCACTCTTGGTCAACCTGTCCACAATTACCCATATTGCATCACAACCAGAACGAGTACGAGGTAACCCAGATACAAAATCCATAGTAATGCTTTCCCATTTCCATATTGGAATCTCCGGGGGTTGAAGTAAACCTGGGGGTCTCTGATGTTCGACCTTACACTTCTGACATATCACACAAGATCTTACATATTCAATTATTGCTTTCTTCATTCCCGGCCACCAGAATTCTTTCTTTAAATCATGGTACATCTTAGTGATACCAGGATGGATACTTAAAGAACTTTTATGCGCTTCAGCTAATACAGCTTGTCTGAAATCACCCTCTGTGGGTACCACTACACGGTTCTTAAACCGCCAAATTCCATCCTTACCTTTGGTTAATCCCATGTCTTTGCCTCTTGCTTGAGTGTCAAGCAATTCCAGCAACTCTTCATCATCCTCCTGAGCCACAGCTAAGGATTCTAAGAATTCATTGGAGATTTTTAGCATTCCAATTACCATCTGATCTGGGGCTTGAATGGCAACCCCAATATTCATATCACGAAAGTCTTCTAACAATTCTTGTTCCTTGCCCATCAAGAAAGCTGCATGTAATACTTTTCTACTTAAGGCATCAGCCACAACATTCGCCTTACCAGGATGGTATTTTAAATCAAAATCATAATCCTTAAGGTATTCCACCCATCTCCTTTGCCTCATGTTTAATTCCTTCTGATCAAACAGATACTTCAAACTCTTGTGGTCACTGAATACCACAAAACGAGATCCATACAAGTAATGTCGCCAAATCTTCAATGCGAATACCACAGCAGCGAGTTCTAAATCATGAGTGGGATAATTCTGTTCATGCTGCCTTAATTGCCTAGAAGCATAAGCTAATTTATTTTCTACTTAATTGCCTTAATTCTGTTCATGTACAAACTTCATGAAGGGCACAAAAGCTAATTCTCCATCCATTTTGCCTAGTGAATTTATTTTGCTTGCAAATGTATTCTCATCACACTCTGGAGCAGTTTTTGTAGATGGGCCATATCTCCCTCATTTCTTGATGAAAATTTTTGTGCCTTATATCAAATTAAAGCTAAGAGAAAGACCTACAATTTTCATGTTAGACTCTCTTTCAAATTTGGCATGCATCTATCCTTAAATATGCAAGCAAGTTTTGTGATGAAGAGAATAGAACTCATCACCAAAATTACTATGGTTTCCAATGCCCACCAATTTTGACCAAGTCTAAGTCTCTAAGCCAATCAATTGTCAATGCAAGAACAGTCCCCTCCTTCATTGTTAACATGAATTCATGGACCAAGGAGAAAGGATTTGTCATATTAAACAATTGAAGAAAAGGCTCCACCATGCCAACATGGAATAGCAAAAAGTATATTTTAAAAATGCATTCTTGGCCTCATGGAAGCATTTCACGGTTTTGCTTCTCCAAAGAACCACATGCATGAATTCATTTATTCAAGCCAAGGACCCATGTTTTGACAAAAATCAAGGCAACCCCATAAAGCTTTCCATTCTCTCAAAGCTTATCATGTTGAAAGCCACTCCAAAAAGCACCAAATATTTTTATGTCACTTGTCTTTCTCCTCTTGAATTCTCATGGTCAAAAGCAAGTCTAAGCATCAATATTTTGTGCAATCTTCCACCCATTCCCTTAAGCATTTCACGTTAATAACACCAAATCCTTCCATCATCAATTCATCTCTCCTTACTTAAAAGCTTTTCACGTCAAACAAGGGTCCCATGTGTAATATTTCAAATGCTAACAATTGACAATGCTCATGCAATTTAACGTGAATGGTTCCCAAGACACTAGCTAAATGCCAAAATTGATGAATCATTCATCCATGACTCCATGTATATGCATCATCTAATGACAAGAAAGGATGCAAGTGTGCCAACGTGAAATGCATTAGCCATGGAGACTAAGTTCACGTTAATGCTCCAAGAGAAAAAAAAGGTCTCATGCTTTAATCTTGACTAAGTCAAAATTTGCCTTCCATTCACATAAAGCAAACTCACATCAAAGCTACCACTAAAAAACAAGCCTTCCTTCCATTTCCATTCACGTGAAAGGCTAGATGCAAATGGGTCCCATGTCTAATTTTTTATACAAATTAAAGCTTTCTCTTCTCTTAAAACATCACACGGTCAAAGCAAGGGTCCCAGGGGTTTGTTTTTATTCAACAATAAGCAAGCCATCCTTTCTCTTGGTTTCACGTGAAAGCTTGCTAGGATGGGTTCCCTTTCTGCTAAAAACTGACACAAGAAGCAACAAAATACAGCAAAGAGAGTAGATTTATAGGCTGGCTAAAATAATTGAGAAAGGGTTCCCATTTTGGCCAGCGAAAAAGAGAAGACAGAGTGGAAGTTTTACCCGATGGCTTTGGAGGAAATAATAAAAGAAAAGAAGCAGCTGAAGATATAAAAAAGGCAAAGAGTCACACGGATGGGGGGAGAAAGGAGGAGAGCTAGAGAGTCCATGGATTAGCCAGAGAAGAAAAAATAGGGATCAAGGAATTAGGAGAAGGGATAAGATTGAAGAAAGAAGCCATGGAAGCTCAAAATTAGGAGAAGCAAGGATGGACCAATGAGAAAAACAGAGAGTAAAGATTGGCCAAGAAATTTAGAAGAAGAAAGGGAAAAGAGACCATGACATTATTCTTGAGTTTTGGGAGGTAATTCTGAAGTTTTACAGCAAAAATCGTAACAGCAACAACAAAAATCGCAGCAACAGCAGCAATAGCAACAACAGCAACAGCAACAGCAACAGCAATAGCAACAACAATAGTAGCAACAGCAGCAGCAACAACAGCAAAATACAGCAACCAGGATACAATAGGAATATAAAAAAAATAGTGCAGTAAAAACAAGAGGTGAAGTGATACAAAGCTTGAAATAGTGAACCAATCAGTTGGCAAAAATACTATTTTTATTTCTAGTAAAATCAACGTTCATTTTTTTATAGAAAAAAACAGAGTTCTGGATAAATGTCAAATTATTATTGTCATGTAGAATCCTCTCTCTGATGTTCTATAAATTCTCTTTTCATTTGTTTTATGACAAATAAAAAAAATAAATTTAAGTGTTTCTTTCATCCAAAATAATAACGATCTTATAAACCAGTGTCGTGCAAAATTACTTTTGCCTACATTGTTATTGTAAGATTTTGAGGGTTTATGCACAGGCGGAGTACTTCATCTTGTATCCCTCCTTCCCCATAAATTGTGTCCATCATCAAAAGATTTTATCTTAACATCGTTTCTAAAAACCAATTTCCTTCAAGAACTACGTAACCTTGATTTCTCGAAAACTCGAGAATACGTAGGAGCAGGACTTAACTCCTGTTGGGCCCACTTCTTTTCCTTTCTTATTCTTCCTTTTAAAAAATTAATCTAACCTTATTATCTTCATAGAAGTTAAGTTAGACGTGATGTCTTGTTGATTTTCTTCCTTTTCCCTGGCCGTTATTATTTTTCATAAAAATCAGGTTAATTTAGACGAGACGTCCTATTAACTCCTTTCATCGTTCGACCCTGCATTTTGATGGAAAATGACTAATTTGGACAAGACGTCCCGTTAGCATTCTCTCCCTTTCCATACGTACCTCCATTAAAAGCCCGAATTAACTTGGACGTGACGTCCTGTTAAGCCCTCCTTTTTCTTTCCCAATCTGGTATCTTGACGAAAAGATGACTAATTTAGACGAAACATCTTGTTAGTTTCCTTTCCTCTTTTTTCTGTTTTTCCCCCATTAAAGCCAGGATTAATTTGGACGAGACGTCCTGTTGATCTTACTCCGAGATTTTTTTTCATTTCGTCTGTCTCCTTCATTTTCAAGAAAAAAGAAATAGAAACAATTTTAAGGCTATTCATGATGCGTATTTTCAACTTTGGTACTGTTTTTAACAGGCGATGTGGGGTGCTAATACCTTCCCCTCTCGTAACCGGCTCCCGAACTTGAATCTCACTTTTTTTAACCAGTGCTTTATTAAAGTTTTTTTTCCAATGTTTCTCCTATGGATAAAAATGTTGGTGGCGACTCCCTGTTCTGAGTTATTTCATTTTCGAGAGTCGGCCACGCTGCCGCGATCCCGGTCGCGACACATTCAAACATTGCCAATTCATTTTAAGGCACCAAATTAGGTCTCACAATTATTATAGAACCATAAAAAATAATTTAGGTCTTAAAATACAATTTCCACACCCAATTAAAGTAAGCACCAATTTCACAATTTTGAACCTAACTTAATCATAACATCCACTAATCATATTTCATACATCAAATTCATATCCAACAACCAATTAAAGTCTAATTCAAGTGCCTAATCAAGTTTTCTAACAACACACAACAATTTCCAACAATAACAACATAATTTCTAACACTTTATTCTATAAATTTTAAAGCCCATCAAGATTCTTAAACTTACCCCAATGTGTTTCAACCCCAAAATCCAGAGAGCCAAGAGAGGTGGAGCTAAGAGGTCCAAGCTTCTAATGCAACACCAAGCTTCTCAAAAGTGCAAATGGAGCTTCTTTGTCCCTAAAATTTCCTCAATCCAAGGGGAAACCAAGAATTAAATTTTCTATTTTAGCATGGCATGGAGGACAAGGAAGAACATGAATGGAAGAGGAAAAGAGAAGGAAAAGATGAAGCTTTAAAGGTCGAAGATGTTTACCTAAGCCTTTCCTTCAAAAAAATTTCAAAGAGCCACCATGGAAGGAGCAAGATTTGTCATGCTCATGGAGAAGGAAAAAGAAGAGGATTTTTAGTTTTTAGGAGAGGAGAAGAGGGATGGACGAAAATTTAGGAGAGGGAAAAGAGAGAGAGTGTTTGCTTTTTTAGGTAAAATGACAACCATGCCATTTATTTAAAATTTTTGGCTTTAAGGCCTATTTTTTTTGGCAATTTCATATCCTTGGGCTTAGGATGCTGATGGGAACAACCCATTATTTTCTACACAGCCAGCCCATTTAAATGGGGGAAATTTGTCACGTTTTGACTTAAAAATGAAGCGTTTTGGTCACTTGGGGCCCCTTTTTCATCTAATTAATTGTCTATAAATTTTTCTGGGTTTATTTTTGTGTTTAACATAATTATTTTAGTATTTTTTAATACTCAAAATTTATTTTCAAATTAGCCCATTTAAAGTCCAATTCCGGACCGGACGTTGTCCGACGTTAAGACGACGTCGATAAATTTTGAATAGTTCACGATAAATCCAAGAAATGCCCAAATTAATTTAGCTTTATTGTTGGGGCATAAATATTCATTTCTAATAATCATCTAATGTATCTCTACGAATTTAGCTCGTCTCCGTGCTCTATCCTTATATCCTTCGTCAATTAAACGACGACAAACCGAATTAATCGTATTAACCCAAGGGGTTCCCAATTAATTTTCTCTACATGATTGGGACATCAAATAATTATTTCCTATAATTATTCTATTTCTTTCCTCTAATTAATTAATTCTATGAAAAATTTGGGATGTTACAACATCCATATTGTTAACCCAAGTAAATTTGTCTTATTTTAAAAAGTTATATATTTAAAGCTTTTGAAATATATGTAGGATTGCTGGAAATTATATTATATTTCAAAAGTTTTAAATAGAATTTATCTTATTTTGGTTAGAAGGAGTAATTAAATTATTTTAATTAAATGTTTTAATTAAATGTTATAGGTAAGTTTTGACTGAGTCAAATCATATCCTTAGACCTTGTCATATTTTAATTATAACTTAGTCAAATCTTGTATTTAAGTTAGTTATATCATATCTATAAATAATTACTTGTACTTTTATTTAATCAATTGTTTTTTCACTCTCTCCAAATGACATATACATATTTTTAATATTGGGTTACATAAAATATTATTTTGTTTCTACTAGTTTTGATCCTAGGTCTATCCTAGAAGAAGATGTTGAATCCTGGGGGATACGTTATTGGTGAATAAATCCTTAAAGATAGTGTTATCATACTACATTTTAGCTCATCAAAAAATTACCCAACACGTATAACATATCTAGAATTCACTAAGAAATTCACATAATATCATATACAAAAGCATCAAGTAAATAGAGGCCCAGAAATCCCAGTCATATCAAGTGTAAAAATTCAAAATATATTATCTTATTTTATTTCAAAATAATATATTATCAAATTATGACATATTTATTACTACTCCTAAACGCACAATAGATGAACAAGTCTCTTCCTTTTTACCTCAATGAAGACCATTTGCATGGAGAGTAGAACATCCTTCTAAATATACAAGATGGAAACCCTAAAAATATAAAAAAATTTGTTCCATTTCTCATAAAATTCCATCTCATATACACATGGGCATGTATTCATTTTAAAGTTTTCCATAGTTGTAAAAATACAATTTTATTTATGGAGCCTCAGCTCTCTTAATTAAAAACAATTTATGCTAAACCTAGGTAAGTAGTTTAGATCTAAAGTTCCATATCCGAATACAATGTCTATCCGCTACTAATCTAATGACATTAACAATTAAAATACTGTAACACCCTTGGTTAACCAAGATGATTTCCTTATTCTAGATCATTCTGTTTAACTAAGTGTACAAGTTTTAAGAAAACATGAATGTATTTTTTTGTACAAAAGAAACATAAACATAAACATAAATATAGTGGTGCATCACACTTTATAATAATAACATCAGTTCTTACGAGTCCAACAAGGTGTACATACTCAAAGGATCAAGGGCACGTAGGCTCCTATATCATCAAATACAACTCAACCACCTAGAACAAAAGATGACTGAACTATCTCAATGATAATCCTACTAAATTCAAACCTCAATACGACTCGGAATCCTTGTCCTCAACAGGAGTAGGAGGTCTATCACAGGGCCAAGGAGCTCTAGGGCCTCCACTCTTGAAACAGATGGAAGCAGCCCTATATAGATCTTGGGCAGCGTCACTCAGCGTCACTCAAGGTCACCATACATGAAACACGTATAAACGTGATGAAGGAAGTCAGGAAATGTATCCCACTCATAACAGGACAAGAAGTGCTTCATCAAAGGTAGTCCCGTTTTTCCTCTTCTTTATCCTGCTCCATAGGAGTCTCTTCAGACTCATTATCAGAATCCCTCTTAGGCTCCTCCTCTTGCATGGGTTCCTTAGGCTCAAGAACATACTTAGGGGTAGGGGAACGTATGACACAAGGCTTAACTCTCAAAGGCTCAAGCTAAGGATGGAAACTCATTACAGGATGATCAGATCTAATCTCATCCTTCACCATCTACTGGAAGAACATAAGACTCTGAGAGTGATGAGGCTCTCCATACCTCTAGAGTGTACTCTCAATCACCTCAACATCCTTATCATAGGGTGGCTGCTTTGCGAGAGGAAGGGCAGGCTCAACAGGGAATTCCTCAAGAATGGGAGGAAGAGAATCATTAGCTGTTGCAATACGAGCTAGTCGTCTTCTTCTTAGTCCACGCACAATCCTAACAAAAAATGTAAAGGTGAGATTGTATCCCTACTTGACATCTCTCATTGGAAGCTCTGTCATTCCCGACTAACTTCCCTCGCCTCATTCCTTCATACATCACATAAAAGTCTGAGAATTATTTTACCATACATACATCAGAGTTAATAATCATCACTCAACAATCCACATCCACATTTATATTCTAACGATTTCTCATTACATCAAACCCTGCTATGCATCATATAATTCATCCTATAATTAGTATGTCATATATTTCATAGATCACATGATCATAGAGAAGTTCAATCATTGCATAGAATCTAACAATCATTTATTTAAGCATATGACATAACATAGTTTCTCTTAGACCTCAGAAATATTAACATGCAAAATAACTTGTAATTATAGGCCTAACAAACTCCTTAAATTCACCAATTTCACCACCAGTCAACAATTTAACATATCCTCAATCACAAATAGGTCATCACACAAAAATCAATTCACAACCATCTAATCAAATGGGGTTAGTCAAACATATGCTATGCATGAATTATGTCAGTTACAATTATTTACTTTGCTTAAGTTCCATGCATGCAAATGAGGGCTCATTCACCTCATCATCATCATTACCAACATCATCTCCTCTCCGCATTACGTCTACTGGGAGGAACAACTATCGTGGTAAACCAGTGCGGCCAGAGTCCTTTCGAGTTCTCTTCTAACATTAACAAGGTTACATGGACTACAACCCATCCTCATCAATATGGATCCAACCTCGCGCCTCGGGTGTGGCAATATTACTAGAACTCGCGCTACACAGCCATAGAAACCTGTCGTTTGGGTATCCTCAAGCTTGCCACAATTATCCGACACTGGGTACTACGCCGAGTCACTTAGACGACTAAACCCGAGGTTACTCCTAAGGTTCCGTATCTTGGAACCACAACGCTTGGTTCTCCAGTGTACCATTCACTATAATGCAACTGGCCACGAACTCCACTCATCTCAACCACAATGCAGAATGATGTATGAATTTCATTATTACTACTTTCTTAATTCTCTTCATCTTCCCTCCTAGTCACTGGGTAGGGTCCTCACGTCAATGGTTTTTTGTCCTTAAGAGAGTGCATTTACAGTCTTGTGTCTCATTACTAACCTCCTCCTTAAAATTAATTTATGTAATACCAAAATCATGGAAAATAAATTGCACTTGATTTAAATCCCTTATTTCTTAAAACTCATCGAAGTATAAAATATAATTTCTTAGTTGAAAGAGTTTCTAGGACAAAATTACTTGTTCACCAACTCCTGCACTTTATAAGATAATAAATAAAATATTAAAACCGTCCAAAATAGAAAATATTTAAAATCCATTTATACATCAAATTTCTCTATTTCCAACATTAATCTCCGACACCTTCACTTGTTTTGATATTTAGAGTACATACTCATATTATGGCATTAATCATCACTTGACACAAGGATAAGAGTGTTATAATCATCTTTCATTTAATTCCTAAAATCAGAACCTCAACCACATTTATAGCTATCGGACCCTACCGGGGCTTCTGATTTACTTCTTATTATCGCTTCTTTTTAATTAATTCATCTTTTCCCACTTTCATAGAGCTTTTAGTTTAATCACAATTTCACAGGCAATATTATCTATACGTCTTTACATAACCATACTTCATATTTATTTGTTTATCATTATACATTCTTACTAAGCACAATTAAACCTCACCTCAACAATTGTACGCCAATCAGAATTATCATGCCACAACAAATAGCATTCAACTGTTAGTACAATCATATTAAAGACTCCTTACACCTTCGATTCCTTCTTTTATGTACTAGTCACCTCCACCTTCTAATATTACTTTTTATGCTCAACATCTTAGACCTGTTCAAGTCAGCTAGTTTAACCTTTGAAATTTACTAAGAAATCGAAGTTTATTTTCTTCCTAACTTAAACGTGACTCACCACAACCCCTCATTAAGTCACTTATAATTGAGCTTTAAATTCTTTAACCATTAGTCCTTATGTATTGGTTTACCTAATGATTGCTTATTCTGAATTAATAAATTACTATTTTCTTCATTAATTCCTTTCTAACATCTTAAATTCTTTACGCACCCATTCCTTACTTTCCTAATGAATTCAAAATTTTCTTTTACTTAACACTTCTTATCCAGTTATTCCTAATATCCTAAAATAAAACTTTTTCCAGAATCTTACTAGAATTTATTATAACAACATTTTTATAAAGCTCTTTTAATTTAGTTCAATTTACTTAATCCATTAAAAGCTTCACGTGAACTTCATCTTAAAATTAGAATTTTCATAGCAAATTATTTAAGGCATCTTAATACTATTCTTAATATTTATAAAATTCCGATTTTAACACCATTAACCTTTCACTTTTTACACCTGTTTTTCCGTGACTACTACACCTGTTATTTTAAGCTTTTGGCATCTGTTCTGAACAACTTTTTACACCGGTACCTCACAGCTTTTAATGGTTTTTTTAATGGTTTTAAGCACTGTTTAAGCAGCTTTTGACACCATTAAAAATCTAATATTCCTTGTACTCCCAGTACTTAGAATTTCTCTTAAATAATTGTTCCAATTTATCATTTGACCATTGTTAATATTTATAACACACCATTCAAACCTTTCTTAAATTTCTTAAAATAACTATCTCACATATCAACTAATATTCTAACATCTTTTACCTATCTAAAACATTACTCAATAATTTATTTAACATTTTCAACTGTTTATAAACTTGTTACCCATCTCTTATCATACCTCACCATTACAATTTATAAAATTACCAAAGTATTGTAGGAGAAAATGTAAGACTGAGGCGTGTGAGAAGCACACTGGGCTTAAGGGTTTGTTCGCGTAGCGCGTGACCCCCCAGGATACAACAGTCCGTCTGAATAGAACAGGAGCAGAACTAGCAAAAGGTTAAGCGTAATTGTGTGTAAACCGGAAAGAAAGATATTATAAACATAACGTGTACGATTTGTTTTAATATCATAAACATAACCGATTAATTCCGTGTTAATGAGACGTTACAAAATTCAAATACTAATCATACTCATTAACCGGAAATTAATCAGATAACCAGGTAAGATATTCCCTTTAAAAACAAATCGTAACGTTCTTAAAATTAAACGCCCCAATAAATGGCTTTCTCTGATAGGCTTTTCAAATTTAAAATTCAAATTTAAAGAAAAAGAATTTAAAAATAAAAAGGAACGGCGTATATCATCGTGCGCGCAGGGGGGGCAAATCATCAGATTTGCACACGAAACAGATATTTCGGCCCAAACCAACTTGCGCGCGAGCCCACTTCCTTTCTATCTTGTTTACCACCATAAGTTCTCTTTCTATATAAAAAGCCTTAAGAGAAATGTTGTCCAAGCAATGTGGGACTAGAAACTTTTGAAATAAGCAAAATTTCCAACAATCCCCCACATATTTCAAAAGTTTCTTTTTTTTTATTTTTTATTTTTTTTTAAAAAATAAATATATATATATCCGGTTTACATCATGGTGCAAATGCATCAGATCTAGTGTCTTCAGGACTATGAACCAGACCCTAGACAGATAAACTTAACTTACAGTAATTTTGGTGAAGCAAAGCTTCTATGAACCAAAATCACTTTAATGTAAGATAACGGTTTACCCATCACATTTCACTTCTCGACTCTTTTAGCTATTTTCGCTGTTTTGCGCGAATAGGCCGTGCGCGTGCCTGGTAATTCATGAGTGCTTTAGAGATTTGCCTAAATCTCATGCAAGCGGCCTCACTTGACACTCATATAGGTGACTTCATCAAGTGTATCCTACATTTTATACACCACCCATAAGGGATATGAAAATCATTAAAATTTAATAATTATCCTCTCGTTCTTTGTAGCCTAGCACTTCACACATCATAGGAATGGAGGAAGAAATAGTGCTAGAGGATTAACAACGACTTGTTATTACCCATATGAACCTTCTTCATGGGATCTCCAATCACAAAGGTTGGGTTCCCATCATTGTTAATTTTATTGTAGGCTCAAGTCCCATTCCCCTCGATGTTTCATAAACAACCTTTCTTCCCAAAGGTTTCGTCAGAGGATCGGCCAAATTCACTTCTGACTTCACATACTCTATGGATATTATTCCATTATTTAGCAGCTGCTTTACCACATCGTGTCTCAAACGGATGTGTCTGTTCTTACCATTGTAAGATTTATTTTTAGCAATGGCTATCGCCGATTGACTATCACAATGCATAGATATTGAAGGTGTTGGTTTTATTCCTAATGGAATATCTGCTAAGAAGTTTCTTAACCACTCAGCCTCACTACCAGCCAATTCTAGGGCAATAAACTCTGACTCCATAGTAGATCTTGCAATAATATTTTGTTTGACTGATCTCCAAGTAACAGCACCACCACCTAGTGTAAACACATAACCACTAGTGGATTTTGTCTCATCTGAATCTGAGATCCAGTTGGCATCACAGTATCCTTCTAATACTGCGGGATATCCATTATATAATATACCATAATTTATGGTACCTCTCAAATATTTCATTAATCTTGCTAAAGCAACCCAATGCTCATTATTAGGATTATGAGTATATCTACTCAATCTGCCCACAGCATATGCTATGTCAGGTCTCGAATAATTCATTAAATGTAATAGGCTCCCAATAATTTAAGCATATTTGGATTGAGACACAGGTTCTCCTCTATTTTTCTTTAATTGAGTGTTGCCATCATAAGGAGTACTCACTGGTTTTGACTCAAAATATTCAAACTTCCGAAGAAGTTTCTCAATATAATGTTCTTGAGAGAGCATTATATTATTATCCTTCCTTATGATTTTAACACCCAAGATAACACTTGCCTCACCCATGTCTTTCATATCAAAATTATTAGTAAGGAATTGTTTTGTATTAATTACTATATCATCATTTGTACCAAAAATAAGCATGTCATCCACGTATAAGCATACAATCACACATTCACTATTTTCTACTTTTGTATATACACACTTGTCAACTTCTGAATAAGAGAACCCATTTCTAGTTAATACACTATCAAATTTTTCATGCCACTGTTTCGGTGCTTGTTTTAATCCATATAAAGATTTAAGAAGTTTACAAACCTTAGTTTCTTGACCAGAAACCACACAACCTTCTGGTTGAACCATATAAATTTCTTCTTCTAAATCACCATTTAAAAAAGTAGTTTTTACATCCATTTGATGAATAACAAGTTTATAAATGGATGCTAAAGCGATTAAAACTCTTATAGAAGCAATCCTGGTTACGGGAGCAAAAGTATCAAAATAATCAATATTTTGTTTTTGAGTAAAACCTTTAGCTACTAAACGGGCTTTATATTTATCAACTGATCCATCAGGAAAATATTTTCTTTTAAAAATCCATTTACAGCCAATAGGTTTGGCTCCCGGAGGTAAATCTACTAAAGTCCAGGTTTTATTTTTTAAAATAGAGTCTAATTCAATTTTAATCGCTTCTTTCCAAAATACAGCATCAGAAGAAGAAATTGCTTCATTAAAATTTAATGGTTCATTGTTAACCAGATAGGTATAAAAATCATTTCCAAAAGATGTTTTTTTTCTTTGTCTCTTACTTCTTCTTAAATTTTCATATGGTTTTTCAGAGGCATCACACAAAGGATCACTAGAAATATTAATAGGTTCATTCATTTGTGAACTAGAAATATTTTCAATATCAACAACAGGTTCACAAGAAACACGATCAATATACATAGGAAATATATGCTCAAAAAACTCAGCATTTTTAGTCTCAATGATAGAATTGCATGCAATAATATCGCTTTTCACAACTAAAAACCGATAGGCAGCGCTATTTTGAGCATAACCAATAAACATACAATCACAAGTCTTAGATCCTATCTTTCTCTTTTTAGGATCAGGCAACATTACTTTAGCTAAACACCCCCACACTTTTAGATAATCTAAGTTAGGCTTATAACCTTTCCATAATTCATAAGGTGTTTTACCAGAATGTTTATAAGGAATCCTATTTTGTATATGACATGCAGACAATATAGCTTCTCCCCAAAGATTATTGGGTGCAGATGAAGAGACAAGCAAAGCATTCATCATTTCTTTTAGAGTCCTATTTTTTCTTTCAGCTACACCATTAGACTCAGGTGAATATGGTGGAGTTATTTCATGTATTATCCCTTCTTTTTCACAAAAATCATTAAAAAGAATATATTCACCTCCTCTATCAGACCTTACCCTTTTAATTTTTTTATTTAATTGATTTTCCACTTCGGCTTTATAAATTAAAAACATATCAAAAGCTTCATCTTTATTTTTAATTAAATAAATCTTAGTGTATCTTGAAAAATCATCAATAAAAGTCACATAATATTTTTTACCACCTCTAGTTACAGCTTGTTTTAAATCACCTAAATCGGAATGAATTAACGAAAGTAACTCAGACTCACGGTTCACAGGAAAACATGATTTTTTCATAATTTTTGATTCAACACATATATCACATTTGTTTAAATTCGCATTTTGAAAACCGGAGATCACACCATCATCACGCAATTTTTTCAAATATTTAAAACTAACATGTCCTAGTCTAGCATGCCACAAAACATAAGAATCAACAATATACGCAAAAGATGAAGCATTATTATTATCAGTAGAAATGTTCAAAACAAAGAGTCCATGATCACAATACCCTTTTCCAACAAAAACATCATTTTTGGTCATGATAATCTTATCAGACTCAAAAGAAACCTTAATTCCTACTTTTCCCAAAAGAGCAACAGAAATTAAATTTGCTCTAATACAAGGTACATGAAGCACATCATTAAGTGCCAAGGTCTTTCCAGATGTGAGTTTGAGAAAAACTTTCCCTTTACCAAGGACATCAGCCTTTCGAGAATCACCGAGATACACAAATTCTTCTCCTTCCCCCACAACTTTGTAGGAGGTAAACAAATCACGGTTCGCACATATGTGCTTGGTAGCCCCAGAGTCTACCACCCATTTACTCACATTGGCCACAATTAAGGCTTGAGAAACAACCGCAACAATAACATCATTGTCATCTCCTTCAGCCAAATTAACTCTTGGCTTAGGAGGAATATCGTTTCTCTTCCTGTATCTACATGCCGGAGCATGGTGACCTGGCTTACCACACACAAAACAAAAACCCTTCTTTTTGAAGGCAGTGGGATTAGCAGAATTAAGTTGTCTAGCAGGAAAATGATCAAAGGACTTTTTGTTATCATACCTCTTATTTTTGTTCTTGGCCTGCACCATATTTGCTCTTGCAGCTAGTGCTCTACCTCTTGCTGCCTTTTCTTCTTTACGATTGGTGTCCTCAATGATTATGTGGGTAATCAATTTTGAAACAGAGAGCTTACTCAGTTTGTGCTTGAGTTGTTGTTTGTAATCCTTCCACGACTCTGGTAATTTTTCAATCAAAAAACCTGTAACTAATTCATCCTACATAGTAATATTTTCAGACTTGAGGTCCTCCAGCAGCTTATGGTATTCGTTAATTTGGACATTTATGTCCTTGTTATCAGTCATTTCCCAGGGATAAAAATTTCCAACCAGGAAATTTTGTTTCCCAGCATCCTCAGCGGTGTATTTTACTTTAATGGACTCCCAAATGGCTTTTGCTTCCTTGTAAGAACAGTAGACATCGAAAAGCTCGTTAGATAATGTACTAAGAATAGTGTGACGGCATACCTTGTTAGCATTGACCCATAATTCAAGAGCGTTAGGATCGGTTGGCTTGTCATCAGTGATGGCAAACCCGACCCCGTGTATGTTGAGAACAGAGAAGACCCGTTCCTGCCAACGGCGGTAGCTTTGGCCTCCGAAGACTTCGATTTTGGAGACGTCAGGAAAAGGTTTAGGAAAGGTGACCGGGGCAGGAGGCAATGGTGGGGGAACAATGTTGGCGTTGTTCCCATTGTCATTCACAGCTTCAGCCATCGCAAACCCTTAAGATTGTAGGAGAAAATATAAGACTGAGGCGTGTGAGAAGCACACTGGGCTTAAGGGTTTGTTCGCATAGCGCGTGACCCCCCAGGATACAACAGTCCGTCTGAATAGAACAGGAACAGAACTAGCAAAAGGTTAAGCGTAATTATGTGTAAACCGGAAAGAAATATATTATAAACATAACGTGTACGATTTGTTTTTAATATCATAAACATAACCGATTAATTCCGTGTTAATGAGACGTTACAAAATTCAAATACTAATCATACTCATTAACCGGAAATTAATCAGATAACCAGGTAAGATATTCCCTTTAAAAACAAATCGTAACGTTCTTAAAATTAAACGCCCCAATAAATGGCTTTCTCTGATAGGCTTTTCAAATTTAAAATTCAAATTTAAAGAAAAAGAATTTAAAAATAAAAAGGAACGGCGTATATTATCGTGCGCGCAGGGGGGGCAAATCATCAGATTTGCACACGAAACAGATATTTCGGCCCAAACCCACTTGTGCGCGAGCCCACTTCCTTTCTATCTTGTTTACCACCATAAGTTCTCTTTCTATATAAAAAGCCTTAAGAGAAATGTTGTCCAAGCAATGTGGGACTAGAAACTTTTGAAATAAGCAAAATTTCCAACAAGTATCAAACACCAACCGTAACATACACACACTTTAACAAACACATATTCATGATCATCTACCATCTTAAAACCTCAACTATTAATTATAAATTTTACACTTCTAAAATAGCCATATGAAACCATTAAGGCCTCTCGGCCAAGACCTTTTTACTACTCAAAATCACCATATTTATAAAACCTTGAATTTCGTTATACTCACACATATTTCAAGTTCATGACTACTACAAATATGCACGCAACATTCACACCGCCAATCATCATGATCACAACCATTGCTTTCAAACTAATGAAATCCATATGCAAGAGCACCAACACATTTGTCATAACCTCAAAGACATTATGTAAGGGTTGGATCAAGATTTAGTGGGAGGATCCCCCTTTACCTCATGTTGTCACTCACGGCCAATAGAGGAAAGAGTAAATAGCAGTTTGCTTTGCTTCCTTGCACCTTTAAGACCTCCTCAATGCTTCAAAATGATGGTGGATGTTGCTGCCTTGAGGAAATGGAAAACAAAACCCCTCTTTGACCACAATAGCACTCTCGGGTCCAGGATAAGGAAAGAGGAGAAGGCCTCAAAATTTGTATAGATATGAGAATGAGAAGAGGATGACATGCATGTCATTTGATGGTTGCTTGGAGCCCTAAAAATGCAAGTATGCAAGGATAAAGGTTTTGGGTTCACACTTTGGAGAGGAAGAAAGGTTAGGTTTTTTAGTAGCCTTTGGAAAGAGGGATGGCAATCACGATGAAGAGGAGGGCTATGGTGGTACTCGTAAGAAAAAGAAAAGAAATAAAGGAGATGATGACTGAAAAATGATATCGTGGTAGGGTGGTAACCGTGCAGAGAAAAGAGAAAGGAATGGGGGGATTTTTGCTTTGATGATCAAGTGAAATAAGGGAGTGGGGTGGTGAAAAGTCTATTGATGTGATGTTTTGTAGAGAAAGGGAAGATTTGCACTGAGTGAAGCAAAGGAATGTGGGAAGTTAGCATATGAAGTCATAGTATTGTAATCTTAAGTTACTAGAAGCAAAGATCTTGGGTACATAACATGCAGCCAATGAGGGAAAGAGCATTTGCAAGAGAAAAATTAAATTGCAAGACAAACAAACATGACCCCTCCATCAAACCATGACCCCTCCATCAACAAACAAACATAACCTTTGCTACCATTGCTAGAACCTAAGCATCACCATGGCTTTGGTTGTGTCTCCCTCATGTCAAAAACCATGATCCATAAAGCTAAGAAACCCTCTCCATTCTACCTTCTTTGGTGACCACCATTGCAACTTCGCCCTTCCTTCACAGAGCTGACAACACGGGCCTTCAACAACCACTACGACTATTATCTCGTGTTGCTGACATTTTTATGACCACCAGGAGCCATTTCCATAAGCACTATGATCCACGACCACTATGATCCTTGAGGAATAGAGAGATGAGGAAAAAAGAGAAAGATGTTATTGTTGAGAATAAAGAGATGGTGAAAGAAAGAGGAAGATTCGTAGTTCATTTTAAAATTTTAAATTTTTAAGCGTTAAATCCTAGTTGGGATTTAAAGCCATATGTCACCCCTTTAAACGCCATTTATACTATACAGGTGCCACAAAAATAAGTTCTGTTAACTTGGTTAACAAACAAAAATGATCAATCTAAACTAACTTAAAAAGCGCGGAGTGTCTTTTTTTGAGTAAAAAAATAAATGACCAACTCAAGTCTAAGCCAAAACATAAGGGACAAAAAAATATAAATTTGTTTATCTTAAACAAAAAATCTTGATCAATTCGACTCATCGCTCATCAACTTGATTAAAATATTAGGTTTACTCTTGATTCGAGATTACTCTTGCATAATTCGCGTTGCATTATCCTATGACTCCACATGGAACACCTGTTTTATAAAATATACAATAAATAATAGTACTTTTGATATAACTCAAAATTCAAACTGCTTCTAAATAAGACTGCTTTGGACATTGCATAAACCTCACCATTGTCTTAATTTCTCTATACACTTTTTTTTTGGAAAAGAGTGCATTATCTTGCTTATATATATTTACACTTTAGATATTTGCTTGTCCAAATTTTCTTGTTTATCAAGATACTCTCTAGCTCCATTAAAAGTCGTTTATTTACCCATTCTTTACTTGCTGCAACAATCCCATGTTATTTAAGATTCAAACCATGAATAATAATCATTGTTTTCCTTGGATCATTAATTACCCTGTCTAGGGATAGGCTTCAGTGGAATTCAAGTGATAGAAGCCTAATTTCAACAGGTCCCAGCCTTGGTAGTTCAATTATTGGATTTTGTCAGGTGGTTAGGTTTGAAATTACCTTCCTAAAAATGGTCCATGGAGAAGCAAAAAGAGGAACCAAGAAACAAAACACCATAAACCATTAAGAATGAATACATGAAATCAGGGTAATCAAGAAACTGAGAAAGTAAAACATTACTATATGAATAATCAAGAAATAAGTAGAAAGTAAGTTAAACTCGACTGATAGGTCATGTCTTGTTTAGCAACACCAAATTTACCGACAGTTTTGACAAGGGACGTGTGAATGAAGTTAATTTGAGATTGATGCCTATCAATGAGGTATCCTTCTCGATAATCTTGGCGTATATAGTGGCCAACATAGTTTTATTGTTCTTCATGAAGGTTACTCAAAGCTCTTTCTCACTTTTTTTTTCAAGTAAACGTGCCACTAGTCACTGGCATGATAAAATGGGCCTTAATTGCTTTATAGGTTTTTTCAGTGGCGGGTACTAGCAGTCCCAATTTTTGCCACCTATTCAGAGGAACCTAATTCTCATGAAAAAAAAAATGAACAAAGGCACAAAATGAAAGTATAAAATTGATTATTCATTCTGCTAAAAAATTATGCCTTATATACAGCAAGGGAAAAATAGAGGGAAAAAATGGTTACACACATAATAAGGAAAACTGAGCTAACTAATTAGAACTAGTTCCCTTTTCTAGAAGGTTCTATTACCCCCCTCTTATAAGCTGGCAAGGGGGAGAAGATGTCCACCATGCCCAACTTGGCAACAAGAACGTGAAACAGTTTGGGAAGTGAGGCTTTAGGGAAAAGATTAGCTACTTGGTCTTTTATGGAGATAGGAAGGAGCTTGAAGAGGCATTACTACATTCGTTCTCTAAAAATGTGGCAATCTATATCCAAGTGCTTAGTTCTCTCATGAAACATTGGATTAGAGGCTATGTGAATTACACTCAAGTTATCACAGAAGAGGAGAGGTTGCTTAGGACAAGTAATGTGTAAATCTCTGAGCAAGTATATCAACCATTGGAGTTCACAAGAGGCACTATTGAGAGAGTGATATTCTGATTCACTAAAGGATCTAGAGATAGTTGATTGGTTCTTGGATCTCCAACTGACCAAGGAATTTCCAAGAAAGAAATAATAACCAGTGATGAATTTTCTGGTAATAGAGCAACTACCCCAATCTGCATCACTAAAGCTCTGCAATTAAAGAGAGGAAGAGCAAAAGAAGAATATCTTGCAATAAAACCATCAACATGTCTCTTGATCTTGAAAACCCATTTGTGGCCACAATCTGCCAAGTTTCGTTCCTGTTGAGTGCATCCAATTCATTATTCATAGCTGAAATCCATTAAGGATATCATCTTGGCTCAGAATAGGATTGAGGCTCCACTTCAGTAAGCATGGATAAAGCATAAGATCTGTGAGAAGGAGTAAGATTGGAGTAAGTATAGTTTATAGAGATAGGGTGCATGGTGGAACTCTGATCAGTAGGTAAGGTGGGACAGTGGTAATTTACAAGGTGTGCAAGAGGTCTAACTGCTCTGGTTGATTTCCTAATGGTGGTAGATATGTGTGAATGGTGTGCTTCATCTAGGTTTCTAGAAGGTTCTGAGTGGGGAGTAGGTGTTGACTCTAATGAAGGAACTAGATACAGTGAGCTGAGAGGATCAATGCACGTATAAGTTGGTGAGGTAGGCTTATGGTTAGCAGTGGAACTGAAAGGCAGAATGTGCTTAAAGAAATGGACATCTCTAGATATAAAAACCTCTCTAGTGAAAAATTCCAGTAACACAAATCTCTTAGTGCTTGATCTATAGCCCAAAAAAAATGACTTCCTTCCTCTAGGATCTAGCTTCCTTCTATGCTCTTTGAGTGTAGAGGCATAACACAAGTAACCAAAGATTTTCAACTCCTTCAAATCTACTTCAGTGCCATAAAGCACTGAGTAAGGTGACTTGTTGCCCAGAGTAGAGTTTGGCACCCAGTTCATTAATTATGCAGTATGACCAACTAGATAGGTCCACAAATGTTTTGGTGCATGTGAATGGAATAGGAGGGCTCTTGTGATTCCAAGGAAGGTTTGATGACATCTTTCAACTTTCCTATTCTGCTGAGGTGTCTGTACACAACTTCTCTAGTGTAGAATCCCCTTAGAGCTATAGAGGAAGGACATTAAAAACTCTCCACCATTGTCAGTCCTTACCACTTTAACCTTTTTTCCCAAACTATGTCTCTACCATTTTAATGAATTTTTACAAAGCACTAGTTGCTTCTAATTTGAATTTTAGCATAACAAGCCAAATATACCTGCTATGATAATCAAGGATAGTAAGAAAATATTTATGCTTATTGTAACAGCCCTAATTTTTAAGAATAGGAAATCAGATCCTCAGGACTCCTGAGGATACTCTATTGAGCTTTTAGTTGAAAGCTTGTGGCTTCGACCGGATCCTTGAACGGTTAGTATAAGAAAACACTGAAGAAAGAAAGCTAATTGAGGTATAAATTATGAGGTATAGGAATATGAGAAAGTATAAATAGTAAGAAGACAACATACCCCAGTCAGTCCTTTTCTCCATCAGACTCGGACACTTAGGTCCTCTACTTAGTAAGTTGGACCCGTTAATCCCCCACGTCCATTATTGTCAGACACATAGGTCCCTACCATTAAACGTCTATTAGAAGCGGGTGACATGGGTTGTTAAGTGCCAATTAGGACTGCTAGGTATGCATCAAATGACGTTATTTTGCTTACTCCCATCAGACCCTACAATGGAAATTAAACAATGCCGTTTTGGGTGTAAAACCTAACCAAATTCATTTCCCATCTTTGTTCTGCAGCCCTAATATGCCAAGCTATATGTGAATCACTATGTTCCCCTCTCTTCTCCTACAACCCTGATCAGTATCCCATTTTCTTCTCCACTTTAGTGTCTCACGTTATCTTCTCCCTCATCATCTGTGAATTCTCGAGGCTTCAGCAAATCCACCATGAGTCAGAACCCCAGCCAGGGATCCCATCCTTGTCATCCAGCTAAGGTCAACAGTGGCTCTATTGCTGTTATGGCGACCCACTAGCCCTGCATGTATCCCATATAGTGAACAACCTGAATCGACAATTCTGGAGATGTGCACAACTCCGGGGAGGACAATGTGATTTTTTGCCTGGGTCCAGGATGGGAACAATGTACTTCACATGGAAGAAATGAGGTATACGATGTTATGCAAGCTAACAGAGATGAAGGAAGTGATTGAAGGGCATAAATATGATGTGCACAGGGATGTTTGTAAAGCTATGGCCTAAGTTATATGTAAGGAAAATGGCAAATGCAAATGGAATCGTTGGTAAAGAAAGGATGCATGGAAATCCATTAGGAATTGCATAAGTTGAGGATGGTTTTGGTTGCTTAGAGTGTCGCAATTTTGATTTTGGTTTTGGTTTTGGTTATGGTTCTTGGTTCTTAGGGTTGTATAATTCAGGAATATGTCCAAGCCTTTGTAATAGGAATCCAAATTTTAGGTTGTATTCCTTTATATAATACGACCATGACAATGAGAATGTGTATTCCTTTGTATTTGACAATGAGAATGTTGTATTTATTGAATTGCCACAAGGGTTTGTTAAAAAAATTGATTTAATTGTCTACATGGTTCGAAAACTGAGTTTGTGTTTAAAGTAAGTAATGCATTAACTGAAAATGGTTTAGGGATATAGCAGTAGCATAGAGTACTGAAAATACAGTAAATGGTTTAGGGAAAATTCAAGTTACACCATTATAGTCCAATAACTTTGTTTTTCACCAATAACCATGTGCTAAAATTGATCATATGATTCATTTTAAGTTTCCACCAATAACCATTTTCAGTTTTCACCCGTGATTGATTTTAAGTTTTCACCAATCACCATTTTCAATTTTCACCAATAAAGCATTTTCAATTGAATCCTATAAGCATTTTCAGTTTTCACCAATCAACAATTTTAGTTTTCACCAATTATATATTTCAGTTTTCACCTATCACCATTTCAATTTTCACCAATCACCACAACTCAATATTTGCATGAAAAATGGTGATTGGACCAGGTTTAATATGCACCAGAAATTATACAAACCTGTGCAAGCATTAATATGAACCAAGATATTTGCATAACTAATTTTCACCAGATATTTGCATCTCTAATTTTCACAAAAATTAACATATAACCAAAATTGTTGTAGAATTAACATGAAACCATCAAATTGTCTTATTAAGCATGAAAAATTTGGTAACACTAGGCTAAACCAGAATTACATCAAACCATCAAATTGTCATATAAAAATAGGGGAAAAACATGAAATGTTGTCAACCTTATCATTATTTATTACAATTTGGTATCATTTCCTTAATCCTGGGATCTTTATGAAAACCATGTCTCCTGCCTTTTGGATAGGCAACTTCCTCCTTAGACTCCTCCTAGGTGGTGAAGTTATGGCAAGAAGTGGAACTGCTAACCTTGAACTCCTCCTCACAGAGGTTGTTTGAGACATTGGCTATAAGGTAGATACTTTAATTACATCTTGGATTTGTTGAGGTGATGGGTTGGTATCCTGGGTCTCTTGTAGTTGAATGCTTTGGTTGGTTTCCTGGGTTTGTGTTTCCTGAGCTCTTCTTCTGTTGTCTTTAGCCATTGAACATAAGCCCTTCCTATGTCCAGTCTGACCACACTCACTACATCTCCCTGGCTGCATCTTCCTCTTCATCTTCTTTGTATGGTTGTCCCCTTCATTGTTGTTTTTACCCTTTTCTACTGAATTAGTGTTATTCTTTGTTGGGCTCTCATTCCTTCTCTGCTTTTTGAGCCTCCCAATTGTCTTTTTAATTGTTGGTGGAACTAGTGGGACACCAGGCATCACTTCCTGTAGTGTAGGTATCAAGCCCTACAAAAACCACACAAAAGAATACAAGCATTAGTCATCAACAGGTCTTAGGTTTTGAAAAAATACACAATCATAAGGGTTAGTGTTCATACATTTTGCATGTCACTCATAAAAATCAGCATTCTCTCCTTGTAGTCACCTATATCTCCATGTAACAGCTCCAGAAATCATTTCTAATTCTCCTTGTTCTCAATCTGACAAACCCCATAAGCAATGTGCCATATATGGTTGTTGGCATCCTGTCCTACAACAGTCAACATCTACCCCATGTAGTAGCCTTTCAAAAAACATCCATCCAGCCCCACCAATGGTCTTCTACATTCAATAAATCCATCTTTACACCCCTTTAAACAAATATACAGCCTGTTGAACACTGGTGATCCTTCAAGCTATGGCTCACACTTCATCTTTACTGTAGACCCAGGGTTCTTCTTCAATAGTTCCCCACAATAGTCCCACAACATTCCAAACTGCTACTTTTCACTACGTTCAATCACTTCTCTGGATCTTTTCATTTATCTGTATATCATCTTATCCTCCAGCTTCACTTTGTACCTTTCCCTAAATAATTCATACACTCCTGAGTATGTAATGTTGTGATGCCTCCTTATATGCTTCACCAATTTCCCTGTAACCCACTACTAGTCACATGCTGAATTTTTGAAAACCCTCACACATGAGTGATGATCATTAAAGGTTTTGATCTGGTGTAATTGCCTTGTTGGGTTCAAACTACAAAAAATCTCCCAACCACAATGCTTATCCTTGCACCTTGCCTTGGCTCTAAGCTTGTCATTTTTCACCCATTTGAACTCTCTACCTAGATGTACATTGTAATCTTTAATAGTATATTTAAAGATGGAAAGAGTAGAGAACTCCATCTCATGCTCTAGCACTACATGCCCAAAAGTAGTTGTCTCATTATACTGAGGATACACCTCTCTAGACTCATCCTCATTATTTGAACCTTGAGAAGTTTTTAACTCTTCTAAAACCCATGAGTTTTCAGAACCTCTATCAATGCCTTCACCACCCAACCCATCTCTAGCTACATCTTCAATGTCAGAATCACTGTCAATTATGGTAGGAATAGCTAACTTCCTTTTCTCCCGTACCTTCCTCTTTTGTTTCTTCTTTTTCTTACTCCTTGTGTCTCTAGTCCTCCCCTTCTTTTTTTCTAATAATCCCTACTTCCTCCTCCTTCATCTTTGGTCTCATCACTGTCCTCTGAACCTTCATCACTAGTCTCACCACTTTCATCACATGTACCTACATCTTCTTCCCTAGTCCTAGAGCTGCCCCCAACATCCCCTTCCCTAGTCTCAGGACTAACACCCTCAGTTTCATCATCCACACTAACCAGCACCTTCGTCTTCACCTTATCAACTGCAATAGGGTCCCCTCATCCACATTCATCAATACTATGTCATCAACTAGATGCTGAAAATATACATCTACTATCCCCTAGTTATCCTTTGCATACCTAACCATGTTCCTTCCATCTTACCCCTTTTATATCCTTTTTTGCCATGCCCATCAACCACAAATCTACCCTCTATGTGAAGCCTAATCTAAATATCATACCCAAAATACATAACAACACAATCAATACTGTGTCACAAACAATAAACAAAACACAACATAACACAATAGAATCATAACATGACTTTAAACAAAAGGATAACAATAAACAAAATATAATTTCAAACATGTTCCTAAGCAGAAGAACCACAATAAACATAACATTAACAATGTCATAACAGGGTCATAAACAGAATGATAACACTAAACACAATAGAATCATAACATGACCCTAAATAAAAGGATAACAGTAAACAAAACACACTATAACAAGCGAATGGCTACAGGGGGAATTACCACATGTTCAAAAAAACCAACAACTCAAACCTAATCAACATGTTACAAAACTCAGTTTGAAAAAAGTCAAAATAACAACATGTTTAACCGTGACCAACACAAGCATCTTCGTTCGTAAAACAACACAAACATTTTTGTACAACATTTTTTCACAACATTTTCCCATAATATTTTTGAACAATATTTTCAAACAAAATAAACCAGAACAAAACAAACACGACAGTAAAAGAGACAATACGCAAATACAGAACCAATGTAGGGGTTTACGGGTTTACTAACCTCAACACGATTTTCCATCACTGACGACACTATCCAATACGATCCCCGTCCAACACGATCACTGACGACGCCGACCAATTAGGAGCCTGGGGTTACAAGAGAGAGTTTGAAGCCTTAGAGGAATTAGGGTTCTGGGATACGAGACAGAAATGGGAAAATTAGGGGAATTGAGGGGATTAGGTTTAGGGATATGAGAAAAGGAATTAAGAGAATTGGGGATTTAGGTATCATACGAGAGAGAGAATGTAGAGAATTGGGGAATTAGGTTTCTATAGGGTGTGAGAATCCACTGTGTCGTTGGCCTTCTAAGGCTAAACAACGTCGTCCATTGTTTAAGCCTAAACGACGTTGTGTTGTTTCTAATGGCAACAACGTCATTTGATGCATACCTGGCAGTTCCAGTTGGCACTTAATGACCCACGTCACCCACTTCCAATGAACGTTTAACGGTAGGGACCTATATGTCCGACGATAATGGACGTGGGGGATTAACGAGTCCAACTTACTAAGTAGAGGACCTAAGTGTCTGACTTTGTTGGAGACGGGGACTAACAGAGTGTTCTGTCTAGTAAGAAAACCAGCTCAGAAAAGCATAGAGAATTAAAAGAAAATTTGAAAATACATTGATAGTCAAAAAAGAACCAAGGTGAGAGAACGATAGTAATAAATAATATTTAATAAGCTAATAATGATTATTTTTTAATTGAGTACAAATTAATGTATAATTATATTGGTTGATAATTATTTCCTACTAATAATATTTAATAGATAGGACTTAATCTTAGTAATTAATATCTAATTTCAATAAATAATTATTTTGAAAATATATTAAATATTTAAGTATTTAATTTATATGCTTAATTTTAAATGTTTAATATTTACTTATTTATTTAATAATTATGATTAATGATGATCATTTTATTTTAATTTGGTATTAATTGGTTAATGATCTTTATAATATTTCTATAGAATAATTGATTATTATTTATTATAAATAAATAAATAAATTTATATTAAATTAATATTATTAATAATTTTGAAAAGTATATATATGTGTGTGTATAATTAATTACAACAATATTCTTAATTGGATATTAACATTTATATTTAAATAATAAAATATTGTTGGGTTCCTAGATTGAACTGTGGGACTCAGTGAATGATTCAGTATCGGTGATTCAGCTTGAGACTAGTAGTCCAATGGGGAAACTAGTCCTTTTAAAACCCTCTCATCGTAAATTGAGTATAACAGGTTCGGTCCAAAAGGTCCGGCTAGTGCCTCAGGTACCTCCCTTGAATGATCATGTATATACTTCAGGATATCCAATAGTAGAACGGTCAGTCTATGGTGACTCATTTCGATGAGTTAGGAACTTTTTCTGAAGAAACCACATCCTTATTTGGGCCCTATCAACCTCGTTTCTCAAAGAAACAATTTATTCAAATTGAATTTTGAACCCGGCCTGAGCACTTTCAGTGGTTTGGGCCTAACTTTCTCATACGATCTTAGAATCGAATGATTTTGGTCTCAATCTCTTTGTTTTAAAAAGATCTATATCCTTTGTTTCTATCCCTGAACTCCGATTCCCACTCTATCATCCCTAAAACGGTAAGCCAAGTATTTGTACTTTGAAAACCTATCATTTAATCCATTTAATCTACGCATGGTTCATTCGAAAAATCATAACTTTTTCATATGACCTTTGATTTGCGTAAACCTGGTCTCAAAATCTTTAACAAAATTTTATACATTTTTTATGAAGGCCCCAAAAGCTGAATCCTTCCCAATCGGTATAGTTTTCATAATCTTTGCAGACCTATTCTAATTTTGACACTGCATACTTTTAGGAAGAATTTCATATCTCCCCCATACGGTATTAGAATGACTGTTATTTTGCTATAGATCCATATTAGATAGATCTACAAACTTCATGAAGGTCACAAAAGCTAATTCCTTACCCATTTTTCCCAAAAAATTTATTTTGTTCACAAATTCATTTTCATCATAATCTAAAGCAGTTTTCGTATTTTGGGCATATCTCCCTCGTCCGGTGATGGATTTTACATACCGTATCTCGTTTTAAATAGAAAATAAAGATCTACAACTTTTACGCTAGAAGTTTTTCCTAATTCTTCTCCTATGAATTATTGTATATTTATTTTAAATAGCCTCCAAAAAAGGGGAACTAGTTACTCGTCGGGTACTTGATTTTCGGTACCCTAAATTATTTTTTTGACACCGCCATCAAGCGACACCTGCCCCTCCACACTTCACTACCACTTACCACCTGCCCTCTTATGTGGCCACTCATGGTTAAACCTTTTTCTCAACAAGCTATAATAGCTTGCTTTATAAGGAGTTGTAATGGCATGACCATGACATGACCAACACCAAGATCATCATGCCATACCCATATACATGTCATGATTCCTTACTCCAATTTGTACCAACAATTCACAGCACACTCCTTGTTCAGCAAGGAGTTCCTCTTTTGATTATTTTATTCCTACATCAACTTGCCTAGCAAGTAGCCCTCCATGATTGTAAAAGTAACAAATTCTATCATCTCATCACCATACCATGTGCCCATTCCCCTCTTGGTTTGCATGTTACTCCCTTCCAAAAATAAAAAAATTCTATTCTTAATTCCATCACTACATGTTATCATATCATGCCACCATATCATAATATTACCATACCCTTACATGAATTACCATGCCATACCCATATAGGTATATTCGCGTTACTCTCCCTATTGCATTTCCACAATCACACTCATTAGCTATAAGTCAGAGAAATCAATTTCTCATTCCACTTTTAAAGCAAATTTATAATCATCCATCACTTCACTTAATTCCTTAAATTCATTTTCCACTTCTACCTACCTTTCTTTCAACAATTCTTGCTTATTCCTTCTATTCTCTTCATTTTTCCAACCATTAATACTCTTCATCCAGTCACCATTCATGATTAAAGAATCACTAATAACACAGAGAGCACTTCCTACATGAATATCCCCTATTGCACACGGTAATGTGAAAGATCCAGGATCCTCTAGCTTTTGGGGAAGTTTCTTTTGAATGATTGCGCTACACTCTTGAGTGAGAGTAATCATTTCATCCCCCCTAAGCTTCCTCTTCTTAGACAATAGTTCTTTTAAAAATTTTGCATAAGAAGGCATCTCCTGCAATGCCTCAGCAAAAGGGATATTAATGTGAAGTTTCTTAAAGACCTCTAAGAACCTAGCAAACTTCTGCTCCTCTATTTGCTTTTTAAACCTGTGCGGAAATGGAGCATTCCTCAGTTTTTCAGGAGTCAGCTTAGAAGCTTCCTCCAGGATCAAATCAATTTTTTTCTTTTTATTTTGATGGACTTTATTTTCTTTTTCTTTTTCCAATTCATTCTTATTTTCTACTTCATTTTTATTGTCCTACTTGGTTTCCTGTATTCTTTCTTTTCCTTTTTCTGAACCTATTTCTTGACTCGGAGATGGAGAAATAATTTTTCCACTCCTAGTAATTATGGCCTTGCAATGTTCCCTTGGATTTACCTCAGTATCTCCAGGGAAATTGCCTGCTTGCCTCTCAGCTAATTGTTTAGAAAGCTGTCCTACTTGATTTTCTAAATTCCTTATGGATGCTTCCTGATTCTTAAAACTGGCCTGAGTGGTCCAGTCACTCTTGAAAAGACTTAATTATTCCACTAATTATTTAACATAATTTACTAAGTATTGTTTAGTTTTATTATTATTATTTAATAATTTGATAAGAATTCATGTTGTAGTTAATTATTTCAAAAGTATGTTATCTATGTAAGAAACCGATTGAAAATTTTAATTAAATAAGGAATTTTGAAGTATTTACAAATTTACTAGGTAGCCAGCATATAAATGCTAGGCAAGTAGCTGTTTATTGGTGCAGGAATAGGGCGGACTCAAGATAAGAAGAAAATTTCGAGTGAAATTCTACAGAACTGAGAGAGATTTGATAAATCCGAGTGAGATTTTCCAAAGACCGACTGAGTGAGACCTCAAAGACACTGACTCCAAAAGAGAATAAGGGCTCAGAATACTGCATGTAAAACCCAAGTGCCAACTACAGAATACCGATTTAATAATTAATCCGCCCAAGCGGGAATTAAATCCGCTCAAGCGAGCGTCCAAGTACTCCGTCTAAGACTCCACCCAAAGCAAGACTACGCCTAAGCTTACTTAAGAAGACAACGCCCAAGACACCGATTATAAAAGAGAAGAAGAACGGAATGCTACATAAGAAACCGATGTGCTTAGTCATTATTTAATCCGTCCTAGTAAAATCCGGACTCACTCAAGCATAACTTTAAGAGTCTGTCCTCGCCCAAGTTTTGCCATAACGCCCAAGAGAGAAAGAAACACTGCAGTATTAATCCGGACTCAACCAAGCGAAGCTTAATCCGCCCAAGCGAATACTCAGCAGCTGAAGCATCAAGGCAGTAATTTAAACACCGTTCCTTCCCTCTAACAACACACTTGGTGCAGTACTGTTCCGCTCCCATTGCCTTCTTCTCTACTACTGCAACCTCAAGTTAACTTAAGAAGTGAGCTGTCAATTAGCTGGAGCTGAGCTGTACATTAGCTAAGGTTGAGCTGGATCCTGTTAAGAGCTGAGCTGTAATTAGTTAGTTATTTTGTAAACTATGTAATTAAATAGTGTTAGTCGTTAGCTTAAGTAGTCCGAAGTTATCAGTTAAGTGAGTTAGGTAGAAACTTATAAATAGGTTGTACATACTCTGTAGATAGGAGTAGCAAGAATAGTAGTAGTGTGTGTGTAGAGACAGAGAGCAAAATAATACAATTTCATTTTTCCATTTCCAATCTCTCACTACATTTTTCATCTCTCTAAACTCTCTCCTCCATGACGTTCCACAATCCTTCAAGGGAACCGAAGTCTATGGAGTTCTAAATCCCTAAGGTTGGGATTGTGAAGGTGAACAATGGAATCTTGAAGCTGTGAGCAAGTAGATCGGCTTCGAAGATCTTGAGGTGAACAAGCTGAGGAGTGGAGCAGAATTGCTGGATTGACAAATCCAGAACGGATGAAGAACTTCACCAGTGAGGAATCATGGCTAAAGCTTAGGTAACTTCCAGCTTTCTAACTAGTTCAGGCCTAATCAATTTAGGTGAATAGTTAGAGTTCAACCTCCAATTTCGCATTAGATTCTTAGGTTAATCGAGCACTTAAGGAATTAAGGTTCATTGCTTAAGGATTAGTGTTTTTCACCTAAGGAATTAGGGAATAACCATAAGCGGATTGTCCTCTAGATTGTGAAATTCGATTATACTTAATTGCATGTTTCTTGAGGAAATTGTGAGCCGAAGCAATCCTGACCTGTTTTCTTTTAATCACTTTTCACATTTCACCTTAACTCTATTTCTCAAAATATAAAAACAACTATAAAACACTAAAACCATAAAAAACCGAATGAATTTCATGTATTTTCTGTTGGTTCAGATTGTACTAGTCCTAGATTGAGGTATTTACCACAATCCCTGTGAGACGATCAAATATACTACAATTTTAACGACTGGTGCGCTTGCCATAAGTGTGAATCCGAGAGTCACATTTCATTTTACTAAGATTTTACCATCAATTTAATGACTCGGGATTTCAGCATCAAGTTAATGGCGCCGTTGCCGGGGATTGTTGAGTAATATCAACAATCCTTGGACCGGTACTAGACTGAACCATTTGCTTTTGTTTCTGTGTGCAGTCAATACGTATTTTTCTTAGTAGTTATTGTTTCAAGTAGTCGTAGCTGTTAGTTGTTTTTGTTGTGTTAACAATTGTTGTATGCAGTCAAGGAGCAGAGGAGAACCTTTCTTCTTTGATCCTGACATCGATTTGTTAGAACGTAGATTAAGAAAAGAGAAAAAGCAAAAAGAAGAAAAAGAAATGGAACAGAGGAGAGTTACACTAGGTGACTACTCCAGGCCGACTGAAGAAGGATCGCAAGCTAGCATCCTTAGGCCACCGATTGCAGCTAACAATTTTGAACTAAAACCAGCCTTACTGCAATTGGTAAGAAATGAACAATTCGGAGGAAGTGAGGTTGAGGACCCAAATTTACATTTAGCAACTTTCCTCCAAATTTGTGATACAGTAAAAATGAATGGAGTCCCTGAGGAGGCAATCCGACTAAGGTTGTTTCCATTTTCTCTGAGGGACCGAGCAAAAGCCTAGTTGCAGAGTCAACCGAGAGGCAGTATTTCTACCTGGGAGGATTTGCAAAGGAAATTTTTGATTAAATACTTTCCTCCTTCTAAATATGCAAAGCTACGTAATGAAATCACATGTTTCCAGCAAAGGGAAGGTGAGTCCTTGATGGAAGCATGGGATAGGTATAAAGAAAGTCTGAGGAGATGTCCTCATCATCAGATTTCCGATGTACAGCAGGTGCTTATTTTCTATAATGGTGTTAGGCCAGCTACCAGAGTTTTGATAGATGCCTCGGCTGGAGGCTCATTAATAACTAAAACTGTAGAAGAAGCTATAGAGCTGATTGATGTGATGGCTTCTAATGAATGCCTGATTAGTGAGAGAAACCAAGTCCCTAGGAGAGGAATATTAGAATTAGAAGCACAAGATGCTTATTTGGCTCAGAGTAAATTGATGACTCAGGCTTTGGAAAAATTAAGCATTCAGATTTCAGAACTCCAAAAGCCGAGCCAAGTTTCTATGATCAGTTGTGATTTTTGTGGTGGAGATCATGAAAATGGAATGTGAGATCCAGTTGTGCCTTCCGAGCAAGTGAATTATATGGGGCAGCAACAGTATCAAAGGAATTATCCTTCTAATTCCTTTAATCCTAATTACAGGAGCCACCCAAATTTTTCCTGGCAGAAAGGTCCACATCTGAATCAGAATATACCACCGAGTCAACCCACAAATAAACCACAACAACCTTCTCACTCTCTTGTTAAAGAAAAATCCGAACTCGAGAATGTACTTTCTCAGTTTATCCAGGCCACTCAGGCCAGTTTTAAGAATCAGGAAGCATCCATAAGGAATTTAGAAAATCAAGTAGGACAGCTTTCTAAACAATTAGCTGAGAGGCAAGCAGGCAATTTCCCTGGAGATACTGAGGTAAATCCAAGGGAAGATTGCAAGGCCATAATTACTAGGAGTGGAAAAATTATTTCTCCATCTCCGAGTCAAGAAATAGGTTCAGAAAAAGGAAAAGAAAGAATACAGGAAACCGAGCAGGACAATAAAAATGAAGTAGAAAATAAGAATGAATTGGAAAAAGAAAAAGAAAATAAAGTCCATCAAAAGAAAAAGAAAAAAATTGATTTGATCCTGGAGGAAGCTTCTAAGCTGACTCCTGAAAAACTGAGGAATGCTCCATTTCCGCACAGGTTTAAAAAGCAAATAGAGGAGCAGAAGTTTGCTAGGTTCTTAGAGGTCTTTAAGAAACTTCACATTAATATCCCTTTTGCTGAGGCATTGCAGGAGATGCCTTCTTATGCAAAATTTTTAAAAGAACTATTGTCTAAGAAGAGGAAGCTTAGGGGGGATGAAATGATTACTCTCACTCAAGAGTGTAGCGCAATCATTCAAAAGAAACTTCCCCAAAAGCTAGAGGATCCTGGATCTTTCATAATACCGTGTGCAATAGGGGATATTCTTGTAGGAAGTGCTCTCTGTGATCTAGGAGCCAGTATAAACCTGATGCCTTTATCTTTAATGAAAAAGCTGGGAATTAATGACTTGCAACCGACTCGCATGTCCTTGCAGTTAGCTGACAGGTCCATTAAATATCCCCAAGGCATGCTGGAAGATTTGTTAGTAAAAGTTGATAAATTTATCTTCCCAGCAGATTTCATAGTGTTGGACATGGAAGCTGACCGAGAGATCCCTTTGATCTTAGGTAGACCCTTCCTAGCTACTGGCAGAGCATTGATTGATGTAGAAAAGGGTGAACTCATGCTGAGAGTTCAGGAGGAATAAGTAATTTTTAATGTCTTCAATTCCATGAAACATCCGACTGAACGGATGGATTGGCTAATGATTGAAGAGGTTGAAAATTACCAGACCCCCTTTCTGCTAAAAACTAAGGAAGAGGCTTTACAAATGTTTTTAGAGGATGACTTTGATTCCGAGACCGAGTCAATTGACTCTCACTCGGAAATACTGGACCTACTGGAAGTTTTTGAAGTAGGTGATTTAGAAAAGGAAAATGATTTGGAAAATACTGAAGATGAGAAAGGAAAGGAATTTTTGGAAGAAAAATGTGATTTAAAACCTTTACCTTCTCATTTGAAATATGTTTTCCTGAGAGGAAATGACACTCATCCTATAATTATTAATTCCGACTTAAAAGAAGAGGATGAGGATAAACTAGTTGGGGTATTAAAGGCTCATGAATCTGCCATTGGCTGGAACATTTCTGACTTGAAGGGAATTAGTCCATCCTTTTGTATGCACAAAATCCTGATGGAGGATGACTATTCTCCTGTTGTTCAGCCACAACGCAGATTGAACCCCATTATGAAGGAAGCAGTGAGAAAGGAAGTGGTCAAGCTCCTTGATGCAGGAATCATTTACCCGATCTCGGACAGCACTTGGATTAGCCCAGTCCAAGTGGTGCCCAAGAAGGGAGGAATCACGACTATAAGAAATGACCAGGGTGAAATCATTGCCACTCGGCCAACTACAGGCTGGAGGATGTGCATTGATTTCAGAAGGCTGAATAACTCTACTCGGAAGGACCATTTTCCCCTTCCGTTTGTTGATCAAATGCTTGAGAGGTTATCAGGACATGAGTACTATTGTTTTCTTGATGGGTACTCAGGTTATAACCAAATTGTGGTTGACCCGAAGGATCAAGAAAAGACTGCCTTCACATGTCCCTATGGAATTTTTGCATACAGGCGCATGCCGTTCGGCTTGTGCAACGCTCCAGCAACCTTCCAAAGGTGCATGCTGGCAATTTTTGGGGATATGGTAGAGAAATTTATTGAGGTATTCATGGATGACTTCTCGGTATTTGAAAGTAATTTTGACACATGCCTCAGCAACTTAGCTAAAGTGCTGATGAGATGTCAAGAGACTAATCTCGTTCTTAACTGGGAGAAATGCCACTTTATGGTTAAGGAAGGGATAGTCCTTGGGCATAGGATTTCTGCAGAGGGCATGCAGGTGGACCGAGCAAAAATTGAAATTATTGAAAAACTTCCTCCTCCGATCAATGTGAAAGGAGTAAGGAGTTTTCTAGGATGTGCTGGGTTCTATAGAAGATTCATAAAAAATTTTTCAAAAATAGCTAAGCCTTTGACCGATTTGCTTGTGAAAGATCAGGTGTTTGCATTTAATGAAAACTGTGTCAAGGCTTTTGAAAAATTAAAACAAAGTTTGACTTCAGCTCCGATCCTTGCATCACCCGACTGGTCTTTACCATTTGAATTGATGTGTGATGCAAGTGACTTTGCAATCGGAGCTGTACTAGGTCAGAAAAAAAAGAAATTAACTCATGTGATTTATTATGCTAGTAAAGTGTTAAATGAAAATCAAATACATTACACCACGACTGAAAAAGAAATGCTTGCTGTGGTGTATGCATTTGATAAATTTCATGCATACTTGATTGGAGCCAAAGTCATTGTATATACAGACCACTCGGCAATCAAGTATTTACTAGCTAAAAAAGAGTCTAAACCGAGACTGATTAGGTGGGTTCTGTTACTCCAAGAGTTTGACTTAGAAATACGAGACAAAAAAGGAGTAGAGAACTCGGTTGCAGACCAATTGTCTCATCTGGAAGCTGAGTCAGATTCTGTCTTGATAAAAGAAGAATTTCCAGATGAAAAGTTGATGGCCATTATGACTGGGCCATGGTACGCTGACATGGCAAACTTTAAAAGTGCCTCAGTGGTACCTGATGGTTGGACATCCCAAATGAGAAAAAAATTCTTTCATGATAGTAAGGCTTTTCTTTGGGATGATCCATTTTTGTTTAAAATAGGCATAGATGGAGTAATCAGGCGCTGTGTGCCTGAATCCGAGCAAGAAAGGCTCTTGTGGCACTGCCACAATTCTTATTATGGAGGCCATCATGGTGCCTCCCGTACCACAGCAAAGGTGTTACAAAGTGGCTTTTACTGGCCAACTATTTTTCAGGATTCTAAGAAATATGTCAAAAGGTGTGACAAATGTCAAAGGAGTGGAGGTCTCTCCGCAAAAGCTGGCATGCCTTTGACGAACATTCTAATTGTGGAATTATTTGACGTTTGGGGTATCGACTTCATGGGACCCTTCCCTAAGTCGTTCTCCAACGAATACATTCTGGTTGCTGTGGACTACGTCTCCAAATGGGTGGAGGCAATTCCGACCAGAACCAATGATGCACAGGTTGTGCTTAGGTTCATTAAGAAGAATATTTTCTCTAGGTTTGGAGTTCCGAGAGTAATTATTAGTGATGGGGGTTCACATTTTTGCAATAAGATAATGGAAAAAGCCCTGCGTCACTATGAGGTTTTACATAAGATATCCACTCCTTACCATCCACAGACTTGTGGACAAGTCGAATTGTCAAATAGAGAAATAAAAAGAATTTTAGAAAAAGTGGTCAGAAAATCCAGAAAAGATTGGTCGGTAAAATTAGATGATGCATTATGGGCTTACCGAACAGCTTTCAAAACTCCAATTGGCATGTCCTCGTATCAACTGGTGTACGGTAAGGCTTGCTATCTCTCTGTGGAGTTAGAACACAAAGCATGGTGGGCCACAAAACTATTAAACATGGACTGTGACCAGTCTCAGGAGGAAAGAGTTTTGAAACTCCATGAATTAGAGGAGTTCCGACTCAACGCTTATCAAAGTGCCTCCATTTATAAGGAGAAAACAAAGAAATGGCATGATAAGCGAATTAATAAGAAAGAGTTTCAGAAGGACGATCAGGTTTTGTTATTCAATACCCGACTGAAACTCTTCCCTGGAAAACTTAGATCTAAGTGGTCCGGGCCTTTTACTGTAAATGAGGTTTTTCCTCATGGTGCAGTCGAACTGAAAGATCCGACTACCGATCGGTTTTTCAAGGTGAATGGCCAGCGACTCAAACTCTACTTTGGAGGAGAGTTTGATAGGCAGAAAACCTCCTTGTTACTGAAACCATCTTCTTAGATACAATAAGGTCAAGCTAGTGACCTTAAAGAAGCGCTCTAGGGAGGCAGCCCTATGTTCTGATTGTTTTGTTTAGAACTTTAAATAAAATAAAATTGTGAAGTTGAAGAAGGAAATCCGAGTTGATTCTTCTATTTTCGCTTAGGAGAAGCGCTGGTAGCTTAGGCGAGCCAATGCTGATTGTTGTTTCGCACTTAGAGGAAAATTGTACTAAGTTGAGTGAAAATAGTACGCTCGGATAATTGTTACTTCGTCGTAACCCTTCTTCCTGACTGAACTTCCCTCGGTATTTTTCAATAAATTTCTACGAATAAGAAAAGAAGACTTGGAAGGATTGCTGATCGTTGATGTAATGAACGGGTCAGATAGTGGAAAGTGACTTATTTCAGTCGGCTTTTCACCACTCGGATTCCTCAGTCATCACAATCAGTATTGTATCCATTAGTCTCATTTGCATGCAGCCTTTTATTCATTCATCCACTCGGCGTTCTCTAGTAGTCGGTTTCTTCCACTCGGCTCCCTCATTCCTCACTCAGTTTCGTTCATTTATCTTTCACTCGTCCTTCTTTTCATGAATTCTGTTATCCATTCTTCTTCTCAGTCGTTGATTCATTCGTGCTTTCAATCCACCAAGGTTCTTCCTTTGTTTCATTACTCGATTTCACTGCATGTGTTGCTTGTTCATCCAGCCTTTCATTCACTCATTCTCTCGTCTACGCATTTTGTCATTCAATCGTCTTTTTCTTCACCCATTCGGTATTCCGTTCACTTGGACTCCTATGCAGTCATTATTATATTCACTCGTTTTTCTCACTCATTCACTCCATATCATTCTGACTTTCGTTGTGACCTCATTTTCACTCGTTTTTCATTTCACTCGTTCTTCATTTCACTCGGTCACTCTATTTCATTCATCCTTCATTCCCTAGTTAATCCTTCACTCGTCTTCATTTTCTCATTTTTCATTCAATCAGTATTCTTTCCATCCAGTATATCATTCACTCGTTCTTTCGATTTACTTTAGTTCTATTGTGTTCCTTACTCATCTCTCCATAAGTTTCTCATTAGCTCGTTTTATATTCACTCGGTTTATTTCAGTCAGTTTCTTATCCTTTCGCTTTTCTACTCGTCTCTCTCTGTATTTCGTTCATGTAATTGTAATACACATATATTATTCACTCGGCCATTGTTCGCTTGTTTCCCTCGCACACTCTTCTCTTCCCTGACCTCGCACACTCTTCCCTGACCTCGTCCACTCAGTATATTCATCCACTCAGTTTCAAATATATTGGTTCCTTGTATCTTCTTCTTCGTCTATATTTCACTCATGTTTGTTCGCACGGTCGGTTAGCCATTCTTTCCTGTCCTTTCACTTGTTTTTATATTTGTCCGACCTCTCGCTGTTTGTTCATTCGTTTTTTTTTCAATTTTACCCGGTTTAATCCACTCGGTATTCATTTACCCGTCGTTTCATTCCACTTATTTTTCTTTCTCAGTTTTCTCACGCTGTCGATTTTTCGTTTTCATCTACTCGTGTTTCATTCGCGACTGTCACACTCAATTTCTTGTCTTCGTGTTTTTCATTCCCTGAGTTTCTCCATTGTATTCGTTTTATTCACTCGGCCTTTCATTTACTCGGTATTTCATTCATTCCATTTTTACTCCTGTCATTTTTTGTTTTTCGCCCGAACTCTCATTGTCATTCACTCATATCTCCGATCTATATTACTCAGTTTCATCCACTCGTCCTTTCTTTCACTCAGCCTTACTCTCATTCATTCTTTCTTCCACGCACTTCTGTGTTCACTCATATCTCACGACGGTTGTTCACTCGTCCATTTATTGTCACACTCGGTTCTCATACATTCATTCTTTCACTCATTTTGTAACCCACTCAGTCCCCTTTTCATTCAGTGTTTTATTCACTTCTTCATCACTCAGTTCCTTATTCACTAGGTTTCTCACTAGTTCATTCGGTTCCTTCATTTACTCAGCTCCTTCATCGATCGGTATACCCTTTCCTCATTCCCATTCGGTCACCCTCTTTTCCGTTCCTCACCCGTCAGTTAGCTTTTCAATTATGCATTCATTCTTTCCCTTTCATTTACTCGGACTTGTGTTGTTCACCTCATTCGTTGATCAACTATTCAATCACTCGGTACCTATTTCCATTCTCACTCGGTTATCATCCTTTCACCCCTTTCATTTTTTTTAGTCATTATTTATTTACTTGAGTTTTCATTCATTCGTTCATACTTCTATTCGTTTCTTTTATTATTCGTTTCTTGATTCACTCGTATTCCATTACCATTTTTCACTCGTTTTTCATGCACTCTATTTCAGGTATTTCATTTGCTACGTTGTCTTACGGCCTGTTCATTTATCCATCTTCCATTCTCCTATGTCCATTTGGTATCACATTGGTATCATCCCACTCTTCCTCGATCTTCTACCCCTCTAGTAATTGAGTATTCAAAAATAATAATAAATAAAACAATAATAAATAAAATTTAAATAAAATATATAAATATAATAATAAATAATAAACATAATAATAATAATAACAATAATAATGCATTTAATAAAAGTAATAATTAAAGTTGACCGCATTTACGCGTTTCTGGAAAATTGAATTCTTCGTTATAAAAGAAAAGTCCTTTCAGTTTCCAACCTTCAGTACCTGTGTTGAACTTGAGCTGAAGACGAAATGACACTTTCTGATTTCTGAGAAAGGTATCACCTTTTCACTTCTTTCACTTCGTAGTTCATGGTTATTATCTTCTTGTTTCATTATTATTATTTTCCACTGTTCATAAGCCATGCATCTCACAGTTTGGTTTGCTGTGTTTCTCTTGGATTTCTGTTCTTATTTTTGTTTGATTAGGTTGTTTATCATCGTTATTTTAACATTCATCATGAAGAGAAGATCTCAAAGACTTCTACAAAAACCTAGACCAAACTTCACAGAAGGAAGTGTGCGAAGGAAACAATTAGATACTGAAAGAGAAGTGGCCACCATCACTATTTCTGATTCATCTGTCCAGGTCCCTAGTCGAAGTCAGGAGCAAAGGGATGTATCTCCTCTGGTTCAAAGGAATGTCCCTCCTGCCAGTGAGGAAAATGAGTCACCAGAGGTGGAAAGTATTAAAGCTGATGAAAACTGTGCTGTGAACTTTAAAGCCGCAGAAACAGAACGTCCCAAGCAATTTGTAGGAGCTGGTTCATCTTCTTCTTCTTCTGACATTCTTTTAATATTACAGGAATTACAGGTTGTGAAGAAGATTCAACTTGAAATTTACGATCGGGTTTTGAACCACGATCAGATGCTCAGGAAGATTGCTTCGAAGCTGAGGGTTGAGCATTCATCGGAAATGGGAGCACCACCTGATAGGGATGCGTGGTTAGCTTCCATTGGATTCACGATTTTTCCCCAGCAGGACAAGGATGATGAAGCTCAAAATGTTTAAGCATTGGTGCCACGTTTTTATAATGTTTCTTATGTATTTAGTTTGAAGCTATTGTATTTGCTTGTTGAACACTGAATTTATTTTTATTTTTATTTTTAATTACGTAATGAAATTTTACTTTCATGTTAAATTGTTTGTTTTATTCGGTTTTTCGTATGTATTGGTAAACTCCATGAGTCCCGATCCGATTACGCGTTTCCAAGCACTGCCATTCAGGTAAAAGGGAAGTATTCTAGTATCCCGACTCCTTATTTAATTTTTCGAGTCTTTATTTGATAAAATATGATAATTATATTTAATTTCCAAATCCATCTTCATAATTTAAAAAAGTTTACTGATTCGTTAAGCTGTAGTCAGATAAATTAATTGATCGGTTTTTGCTTAACTCATGATCTCTGACCATAACTATTATTCATCCTTAGTTAAAATGTTTACTCGGCATGCTAGTTAGCAATCTAGATGTATGATCTTACATTAAGTTTGGGGACAAGACTGGCTGATTAAATGTTATAATTGTATGAGCTTTTGAGCCTGTTTTATTTTTTCCGAGTGAGCTTGCATGCTAGTTAGTGAGACAGAATTTGCCTTTGTTCTTGCTAATTGTCGTATGTCAACCAATCGGAAATGATGAAGGCCTTCTTTAATTATTTAGCCAGGGCCAAAAATAACCTTCCTAATATATTAATCATCCTTTGACCCAATAATATGTTTGAGCCTAAGACCCTTTCATTCGTTTTATGCACCTAACATTACAAGCCTATTTATCCAAGAAAAACCCGACTAGAGTACCCTGGATGTTCCACTGGTGAATTACTCGGTTTTTTTTTTTTGCTTATTGCTAGGGACTAGCAATTTCTAAGTTTGGGGATGAAGAGTGTGCTTAACAGTAATTAAGGACACACTCCGACCTTGATTATGGATAAATATGTGGAAAAATAAAAGGAAGAAAGGCAAAAGCCGAGAGAGAAAAATGAACAAAGTTCAGAAAAGAAAAAGAGGTGGAAAGCACCACAAGAAAAATTTTCGATCGGAAAAAGATAGAAAGAAAAAGTCAAGAAAGAAAGAGAAGTCCGAAGGATTAGAAGAAAAAAAAAAAAAGAAAGAGAGAAAGAAGTGCAAAACAGCACGAGTTATTAAGTAGCATCCAGTTGGAAAAGTAAAGAGAGTTGTTAGTCGAGGTAAGTAAGTTAGAATCGAGGCAAAGCATCAGTGGACACATCTTGTAACCTATCTATGACTCGGAAAAACAATAATTGAGCCTGTAGCCGAGCCCCATTATAAGCTTAAAAAGCCCTTACTGATCCGACTGAGTTGGCATATTTCATGATGTTTAGAACTGTTGCAAGCTTATGTTGATCTAACAAGTATGCAGGTGCTGAGTGCATTTTATTTACCCTACACACCGAGAGAAGAGTTAAACACCGACCAGTGAGGAAAGCATCAGCAACTTGTCTTTCAAAGGAGGTGTAAGTATTTATACTTTTAGAAATTGCGAGAAGAAAGCATGATCGGTATTCAATAATTATAGTATGAATTAAGTTAAGGAAAGATTGACTGTGTTGATCAATTATTGATTGATAATTAATCTGAATATTTGCTTGAGGACAAGCAAAGTTTTAAGTTTGGGGATGTGATAAGTCTTGAAAAGACTTAATTATTCCACTAATTATTTAACATAATTTACTAAGTATTGTTTAGTTTTATTATTATTATTTAATAATTTGATAAGAATTCATGTTGTAGTTAATTATTTCAAAAGTATGTTATCTATGTAAGAAACCGATTGAAAATTTTAATTAAATAAGGAATTTTGAAGTATTTACAAATTTACTAGGTAGCCAGCATATAAATGCTAGGCAAGTAGCTGTTTATTGGTGCAGGAACAGGGCGGACTCAAGATAAGAAGAAAATTCCGAGTGAAATTCTACAGAACCGAGAGAGATTTGATAAATCCGAGTGAGATTTTCCAAAGACCGACTGAGTGAGACCTTAAAGACACTGACTCCAAAAGAGAATAAGGGCTCAGAATACTGCATGTAAAACCCAAGTGCCAACTACAGAATACCGATTTAATAATTAATCCGCCCAAGCGGGAATTAAATCCGCTCAAGCGAGCGTCCAAGTACTCCGTCTAAGACTCCGCCCAAAGCAAGACTATGCCCAAGCTTACTTAAGAAGACAACGCCCAAGACACCGGTTATAAAAGAGAAGAAGAACGGAATGCTACATAAGAAACTGATGTGCTTAGTCATTATTTAATCCGTCCTAGTAAAATCCGGACTCACTCAAGCATAACTTTAAGAGTTCATCCTCGCCCAAGTTTTGCCATAACGCCCAAGAGAGAAAGAAACACTGCAGTATTAATCCGGACTCAACCAAGCGAAGCTTAATCCGCCCAAGCGACTACTCAGCAGCTGAAGCATCAAGGCAGTAATTTAAACACCGTTCCTTCCCTCCAACAACACACTTGGTGTAGTACTGTTCCGCTCCCATTGCCTTCTTCTCTACTACTGCAACCTCAAGTTAACTTAAGAAGTGAGCTGTCAATTAGCTGGAGCTGAGCTGTACATTAGCTAAGGTTGAGCTGGATCCTGTTAAGAGCTGAACTGTAATTAGTTAGTTATTTTGTAAACTATGTAATTAAATAGTGTTAGTCGTTAGCTTAAGTAGTCCGAAGTTATCAGTTAAGTGAGTTAGGTAGAAACTTATAAATAGGTTGTACATACTCTGTAGATAGGAGTAGCAAGAATAGTAGTAGTGTGTGTGTAGAGACAGAGAGCAAAATAATACAATTTCATTTTTCCATTTCCAATCTCTCACTATATTTTTTATCTCTCTAAACTCTCTCCTCCATGACGTTCCACAATCCTTCGATGGAACCGAAGTCTATGGAGTTCTAAATCCCTAAGGTTGGGATTGTGAAGGTGAACAATGGAATCTTGAAGCTGTGAGCAAGTAGATCGGCTTCAAAGATCTTGAGGCGAACAAGCTGAGGAGTGGAGCAGAATTGCTAGATTGACAAATCCAGAACGGATGAAGAACTTCACCAGTGAGGAATCATGGCTGAAGCTTAGGTAACTTTCAGCTTTCTAACTAGTTCAGGCGTAATCAATTTAGGTGAATAGTTAGAGTTCAACCTCCAATTTCGTATTAGATTCTTAGGTTAATCGAGCACTTAAGGAATTAAGGTTCATTGCTTAAGGATTAGTGTTTTTCACCTAAGGAATTAGGGAATAACCATAAGCGGATTGTCCTCTAGATTGTGAAGTTCGATTATACTTAATTGCATGTTTCTTGAGGAAATTGTGAGCCGAAACAATCCTGACCTGTTTTCTTTTAATCACTTTTCACATTTCACCTTAACTCTGTTTCTCAAAATATAAAAACAACTATAAAACACTAAAACCATAAAAAACCGAATGAATTTCATGTATTTTCTGTTGGTTCAGATTGTACTAATCCTAGATTGAGGTATTTACCACAATCCCTGTGAGACGATCAAATATACTACAATTTTAACGACTGGTGCGCTTGCCATAAGTGTGAATCCGAGAGTCACATTTCATTTTACTAAGATTTTACCATCAATTTAATGACTCGGGATTTCAGCATCAATAAGGTTGCCATTTCCCACTCCTTTGCTGTGCTCCATCATCCTCTTGGCCATGGTCATCATTTTAACCTTCAAAGTAAGATTTCAACTCTTGGTTCTTAGTTTTTCACTCTTATCGATTTCTTTCTCCTCAATTTTAGTTTTTGCATATGACGTTCTTGCTGCCTTTGGCCCTAAACCGTGACCCTTTGCCCCTCTGGATTGTCACATGTTTGATTTTTAGGCACCAGAAGACGATTGACGGCGATCGACGACAAATGATGAAAGATTTCGAGTAAATGGCGAACCTTCGATAATTAATCCCTTTAATTTTGGTCAATTGCATGGTTGTTTTATGCTAGTCATGACTTGTGATGACTTGAAAAATTTTTGCATGTTAGTTTTAAGAAATCTAGGAATGATCGGGAGCTACCACGACAAGTTCAAGCAAGATTAGAAAATTTTAGACACCCGGTTCCTTTTTCCTACCAAAATTGTGAGCTATCCCTAAGGTAAGGGGGTCTCGCTTCATTTTCACTCGTTATAAACTGTTCTATAATGTTCTTTTAAATTCTGAGGATAACTCCTTTAAGTTTCATGGCGATCCGACGGTTAGATTAGAAATTACGTGATTTAACATTATCTTTGGCAATTAAAATTTATTTTATTTTAGTTTTCATTTTATGCACTTCGTGAGTTTCATAAAATAAGTCTCAATATCCATGTCTCGTTGAATTTTATTGAAATTCAAAATTATCGTGAAAAATAACTGATTTTAAAAATTTTATTACGAACCCGGCCGTTAAATTTGATATGGTTGTATTTGATTATATATATTTTTGAGCGATTTCATGCAATTTGTTATATTTATACTGTAAGCGCCACTAATTTAATTAAATTGACCGACTAGCATTTTACGAATAAATTTGACAAATCACGTGAAATTGAGATGTTTTACCAATATAATTGCGATTACGCTCCGTTTTAGAATTTTGTAACATTAATAACATTTTGAGGAAATTATCAAAGGAATTTGTATAAAAAAAATTTGGGGGTAAAATAGAAATAAATGGCCAAAAAATGATTAGAAATAATGAATTTTTTTTAATACACATAGTGAAGAAATAAATACTTTAAAAGGTTTTAAGAAGAATTTAGCTAAAGATAGTAATTTTATACTAAGAACTAAGTTGTTAAAAATAAAAATAAAAATATAGTAATGGGATTTTGATGATATATTAGAGAAACAATAATATTTTTAAGAAGTTGTAAGAAAAGATTTTATGATATAGTGATTAGCTAACTAAGGTGATTATGAATCAAAGGAATTAAAGTAAATATATATATATATATATATATATATATATATAGATGCATTAGAAATACTAGAGTTCAATGAAAAATAAAAGGTAATATCATAGTAGTTTAAACAAGTACCTAGTAAATGACGAGGATATTTTAATGAAATGTAGTACGAGTTTTTTAACCAATAGAGGAAGTAAATAATAAGCTAAAAGAGATTAAATAAAAAGTCCAAGAGTTAATAACTAGTGAATAGAGTTTAAAAGAAGTAACTTATCTTAAGAGCTAAAAAGATGGTTAGTAGAAAGGAACATGATATGAATGACTGAGGTAGGTAAAATAGGCATAATCGTTAAATAAGCTAGAAATAAATAAACTAGAATAATGATTTTTAAGAAAATTGTAGAAAGAGATTCATGATGTAAATATGCTTTTAAGAGAAATACTACGCAAGTTTTTATAAAACAAAAAGGGATATTTGATAGAAAATAATAAAATAATAAATAAATAAATAAATAAGGAGAAAAGAAATTAGGAATAGAGTAATAGGAATTAAGAAACAAGAATTTAAAGTATTTTTGGAAAAAATAATTCAATCAATCGTTAAATAGAGTTTAGCAAAAGATAACATTTTCATACTAAAAAGAAGAAAGAAAAGTTGATGAAATTCAGAAAGTCTTAGTAAAGTGTTAGAAAAATAATATTTTAGAAAATTGTAAGAGAGGTTTTGTAATAGACTAACTAGAATAATCATAGATCAAAGGAATTGAAGTATATGTATTCAAAGGAATTGAAGTATATGTATATTTAAGGTACTAGAGTTCAAGAAGAAATAGAAGATGATGTCACATGAAGTGGTAGTTAATATAAGTATAATAAGGTTAATGAGGAAAAAAAGAGTTGCTGAAAATAGGAAATTTAAAAGAAAGGAGAAGAATGTTTAAGTTGAAAACAATTAATAAGTCTAGTAAAAATAAGATGCCAACCAAATTAGTACACTTAATAAGGTTACCTGATAACTAGAAATGAGTCAGGAATAAGAAGAGGTATATTAAGATACACTCTGCTAGTAAGTTCAATTGATTAAGGAGATAATCAAGATAACAAAAATCCAATATGTGTATTCATAAAGTAACCATACTTAATTTACTTGTAAAGACACACCCATAAGTGTACCAGTATTAGAATGTGTGGTTCATTTTTATGATAATATGTACAATGATTGTTATGCAATGCTTATGTAATGAATGTTGTGTGTTACAATTATTATGCGATTATGTGCTAGGATATATATGTGGGTTATGTGATAAAATACGTGATGAGTGTGGTATGATGACACACGTATGGAATATGATGTGATACTTAAAGATTGTTATGAATTGATGAAATGAATAGTGTGATAAATAAATGGGACTTGTATGATGCATTTAAAGAATTATATTGTAATGGATCAGTTAAATAAAGTAAGGAAAGAAAAATGAGTAAATGTCTCGATAGGGATCCTGAGGTGACTGATTTGTGAAAAATAATATGATGAGATTAAGATTGGATCCGATGAGATGATGAGCATTGCGGTGCCAATATTACCCCAATGTTTTATGGACAATCAGAACTTATTTCATTCCTAATTATCGAATGAGTTGTGTTGTGAATTGAGTAAATATGAAAAGAGTAATAACTAAAGAAATATGTTTAATTGAGGACTTTACAGAACGAACTCGATGTTAGGAATGAAATGAAGTCTCTGAAAGAACCTTACCAATGACTAATGAATTAATAAAAGGAATGTATGTTACATGCATCATGTGCATATGAATTAATGTGGACTAGAGCCAGCAGCGAGGGGTACGCCGGAGGATATGAGGGTTCGATCCCTAAGGTTGGATCTTGGAAGTGTAACGGGAGGGGACCCCCAATGGCTCGGCAATAGCGCCCCGACGCTAGGTGAAACCATGCAATCCTGGTACACTTCGACTCAAACTAGTATCATTAGGACCGTGGAGAGCTAAGTCCCATTATGATATGATGATATGAGTTAGATCCATGATTTTGGGACTTTGAGTCCATGTATACCATGCGTTGTGATATAGGGACTTGGTGGGCTTCGGTCGCTCTAGTACGGAAATGTTGTGTCTAGGGGCAGCCTGGGCGGGACGAATTTTTATATGATATGATGATGAAAGTTAGGCTTACATGTATCATGATGACTAAGAAAAAGGTCAAAATAAATAAAATGAACTCATGCATTGAATTATCTTATTTGTATGGGCTGTGATTGTTGTGATTGAATTAATATCTATAAGTAAAGTAACTAGTGGTGAGGGGAAGAGCAGAGAGTTATGTATGTAGGGACGATGGATATGGAGGAGTTAAGAAAGATAACTTAGAATAAACTAACTAGGAACCCCTTATAAATAAGGCAAGTATTGTTTGAGAGTTTGCATGGATTGTGTGGGAGGGATGTCGGTAATGACAACCCTCCGATTGTTGTGAAAGTAGACACTCACCCTTACGCTATTTTTCTAGACTTCGGATTGGACCATGCACTCGGGATCAATACAGACTTCGCATCGAAGGTCAACCAGATTCTGCTTGGACCATAGGCGATTAGTATAGATAATTGTCTTTTCTTTTATGGGAGGTTGTGTGCCCCTTTACTTTCAGTATGTACAGTTACTATTGTGACCATGTGTTGTATAGGACTGTGATATATATGATGTATCTATTCCACCAAGTTTTCTTGTACAAAAAAAACTTCCATATTTTTATAAAACTTGTAACCCCTTAGTTGACTAGGATAATCTAGTGGAAGGGATTGTCCTAGTTAACCGAGGGTGCTACACTTATGGATTCCTGGAATGGACAATGGCCCCCAATTATCAGCATGCACTAGATTAAAAGGGGCAGAAGCTCTGCTAGTACTCAAAGGAAAGGGTAACCTATTCTGTTTTGATGCAAAACAAATATCATAAATCAAGTTCTTATTTATTGAAATATAAGGATGATCCTTAATCAAAGTTTGCATTCTACGAACAGAAAAATGTCCCAATCTGTAATGCTAAAGAGTTGAATCAAGGATTAAAACCAAATTGTTCAAAACCTTACCACTTTGTTCAACAGACTTGTTACATAAAACTTCCAATTCATACAAACCATTCTTGGCCTCAACCAAACTAATCGTCTCCATTGAAGCAGGATCCTGGATCACACATGCATTTTGTCTGAATGTCAAAGTTTATAGATGTTGTGCCAAAAGCTTGTGTATAGATACAAGATTAAAGGTGAATTTTAGTATATACAAAACATCTTCTAAAATCAAGTTTGGAAACAATTAAACTGTGCCCAAGTGTGTGGAATGCAATTTAGGTCCATTTCGTAAATGGACCACAAAAGGTGTTATGCTTCTTAAGTACTTAAACATTTCTCTATATGTACAAATGTGGTCTGTGGCACTTGAATCCAGAATCCAATACTTGTGCGTGAATTATGAACTACTAGACAAGACAGAATGATTGCCTCCATTGCTGACACAAGAGGAGGTGGAGGTTACATGATTGACCACCATTGGATTTTGTTGTGTAGCTTGCTGGATCATAGCCACTATTCTCTTAAACTGCTCATTTGTGAAAGGAGCCTCTCTAGGATCCTCCATTTTCTCTTGCTTCACTAAAATTTTCTTATCTGCGTCATTCTTAGGATTCTATAAATACATATTTTTAGCATTGTTGGAACCTTTAAATCTGAAGGTAGAAGGAAAACCATGTAACAAACATCAACGGTATGTCCTTGTTTACCATAGTAACTACAAATCTTATTTTTCTAGGTTGGATTATATCCTTTTCCTCTTCCATAGCCTTTTCTTCCCTCGGTCATGTTGATTACAACTTCAAATTCTTTAGTATTTTGAGCTCCAGTCTGTCTCTCATGTTACAACACAAGAGAAAACACCTTGTTAATTCCTGGAAAGGGTTCCATTAATAGGATCTGCGACCTCACCATGTTAAAATTCTTATTCAATCCCATTAAGAATCGAATGACATAATCCTGAACACGATACATCCTAACATTCTCAATGGCTTCACATCTGCATCTTACAGAATAGGTACATAGAGGAAACAACCTATAATTTTCTAATTCCTCCCATAAAATCTTTATTTCTATGAAATAATTTGTCACGGACATGGTTCCTTGCTTGAAACCATTGATCTCTTACTGGAGCTCACTCACGTGAACGAGATCTCCTTGTGAGAATCGCTCTCTCAATTCCTTCCACACATCAAGCGTGTTCTCCATAAACATCACGCTCTGACGGATTGATTGATTCACAGAGCTAATGATCTATGAATGTACCAAATTATTACATCGTTCCCATGCTTTAAAGCTTGGATCGTAGGGTTCCGACACCGAAATGCTGCCGTCAATGAAGTTCCACTTGTTCTTCAATATCAACGCGCGTTTCATCACTCACGCCCACGCATGATAATTTTGACCTTCCAAAATTGGATTCACCAATGCGACTGAAGTAGATTCACATGGATGTACATAATATGGACTCAACGGATTTAAACTCGGATCTTGAACACTCAAGGAAGAAGAAGAATTATGCGTAACGTTGTTGTTGGATCATACCATCTTTACTCTAGATGGCAGAGCCCTTGTTCAGGGCTCTAATACCATCAGAGGAACCTAATGCTCATGAAAAGAGAAAATGAACAAAGGCACAAATGGAAGTATAAAATTGATTATTCATTCTGCTAAAAAATGATACAAGGTGTGCTTTATATACAACAAGGGAAAAAGAGAGGGAAAAAATAGTTACACATAGAATAAGGAAAACTGAGCTAACTAATTAGAACTAGTTCTCTTTTCTAGAAGGTTCTATTACCATCATTAACCATTTGAATCCGTCCAAAATCAAACTAAGCCACCACTCAATCTAAAACCTGATTTTAGCTAATCCATGTGTATTTTCTGAAATTGATTTTGACAGTTCGAAATAGGTAACTTAGATCTACCACTCCTGGTGTTATTTTCATCTAACTTCAAAATTCCATTGAAAATAGACTTCACCTTCATGAAATATTGACTTATTGTTAGGTCACATTGCTTAATCAACATGAATTCATTCTCTAATAGTTGCAACCTTGCATAACTCATTGCAAATAAAGTTACAAGCTATCCCAAGTATTTTTGGGTGCTTTTAAGACCTTTATCCATGATAAGAACTCATCTTACACAATGATGAAAAATATACACATAGCTTTTCTAACTTTAATCTCTTATTTATTTTTCTCTACCTTAACTGTTGATGCGGTTTGTTTATGCACCACCAATAAGACCCCACAAGTTATATCTATACATATAGTATTTTGTACGGGTACTCTATTTATCATAATTTTTGTTGTTCAACTTTTTTTATTAAGCTAGTTGAATATATAATGTTTATCATGATCCTAAATCAACGAATATGAATTTTGTAATCCATTGACGATACATCATTAATGTTTCTTCACATCAGTCATTCACGTTGAAAAAAAACTTGCACTTCAAAAAAAGCATAAAATTAGAAGAGTGGAATGCCTCTATTTCTAATCAATAATTTGGAGAAGATTAAAGAAACAAATTCAAGAACTCCTTTAAACAAATAATGGGGTTTGCCCATATATATCAAATCAATCATTGCGAAAGAAATAAGAAAAACGTTGTTGAAGAAAAGTCTAGATGAAAGAAATTTCATGAAGTTATTTTGGACTAGACCTTAGTACCTTGCACCCTTAGATTTGTTAATATCATACATTAAGAACTTTCATTAGTAAGTAAAGTTTGTACATCTTATGACTAATTTGTGTGCCTAAGTGTTTCAAGATACAAGTCTTAGGCTATGATGCAAAAAAGGAGTACTAGCAATCTAAAAGTCTGGTAGGATGACCAAAAGTCTAGTAGAAGTATCCTGCTGAAGTTAGAACCTTCTACTCAAAAGATCGTAGATCCCTTCTAAACGTTCTTAATTCTATTTAAGTGATGCATTGGGATTTATGAACTTATCATATGTATGTGCTTATCATCAAAGAACGTAAGGAACAAAATTAAGCTCAGCAGCAAATGTCAGCGTACCTACCTCTGTGCTTATTCAGAGAAAAGCTGAGTATATTTAGAAAAATTGTCAACATATCTCAAAAAGCCTCTCAGCGTTGACTTCTGATCTTTCACTCAATCTAGATATTAAATAAGAATGGTGTCGCAACATGGATCTTGACGGCGCGGCGAGGAAGAAAAAACTCTTTTGTGAAACAGGGAGTCACCACCAACGTTTTTATCCATAGGAAAAAAACATTGGAAAAAAACTAGATTCAGTAAAGCACTGGTAAAAATTATGAGATTCAAGTTCGGTAGTCGGTTACGAGTAGGGAAGGTATTAGCACCCTACATCGCCTGTCAGAAATAGCACCAAGATTGAAAGTACAATATAAATAGCCTTAAATAAAACATGGTTTCTTCCCCCTTTTTTGTATTTTTATTTGAAAACGACGGAATGGAGTAAGAGAACTTGTACAGACATAGAATGTCGAAGCGAGGTCAACGGGACGTTTCATCCGAATTAAACTCGACTTCGATATGAGACAGAGAGGGGAAGAGAATGTTAATAAGACGTCACGCCTAAATTAGACATCCTCGAAAAAAAGGACAGGGATAGGAAAGAGATAAGCAGGACGTCTCGTCCTAAGTATCCCTTCCCTATGAATTGTGGCGAGGCTTGAACAAAAAAACTAGGGGAAATCAACAAGACGTCACGTCTAAATTGATTTTCACGGAAGCGACAAAAAAGAACATTTATGAAAGAAACATGAAAGCAAAGAAATAAAACAGCAAAAAAAGAAATAAGAAAGATGGGCCCGACAGGAGTTGATTCCCGCTCCTACGTATTCTTGAATTATCAAGAAATCAGGGTTATGTAGTTCTGATTGTTTTTCTTTTAGGAAAAGATTGGGAAAATGTTGGTGGGTATCATTTTGGTGGTGAACCCATACAAGACGAAGTTCTTCGCACGTGTACGGATCCTGTAGAGGTTGTGTAACGGAAGTATTTTCCGTAAAACACTGACTAAAAATGATTTTTTTCTTTTTTTTTTGATTTTTGATTTTACTTAGATTTGAAAGAAAACACATGAAACATCCATTTCCCTTTATTATTTTTTTTAAAAACTACGAAGTAAAGGATGGAGGGTAGCAGAAGCTACAAGAGAGAAAGAGAAATAGTAAATTCGGGAAAGAGAGGGAAAAATGAGCGAAAACCGAGTGGGAGAAGAGAAAACCGAGTGAGAAATGAAAATATCGAGTGAAAAGTGGAATACCGAGTGATGGAGTAAGAGACTGCCGAGTGGGTCAGAAACTGACTGAAGGTGGAAGAGACCGACCGAGTGAGGAAGGGGCCGACCGAGGGAGAAAGGCAGTGGGGGGTTGAGAGGAGTTTGAGGAGAACAGTTGGTGGAGAAGGAAATTGGGACGGTGTGTGGGAGAGGATGTACGGTATGGGTGTGGAGAAGGAGGAGTGGGGCTGTTGGAGAGGAGAGGGGACATGGTTGAGAAGGAAATTGGGACGGTGTGTGGGAGAGGATGTACGGTGTGGGTGAGGAGAAGGAGGAGTGGGGCTGTTGGAGAGGAGAGGGAGGAGTGGTGTTGTTGGAGAGGGCTGTGAAGAACGAGGACGGTGTGTGGGAGAGGATGTACGGTGTGGGTGAGGAGAAGGAGGAGTGGGGCTGTTAGAGAGGAGAGGGGACAGGGTTGAGAAGGACGGTTGAGTGTTGGAGCTGTACGGTGTAGGGAGAGAGAGAATGGAGGTGCACTCAGGCAGAGTTTTCTTGCAGGGAGAGAAAATCCAACCTCTTGAGCCTCTTCAGCTGGGGCATTTATAGGGGTTGAAGACATGGGCTGAGTGCTAGGCCAGCTCAGGCTTCCACTCTGAGTGGAGGCAGCCTGGTAGTGGGGGATAGCGGCTGGTGGAGATTTTTAATTTCTCCACTTCCGCCCCTGTCTGCCACTCCCAGGATTTGAGGATCCACTTGGGCAGTGGGAATCTAAGTCAGCCTGGAAATATGGAGTCGGTATTTCCCTTCTGACTCGGTTTGGCGCCCCAGTCGGTATACTGCCACAGTGGGACCATAATCCGAGTGGAAAAGTGTTGAACGAGTGAAAGCTTACTCGGTGTTTCTTTTCTGGTCGGCGTTGAGGTGCTGACTGAAGAGTTGGTGTTGGTGTGACTTATGGATGAGCAAAGCAGTTCTGATTGGAACACACAATCAGAACCGAGTGAAAGTGACCCGGAACTAACTGAAGAGCTTCGGAATTGACTAAGGAGTGGCTCGGAACCGCCTGAAGGGTTAGTCGGTACTGACTGAAGGGTGATGAGTCAGAACTGACTGAAGAGGGATGACTCAGAACTCACTGAAGGGTGATGACTCAGAATTGGTTTGAAAAAGGATGACTCAGAATTGGTTGAAGAGGGATGACTCGGAATTGGTTTGAAGAGGGATGACTCGGAACTCACTGAAGAGGGATGATTCAGAACTCACTGAAGGGTGATAACTCAGAATTGGTTTGAAAAGGGATGACTCGGAATTGGTTGAAGAGGGATGACTCGGAATTGGTTTGAAGAGGGATGACTCGGAACTCACTGAAGAGGGATGATTCGGAATTGGCTAACAATGGCTCAGAAATTGAGTGGAAAGGGGCTCAGAAATGGTTAAAAGGATGGCTCACTCGGTGCTGACTGAAATGGCCTGGAAAGTGGGTGAAAGTTGCTCGGATTTAGTGAAAAGTATGACTCAGAATTGGGTAAAAAAATGGCTCGGAAATGTCACTTCTTGAAGCATTGACTCGGAAATTTTCGGAGAAACATTCATCAGGACCTATGTTGCTTCACACGGTTTTTGTTTGCTCGGATGTATCTTTGTCTGAAGCACTCGATCGGAGCTGCTTCAATCCGAGGGGCTTTACTCGGGAGTGCCTCTGTTTGCAGGATTCATTCGGTCTTTCCTTGCTTGAACACCTCAAAACAACTCGGTTATATCTCTGGCTTCATTCGACTCCTATGCTTGGTTCATTCGTTTTCACTCAGTATTCAACTCGGAGCCGGCCTTCATTCACTCAGTATTTCATTCATCAATCAATCATTCAGATATACTCACTCGGGAGTGATCCTTATCTTCCGATCGGAATAGTTTCACTTGACAATCAACAGCTCGGGTGCGTCCTCTCGGGATTAATTCAATCGGACATATTAACTCAGGACTCGGCCTTTATATTTCAATCAGAAGTTACGACAGCTCCAACAATCCTTCAGCGGCATTCGTTCGGAATCGGCCTTAGTTCCACTCGGATAGTCAACCAATCTCTCGGAATCCTTCACTTGGACAAGTCTTGGTCGGATTCGGGGCTCAGGAGTAGTTCATTTGCGCATCAGAACTTGGATATATTCACTCGGAGGTGGTTTTGATCAGGAATTTGTGCTCGAATATACCTCAAGGCAATATTCCACTCGGCAATACTTCACTTCGAGTCATTCTACTCAGATTTGATCAATTCAGAGTCATTCTACCCAGATTTACCTTCAACAGGGTAATATTTCACTCGGAAATGCTCCATTCTGAGTCATTTTACTCGGATTTGATCATTTTTGAGTCATTCCACTCAGAATTTGTCCAACAGGGCCATATTTCACTCGGAAATGCTTCAATCAGAGTCATCTTACTCGGATTTGATCATTTTTGAGTCATTCCACTCGGATATTTGTCCAACAGGGCTATATTTCACTCGGAAATGCTTCAATAAGAGTCATCTTACTCGGATTTGATCATTTTTGAGTGATTCCACTCAGATTTTTGTCCAACAGGGCTATATTTCACTCGGAAATGCTTCAATCAGAGTCATCTTGCTCGGACTTGATTATTTTTGAGCCATTCTATTCGGATTTGACTATTCTGATTCAGAATTCAGTATAAAAGAAGATTCGTTCCTCTTGGACCGGACCAAAAGAGTTGTTCACAGATGCCCCTCTTTACTTCTTTTTCACAAAAGAAACACGAAGCTTCTGTGTTTCTGAAGCGAAAAGGAAGTAAAGATATGAACACCGGTGTAGGGGCCAAGTGGGACCTCTTGATCGGTATGGCGTCTGATGGTGCTGGTAATCAAGAGTCAGTGTGACCTTTTTTTTTTTTTAAAGACGAGCATTTCCCACTTCTGTCTCTCTTTTTTTTTCTTTTTTTTTGTTGTTTTTTTTTGTTTTGTTTTTTTTTGTTTTGTTTTTTGTTTTGTTTTTTTTGTTTTTTTTTTGAATTTTTTTTATTTTTTGTTTTTTTTAATTAAATTCTGAATCGACCGAAAAGGATTGTCTTCTAGTTAACAGGAGGTGAGAGGATTGGGGTTGTTCCCCGGTAGATTGGAAATGTAAAGGTTGGGGTTAACCCTCGGTTGACAGGAAATTGGGGGGCTAACAGGATGTCTCGTCCGAATTAACTCTCTGTTGACAGGAAATGTAAAAATTGGGGTTGACCCTCGGTTGACAGGAAATGTAAAGATTGAGGATGACCCTCGATTAACAGGAAATGTAAAGATTGGGGTTGACCCTCGTTTGACAGGAAATGTAAAGATTGGGGTTGACCCTCGGTTGACAAAAAATGAAAAGATTGGGGTTGACCCTCGGTTAACAGGAAATATAAAAATTGGGGTTGACCCTCGGTTGACAGGAAATGTAAAGATTGAGGTTGACCCTCGATTAATAGGAAATGTAAAGATTGGGGTTGACCCTCGTTTGACAGGAAATGTAAAGATTGGGGTTGACCCTCTGTTGACAAAAAATGAAAAGATTGGGGTTGACCCTCGGTTAACAGGAAATGTAAAAATTGGGGTTGACCCTCGGTTGACAGGAAATGTAAAGATTGAGGTTGACCCTCGATTAATAGGAAATGTAAAGATTGGGGTTGACCCTCGTTTGACAGGAAATGTAAAGATTGGGGTTGACCCTCGGTTGACAAAAAATGAAAAGATTGGGGTTGACCCTCGGTTAACAGGAAATGTAAAAAGGTTGGGAGGAGATAACAGGACGTCTCGTCCGAATTAACTCACTGTTGACAGGAAATGTAAAGATTGGGGTTGACCCTCGGTTGACAGGAAATGTAGAGATTGGGGTTGACCCTCGGTTGACAAGAAATGAAAAGGATTGGGGTTGACCCTCGGTTGACAGGAAATGTAAAGATTGAAGTTGACCCTCGGTCGACATGGCTGAGGGCTCTTAGGGAACTGCCCCTTGACTGAAAGAGGATAAACCTGGGCTGATGCCCCAGTCTAACATGATTTGAAGAAATCTTTGGGGAACTGCCCCTTGACTGAAATAGAATAGATCTAGGGTGATGCCCCAGTCTGAGATGGTTTGAAGGAATCTTAGGGAACTGCCCCTTGACTGAAAGAGAATAAACCTAGGGTGATGCCCCAGTTTGACGAGATTTGAAAGAATCTTGGGGAACTGCCCCTTGACTGAAAGAGAATAAATCTGGGGTTATGCCCCAGTTTGACGAGATTTGAAAGAATCTTAGAGAACTGCCCCTTGACTAAAAGAGAATAAATCTGGGGTTATGCCCTAGTTTGACGAGATTTGAAAGAATCTTGGGGAACTGCCCCTTGACTGAAAGAGAATAGATCTGGGGTGATGCCCCAATCTGAGATTTAAAGGAATCTTGGGGAACTACCCCTTGACTGAAAGAGAATAGATCTGGGGTGATGCCCCAGTCTGAGATGGTTTGAAGGAATCTTGGGGAACTGCCCCTTGACTAAAAGAGAATAGATCTGGGGTGATGCCCCAGTCTGAGATGGTTTGAAGGAATCTTGGGGAACTGCCCCTTGACTGAAAGAGAATAGATTTGGGGTGATGCCCCAATCTGAGATTTAAAGGAATCTCCTTGACTGAAAGAGAATGGATCTGGGGTGATGCCCCAGTCTGAGATATTTGGGAACTGTAGTTCCACTGGGTAAAGATTTGGTTAGCATCTGTCCGGTAACTTTCATGGTTCCACCGGGGGAAGTATTTGGTGATTTGGGATATTGTCTTTTGATCGGAAAGAGAAATTTAGGGTCCACTGGGGATATCCGGGGGGTCTGCTTGTAATGATTGAGAAAAGTGTACAGGGATTCATTGAGGAATGCATGGCAGGCCTACCGGAGGAGAAAAATCTGGGGGGATGTCCCGGCTTGGGACATTTTAATAAAGGTAACACTATTGGGAAAGTGTTTTCCTATTGAGGAAGGAAGGCATGGCTAGCCTTTGATCACTTGTAGTTCTATCAGATAACTTACTTTCCAAAATTGGATTAGGAGGTGCTCTGGTTAGGTGAGCTGAGTCCATTTTGTGGTTCTCCTAGGGAGGAACCCTCGGTCGGGGTTCCCCTCGGGGATGAATGGTGAGTCTGCTGGGCAACTACATATTTCGGGATCATGGGCTCTGGCCACCCCTTAACAAAGAAGCGTGAAACAAATTAAAACTTACAGGTGGACTCCCTTGGCGACTGGCTTTGAAGTAACTCATGGCCGAAATATCTGTCACTTCTGACTTCATTGAGGTTGCCTAAAGGAGTTGGTTGTGCTTATATGAGGTAAGATCCGGCAATGGTATACACTTCGTTCCCCATAACTTTGTGTTTTTTGTCATTTTTCAAATTTTCTTAAGGCAAAACTTGTTTATTTATTTTAGTCATGAACACATGTAAGAAGAAGGAAACATTTTATTTATGATCATCAGGTATGTACAGGTGATGAAAACAATACAAAAGATATGATATGACAAGGTGCAAGGAATTGATGGTAAGGGTGAAGGGGAGGCCTTTTAGATCCTCCATCGATTTTCTGAGAACGACGAGATTCCAGGTTTTTTCATGATTTCCTATTTATCCTCTGATTTTGCTTCCGAGGACGTGATTTGACAATGGCTTCGATGCCCTAAACTGACTTCCTCGTTTACGACTTGAAAAGTCGATGTTGCAGTGTTGAATCCACAGGCCATGATTTTGTCTGAGCCGCCCTCTCAGGTTTTCGGCTCAACCAATCGCTCTAACTTTTGCCCAGGTCACCTTTTCAGGTTTTCAACCTAGCGAGTCCCTTTTTTTTTTACGCGTAGTATCTTTTCACTGCATCCGCGTTTATAGGCATCGGTAAATCTTCCCCGTCCATGTTGGTGAGTATGAGAGCACCCCCGGAAAAAGCTTTCTTCACAACGTAAGGCCCTTCGTAGCTAGGAGTCCATTTGCCACGGCTGTCTTTCTGAATCGGCAAAACCTTTTTGAGCACCAAATCTCCTTCTTGGAATTGTCGGGGTCGTACTTTCTTTTCAAATTCTCGTTTTATACGCCTTTGATATAACTGACCATGACAGAGGGCAGTCAATCTTTTACCATCAATCAAATTCAGTTGGTCATGTCGAGCCTGGATCCATTCAGCTTCAACCAGTTTGGCTTCCATAATTACTCGGAGGGAAGGGATCTCCATTTCGAAAGGCATGACCGCTTCCATGCCATAAACCAAAGAGAAGGGGGTTGCCCCAGTCGAGGTTCGGACTGAGGTACGATACCCATGTAGAGCAAAAGGGAGTATTTCATTCCAGTCTTTGTAGGTTACCACCATCTTTTGCACTATCTTTTTGATGTTTTTGTTAGCCGCCTCGACCGCTCCATTCATTTTTGGGCGGTACGGAGAAGAGTTATGGTGGGAGATTTTAAAGCTCTCGCAAAGCTCCTTCATCATTTTGTTGTTCAGATTTGTACCATTGTCTGTGATGATTTGGCTTGGTAGACCGTACTGGCATATCAATTCTCGTTTGATGAATTTAACGACGACATTCTTTGTCACATTGGTATACGAAGCGGCCTCTACCCACTTTGTGAAATAATCGATGGCGACCAAAATAAAGCGATGACCGTTCGAAGCCTTTGGTTCAATGGGACCAATGACGTCCATCCCCCACATCGAGAAAGGCCATGGTGTTGACAAAACATTCAGAGACGACGGAGGTGTGTGAATATGATCAGCATATATTTGACACTTATGACATCTCTGAACATAGTCAAAGCAGTCTGTTTCCATGGTCATCCAGTAATAACCAGCCCTTAAGATCTTTCTTGACATGGAGTGCCCATTAGAGTGGGTCCCAAAAGAGCCTTCGTGGATATCTCTCATGATTTTGTTTGCTTCAATGGTATCAACACAGCGAAGGAGAACAGAGTCATGGTTCCTTTTGTAAAGCGTATTGCCATTCAAGAAGAAACCCATGGCGAGCTGTCGTAGAGTTCTCTTATCATTCTCCGTAGCACCGTTGGGATATTCTTGATTCTGGATATACCTCTTAATGTCGTGGTACCAAGGTCTTCCATCTGGTTCTGCTTCAACCATTTAGCAGTATGCGGGCTCACAACGATTCTCTATCTCGATGAGAGGCATATCACAATCGTTACTCACTTTGAACATTGAAGCGAGAGTGGCTAAAGCGTCAGCCATCTGGTTGTCTTCCCGAAGAACATGGTGAAAGGAGATCTCATCAAAGTCCTTGATCATTTCTTTGATATGGGAGTGATAGGGAACCAACTTGTTGTCCCTAGTTTCCCATTCACCTTTAAATTGGTGGATAACCAAAGCGGAGTCTCCGTAGACTTCTAACGACTTAACTTTCGCCTTTAGTGCTGCTTGGATTCCTAGAAAACATGCCTCATACTCAGTGACATTGTTGGTACAATCGAAACATAGCCGGGCGCAGACAGGGATGAACTCCCTCTTTGGTGAAATCAAAATGGCTCCGATTCTGTGTCCCAAAGCGTTAGAAGCTCCATCAAATCTCAAAATCCACTTGTCCTTACTGCCACCTTCTTCATCCGACAATGCGAGGATATCCTCATCTGGGAAGTCGAATGCCATTGGTTGGTAGTCGCTTATGGGTTGATGAGCTAAGTAAGTAGTCGGCCAAAGCACTCCTCTTTACGGATTTTTGAGTAACATATGTTATGTCATACTCGGTTAATAGCACTTGCCATCGAGCAATCCTTCCAGTCAGAGCTGGCCTTTCGAAGATGTACTTAATGGGATCCATCTTGGAAACTAACCAGGTAGTATGACTCAACATATACTGCCTCAAGCACTTTGCGGCCCATGCTAATGCGCAACAGGTTCGTTCTAAAGTAGAGTATCGCATCTCACAATCAGTGAACTTCTTGCTTAAGTAGTAGATAGTACGTTCCTTCCTCCCAGTTTCATCATGCTGACCTAGCACGCAGCCCATGGATTCATTCAGTACCGTCAGATATAAGATCAGTGGCCTCCCAGGGGTTGGAGGTACCGATATCGGCAGTTCTCGCAGGTACTGCTTAATTTTCTCAAAGGCTGTTTAGCAGTCCTCATTCCATTGTCCTGGTTAGTTCTTGCGGAGTAGCTTGAAGATCGGTTCGTAGGTTGATGTCAATTGTGAGATAAACCGAGCAATGTAGTTTAACCTTCCCAAGAATCCTCTGACTTCTTTTTCTGTACAAGGAGGTGGCATTTCTAGGATCGCCTTGACTTTGTCAAGATCTACTTCGATTCCTTTCTTGCTTACAATGAAACCTAACAGTTTGCCTGACCTCGCACCAAACGTGCACTTAGCAGGGTTCAATCTGAGCTTGAACTTCCTCAACCGCTCAAACAGCTTCCTTAGGTTGCGGACATGATCTTCCTCAGTTCTAGATTTTGCAATGATATCATCCACGTAGACCTCTATCTCCTTATGCATCATATCATGGAATAAAGTGACCATTGCTCTTTGATAGGTTGCCCCAGTGTTTTTCAAACCGAAGGACATTACTTTGTAACAGAAAGTACCCCATAGAGTGACGAACATGGTTTTTTCCATGTCTTCTGGCGCCATTTTAATTTGATTGTACCCGGAGAAACCATCCATGAATGAGAATATGGAATGTTGGGCTGTGTTACCAACCAAAATGTCAATATGCGGTAGAGGAAAATCGTCCTTAGGGCTGGCTCTGTTTAAATCTCGATAGTCCACACACATCCGCACTTTTCCATCCTTTTTCGGGACTGGGACTATGTTGGCTATCCATTGCGGATACTTGACCACGGCTAAAAAGCCGGCCTCAAATTGTTTCTTGACCTCTTCCTTGATCTTGAGAAGCATTTCGGGTTTCATTCTCCGCAGCTTTTACTTGATTGGTGGACATTCAGGTTTCATAGGCAACTTATGTTCCACTATGCTGTTATCCAACCCTGGCATGTCTTGATATGACCAAGCAAACACATCCCGAAATTCCCGGAGTAGTTTGATCAGTTCATCTTGTCGGCCTTTGCTTAGGCAGGTGCCTATCTTGATCAGTCTTTCTTCCCCTTCATTCCCCAGGTTAATGGTTTTGATTTCCTCCTGATGAGGTTGAATCTCTTTATCTTCTTGTTCCAAAAGTCTTGTCAATTCAGGCGAGGGTCTAAAGTCTTCCTCACCTTCCTCATAGGCGCAATCATTTGGATAATCAGAGTCATGAAATAAAACCAAGTTCTTATTGCTCTCAGGGAGATCATTTTTGGATCTGCATTTAGGTTATATTATAAAAAATGAAAAAAAGAAACAAGCAAATGGGAGGTTTAAGAGATAGAGGTTACACAAAGATAAGGTAATGAGACTGGAATGTATTCATTAATTTTTAAAAAAAAAACAAACAAGTTTTTTCCCTTATTACAAAAATGGGTCCCGAAGCCTTGGGCATAGCAAGGGGACCACCAAGTTATGAAATAACAGTGATAACTCTGACAAAATGTTAATGGTTGTAGGGAGCTCCATGACTTCCCAATTGCTTAGTTCTTGATCCGGGCGGCAAGCATATACCAACTCCATGTTGTGGTTAGGCTCACTTTCAACCATGGCGACCTGATCTGGGTATATCATTCCAGTGCTCCTGAAGCTCTGATAGAGGTTGCAGACGGGGATTCTCGTGGTGTCGAATTCTTGTCCAGTGAGGCGGGCCACCCTCCTTCCCCTTTTCTCTTCTTCGACCCTTCGTCTATCCGCCGCAGTGGGTTTGTACCCCAGGCCATATCTATTCTTGTTTTCTGGGAGGCGCACAGGCTGGATTCTACCTTCCAATTCCCGCCCTAATCCTTTTCCTGGCTAGTACCCCTTCCGTAACATGTTCAATGCCACCATTAGAGGCACGTTGGGGAAAGACACCTTTACAATACTTGTTGCATTGGCGATCTCCAAGGCTTGGAACGACGTTTCGAGGGCTTCCTCGGCAGCCTCAATGTATGGAGTAGAGATGGGTTTGCTAACCAGGAGGTCCTCTTCCCCGGAGACAATCACTAACTTGTTATCGACAATGAATTTCAATTTTTGATGCAGTGTGGAGGGGACCACCCCGGCCGAGTAAATCCATGGCCGTCCTAACAAACAGCTATAGGCGAGTGCGATATCCATCACTTAGAAGAGCACTTGGAAGGTACAGGGCCCAACTTGTATAGGCAAATCAATTTCCCCCATGACTTCCCGACGAGTCCCATCGAAAGCTCGAACCACCATGGAGCTCGGTCTCATATGCGTTTCATCAAAAGGCAATTTTGCCAGTGTGGATTTCGGTATTACATTCAGAGACGACCCATTGTCAACAAGTACTTTTGCCAGGATGTAATCCTGACACCTTACAGAAATATGGAGGGCTTTGTTGTGCCCTCTTCCTTCAGTGGGTTCTTCTTCATCCGTAAAGGTCAAGTAATTGTTGGCAACAATATGTCCGACTATGCCCCTAAACTGGTCGACGGATAAGTCATGCTTAACATGGGCCTCGTTCAGAACTTTCATTAATATGTCCCGATGTGGTTTTGAACTCATCAACAGGGACAACAAGGATATCTTTGCTGGGGTATGATTCAACTGGTCCAGCACCTGGTATTCGCTGTGGTGGATAAACTTGAGAAATTCCTGGGCTTCTTCTTCAGTCACAGCCCTCTTTGTCTCATCAGCGATTACTTCTTTCCCGGCTTTTACCTCTCCGGTGGTTTTATCTTGCTTAGGCTCAGGCGGCGTATATACCCTTTCACTCCGGGTCATTCTCCCAACCCTGGCGATATTTGTAATGGAAGAGGATGGCGTGGAGTCGACTGCCCCTGAATTGGTGACGACTACCTCCGTATCATACCTCCATGGCACAGCATGGGAATCCTTGAAGGGGAATGGGGTTGGTGCTTTTACCATAATGACCTTTTTGGCAGGAGCCGAAGCCGCTGGCGTATTCTTGTTATAGAATATAACCAGGGATTTCGGGACTCGTGCCCTACCTTGCTCATGTATCATATTCACTCAGCCTTCATGGCGTCTGCAAACCTCCATGACTCAAGCGTCCATGAGTCCTTGGAGGGTTTCCTGGAAGCCTCTTCTCTTTGCAGACTGGAGGTCATTGCACTCTTCATCCCATGATTCTTCTATTAATCCCACTTTAAGCAAATGGGAATGAATCATTTCCAACGGTATTTGGATGTCCTCGATCTTGGAAACGCATTCTTCATCCCCCCCTATGGCATTGATACCTAGTCCTTTATGGTCGGGAAGAGGATTGGTCGTTACACTTGGGCTCCCCTCTTTAAAGCTTATCCAGTCAGCCCGAATTAAGTCTCTCACCTTAAACTTTAGTGCCAGGCAGTTCTCGGTAGAGTGCCCCGGTGCACCAGCGTGGTAATCACACCGTGCATTCGGGTCGTACCCTCTAGGATATGGCGGTTGAAGCGTCTTTAGAGGGCATGGCACTACCATTGTGTTTTCAATGAGGTAGGGGAGGAGCTCGGTGTAAGTCATGGGAATCAGGTCAAATTGTGGTTGGGCACGGTCATTGTTTTGCCTCCTTGGATTTGGATTTGGTGGGTTTATTTGTGGCGTTCGGTAAGGTACTTGCGGTGGTGTGGGCGGTCGCATAAAAGGCGGGCAGAAATGAGGCGGGTTTGAATTTGGGATTGCAGCCACATATGGGTGTGGTGCATTATGATATGTTAACGGAAAGGTGACAGGGGTAGGTGGTCTGGGCTGGTTCCTCCTTAGGTTATGGGAGACTAAGTTGGTCTCCCCTTCTCTTCTCTTCCCTTCTCCCAGGGAAGGTTTTCTTGCCGCTCCGGCCCCAGATGGACCCCGAATGATCTTCCCAGTTCGTAGACCATTCTCTATCCTTTCCCCGATAGTGACAATATCAGAGAAATGAGATGAGATGCTTCCAATCATCTTATCGTAGAATGGTGACTGGAGTGTGTCAATGAATGTCGAAATCACCTCTTTTTCTGATAAAGGGGGGTCAACCTGGGCCACCACCTCACGCCACCGTTGGGCGTATTCTTTAAACGTCTCGTTGTCTTTTTTAGACATGTTCTGTAACTGTACTCTATCTGGAGCCATGTCTAAATTATACTTATACCGTTGCATGAAAGCATCTGCAAGATCCTCCCAACAACGTATACGAGATCGTTCAAGATGATTGTACCAGGTTAGGGGTGCTCCAGCCAGACTGTCTTGGAAACAATGAATGAGCAGGGGGTCATTGGAGGCGTGTGAAGCCATCTTCCGGCAGTACATGGTCAGATGGTTCTTCGGACAGGTTAGTCCTCGGTACTTGTCGAATTCAGGCATTTTGAATTTTGGGGGAATAACAACGTCGGGGATCAGACAGAGTTGTGCGGCGCTGCCCAATCCAAACCGGTTCATTCCTTCCATTTCTCTTAAACGCCTTTCTAGGAATTCTAACCTTCCCTCCTGGGTAGCGGCAACGGCAGCCCTTGGACCAGTAACAACATAATGACTAGTACTCCTGTTTGGCTATTCGTCATATGTAGGGCTTACATTCGGTATTGAGGCGTGGGGTCCGACTGTTGCTTGGGCAACTTGTGGTTGCGCGGCTTGCGGCTGCGCAGCTTGTGTATGGACCGAAATCGTTTGAGGATTCTGGGCAAATGGAATGCTTGGTTGAGCTGCACGAAGGATCATTTCTTGATAATCTAGTTCCTCTTGAAGTGGTTAGACATAGCTCGGAGGTAACCCATACTGTGGAAAGGGTATGACATTCCCTTCCGCGTCAACAAAAGTGTGTTGTTGAGCATTGGCAGTGTCCGACTTACCGAGGCGAACCGTAACGGTAGGCCCTGCAGGATTTGAGCTTGGTCCTCCAACATGACCCTGCGTGTGTCGGGGAATAGGAGGTTGCTACCCGGCATCTTCAACTTCCACTGAAGAATCCCTTTCTGCAACTCTTCTTTCCAGGAGCTTGGCCATTTCAGCTATTTGTTCTTTCAACTGATTAACCTCGGTTCTCAAGTTTTCATTTTCTTGTTCTATGTCGGCCATGAGTTTCTTCTTGAGCCTAGTCGCGTAAGGGTGTTTACCCGTAGTGTCTAAAGAATCACAACAATTTGTTAGAAAAATAAAGGAAACAGTAAAAGATGATAAAACAAAAATAGATAGGTGTATGCGAGGCGCAATTCTGAACTTGACATGTATTTCTTAACTTTTCCCAGAACGTCGCGTTCAAAGTACTAAGTATAGCAGTAGATCAGAAATTAACATGAGACAACTATGGGGATGAAAAAAGCTTCATTATTTTATTCTTCCAAATGATACAATGTTGCTAGAAAGATTCGGATTACAAAAAATTTAACCACTTCTGGCTCGGGCAATCATGGCCCTCATTTTACAAAGTCTTTCCTGGCAATAGCTCAGAAATGATGATATCTCTTTGGGAGTGGACAGGGGATTGATCATGCCTTCGGCTTGCTTCAGCATTGAGGGAAAATCTTCCAGGACCCCATCGGCTAGGTAAGCCAATTTAGCGAAACGATCCATCCATGAATGAATGACTTCGTCACTTTGGGCCAACTCTACCCTCAGAGCCTGTGTAATCTCCTGGCAACGTCGTTCAGCAACAAGCGCTTTTTTATGCTCTGTGTTTATCTCTTGTTCACAGGCATTTATTACTTCCTTAAGTTGTAGTTCCAATTTATGGACCTGGGTTTGTAACATCTCTTTTTGTACCAAGGTCTCCTTCCCTTTCTCTCTGGATTGTGCCAGCAGGTCCTTTAAAATTTGTTTTTCAGCCAATACAGCATCGTTCTGCTGACCTTTTATCTTTAACTGAGAATTGGCTGCGCGAAGGCATTGATCTTGTTTCACCCTGTAATTTTCCTCAATCTTTCTCTTCTTCCGTATTTCTTCCATAGCATGTCTTCCTTCAGAATTCTCCTTCCTATGAAGGGCGCACTCTTATCGACACTTTAAGAGGTCTTCTTCTAGTTTTTGATTTCTTGCCTTCAATTCTTCTACTTGAGCTTTCAGTGATAGGGTAGCCTTGTCTTCCATGATGCACGGCGGGGAGACTGTGTCCATGGGTTGTTATGAAGGGCCCTTGAAAGGCAATTTCACAATGGACACTCTGTTTACCACCCATTCAACGTATTCGGCCCCCACACCATGGCTTCGTGCTCCCAGTTCCTTGCCCATCCTATGGATCTTCTTCCAAGCGTTGGCTATGTTCCGAACAGTGGAAGTATAATTTCCTTTCATATAATACAAAATGAAAGGAGCAAGCAGCTCTCCATTTGGTGGCCCAAGTAGAGGATAAGCCAACTGGCATTTTGCAATAACAAGATTATAATTGATGCACCCTTGTGTACCCATTAGAGGAACATTTGGATATTCTCCACAGCTATAAATGATTGACTCGACTTCTAGCCATTGAGGATACCATCTTACCCTTTCCGCTGTAAGGCTCATGAGGTGATTAGCCCATTCGCGCCCATTCTTCGCTGTCAACTAACACAATTTCAAATCAGAGATCAGACATTCGACTTTGCATAGCTGATGAAAAGCGTGGGATGTGAGCCACACATACAGAATAGGTAAACAGCAAATAATCCTCTTTCCACCTTGGGTGTGGCAGAAGTCCAGGGTGCAATACACATTGGCCAATACAGCTGTGACAGGATTCTCGAGCCTGTGTTTGCGAGCAGTGAAGACCCCTATAGCATCATAATCCACGTAGTTGTCTAAGTTAGGGAACAAGACAACCCCATAGATAGTGAGAGCCAAGGTGTCCATGAAGGTTTCCCACTCTTCCTTTTCTGCTAGGATATGCATGTGTTTTTCCAGGAATTCCTTGGTAAACCCGGGAATCTGATTTCTGTTCATTTGTGCATTTCTTAACATTTCAGGATGGGCTTTCAAAATGCGCGCGACAGAAGCGACTGATGCGTGATGATCCAGATGACGATAAGGAATCTGTCCCTACACTGGCATCCCCAATATTTGTTCAAACTCTTCTATGGAGGGTGCCAGCTGAAAATCTTGGAAAGTAAAGCAGCGGAGGGGTGGGTCATAGAATTGAGCCAGAACCGTAATTGCTTCAGTTTGGACTTCCACTTCTAAAAGTTTCAGGATCTTCCCATATTTCCTCGTGAAAGTCATTCTTTGAGTCAAACTCAGTTTCCTCCCTAGTGCCCGTAGACTATCAGTATCGACCTTTCTAGCCTTAAGGTGCAATAACTGCTTTAATTAAGTCATCTCCATACCACAATTACCATGTCCCATGTTAATTTCCATACTGACTCAGAAATACCGTCAAATTCAGAATTGTTCCCTGCAAACATCAAGACAAAGAAAGGAATCAGTTATTATTACATTTCAAAATCCATGTTTCCCCCAAGGATCTGATGTAAAGTAAAAAAAAATTTATTTGTTTTTTTATTTTTTTTTGGGAAACATTGATTTCCAAAACTCACGTGAGCCCAAACTGTCAAAAATCACAAGTTTTCTTAATCGTCATTGATGCCCCAGTTAAAGGGACACAAAAATGATTTTGTTGTTTTTTTTTACGATTAAGAAAACCTACGATTATGAACTCAGAGGTACATGGTCAAAAAGAGGATTATCTATTCACCCAAAGAATACTGTGTGTTTCAAAATGAGTCATTATTTCAAAAATTAAGCAAACCTAAGGGTGGCAGATAATTCATTTTTTTTAATAAAAGGGAAAGCAAAGATGACATAAGGTAAAGTAAAGATTGCCCTTTCGTAGCCTAGGTCGGGTTTTGTTGAAAGTCTTTTCTAGGCCCTATGGCTTGTCTAAAAGTGACCCTCCACACCGGGTGGTTTCCACTAGACATCTAGAAGGTCACCAGAGCCAAGATCCTACCCAAGACAGGGACGCAAACAGTGGGGAATCCACTAGGTGCGTATATCACGAGAGGTCAAACTCTGGTTGGGGTTCTCACGAACACCGGATGGGAAGTACATCCCATACGATTCCGTTACCAACCCCTCCTAACTTAAGCTTCATTTGGGGCCCGCGTATAGGGCGCCACTCATAAGTGTGTGCAAGTAATTATGAGTGTAGTGTGTGGAAGGGCATTCAATACCTTTTACCTTACCCCATTCTGCACAAAGAACAAACACAGAACAAATATACACAGTCGTCTACCCTAGGGTTCAATGATTGCAGAAAAGTAACATAGTCTTCTACCCTAGGGTTCAACAAACATGTAAACATAGACAACGAAACAAATAACAAGATACAATTAAAACAAGAACAAACATTCACAATAATCAACAGAAAATAAACAAGGGGAAGAAATCCAAGCTAACAAAGGCTATATAAAAAACATGCGTTTTCAATCAAACTGGCCTGACTCTCTTAAGTGTCCCCAGTAGAGTCGCCATCTGTCGCAACCTGGATCGCGACGGCGCGGCGAGGAAGAAAAAACTCTTTTGTGAAACAGGGAGTCGCCACCAACGGTTTTATCCATACGAAAAAAACATTGGAAAAAAACTAGATTCAGTAAAGCACTGGTAAAAATTATGAGATTCAAGTTCGGGAGTCGGTTACGAGTTGGGAAGGTATTAGCACCCTACATCGCCTGTCAGAAACAGCACCAAGATTGAAAGCGCAATATAAATAGCCTTAAATAAAACATGGTTTCTTCCCCTTTTTTTGTATTTTTATTTGAAAACAACGGAATGGAGTAAGAGAACTTGTACAGACATAGAATGTCGAAGCGAGGTCAACGGGACGTTTCATCCGAATTAAACACGACTTCGATATGAGACAGAGAGGGGAAGAGAATGTTAATAAGACGTCACGCCTAAATTAGACATCCTCAAAAAAAAGGACAGGGATAGGAAAGAGATAAGCAGGACTTCTCGTCCTAAGTATCCCTTCCCTATGAATTGTGGCGAGGCTTGAACAAAAAAACTAGGGGGAAATCAACAAGACGTCACGTCTAAATTGATTTTCACGGAAGCGACAAAAAAGAACATTTATGAAAGAAACACGAAAGCAAAGAAATAAAACAGCAAAAAAAAGAAATAAGAAAGATGGGCCCGACAGAGTTGAGTCCCGCTCCTACGTATTCTTGAATTATCAAGAAATTAGGGTTACGTAGTTCTGATTGTTTTTCTTTTAGGAAAAGATTGGGAAAATATAGGTGGGTATCATTTTGGTGGTGAACCCATACAAGACGAAGTTCTTCGCACGTGTACGGATCCTATAGAGGTTGTGTAGACGGAAGTATTTTCCGTACGACACTGACTAAAAATGATTTTTTTCTTTTTTTTTTGATTTTTGATTTTACTTAGATTTGAAAGAAAACACATGAAACATCCATTTCCCTTTATTATTTTTTTAAAAAAACTACAAAGCAAAGGATGGAGGGTAGCAGAAGCTACAAGAGAGAAAGAGAAATAGTAAATTCGGGAAAGAGAGGGAAAAATGAGCGAAAACCGAGTGGGAGAAGAGAAAACCGAGTGAGAAATGAAAATACTGAGTGAAAAGTGGAATACCGAGTGATGGAGTAAGAGACTGCCGAGTGGGTCAGAAACTGACTGAAGGTGGAAGAGACCGACCGAGTGAGGAAGGGGCCGACCGAGGGAGAAAGGCAGTGGGGGGTTGAGAGGAGTTTGAGGAGAACAGTTGGTGGATAAGGAAATTGGGACGGTGTATGGGAGAGGATGTACGGTGTGGGTATGGAGAAGGAGGAGTGGGGCTGTTGAAGAGGAGAGGGGACAGGGTTGAGAAGGAAATTGGGACGGTGTGTGGGAGAGGATGTACGGTGTGGGTGAGGAGAAGGAGGAGTGGGGCTGTTGGAGAGGAGAGGGATGAGTGGTGCTGCTAGAGAGGGCTGTGAAGAACGAGGACGGTGTGTGGGAGAGGATGTACGGTGTGGGTGAGGAGAAGGAGGAGTGGGGCTGTTGGAGAGGAGAGGGGACAAGGTTGAGAAGGACGGTTGAGTGTTGGAGCTGTACGGTGTAGGGAGAGAGAGAATGGAGGTGCACTCAGGCAGAGTTTTCTTGCAGGGAGAGAAAATCCAACCCCTTGAGCCTCTTCAGCTGGGGCATTTATAGGGGTTGAAGACATGGGCTGAGTGCTAGGCCAGCTCAGGCTTCCACTCTGAGTGGAGGCAGCCTGGTAGTGGGGGACAGCGGCTGGTGGAGATTTTTAATTTCTCCACTTCCGCCCCTGTCTGCCACTCCCAGGATTCTAGGATCCACTTGGGCAGTGGGAATCCAAGTCAGCCTGGAAATATGGAGTCAGCATTTCCCTTCTGACTCGGTTTGGCGCCCCAGTCGGTATACTGCCACAGTGGGACCATAATCCAAGTGGAAAAGTGCTGAACGAGTGAAAGCTTACTCGGTGTTTCTTTTCTGGTCGGCGTTGAGGTGCTGACTGAAGAGTTGGTGTTGGTGTGATTTATGGATGAGCAAAGCAGTTCTGATTGGAACACACAATCGGAACCACGTGAAAGTGACCCAGAACTGACTGAAGAGCCTTGGAATTGACTAAGGAGTGGCTCAGAATCGCCTGAAGGGTTAGTCGGTACTGATTGAAGGGTGATGAGTCGGAACTGACTGAAGAGGGATGACTCGGAACTCACTGAAGGGTGATGACTCGGAATTGGTTTGAAAAGGGATGACTTGGAATTGGTTGAAGAGGGATGACTCGGAATTGGTTTGAAGAGGGATGACTCGGAACTCACTGAAGAGGGATGATTCGGAACTCACTGAAGGGTAATGACTCGAAATTGGTTTGAAAAGGGATGACTCGGAATTGGTTGAAGAGGGATGACTCAGAATTGGTTTGAAGAGGGATGACTTGGAACTCACTGAAGAGGGATGATTCGGAATTGGCTAACAATGGCTCGGAAATTGAGTGAAAAGGGGCTCGGAAATGGTTAAAAGGATGGCTGACTCGGTGCTGACTGAAATGGGTGAAAGGATGGCTCACTCAGTGCTGACTGAAATGGCTCGGAAAGTGGGTGAAAGTGGCTCAGATTTAGTGAAAAGTGTGACTCGGAATTGGGTAAAAAAATGGCTCGGAAATGGGTGAAAATTGTGACTCGGTGCTGACTGAAGATTGTGACTCGGTGCTGACTGAAGATTGGCTCGGTGCTGACTGGAGATTGGCTAGGTTCCCACTGAAGAGGGTGACTCGGTGCTGACTGAAGTGAATTCACTCGGAAACCGACCCTTAATTTCAATCGGAATTGTTTCACTCGTCAACAACAGTTTGGATGCACTTGCTCAGGAGTCGGACTTTGGAAAGGTTCCTCTCGTCCACCCATGCCTCGGATATATTCAATCGGTACCGCTATTATTTTCACTCGGAACAGCTTCAATCAGAAATGGTTCCTTTCGTCCATCAATCCTTCATATGCATTCGCTCGGAAACCGACCTTACACACTCGGAACAGCTTCAAGTATCACTCACCTCTTTGGATTTGTTCATTCAGGACTTAGAACTGGGACATTTTCACTCGAAACCGGTTTTCTTTCCACTCAGAAATGGGAATTTGAACATTTTCACTCGGAAACGGCCTTGTTCTCACTCAGAACCTGGAATTTGACAATTTGACAACTCGGATTTCTCTCCAATTGAGGGATACTCACTCGGAACTCCTTCAATCGGAGGTGCTCTGCTCGGATCTTGTCACGTCTTGAAGCATTGACTCAGAAATTTTCAGAGAAACATTCATCAGGACCTATGTTGCTTCACACGGTTTTTGTTTGCTCGGATGTATCTTTGTCTGAAGCACTCGATCGGAGCTGCTTCGATCCGAGGGGCTTTACTCGGGAGTGCCTCTGTTTGCAGGATTCATTCGATCTTTCCTTGCTTGAACACCTCAAAACAACTCGGTTATATCTCTGGGCTTCATTCGACTCCTATGCTTGGTTCAGTCGTTTTCACTCAGTATTCAACTCGGAGCCGGCCTTTATTCACTCAGTATTTCATTCATCAATCAATCATTCAGATATACTCACTCGGGAGTGATCCTTATTTTCCGATCGGAATAGTTTCACTTGACAATCAACAGCTCGGGTGCGTCCTCTCGGGATTAATTCAATCGGACATATTAACTCGGGACTCGGCCTTTATATTTCAATCAGAAGTTACGACAGCTCCAACAATCCTTCAGGGGAATTCGTTCGGAATCGGCCTTAGTTCCACTCAGATAGTCAACCAATCTCTCGGAATCCTTCACTTGGACAAGTCTTGGTCGGATTCGGGGCTCAGGAGTAGTTCATTTACGCATCAGAACTTGGATATATTCACTCGGAGGTGGTTTTGATCAGGAATTTGTGCTCGAATTTACCTCAAGGAAATATTCCACTCGGCAATACTTCACTTCGAGTCATTCTACTCGGATTTGATCAATTCAGAGTCATTCTACCCAGATTTACCTTCAACAGGGTAATATTTCACTCGAAAATGCTCTATTCTGAGTCATTTTACTCGGATTTGATCATTTTTTAGTCATTCCACTCGGATTTTGTCCAACAGGGCCATATTTCACTCGGAAATGCTTCAATCAGAGTCATCTTACTCGGATTTGATCATTTTTGAGTCATTCCACTCGGATTTTTGTCTAACAGGGCTATATTTCACTCGGAAATGCTTCAATAAGAGTCATCTTACTCGGATTTGATCATTTTTGAGTGATTCCACTCAAATTTTTGTCCAACAGGGCTGTATTTCACTCGGAAATGCTTCAATCAGAGTCATCTTGCTCGGACTTGATTATTTTTGAGCCATTCTATTCAGATTTGACCATTCTGATTCAGAATTCAGTATAAAAGAAGATTCGTTCCACTTGGACCGGACCAAAAGAGGTGTTCACAAATGGCTTTATGCATGAGAAACCATTTCCATGAAAGAACTAAAGAAGCCTAGTACCAAACCCCTGAACCTGTTCCAACACCAAGGTCTGGTACCCGAAAGCTTAAGGCAAATTCCTTTAAAGGATTTCCAACGACTATATCTCCTTTCAAGAAGCTGCAAAGGTCATTTCTCCAACTTCTATTTATACCAAGGAAGATTGAACTTAAAAAATGAGAACTTACAAGCTATCATTAAACAAGAGTAAATACCTCAGTTAGTCCTTGACTCCAGTGGCGTCGTACATTTAGGTTCTATTAGTAAGTTAGTCTCGTTAGTCCCCCCACGTTCATCATCGTCGGATAGATAGGTCCTTGTCGTTAATAGAGTGTAAACGTTCATCAGAGTCAGCTGATGTGACTTATTAAATGCCACCAGGAATGCCACATTTCCATGAAAACGACATCATTTTCGTCTCTGAAAGGTAACACACACACACATAAAAACCATGCAACGTCGTTTTAGGCATGAAACCCTAAGTAGTTTCATATTATCATCGTTCTCCTCTTCGGTGTTTTCTTCATCTCCCCCACTGTCTTCCCCTCTTATCTCTGGTTTGCTTCATTCTTGGCCTCCTGTTGTGAACTTCCCCGTGATTATAGAGGCTGAGGTGAACCCATGGAAGGTAGGAGTTAGGGATCGTCGTCTTCATCATCCAGCCAACCTTGACGTCGGCTTCATTATCGTTATGGTGACCCACCAGTGCTGCGTGTGTCCTACACAGTGAACAACCTGAATCGTCAGTTCTGGAGATGCGCACGACTCCAAGGAGGACAATGTGATTTCTTTTCTTGGGTCCAAGATGGGGACTTGGTACTTCACGAGGAAGAAATAAGGAATACGCTGTTATGCAAGCTAACAGAGATAAAGGAAGTGATTTTAGGGCATAAATGTGATGTGCATAGGGATGTCTATGAAGCTATGGCCCAAGTTATATGTGAGGAAGAAGGTAAATGGTAGATGTAAATGGAATCGCTGGTGAAGAAAGGGTCCATGGAAATCCATCAGGAATTGCAAAAGTTGAGGATGGTTTTGGTTGCTCAGAGTGTTGCAATTTTGATTTTTGTAATGGGCCTATTAGTTATGATGTTGAAAGCGTAATTGGGGTTCCTAGTTTAGAAATACTTTTGTTATGTATGATGATCATTTGATTAATAAAATCAGTTTCAGAAAGACTTTGATTTCCATATTGTTTCATCATGCTTTATTTCCATGTTGTATGGGGCTCATTTGTTTAAACTTATTTTAAGAGATAAGTTCTTTTTTTATTAAAATAAACTTATTTTAAAATTTGATGTGTTTGTTTAAAGTTTTAAAAATAAACAGAAGCTGAAAATAAGTTGATTTCAGCTTATTTTAAGAAGCAACTCTGATCTACTTATTAAAAAGTGATTATAAAGAAAGCGCTTTTTTATAATCATTTTTTTAATAAGCTTAAACAAACGGGCCCATGATTGAACCAATTTTTAGCAGATGAAAAGCTTTATTTCATCTATTATTTCATCATTGTTTATTTCCATATTTTTTCCCGAATCATTTTGAGTGTTATTTTGTTTCTTGATTTTATACTATGAGCATTGTGCCTATAGTTGTAGCCAATCAAAAGTTCCATACAGAATTAACTTCAGCTTGATTTCATTTTGAGCATAGTTTCTTGATTTCATTTTGAGCATAGTTTCTTGATTTCATTTTAAGCAAAAGGGTTTCTTGATTTCATTTTGAGCTCTGATTGATTTGCCTATTAACTTCAGCATGTACTACATTGTTACAAGAATTAAGTTTGTACTAATAAGCACCAAAGTTGATATGAACCAGAATCAATATGAACCAGAATTAATATGGCAGCATTATATGAACCACCTCTGTCTCATCAATCATGAAAACATTATGAGAATTAATATGAACCATAATCACAACATTAATATGAACCAGAAAATCAACCAGATCTTGTTCAAAACTATACTAGCATTGAAGAATTATAACATTATATGAACCAAGAGTGTCTCATCAATAATGAAAAACATGGTAGCACTCGGTTAAACCAGAATTACATCAAACCAGAATTACATCATTGTCATAAAAAACCATCTTACATTGATCTTTGCTTCACCTCTGGGTAAGTTAGAGGGTTAAGTTATTGTGACCAATCTAAAAGACCAGACCAATTTCTAGGAACCACAATGCATCCCTTTATTAATGAGTATTATGAAAGGGTATAGTAGGAAGAAAAGGCCAAAGTTGAGTTCAACTATGGAGTTTAACAGAAAGTTTTCTCGTTGTGACAAAAGTAAAGCTTGAGTAATTGAGCATAGTAAATTCAAATATGATTGCCAAAGTAATTCTCATCTACTTTATAAAATTGGGGTATTCTAAAATCATCAACTGTCCTCTACTAATGTTCTAGTACCTTCCAAAAAGGAATAATAGGGTTTATATTTTACTTGAAGATGGAGTCATTTGACTAGTAACCAAATATTCATGAATAGGAGACTTATGAAATATAGGTGTTAAAGAAAACTCTACAGTGCTTCCCCTATCAGATAAATGGCCTCTTTTAGAACCTAATGAACCTTTTAACTTTATGCTGACATTTCTACTGACTCTGAGATGTGTGAAAGGAAGGATCCTTAAATTTGCCAGTAACACGGCCCCAAAACAGTGGGGGATGAAGAAAACGCCGGAGAGGAAAAGAAGAAGGAGAACGACAACAATATTATCGAGGAGAAGAAAGAGGAGATGACGAAAACAACATTGTTTCATGGAAACATGACATTCCTGGTGGTATTTAACGAGCAACATTAGCTAACTCTAACAGATGTTTGCACTCTATTAGCGGCAAGGATCTATCTGTCTGACGATGACGGACATGGAGAACTAATGAGACTAACTTACTAATAGGAGGACCTAAATGTCCGATGCCACTGGAGTCAAGGACTAACTGGGGTGTTGACTCCATTAAACAATTTTTTTCTTAAGTCAAATTCTCTTTGTGTTCACTCTTTTCTGGTAAGACAAAGACCTTCTTTGCTTGTTCTGCCTCTAGCAGACATTGGTCTCGTGTCATAACTTAGTGTACAATTCCCTTTGTATATCTATCATACACTAAGTTTTATGAGTTACTCTTCCTTTCACAATTAAACTGTAAAAGTCTGGTGGGTTACCAGAATCTATTAGTGTGGGAAACACTGTTGGCTTAAAGAGACTTTTGAAAGAATACTTGAGTTTGAATCAGGAGTGGCTTGTTGAAAGAATACTTGGGTTTAAGCCAGGAGTGGTTGGAGTCAAGAATACTTGTGGCACTGGTCTGGTGCTGTTATTGTAAAGGAGATTTTACAATAGAGGAAATCATTTAAGTTAGAAGGGACTGGATGTAGCTTCTATGTTAGAAGTGAACTAGTATAAACTTTGTGTTAATCTTTCCTTATTACTCTCTTGCATCATCTGATTACAAGTTTTTTATTTGGTTTGAATTTCCATAAAAAGAGTTTGTGACTTTTCAACCCCCCTTCTAAGTCAGACTCTGAACCATCAAACGTTTCTCATACATCCAAGATGTTGATAAATTCACTAATTAAATTTAGGATATCAAAAATATTAGTGAAAAAAAGGAGAAAATATGTTAGCATAAACACTAACATATACGAGGAGAGATCAAGTAACATCGTAATTTATACTCTTAATAAGTCATAATTCAACGGTTGGATTGACAATAACCATTGAATTATGTCTATATGTAATGTAGATGATTTATGTTAATTTTTATTAAAATCAAACAACTATAAACATGTAATCAAAGAGTCCTTATTTTCATATATTTTCAAAAACATATATTACGTTAATTTTGTTACACATGACTGATGTACCAAATAATTTAAGATTGGTTTAAATTTTAACACATGACCTGTATGATATGGACTTTGAATCCAATGATAGGTTTTTAAAAATAATGATCCAATAAAAAGTCATTGAGAGGTGTAATAATTGATTAAAATCACATGAGGTGTGTGTGTGACATATAAAAAATTTAATAAAAATGTTCCTTTCATGAATTTTTTAAAATATTCAATAAAATCTTTTTAAATAAATTATATATATAAATTTAAAATTATAATAAAACATGCAGAACATTTAAATTTTGATGAAATAATTAAAATTTTGTTAAAAAGGTAATAATTCATTAAACTACAAAAAATATAATAAACTATTATTTACTAAAATATAAGAAATTAAATAAAAATATAATGAAAATGTTTAAAAATAAAAGTATTATAAAAAAATTGAACTTCTATTATATTCTATACTATAATATAATAAAATTATTATAATATTTATATTTATATATAAAAAATTGAATACTTTATTGTAATAATATACTGTGTAAGTATTGTTATTATAAAATAATATTTATAAAGTATTGAATTAATTAAATATATTCCTAATATAAATATGCTTTATGTTATAATTTAATCATAGATTGTTATAAGGTAAATTATGAATACCACCTCCAGTTTTGCCGTTATTACAGGCAGGCCCATAAGTTTATGGAAGTTTACATTCTGCCCCAATGTTAAAGACACTGTTAGACCATTTACACAGGTGTTGACTAAGGTTACTTTTTCCACGTATTTTTTAAACCTTAGTTAAGGAACATTGGTAAGCAACAAACCCCTTAGCTGATTGGTGCGAGCCCAGTAGTTTGTTGTGTGTTTCTTCTTCAAAGCTTCCTCTTGAGTTGCAACGGTGAAGAATAGCGATCATGTTAATCGGGCATAGACGTAAGGTATGTGTGGGACCTTGAAAACTAGTTTCGAACTTCTTGTCGTCCTTTGTGTTCTGTGTTTTAACGTTTCAGTTAGTCTGTTTCTTTTCTTTTTTGTGGTCTATATATAGGAGTTGGATTGCAGTTTGGAAAATAATGGGTGATATGATGCAAATCATATGCTGCTCTTGGCATTGTACATGTTGGATGTGAATTTGCTAACTTTTTCATGTGATACAATGATGAATGTATGAAGTGTTTCAGTTTAGTATTATATTAAGTGTCGACTTGCATTTTAATATGGATTTTCTACTTTGCTATGGATTTGCTATTTTGCTTTTGTTGATAAATAAAAAGGAAAATCAAGCTGATTTACAATCACTTTGAAACACTGGCTCCTACCTTAAGGTCAAATCATTGTCAACAACTAATTGCGTCATTTGAAACCATGTAAGCTCGTAAAATAGGTTGGCCCGTATAGGCCGGCCTGAACCCCTCTGAAAAAATGTAGTGTGAGGGCCGCGGACGGTCCGAGTATTTTAAAAAAAATAAAAATTATAGGAAATTTCATTTAGTTAGAATTTTTATTTTTTTCTTCTACTTCCCATCTCACCATATGTGTGGAATATGGATTTTTATAGAATTTTGTTATGAACTTTAGTGATAAATATTTATGAAACGTTTTAAAAAAATATTACAAATGTTTGCAAAAAAATTGTTATGTAGTTTTAATTTTTTTGGATAGAATTTAAATTTTTTATAAATATTTTTTTAACTTTTTTAAAGCGGCCTGTCCGCAGCCCATTGAGGGCCGGGCTAGGGCCTTTAATTTCAAGGCCCGAATTTTTGCGGACCTTTTTTTGCCCAACCCCAAATGGCCCGCAGCCCGATAAAGCCCGCCCGTTTAGGACGGCCCGCCCGAATTGCCAACCTGTAGTATCGTTTTGCTGGAAGTAGCTTTTCATTATTCATTCTTTAGTTGGTTTGTTAAATTATTATAACATTGTAATTGAAGCCGGCTGTGTTATTTATACCAATTCAAGTTATTGAAATATTGTGCGTGAGAAATCTCAATTGTCTCTTCCTCTCTAATTTTTTCCTCTGCGTGTTTGTTTGAATTAGTGTGATTAAAATATGTCCAACTAATATCGACTTTATATCACTTCCCGAGATACAAGTCTTCTTTTACTATTTTGCTTTATATCACTTGCTTACAAATATGATTTTACTACTTTGCTAAATATCGCTTGCCTGTGTTGCTAAATTCTATTTCAGAGCTATATCCATCTTGATTGATTACCAAAATTTTGTAGAGCTAGTGTTTGTGGGGCTTTGACAGCCCACCTTCCATAATGCAACCCTGATTCATGTAGAGTGGAACTCACTGTCGTCTCCTCGTGAACCCTCCATGCTGTTGGTAGCCATTGAAGTTGAGACACGACCAGAACTCTCCTTAGACGTTAAAAGTCGAAGCTAGGGAGGTTAGAAGAAAGGAAAAGACGAAGACAAAGATGAAGATTAGACAACAGAGGGACGAAAACCTTTGCTCAGATTCCACACAACGGTCAAAATAATAAAGTCTCATTTAAGCTCATAAAAAACTAATTTGTCAATGGTTAATGTTCAGCTTATTTTACCAACATCTTATAAAATACTTGTTTGATGGGAAAGAGAATTATAAAAATAAAAAAATAATTAATATTAATTTTTCATACCGTTCAAAATAATCAAAACTCGATTGAACTAGCTTATTTTTTTATTGGTGAAATCTTAATTTGATTGCCCAATTGGCCAACTAAATAACCACAAAATGGATAGAGTAAACTTTCATAGCCTTGTGAAGCGACTTTTAATAAACATAAAACTGGAAGGCGACATTTGTGTTATAAATATAATGAAATAGAAAAATAATTGAAACAAAAGAGAGAGAAGAGAATTGAAGAGAGGGTAATTGAGAGTTAGAGAAAGGTATCTTATTATGCATGGTATGAGTTCTATTTATAGAACTCCAAGGGGGACATCCAAATAAAATATACATAATACTCCCCCTTTGGATGTCCATATTTTAGAATGTTCCTCGTTAAAACCTTACCAGGAAAAACTCAGTGGAATAAAAACCTAGTGAAGGAAAAAGAGTACAACATTCTTTACAAAGTAAATGAATAATTAAATGTACAACTATTTAATTCTCCCCCTCATCAGAACACTTATGTAAGCGTCGAAGACCAATCTTCTGTACTAGTTGCTCGAAGACTTTGGTTGGTAATGATTTTGTAAAGATATCTACTAGATTCTCACATGATTGGACTTGCTAGACATTTATTTCACCATTCTTTATAAGATCATGAGTAAAGAAAAATTTTGGTGAAATATGTTTTGTCCTATCTCCTTTAATATAACCATTCTTTAACTGAGAAATACAAACTGTATTATCTTCACATAAGACTGTTGGTGGTAATTTCTAGCATGCAAGCCACAAGTTTCTTGAATATATTGAATCATAGACCTCAACCAAACACATTCTCGACTTGCTTCATGTAATGCTAGAATTTCAGCATGATTAGATGATGTTGCTGTGATTGTTTGTTTTATGGATCTCCATGAAATTGTTGTACCACCACGTGAACAAATATCCTGTTTGTGATCGACCATTATGAGGATCAGACAAATACCCCGCATCAGCATAACCAATTAGGTTTGTCTTACATACATATTGGAAAAATAAACTCATGTCCATTGTACCTCTAAGGTAGCGAAATATGTGCTTAATCTCATTCCAATGCCTTTTTGTGAGTAAAGAACCATGTCTTGCTAACAAATTGACAGCAAATGATATATCAGGTCGTGTATGACTAGCAAGATATATTAGTGCACCAATTGCACTAAGATATGGTACTTCAGGACTAAGTAGTTCTTCATTTTTCTCTTGAGGTCGAAAAGGATCTTTGCTCACTTCAAGTGACCTTACAACCATTGGACTGCTCAATGGGTGTGACTTGTCCATATAAAATTGCTTTAGCACATTTTCTGTATAAGTCTTTTGGTGCATTAAAATTTCTCCCTTTAAATATTCTAATTGTAATCCAAGATAAAACTTTGTTTTTCCCAAGTCTTTCATCTCAAATTCTCTTTTCAAGCAATTTACAGTCTTTGATAGCTCTTCAGAAGTTCCGATGATGTTTAAATCATCTACATATATAGCAATTATAAAAAAACTCTTTCCCGAATCTTTTCATAAAAATACATGGACAAATCGGGTCATTTTTATACCCTTCTTTCAACAAATATTCACTAAGACAGTTGTACCACATACGTCCAGATTGCTTTAGTCCATAAAGAGATTTATTCAATTTAATTGAATAAGTTTCTCGAGAATTTGCCTTGTATGATTCAGGCAAATTAAATCCTTCAGGGAGTTTCATATAGATGTCATTTTCAAGTGAGCCATATAAATATGCCGCAACAACATCCATAAGGCGTAAATAAAGTTTTTCTCGGATTGCCAAACTAATCAAATATCGAAAAGTAGTTGCACACATCTCTGGTGAATATGTTTCTTCGAAATCAATACCAGGTCTTTGTGAGAAACCTTGTGCAACAAGTCTTGCTTTATATCGCACAATTTTACCATTTTCATTTCTTTTTCTCGTAAAGACTTATTTGTATTCAACTGGTTTTACACCTTCAAGTGCTTGGACTACAAGTCCAAAAACTTTCCATTTTTTAAGTGAGTTTAATTCTTCTTGCATTGCATCTTTCCATTTTGGTCAATCATTTCTTTGTGCACATTCCTTAACAGATTTTTACTCATGATTCTTATTATCAATTATAATATCAAGAGCTACTTTAAATGCCAAAATTTCATCAACATCGACTTCATGTCGATTCTATGGTATTCCATCCATGATATAATTTATAGAGATCTCTTTATTCTTATCAATTTCAGGTACCTTGGTTTCTTCTGAATTTGAAACCTTGATTATGTCAGGAGACTCTACTGGAGTCTTTATATCCTCGATTCAACCATCTTCTTTATTTACTTTTCTTTTTCGAGGATTTTTATCTTTAGAACCAACAGGCCTGCCATGTTTTATTTTGCCTTCAGACTCATTTACAATTTTAGATTGTCCTGCAGGATATCAATCTTTATTGGGGTATTAACAGCTGGTATATGTGACTTAGTCACTCTTTTGGATCAGTAAATGCATTCGGCAATTGGTTTGCTAAATTTTGTAAATTAATTATTTTCTGAACTTCTAGTTCAGATTGCTTTGTTTGAGGATCAAGATATGATAGAGATACCTCATTCCAACTGATCCTTTTATCCAACTGTTTATTTTCTCCCCCTAATGGTGGGAAAACAGATTCATCAAAATGACAATCAACAAAACGAGCTGTAAATAAATCACCTGTTAAAGGTTCAAGATATTTTATTATAGATGGACTTTCATATCCAACATATATTCCCAACCTTCTTTGAGGTCCCATCTTAGTGCGTTGTGGAGGAGAAATAGGAATATATACTGCACTTCCAAAGATTCTTAGATGGGAAATATTTGGTTCTTTACCATGAACCAATTGTAAAGGGGAATACTCATGATAACTTGTAGGCCTGATGCGAATAAGTTCTGTTGCATGCAAGATTGCATGTCCCCAAGTTGAAATGGGAGTTTTGATCTCATTAACAATGGTCTTGCTATCAATTTCAAACGTTTAATCAATGATTTAGCAAGTCCATTTTGTGTATGAACATGTGCTACAGGATGTTCAACATCAATTCCAATAGACATACAATAATCATTAAAAGATTGAGATGTGAATTCACCAGCGTTATCAAGGCGTATTTTCTTAATTGGATAATCAGGGAAATAAGCTCTTAAACGAATTAATTGAGCTAGTAATCTCGCAAACGCTTGGTTGCGAGTTGACAATAAGCAAACATGTGAGTATCTAGTTGATGCATCAATTAAAACCATAAAATATCTAAATGGTTCACATGAAGGGTGTATTGGTCCACAAATATCACCTTGTATACACTCTAAAAATGTGAGTGATTCACTCCCAATTTTCATTGGTGATGACCGAGTAATTAATTTCCCTTGAGAACAAGCAGCACATGAGAAATTATTAGTTTGGAGAATTTGTTTGCTGGACAAGCAATGACCATTTGAATTCTCAACTATTTTTCACATCATTATTGTTCCAAGATGGCCTAGTCGTTCATGCCAAATAACAAAGTCATTCTTATTTGTAAACTTCTGGTTTACAATAACATTTGTTTCAACTGTACTAATATAAGTATAGTACAAACCGGAGGAAAATGAAGGTAATTTTTCTAATATACATTTCTTATCAGAAATTAACTTTGTGATGTAAAGATATTCATCCTTTCTTTCATTTGTGGTCTCAATATGGTATCCATTTCTACGGATATCCTTAAAACTCAATAAATTCCTTTGAGACTTCGTAGAATATAATGCACTTTCAATGTGCAATTTTGTTCCTCCAGGTAACAAAATACTGGCTCTGCTGGAACCTTCAATTATATTTATACTACCAGTTATAGTATTAACATTGGCTTCTTGTTTTACTATATGGTAGAAATATTTTTCATTCTTGAAAATAGTATGAGTTGTTGCACTGTCTGCTAGACATATATCTTCGTCATTCACATGAGCATTCATTCTTCATTAAATAAAAAAAATCATGAGTGAAAAATATAATAAATATTTAACATAAAATTTCATTGATAAAGACTAAATTCATAACAAAACAAATTATATGAAACAAAATAATTTATTTAGGGGCACTCCCCTCTCCAACTGAGTGGTCAATGTCTTCTTCAGGAAGAATGAGAAAATCATCAACATCAAAAGGAGTATAAACATCATCCATACCACCAAAATTTGTTTCTATTGTTTTCCCTTTATTCTTAAGGGATTTTTGGTATAGATCAATCAGATGTTTTGGTGTGCGACAAACCTGAGGCCAGTGACCTTGGCTACCACAACGATAGCAAACATTTTAGTTTGTTCGCTACTTTGAACATCTTTTCCCTTTTCCATATGATCTTTATTTTTCCATACAAATGATGATTTGTTATCATTTCGACCACGACCACGACCATGACCATAACCATATCCACGACTACGACCAATACCATGTCCCGGGAATTACCTTGTCCACGACCGCGACTACGGCCACAACCACGACCATGAGTATAATGATCATGTGTCGTTACATTCACTTCTGGGAATGGAGCAGTTCCAGTTGGACGAGACTCATGATTTTGCATGAGTAATTCATTATTTTGTTCAGCCATAAGAAGACAAGTAATCAATTCAGAATATTTTGTAAAACCCTTTTGGCGATATTACTGCTGCAGGAGCGTATTGGATGCATGAAAAGTGGAGAATGTCTTCTCTAACATATCACTTTCAGTGATGTTTTCTCCATATAACTTCAATCTTGAAGTAATTCTAAACAGCGCAGAATTATATTCATTTACAGATTTAAAATCTTGAAAGCGCAAATGCATTCATTCGTAACAGGCTTTTGTAAGAATTATATCCTTTTGATGGTCGTATCTCTCTTTTAAATTATTCTACAAAATAAGAGGGTCTTTAACTATTAAATACTCATTCTTTAACCCCTCATGAATATGGTGACGTAAAAATATCATGGCTTTAGCTTTGTTTTGACTAGATGCATTATTTCCATTTTTAATCGTGTCTCCAAAACTTTTTACATCTAAATGGATCTTAGCATCTAGTGTCCATGATAGATAATTTTTTCCAGATATGTCAAGAGCCACGAACTCAAGATTGGTAATATTCGACATAGTTATTTCTATGCAAGAAATTACAAATAATAAGTTAGATAATACTTCAATAAATATATTAACTATAATTGTCTAATAATGATGGTAATAACAATGGTCATAATAAGTCATTAATTATAAATATTTATATATTTTATTTTATTTTATTATAAGAGTAATATTTATAAAAAATAGAGTAACTTATAAAATTTTACATAAATGATCTGATAATGAAAATTTAAAATTTTCATAAGATGTCATTTAAATATTAGTGGTCTAGTAGTAGAGTGATAACTTATCATGTTATAAGTGTCAGGTTTGAATCCTTGAACGTGTTATATTATTTATTAACTCCTTTATTTATATAAAATATATTATATTATTATTTATATAAATAAAGGAGAAAAGCAAAAATTACTATAGGCAGGCTTCACATATTATAATATTCACAATGCAATAGGTGAAGTATAACTTGAAACAATCCAACAATTAGCACAGGTACAAAATTAGTTTGACTATTAATTTTATACATCCTACAGAAATGTTTATGAATAAGTTCTTCAAGAACCTATATTTTTTTTATATGATATAGATATAATCTTATACATCCTTCAGGGATGTTTAAAATGTAAGTCTTCAGGAACTTTTATAATATATTCATAAATAATATAAGGTATATAAATTAAAATTATCAATAATAATAACAATAATAATCACATATTACCTTTCAAAATTTGATCGGATACTCAGTTGGTCAGAACCTCGTGCTGATAACGTGTTATAAATATAATGAAATAGAAAAATAATTGAAACAAAAGAGAGAGAAGAATATTGAAGAGAGGGTAATTGAGAGTTAGAGAGAGGTATCTTATTATGCATGGTATGAGTTCTATTTATAGAACTCCAAGGGGGACATCCAAATAAAATATACATAATAATTTGCAATTTATCTATATAAACAAAAATCTTTACCCTGACTAACTAAAACTCAAAATTATCTCCATCTATCCCCACTTCAATGCTAATAGCATCAAAGGCAAAACCTAATTATAATTCCTTAAATACCCTTCTCCGATTAGAATTGAAGTTCTTTTAAAAAGATAACAAAACAAGACAAATCTGCACCTAGGGTATTTCAGAGCATCAACCACAACCGATACTCTTGGCTACATTATTTGTTGGAGTAAACCTTAACTTTTAAACATCAATCAATTTAAGGACTTTAAAATCAATCACTTTAACTTTTAACTTCACAAAAAATCATTTGTTTTAGTCCCTTAGAAATGACTAAAATGATTGATTTTTTTTTTTTATAAAATAGAGGACTTTAGTGATTAGTTTTAAAGTTAGGAACTAAACTAATTGATGCTACAAAAACAAGAACTAATTTGTAGGTTTAGTCTTATTTGTTTCTTAATGCACAATTTATTTTATCTGAATATGTACAATCAATTAGGATAATATTTTGAGTATAATAGATATTTCAATCTCATCCATTGTTAGCTAGACTAATAAAAAGGTATTTATCTTATCATTAGAGGGGCAGGGAGGGGAAGCGGGCATCCGCTTATTTGTTTCAGATAAATATGACATGCAGTTTGCATAGATTCAGCTACGATTGACCTGGTTAGTTATAGATTGTATTGATAACGACAAAAAAAATCCAACATAACCTTTGCAGAACAAGATTGGTAGAACGGCGCACCCTAATTCATGCGTGATAATACCATCTTGCTAGGAATGATCTCTACTTACAATAATCTGAAAATCACTAGTGCATATCAACCTAAGAGTGAGTTGCATTCATATTCTAATATGATTTGCTTGCCTCAATTCTCAACCAAACTGGCTTTTGTTGAATCTTCAATGTCTCGTATCAATGCAGTGTGGTGCTGCTTTTCCTGTTCTTAATCAAGGCAGCAGCCAGCTACCCAAAAGGTGTCTCCACCTTAAAGTCATACTGCAGCATCAATCATCGGTACCAAAGTAGCGATCACCAAATTCACCCAATCCAGGGATAACGCGGAACTCTTCATTTAAAGCAACATCGATCTCGGATGTGACAATTTTCAATGATGGAAACCTTTTACAAACGCAATGGATACCCTCGGGAGCCTATTTTAGAAAAATACACAAGATCCATGTATGTAAACAATGTGAAATGTGGTCAAATAACTAAGATCATATTTGCAAAGAAGGCCTCAAAATTAACTTACAGAAATGAGATTCAGAAATATAATGTGATTTTCTGGTACGCCTTTCTGAATGAGTAATTCAATTGCTTGGTTGGCAGAGTTACCTGAAATGGAAGTGATCAATGTTAATTTTTTTTTATCAACAGTGAACACAATGAATTTAGTAATTAGTAACCATCAAATCAGAAAGATTCTAACAAATCAATAACAGACTACTAGACTGGATCAACATCAACTATGCCATTTCAAAATAATTATAAAAAAAAACTTTAGGTCACTACTTTCAGCTTTCACCTGTTCCTTACTAAGTATCTTAGCTAATACAATTGCACCTATCTTATGTCAAATTCAATTATAGTTATATTTATATCATCAAAATGGTATTCTATATTCAAAAATATTGTTCAAACCAAACCAGTAACATAACACGCTACCTTGATATAGCCATAGAACGAGTGAATTGTTACTTAGCCCTTCTTTATAGATATTATTGACAAGGATTCTTTCCCATGAAGAATGCAAAGGCAGATAAACATTTCAAGAAATAATGTCTATTGAAATATGACACAGTAAAGGTAGATAAAGTGGAAAATAGATAGTAGGAGGACATTCCAACCGTTCACCTGTGGCAAGGACAGGGTCAAGAAGCAAGACATGCCGTTCTGAAATATCCTTGGGAAGCTTCTCATATATAAGCTGCTCAGAGAAGCAAAGGATATACCATTAAACATCAACCATGCATAGAGAACTATAGATGAAGGCTACTGTAAGTCAACTCCACGGGCTTCAAATTATTTATTTTATTTACCTGTTTTCCATTGTCTCCATCCCGGTGAATCAGAATTTTACCAATTTTAATGCTTTTACAACATGCGCGAAGTGCATTTTCCATGCTCTCACCACTATAATGGAAAAACAATGAAAAATATTAAGTCAATGGGAAAAAGCCAAGGTAGTGTGTGTAAGTGAATAACAACAGCTTTAGTATTAGGACTCTGTTTTCTAGATGGTAAACACATCCATAGTAAGAATGCGAGATCATTAATCTAACAAAACACCGGAACTGGTTAGCTCCACAATAGCATTTTTAGTGCTACTCTATCATTTAGACTGCACCTGCCAAAATTACTACCTGGTTCAAAGCTTACCTTCTAACAATTGAAACGCCACACAATTTCTTGCAGAAATCAACACCAGTGTAGACAGATCCTGTTACATAAACCTCATTTCAGTTAACTAGTGCTGCTAACATAAATCTCCACTTGTGTGCTACTGTTGCTTCTTACTAGACATGTTGCAGTTCACAAAGGATCAATCATATTCCCCAAACAAAAGACAGGATTATAGTGAAGATAAAAACAACCAGGCGTGAGATGAGACGGATGATTACCGGTCGGAGTAACCACTTGCTTTTCAGTGAAAGGTAGATGACCAAGACCATGCTCAACAACCTGATAACCAAGTTCAGCAAAGGTGGCTGTCACATGAACTAAGTACTAAAAACCAATGAAGCAAGCAAGTAATTCAGCAGCGCAATAAAGCATACAGTACCAGACGTATTAGTCGATCTGAATAAAATACAAAATCATGCTTTGATATGTCCCGATCACGAATCAGTGTATGCATCCCCCTTATCTGTAATGTAAAAGCATAACCCATAAAGGACCAAGTACAGATGGAATAAATCATTATATTACAAAACTAGGTCAGATTATAGAAAGAGAGCTTTTATTAACAAAAAATGAATACAATCATTTTTCTCAGGATTTCAAGTGCTTTAAGATCAATCTCCTAAACCATTCTTTCACTAAAACCCAATCCCTTATACTTTATTTGTCTGATTAAAGAAATAGGTAGGAAGGAATAAGAGATATATAGAAGAAAAGATGTATTATTTATTTGGATACATAGAAATAAGAAAAGAAATGGACAAAAATTATCTATGCTTGTTTGGACAAAATTACTGTAGAAGAGATTGGAGAGATTAGAAAGAAATGAATAAGTTTCATTAAAAGACATACATCATCACTAATTCAAAATATACCTTTTTGCTTTTATATTCATAATATTTTTGATACAGAAAATGCTCGTATTAGTTAATAAAGTAAATTTATATTTAAAATATTTACATATTTAGTCTTTATTTAATACTTTCCATTTTAATGTAATCATCAACAATTCTTAGTTAACAAAATCATTCTATAATGAATCTTGTTGTGTGTCATTGCAGGGTATTCTTTTATACTTAACTCTGTTGAAAAATAGTATTAGAAAGTAAATTAGTTGCGCATTGTTCTATGGCAACATTGTGCCCCATACTAATCCTATTTTCTGTTGGCATATCCGTTAGAAACTTAGAATCCAACTCCTAAATAACCACCACCAACTCACTCTACAGTAAAATACTAAGATGTGGCCTTTAAAAATGATTACTCTGAATTTCCAGTTTCTTCATTACCTTGATTATGTATCCAAATAAAATACAAAAAACATCAATAATCTCCATGTCTTATCAAAATATTTCTTTCTCGGTCTTAGTTCGTAATAAAACCGACTACTTCGGTTACATCAAAATTATATTTCCTATGACTCTCAAAATGTGCTGCTTAAAGACAATTTTTCTTTTCAATTCAATAAGAATAAAAAGTCATAAATTGAAGGAACGGTAAAGCTTCATAAAATAAGGAAATCCAGTCTGTTTGTGTGAGTAGCAAGGATATGCACTTGCATCTACCCCAAATTCTAATCTGAAAATGCTCAAGAAAAATGGCAAACTATATTTGAAGATACCTGAAATGTCGACTGAATAACATACACATTTGGATATATTTTGCATAGATCATGTTGACCAAGCTTTGTTCGGATATGTTGCACAATCAAATCAATGGCAACATGGTTATCACCTCCACGAGGAATGATCACATCAGCATACTTTTTTGATGGTAGAACAAAGTCATCAAATGCAGGCTTAACAAACTTTGCATACTACAAAACCAACATTAAATAAGTTAGGAACAAATATGCAATGAGGACTATCATTTATCAAATTCTCTCTCCTCATTCAAAATTTTCTAAAATATATGAAAATTCATGTGATAAAGGACTATCATTATCCGCCTAACTGCACAAAGCTATGGTTACTACTTAAGTTGATGCACTTACCTGCTCAAGAACAGAGTTTATATCCCTGCCCCTCTCCACTGTGTCACGTCTAATTCTACGAGCAAGCCTGACATCAGCATCTGTGAGAAATTAATAACCAAAGAAAAATTAGAGAGAGAATGGGGGAGGAGGAGGAGGAACTTCGGTTATCATATAAGAAACTAATCTAAGAAATCATTACAAAATCAAAGGAATAGAAAGATAATGAACAATAAGGAACATATGAAGAAATAGGTCTACTAATCCCTTTTACCATCTGACTGAGCATATACCAGACATGTTGCAGCTCACAAAGTATAATAACTCCCAAGACAAGGAGTACAAATCTGCAAGGTTGTTAAAACGTAGACTCTACGTTGAGAAGGTGAGATTCTTGAAACATACATTCGTAGTCGTAAGACGACACGGAAGAGTCTACTAGAAATACTAAATTATATATAAATATAAAAAAAATATCAAACTAAGCTCATCAAATTCATAATATTAAACCAAATTCAAAGTCATAAACATAAAACTTAGTCTAAAACAACCATGCTAGCATTCTGGAATGGAACAGAACAGGAGAGCAGCACAGAACGGAATCAGGGAATATGGGAAGGAGAAGGAAGGACGGAACAGAAGAAGTGAAGAACAGAGAAAATTGTAAACAGAAAATCACAGATGGGTGGTGAAAAACAGAGACCGTGCAAACAGGGAAGGTCGCCAGTGATGGGGAAGGTCGCGGGTGCAGTACAGAAGGCCTTGAGGGGGAAGAGAGGAAGTGGACTCACGAATCACGATCTTCAAATGTGAAGTTTAGGGTTTTTTCCAGTTTTTCTCTCATGGGTTGGGTTTTTTTGAACTGGGTCAAGAGGCCCAACTCGTTTTTTGGCTCGTTTCCACTCAGGCAGAAACGTGATAGTGTCCACGATTTTGCATCTTGGCTCCCCGTTTCTACCGGGATCGTGAGACACCAGGGTAGCTATGATGTTAGAAACGTAAGTTTCTACATTTTGACACTAGTTTCTACCAACCTTGCAAATCTGAACAATATATCAATGGAAAGCAGTAAGCCTATTGGTTTAAAACTCCAAACCACTATATTTTCAAACGTACATCTTGCCATTTATTTAACAAAAACAATACAATGAATTCCACTCATTTATTCCCACAGATCTTTTATAAAACTATCCATATATGTCATCCAAGCATTCAAAAATCATCTTGCTTTGTAGTAGCAATTAAAATATTTCAAAAGAATGCATATTGACAATGACTTTTGACTTTGATCTTTAGCACCCCAAGGCTCAACCATGGCTTCAGTCAATTAAAGGATCTTATCTTACCAAGTAGGCAAGTGCCGACAGAAATGCAACTCAAAACATGACAACAGAAGAAATAAAGAGCCAGAAAACAAACAGCCCCAAATAATTAGTAATTATTACAGCATTGTATTGTATCCATAAATTCATGTATGACACATCATACATGAGGGCGAAACAAACAAACCTGTGTCAACAAAGATCTTCATGTTCATGAGATCACGGACACCTTGATCATGGAATACAAGAATTCCCTCCAATATGATGACATCAGAGGCATTGACCTGAGGAAATAATAACCCAGATGTCATGTATAGTCAATTCCTAACAGAAACTGAATGAATTTCACAAATCTAAGATATAGAGACCTGGCGAAAACTATTGGAAGAGCGCTGGTGCTTCTTGAAGTCATAAATGGGGACTTGGACTCTCTGTCCGCTAATGAGCTTCCCCATGCACTCTAACAGTTGTTCAGTGTCAAAAGCATCTATAAAGCACTCGCTCAGTCAGTTCAACAGTAACTAAACTAAACTAAATTCACTGGTGAACGAACACAAACGGCAATTACCAGGGTGGTCAAAATTGTACTCGTGCACGTGTTCCAATTCTTCAGGTCTCAAACCACGATAAAACGAATCCTATAGACATAAACAGATGAATAATATAACATAACAAATACTAATACAATATCAACGAGTAAATCCTCAAATTGATCCAAAGATTATAATTGTATGGTCTCTGATATTTTAAAAGTTCTTCGGCAAACCACAGTTGCTTTAGTCTTTTTAGTAGAAAAAGATTATAAAAGCTACGAGATGAGTGTAAAAGATTATGAAGTATTAAACTGACGGTTGTTTTTACTATCAATTTGAAGCATTTATTGTAAAATTAATGAAGAATGGGAAATTAGGATTTAGGAGTACCTGATTGACGAGGACGACGCGGTGATCGTGAAGCTGCTGAATGATCATGTCGCAGACGGTGGTTTTCCCCGAGGCAGTACCACCGGAAACTCCTGTAAAATAAAATTGAACGCAGTCATTAAAACCGAAAGAAAGAAGAAATAAATAACAACGAAAATGAGGAATACCTATAACGAAGGGTTGATTGGGGAGGGAATCGGGGGTTAGGGTTGAATCGTGAGTGGGGGAAGGAGGCAAAAGGCCGTCGAGTCGGAGGCCGGAGAAGTGGGGCCCAGATGCTGCCTCCATCACGTAGTCGATCGACGTCGTTTCTTCCGGCATCCCCTCTCTCTCTCTCTCTCTCTCTCTCTCTCTCTCTCGTTTTATTGTTATGTTTCTGATTTTGGTCACGCTTCTTCTGTTTTGTTTTTCTCTGAGTTGAGTTGAGTTGTGGTGTTGTGGAATATGCCTCTCGTTATGCCATTCGTTCTCTAATTGCTCCAAGCACAAAAACCTCGTGGTGTTGTGCCCTCCTTTTACCACGCATGCCAAACTACCCCCATCACCAACTTTTTTTAAAACCCCTCCCCCTTAGCCCCTTAGGAGCAAAGATGATACATACAGCCACTAGACGAATTGAAAATTTTTATTATATATACAAATACTTCTCTTTAATGATTTTTATATAATACAAATATAATATTTAAAATATATTTTACAATCAAAATACATCTCTTGTTATTATATTTTATTATATTTTAAAATATATCTCATTATTTTTATTTTTAAAATATTAATTTATGATATGTTATATGTTAATAAAAATTATATTTATGGTACATATTATATTACATTGTTACTGATATATATTATTTTATTTTGTTAATATATCATGAAATATGTTACATTATATTATATCATAAATTAATATTTTATGAAAACAATGGAAGATATATTCTATTAACATTAAAAACCTTAAAAGTTATAATATAATACAATATATTTTAAAATAAAATATAATATAAATAGAAAATAATGAAAGATATATTTTAAATATTATATTTGTATAATATTAAAAATATTTGATCTGAGACCAGCCCCTAGACTTAAAGGTAATTAACTAAAATCCATCTTCTGGAATTGGTATGACATGATGACTGGTGTCAGCTATTCTCTCAACGTTGGCGTCTCACATAGTGAAATGATTTAACACTAGAATCCATTATCACGCGAAAGGTCCCTAAATTGACCCTATGGCGAGTTGTTCACTCAATACCAGAGGGTCAGAGTTGACCCGTACCCTAACGTGCCTAATAAGTAGCCTGCAAAGTGATTGATGGGTAGGTAGAGTCGTTGTGAAACATCTCCATCATGAGTCAGCTTTACCGTAGAAGAGCAGAGTAAGTACTGACACCATGTACGGAAGACTTGGAAAGCAAGAAGGCTCTTCCACTCCCTTTAGGTATAAAGATCCATACATCAATGTAATATGTAAGAACATTCTCTCTAACCTTACGCTTGAGCTCTGAAATTCCTTTGAACTTTCACTGACTTGAGCATCGGAGTATAAGGCTGATGATTTGGTATGAGGAATCACTCCAAGACCTTTACTTCCCACTAGAATCGAGGCTATAATACCGGATCCCTATTGGACCAATGTAATATTAGAGAGTGAACGAGAGATTTAAGGACTGTCACGAGGCCAGATATTGGACCCCGGCCCAGACCAGTTCATTGGCACGCTTAGTGGGACCTGTAATTTTTTAGTCCACAATCATAAAAAAAGTTAAGTCATCATGGAGGAAAGAGTTCTTAATGGGCATGTTGAAGATCTGACATTCTTAGAGCCAAGGCGTTCGGCTTTTAGCACCTCTAGTGCTTCAACTAGGAAGGTGGTCCCTGTGGTTACTCATGACCATTCAGAAACGGTGTGTAGACACCCCCGATCTTTTTTCTTGATGATGATTTTAGTCTAACCATTCTAGGGAGCGATGACGTGGTGGTAATTATGGTTGTCATCATGAATATGGATGTCAAGAGAATCTTGGTTGACCAAGGCAGTTCCTTTGATGTCATCTTTTACGATTGTTTCAAGAGGATGAGCCTCACTGATGGGGATTTATAAGTGTATAGCAAGATTTAACTACCTTTAATGGTGCAAAGCAACCCACTAAGGGTTACTTAGACACTTGTATCACATTTGATGGGGAGCCTGGAGCAAGGACGGTGAAGACCAAGATCTTGGTCATCGATGTGTAGTCAGTCCCCTTACAATAGCATCATAGGTCATCCCACGTTGAATGCAATGGAGCCTATTATCTCAACATCACATCTGCTTATCAAGTTTATTGATAAGGACAACAGGGTGTCCTCTGTGCGGGGTGACCAGAGATGACTAGGTATTGTTACAACCTTAGCCTCAACATGGTGAAGTTAGAAGCTATTAGCAAGAAATGAAACCTGAATGATAGGGGTATAACGGCAACATCTGTTAATCTGGTGGACTTGGATCTTAGGGCTGAACTAAAGATAGACCCCTTTAACCCCTCTAAACCAACCCCAGATGGAGGTTTGAAGGCGATCATTCTAGGCGATACCCCGAATATAGTGACTCAAATTAACGAGAAGCTTGATCCAGGTATGAAGGAGCATTTGATTGCTCTATTGAGGGAGTTTAAAGAGTTGTTTGCTTTGACAATTGTCGATATAGCAGGAATGGATCCAAATTTTTGTTGCCATAAGTTAGCTATCTACCCAAAGACAAGGCCGATAGCGTAGAAGAAGAGGCGATTAGGTCCTGAAAAGACTGAAGAGTTGTTGAAGGTTGGTTTCATTAAGGAAATATGGTATTCCTCTTAGTTATCCAACGTAGTCATGGTGTAGAAATCCAATGGCAAATGGTGTATATGCATGGATTATGTGGACTTGAATAAGTGTTGCCCTAAAGACCTTTACCCCTCCTTAATATTGATCGAATGATATATGATTCTTCTGGGTACTAGTTCTTATCCTCTATGGATGCTTGTTTGATGAGGACATAGCCAGAAGGCTTCATTTAAGCTTTGTATTTTGTTTTATACATAATTAGGATTTTATTAGATTTAGGTTAGAAAAGCCTTTGGGCTTTATGTGGGGCCTTACATGGTAATATTTTTCATTTTGAGCCACTTTTGGGCCTTGTATTTCATTTTAGGCTTAGTAGTTAGCCACCTTTCCTAGTTTAGTTACTTTTGGGCCTAGGAAATAGGAGTAACCCATTAGTAGAGTGCATTCCTCTTCCTATATAAGGCATTCATCTCCTTGTATTCAACACATTAGAATTTGAATGATACACACACTTTGTGAGATTTTGAGTGCATACTCTCTCCTTAGGCTAGAGTGGATTTCAACCTTCTAACAAGCTCTTATTGTAACACCCCGAATTTTATACAAATGAATAATTAATGTGAATGGCAAATAGTTGATGCTTATTGAGGAAGATGGGTGAGAATATGTGGAATAAATCCAATTTGATTTATAATGAGGAATTCTGAGTGAGAATGCTTAGGAACAAGTTATATATGTCTTATATGATGTATATGATATCATGGATATGATTAAATTGGCTTATGATGAAGTTTCATAAGTTGGACTGTGTGAAATCTGCGTTTCTTGCCTCTGTGTTGATATTCTCGCCCGAGCGAGAAGGGATCTCGCCTAGGCGAGGATTCCCTGTGTTGGCCTTATGGTTTCTGGGCAATTTTCGCTCAGGCGAAGATTAATTTCGCTCAAGCGAAATTGCCTATGTATCAGTGTTGCTCTCTGGAAGGGATTCGCAGTATCAGTGTTTGCTCTCTGGAGGAAAATTCACTCAAGCGAATGGAGTCTCGCCCAAGCGAAGGGTCTGAGAAATGGCATTCGCCCAAGCGAGTGAGGGATCAGCTTGAGCGAGCTTGAGCGAGCCAGTGAGAAATTGGTCACTGGATCTTTCTTCGCCCAAGCGAATGTGAGTAGCTTGAGCGAAAGTGGAAGTATGAATGCTGGGTGATGCTCACTTAGGTGTGACTGGTACAGTTATACTAGACCGAGTGTGGTAAGTATATGGTGAGTGTGTGGGATTTTGAACGAGATTTCCTTTGAGTAAGAACCTTAGAAAATAATTCGGTGATGTTGTGAATTTCCAGGTGAAATTTCGAGTAGCCTTGTCAAGGCAGAACCCTCCGAGTGAGGGAGTAGATAAAATTCTGAGTGAGAGGCTTTCTGTGTGAAATTCCGAGCAGTGTAATTCTGAGTGGAAATGGCACCGAGTGGGGTGTGTTGTCCAGAAGTATTTTGGAATGACTTCACTCGTGGGAAAAACAAAGGAAGTCAGCCTTTGGATTGTTTATCTGAGTGGAATCCTGAGTGAGTGTGAAGGCAATAAGCATTCCGAGTGTATGATTATATATGTGGGTCGGTAGATTGGATTTGTGGACAGGTTTGTATTTATGAGAATATACATATATACATAAGGGATTTATGTTGATTTGATGCTTCTTACTGACTGGAATATGAATGATGTTGGGTGAATAATTCTAAGTTGATGAATTCCGAGAGAAATATAGGAGGCTTGGATCCAATTCTGAGTGAGGCTATGATGTTTGTCCTTCTTTTTCGAGTGGAGAATATTTAAATGGATTTTTAGAGAATTGCCATTGATGAACCTATTCGGTGTAGGATTAGATGGGAGAATTTCCCGAGTGATCCTTGTGTGGCCTTTTCCCGAGTGGAAAAGCATGAGTAAACCCCGAGTGGGATGGGTTTAGATATTCCCGAATAGAATTCCGAGTGATCCTCTTCCAAGGGAAGGGTTGTTGTAATGGTTTAGATGGGACTGTATCCTAAGTGTAGGAAATATATATATAATCCGAGTGAATAAGACTATATACTCCGAGTGGTTAGGATCTGAACAAGTCCGGGTGAGACTTAATGAATTCCCCGAGTGAGTAAGATATCATATGCCGAGTGAATCTGGCTGGAATATTTCGAGTGGAGTATGATTGTGGAGACCCCTTCTGAGTGAAGGAAGGTCTGCGTATTCTCCGAGTGAGAAATGTGAAAATATACCGAGTGGTGAATGTGGAATACATTCCGAGTGACTTATAGTTGTGATACACCGAGTGGTGTTGACAAGCAAATATTCTAAGTGAGGAAGGATTTGGGATTCCGAGTGGGATGCCCCTCATTTACCGAGTGGAAGACCCAATAAGTGATGGGTCAGTTTTAGAGAAATTACCGAATAAAGGGTTGATTGAGATGACTCGGATTGGATTGGAACTGCCGAGTGAGAGACTATATGAGTATGAGTCGGCCCAAAACGTCTTGGTTGAATGGAAAGTGGATCGGTTTAGATTGTTATGTCAAGTGGGAAGCCGAGTGTGAGATGACTCGGATTTAGTTGAAGTTTGCCGAGTGAAAGTTGAATTAATATTGGGTCGGTTTTAAGGAATCCTGCCAACAGAAACCCGAGTGCTAGGAAAGATGATTTCTAGTTGGATTCGCTTAAAGGAATTAATACCTCGCTCAGGCGAGTGAGTGTGGAAACAGGTACTGGGGTTATTTCGCCTGTGCGAATGGAGAGGCTTATGCGAGATGGAGCTGTCTTGCTCAAGCGAATGTGGGTTTCGCTTGAGCGAGTGACACCCTCTTTGCGTGTGTCTTCCCTTTTCCCTCGGTTTAATTATGTGGACCCTTCTTTTACTCGGTTCTAAGGATATAAAAGGATATTAAAGTAAATATAACATGGCATGATGGATTATTGGACTGCCATTTTTAATTATGAGGTAATAGTGAGATATTTTAAGGGGAAACAATTATTAAAATAAAAACACTCACTTTCTTTCTACCTTTCACGTTACTTCTTCCCCTCCTTTCTTCATTATTCTTCTTCGTCTTCTTCATGCTGTTCTCCATCTCCTCTTTTCTTCTCTCCAAAAACCCAAGCCGTGTGGAGTGTCTTCTCCTCCTTCACCATTTTCGTTTTATGGATGCTTGAAGGAGAAGCTTATGCTGGAACTCCTCCCTTTCTCCCACTCTATTTCCGTGAGGATTTCTCCCTTTATGGGAAGCCCAATGTTGGCTCTTGGGTGAGGTAAGTTCTCCACCATTCTTTATGAGTTTTATGCCCTAGATGTTGGGTCCTATGTATTTGTGGGAGTGTTTATGGCATATGGGTTGTTGGGAGAGCTTTAAAGTGAGGAAACCCTAGGTGGGGTGTTGTTATTATGACTTTAATAGTGGGTTATTATGGAGATGCATGAATTAATATTTGGATGGGTGGAAAATAAATGAGCAATTATGATGTTGATGGGTTTTGGTGAAACCCTAACTTTAATAAATTGGGGGAAGTGTGAAAGGAGAGTAAAATGTATGTTTAATGACATTGGGGAAGGATATTAATGATGGAAGATGGCTATTGATGGTGATTACTGAGTATTGGTAGTAGTTGTTGGGTTAGTTGGCATTTATGATCTAAAGGATCTTGACTTTGGGAAAGGAATTCCCGAAGCCTAATACAATTATATAACTTGGTATTTAACAAGTCTAAGACTTGATGATAAGCTAGAAAATGTCTAAAACTATGAGGAATGCCTTGTAATGGCTTATTAATTGTATGAGTGTATATGTATAATATGTAGATCATATTCCGAAGGGTGCAAAGGAGCTCTTGGAGCATTGGAATGGTTCGGCTCTTCCCTTAAGGTAGGAGAGGAGTTAACATTCAAATTGCATGAGTAAATTTAATAGAGATTGTGTATGTGATTGATACTCATGCTTGCATTGCCATGTATATGTATTGAATTGTTTGGAATGACAACTTGATAATTATGGAAAATTATTATGATACTCTTGTGTTGGGTTGGAAATCCCCAATGAATATATATAAGGATATTGATAGATAAAATGAAATATTATGACATTCTAGCGGTGGATACAAGTAGTTGACTTGTATGTGTGTAAGGCAATGATGATTGCCAAATATGTGAATGGTGAATATGCCTCGAATGATTTTATGTGTGGATTGATATTATTATGTTTGCTATGCCTTTGATATCCATGTGTGGATTGTTATGAGTGGTGTTTGTGCCCATTGAATGCCAATTATTTGAATGATGTGCCTTGAGGGGCCTTGTGAATATTTATACGCCATTGATGATAAAACTAAAATATATAATATACCCCTAACTGAGAAGGTGAGATATCCTTGTGAGGTTGTTATTGAGCATATGCATTGTTGCATCTTGCATTCATGGCATGGCATAGCATTGATATTATGTGGTTGCGATCACAATGATGAAAGATCCTGCGGGATTCTATGAAGGGAGTACCCCTTGCGAGGCGGGAAACCAATGTGATGATGATATGATATGGTAATGGTGGTTGCGATCACCTGATTATGGAATGTGAAAGGCCCTGCGGGGACCATTGTATGATGATGAGCCAGTGGTTGCGATCACTTGATATTTGATATGATAAAGGGCTTACGAGCACCTATGATGCCCATGGTTGCGATCATGAGGCGGGAGTACCCCTTGCGAGGCGGGAAACCTATGAGGATTGTTAAACATGGTTGCGATCACGAGAAAGCTCCTTGCGAGGCTGGTATAGGGAGTACCCCTTGCGAGGCGGGAAACCAATGATTATGATTGATTGATTATGGTGGTTGTGATCACCCGTGATATGAAATCGGATCCGTTGCATATGCATTTGAAATGGGATGACCACGAGTGTTGAGAAACCCCTTGCGAGGAGGTATTGATTAAAGATATAATGAATTGATAAGAATAATGATTGTGAATGCCCTTGTTGATAAGTGGCAAAGTGACAGTGTTAGTGATTATGTATATGTTGTGCTTATTTATGATATGAATTGCGATTCATGAGGCTGGTATGCTATTGTGGTAGTGAGAAAATGACTGAATGATAATTTAATGTTTTGATAGTAAAGCACACATGATGTTTGTATGCATATACACATGATCACAATATATATATTATTCGTCATTTTGAATGTATAACTCACTCTCCCATGTGGTCTCCTTTTTAGCATTGTGATACAGGTTACCATGGGACAAATTCGGATTTAAAGATCAAACTTGGGTGAAGGTAAATAGTGGTAGAGGAGGTGCCTTGGCCGGCATCATTTATGAATTCATGTGTAATGAATAAATTGTGTATGATGATATAGATGATTTAGAGATTTTAAGTATGTATAAGATAATCCTTTGAATTGATGGATGATGAATAAATATATGTAATTATGTAAGAGGTGGTTGTTTAATAGGCTTATAATTTTGCCATTGCATGCTAGCCTAGCCTTTTCTCATATCGTCATATATGAGACTAGGTGTGTGCCCGGTATACACATTCTTCCGCTGTATACTCTATTATTTTTGTATACCTTTATGGGCGAACTAGTTATAGATCCAGGTTTAATGTATTAAAACTGTACACTTTGGTTTTCTGTGATTCGAGTTTCGGTGTGATGCTGAACTTAGTTTGGAACGTGAAAAATTTACTCGCAATTATATTAATTATGATGATCACATCGAGATTCGAGTACAGGAAATCAGGGGTGTTACACTTATCCCTAGGATTTCATCCCCTAGGGTTACGAGGGACTTATCCTTTCTCTATAAAGGTGGTGTCTAAACTCTTCTTCCATTCTTAAGCATGCCTTTCAACTATCCTTCCATCCTTCTAATTACTCCTTAGGTTTCCATCATTCCACCCTTTAGTTTTAGAAGTTTTTTTCACTTTCTTTTGTATAATCCATATTTGGTTTCCATTTCCATTCATTGGTTGCCTAAGAAATCAACAAAGAGAAGCAAGCTTGAGGGAAAAAGAACCAAGATCCACCATCCTTAAAAGGCAAGCCTTCATCATTATTCCAGGTACAATCAGATTCCGATGTGGGAAAAGGACCGAGAGAATACTGCTTTTGTTAATGACAAGGGTGTATTCTGTTACACTGTCATGCTTTTTGGTTTGTAGAATACTGGAGCCACTTATTAATGTATGATCAACAAGGTGTTTGAGGGCATGCACACGAAGTTGGTTGAACTGTACATCGATGATATTATTACTAAGACACCAGTAGGGGGTGATCACATTGAAGACTTCCGAAAAATTTTCCAACAGCCGCGTCAGTACAATGTAACACCCTCGGTTAACTAGGACAAACCCTTTTGTTGGGTTATCCTACTTAACTAAGAGGTTACGAGTTTTTAGCTGTAACATCCTAAAATTTAGAATTTTAGAAAAATAATTCATTAAGGATCAGTGGAGAATTTCCGAGTGAAAATGTCTGATCAGTGGAGAAATTCCGAGTGAAATTTCGAGTGAATTATGTCTGAGACAAGACCTTCCGAGTGAAAAATGGATGACTCCGAGTGTGGGAAGTTAAGATACTTCCGAGTGTAGGAAAGTTGAGATAATTCCGAGTGAAGAAAGGGATATAATTCCGAGTAAAATCTTTCTGGGTAAAAGAACTACTGAGTGAAGTTAAGATGTTTCCGAGTGAAACATAACCGAGAGAATCATTTCCGAGTGAAGAAAAGCTCTGTGTCCGAATAAGATACTTTTGAGAGACAAATCCGAATGAAACATTTCCAAATGGATCGTTTCCGAGAGAAGTACTTTTGAACAAAGTAAAGCTTTGATTTCGAAATGAGTACTTCTCGGGCTGAGATAATTCTAAGTTGTGAATTCCGAGTGGGGAATTTCCCAATTGAGTGAAACTTTTCTGAGTAGGGTGTCTCCTAGTGCAACACTCCCGAGTGAGACGGCACCGAATGAGACGTTTCCAAGCGGGATATTGTCAAGTGAGATATTACCGACTTCCGAGTGGTATGGCACCGATTGGGACATACCGAGTGAGTCTTTTCCAGGGGAAGTACTGGACAGAAAAAGACTTTGACTCCGAATGAGTATGTTCTGAGTGAATAGTTCCCGGGGGAAGTAAATATCCGAGTGGTGAATTCATTTAATTCGTGCTCGGGTGTTTTAAAGTTTCCGAGAGCTTGTGCTCGGGTTTGTATTCGAGATTGTTCTCAACCCCGAGTGATCCTTTTGAGTGGAAAGATTTCCGAGAGGACTAAACTTCGAACTCCGAGTGATCTTTTGGATGTAAGACTTCCAAGTGACACAAGAGGAAGACTTTGACTCGGGCAGAGATATATCCGAGTGAGATATGTCTGAATGGGGTATTTCCGAATGAGAGATTTCTGACTAGATCATTTCCGAGAAAGGAAAGATATGAGTGTTTCATGTAGAAACCTTTCCGAGTGAATTTCCTTCGAGTGAAGTAATTCTGAGCGGAATACCAAAACTGAGTCGAAATTAATAATTATTTCAATTATTGAGACTTTCTACGTCACTCTGTTCTTCTAAATTCTAGCAGATTCTCTTTTCTGATATTTTTCTAAGTATGGGACCCTCTCTATTTTGTCCTATCCTCTTTTCTTTAAAATATCTTGTTTCTTCCTTATCATTTAATACATGTATCAGATTTCTTCAATTCGTTCACGTCTCTTTTGCATGAACGATATATATATATATATATATATATATATATATATATATCAAATTCTATTGTTGGATTAGCTTGGAATTTGGGAGCATAAAATATCACTTCTATCCTTTTCTTTCCAATCTTTACTGGAAATTATCAAATAAAGAAGGAAATCAATCTTCATTTCTTCTCTTTCACGAAGAAACGTTGGACTGGTTCAGAACTGTAATTCCAGTCGGAATTCGTGAGCAGTGACTTGGATATAGTTTAAAAAACTGCTGGAAGTCTTTATTTCTAGGTAGGGGGAGCGTTTACATTTTAAATGCATGGTTTATGAATGGATTCAGGATAATAATATTGTATTTAATATGAAATCCTGAATATATATATATATATATATGTTACATGTTATATATTTGTTATGTTTGTGATTTCCGTTCATATGATCTGTATATGTGAATGATGATGATGATATGAATGATATTCATGAAGTTTTCATGATATATATAAAGCATGGGATGCTTATGTGATGAACAAACATGAAATATTATGAGGTTGTGATTGACTACTGCCTGCTATGCTTGTTCTTATACCGAGTGGTAGCCCCTGATGATGGTAATCAGGTGGTCTATTGATGATTGATTATTATTTGGCATAGCATTTGCATTCAGACGCAGGCCTGATGATAAGGCACAGACCCTGTGGTGGTTTCTTCGGATTCCACAGACGCCTTCGAGTTGGACTCAAGGCCGGCCCATAACACCGAGTTGTGTTACCGCTGTCACTGAGAGTAACTGGTGTTACATTATGGGCGCACGCGGTTTGGTACCTGTAAAATAGCCGAATCAGCTGGGAGCTGAGATATTATATTGTGTAAATCCCATCATTAGAGTCGGATCCGCATGCATATGCATTGATATATGTTATTGAAGATAACATGATGGCATGATCATTTGATGATATGAGAATGAATGATATATATAATAAAATTACGTTATATGATTTTGATTTATTTATGATTATGAATTGGACACTTGATCCGATTCAGTTTGACATGTATATGCTTACCCCTACTGTTGTTATTTTTACAGTGGATATAGGACGCAACGATAATATATGAAGTCACTCAGCCTGCAGGGAGCATTATGTATATATATGTATGGTACATAGTGCACATAGTTATTTTGTAGAAGCCTTGGCCGGCTCCTGTGCATACCAAGTTATTATATTTATTTGTATACTTAAATGGGCCAGTCGGTTGATGTAAAAATGATAATGTTATTATTTAATCCAAATTCTGTTTTGAAATTTAAATTATTTGCAAAAAATTTATTTAGATTTTTGAAAATTAATTTTAAAAATAAGGACGTTATAAAAACCGGGGGAATTTTTTTTTGTATAAGTAAAACAATGGCAGATCAATGAAAGCAAGCATTACGTAATTTACATAGTCATTCATAAATTATAACAAAATGGGGAACGCAGGCACCCTTAAATATGTACAGTCATCCTTAGTCTTGTTAATTAATTAACTACATATTTAACCATATATATCCTACATTTGTCGAGCGATCCCAATTGGTCCAACTTATAGTTGTTCCTCGTATTCTGGCTCCTGGTTCCCTGGCTCATTTGTTGTTAATAAGTAGTAAGGGGTGAGTATAAACTCTAGACCCCAAGGGTTCTCGGTGCGGGCAAACCCAGTCAACAGATAGTATAATACGATCAATTCAACTAACACATATAATTTATGGCAATCAATAATGTTGCAATGTAATGCATGAGTTAGATTCATTATGAGTTATCTGATGTTAAGTCTCATGATGCATGTGGGCCCAATAAATCAATTCATCATCATCATCATCATTCTCATCATCTCATCCATTAGAATCCGTCCTGCTCAGGCTACTTCTGGGCACAACGTTTCCATACTAGAGCGATCGGAGCCCACCAAGTCCCTTACACATCATATCTCATCATTGGGTACAAATAGACTCACAGGTCCTACTCATAATATGGATCCATCTTATCTCATCATTCATATCACATAATAATGGGACTTGGCTCTACACGATCCCAGTTACACTCCGTCTTTAGTCGAAGTACATTAGGCTTGCCACGGACCATAGGCGCGAATCCAAGCCATTAGATGCCTGACCCAATTGTACTCCCAAGATCATTCATGGGGATTGAACGCGAATGTTCTCCAGAGTACCCCTGGTGTATGCTCTAGTTTTCACAAAATCCTTTTCATGATGCAACATGCATATTTTTGTTATTACTTTTAACCCCTGGATATCTATGTATTTCCTGCTTCGAGATATTTGTCCTCAAGTTGTTAGGTCCCACTATTTTTTGGACATTGTAGTTTATTTATATTTTGTTTAGAAAATATACCGACTATATTTTAGCTGAAATAATATTCAAATTGAGGAGTAAATAATGTGTTTCTTATTTTAATAATAACAATGGTAAGAAATAATGCTATCGATAAGGCGGCAGAGTCGGCCATTATATTTAGTAATATAAATGATAGAAAATAATAAAATAAATAGATTTGCGAGAGCAGCGGCAGAGCCGTCATTATGCTCAAAATATGAATGTCAAGAATTAAATAAATAAGAAAATACTGAGAGCGGCGATAGAGCCGGCCATTATGCTTAAAATATGAATGTCAAGAATTAAATAAATAAGAAAATACTGAGAGCGACGGCAGAGCTGGCCATTATGCTCAATAATATGAGTGACGGAATTTAAACAAACAAGAAAATAGTTAGAGCGGTGGCAAAGCTGACCATTATGCTCAATAATAGAAGTAACATGAAAATAAATAAGATAAATTATTAAGAGCGGCGGCAAAGCCCATCATTATGCTCGATAGTAATTAATAAAATAATAATAATAATAATAATAATAATAATAATAATAATAATAATAATAATAATAATAATAATAATAATAATAATAATAATAATAATAATAATAATAATAATAATAATAGCAATAACATGTTTGGTGACAACATTATTTCTTGATTTGGTTTCTTTAGGTATCGAGGTTAACATATTAAGGACAAATATAACAATATGGGTAGTAACTGTGGACATAACATACATGTACATAATAAAGGCCACATGCCCATTCATCCTTATATCCTCATTTATCACGTTTGTCCGTCCATCCTTATATTCTCGTTTATCACGTTTTTTGAAAACTTAACCACTAAATCCATATAGACACCCATGGTCCTTAATATTTTGACAACTCAGCATCTAATTTGTACATCTAATCATTATAATTAGTAATTCTAACACAACCAATTAATCACATGCACGACAATAAAATATTAATAAAAATCTAAGTGGATTAATTTAACAGTAGGGAAATAACTTAACTTTTAATAATAGTTCCTGAACCTGTTCTCGGATAGGTAAGGACCAAAGGTTCCTTAACCTATTCAAACACTCGGTTCACCCCAGGATACCCGAGAATATACTCCTCTTACCTAAGGTGTCACATTTTCTGGATACTAGACGGAGGGGCGAAAACTCAACTTTCAAAGTGTAGCTCCGATTGACGATCCATCTCTGCAGTTGAGCTATATGTAACACCCCCTTATATACACGAGACATATATCTATTCTTCTTGCTCTTTTTTTAGAAAGATATACATATTTATCACTTCTTATCTCGTGTATACAAGGACGTATATACATCTGATTTTCTTTGAATTTTGAAAGTAAAAAGTTTCAAATTATTCATAATGATAAGATGAACTTTCAGAAAATCATAAGTGATCAAAAATTACAATATCATATCCAAAGAATAAGGTTTATTAAAGTTTAACCTTTACATTGATTTACAATCATCCAACTTAATATTGTATTAAGGTAAACTAAAACTAAAAATTTAATACCTCCTCTACTTCGACTGTAACCAATTATTTCCTTATCTTCAAACCATGCGATTTTGAATTCTATTCTTGTCACGTCTCTTCTCCTATCCGATTGAGGATGAGACCAATTTTCCCTCTTGTAATTCAATCCTTTCATCTTGAACTGCTAGCTATATATCATATAACATATATTTTGGACACAAAATTCAAACAAGAAGGAGTGAGAAACAGAATATAATACTTTACAGATAAGACATAAGCATAAGGGTTTTCACAATCTAATATAATAATTTCAATCACAATCATATACATAATCAATTATGAATGTAGAGTTTCAATAACATAACAATTATATTTTCATTCACAACCACCCACATAGAATGTCACAATCACATGAATGTCATGCAATATTTTTAATATTATCATCTCATTCATTCTATGCATGTGGGCCCTTAAAGTTTTAGTTTGCACTGGACCAACCAGGAGTTTACACTGTTCCATCAATTCTAGATAATAATAACATAAATGCCTTCATGGCATATGAACAGCTCAACTGGCAAGGAAACACTTAGAGACTAGTCAGATTGAGAAAGTTTTTATTGTGAAAGTGCCCGACACTAGGGAGCGACCCCAGGTCACCTGAAGCACCCTTTCACACCCTCTCATCCCAAGGCTCGCAATTAAGCCTCCTCTAATGTATCATCGGTTTCTATAATCCGTCCCTAGGCAATATTACATCTCATTTCTCTTTAATGATTCATGATGCATGAACTACTCGCATATTTAGTTGGTTAAGACTTTTAGAAACTCAATTATTAAATACCATAAAGGTTCACAAAATCATCTCAATAAACTGTACATTCCCATAAGTTCTTCTTTGAACTTCTGTTATATAGAAACAAATTTAGTACAGTCTTCAAATTCAGATCTTACCAAAATTGAGTTTCCAAACCTTAAATATCTCAAAACTTTCTCTTAAAAAAACTTCACATATTTACATAATCTTTCCAAATTTGAATCTTAACTAGATTGAGTTTAGAAATCTTGACCATAACAAAATATCCTTTAGTTATTTCATTAGGGAAAACCAATTTAAATTTCTGATTTCTAAAAGAATATATTTTTTTTAAAATCATTAATTAAGAATACTTAAAACTATAAAATTTTCTTTAATTCAAGAATTAATTATCTCAACCTCTGATTTTCATAAAATAGCTTCTTTCTAATACTAGATTTTATTCTAGAGATTAAAAATAAAGTTAATGAAAATTATTTCTAAGAAGAAATAAAAGACTAAAATAATGATAAAATACTTTCTCTTAGAATAAAAATTTAAAGAGTAAGGTAAGAAAATTCTTACTGAGTTTTAACTTTCTTTCATGCTTACTATGCTCAAACTCCATATCACAAGGTCATCAATCATAATAAAATATTATCAATCACAATATCATCAATCATAATCAAATAATGTCAATCACGATCAAATAATATCGATCACAATTAAATATCAATAATAATTATAAACAAATCAATTAAATATAATTCAAATTTTAATGGTTATTTAAATTATTAAAATTAATTTTGAGTCCTTATAGTCCATTCCTTGCATAGGTCTATGTAAGTCCATATAATTCAGTCCTTATATAGGTATAGTTCAGTCCATATGGGTCATAGTGGTCCAAGTCCTTGCATAGGTATAGTCCAGTTCGTATAGGTTATAAAAATCCAAGTCCTTGCATAGGTATGTTAGAGTTAGTTAAACCAGATATTTAATTTAAAATTTATTAAAAATTTTAAGTTAAAAAGTTAATATTTAAAATAATAATATTTTTAAATTTAAAAGGAGTAAGGGACTCCTCTCATTATTCTTATGTCTTTTCATATTATACTCTTATCTCACTCTCCCTTACCTCTTGTATACAGATTCGTTATTGTAAATCCGTGCACGCCTCGTCTCCGAGTTCTAAAACATACCAATTTCATTTTAATATAGTTACAAGATGAAAATTAAGATCATTACTTAAAGCAGAAATGGTAAATTTTGAATAGTGAATAATAACAGTAAATAGTAAAATGTGAATAGTAACTGTAAATAGTAAATCATGAATAGTAATGGTAAATAATAAATCATGAATAGTAACAGTAAATAGTAAATCGTAAATAGTAAAGGTAAATAGTAACAATAAATAGTAATTCACTATTTGAATAATAATTTACTATTGAAATAGTAATTTACTGTTGAAATAGTGTTTTACTATGCAGAATAATAACTTAAAATAATATTATTTTCAGTATAATAATAGATTTCTAAAAATGATATAAAAATAACCCTAAAAAATATAAAAGAGATGTATTCCTACCTTAGAATTTTAGCAGAACCTTCTTCCAAAAAAATTTATTTCTCTCTCTTACTTCCACCACTATCTCACTAGCACTACTATATTAAGAAAACTTAATCTGAAATTGTGAATTATAAAGAAGAATTCCTTCGGTATTTATAGGAAAAAAATTACTATACATTCCATTATTTTAATATAAAAGTACTGTGCATTTTTTGAAATTTAAAACCTGGTTACTGTGCACATTTTGAAAATTTCATACATGCACAGTATTTTGCATAGTAAATGTCGGCAGAATTATTAAGCCAAATAATAACCTTTCACTCGGTATATTTTAAATATTCAAGATTAATCCTTTTTAAAATTTAACGATATTATATCAGTTCTCACTAATTTTATGATAAGTAATATAAAGTTTAAATTTTAAAAATCTAAAATTTTTTGTTAATAAAAATTTATTAGTACGTTTTCAATTTTTTTACGATTGGTAAAAATCAAGATTTTACTCAAACCGATAATTTTTAGATAAGTCTACTTGAAATGGATTTTAGAAAATTTTCTTATAATTTAACTTTACATTCTTGTAAATATTTTTAATTTTAAGTAACTTTATATGAATTTAAAATTATTTAAAATATATTATTTTATTAAAATATTTCAAAATTTTCAAAAAATTCCAGAAAATCATAAATATTATGTAGATTAAAAAGTTCTAAAGAACCATAGTCTAATTTCTTTAAAATTTTATTTTAAATTCTAATAAGAGTTAAATCTTAAATATGTAAAAACATAAATATAAGAACATAAAATAAAAATGGTGAATAATAAAGATATTAAAAATTCTTAATATAATTTTCTTAATTAGTGAATACTAATTAAGTCATTTTAAAATTCTCATTCAGAAATATTTTCATTTTTTTATTATTATTATTTTAAAAAACAAATAATTAAATATAAATACCAAAATTTCAAAAAAAATGACAATAATAAAATAACTTATAGTAAGTATTTCTCAAGAAAGATATATTAATATCTATTTTCTATTTGTGTTGAAAATTGGATGTTACACTATACACGATGATTAGAGCCCAGAATGGCTAACATGCAAATGATCCATCAAGTGGGTAAGGGAAGTGGCGTCAATGGTTGCCCATGGTGGTGGAGGGTGTTCCACGGAAACTAGAGTTGAAACTGATCGGTAGAAATAAAAGAAAACGAAGATCGGAGCTCGTAGGAAGAAAGAACGGTCAAAACAGAGGTCGTGGGGGTCGTGGGTGGTGTTGGAAAGTTCACGTTTGGGGCTGTTTGAGTGGAGGGGATGGTGGTTTTTGTGGTGGTTATGGGTGGTGGAGGTATGTGGTGGCCGGAAGTGGTTTCGGTGAAGAACGGAGGTGATTTTGGAGGTTTAAGTTTTGAGGCATCAATGGAAGAGAGAGAGAGAGTGGCAGCGTGAGGGAGAAGGAAAGAGTGAGCAGTTTTTTGAGGGGGTTGCCTTCCTATTTATAGGAAAATCCAGCCGTCGGGTCTAGATTTAATCGGTACCAGATAAAATCCTAGTTACGATTTTTAAAACTTAACTTTGAGGGAAAAAGTGACTTTTTGCTATGGCCAGAATCTGAAAAAGTTCCCAACATGAAAGTTGTAGATCTCAGTTTTTTCTTCGAAACGATACATGGTACGTGAAAATCTGACATTCGGAGCACGAGTTATGCCCAAAACAAGGAAAAGTGTTTTCTGAGGCTCCGAAATTATTTTTACTTATAAAGATCAATTTACTGCGAAAAATCCTTTGAGAATTAGCTCTTGAGCTCTTCATCAAAGTTGGAGGGTTTTTTGATACAAAGCCATGAGAAAAGAACGAAGTGATTTTGACATCGTATGAGGAAGATATTCACGTTTTACCGTGGCTGGGTCACTTAGTTACGAAAATGAAACTTCCTTGAGAAGCTTGGCTTCTCGGGGACGATCGAGCATCTCCGAGTTCTTCACGAGAATTGTAGAGGGATTCGATACGAAGTTAAAGAAATTACAACAAACTGATTCTAAGCTCGCATGAGAGAGTTATGATTTTTCTCGTAAAGTAATGAAATATAACAGAATTAAATAACGGGTTTTGAGTACAAATTCTTGATTCTTCAAGTTGGTGATGATAGGTTATGAATTTGGGTTTGGGACTAGAAATAGAGATTGTGAGGTTTTTTATAACGGAGAAACCAAGATTAGAATTGCTTGATTCCGATGCCATATGAGAAAGTTAGGCTTAAAACACTAAAAGTGTTTGAGCCGAACTCAGGGGTTCCGATTTAACTGAGTAGGTTTTTCCAAGAAACAGGGTTGATAGGGGCCGAATTAGAGTTTAGGCTCTTCAGGAGTCGTGTTTGAAATACCGAAACGGTTTATTAGGGACTGCCCGTACTGGGATCGGACATCCCGAAGTGTATAAACGAATAACTAAGGGCCCCTTTTCGGTATAAAATAGGTGTGCAGGAACTGACTCGATTCTTCCTCGTTTTACATGAACGATGGTATTATTCTAACTAGATTATTATCTAGGTACAACATTTGGGGTCGGATAGTCAATTCTTGACTGCCCGCGGGGTCCCTTATTTACTCTCTCTAATATTATATTATTTATTTATCGTTGGGTATAACCTTGATATTATTATTATAGATAATTAATATCTCTTTTTACCGAGTTTTCTCAAATCGATTACATTTTTCTTCTTATAAAAAGGTTTCTACCCTAATTATCGCTTAAGAATTCTAGTGATTAAAAATCTACAAGTTTAAGGCTGCTTACTAAAAACAGGGATGTTACATACAACATGCGTTTAAACCCACTCAAGTGTACCTTTATTGTTCCTGGAGGAAGATTTCTGGGCTTTATGTTGACCCAACGTGGTATTGAGGTGAACCCGGACAAGTGCAAGGTGATTCAGGAGTTGCAAAGTCCAAAATATTTATGAGAGATGCAGTCTCCGAGTGGCAAGATCGCAGCCTTAGCGCGGTTCATGCCCAAGATGGCCCACCGGTCTCTTCCACTCTACAAGATTTAAAAGAAGAATAAAAAGTTCAAATGGGGGCGAGAGTAGAAGGCGGCGTTCCAAGACCTGAAAGAAGACTTATCTAGACCTCTTATACTAGTAAAGCTTGATCTCGGTGAACAACTAATACTTTATTTGTCTGTTTTAGATGAAGCATTAGGTGTGGATCTGGTTAAAGAGACTCTGGAAAGGCAAAGGCTGGTGTATTCACCTACAAGATGTTGCAGAGGGCTGAATGCAGGTACCAAAAGATTGAGAAAGCTGCCCTAGCCGTTATATGGGCATCCTGACGTCTACAACCCTATTTTCATGCACACCTTATTTTGGTAAGCACAAAATATTCCTCTTGGCTTGAACTTGGTTCTCTACCTGGGTTGCTGCTAGGTCTTCTTGTAGTTTGCAAAGAGCCTCCATAGGAGCAAATCTTTCTATTTCACCTGAAACCATAGAATGGCACATCATCAGAAAACTATAACTTTAAGCCAAACAAAGGAAAATAAATATAGAAATCCTAGATCATTATGCAAATAGGCCTCCTGCTGGGCAACAAAGCTGTAACATCCCTGATGTTTTAATGAGAATTATAAGAAATGGGAAATGATTAGTAAATGTTTTAGAAGTTTTATTCAATATTTGTTCTGTCTTAGCCAGAGATAAGAAAGTCGGTGTCGAGATCGGTATCTGAAGCGCGAGCAGGCTGAGTTAAAGATCGGGAGTGTAAGAGGAGAGCGGACAGGGCCAGGAGGTTTGGTCCGAACCGTTGTGAGGAGAGCGCCTCACACGGAGTCATAGCCCGGATTAACCTCATAATGACTAAAACAACGGATGTAGGTAACCAAGAGGTGAGCACGGATGAGGTATCCGATCTCTCAGGTTGTAGCTCGGATCTCCGAGGTATGAACACTAAGTTAGGACGTCGGGGGCCGATATTCATATTGGGCCTATACTCTTGCGAAGTATTAGAGAATTGTGAATAATTAAACGTTGAGGGAATAAATACGTATAATTGATTTGATAACTATGTAATAGTTCAATATAGTGAAATTAATTAAATTTAGTAAGAATACAAATAAAATAAAGGAAAAGACGATCTTGCCCATGAGCTATACATATATATATAAGGAGATTCTCTTCCTTCCCTCTTCATTATTTACAAGTTACCTTTGCTGTTGGTCTATTCTTTCTCTTTCGTTTTTCTCTCCTCTCTTAACGCTGATTTACATGCGCTGGAGAAGGACTCTATTTGTGTCTAAACTTTGATTGAACCCCATTCCTGTGATCGAGGCTTCAAGGTGAGTCTACTGATCTGTTCTAATTGTGATTCCCTTATTCCTTTTATTCTTTGGTTGTTAAGAGCCATGCATGGCTATATTCATGGCTGTTCTCCACTCCTCTGGTGAGTGTGAGCCCAAATGCAGTCCATGAACTAAGGGCGTTGAAGTGACGAGCTGTACTTTATGATCCGTAGGTAGTAGGCTAAGCAACGGAAGATTGAGTGACGGAGTTGAGACTGCGAAACCAGTGTTTAGAGGAAGGAATCGACACAGAGAACAGATCATCGAAGCGTGGAACCAAAGTAAGGGGGTGTTCGGGTTATAATTAATTAGAATAGGACTCGCTTCTTAAACAGGTCATTGAAGTAACGTAAACAGGTTAAGGAAAATGTTGCTAAACGTAGTTGTGTGTTTATGCTTGTGCATGTGTGACTGAGTACATTAATTAATGGAGGATCGGGTGTGGATGAGTTTATCATGTATGATCTTGTGATATCTAATGTGAAATGATCAGTGTTGTGTGATGTCGGGTTAGCAAGCAGGCTACCCGAGTGATGAGGAATTGATATTATTATGTGAAAGGCAAACTGTTGAATGATTATGTGGTATGGGATGGCCGACGGTATATGATAGCCCCTCATTTCCGGCTCCCGTGGTTTTCGTGCCCAGTTGAGCTACCCAGTGGTCAAGTAGGACCCAGTGGTCGAGGTGGAGAGTCAAGCAGGACTCGGTGAACCAAGCAGGGTTCACGGGGTGTCAAGTAGGACCCCCAGCTGAAGGCCAATCCTTTAGTATCCGGATACTAGGAGTCAGATTGTATGAGAGTCAGTTGTGATCGTGATGAATGTGATGGAATTGTGTAGTTGGTTTAATATAGTTACTGTATGTAATACACTATGTTTCGGTATGCTTACTTACAAGTGATGCTTGATGTGTATGTATAAATATGCATGTATATTTGTTAAGTTCCATTCTAAATTAATTATAATGCCAAACACTCACCCTTGCATTTTTTTTAGTAACCAGAGACAGGGAGGGGGAAGGAGCCATGGAGCCGCGCCAAGGGGGAGAACGGTGCCAGGGTCCGAGTGACTTCGAGTGACTCTCTATAGAGTCATATGTGTGTATAAGAACTTCTTAGTATAATTATTAGTTGTGTTTAATTAAGACCGGATCAGATGTAAACCTATATTTTAAAATATATCACTGTTATTTGCATATGTTTTCATGGTAACTCTTTGGGTTCACAGAACCATTTTTAGAGTGAAATTTTGGGAGTCTGGTTGCATGTCTTGTCTAATCCGGTGTGTGAAAGGTATCCGCTCAAGCGAATAGAAACCTCGTTTAAGTGAGAGTCCGGAATCTCGCTTAGACGAGTAGGGGCCTCGCTCAAGTGAGAAGCCCTGATACCCTTTCTCCCATCCGTTGTGTTTAAATTAACTTGCTTTTCTTTTCATGACCTCATTTAATTAATCTAACTGTGACTGCTGTCACTTGAATAAGTCAGTAAAAATAAATGCTTTTTCACTAAATATCGATTAATTTTCAAGAAAAGGAAAAAAAATTATCGTAAGAGGTAATTGTTTAAATAAAAATAAATGCAAAAATAACCTAGGATGAACGACTCGCCCCACAGACCAACACGAGACCTTTCCAATGTGCTTTTGTCCTCACTCACACATTTCCTGAGAACTTCCCAGGAGGTCACCCATCCCAGAATTACTCCAAGTTAAGCACGCTTAACTTTGGAGTTCTTAAGTGATAGGCTACCGAAAAGGCTAATGCATTTATTGGTATAGGTAGTACGAATTAATTCCTTTAAGCTATCCTCGACTGTATAGTCCCATACCTATACAGTCTTTGGATCCCTCTCATTCTGGTATGTATTCGATTCATTCATGTGTCCCTCCCACTGGAAGCCTGCCAGGAGCCGCTCCTTGTCCGTGCCCATGCACCGACGATCACTCCCCGCCCTCAACAGTGCCCGGGATGTCACAAAAGCCAACCTCTTGCATTAGAATTTCCCGTGTGTAGCGCTGAAAGCTTGTAGGGCACTGAAGACTTCAACAGACACCGGGAAAAGCTTGATCTCGGTGCCATTGAAGGTGACCTTGGTTAGTAGAAAATGATCATGGGTCCATGATACCAAAAATCGCTTGACCTCATCCTCGCTCACCTAGAACACTAGCTTGTTGGCCTTAGTCTGTACTTTGAAGAAACATTTTTTATTGGAGATGCCCTCAGATTTAGCAGACTTTGTAAATGCTTTAAAGTTGACTATTTTTAAGTCACACTGAAGTGTGACAAAGTTGAGGTGGCTGTCAGCATTGGCCTAGTGTACCACGTGACAGTAGCAGAAGAAGAGTGCCACCGTGGTTTTGAAGTGAAAGTGCTGCCCAAGCACCTCCAAGTTGCGCACCAATCCCCACCCATTGGGATATAGTTGGGTAGGAGCAAACTCCAAATATCGGAGAACACTCATCTAGAATTCAGTAAAGGGGAATCTCACCTCAATCTTGGTCACCAAGAATTCAAATATGTATATTGACCTTTTGTCTGGCAGGGTATGGTAAACCCGTTCTACAGGGTGAGGGAACAATGCAATGAAGCGATCTTTGTAGCGCTCCTGAGAGTGTAGGGGGCATGTAATGTTCATTTGCCTGCCAGCCAATTTGGCATACCGGGAAACCATCTCGTGAATTTCCCTTTACACCCAGACGTAGGATAGCTCAACCCAGTCTATTTCATGAGCAATCACTATTGAGCACCCCGGTTATGTCCTGACAATTTCTTCTTCTACACCTTCAGTCACCATCTTCCCACCACGTTCGTATACCTACCTACAGATTCATAAAAGTAGATGTTGTCAGAGGGGTAGCAATAAAAGCTTTCTTTATCCGGTGAGGGGTCCTTCCCATGCAAAAACTCATGCCTGGACACTCGCTATCCTCACCTTGAGCTTTTTGGTCTTTGGTGCCTAACAAAGATTTGCCCCCTACAGTGTGTTTAAGAACTTCCTCTGGCCCTCATTTTTCTTACCACTTACAACACGAAAAAGAATAAGTATCAGGGTAAATGAAATGAAATAAGGAAAGGGTTAGGGATGCTATCTGAGTTTTTGAAAAGCTTAAAGATTTCTAAAGCAATTATAAACTCTTCTTCCTTTTAAAAATTTTCTAGGGTTTGAGTCTCTCAACATTTTGGTAAAGTTTCAGTAATGAAGATGCAAATGTTATTTTTCGAGTACCTTCGAGTTCCCCCTTATAGACATGGCTAGGGGAAACCAGTACGGCGTCGTTTCATGTATTTCATATATTTCAAATTTTTGGGTCGAGTCCTTTCGATTTCCAAGGTCCATTATGCAAAAATTAATCGTTAAAATCAAATAAAGAGAGGTAACCAACATACATGATTAGAAATTAAAGTTGCATGATTGGCTCAACCCACTATGCCCGAAACATCACATTTTACAAGAATAATAAATGCGATACAGTTACGAGTATAGAGCAAGTAAGCAAAAATTTTCTAAGTTACAAACGGCCTCAGAGTTACCCACATTCATAAGAGGTATCTTGATCAAGAGTTTATAGCTCATTGAAGCAATCAACATGATCACTTCAACAAGCTAGGGGGCAAATGATTCGGTCCTGAGACCGACCCCTAGACTTAATTTGACTAAAATTTATCTTTTGTAACATGTATGATGTAATTACCAGTGTCAGCTATTCTCTCAACGCGGTATCTCACGTAGTGAAATGATTTAATGTTGGAATCCATTATCACATAAAAACTCCCTAAACTGACCCTATTACAAGTTGTTCACTCAATACCGGAGGGTCAGAGTTGACCTGTACCCTAGCGTGCCTAACAAGTAGCTTGCAAAGTGACTGATGGGTAGGTAGAGCCGCTACAAAATGTCTCCATCACGAGCCAGCTTTACTGCAAAAGAGTAGAGTAAGTACTGACACCATGTAGGGAAGACTTGGAAAGCAAGAAGTCTGTTCCATTCCCTCCAGGTATAAAGATCCATGCATCAACGTAATATGTAAGAACATTCTTTCTAACCTTACGCTTGATCTATGAAATTCCTTTGAACTTTCATTAACTTGAATGTTGAAGTGTCCTTGCAGGTGTCACCCTTTTTCTCCCCACAATGCGTAAGGTTGGTGATTTGGTATGAGAAATCACTCCAAGACCTTTATTCCCTATTAGAATAGAGGAAATAATACCAGATCTTCACTGGACTGATGTGATATTAGAGAGTGAACGAGAGATTTAAGGATTGTTACGAGGCCGGATATTGGACCTTGGCCCAGACTAGTTCAATATTAAATAAAAGTGTTTCTATATATAATAAATATTTTTAATATGAAGAGTAATTTTAGTTGGTATAGTGATTATATGTTTCATAGGAAGGGGTTCAAATCCCACCTCTAGCATTTTTAATTATTAGTTGAAAGCTTGACCCCATTTCTTGTACCTTTATTATTTCCTTGCTACCATTGACCTTGCCAATGCCATTGCATGTTAATCACCCACATGATCCTAAAACAAGTTTCATTGAGTGTTTTAGCGAAATCTATCTATCCAATTCTTATAACTCAAATCCTTACTCAAGAATCATATGAATTCTTACTAAAACAATCAATTGTAAATTTCACTCAAACACTTAAGACTCAAACAAAATCCTTATTTTGCTAGTCAAGAGAGGTCACGTCTCCCCAACAAAATCTTAAGAAACCTATTTTTCAATCATGAACCTTATACCTCATATTCTAGTGAAAATAATTATTAAAAACTAACATTGCTTTCAACTTAAGGCATTAAATCTCCCACATTATGACCAAACTTGTATATTTTCCCTCAAATCTTTAACAAGCATATTTTTACTAAACTTATTTTATCATCAAAATCAAATCAAATCACTTTTCAAAAGGAAGAGGAGACCCATGGCCTTATCCTCCAAAACAAAACCAAGCTTCAAAATTTTTCCTTTTAACATAAAATGCTTACACTTGAAGTTGTAACACCCTCAATTGTACAAGATAGACATTCATGGTTGGTGAATTTATTTATTTATTTATTTTAAAGTATTTCTCATGGTCCCATCTCATACAACAAACGCACACATGTAGAAAACATTTTCGTGAAAGTAAAATGGAGCAACTATAAATAACTTAATCCAAAGTCAAACTTGAAGTATAGTACATTATCAATGTAGCCTAATAGGTTCCTAATGTATCCTTAAGAGTAGAGGCCCACATTGCTTTTGTTACGTTGCTTTGATGATGTATTGATCTCGACTTAGACTTGTCTATTGAGTAGGGGAGTCTTTTAATCTTTTATATAGCCTCTAAAATCTATTCCCATTCAACATCAAGAATTGTCAAAAATGGCGGATTAATGTAAAGGGTGAGAAACATGAACCATAGATCATGAGGCAAGGAACAAAGAACGTGTTAGATAGTGATTTCATGGTTATTCATATTCGTTCTTTAACATACTTATATATACTTATACTCAATCACAAAATAAGAAAGCCATACAAGCATATTACTTCACTCATAATTCAAGGTTCAACAACACAAGACACCAATCAAAGACAAGATGATGTAATGCATGAGTCATTCTTTTCATCATGATTAATCATCCATGATGCATAAGGGTCCTTATTCTCATCAATAACTGAGAATGATTAATGACAATTTCATCCTTACTTGAGGCAAAACCTTTAGGCTCATAGGCCTTATCATTATCAAAATTGGATATCCTTTTCATGTTTGAGATGGTGCCTATCAATGATTTTGGTAACTCTCGTCTTTAGTCGGAATACCTCAGGGTGCAACGAGGACCTGCCATCATGAGCATTACTCCAAGCCTTTGGGCCTACTCTAAATTTGATGTTATTCCTAAGGCCCGTTTCATGGGGGTCTGACACTTAGAGTCTCACTTGCTTACCCATTCAAAGGCTCTTATTTCAACCATGCTTCTGATTCATACATTTTAACGACTATAACACATGTTTTTGTATTCTTTTCTTTCATGGGAACAAGTGCTCTATCAAGAGTCACCTCACATATGTATATTATGGATATCATTATCGATACCATTGTCATACTACATTGAGAATATTTCTTAAATGTATCATCATTAAAGTCTCGTCATGTTTTAATACCATCACTAGTACAATATTGGGAATCATACCTAAATCAATCATACATCAATATTCAATCACATGCCTTCATGGCTCGCCTTTATTTTAATCAATTATGTATATCATTATTCCTTATAATCCTATTCTTACCCATGGCTCGTTTTTAACTCATTTCATTAACGCTAAGTGTGGGTTTTATTCATGATTGAAATCTTATGAAAGGGCACTTTAGATTCTAAGAGTTGCTAGATATTTTATGAGGGTGAGTATTAAAATTAAGGATATAAGTTATTAGAAAAAGGTCATGGCATTTGTGACCTATAGGATAAATAAAGTCTCAAAACTTCTTATATTCAAAATACAAAGTGAGGTAAATATAAATAGTCAAATAACATAGATAAGTATATACATGAAAATCTAACGCTCTTATTTTTAAAGCAAGTATAGAAATCCAAAGCCATGAGATTTTTTAAGTTTAGAGTAGAGTAATTAACCATTTACCATGGTAGGTGACAATTTCTTTTCACAAGTATCATGAGTAAGTATATACATAGGTACAAATATAACACACACACACATACATATATATATATATATATATATATATATATATATATATATATTTAAATGTAAAGAACTTGAAACCATTCTGTTCTCAGTGCAAGCTAGGAAAATAACTAGTTACCATAATAACAATATAAGTTACTTTTCTTAAACACCATTGTTCTAGAAATATGGGCAGTTTATAAATTTCGTAAAAAATAGTAAAACATCTTTAAATCAAAATCCACAAAAGGTAAATTAGGAAGTCAAGAATCTAAGGGATATTTTTACAAAATTTTTAAAAGGTCAAAAAAGGCATAAAAATTCACTTAGTCAAGGCTATTAAGGAGTAGGTATTTCCTGCACACTATTTTTTGTAAAAATCATAAAAATCTAATCTTTATTCAAAACTAGTCAAACTAAAATCAACATGTTCCTAACATCTTAAATTTAATACCATGCTAGAATTTAGGGTAAAATGATTTTATGTTCCCACACAATGTCATTTTTAATATATTGTTCCTAATTCCAGCATCAACCACCATATAGAATCCTATGGTTTTCTTGTGGGATTTTTATTTCAAGATATACAAGGTTTAAAAAGACATGTGGGATATGGTTTGAAAATTTAGGATGTCTAGAATATGTTAGGTACTTTTAGATTCCCAAAAACGGCAATAAATGCATTTATACCAAGAAACATTTTATAGTGTAGTCCAGGACATGGTTTCTTGCAAAAATCATATAAAATTGAATTCAACTTCATATGATATGATTCTTGTTCCATTTTACACTAGACAAACTATATTATAACATATCAAAAATTTATGCAATAACTCATACAATAGCATGCCTAGAAATACCACAAAAATAACAAGTTAGAATGTCTAACATAGCAAGCACAACAAATCACAAAATAATTATTCATTTATTCCCGCACTATATGTATGAGTTATATATATATATATATATATATATATATATATATATAAAAATTAAGAGAAATTTATCATTATTCCTTAACCCATAATAAACACTACAAGAAAGTAAGTAACTTGTAGAGTTTTTTTTTTCAATTTGCGGTGGTTTTTGACCTCCTCAAATCAATTTGCGACGTTTCTAAAATCCACCACAGTTAGCATCATCACAAGGTAATTTATGACAGTTTTTTGGGACCTCTGCTACCATAGTAGAGGTTTTTTTATAGGAGGTTTTGAACCTCCTCCAAGAGGATTTTTAAAGCGTAGGTTAACAGCGGTTATTAACGTATATTAGCAAAGGTTTTAACCGCCACTAATCTATTAACTAAATAAAAAAATAAATATCATAAAAATATATATATTAAAAGTCAAAACCAATTTAATATAAATAAACCAAAAAATAGGATATTAATTAAATAATATTTAATTTTAAAGAATATTTTCAATAATATTTTAGTTTTAATTGAAGCATATTATTAAATTTAAATACACAATAAAATAGGATATTTATAATTAAACTTATAAATCACACATTGTCATTAGTAGAATTTATATATTAAATTTCCAAAAGATAACCCCACTAGAAAGTTAAAAGGTTTGAAACTCACGCCTACTAAATAACATATCAAATGTGGTAGTCACGCATATATGTTTGAAGGCACAAGACAACATACAAAATTAATGTCATTCAATTAATAAAAAAATTTTAGTACACAATTTATTCAAAACTCTTCATTGCCTATTCACTTAGGATAAAAAAAACTATAAATCATTCCACCTGAATAGAATCTGACTTGTGTTTACAATATCAAAATAAATTTAATAGTAAATGACTCATGTCAATTGGAATGCTATTGTCTTTAATGATACCTTGTTTATGGTACGAAAGAGCAATAATAAAAAACATATTCCTTTTTTAAAATTCATAACAGATTCAATTAATAACAATAACGCAAAAGGTTTCAATCAATATAGGCCATTGAAGATTCCAGTAAGTACTTGATTGCTAATATCTTTAACTATTGAGCTTGTTCCATGTATGTGAAGCAGCAACGAAGATTTCGATTTCAACTGTAAAAGCACAATTATAAATTATAAGTGACTATAGCAATAAGAACATGAAATAAAAAGAAATGCCAATAATAATTTTTCTAATGAAAAAATATATGTAAAAAAATGTAGTGCAAACACAAATAATAATAATAATAAATAACTAAAGAGTATAAATGAAAGCATATTGAACACAAAGGATATTTTAGGCTGACCAAACATTCTAAAATAAGAAATATAAAGTCATTCATGTGTATTCACCTAATAGCTTTAAGCTTTTAAGATAACAGATTAATGACATGGTCCTAAAGCTTACAATAGCTTTTAAGATAACAAATTATATGTGACTGTCCTCACACAAATCATGACAATGAACCACAACCTGAAAGTATACAATAGATTTTACATTGAATTTTTTTCATAAAATCAAAAACGCATTTTACTAGAGAAGAAAAAGAGAAGATTACAAGAACAGAGGATACCATTTATTTTTATAATTGGCCTAAAATATATATGTTAGGTGGAATCATTTTATACTAGTTAGTGTATGGTTGATGTAAAAAATATTTTTATATCTGTCATATAACTAACCAATGTAAAAAGTATATTTTATACTGATTATAAAAAAAGCTAATATATTTTTTATATCAATTATTAAAAAAACGATGTAAAAATATTATGATAAACTAGGAGGGTATGCCAAAAATGATCTTTACAACGTTTTTGCACCATATTTAACAACATTTTTAAACGTCATTGTTTCAAGTGTAGTAATAGGTAGACACGTCCTATTACAGCGTTTTAAAAAGAACGGAAATGCTGTAAAAAGGATGTATAATTTATAGTTTTTTTTTCTTTCCAGAAATGCCATAATTACTATCTCAAATCTTACCTTTTACAGCATTTCTATGCATTTTGAAACGTTGTAACAAATGTGACTCTATTACTCTATTAGTGTTGTTCCTATTGTAACCGCACTAATAAGTATTTTTTTCAAAACAAAAAAAAAAGGTTTAGTGGTGCCTGTGACAACACTCAATTGTTTATATATAATGGCAAGCCTAACTAAAGTCATTAGTGAAATAAAACTTCCCAACCACACAATACCCTTTCTTTTATTGAATAAGTTGTTACTTTTGATTAGAATTAATGAAATCTTTGTTGTAAGAATCTATAATCAGAATTATTGACAAATAAAAATAAAATACGAAAGAGAAAGCATATCTGAATCAAATATATATAGTGCCAAAATAAAATAGGACACCTTGACATTTTAGTGTCTTGTATATTCCAACTTATCTGGAAGATTACATTCAACTTCCAAACACTACATTAAAATAATAGATGAATCGTGATAATAAATTATTAAAACTATTTTTATAATATGATTGGAACTAAAATAAAAAGAAAATATAATCATAATAATAGTAATAGCATAGTGAAACAAGACAAGTCTGCACCCAGCTATGTGGCAATTTCATGTTGATCCACCAACGATGCATGCTATCACACAAGATGATAAGCTCCTAGCAGCACTCTGGACCGAGCAACAAGGAAATCAAGTAAAATTCCAAAAATTTATAAAATAAAATAAAAAACAATTATTTCTAACTTTTTATCCATGCGTGATTATTCTAGCATAGTGTTTAATAAAAGACTTTTTTATTAGAAATTAGGATGAATAAATTACTAAACACCACATCCAGATTTATTAATATTACAACCCATCTCATTAGTTTAAAAATGATTATAATCTATTCAATCACTTAATCACAATCCAAAAAGTATTTTGAGTTTTAATTTGGATTAGTTTTCATTTTTCCTTTTTTTAATGTTTATTTTTTATTTTTTCTATTTTTAATTGAGAAAGTTTCTATCTTCTTGTGGTATTGGATTCGTTTTCTTTTTCACTATTCCTTGAAATTTAAAACGTCACAGTGATTGAATATATATTTCATTGTTTCAGTTTCTCGCAATGAGTTAAACTTATTATCTTTTCTCTCATTTATGTTTTCTTTACCATTAGATTATCATATTACTTTTGCAGGTAACGTTTTAGACTTTTCCAAGTTAAAATAGGACAAGCTATAGTGGAGGTGTGTTTGTTAGAAATGGTGTTGAGAATTATTTTACCATCAACCAATCTGATTAATTTTAATCCTAAGAAACTAATGAGAATCAACATGAAAATTGCGTTTATAAAAAGGTACAGAATCTTGAATTCATTGATTATTATTCAACATTTTATCTTGTTACCAAGGTACTGAACATTTAGCTAGAAAATTCCAGGTACTCAGATGTTCTTCTAATCTTAAATAACTTCCACTATATGTATACTAGCATAAAGACAAGTACTCATATGTAAACAGATAAAAAACAAAGTAAGCATCATGATAACCAGGGGTCCTGTTACTCAGATGTATTTGCTTGGTAGTAATTAGGATAAGATAGATTGGCAATTTATCATGATAACCAGGACTGAATCTTGGTTCAAGCAAAGACATTAAGCTTATTTCATTATGCTATATCAAATATACTGTAAGTTGAGTTAAAAAAAACACTTTTTCAAGGGGTCAAGACTAAAGACAGGCAAAAACTTTAACATGTCAACATCATATTTAAAACATAATCAAACAAAAAGCAATAACAAAAGTTCAAATAATTAGCAATCTCACCTTGTTATCAAAGAAGATACCATCACTTTGATAAGCATTATGCTCTGCTTTACAGCATTCAATCAACTCAGGGCTACAATACTTCTTTAGTGTTTCAATATCTCCCTGTGTAACAAACAGATTTAGGACAAAACTTGAACTTTGTGTATTTGATTCAGCTTATTTGGAGAAATAATCATTAGTTAACTCTACATTTATAGATGACAGTGTACAACGTGTGAACTTGCAAAACAAGGAAATAATTAAACTTCACATGCATCCTTTTTCTTTTTCTTTTGAAGAAACCAAATTAAATCTTGTATTATCAATCAATACAAATAACCTATACCTTTAATATGTTGATGGGTATATTGGAGCAAGAGCACATAAAACCAAAAATTGACCCCTGATTCGCTTGACCCACATTTGTCTTAAAACAAAAAACTAACAAATTTAAGACAATGATCAAGACAAAAACTAAAACCAATCCTACCCCCAATGACATAATAGACTTTACCTCAAATTCAACATAACAGAAAATGTTGCATTTTACTCTAATTTTGTGATAACCAATATGATAAAAACACTTATATCAATAAGCATACCACAACACATATTGCAATAAGATCCTCACAAGTTTCCTATTTAACCAAACCACTCTAACACATAATTTCTTGCTTACTCTTAATCCCCTTATATGCCACTAGCTATAATAAAAATCGCTTACTCTTAAGATTCAAGAGCAGGAAATCAAAGTTGAGGCAAACCACACTAAATTCATAAAGGAAAAAGAAAGTCAAAAATAGAAGGACCCTGAAACATTTCTTCATGTAATTTGGTAGCTGCTCAATAGCGGTAATATCCCATCTGCATTATTCAATAATTATTAGCCATACTTATAAAAATCATCTAAGAAAAAAAATCATCACCAAGTTCAGCAAGAAAAACCATAGAAAAAACAAAGGAACAACATTTTAAAATTGAAATTGGAATTTAAAATAAGACTTTAAGTTGTGTGTGTTAGCATTAACCTTTCTCACTGTTAGATCCTATCTCAATTCCACCCTAATCGCTTTTCCATCTTCACCTACTTTTCCCTTGATCACTCAATTTGTGAAATTTCTGTCTTTTCCATGATTTCATCATTTTTCTTAATTCCAAAGCCAAACACAAACACACTTTTCTACTCCTTTACTCCCCAAATCTTTAATTGATTTGATTTTGTTTTCTCTTGTTTCTAACTCAGGTTTCTTGCAAATTCAACAGCGGCGAAGAAAACGATGAGAATTGCATAGCAAACACAGACAAGTAAAAGAGAGAGAGGAAAGACAAAATGAAAGATATATCAAAATACGCTCATAGTCTTGCACATGTGGCAGTGGCGAGGTGTGACCACGCGGCGCTGCGTCATCTTGTTTCCATGATTCCTTGCCTTGCCAAAGCCGGCGAGGTGAACACCGAAGCCGAACCGCTAGCGGCGGAGCTGAAATCCGATGAGGTATTGACGGTTATCAAGTGGCGTGATGTTTCAGGGAGAGACTCCTCTTCACCTTATGGTGCGGCTTAGAGATGCTATCTCCGCCAATATTTTAATGGCCACTGGTGCCGATTGTCCTCTCCAAAAGCCTGGTTTTGCTGCTTTTGCTCTCATAACCTAACCTTTTTCAGAAACGGGTTTTGTAACTCTTGGGTTTTTGTTATTGATGGTGTGTTCGAGAGAGAGACAGCAGGGGTTGGAACAAACCAAACTAAAAGACAAAACCCCCCATTTGGTCCTTGTCTCTGTTACGGTCGGATATTTAGGTCCTCGGTTTAGTTAGTTAGTCTGTTTGGTCCCCAACGTCCATGTTCGTCGGACAGTTAGATCCCCGCCGTTAACAGACACCAAACGCCCGTTGGAAGTAGGTGACGTGGAGCGTTATGTGCCAACTGGGACGTCCATGTGAGCATGAAACGACGCTGTTTTTGCACACAGGAACCCTACTTTCATTTCTTCTTCTTCGTCTCTGATTTCTTCTTCCGAGAGTGGCTCCCTACTTTCATTTCTTCTTCTTCTTCTCTCATTTCTTCCCCTTGTCCTTTTCACGCGCGTGAAGCTATGTGTTGTTCTTTCTGTTGATTAACATTTCCTCTTCTGTGTTTTCTCCATCCTTTCTTCATCTCTCGCATTTTTGGTCAACATGGAGGGGAAGAGTCCAAACCCCACCCAGGGGTCATCGTCGTCATCATCCATCCAATTTCGACGTCGTCTCAGTTGTCGTTGTGGTGACCCTCCTGCGTTGCGTGTGTCCCACACAGTGAACAATCCAAATCGTCAATTCTGGAGATGTGCAAGACTTCATGGAGGCCAATGTGATTTTTTTGCTTGGGTCGAGGAGGGGGATTTTGCAATCCACGAAGATGAGTGGAAGAATACAGTAATGTCTAAGCTAGCAGAGATAGAGTCTGTGATGTCAAGGCAGAAATGTAATGCTGATAGGGTTGTTTGTGAAGCCATGGCCCAAGTGGAATCGTTGATGAAGAAAGGCTTCATGGAAACCCAACAAGAATTGTTAAAGTTGAAAATGCTTTTGGTGACTCACTGTGTAATAGTTTTCTTTTTTGTAATGGGGTTGTTGGTTATGATGATGAGAATGTAATGATGCTGTTGAAAGTGTTATGGGGGATATTGTAATGGTGATGAAAATGTAATGGTGATGTTGTATATGTTGATGCTGTTGTAATGAGGATCCAACTTTTAATGTAGAAAAAGTTATGAGTTGTCCTATATTTGAGTTTTTAGCTTTGTGGTCCATTTTGTGTAGCAATTTTGTGTAGCAAATAATAATGTAAGCTGAAACTACAAACTTGTGATGCCTAACTAATGCAGTTAACAGAATTAATGGATATCATTTTGTTCCATTATGTAGTCCATTATGTACCTGGAAAGTAATCAGTGAAAATAACATCTGAACCCCATTAAACATCAATGGATAAAATGACTGCTCATTACATAAAACCATTGTCATATATTACTGGTCATTACATAAAATGTTCACAGGTCATAGAACAGAGGACCTGAAAATGTCATACATCACATGTCTTAAAATGCTCAATACATAATCATTTTTTGCTCCTAGGGGTTTCTATGAAAACCATAGTTCCTGGCTTTTTGAATGGCAACTTCCTCCTTAGATTATATTGGTTGTTGGGTGGTGAACTTGTTGCACTTGACTGGGAAGGCTGTGGAGATCTGCCAGGAGCTGCCAACCTTTGACTCCTTCTAACAGGTGTGATGGTATCTGTCTGAGACATTGGCTGTGAGGCTACAACTTCCAAAACTTCCTGGGTCTGTTGTGGTATGGGGTTAACTTCTTGGGTCTGTTGTGGTGTGGGGTTAACTTCTTGGGTCTGTTGTGCTTGTTCAACTCTTCTCTTATCCCTAGCAACTGGACATGTAATCTTCCTATGTCCAACTTCACCACACTCACCATATTTTCCTGGTTGCAGTCTCCTTTTCATCTTCTGTTTAGGGTTGTTTTCCCCATTGTTAGTTGCATTATTAGTTGCATCCTTCTCTGTTGCATCCTTCTCTGTTGACCCCTGGGTATTGTCACCCACTTTTCTTCTGTGTTTTTTGGGTCTACCAATAGTCCTCTGACTATTTGGTGGAATTGGTGGGATAAACTCTGTTTTCTCCCAAAACTCTGAACCTGGTACTGATTCTATGTGGTGCTGGTAGGTTGCATCCCATGCTGCCATTGTCAATCCAACGTGGCAGTGGTCTTCTGGTCTCTCTCCTTTGTGAGCTATGGCTGCACATGCATGCTTACATGGCATTCCTACAATTAACATGTAACCCATAAAGTAATAAGCTATACTTGTGTCATCAGATACCCTTTCAAGTAAATAATGTGGTTGTTATTTACCAGTCAATTGCCATACTCTACAGCTGCACTTCTGTGTTCCCAAATCAACAGATACCCTCTCTGGAAAGCAACTGACCTCATACCTTTCAATCCCACCATCACCTAGTCAGGGTAATAACAATTATTACAAAGTGTCAAATTAAATAACAGTAATATAATAGTTAAACAATTATTACACAATAATACTAAAAATGACCTGATACCTGTCCAAACAACTGTCCAGTTGTTACTTGCAGACTTGTGCTTCTCTAGCCTACTCTGCTGGATTGGTGTCAATTTTCCATCGTGTCCTGTTAACTTCAGCTTGTGGTTACCTATGGTGACCATTAGGTAGGTCCTTACCTCTTCCAGCATGCTTACAATTGGTTTGCACCTGGCATGCACAAGCTTGGAATTCAGAACCTCACAGTTGTTATTTGTGATGTTATCCACTTTGTAGTTTTCATCAAAAAATGCCTTGCTCCAAGCCTCCTCTGGAAATTTAGCCAAATACATCCAAGCCTTGTCATTCACATGCCTGATCTTCATCATGTTTACTTCAAACTCATTCGGGGTTGTTGACCTGGCTGCCTTCCATAGGAGTCCCCTGAGTTCTTTCCCTCTCCATTGCTTAGAGAAGTTCTGCCATAGGTGCCACACACAAAATCTGTGTGGGACACCAGGCATCACTTCTTGCAATGCTGGTATCAATCCCTACAGATGTTAAACAAACAGAAAATATAACAGTATTAGTTATTACAATGTATTACAGTTTGAAAATCACTAGAGCATAAGGGTTTAAAAAATTATACCTTCTGCATGTCACTCATAAATGTTAGCATCCTCTCCTTGTAGTTCCCTACATCTGCATGTAACAGCTCCAAAAACCATTTCCAATTATCTTTATTCTCAATCTGACAAACCCCATAAGCAATAGGCCATATGTGGTTGTTGGCATCTTGTCCCACAGCAGTCAATAATTGCCCCCTATAGTATCCTTTCAAGAAACACCCATCAAGCCCCACCAGTGGTCTCCTACACTCTAAAAATCCATCTCTACACCCCTTTAAACAGATATATATCCTACTAAACACTGGGGGGCCTTCAGGCTGTGGCTCACACTCCATCTTCACTGTTAAACCTGGGTTTCTCTTCAGTAGTTCCCCACAATAGTCCCACAACATGGCGAATTGTTGTTTTTCATTGCCTTCAATTACTTCTCTGGACCTCTTCATTGACCTGTAACCTCTTCAAACTACAAAAGATTTCCCAACCACACTTCTTGTCCTTACACCTTGCCCTGGCTCTAACCTTATCATTCTTCACCCATTGAAACTCCCTACCTAGGTATACATTATAATCTTTCACTGCATGTTTAAACACAGCAAGTGAAGGGAACTCCATTTCACACTCAAGCACAACATGGCCAAAGGTAGCTGTCTCATTGTATTGAGGATAAACCTCTCTTTCCTCATCGTCATCATCTGAACCTTGAGGGGTCTTCAAGTCTTCTGAAGCCCATGAGTCATCAGAACCTCCTTCAATGCCTTCACCACCCAACCCATTTCCTCCAACTACATCCTCATTATCAGTGTCACTGTCAAATATGGTAGGAGTTGCTGATCTCCTATTCTCCTGAACCTTCCTTTTCTGTTTCTTATTGTTACAATCCTTAGTCACATCCTCTAAACCTTCATCACTGGTCTGACACCCCCTTCCAATATCTTCTTCACTGGTCTCACTACTCCCAGCAGTAACTTCATGAATTTCATCATCCACCCTAACAATGACCTTCACCTTATCAGCTTCAACAGGGTTCCCCTCATCTAAATCCATTAACACTGGCTCATCAATTGGATGCTGAAAATATACATCCACTACCTTCTGGTTATCATTACCACATCTCACCATCTCCAATACATCTTTGTCCCCTTCCAACAAATTCAACCCTTCATTCATATCAAATTCGGGGTCATACCAATAGATCTTCTCTACCCTACAGTGGCCATGATTTTCAGCAAACCTATGGAAGGCAAAGAAGTCTATATAATCAGGGTCCAACTTTTCCCACTCTTCCACTTTACCCCCTATATAGCCTTTTTTCCCATCACTATTAATAATAAACCTACCTCCAATATACAGCCTGATCCGAAAATCCTAGCCCAAATTACCAACAAAATGAAGTTTAGAATGCACCCTAGATACATACCACTAACAGAACAACTGAACTTACCACTAACAGAACAAAAAACGCATAAACATCAACAGCTATACCTCAATTAACTATGATAGTAGACAGAGTACACAGAGGCATAATCATAAATTATATCACAAATCAATAACAACTCAAACAAATCAATAAAAGTTTGAAAAACATGTTCGAACTCAACAAAAGACACATAAGACAAAAATGTAACATTATAAAAAACCCTAACATCATAAAAAAACATAAATATCGGGAAAACTACATACAAAAACCCTAACATTTACTAACCTCAACATCATCTCCCATCACCGACAATTCGGGCTTCGGGTTTCGCTTTACGTGACACACTTGGGAAGACCAGGGAAGCTACAGTATTACGATCCAAAGAAACAATGTGGGGGATTAGGGTTCCAGAAAATTAGGGGATTAGGGTTCGAGAGAGAAGTCAGAGAGATGAGGGGATTAGGGGTTCGAAAGAGGGATTAAGGTTCACCAACGAGAGAGGGACTCCCCAGTGTCCTATCTGACTTTTGACCAAACAAAACGACGACGTTTTAAGCAACCTAAACGACGTTGTTTTTATTCACTGACACATCAAATGGGAACGGCGTCGTTTCATGCTCACATGGACGTCCCAGTTGGCACATAACGCTCCACGTCACCTACTTCCAACAGGCGTTTGGTGTCTGTTAACGGCGGGGATCTAACTATCCGACGAACATGGACGTTGGGGACCAAACAGACTAACTAACTAAACCGAGGACCTAAATGTCTGACCGTAACAGAGACAAGGACCAAATGGGGGGTTTTGTCAAACTAAAATGCTGTAACTTGAAGCATCTATTATAGCATTTTAAAAAAGAAAACACGAAAACGCTATTAATGGAAGCTAGTATTAAGCATTTTCTGAAAAAAAACAAGGGAAACGCTGTAAATGAATATGACTACTACATCAGTTTCTTGAATAAACGCTTTCATCTTATTAATATAATTATTATAATGAATTTTTAAAGCATTTTTTCATATAAATGCTATTAATATATCTATTTTACTATAGCATTTTAGAGCGAAAACACCATAAAATAATCAATCACTATTTTCCATATCATTTCTCATTAAAAACGCTTTAATATGAGTGTTGTAATATCCAATTTTTGGCATAGTGGGCTGGAGAAGGATCCTTTAGAGAGGATCCAGATCCAAAGAAAATGTATGATTTTAAAAGTTATAACCAATATTTTGTCAAGTAGTTATTGCATACCAGAATGAATTCATTTATTCAGAAGTTATATAATTGCATGTAATGCAACTAAGGTGGGGGATGGGTTCCAGCTTAGTTCCAGGAGCACAAAAATATGAATAGTAAGTAAATAAGGCAAGAATTAAACTTTTTAAAATGAAATGGCAATGCAACTAGAAATACCATTCTTCTTGTTAATTAACAAATCTTACATAAAGTGAGAAGGAGATGTATAATTGACATGACAATCATCAAGTAGAGTTACCAAATCTATCGGGCATAGCTGTGTGTCACAAAGATGTTTGGTCACCCTACAAACAATTTTGAAAAACAAAAAAATGCAATAGATTACATTTATACTTCCAAAGGAATTCAATGGGCAGATGGAAATTGTTTAGGCGTAATGTGACTAGGATGCAGTTATACTTACGTGCCTCTAATATTATCATCATCGAAAGTAACTAGAAATAAAGAACCTGGACCAACTTGTCACGAGACAAGAACCGTTACTTGAAATGTTGCACACAAGTGTAACATCAAAGTGGAAAAACATTCATTTGAGAAACAGTGAGTAACATTGTTAATAGTAACATTGTTGATAGTAGTTCAAAATATATGGATTCAAAATGAAACCAAAATTATAACAAAAAAACACTTGGAATCACAATGTAGTACCTTTATGATATTACTCAATAAAAGCTCTTCTACAACAAGCTCAAACTCAAATGGATAATCAGACAACCCAAAGATTAGGCTTCCTAGGCCTTTCACCTTCATAATTAGAGCATTTAAACAACTATCAAATGTTAGGCTTCAACGGTTAAAAGTTGTAATGGTTAATAAGGAGAAACATAAAACATACAAATGAAATTATTTTTGAAGACAAAACAAACTGTAATGTTACAAGAAATAAGCTTCAAGTAAGATCTTTTTTCTTATCCTTCTGGCAAGAAGACTTTATTGTTATAAAGATTACTCTTAAAAAAGCCATAAACTAGATAATATTAAATGAGGAACTCTGGACCAATTTGCTACCTAACATGTACAATTTGTTGGTAAGGTACATAACGTGTACAATTTGCTGCCTGAACTCTGGACCAAACAAACAAAACCAAAACCTTTGCATTATTTTCCATATAAACATTTGACCATAAAGGGCTGGTTGAGAAAACAAGCAAGGAAGTCTCTGTTTCAGTTGTGGCATTATCATTGCTGACTTTCAAACTTAGTAAATGTGCATTGAAGTATGTTCCAGCTACTCCAGAATTCCCAAAACAGCTAATACTCCAACCCCTGTCACAACAAATGCATGTATTGTTTATAAGTTCCTTCTTGCCATCCAAATTGAAAAATGCCCCCAGGCATTTATGTAATTTGAAATAAATTAAAAATACAACCACAATGATGTCAACCAAAACCTTCTTATTAAAATAAAAAATAAAAAATTATAAAATGCATAGCCTCAACACCAACAATAGATTCAGACTGCGTGTGTTGAATAATGGAAAACGTTAACTATCTATCTTTTGACAGAGGTTAACATTGTAGTCATTGGTAAACTATCTTAATTTTAACATCTAAATGTAATAACACCATTTACCATAATAATGGATTGAATCTTTATTCCAACAATAAAATCTCATATTTTACTCAAGACCTATTCCATAATAAAATAGCAAACCCTAATCCTAAAATTATCAATATCAAATATAAACCAGAAAGGGGTTAAGCAATTTATATAACTGTCAAACAATAACACAAAAAAATGAAATGTCAAACTTGAAAAGCACAACAGTGGATCAGTGAAACGTACACACCTGATGAAAACACGAAACGCGAGGTGTTGTGGAACGGTGAAGCGGTGATGCAAACAAGCGAGGAGCTACGCCTAATGCAAATGTGTGAGTACAATAAGTGGAACGTACCTGAGATCTTTAAGCGGTGGAACATCATATAGCAAAAACGGATTCAGTGATGGGATTTTAATAGAGGGGTTTTGGGTAAAAACATGAAAATACCTAAGCAATTTGTGGAACATACTTGAAGAGCTATGCCTGATGAAAACATAGTGAAACATGATATGGAAAAACCTAATTTGAAGTATTTGATTTTAATTGAAAGGTTTTGGGTTTGAAACGTGTTTACGAGGGAATTTGGTATATAGAAAAATTTAGTGCAAAATAAAATTTTACATTATAATTTCAATTAGGAAACAAAATAATTTTACGAGGTTTAAAATAAATCCTATTAATTATATTAAAAATATTTATTAAAATAATTTATTTAGGGAGGTTATAAAAAACTCCTTAAAATAAATATAAAACCTCCATTATTCACTTTATTTTAGGAGGTTATAAAAATACCCTAATATACATTAATTTAAGGAGGTTTTTGAAACCTCCTTATTAAAACCTCCTTAATTTACTAATTTTTTTGTAGTGAAATGGACAGGTCTTTCCCCCCATCTCACAGAAGACCATTTGCATGAAGAGGAATAGTGCCTTTGTCCAAGGTTGTTAGTCCTAGCTTTTCCCCTTGTTCTTAGCACTTGACGTAACATCCTAGATGTATGAATTAAATTAATTGCACTCTAGAAAATTGAATAAATTGATTAAGGGGATTAATTTAGAAATTAATCTTAAATTAAATTATGGTGGTGAATTTTTAACTACTAAGAGGTAAAAGTAAAATATAGTTATTTATAAGGAATAAAATAAAATAGAAATGAATTTAGGAAAATAAATGAAAATGAAAATAAAAATGAAAAATAGGTGAAATAACGGTTTTGTCCTTGTGCATAAAAGTTAATTTCTCAATCCTTTCTCCCTCACCATTTCATGTGTGCTTTTTCTCTTCTCTTATTCTTTTCATGGTCATTTGATGTAGAGCCAAATTAAAGACCAATATGTTGTGGAAACTTGAAATTATGGACGCCATTGCGATCAGGGGAACAAGGTGAGTCTATAGGCGGGTTTAATTTCATGATTTCCTCATTTCTCTCTCTAAGGTCAAAATGCGGGTTGTATAGGGGGTTTTTAATTTTTTATTCGCATGGAATTTTAGAGCTTAATAATGTTTCTAGAGGAAGTGGGTGTTGAAAAATAATGAGTGGGGTTTTGTTTTTATGTCGTAGGTGGCAAACCAAGTGACAGGAAGCCACTAAGTGACATGGGTCTTGAAGCAAAAGTCAAAACTAACAAAGGTAAGCTTCAAAAACTATAATGTGTGTTTGGACTCTTTTGAGGGGTGACAAGTTTTAATTTTAGAGGTCGAAAATGTTAATCGCCTTGTGTATTTCTTGAATTTAGGTAATTAATGAGTTTTGGGTGATTTTGACAATTAAATTGGAAGCCCAAAAGTATGGAATCGAGGTAGGGGATGTACTTGTGTATAGATTAATGAAAATAATTATGAACACCAATTGTAGTCGATGGGAAAAGGGTAGGATAAGCTAGGGATAATTAATTCCGTATAAAGGGATATCTGAACACATATACATGTGTGTGCATGATAATGATGTTTAATAAATTGATATCAATGAGTAATTAGTGAGTAGATGATTTCAATATTAAATTGATATGATGAGAGTAAGAAAGAATTATGTGATGATGAATTATATAAGTATACTTGTCTTGATAATGATTATATTGTGTATAACAATGAGATATTATGAGTAATGTATTGATTGATGATGATTTCATGACAATGAATGATGATGAATTGTAAATTATCTTGGGAATTAAGGTACTATGAAAAGGTGCATCTGAATGGCAGGTGGAGATCCCATTTTGATGGTCGTAGTGCCAGGATGAGATGATCGAGAATTTATTTGAGATGTTATATAATAAAGTTGATATATGTGATTATTGTATGGTGTGGATGACCAATCGGTATAGTTACCCCTCATTTTGGCTCCTGTAGTCAAGCGTGGCCCAGTTGGAGTGGTCAGCTAGGACCTAGTGGTGAGGTGGGGAGTTAGGTAGGACTCAGTGAACTAGGAAGGGTTCACGAGTGGTCGGGTAGGACCCCCAGCTGATGGTTGATCTAGCTTAATATTCAGAGTCATACATTATTATTGGTTGAGTCAGTGGTGACATTATTTGAATTGATGATGAGATTGAATGAGTTAATTGTAATATAATGAATGTAAGTAATTGATAATTATAATAATTGGATTAGCAAATGGTTGTGACATTGAAAAGAAACAAAAATAAGTTAATTAAATATGATTTGATATATAATTTAGGCTATACTAATTTTTCCCTATGTATATACATATACCGTTAATTGTTTGCATTAATTTGTATTGTCAGTCACTCACCCTTACTGTGGTTTTTAGTGACTAAAGACAAGGACATTATCGATGCTGTAAAGACCAGTGCCTGATGAGTTGAAGCAATGCCAAGGAGTTTGGTTTGTGATGTAAATATGTAAATATATATATATATATGTTATGATCTTAAGTGAGTGTAGCTATAATGGTGGTTTATGTGAATATATGAGTATTTAATGCTTAATGATGCATGATACTGTATGATTAATGCGTATGATGATATTTTGATGCACTATTTGTGATGTGGGAGACCTAGTCAATGGATTAGTGATATACGTGTGAAGTGATTATGAATTAATGATGTATGGCATATGAATGGTGAGATATATGATGAGTATTAGAATGATGGCCAGGAACTTACATGGCACTAAGCCATTTGATTGTTAATATCTAATTATTGGTAGGTATTGGGATTGTATATGTGATGTGTGTATTGATTAAATGAAGTAATGGCAAGTGATATATGTGTTTGAAATTGCTTGATGATAGAATGGAGTTCTGGTGGGATCCAAAGTCCCTAGAGGGTACCAATAGGTCCCTAGGCCTATTTAGGATATGTGTGGGCAAAGAGATTGCCAAATGAGTTACATTTGATGTGAATTAGGCATTGAAATTGCTAGAAATCGAGTAAGATGAATTATTTTGTATATCTTTTATATGGAGAAAATTTAGAGTATAGACTACGCATGTAGGTCCAGAATGAGTTATAGATAGTGCCCACAAAGTTCCGTAGAAATTAGAATTAAATTGGGCAAGACGAGGTGTAAGGAAGTTGGCATGGAAGCCAAGCCATTGCAGATATCACTCAAGCGAGTTGGGGCTCGTTTGAGGGAGTCCTTAAGAAAATGATAAAATTGCCACTGGAAGAATCTCGCTCAAGTGAGAATGAGCTCGCTTGAGTGAAAGTTGAGAAATGGTTTTTGGTGTGATCTTGCTCAAGTGGAGAATGAACTTGCTTGAGTGAAGAATGAAAATGAGGCCTTTGGTGTAATCTCGCTCAAGCGAGAATAAACTCTCCTGAGTGATATTCTATGGGGGGAGTTTGTGGTTAATTCTTGCTTGAGCGAGAAGGAGCTTGCTCAAGCGAGATACAGGGAAGGCATGCATAAAATTTAAGGATTTCTGAGAGGGTTTACGGTGGCTTTGAGTAACATAGCCCTTAGGTTCCTACCGTTTATTTCTGGAGAAGCTTCTAACGTGAAATTTTCTCTGATTCTAACAACACCTAGGATAAACTCTAAAGATTGATAAGGGGATGTCACAAGGTGATATCATAGCAGTTCCATTCTGGACTAAACATGTTGGTAATTGTGTAATGCATGTTGTATGCTATATTTTGATTGAATTGTTATAGGAACCTTGGTATTGCATTGATTAGTACTCTGGAAGCTATGACAACCCTATATTGAGGTAATTTTTGAACTTTATTAAGTTAATTTGGGTAGTAATGGTGCGCTATTTTATTGTAGTATGGTGGGCGATTCTAGTTCTCACCTAGACAATGATTTCTTCACTAAATTCTCCTAATTTATGGGCGAGCCGAGTCTGGTCCTACATTGGACAAATTTCTAAAGCGTTCCTCACTTGTGTATAAAGGTGGACATTACCATGATGGTGCGTACATATGGATACGCGATATAGAGCAAGTCTTTGAATATTTCGAGTGCTCTAAGGAACAGAAGGCGTTGTTTGCCACTTACCAACTAAAGGAGGAGGCTAGAGTTTGGTGGACCCGCACCAAAACTCAAATGATGGCCGCTAGTGAAGCCCTGACTTGGGCAAGTTTCAAGAAGTGTTTTTCTGCCAAGTATTTTCTTGACAACTATAAAATCAGGAAAGAGATAGAGCTTCTAAAGTTGGAGTGGAGGAAGATGTCTGTGGCTGAGTATATAGCCAAATTTGATGAGTTGATGTAAACCCTAAATCCTAAACAAAATAATAACAAGCATTTTCAAAAACAAAAAAAAACACAATTAAATCAAAATCTGAACAAAACAATAATTCCCATATAGAACCAACAAAACAAAAACAAGAATTTGTGATTTTCTAAACAAGAAAGAACATTGGTTTTAAAGAACGTGACAGAGGGGGTTTAAGGTTCAATAAGGAAAACAGCATACCCACAAAGAATATTCAACAATAAGAAATCCTCGATCTTGTTCACTAGAACAGTTACATCATCGTCGGGAAGCCTTAAAGGCTTGGACTGGTTAATAAGTAGTGACGATGGGGGAGAATGAGAAGAAGGATTTGGAGACTTAGTCACGTTCACGAGAGTCATCACCAACTCATTGTACTATCACACAGAGCTGTGGAGAACAAACAACAATGAAGGAAGAGTAGCACCCTATTTAGGGTTGGCGGCAATATGAGTCTCTTTATTATGTCTTAAATTTCTTTACTTTCTTTTTCTTACTATCTTATGGTCTGTTCGGGGTAGTCGGGAGTTTCTTGTTTTGTGTTTTTAAAAGTGAATTTGAAAATAAAACATGTTCGGAAAAAAAGTGCTAGTGAGTTTTTGTTCATATTCAAAAAGGTTTTTACTTATTTTTAAAAATAATAAAAAATGGTTTCATGTGTTTTGTTTTTAGTTTTATAAAATTCTAATACTCGTTGTCCTCCACCACTGTACCACTACCACCGCTACGACCATTGTCACTATCACCATCACCACCACTATCATCATCATCCCTCCCACACCGCCACCACAACTACCATCATCACCATTACAACCACTATTACCCTACCACCATCGTTACCATCATTACCATCATTGTTCCCACCATTACCACATCATCCACCACCATCATTATTTTCCCCACCATCACCACACCCTCCATCTTAACTACCATTGTCATTGCCACCACTACCACCACCCTATCACCACAACCACGATTGTCATTACTGTTACAACCATTACCATCATTGTTCCCATCATTGCTACACCCTCCACCACTACCATCGCCATTGCAACCATAACCATCATCACCATTATCACGACCACCACTTCCGCCACCACCATCATTGTCACAACCACCACCACCACCATCATTATCACAACCACCACCACCCTACTACCACAACCACTATAACTAGTGTCGCTGCCACAATCATCATCATTGTTTTTCCTACCATCACCACATCCTTCACCACTATCACCATGACCACGATAACCACCACCATCATCCTACCACCACAACCACCATCACTATTATCGCCACCATGGTCATCACCATCGTCACCACCACCTCCACTCTCATTACCACCTTCCCCATTATCACCACCACCATTGTTATCATCATAAATGTTGTCATATCGTCACGATGATGATGACCTTCGCCACTACCACTGTCACAACCATTATCATCACCAGTGTTGTCGTCACCATTATCGTCGTCACCACCACACTGTCACAACAATTGCTATGACTGTTGCTGTCACCGCCATCACCACTGTAACGCCCCGGCCATTTTTTAGGAATGAACGACTCTCCCTACAAACCAACACGAGACCTTTCCAGCGTGCTTTTGTCCTCACTTACACACTTCCCGAGAACTTCCCAGGAGGTCATCTATCCCAGAATTACTTCAAGTTAAGCACGCTTAACTTTGGAGTCCTTAAGTGACGGGCCACCGAAAAGGCTAATGCATTTGTTGGTATAGGTAGTACGAATTCATTCTTTTAAGCTATCGTCGACTGTATAGTCCCATACCTATACAGTCTTTGGATCCCTCTCATTCTGGTATGTATTTGGTTCGTTCATGTGTCCCTCCCACTGGAAGCCTGCCAGGAGCCGCTCCTTGTCTGTGCCCATGCACCGGTGATCACTCCCTGCCTTCAAAAGTGCCCAGGATGCCGCATTCCCCACTGGAAGCCTGTCAGAAGCCGCTCCTTGTCCATGCCTATGCACTGGCGATCATTCCCCGCCCTCAACAGCGCCAGGATGTTACATGCCCACCATCTTCCGCCTGGTTCATCATCGAACTATACCATACTAGGAGAGGCTAGGCTCTGATACCACTGTAACGCCCCGGCTGCTTTTCAAGAATGAACGATTCTCCCCACAAACCAACACGAGACCTTTCCAGTGTGTTTTTGTCCTCACTTACATACTTCTCGAGAACTTCCCAGGAGGTCACCCATCCCAGAATTACACCAAGTTAAGCATGTTTAACTTTGGAGTCCTTAAGTGATGGGCCACCGAAAAGGCTAATGCATTTGTTGGTATAGGTAGTAAGAATTCATTCCTTTAAGCTATCATCGACTGTATAGTCCCATACCTATACAGCCTTTGGATCCCTCTCATTCTGGTATGTATTCGGTTCGTTCATGTGTCCCTCCCACTAGAAGCCTGCCAGGAGCCGCTCCTTGTCCGTGCCTTTACACCGACGATCACTCCCCACCTTCAACAGTGCCCAGGATGCCACATTCCCCGCTGGAAGCCTGCCAGGAGCCACTCCTTGTCCATGCCCATGCACCGACGATCATTCTCTGCCCTCAACAGCGCCAGGATGTCACATGCCCACTAACTTCCGCCTGGTTCGTCCCCGAACCATACCATACTAGGAGAGGCTAGACTCTGATACCACTGTAACACCCTGACTGCTTTTTAGGAATGAACGACTCTCCCCACAAACCAACACGAGACCTTTCCAGTGTGTTTTTGTCCTTACTTACAAACTTTCAGAGAACTTCCCAGGAGGTCACCCATCCCAGAATTACTCCAAGTTAAGCATGTTTAACTTTGGAGTCCTTAAGTGATGGGCCGCCGAAAAGGCTAATGCATTTGTTGGTATAGGTAGTACGAATTCATTCCTTTAAGCTATCCTCGACTGTATAGTCCCATACCTATACAGTCTTTGGATCCCTCTCATTCTGGTATGTATTCAGTTTGTTCATGTGTCCCTCCCACTGGAAGCCTGCCAGGAGCCGCTCCTTGTCCATGCCCATGCACCGATGATCACTCCCCGCCCTCAACAGCGCCAGGATGTCACATCCACCCTTGACATTGCCACCTCCATCATTATAGAATATTAATTATTACTATTAATATTATTTTATTGTTATTATTACTTATATGTAATATAGTTTTGATCATAATTATAGCAATTTTAAAACATTTTAAAATTCAAAATCATATAAATTAAAATATGAAACTAAAAACCAAAAACAAGTTTTGATTTTTAAAAATTTTAAAACTAAAAATAAAAAACCACCCTAAACGAGACCTTGGGTTTTAGTTTAGGGGAAATGAAAATGGAAGGAAAAGAGAAGTAAGACTTTCTTTAGTTTAGGTTAGCGCACTCTTTTAGTTTCTTTAGGTTATTTTATTTTATTTTATTTTATTTTATTAATATATTAAATCTTGGCCCACGGGCTAGCCTGATCTAGCCCAACAAGGCTCATTTCTTGGTAAGCCAAAATGGGTTGGGCTTAAGTGAGAAAACAAGCTTGAAGTACTAGCCCAACTTGCTTTTCTTAATGAGCTAAACGTCATGTTCCAATTTGCCACCCCTAAAAATTAGGAAATTTTAATTTTTTTCCTATAAAATTTTTGCTACATTTGTTGTCTCTACTAAATTATCATATTTTAAAATAAGCCCCCATCACTAGAGAGCTACCATTAATAATAAATTTGTTTGACAACTTTTTACATAATTCACTGACGCGTCCTCTAATTATCTTAAGGATATATGTAAGGAATTTTTTAAGTGAAAACATTGGGTGATTGTTACGTTTAGGTTACATATTATTAATATTTTTATATTTTTATTAATAACCTCTAAATTAAATAATACAAAGGATAATTAGACAACATATTGGATTGCAACATGAAAAATTGTTGAAAAAATTAAAAGTAACAAGAAAAAGAAGGGACTAAAATAAAATGATTAAATTAATAAGGTACTAATTTTAAATATTTTATATTAATGAAGGATGAAAAATAATACAAAAATATTAAAAAGGATGAAAAACATAACAAAAAATTTTATAGGGATGGAAATTAAAATTTAGTAAATTTATAGGGATGAAAAATATATTTATTCCTGAATATTTTAATGCCTTTATTATTAAAAAAAGGCTTAAATATGTTTTTAATCCTTATGTTTTGATCAATTTTAGTTTTGGTTTCTTAGTTTTTTCATTGAATTTAGTCATTATATTATTTAATATGTTGAAATTTATGGCGTCTTGATTCCCCGGACTTGGATCCTTATGCAAGTATAACTAATTAATAAAAATACGAATAATTTTTTTACGGTTAAGTTTCATAACCCAACCACTTGCACCAAGGACCAGACCACAGAAAACTAGAGGCCTTAATAAAATAAAAATGACAATGATTGGATTGACAATTTAAAACCCCCAATGTATACACAAAGAGATACAAGGGCAGCAGAATAAAGAATATGTATAAAGGGTATCTTTCTCTTCCCATATATCAGGATATGAGAAAAGATCCAAGGGAGAACAAGACCCATGTTAAAAGTTACGTGAAAACATGTGAATTAGGATACATAATCGAGCCAAAAAGCATAGGGATGGAATCCCTTATCAAAAAGACACACATGGACAAGCAGAAGGTGTGAAAACCTAAAATTTTTGACCACCTGGTAGTGCATTCCACGACCTGACATCCAAATCCTTATATCCAACTATCATGCAATAACATATACAAAAGAATTGGTCAATTTACACTATCAAAAGAATAAGGATTCAAGTTACAAAACCATTAAGGCCACTATCAACACCATCACATATCTAATACACATTGCCGGCCAAGGTATTCCATTACCACTATTTACCTTTAACACAAAAGCATCACTCCCCTAAACAAGATCATCTATCTCATGCGAGGTCTTGCATCACAATACTAAAAATAGATAACATAGGAGAGTGAACAATACATTTGAAATGACGAACTTAAACACTTGCGATTATGTATACATACACATAAATCACTTATGTGGTTTGCAACATGAGAACCATCATTATCAAACTCATCAATTTATTTTGCCATCATAGACATGTATGAAGATGTTAAATCAATCTCACATCAAGCACATACATAATCACAAATCATACCCTTCATCATAATGAGCTATCATAAGTATTTTCATAATTTTCATTTGAGTAATCATCATGGTTAATTATTTCGTTCAGTAAGAGGTTGTTAACCATCAATCATCTATTACTTTTCAGGGTCTTAAATCTCACATCAACATATCTCTTAGCTATATGTGAATGCTTTGAAGCTAATTCATATGCACAAAAAATCATACTCAATAAATATAGATCTGACTGTAGGAATAATCACCAATGTGGGTATATACTATAGTATCATCTCAACAATAATATGTACATACACATACATACATATATATCATTCAACATTTTTACTGGTACCAAACCGCATCTCTGAACAATGCAACTCCAGTCATTTCATTATGACTATGACAAATAACATATCAGATATTATCAAAATGGTGTTGCGGGCCAACCATGATTCCTCACCATTACAGTTGTGCTTTAACGAAACTACTAGGGTAATCCTTCTCCTCAAGAGCCACCCCTACTGGGTTGACCACATGTAATTCCTTGTGATTAAATATGAGTAACTTTATGATCCAACCACGGAACCACTAGGATAATAAATATGCTCACACACTGAGCGCCCCTCCCATTGGGCCAACTCGTGGAACCCCTAAGATTCCAAATCGGGCAGCTGGACAGGTATGTCGTGGATGCAAATACAAATGCAGATCAAATGCATTCTCACATTAAAGAATCCTACCATGCCACTCAAACCACCAATTATTATTCTCATAATTATCACCACCTTTTCTTAGTGGATTTTAGTTACACATAGTCTTGCCATTATTTTCAATAACCAATTGTGGCATTTACTTTTCTGTTTGAATATGCTTTCAGGTTAAATTATTTTGATAATGACAAAAGATATTGAAGAATCAAGCAAAAGGTTCAAAGTACAATGAAAAACAGAATCAGACTTTCAAATTCACACAAGCTAATCAGTTATAAGACTCAAACTAATCGATTACAGGTGTTCTGTCCAAGACCTAATCGATTGCAACATCAAGACTAATCGATTACACAAGTTCTGTTTGTAAGCTAATCGATTGCACACATTAGCACAATCGATTACCAAGTTGAATATTTGAATTAAGAGCATCAGGTATACTCCCTAATCGACAATCAATTACCAAGACTCTGGAAGGTCACTAATCGATTATAAGACCAGGTCTAATCGATTATGAAAGTTCTGTTTGCTTACTAATCGATTGCAGGAAAGGCATAATCAATTACCATGTTACGAAACACAATTAAATGTATCAGGTGCCACTTACAATCGATTGCAAGGCATTAAACAATCGATTAGCAGGTTTCTGTTGTTAAGCTAATCGATTATCCAAGGATGCCTAATCGATTACTATACGAATTACATTATAAAATTCAAAGTGTAATCGATTACAGCTCGAGGCGTAATCGATTACCATCGTGCCAGAAATTGGGGAAAAGCATTTTAAGTGGAAAACCAGCTCATTTCTCCATTCCAACTCAAGCACCCATGCTGGGCAACGCCTCTGAAGACTCTAGGGCTCCTCTTCAAGGCCTATAAATGCAAGACTCGTTCAAGCTACTCAAAGAAACAATCCAATCCATCAAAGGGAAATCAAATCTTAAGTCTTGTGAGTTCCATTTCTTTGTTTAGTTTCATTTTTTGAAACTTAAAGCTTATATTTGTAAATCCTCTCTTGTGAGAGTTAGAAATTAAGAGAGCTTTCAATTGTACATCAACTCTATTGAGAGAGTATATTTCTTGTAAACCAAACACCAAAACACTAAGGTTTTCACTCTAGGTTGAGTGGTTACAAAGGTTGGGGTTCAACCTTTGGGTATTGAGAGATTGTGAGATTGGGTGGGTTGCCCTTGTGCTTGTGAGAATTGGGTTCTTAAGTTTGGGACACTAGGAAACAATTGCTCAAAGCTTGTATCTCAAATCTTCAATAGTGGAATCCTTCAAGTGGGTTGCTTGAAGGCGAGACGTACACCGGGTTAGTGGAACTCATTAAATTAGTTTGCAAGCTCTTCTCCCTTATCCTCTTGCATTTATATATTGCATTTGGCTGGATTGTTAATATTGATTGTGTTTTCACTCTTAAACTTGCTTGAATAACTAGTTTTGAAGTACTGCATACCAAGTGTTTGATAAATTGCCTTAATAACATTTATCCTTTGTCTAGCACTATTTCTTGCATATACTCACTATCTCTTGCACCAACACTTAACTTGTGAAAAAGAAACAAATTTCAAAGGCATTCCAAGAAAAGTTTTAAAACTCAATTCACCCCCCCTCTTGAGTATTGAGGCCACTTGATTAACAACTTTCTTTTTCAACAACTACAATTTCATTATCACTACAAGTATATAGCTTTATACTACTCACAATGGCATCAATAACATTTATTAATTTCATTACAACTCATGAGTGTGCCACATTACAACAATTTATCCAACTTCATTACCAAGCATTAACATTCAATACTATTGGTGAATCATGCACATTTTCATAACAACACAGAGGCACATGATTGCTCAATCCTCAGAACATTGATCAATCACCATACACTGCATATTCTAAATGCATTAAACATATTTACTAAACAATTGATCACAATAAGGCCACACATTCCAACAAGCCACAATAATTATGGCAAGGAAAATATGATCTATAATACTATACAACAACCATCAAGTTATTTAATTCATGTATTTAGAATATAAAACTCCTCTCTTACCTTAAGAGAAGAAATCCGGGCAATTTAATGGTCCCATCTCGTCTACTAGATTGAGCCTTACATTTAATACATGCATAAACATAATCAATTGTCTAGCCAATCATCCTTTTCAATCTTGAATTCACAAACAATTACATTCATGGTTTCTAATATGTTTCTAATATTTTTTATGCCTTAGTTTCATAGTTTATTAAGTTTTGGGAATTTCTTACCCTTAATTAATGTTTTCTAACACTCAAAAGGTTATACCCAATGTCTAAAAATACCAAATCAACATTATTCTCTTCACCCTATCATCCATAATGTGTTTTAAATATTTCATAGTTCATTATTATAATTATCTAGATCATCCACACTAAGGGAACATCTTCTACCTCATTTAATAGCTAAGACATCAATATTTTGTCATGGTTCCTCAAATTTTCATCACCAATAATTCATGCATACATTCAAAAATTTATTTCTATAACTATTAACTATTCCTAAGGCAATAAATCATATTTTCCCCAATTTTTCATAATCTAAACATTCACCAAACCTAGGGTTTTCAATCAAACCACCACCAACAATTCCTATTAACTTCTAATTCATATTTCAAGCATACTTTAAGCTAAAAATTCATGTACCACATGCTCACAACAAAACCTCGTTTCTCCATTGCTAACTAACCTAGGGTTTTGAGACCCATTATTATTTTTCTTCACAACAACAACAACAACAATCACACTTTTCATGCTTCAAGGGCTATAAATTGATGATTCGAAACAATAAAAATGGAAAGCTCTTACGTTGTACCAAAACTTTAAGAGGGAAAATAAAGAAGGGCAAGGGATGGATACGATGACGAAGTGAATGGAAAAGAGTCCCAAAGTCCAATCAATGCCTTATAAACCAAGAAATTGTAAGAAATTTAGGAAGAGGCACCATGGAAGCCACATGATTTGGAGCTTGGAATGGAAAGGAAATGGAGGAAGAAAAGAGAGATAGAAAAATTCAAGGAGAGTAGCATGAGATGAGGGAAGAAATGAGAAGAGAAAAGTGACTTTTCTCTCTCCAAATCATGGCCATTAATTCAATCCAAGGGTCCATATGCATTTTGACTTTTATCCAATGGTCAATTACTTGCTTATATCCAACATGTAATAAGAGAAAAATGTGTGAAATTTTCCATGACAATCACATGTACATTTGGGGGAGAATTTTGAATTTTCTTAATTCCATTATCATTTATATTTTTACCGACTATAAACACGTTTTGTGTCTGTATAAATCATTCCTTAACTTTAAAATTTAATTTGAATATATCCTTATATTCACTGTAATTATCTTACTATCTTTAGCCACCCAATGCCAAAAATAATTTAATAGGTCCCACATTGTTAGTTAAATTATTTGGGTTCAGTAAATTTTATTTCATTGATAAATCATAATTAGTATTTAATTAATTATTCTACATATTTTGGTTGTTAACTAATTAATCATTATCATATTTATAAGTTAGGCTTAAATAGAAATTTAGCCCCCAACATTAATTATTTCCAGTTTAAGGCCCCTCTAATAATTTTTTTGTTAGTATTAAGCCTCTGCTATTAACAGATTCTGTTAAGTACTAAGGTGTAACAGTAGTAGGTGCCACTGGGTGCACAGTGGCATATGAGTCAGATGTTTTAATGCTGAGTAGGATTAAATTAGTAATTAATTAAGATTAGTTAAGGTTAATTAAGGTTAACTAAAAGCTTTAAAAACTTGAGGGTTATTGGTAAAATTTTAAAAGGTTAAACCATAAATTTAGCTTTTAACAAATTTTGGATTTTGGTATGACCCCTAAAATAATTTTTTCAAGTTTAAGGCCATTTTAGTAATTTTTTTATTGGTATTAACCTCTGTTGTTAATAAATTTTGTTAAATGCTAAGGTGTAACAGTAGTAGGTGCCACTAGGTGCACACGTGACATGTGAGTCATCAACCACCACGCTGACTTGGATAAAAGTGTTATTTAATTAAGATTAAATAAAAATTATAAAAACTATTAATTTATTATCAGCGGTTTATTTGTTTAACTGCAAACAAAAATAAACATTCATACTTCTTATTGCAGATAATATCATTCTCAGCGGTTATTCTATCAAACCGCTGATAAAAATCACATGACTGTAGATGCCAGTGGTTCTTTGAAGGAACTGTAGACAATAACATTTCTTAGATGCATACAACAAAAACATAAACAACTCCCCTTGTTTGAGGATAAATTGATAATCAAGGTATTGAGGATAAATTGATAGCATAGCGATAAAATCAAACACTTAATATAAAATACACATCATGGATAGTCACACTAATCAATCAAGAAGCTAAATAAGATCCAATCATCAACTAACTTATAGCCTGGTCATTAACAATAACAAGTTGTTAAATCTAATAATTAAGTTAAATTGGCTCTAGTAAACATTATCAGAAATTTCTAATATAAAGAAGCACACACACAATCAAAAATTGGCTCTAGAATCAGTACATTAATGCTAAGGAATAAAAATGAAAAAAATACATTACAACTTCAGTAAGAAATTTATGCTAGGAATAAAAATGAAAAAAATTCATGCATTAAGATCTTGAAAGTCCAAAATCATTTAATGCTTGGTTCTTTAAGTAATTAATACAACATAGTACATATTATTTGCTTAGTACTATGCAATTGGAAGCATTTGCTCAGTAATTGACCACATCCTTGATTTTTTTTCAAGTATGTAGAGTAATTATCAATTTGAAGTTTTATTTAGCCTAAACTATTAGTTAAGCACAACCAATGACAACCATTTTATAAAGGATTAAGTAAATAGAACCTGAACACTTCTGTCTTTATTTCAAGAAATTTATTTGACTTTTTTAAAGCCAAACTTCACAAAACTACATAACTAACAAGATTCTGCAAAATCTAAACACATGCATTATCTATTCGGCAAAATCTTCTTTCACAAAATCTTCTATTCTCTATTTCCATAAAATATCAACTCAATACTTAAAAGTCAAAATTTCTATCCTAAATAGAACTTATTATAATGACCAAACCATGTTAAACAACAATCCAAAATGCTCCAAATTTACTTTGCTAAATCAATATTGGATAAGTACCAACAATCATGAAACAAACCAAAATCAACAGTACCTGCTAGATACCTTAAGAATCTTACAGAACAAACCAAAAATTGTACGCTGTTTGTAGGATAGTTTATGTTAGAAATTAGAATTAAGATTAGAACTTGGAAGTAGGTAGTATATGAAAGTAACAAGTGGAGGGTAAAGAGTAGATAATTAGGATTTTTTCCACTAATAAAGAGTAGATTATTCCTATAATTGGCTTACAAGCAATAAAAAAACTGAAGTTAAACAAATAGAGGGTAAATAGAAGCCTCTAAAATATGTAGTAACAAGTACGGGAAGCCTAATAATTTTGGGGTTCTGGTATCCATTAAATGAAGTGGCCCATTTAGAAAGCAAAAAAAGAAATACAAAATCTAATTGACTATAACATAAATTAGTTTCTTGACCTGCAAAAAGATGAAAAAAACTGTGACTTGAGTTATTCATGCTAAAAACCTTGAGCTAAAGCAATTATTACTCTTAAAATAAACACTTTAAATACTATAACTTCTGTATTTAGGACCCTTAAAAAATTGGATAGGATTTCATAGTGTCGTATCAATTATCAATACTCAATGACAAAACCCCTTGCCATTCATTCATTCCTATCTCTTTCTCTCAAACCCCTCATCACACTTTCTTGGTGGTCATTCCCATTTTCTTTTATATAGACTGATGGATTCCCAAAGAATATAACACAATGGACTAAAAAAAAGAAACCTAATGGTGAAAAAATCCAATTCAATACACGAATTGAACTAAAGTAACAACATCGTTTACAAACCTAAATTTTAAAAGAATATGGAACTGATATTCAAACATGAAAATAAAAAATCCACCAAACTATCCAATGAATTTGGAAAAGAGAGGGAGCGGGAAAGAAGATTGAAAAATGATTTGAGAATATCGTGAAAATATTTCAAGGGACGAAGAAGTGAGAGAGAAAGGTGCACCTTCAGAGAGCTTCGGAATTGAAGAAGACCTTGTGAGGAATAAGCAGAACACAAGGAAAGGAACATGATGGAATTTTGAGGTTTTTAGTTTCGGTTCTACATGCCCCTTGCATATCCCTAATTTTATCGAGCTCGTAAGTAGGGTTTTCCCGTGGAGTAGTGTGGGAGGGTTCAACAACGTGGATTTCATACGTCATTTAAGCATCAAAATAGTCGTAGATGTCGTTGGAGGAGGGGGCGAGGAATCCTCTGAGGGCGTGATGAAAACATCTTGCGAGGTGGCATCCTAATTCTGGGTTAGCGACGCGATAACATGACGATGGTTTCGGAAGCTAAGGGAATGTCAGGGAAAGGGGAGGAGCGAGGGGAAAAGGAAAGAAGGAATGGTTTAATAGTGGAACCTCTTCATCTTGAGGATTCATTGTGAGAGATTCAGAAGAGATTGAGTTTAGGGCTTGGGAGAAAGAATAAGAGAGGGAAAAAATGGAATTTGTTGGAGGAAGACGAAGAAAATAACCTTTTTTTTAAAAAATCACCCTTAAGTTTTTTAATTTTTTAGTTAACCTTAATTAACCTTAATTAATTTTAATTAGTTATTAATTTCATCTTACTCATCATTAAAAAATCTAACTCATATGCCATGTGTGCACCTAGTATTGATACACCTCAGCACTTAACAGAATCTGTTGACGATAAAGGCTTAATACTAACAAAAAATTATTAAAGTGGCCTTAAATTGGAAAAATTATTTCAGGGGGTCGTACCAAAATCCAAAATTTGTTAGGGGCTAAATTTATGGTTTAACCAATTTTGAAAAATAAAAAGTTTGCTTTCTTCATCTTCCTCATGTCTTACCCATTCGTTTCCCGCGTGTGAAGTTACCCACAAAGAAGAAGATAAGGAATTGTCATTTTTTAGTGTAATCCAGTGGTTAATGGAGGTGTACATGTCTGGTGGCTTCTCCATTACACGTACATTAAGAGGATTTCATAGGGTAAGATTCCTTATATTTTTAGTGTAAAGTTAGAATTCTTTTTCTTTGTGGGGACCATGAAAGGCTTATATTATTGTAGATTATGAACCCTAATTGTCATGTAGTATAATAATGTAATAATGTATTAATTTCTGCGTAAATGGGATGTGTTATATGTAACAGTGAACTTTTGTCCTCTTAGGGATGAGTTTTTCTGTTGTTATCCATCACAAAGGTAGATTTACTAATGGCCTACCAATGGAGTACAACAAGAAGGAAATTATTGTTTTTTATAAGATTGATATTGATAAGTGGTATTATTTTGAATGTGAGTATCTAGTTAGGGAGTTGGATTATAGTAGGGAAAACTTTAAAATATAATGGAAAAGCCTAGTGAGGAGTTTGTTGGCATTACATGGGATAACCATGCATTGGATGTTGGAAAGTTTGCTATAAAGAATAGATGTGAGGTCGATATTTATATTGAGCATTTAGTTTTGGATGGTGAGTTGGTGTTAGAGTTAGCAGATAAAGAAGAGACAAGTTTAGTTGAGAAATATGATGTGGAGACAAAAGATGGCCCAATTCAGAAGGTTAGAAGGACCAAATATGGACCCAAGGTGAGGCCGTTTAGGTCACCCAATAAGCTTGTCCCAAGAAAAATCTTTACAAAAGTGTTAAGGAAATTTAGTCATAGGGGGGTTCTAACCCAACTGGGTTGGGACAAGAAAAATAAGGGTAGAAAGGAACTAGAACCATGATGTAGTGTTTAGGTCCAAGGTGCAAATGTTGGGAATAAGGGGAGAAAGGGGCTAGAATCTGAAAATATACTGAGGTCCAGGGTGCAAAACCTGGGAATGAGGAAAGAAAGGGTCTGGAATCAAAAAGAGGTGTTGATGTTCAGGGCGTTGAGGTTGGGAATGAGAGGAAATAATGGGTTGAATCAGGGGACAATATGAACCAGGGGGAGTCAGAGTGTAGTTGTTGAGGTTCAAGATGTTAAGGCTGGGAATGAGGGGAGAGAGAGGGTGGAATCAGGGAACAATGAGACCACGAGGAGTTAGAGTGCAAATGTTGAGGACATAGGTTTAGGCAATAAGAACCAGGGTAATAAGTATAATGGTGTAGAAGTAAGAATTGATGGGGAGGATGGATCACCAAAACATGGTGAAGGTATTAGTTTGGGTTCAGAATGATGCAGTAAGGTAGATGAGGAGCAATGGGGTGACATTGACATGGAATATGAGACAAATAGAATCAGTAGTTATGTAGACTTAGATGAGGATGAGGATGATTGTGATTTTGGGTTTCAAGCATTTGATGAAGACAGGTTAAGGAAGAGGTTTGAACTCAGGTTGGGCATGGAGTTCAGTTCATTGATTCAATTTAGACAAGCTATAATGGAGTATAATGTGTATATGAGGAAGCAAGTGAAATATGTTAAAAATGAGCCATACAAGTGTAGAGTTGTTTGTAGTCAGCTTGGATGCATATGGTTGGCCTTTGCAAATAGGGTTGGTAATACAAACATTATTCGGTTGAAGATATTCATGAACAAGCTCATATGTCGTAGGGTTTTTGAGAACAAGAATGTTAATGCTAGGTGGGTTGCCAAAGTGATTTTGCCAAAAATAAAGAGTAACAGGAACATGAAGTTAGATGAGATAAAGACTGAGTTGAGGCTTAGTCATCAAGTAGGGATAACTAGCTTGACAACATACAATGCTAGAAGAATGACAATTGAGATGTTGGAAGGAGAGGCCACCAAACAATATAAACTTCTTTAGAACTATAGTGCTGAGTTGAGGAGAGTCAGTAATAGGGCTACTACCTGCAAGTTTCAAATAGTTACCCCAAATAATGGTTTGCAACTAAGGTTTGAGAGTTACTACCTATATCTTGATGCTTGTAAGAAGGGCTTTATGAGTAGATGTAAAACATTCATAGGAGTTGATGGATGTCATTTGAGGACCACACATGGTGGTATTCTCTTAACAGTTGTAGACAGGGATGCCAATGATTAGTATTTCCCCCTAGTTGTAGGTGTTGTAGAAGTTGAAAACAAGGAAGCTTGGACATGGTTTCTCACTTTATTGTTGGAGGACATTAGAGGACATAGACGCTACGTGTTCATTTCAGATCAGCAAAAGGTATGTCCTTTTATAATTACTTATGATCCTAATATGACATGTGATTTAATGGTTTACATTGTTGCATTTCCTATATAGGGACTTTTACAAGCCATGGATGACTTAAACTTAGGGTCTGAACACATATACTATGTAAGACACCTACATAGTAATCTGAAAAAAAAATTGGTGGTGGTGCACTCTTGAAGGAATTAATGATGGGGGCAAGTAAGGCTATATATGTACAGGTATGTAATCGGTGTTATTATAGCTTCAACATGTTTTTAGTGTTTGCCCTAGATAGTTTGAACATAAATACTGTGTTTACAGGCATGGAAGGAAAAAATGAATCAGATCAAGGATATAGATGAATGGGCCTGGGAGTGGTTGATAGCTATACCTAAAGAGGCTTAGTGTAGGCATGAATTCTCATATTACCCCAAGTGTGATGTGGTGATGAACAACCTATGTGAAGCATTCAATAGTTTTATCCTACCAACAAATGAGAAGCTAATTCTGAGCATGTTGGAATGGATAAAGAGTTATATGATGGTCAGATTTGTAAAGCTTAGGACCAAAGTTATCAACATCAAAGGAGAAATCATGCCTAAGCCTATGAGGAGGTTCGATAAAGAGCAAAAGTTTTCTACCATTGTGGTCTGGATATGGGATATTTGAAGTAACACATACAATGTTTAATAAGAAGTTTGTGGTTGATCTTGATAAAAGGACTTGTGCATGTGGATAGTGGGAACTTGTAGGAATGCCATGTAGACATGCCATATGTTACATATTAGAAAGAGGACAGCAACCAATTCATTATGTTCATGGTTATTACTTCAAGAAAACATATGAGAAATGTTATACCAATGTTGTTAGTACAATTAATGGCCTAGACATATAGCCATCTACTGAACACCCATACACCTTACCACCAATTTATAAACATGGACTTGGGAGGCCAAAGAAACTCAGGAGAAGGGATCCAATTGATGAGGACAACCCAAACATACTAAGGAGATGTCCTGCATAGTATCAATGTAGAAACTATAGGGAAACTGGCCACAATAGGTCTACATGCAAATACCCACAAAGATAAACTAATGTAAGTAAACTTATTGTTCTTCATTTATAGTGTATAATGCATGGAGGAATAATGTTCTTTATTTTTATCTGTAAAAACCTGATCAGGAACCCACTACAGACTAGTATGTTAATGACATTAGAGGGACCAACAATGCACTAAGAGGTGCTTCAACTATGACTGTCACACAAGATGAACCATATGAACTAGATGAACCAGGTGCTGCAACTGTGACTATGACTTCAACTGCTTCAACTGCTGAAGGGAGCTCGGTTTTGCCAACTGAAGTAGATGTCCCTATCAAGAAGAAGAGGGAAGACCTCCAAAGAACCTAGAACAACCCAGACCAGACACACTAATGGTATCCATAAGGGGAAGATGGAGAGGAAAGGGAAGAGGAAGAGGGAGAGAAACAACAGTAGGTATAAGGGAAGAAAGAGGTGAAGTTGGAGGTGAGGTTAATACAATGACTTCTAAAGTTGACATGGTTACAACACAATCAAGTATAGTTTAACCCATGTAATTAGGATGACAATATGAGTAGTTATTTTCAAATACTCTAATTATTTTTGAGACACTTGGTGTTGGTAATGTAAAATTGGTTTCATTTGGAATTCAATTTAATGACCATTACGTGTTTAGGGTTAAAATTGAACAGTGCAATTCTCATCTTTAAGTCAATTCCCATGTTTCATTTTAACAAAGTGTGCACAATGCAATAAGGCAATGCTTCTTTTTTCATGTTACTTGTCTGCCATTTCACACTACCAAAACAGATTGAAATAATAGCCATATGCAAAAAATTCAAAAGTAGGCATCTCTATTGATAGTTAAAAGTTACATTCACCAATACAAATAGTCTATATGACCTCTTCTAAACTAAACCCTAAATCAAGTTAACAGAAGCCTAATTGTAACACCCTCGGTTAACTAGAACAATCTCTTCCACTAGATCATTTTACTTAACTGAGAGGTTACAAGTTTTAGAAAAATGTATAAGTTTTTTTGTACAATAAATTTGGTGGAACAAATGTCTTATATACGCTTTAGTCATATACAATACATGGTCATATTCAACACATTGTACATACTGAAAATCAGGGGCACACATGCCCCCATTCAACAGGAAAAGAAAAATCAACTACGGTAATCATCCTCGGTCCAAGAAATGTCTAGCTATCCCTTAATGCGAAGTCTGCATTGATCTCCCCAGTGTCGAGTGCGTGGTCCAATCAAAGGTCTGTAAAAATAACTATAAGGGTGAGTCTCTCTTCCATACAAACAGAGGTTTGTCATTTCTAACGTCCTCCCACAACATCCAAACAAGTATTCACACAATCCTTCCTCATCTGGGGTTCCTAATTTCTCTAAGTTATCTGCCACCATTCAGTCCTACCTATCAATTTCTCTTCCTTCTTCTCTCATATTCCACACTAATAATTACAGAGTGATTCACATATTCAATAACCATCACAATCACATATAATATCTCAGAATCATGTAATGTAATGCATGGGTTCCATTACTTTCATTTAATCTTTTCATTGTTTATCATGAATGCATGTGGGCCCAATTCCATCTTATCAATCTCATACTTATTATCAGTATCAGAATCCGTCCTGTTTAGGCTGCCCCTAAACACAACATTTCTGTACTAAAGCGACCAGAGTCCACCAAGTCCCCACATCACAACGCAGGGTATACATGGACTCACAGTCCCAATATCATGGATCCAACATATATTGTCATATTAGAATGATACTTGGCTCTCCACGGTCCTACTGATATTGGTCTGGGTCGAAGTGCACCAGGATTGCATGGTTTTTCCCGGCATCGGGGCGTTACCACCGAGCCATTGAGGGTCCCCTCCCGTTACACTCCCAAGATCCAACCTCAAGGATCGAACCCTCATATCCTTCAATGTACCCCTCGTTGCTTGCTCTAGTCCTTATCAATTCATATGCAAATGATGCATGTCTCATATATATTCTTTCATTTTCCATTATGCTCGTCATCGGTAGGGTCCCCTTAACAACCACTTTCATTCTTAACATCAGGTTTATTTCATACTATTCTTTAAATTTCTTCCGATCATCCTTTAGAGAAAATAATACTAGCCATGGGTTACTCTAAGTTAATTGTTGTATAATCTTATCACTGTTGGGTAGGACTATTCTAGGGGTATGGGTTGTTTGGCTGTGTAAGTGTATACTTAGTTTCTACTAATAGTTGTCTGACCGTCTAATTCATTTACCAACACTATCTTTAATCATTGTCATTATTTCTCTTTAATACTTATCATAGTATATTCCCTCCGATAATTAAGAATGAAAGGGAAGTTGAGTGTACATATTCATCAATTTTCAGGTACGAACTTGTGTCTCAACACATCCTCATTTCATCGGATCCATCCATATTTCACCATCATTCTATTTTCACATCATGTAAGGATTCCTACCGAGACATATTCTTGCGTTCATTCTTTACTTAACATTTATTAATGCATCATACGAGATTCATTCCTTTCATTATATATTTCATCAAAATCATATCATTTATTATACCAACAAGAACACGTACTCCTCATAATTATTCACGTTAATTGATCAAGCATGTATCACTCATTGAACACATTCACCAAACATACATCTCATCGTGCTTATTCAATCTATCATATTTTATACAGGCATTCATATCGCAACCAACAAGCAATCCACATGAGTCAATCAAATAATTCATCCATCGAATAGACACAGATTACTTTATCTAATCAATCCTATATTACAGTTTATTCTCTTAAGACTAATCATAAAATATTATTGTCTTCTATAACTACCGCCTCCATACTTAAGATTTTCTTATGAATTTGTTTTATATAACAACCATGAGTGTCTATAGTTCCAGGTATAATCTTTTGCGTAGTCTGACTATATTTATGTTATATTTGTAAGTGTACTTACTAGTTACTTTATATCTAATTATTATCATATTTAATTAGATTACCATCCCTATCAACTGTATATTCGTCCCTTTTTGTATACCGACCTTATATATATTTTATTGACGTACTTATTCTTATTCACTTAAGTCTTATCTAGCCCAACCTATTCATCGAGTACTTAGTTATTATTTAGGATATCATTACTTTCTTTAGTTTCTAACTTTCTATGATCTAGTTTTTGTTCGAGGGTCTAGTGTGGATGCCTAACTTTAATTATACTAAAACTTCATCTTATCAAGTTTGCCGATTCTCAATTACCTTATTCTAAATTTATTATTATTCCCAATAATAAGTTATTCTAAGTCTAGTTTGTTTTTACTTAAGAATTACTCATTATTAAAATTTACATCTTTAGCCACTACGCTTAGACTATTCCTTTCTTTTGTTAACTATTTATCCTGGTTACTAGTGTTCTTAATATAAGTCATATCTTCCTTCTTATCGTCTAGATACTACTTAAGGATCTACTTACTGATTGAGTTGTGTACTTAACTTAAACTGTACTTAAAAACTCATCTTGGATATTTGTTAAGTCCATCAATCCTTATCAATTCTGTTTATACTAAGTTTACTCTTGGGTCTACTTAATAATTTATCGCTATTGTTATTTATTTGGGATTTACTAATACTCACAATCTTTACTTAAATTCTTAATCCTTACTATGATATTATTATTACTTTTTTATTTTTTTTATTTTTTATTTTTTTATTTTTATTTTTTTTCTAACTCCTAAATATTTATATGTTCCCTTTTTCCCAGTTATTTATTCTCAAGTTATTAGGTCCTATATGTTTTTCTGACAGTGTGGATTATTCTCTTATTTACTTAGAAATATAATGACTATACTTCAGCTTAAATAACGTATAAATAATGACCCGCTCGAAAAGCGGTAATGTATTGGATTTTAAAAGTGATGATTAGAATAATAATATTAGCAACAAGAGTGGTAGTTTTTATAATAATAGTAGTAATTATAAGGTTGCAGGGCCGACCATTATATTTGATAATATAAATGATAGAATTAAATAAGTAAAATACTAAGAGTGACGACAAAGCTGACCATTATGCTTTATAATATAAGTAATAGAAAAAATTGTTAGGAGCGGTGGCAAAGCCGGTCATTATGCTTGATAGTATAATGACATAATTTAATAAAGAGAATATTAAGAGCGGCGACAATGCCAGCCATTATGCTCAATAATAATAATAATATAATGGTAACAACAATAATAAAATAATAATAATGGTAATAATAATAATAATAGTAATAAGAGTGATAGTATTGATAATAACAATAATAGTAATTATAAGGCGGCATAGCTGACCATTAAGCTCAATAAAATAACAGGAATTAAACAAAGAAAAATTAGAGATTAAGGCGGCAATGCCGACCATTATATTCATTAGTTAACAAAAAAATAAAGACAGGAAATTATAATTTATAACGATAACGAAAAATTACATAACTTTAGATCTAATTGTCGGATCATAATTAAATTTAAAAGAGTTACCCCCGGTGCCAAACGAACATTATGGTAGAATTTAAAATGAGAGGTAACGAAGTGAGACTCCCCCTTACCTCATGATGGGTCTCGGGTTTGGAGGAAGAAAAGGGGGTGATTTGCCGAAACTTCGTTAAATGCCTCCGATCGTTTATCGATCATCGCCGATAATTCTTGATCCTAAAAAGTGTAACATGCATGGTAAAAGAGGAGAAAGTGGTCACGGTTTTTGACCCCAAGGCAGTAAAGTAAGAAAATCATCAAAAAAAATTTCAAAATAAAATAATAAAAAAAAAGAATATGAACTTTAAGAAGATCAAAGAACCATAGGCCAAATAAAAGCACTAAGCTCACCTTGAGGGGGTTATACGGTTCACGACTTTGGGATCTTCTCAAGCAAGGGAATGGAATACATTTTTAGGAGCCATGCATGTAATGAATTTTTGAAATTGAAGGGCTGGATATTGACGAGGTAGTCACGGTTACTAGGACAAGAAAAGAAGAGAATTAGAAAGTGTGGAGTGGTGGAGGTAGATGGTGGTGGCGGCGTGATTTTAGGTGGCTAGAGGTGGTGAAGGTGGTGGCTGTTGGTGGTTGTAAAAGAGGAGAAGAGTGGCTGGAACAAAGAGGATTCAGGTTGGATATAAATTCTGGCTTGTTTCTTCCGTGAGAATGGAGTCAAGAAATGAAGTGGAGATTAGCTTTAGAAAGTATCATGGGTGCTTAATGTTAGGAGAAGTGCCATGGCATTTAATGAGCTTTGCTAGGCAGCTAGAATTTGAATGTTTAATATGAAGGGGAATTGGTTTTGATTCTGCCGTGATGAAGAATGAAATGGAGGAAAGGATGCTGAAGTTGTTTTAATAAAAGAATGTCGTGATGAGTTTGTTAGCTTCAATTGCTAAGTGATGTGCACCTGTTGGTGGGGTGGAAGCGTGAAAGGTTGGGTGCTCCTGGGACTGACATGTGTCCCAGGGGTGGCTGAAGTGGTGATGAGTCAAAAACCGGTGGCCGGAAAATTAAATTGTTACCCGACGGTTTTAGGTGTGCAGGATTTTTAGGAACCGGAAATTAGGGACGTTAAAAATAAATATGTGATAATTCATGGAGGCTGAATCTCGAAAAGTACCCAATATAAAACTTGTAGATCTTCTTTTTCTCTTTGATTTGATATATAATTTGCAGTAATCCAATATCGGTAGCCCGAGATATGGCTAAAATACGACAGGATGTCCTATTCGCCACCGAATCAGGTAGGGCTGTAAAGATAAATTTATATCAATTTTTCCTTTGAGAATTGGGCTTTGTTCCCTTCATAAGACTTGTATATATCCTTGATACAGATCCACAGTAAAAATAACGAAGTGATTCAAGCACCGGAAGAGGGTGATATGCTTATTTTTCTAAAACTAGACAGTGCATTAACGTGATGAATAGAGATGGGAAAAGATTCTAAAAACTGTATCAATCTGGGAGGTTTTAGCTTTCACGTTCTTCATGAAAAATGTAGATAACTTTGATATGGAGATTTTGACACCAAATTTGCATGAATCAAATGTCGTATGAGAAAGTTATGAATTTTTGAATGAACCATGTGCAAGGCAAAAACGCGAATAACATGGTTCTAGGATTGATTTACTAAATCCTTGAATTTGAGCATGACAGAGTAGGAATTTGAGATCGAGACCAGAAACAGAGATCGAAGATATCTTTGAAACAAAATGAACAAGACCAGAATTATCCTAATCAAGCATCGCTTGAGAAAGTTAGGCTTGAAATGCTAAGGATGTGGAGAGTGAATTTCTGAAGAACCAAGGTGGCATGGGAATGGGGTTGTTAGAGTCTGAATCAAGTCTCGGGCTCTTCAGGAAAAATTGCTAAAACGTAAAAACGAGTCACCAGAGACTGACCGCGTCACCATCAGATACTCTGAGGTATATGCATGGTCAAACATAGGCGACATCGAGATTTCTGATTGGTCCGATCAAACCCAATCAATTATCTTTAACCCGTTACAGGGAAACCCTACTATGACTAACTTCCTTTACGGAGTCATTAGTCTTAGATCAAGTTACCAGAAAAGTTTGATAACTGGGTCCCACAGTATAATACCGGGAAAACCCTTAATATTTTATTATTTAAATATTATTTATAAATTAATTAAAAACTTAATAAAATATTATTTTAATGTTATATATATATATTTTTCAAATAATTATTAAATATTACTTATAATTATATATATTTTATTTAAATCTTCACTAATTACCCTTAATTAATATATTAATCTAAACATAAATCATTAAAGGGTAATTAAGCAATTAATTACAGTTTAAGATAAATTAATCGTCGATTACTTACTATTACCTATAATAATAATTTATTATTATTATTATTATTATTATTATTTTGTTTATTCCTTTATTCTACTATCACTCTTAATCACTCATTTCTTATTTTCTTATATTACTCATTACGCATCGTTATCTTTCTATTACTCTTTTATCCTTCTCACAGATCTCTATTTTTTACTATATCTTCTTTCTTTCACATACTTAACGTTCTATTGATACCTTGAGGGCTTCTTTCCTCATTATTTCTTCTTTCTCATAGTCATTCAGGGAATCAGATCGAAGCCTCAACTTCCTCAAGAAACTTATCAGAGCAATCTCGGAGATCCTGAGAGTCTAAGCTCTTACTCTTAAAACTAGGGCTGTTACACTAATGATACATCATCATACATTTTCAGGGGCCTAATGCTATGAAAAACTTTTTCAAAGGCCTACTACTATATTATCAGGGACTGAACCATAAGCCAAACTGAACTAAACCATCTCTTTAACCCTTTACTGCAACCAACACCAGGGTGAGAAAGACAATGGCCCATGATATTGCACACAACCATACTAGCATGAAATTTATGGTTCTATATTCTCCGAATCTCTCTTCAAGCCTTACAACCCTATCCATCTCCCCGTAAAAAGTTCCATTGCCATGGGTAGAAAAACTAGAAGACCTTGGCTAGTTTTGTTCCCTATTATCAACTACTGAGGATGTGGCTAAAGAGGACCTTAGCTTGGTCTTAGACAAAGGGTTAGAGAGCTTTAAGGGACCTTTGACTAGGTCAAGATCTAAGAAGGCCAAGGACATCACACACAAAGCCCTAACTTTCTTTCTTGTCACCATGCATGGGACAAAGCCTTAAGACTCACAATTGAAGACCTTTTCCATGTTTACTTGTAATATTTTAGAAAATTAGGTCTTTATACATAAAATCATGCTTTGGATATGTTAGGTTTAAGTTTTAGGTCTTACACGACCATTTCATGCTTATATTTAAGTTTAGGCCTTGTATTTTGGCCACCTTTCTTAGTTTTATTTAGTTTTAGTGCTTTTGGACTTAGGAGAGAGTGAAACCCATTAGGTTAAGTGGTGTACCCCATCCTTAGCCTATATAAGGCATGCTCTCCTTTGTAATACTTAAATCTTGAATTACAGAATATAATTCTTCTTTTTGTGAGAAGTGAGTTGAGTTTTCCTTATTCTTTTTAGCTAAGGTTTCTTAACCTAGGCAAGCTCTTATCCTAAGGTTTCCTCCCCTTAGGTGGCGAGTTTTGAGGCTTATCCTCTTAAGGTGGCACCTTCACTTTCCTTTTTTTTATATAAAAATCCTTATTTTCACTCCACCCTTCCGTAACCCATCCCCTCATTTTCCCTTTTTCCCATTTCCTTTCCTTGCCCACTTTCCATAAATTCCAAATCCTTATTTTTTTCATTTTCCCTATCCCATATTGTAACACCGTAAAAATTTATAAAAATTGATTAATTAAGGGGAATAAATAGTAAATAATCATATATAAATTGATTCATGTCCTGAAAATTTTGAAATAATTAAATTGGGATTTATTATAAGTATTCATAAATTATTGGGGCTTAATGTGCTAAAATTATACCCGGTTAAAATATGAGTGTCAAACCAAGTATCTCCGAATGAGCTACTGTTGGTCAGAGCTGTTAAGAATATTATTGAAAGTCTAAATATGTCTTCAGAATAATTTTTGGATAAAGTATTGAGCCCAAAAAGAGATCTTGAATTTGCAAAACTCTCTTTCCTCTTCTTCCATTCACATTGGCTTCTAATCCCCAAAGGGCTAATAAACTGATTAAATATGAGGAATAAATATTAAATAATTACAAATGAGTTAATGAGTGTCCCAAAAATATTGGAATAATTAAATTGGAATTTATTATGGATATTTATAACTTATTGAGATTTTAGAAGATAAAATTTTACCCGGTTAAAATATGAGTATCGGACCAAGTATCTATGATTGAGATGCCATTGGTCAGGGCTGTTAAGGATATTATTGGGAATCTGAATCTATATTCGGAATAATTTTTGGATTAAGTATTGAGCCTGAATGGAGATCCTGTATGTTGTAAAACGGAAAGATTTTTAATGAAGGGAATGAAATTTAAAACAAAACCCCTTCACCTTTCTCTTATTTTCACGTTGGTTCCTCCTTCCCCTCCACCATCCTTCATTTTCTTCTCCTTTCCCTTCTCCTCCACCAAACCGTGACCACCTCCTCCACTTCCTCAACCACTCAAAATCAATTGGATATCATGGATTCATGAAGCAAGAATGGGGCTTTGGAGCAAAGCTTGGCTCATCTCCTCTTCTCCCCCTCTCATTTTTGTTTTGGGGCTTGAGCTTGGAGAAAGAGGTATGATTTTAAACACCCATGGCTTTTGCTTGATAGTTTTGAGCATTATTTGAGTATAGTGATAGAAGATTGGGTGTTGCTTTGATGAAAAATGGCTTGTGGAACCAAACCCTAGCTTAGAAAGCTCTTGGGGATTGTTGTTGTTATTGTTGATGGTGAGAATACCATGTTGTTAGACCATGGATGCTGACATGATGCATATATTTGGTTAGAATAGATGATAATGGATTTTAATGAAAAACCTTAGGAATTGAGATTTTGGGGCTTTGGGAAATCCTTAAGAAAATTGTGAGTTATTGATATTGGAGTGGCTATATATATATATATGAATGAGTGTTTGAATGAGTAATATTGATGATTGATGTTGAGGGATTGTGAAGTCAAGGAAATAGAATAATGACTCTAAGTGTCTTAGTGTGTTAAGAGTAGAAATGTTGTTAGAAAGGGCTTGAGCAAAGAAGAAAATGGTTGTTGACTTTTATAGAATCCTAATCTTAAGATTTAGGAATGTGTACATCGTGACTAAGAGAATTGATTTTGATTGTTGATGCTCATGGTGATGATGATAATGGTAAATGACCAATAGTGATAGATTAAAGAAGTGAGATGAGATAGTGACTTGATGAGGTCTTAGACCATGGGTGAATAAATTGAAATTGTTGATTTGGTGATGGCTTTGAAGAAGCTATGTTGGGTCATGTTGAACCTTGAGTGGCAAAGATGACAAATCGGATGTCTTTTGATGAGGGATATGACATTGTTGTTGTTGGGTTGGTTAACCCTTTTGAGATTTAGAAAATCTTGGTTATGGGAAAGGAATTCCCAAAGCCTAACACATGTGTATGAATTAGTGTGTTGGCAAGTCTTGAACTCATTACCAAGCCTTAAAGGATATTTGTGATTATTTAAGAATTATAATGAAAGCCTTGTGATGGCTTATGATTGAATGAATACATATATGTGCGTTGTGGAGATTATGTTCCAGATGATGGTGCGGGATGATCGGACCACTCAGATTTTGACTCTTCCCTCGTGGTAGGAGAGGAATTTATATTCAAATTGCATGAGTAGAGTGATAGTGATTATTGTATGTGACTGGTACTCATGTCTGCCTTGCCATGTAGATATTGAAATAATGTGAATAGCAATTTATTAATTATGGAGAATGATGTATGTGAATACATGTTGAATGTTATGAAAATATATATGTGTTGATGATAAGTTTAACTTTGAAATGATTAATGAATTGGAATGAAAATTATTGAGTAAGAAGGTTTGAGACAAGTTTTAAATGCTTAATATGATGTATGTGATATATCAATTTTGATCAATTTTGCTTGAAGTGAGTTTTGGCATGTTGAGTTATGGAATTTCCATGTTTTCTGTGCATAATCTGGTAATCTCGCTCAAGCAAGATAGATTCTCACTCAAGCGAGAATCCCCTGTGTGGTTATGGCCTCTGGCCTAAATTCGCTTAAGCGAGTGACAATCTCGCCCAAGTGAGATCTGCTTGAATCAGGAGGAGTGGCTACTGGCCATAATTCGCTCAGGCGTGGGAAGGGTCTCGCCCGAGCGAGAGTGAGTGGGAGAGTTACTAGGCCATTTTCGCTCTAGCGAAATGGCCAGTACGTGGAGGCTCGCTCAAGCGAGTAAGGGAAAAATGGATTCTGGACGATTTTTTCCTAGGCGGGCCATGTCTCGCCCAAGCGAATTCAATACCTGATGCTTCTGTGGGAATCTCGCTCAAGCGAGTGGATCCCTCGCTTGAGCGAGCACGTGTGAAAACAGACACTAGTGTGATTATGCCCGGGCGAGCCGAGGCACTCAAGCGAGAAGGAATTGTCTCGCTCAAGCGAGTAAGGGTCTCGCTTGAGCGAGTGATCCTGATTGAAATTTTATTTTATTTTCTTTAGTTTTCTAGCAATGGGCCCTATTCCAATTATGGAAAATTAATGAAATATATATATATATATATATATATATATATATATATATATATATGGGGGCATATAATGGTTATGAAATAATGAGGGAATGCATTGATGGGATTTTATTTCATTTTCTTGATTTTAATGGTGTTGAACCGCATTCTTTTATGGATAATTAAGGAAATATATATGTAGGTGTGGGGTATATGAGGACAATATATGTGGGGGTGTTGGTATAAGTTGAGATATTGAAATATAAATACATATATATATATACCCATGATATGTTGGGAAAAACATGATTTTCCCCCATAAATGACATGATATGATAAGAACAATAAGAGTGAAATGATGGGTTGTGAGACGCCTTCTTATGAGATAATGAGACTAATCGGGGAATGGATAAACGACATAGTATTTGTTATAAATCGATAAAATGGGAATGACACTGATAATGGATAATGATAGATGGTGATGTTGATCACTCCCTTGAATAAAGGGTAATTTTTATTATTGATCGAATTGTAGAATGCCATTGTGTGTGATATAATTGTAGACTTGTATGTGTGGTTTGAATTACAATAATAGATTATTGTATTACTCCACTAGTTATGAAACAATGGCAATGATGAATGATAATGTTGATTGAAAAGGGATGTTGTTGTTGAATATACCCTTGGATAAACAGTGATGGTTATCATTAATGAGTGCGATGCCATATGAATGATGCAAGTATTTGACTTGTATATGTGAGATACAATGGTGATTGCTAAATGTATATTTTGAAACACCTTGTTGTTTTACATGTGTGGACAAATTCTATGATGTTTAATATGATTTTAATTACCATGCGTGGTTTGATGTGACTATGGATGTTGTGCCTTGAGGGTCCTTGTGATTTCTTGTATGCCAATGATAATAAGACTAAATAAACAATATATCCCTAAGTGAGAGGGTGAGATATCCTTGCGAGGTTGATTGGCATATGCATTACTGCATTTTACATTTATGGCATGGCATAACATTGAAAGGTGGTTGCGGTCACAATGATGAAAGATCCTGCGGGATTCTATAAAGAGAGTACCCCTTACGAGGTGGGAAACCAACTTGATGATGATATGATATTGAGCTGGTGGTTACGATTACTTTGTTGTTAAAATGAAAAAGGGCTTGCGAGTTCCTATGATGCCCGTGGTTGCGATCACGAGGCGGGAGTACCCCTTACGAGGCGGGAAACCAATATGAATTATTAAACGTGGTTGCGATCACAAGAAAGCACCTTGCAAGGCTGCTACAGGGAGTACCCCTTGCGAGGCGGGAAACCCATATGAATGAATGATGTGGTGGTTGCGATCACCTATTGAAATGAAATCGGATCCGTGCATATGCATTATTAAACAGTTGACATATGCATTAGCCATAGGTGCATGGCATTTGAGATGAGATGACCACGAGAGATGAAAAACCCCTTGTGAGGAGGAATTGAGTAAAGATTTAATGAATTGATGATGATAATTTGTTAATGCCCTTGTTGATAAGTAGCAATGTGATTGTGTATGTGCTTGTGCTTGCTTATGTTGTGAACTGCGTTTCATGAGGCTTGTATGCCTATTATATCAATGTGATGATGATTGAATGATGAATTGGTGATATTATAGCAAAGCACACATGATGAATGAATGCATGTACACTTAATCACAATATATGTATATTCGTCATTTTGAATGTATAACTCACTCTCCCATGTGGTCTCCTTTTTAGCATTGTGATGCAGGTTGCCATGGGATAAGTTTGGATTTTAAATTGAAGTTTCAGGAAGGTAAATAGTGGTAGTGGAAATGCCTTGGCCGACATCATTAGTGAATTTTAATGTAAAGAATAAATTGTATATGATGATTTAGTGATTTTGGTCATGTATAAGATAATCGTGAATGCATGAATGGTGAACATATGTATTAGTACATAAGTGATGATTTGATGGGTACTTAAGGAATTAAACTTGAACAATATACATTGATGATGGTTGTGTTTGGGTTAATGCCAATATGTGAATAAGTAGGCCAATTATGAGATATGGGCAGTGGTGATAGTTGGGGCATGACCCCAGATGTATATGCATATTTATATTATATCTTAGGCAATGCATGTGTCTGTTGTAAGTGCATGAATGGGTTATGATATAATAGGTTTATGTTAGGTGTTTGCATGCTTTGCCGAGCCTTTTCTCATATCGTCATATATGGGACTAGGCGTATGCCGGGTATACACATCCTTCTTCCACTGTAAACTCTATTATTTTTGTATATCATTATGGGCAAGTTAGTTATCAATCCAGTTATATGTTATTAAATCTCACTCTTCGGTTTTCCGTGGTCCGGGTCTTGATGTAATCGAGATGGTGTTTAGAAACAATTTTGAATGCAAAAAATTTACTCATATTTTACTAATTATTATCTTGATTACATCGGGATCCGAGTCTGAAAAATCGGGGGTGTTACAATATTCACTTTTTCTCATTTCCTCTTCATCTTTTCCTCTCTAAAAACCTTAAGTGGTAGTGTGTTCATCTTCCTCCTCCATTTTCATTGTCTTCATTGGGCAAGAAGGAGAAGCTTGTGGCTTGAAGCTCCTCCCTTTCTTCTCTAATTTTCATGATCTCCCTCACTCTTTTGGTACCCATTTTTGTTTATTGGCTTGAGGTAAGTTCCTCACTATTTTTATTATGCTTGGACCCTAGGTTATGAGTTACTATGGTTTAAGAGAGTATTAAATGCATATGGGTTATTTGGGAGAGCATTAATATTGGAAACCCTTAGGTGAGGTGTTGCAAATATAATATTTATGAGGGTTGTTGTAGGTACACAAAATTAATGGTAGAGATAGTGGAAAGTAATGTGTATTGATGATGGTTGTTGGGTTTTAGGTAAAACCTTAACTCTAGAAATTGGAGAAAATATTAAATGTTGGTTTGAGAGTTGATTTGAGAGGAAATGTATGATATTGAGAGAGTGGGTGTCATTAAATGTGTTGGGAGAATGTTTATTAATAATGAGGGATAACATTAATGATGTTGGATGGTCATTAATGGTGGTTCATGACTATTGATGTGTGAACCCATCAATAGGTGTAGCTTTAAATGAATAATAATGAACTTGAACACCAACCCCATGGTGGTTGTGGTGAAAACAAAGAAATGAAATGTAGATGGTCATGAAAATGTTATAAATCCCAAGTACTAAAATTGAGAATATGTAAATCTGGGTGATCCTAAATAGAAAATAATGTTGTGTTATACCATGTCGTGTAGGATCTATTCCGAATGACGAGGCAAGAAGGTCGAATCACTTGGATTACTTTTCTTAAGGTAGGAGGGGAGTTTTTTATTCTAAATGCATGAATTAAGTATTGGTCGATTATCGTATGTGAAAATACGCATGTTTGCCTTGCTTATGTTGAGTTGATAAATTGAGATGTTGAACATGGTGATGTTATTTGTGCTTGACAATACGTGGTATGCATTTGGAATATTGATGGTATGCTTTATGGTAATGTTGTTTGGCAAATATTATGTCTTGAAATATTGAGAACATACTTATGTTCACCATAAATGTTGAATGATGATTGTTGATGTTGAATGACTATGGATATAGGTGTTGAGCATACCTTGAATATTGATGAAAGATTGATAAATGTTATTGATGATTGTGATGCCATTATGGTTGACACAAGTATAGACTTGTATGTATGAGACAAAATTGTATTGATGGAAAATGTTATGAATGTCACATTATAAACTTGAAACAATGACAATAACCAATGAAAATAAATCCACTAAGAATTGTATGGTGATGTTGGTGATGATAAATGATTGATGAGTGGCATGATAGGATGCATAGTGTGAGGATGCATATGATTTGCATTTGCATTGCATCCATGGCATATTGCATAGCTGCCAGTAAGGGAATGTTAGGGGTTCCTCTAGTTGGCCCAGTGGGAGGGCGGCTCTGTGCACGAGTATCATTGATATTACCCTAGTGACTCGGTGTGTAAGTCATGAAGCTACCCATGCTTAGCCACAGGAGCTGCATGTGGTTGCCCTGGTGAGGGTAGCTCTTTAAGGAGCGAGTATTCCTGGTGGTCCTTTGGATCACAACTGCCATGGTATGATTCATGGTTGGCCCGTAACACCTTTATGTTGTTTATGTTATTTACCGCGGTCATGGTGAAAATGACTGGCGTTGCAAGATGGGCGATATGGTTTGGTACCAGTAAAATATGATGTTATGCATGCAAATTATGAGATAAGTGTACACGTTTTTCTACTACAGTAGGGGCATGACTAAGTATTCTTGCTTGAACCCAGAAATTGGTGTTTTATATTCCCACAATCGAATCCACGATTGTTATTAACTCCGTTGTGCATGTACATTAGCCTAAGAGCATTTGCATATAGCATGAAGATATGCCAAAAGGTGATGAATTATGATGATGGTTGGAATGAGTGAAAGAAAGCCTAAAGACAACAAATAAAATGTGTATATACTTTGCTATGAGTTTGATTGATGAACATGATATATGCGTATGTTGTTGAAATGATGAAATTGTGGTGATAGTTGATGAATTAATGCAAAGTATACATGTTGTTGAAATGCATATGTACATAATCACAAATGTATTCATATTCGTCACTTGGAATGTATAACTCACTCTCATATGTAGTCTATTTTTAGTATTGCTATACAGGATATGCATGGGGTAGGATACGTATATTTTAAAAGTGTACATGTTTTGGTGGAGAAGGTAAATTAGTGGTATAGGAATGCATTGGTTAGCAAATAATTGTTTTGTATGGCATATGATGTTGAAATATGCTTAGTATGTATTTGAATGATTATGATGTATATTTTGATAGGCCATGTGTGAAAATTAGTCCTTGAGGGTGTAAAGGCTAATTTTTGGTTATGACCTTGACATTGTTGGAAGACCATTGTAGTACGTTGGCTTTATGCCACATTTATGAATGAATGATGTTAATTATGGATTATGGCCATTGATAATGCATGAGAGTGTAATTATGTTCATTGGGATGCTAAATTGTATGAATATTAGGAAGTGGAAAGGCCATATTCCTATTTGATGCTAAAACCTTGTGTAGAGGTTTCCCACAACTTAAAATGTATGTATATGATTTGTTTGTATGAATGACTGTGGCCAAATAGGTCAATGTTGTAAATTGGAATGGTTAGTTGGACCAAAATGCATATAGATTGTCATTTATGCATAGATTGATGTAGAGCTTGAATCATGGTTTGAGATTTGTTGGAATAAGTCGTAATTAAGCATATAAATATGTGCCAAGTGATGGTTGAGAATAAATATTTGAAAAATGCATTTTTAGGTGCAATGTAAATTGAATTGCCTAAGTTAAATTGCAAATACTGATAAACTCGCTCAAGCGAGATGAATCTCACTCAAGCGAGATGAATCTCGCTCAAGCGAGATGAATCTCACTCAAGCGAGATGAATCTCGCTCAAGCGAGTTGGCTACGCATCAAATCTGTGGTCTCTGGCCATTTTTAGCTCAAGAGAGCTTGGCTTCGCTCAAGCGAAGGCTAGGGGATTTAGTTCTATCAAAATCTCGCTCAAGCGAGTGTATATATAATTGCTTCTGGATGTTTTTCGCTCAAGCGAAGCGAGAATGGCTCGCTTAAGAGAAATAATTAGGAGTTAGCCATTGGACAATTTTCGCTCAAGTGAGTGAGGCTCGCTCAAGTGCGCGCTTGGGTCTGATGCTCATGGTTTTTCTTGCTAAGGCAACTTTGGGCTCGCTGAAGTGAGTAATCGTGATCTTGCTTAAGCGAGTTGACCAGAACTCAATTTTCTTTATTTCTTTGCTTATTTTGGAGCCTTTTCTCATATCTTCATATATGGGAATAGGTGTGTGCCCAGTATATATATTATTTTGCGCTACAAGGTCAATTATTTTGTATACACATTTAGGCGATTTATTTATCGATCCATTTCATTAAATTCAAAAAGCTCAATCTTCAGTTTTCTATGGTTCGGGTCTTGGTGTATTATTAGATGTTGGACTTTCTTTTAAATGTGAAAAATTTACTCGCATTTTTATTAAGTAGTTAACTTGATTATATCGGGATTCGGGTCTGGGAAATCAAGGGTTGACAACCTGGTGTTAGAGCGATGAGCAACAAGTGGTCGTTACTGGATTGTTGTTGAATTGTTATTACTATAGTTGGATATTGTGAAGACATTGATTGCTCAAAATTGGATCATGTGAATTGTCTTCTATTGAAATATAAAACTCTTTGATTGGATTATGTTTGTTGCATTGAAATACGATTGATGTGTTTTTTAGGAGTCTGACCAAGTTCCTTACGCTAATTACCTTCGGTGACAAATAGTTTGTGATTTTGCATTGAAATTGATATTTTCATTATGAAATGATGTATGGTAGACCATTAAATGTTAGGATTCAATCCATAATCCATTGGAATTGATTTTATGGTCTAGTTTACTTATGTGTGAGCCATGTCTTAATGTATAGGCATAAAACATGGCTGGTAGATAAAACCGTGAAGCTGCTGCTATGGCAATTGCTTTGAATCGCTTTACAGATCTCTTAGAAAGACAAGGCCAACAAAACGTGGGACAAGGTGCCCAAGGTCTTGATCGATTTCTCAAGAGGAAACCTTCTGAGTTCCATGGAGGGTATAAGCCTGAGGATGCTTATGTATGGATTAATGATCTAGAAAGGATCTTTGCAAGCTTCGAATGTATTGGAGCGTAAAAGGTTGAGTATGCGGTCTTTATGATCCGTGATGAAGCTGAAGCATGGTGGCGTCTTACTAGAAGGCATATGTTGGTTGCTAATGTCCCGTTGATATGGGAAAATTTCAAAGTTGAGTTCTTAAAGAAGTATTTTCCAGAGAGTTATAAGAGTAAGAAAGAGCTTGCGTTCATAGAGCTTAAGCAGGGTGACCTGACTGTGGAGGAATATGCCTCCAAGTTTGAAGAACTTTGTGCATTTTATCCTCCATATCAGTAAGAGGGTACTAAGGCTTGAAAGTATGTGAAGTTTGAAAATGGCTTGAGACCCGAGTTCAAGCGGGCTATCCGACACCAAGAGATAAGAAGCTTTCCAACACTTGTGAACAAGTGTCGCATTTATGAAGATGATGTGGCTCCTTTGAGTCATGGTAAGTTTGAACCTAAGTTGAAGGGACAATCCTCCAGCTTCAAGAGGCATGGAAACTTCAAGAAGAAAAAGTTCTTTCATGGTGGATCCTCCAATGCAAAAGGACTTGGTGGACCAAGAAATGGTAATGGTAACCAAGGTCGTGGCAATGCCATAGGCCTTACTTGCTTAGAGTGTGGTGCTAATCATTTGGCACACGATTGTCCACAAGATGACGTGGTTTGTTTCCAATGTAAAAAACCGAGGCATATTCGTCTCAATTGTCCATTGAATGCAAGGAATGCAAATGTTGATACTCTTGTTTGAGTGAATCATAATGCTAACTGTGGAGGCCATGGTGGTTTTGGAGGCCGTGGTCGTGGAAATGGTAATGGTTTTAATAGTTGCCAAAATGGTGGCCTTGGTAGAAATCATAATGGTGGTTGAAATGGTAATGGTCGAGGCAATGGCCATGATGGAAGGAATGGTAATCATAATGGTGGTGATCAACCATAAGCTTCAAGAAAATCTTTGCTATTACCGGTGAAGAAGACGCACAAGTGGACAACTTGGTTCAAAGTAAGTTTGAAATTCTTGGTACCTTTGTTTGTGTTATCTACGATTCCGGTGCTACCTATTCATTTATTTCTGAGAATTGTGTAAGGCGCTTGAAAATGCCTATTTGTATGATAAAAGGTTCCATAATGGTAACTACACCGACCGGTACTTGTTTGAGATCGGTGACTCGATGTGAGAATGTCGAGATGGCTCTTGAGGATAGGAGATTTGTTGTATCCCTCATGTGCTTACCTATGAAAGACCTGGATATTATCCTAGGCATGGATTGGTTATCTGCCAATAGAGTCTTGGTGGATTGTCATAATAAGGCGGTATCTCTCAGCTTCTTATGATGTTTTGTTGGGTTGATCAGAATGATGTTTCCCAATCTAATGAAATTCCTGTTGTTTCAGAATTCTCTAAGGTTTTTCTGGATGAGGTTCCTAAATTTCCTCCTCCATATAAAGTGGAATTTTCTATTGATTTGATTCCTGGTGCTGAGCCTATTTCTAGAGCTCTTTATAAGATGTCTCCTATGGAATTATCTGAGCTTAAAAAGCAAGTCAAGGAATTACTCGAAAGAGAATTTATCTGCCCAAGTGTATCTCCTTGGGATGCACCTATGTTGTTGGTGAAAAAGAAAGATGGAAGCATGAGATTGTGCATTGACTATCACTAACTCAACAAATTAATTATCAAGAACAAATATCCTCTTCCTCGCATTAATGATCTCTTGGATCAATTGAAGGGTGCTGTTGTGTTTTCAAAATTTGATTTACGTTTCGGATATCACTAAATCAGGGTGAAGACGATATTCCTAAAACTGCCTTCCAAACACGTTATGCCCACTGTGAGTACGTGGTAATGTTATTCGGTGTGACAAATGCTCCTGCAATTTTCATGGACTACATGAATCGCATCTTTCATGAGTCTCTTGATCAATTCGTCGTGGTGTTTATTGATGATATATTGGTGTACTTTAAAAGCCATGAAGAACATGAGAAGCATATTCGCCTTATGTTAACTATTCTTTAAGAGAAACATTTGTATACAAAGCTCTCAAAATGTGAATTCTGGTTGAATGAGATTTCATTTCTCGGTCATGTGATTTCTTGTGATGGCATTGCTGTAGATCTATCAAAGGTTGAAACTGTTATGGCTTGGGAAAGACCAATGTCTGTAACGAAGATAAGACATTTTTTTGGCCTTGCCAGTTATTACCGGAGATTTATTGAAGGGTTTTCTCATTTGGCTTTTCCATTGATGAAGTTGACTCGTAAGAATCAACCATTCGTATAGAATCTTGAATGCAAGAACAGTTTTTAAGAGTTGAAATTGAAATTTACTACCGCACCAGTATTAGCTTTTCCTGATTTGCTGGATGAATTTATGGTGTATTACAATTCTTCTAAGCTTGGTCTTGGATGTATCCTAGTGCAAAACAAACGTGTGATAGCCTATACGTCGAGACAGTTGTGACCACATAAGGTAAATTTACCCTACACATGATCTTGAATTGGCGGCAGTTGTATTTGCTTTGAAGTTGTGGTGACACTATTTGTATGGTTCGAAGTTCATGGTCTTTAGTGATCACAAACGTCTTAAGTACCTGTTTCATCAGAAAGAGCTTAATATGCGCCAACGGCGATGGATGGAATTTCCAAAAGATTATGAGTTTGAATTGAGGTATCATCCCAGAAAGGCAAACGTGGTTGTCGATAATTTGAACCGGAAATCGTTACATGTTTCCACTATGATGGTGAAAGAGATGGAGCTAATTAAGTAATTTAGAAACTTGAATGTGGGCGTAAAGGTGTATACCCCAAAGAAAATGTCTCTTGAGATGTTAAAGGTGTTATTCAAGTGGCCTCAATACTCAAGAGGGGGGTGAATTGAGTGTTTAAAAATTTCACTAATAATGCCTTTGAACTTGATTACCTTTTTACACAAGACAATAATATGCAAGAGATAACAAGTAAAATGCAAGAGCTAGGATGAAATATGTGTAGAGATAGCTTTAACAATTTATCAAACACTTGGTGTGTGGAAACTTAACTTAGCCAAATTAATCAAGTTCAAGCAATGTAATCACAATCAAAACAATATACCAGCCAAATGTAATAAGTAAATGCAAGAGAGTAAGGAAGAGAAGCTTGCAAACCGATTTAACGAGTTCCACCACCCCGGTGTACGTCTCGCCTTCAAGTAACCCACTTGAAGGATTTCCACTATTGAAGTGTAGAGATTACAAGCTATAAGAAATTGCAGCTTCCTAGTGTCCCACACTCAAGAACTTAATCCTCACTAGCACAAGGGCAACCCACCCAATCTTTCAAACTCTCAATACCCAAAGGTTGAACCTCAATCTTTGTGACCACTCACAACTAGAGTGAAACTTGGTGTTTGGTGTTTTATGTTTACAAGCAAATAACTCTCTCAATAGAGTAGATATACAAGTGAATAGCTCTCTCAAATTCTAACTCTCAACAAGAAGAGAGGATATACAAATCTAAGCTCAAAGTTTCTCAAAACTGAAACTATACAAGAGAAATTAAACTCACAATGCACAAATACAAGCTAGGAATGATTTCTCTTTGATAGCTTGAATCAATGGTGCATTTATAGGCCTTGGAGAGCTTTTAGCCGTTGCAAATGAGCTCCAGGTTGTTCCCCACGCTTGACATAAAGTATGGGTCTTTGTTTCCCACTAAAAACACTTTTCGAGATACATTTCCTACTAGTGTAATCAACTACGCCTCGAGCTGTAATCGATTATGCTTCATTTTATTTAGTGTAACAGGCCTTGTAATCGATTATGGTTTTCCATATAATCGATTAGCTTGGAGATAGAACCTTGGTAATTGATTGTACACCCTTTGTAATTGATTGTATTTTGTACCTGATGCATTTGTTCCTGTTACGCAACAAGGTAATCGATTGTAACACATGTGTAATCGATTACTAAACAAACAGAGACTTTGTAATCGATTGTTACTCATCTTGCAATCGATTACTCAACACACAGAACCTTGGTAATTGATTGGTGCAGCCTTATAATCGATTAGGCATTATACCTGATGCTTTCCATTCTTTTTCTCAGCTTGGTAATCGATTAGGCTTCTTGTTGTAGTCGATTATATAACAAACAGAGGCTGTGTAATCGACTAGACTTCATGTTGTAATCGATTATATGACAAACAGAGGCTATGTAATCGATTAGACTCCATGTGGTAATCAATTAGCATACGTATTTTTCAGGTCTGATGCTTGGCTCTTTGTTTTTCTTCATTTTCTCCTTCCACCAGTTTATGCATAATACCCTAACACTTAGAGTCTTCATGAAAGTCTTTTGCAATAGTTATTTTGTCATTATCAAAACCATATAACCTGAAACAATTATTCAAACACAAAAGGTTGCAAAGGTATTTCTTGAATGTGTGAAAACACAACAACCGAATGATAAATATTTGATAGAGATAAAGGAAGCTCAAGCTAATGAGAAGAATTTGTTCCTACTGGAAGGTCATGATGGTATTTGGCATGTGAAGGGTTGAGTTTATATTCCATCAAGTGGTGACTTAAGAAAATATATACTTGAAGAAGCTCCCAAAAGTGTGTTGAGCATTTATCCTGGTATCACTAAAATGTATCAAGATTTTAAAACAAATTTTTTGTGGCCCGGTATGAAGCGGATGTGGCAAATTTTTTACATCTTATGTTATTTGTCAGAGGGCTAAGGTCAAATATCAGAAACCATCTGGTTTGTTAAGACCTTTGGAGATCCCTGTGTGGAAATAGGATGGTATTACTATGGATTTTATTTCTGATTTGCCCAGAACTCATGCTAGAAATGATGCTATATAGGTGCATATGTATGAAGAGTTTGTTGGAGAAATTAGCTCAGTTGTACATAAAGGAGATTGTTAGACTGCATGGTGTACCGTCTAGTATTATATCTGATCATGACCCTCGATTTACTTTTCGATTTTGGGGAAGCTTACACCAGGAGTTAGGCTCTAAGTTGAAGCTTGGCTCTGCTTATCATCCTCAAACCGATGGATAATCTAAGAGGACTATTCAAAGCCTTAAAGATTTGTTGAGGGCTTGTGTTCTTGAGTATGGTGGATGTTGGGAGAGATTTTTTTCATTGATTGAATTCACGTACAACAACAGTTATCACAGTAGTATCTATATGGCTCCTTATAAGGCACTTTATGGCAGAAAGTGTAGAACGCCTCTATGTTAGTTAGAAACTGGTGAGAATTTGGCTTTAGGGCCAGAGATTATTCAGGAGACTACTGAACAAATTAAAAAGATACAAGAGAATATGAAGATTTCTCAAGACCGACAAAAAAGTTATTATGATAAAAGGCATAAACCACTTGAATTTTAAGTTGGTGATCATGCATTTCTGAAGGTCTCGCGTGATAAAGGAATTGGGAGAGATTTGAAGGGAAAAAATTAAGTCCTAAGTTCATTAAACTGTATGAGATTCTAGAGAGAATTAGTGATGTTGCTTATCGGATTGCACTCCCTCCACATCTTGTGAATCTACATAATTTATTTCATGTGTCGTAATTGAGGAAGTATATTCCTGATCCCTCGCATGTAATCCCAATTAATGATGTTGATGTGTGAGATGATTTATCTATTCCCCCTGTTTTCATTCATATTATTGACCATTTCGTGAAAAGGTTACAGAACAAGTTGGTACCTTTGGTGAAGGTATCTTGGAAACATGGTAATATGGAGACTCTCACATGGGAACATGAAGATGATATGTGGGAGCGATATCCGAATGTGTTTGAATCTGGTATGTTAAATTTTGAGGATGGGGTGGATTGTAACATCCCAAAATTTTATAAAAATTGATTAAGGGGAATAAAAAGTAAATAATCATATATGAATTGATTCATGTCCTGAAAATTTAGAAATAATTAAATTGAGATTTATTATAAGTATTCATAAATTATTGAGGCGTAATATGCTGAAATTATACCCAATTAAAATATGGGTGTCAGACCAAGTATCTCCGAATGAGGTACTGTTGGTCAGGGTTGTTAGGAATATTATTGAGTCCGAATATATATTTGGAATAATTTTTGGATAAAGTATTGAGCCCGAATAGAGATCCTGTTTGATATAAAATGGTAAAGTTTTAATGAAGGGATTAAATTTTAAATGCAAAACTCTCTTTCCTCTTCTTCCATTCACGTTGGCTTATAATCCCCAAAGGGCAAATATTCACTTCTTCTCATTTCCTCTTTACAGTCATTTCCTCTTCATCTTTTCTTCTCTTAAAACCCTAAGTGGTAGTGTGTTCATCTTCCTCCTCCATTTTCATTTTCTTCATTGGGCAAGAAGGAGAAGCTTATGGCTTGAAGCTCCTTCTTTTCTTCTCTCATTTCTGTGATCTCCCTCACTCTCTTGGAACCCATTTTCGTTTATTAGATTGAGGTAAGTTCCTCACCATTTTTATTGTAAGAGTATTAAATGCATGTGGGTTATTTGGGAGGGCATTAATTATGAAAACCCTAAGGTGGGGTGCTGCAAATATGATATTTATGAGGGTTGTTGTAGGTACACAAAATTAATGATGGAGATGGTGGAAAGTAATGTGTATTGACGATGGTTGTTGGGTTTTAGGTGAAACCCTAACTCTAGAAATTGGGGAAAACATTAAATGTTGGTTTGAGAGTTGATTTGAGAGGAAATGTATGATATTGAGAGAGTGAGTGTCATTAGATGTGTTGGAAGAATGTTTATTAATAATAAGGAATAACATTAATGATGTTGGATGGTCATTAATGGTGATTCATGACCATTGATGTGTGAACCCATCAGTGGGTGTAGCTTTAAATGAATAATAATGAACTTGAACACCAACCCCATGGTGGTTGTGGTGAAATCAATGAAATGAAATGTAGTTGGTAATGAAAATGTTTAAACCCCAAGTACTAAAATTGAGAATATGTAAATCATGGTGATGTTGAATAGATAATAATGTTGTGTTATACCATGTGGTATAGGATCTATTCCGAGCGATGAGACGGGAACATTAAATCGCTCAGATTACTTCTCTTAAGGTAGGAGAGGAGTTTTATATTCTAAATACATGATTGAGTATTGGTCGATTGTCGTATATGACAATACGCATGTTTGACTTGCTTATGTTGAGTTGATAAATTGAGATGTTGAACATGGTAATGTTATTTGTGCTTGGCAATACGTGGTATGCATTTGGAATATTGATGGTATGCTTTATGGTAATATTGTTTGGTAAATGTTTTGCCTTGAAATATTGAGAATGTACTTGTGTTCACCATAAATGTTGAATAAGTATGAATATGAGTGTTGAGCATACCTTGAATATTGATGAAAGATTGATAAATGTTATTGATGATTGTGATGCCATTGTGGTTGATACAAGTATAGACTTGTATGTATGAGACAAAATTGTATTGATGGAAAATATTGTGAATGTCACATTACAAACTTGAAACAATGACAATAACCAATAATAATAAAATCCACTAAGAATTGTGTGGTAATGTTGGTGATGATGATGATTGATTAGTGGTAGATAGGATGCATAGTGTGAGGATGCATATGATTTGCATTTGCATTGCATCCATGGCATATTGCATAGCTGCCGGTAAGGGAATGTTAGGGGTTCCTCTAGTTGGCCCAGTGGGAGGGCGGCTCTGTGCATGAGTATCATTGATATTACCCTAGTGACTCGGTGTGTAAGTCATGAAGCTGCCCATGCTTAGCTACGGGAGCTGCATGTGGTTGACCCGGTGTGGGTAACTCTTTAAGGAGAGAGTATTCCTGGTGGTCCTTTGGATCACAACTGCCATGGTATGATTGGGCAAGAAGGAAAATCTTGTGGGTTGAAGCTCCTCCCTTTCTTGTCTAATTTTCATGATCTCCCTCACTCTTTTGGTACCCATTTTCTTTTATTGGCTTGAGGTAAGTTCCTCACCATTTTCATTGTGCTTGGACCCTAGGTTATGGGTTACTATGGTTTGAGAGAGTATTAAATGCATGTGGGTTATTTGGGAAAGCATTAATATTGGAAACCCTTAGGTGAGGTGTTGCAAATATAATATTTATGAGGGTTGTTGTAGGTACACAAAATTAATGGTAGAGATAGTGGAAAGTAATGTATATTGATAATGGTTGTTGGGTTTTAGGTAAAACCCTAACTCTAGAAATTGGAGAAAATATTAAATGTTAGTTTGAGAGTTGATTTGAGAGGAAATGTATGATATTGAGAGAGTGGGTGTCATTAAATGTGTTAGGAGAATGTTTATTAATAATGAGGGATAACATTAATGATGTTGGATGGTCATTAATGGTGGTTCATAACTATTGATGTGTGAACCCATCAATGGGTGTAGCTTTAAATGAATAATAATAAGCTTGAACACCAACCCCATGGTGGTTGTGGTGAAATCAAAGAAATGAAATGAAGATGGTAATGAAAATGTTATAAATCCCACATACTAAAATTGAGAATATATAAATCTGGGTGATCCTAAATAGAAAATAATGTTGTGTTATACCATGTCGTGTAGGATCTATTCTGAATGATGAGGTGTAACACCCTAAATTTTAAAATAAAGGATTATTTAATGTCCCAAAATATTGGAAGTAATTAAATTAAGATTTTTGGGGACTACTCATAATTTATTGGAGCCGAATAGGCTGAAATTAAGCCCGATTAAGATATAGGTGTCAGACCAATTATCTCCGATTGAGATGATATTGGTCAGGGCTGCTAAGAATATTATTGGGAGTCCGAATATGTATTCAGGATAATTTTTAGATAAAGTATTAAGCCCAAATAGAGATCCTGTTTGTCATAAAACGATAAACTTTAATGAGAAGGATTAAAAGGAAAATTAAAAACCCATTTCTTTCTTCTTCTTTTTGTTGGCTTGCTGAAGCCTTTATAGAAATTACATTTGTTCTTCTTCTTCTTCTCATTCTCCATTTCCCCTCTTCCTTTCTTCTAAAAACCTAAGATAAGGTGGTATCCCTTTCTTTCCTCCCATTTTCGTTTATGGAGCTTGAGGATTGGAGGTAGAAGCTTGAAACTCTCTCTCCCTCTTCTTTAAATTTTTGTGTGGGTCTCCCTCTCTTTTGAATATTCTTTCTTTTCCTCTCTTGAGGTAAGATTCTTGCCATTTTTCAAGAATATGAACCTTTAGTTATGAGTCCTTGGTGTTAAGAGAGAATTTAATGTATGTGGGTTGTTAGGAGAAGGTTTAAATGTGGAAACCCTAGAGGGGTTGTCATAAATGCAAACTTTAATGGTAATAAATATGGAAGATGAACTTATTGTTGGAAGGAGATAAAGATTGATGATTACTTATGAATGTTGTTGGGTTTTAGGTGAAACCCTAACTTGGAAATTTTAGGAAAATGATAAATGTGTGATGAATAATATATTTGAGAGCAAATACATAATATTGAGAATGTGGGTATTGATTGATGGGATATTCTTATGGATGTTAGACTTAAGGTTGTTTTGTAACCTTCAATATAATGAAAGAGGCTTGATGGGAAGGAATTCCTGAATCCTAATAAATGAAGGAAAAGATGTCTATAACATGTTTTATACATGTTATGAAATTATAGATATGATTAAGGTTAATTAGAGTTAAATTTGTGTCTTGAATAGTTGATTGATTAGGATTTTACACGTATATTAATATACGATCCATTCCGAACGACGATGCAGGTACGTCGTATCAATCGAAATTCTTCTCTTTAGGTAGGAGGGGAGTCTTTATGTTTTAAATGCATGAATTGGATAATATTTGATTATTATATGTGACAATATGCATGTGCCTTGTTTGTAGTGTTATGAAGAATTGTAATGTGTGTATGATGTTGGTGATGTGTTTTTGGCAACATGCATTGATGCATTTAGAATAATGGTGGTGTGCTATATGGTGGTGTGGATTGTTTGACAATGTGGTGTCATGAATATAATGTTATACTTATGTCCATCATAAATGTGAAATGATTATAAGTGATGTTTGATTGAAAATAGGTATGAATAAATAGTATACATTGATTGATAGTGAAAGATTGATGTCGTTGTGTTTGATGATGGAATTGAATTATGTTAATGAGAATTATTGAGAATGCCACATGAAAACTTAAACCAATGGCAATAACCAACGATAATAAATCCATTAAAATCCTTGTGATGGTGTTGGTGATGATGATAATGATGATTGATGAGCGGCATGAATAGGATGCATAGAGTGAGAAATGCATACGATTGGTATTTGCATCCATGGCATACTGCATGGCCGCCAATGTTGGAACGTTTGGGGAGTTCCCTCGGCCGACCCAGTGGGAGGGTGGCTCGGTGCACGAGCAAGATTTTATTTTCCCCTGTGACTCGGTCTGTAAGTCACGAAGCCGCCTATGTATTGCTACGGGGAGCTATATGTGGCCGACCCTTGTGGGGGTATGGATCTTGATAAGCATGTGACCCCGGTGGTGCTTTTGGATCACAGCCACCATGGGATGAGTCATGGCTGGCCCGCAACACTATATGTTGAATATGTGTTACCGCGGTCATGGTGAAAATGACTAGGTGTTGCAAGATGGGAGATGCAGTTTGGTACCAGTAAAAGATTGGTGAAATGCATGTAATTGGATGATAAGTGTACACATTTTACTACTGCGGTAGAGGTATGATTAGATGATGATACTTGAATCCCACAATTGGTGTTTATGTTCCCACAGTCAGATCTGCAGTTGTTGAAATAATCCGTTGTGCATATGCATTAGCTTAAGAGCATTTGCATATAGCAAGGAAATATGCCAAAGGTGATGAGATGTGATGATGGTTGTATTGTGGGTGAGAAAATGCATTAAGACAACATAAAAGATGTGAACACCAAATGATAATTTGAGTATAATGATGAGATATGTAATAGTCCAATTGTTGAAGGGCTAGATCATGTGTATGGTTTTATACTTGGCTTGATTTACAAAGATTGTTTGTAATATATGATGATGGTTGATGATGAAATATGTGTGAATGCAAAATATACATATTGTGATACATATGCACATGATCACATGGTATTCATATTCATTCTTTTGGAATATATGACTCACTCTCCCATGTTGTCTACTTTTTAGATTTGTGATGCAGGGCACTCATGGGTGGAGTGAATCTTTTGAAGTATATTTTGATGAAGGAGGTAAATAGGTGTAGAGGAAACGCCTTGGCCAGCAAATCTAGATTTTTGTATAGCATATAGTGTACATGTATGCTTATTTTTCCATCTAGATTATAGCTTGATGATTTTGAGGGTCATGTACAAAAATTGGACCTTAGTATGTATGGCCAATTTTCATTAATGACCTAGATGATGTAAGATAATGAATTATGATGCTTGTTGATGATAAATTTTATGAATGAAAGATGTATTTCATAACTTGTATCATTTCATGAAGTTTATGTAAAAATGATTTAAATCCTATGCATTGAATGAACGGGAATTGATCTTGAAGTGTATTGACAATTGGATGGACTTTTAAATGCATGGTTGAACGCATATAATACATTAGTATAGGCTAAAATGACATGAGATGAAAATTGGTATGCTGAGTTGTATGAAATTTCACATGTTTTTCGCTATCCTACATAACTCGCTCAAGCGAGTGGTAATCTCGCTCAAGCGAGATCCTCATGAAATAGGGGTATGGCCACTGGCCATAATTCGCTCAGGCGGGAAGGGCCTCGCCCGAGCAAGAGCGAGTAGGAGAGCCACTGGGCCATTTTCGCTCAAGCAAAATGGCTAGTGTATGGAAATTCGCTCAAGCGAGCAAGGAGAAAATTGATTCTGGGAGGTTTTTGCTCAGGCGGGCCTAGACTCGCTTGAGCGAAATATGGACAGTGAGGTTCTATCCCATTTTTGCTTAAGCAGTCGTGTCTTGCCCAAGCGAAATGGGTACCTGTTGCTTCTGGAATGATCTCGCTCAAGCGAAGCGGAGCTTGCTCAAGCGAGATTGGCACCTGATGCTTTTTTCTTCTTCGCTTAAGCGCGCTTGTTGGTCCTGCACAAGCGTGGGCCACTGAACTCGCTCAGGCGAGTGGGGCATCCGCTTGAGCGAGATGCCCCTGATCCTCCCAAATACCTTTGTTTTAATTATTTTGACTCTCCTTTGCATCAAATCTTCTTCCTGCATCATCTTAATAATACCTTTGACGTATTATAAAATCATTAAACCTCATGATGCTTAATTTCTTGAACCCAATCATACAACATCAATTTAAATGATTATTTCTGCTATTTTTAATTGGAAATTTCTCATTAATCATTTTTGACTCACCTTCTAATATCTCCATATATGAGATAGGTTTTTCATAGATCTAGGGTGTTGATTAAGACTTCACCACGTTATTACTGTATCAAATAATGACTTGTAAAACGTGAAAAATTTACCCCCAATTTATGGGGTGTCACAACCTGGTATCAGAGCATTGATTGCTCTTGATACAGACACAATTGATGTTGTGCAAGTAATTGTTACTTATGATTGGATCATATGAGCTATAATTGATTGAGTTAAGGATTTCTTTGATTGAATTGTGGCTGTTTGTCATTGAATTGAGATTGATGTCTATGTTGTTGAGTCCGACCAAGATTCCTTACATTATTTACCTTCAATAATGAATATGTTGTGATTATGTTTTAAGGTTGACATGATTATATGATGTGATGCCTGATGGACCAATGAATGTTGAAACCTTTGGATTTATAGGTTAAAAAAATTAATTGTTTGGTCTAGTACACTCACGTGTGAGCCATGTGTTAATGTATAGGCTTGAGATATGGCGGGTAGACCTAATTGTGAGGTTGCTGCTATGGCAAATGCCTTGAATCGTTTTGCTAACCTCTTGGAAAGACAAGGCCAACTAAATGTGGGATAAGGTGCCCAAGGTCTTGATCTGTTCCTCAAGAGGAAACCTTCTAAATTTCATGGAGGTTATAAACCTAAGGATGCTTATGCATGGATTAATGATTTGGAAAGGATTTATGCTAGCTTCAAGTGTTTTGAAGCACAAAAGGTGGAGTATGCGGTCTTTATGGTCCGTAATGAAGCCGAAGCATGGTGGCGTCTTACTAGAGGGAGCATGATATCTGCTGATATTCCCTTGGTTTGGGAAAACTTCAAGGTTGAGTTCTTGAAGAAATATTTTCCGGATTGCTACAGAAGCAAGAAAGAGCTTGAGTTCATGGAGCTTAAGCAGGGTAATATGACTGTGGAGGAGTATGCCTCCAAGTTTGATGAGCTTTGTGTGTTTTATCCTCCTTATCAACAAGAGGGTATCGAGGCTTTGAAGTGTGTGAAGTTTAAAAATGGCTTGAGGCCTGAAATCAAGCGGGCTATTCGGCACCAAGAGATAAGAAGCTTTCTGACACTTGTGAACAAGTGTCGTATTTATGAAGAAGATGATATGACTCCTTTGAGTCATGGCAAGCATGAGTCTAAGTTGAAGGGAAAATTCTCTGATTTCAAGAGACATGGTCAATTCAAGAAGAAGAAATTCTTTCGTGGTGGATCCTCAAATACAAGAGGACGTGGTGCTTTTAGAGGTGGTCATGGAGTTGGTAACCAAGGTCGTGACAATATCCAAGGCCTTACTTGTTTCAAGTGTAGTGTTAATCACTTGGAAAGAGATTGTCCTCGAGATGATGTGGTGTGTTATCAATGTAACCAACCGGGGCATATCCGCCCTAATTGTCCATTGAATGCAAGGAATGCTAATGTTGATACTCTTGCTCGTGTGAACCAAAATGGTAACCATGGAGGCCATGGGGCTTTGGAGGCCGTGGTCGTGGAAACGGTAATGGTCAAAATAGTGGCCGCAACGGTGACCGTGGTGGAAACCATAATGGTGGAAGAAATGGCAATGGTCAAGGCAATGGCCATGGTGGAAGGAATGGTAACCGAAATGGTGGTGATCAACCACAAGCAGCTAGAAGAGTCTTTGTCGTTGCCGGTGAAGAAGATGCACAAGCTGAAGATCTTGTTCGTGGTAAGTGTGAAATCCTTGGCACTTCGGTAGATGTTATATTTGATCCTAGTGCTACGTATTCGTTTATTTTCGAGGATTATGAGAGGCGCTTGAAAGTGTTTGTTTGCATGACGAGAGGTTCTATAATGGTGACTACACCGACCAGTACTTGTTTAAGATCGGTGACTCGATGTGAGAATGTCGAGATGACTCTTGAGGGAAGGAAATTTGTCGTATCCCTCATGTGCTTACCTATGAAAGACTTGGATATTATTCTAGGCATAGATTGGTTGTCTGCCAATAAATCTTGGTGGATTGTCATAACAAGACGGTGATTTTTCCGCTTCTAACGCTGAAGACTATGACCTACAAGGTATCTCTCAGCTTCTTATGATGTTCTGCATGGTTGATGGAAATGGTACTTCCTAACCTTGTGAAATCCCTGTTGTTTCTGAATTCTTTGACGTTTTTCCGGATGAGATTCCTGGTTTGCCTCCTCCATGCAAAGTGGAATTCTCTATTGATCTTATTCCAAGTGCTGAACCTGTTTCTAGAGCTCCTTATAGGATGTCTCCTATGGAGTTGGCCGAATTGAAGAAGCAAGTCGAGGAATTACTTGAACGGGAGTTTATCCGCCCAAGTTGTCTCCTTGGGGTGCTCCTGTGTTATTGGTGAAAAAGAAGAATGGAAGCATGAGATTGTGTGTTGACTATCGCCAACTCAATAAGTTAACTATCAAGAACAAATATCCTCTTCCTCACATTGATGATCTTTTGGATCAATTGAAGGGTGCTATTGTATTTTCCAAGATTGACATAGGTTCCAGATATCACCAAATTCGGGTAAAGACCGAGGACATTCCTAAAACTGCCTTTCGAACACGATATGGACACTATGAGTATGTAGTGATGCCATTCGGAGTGACAAATGCTCTTACGATTTTCATGGATTACATGAATCGTATCTTCCATGAATATCTTGATCAATTTGTTGTTGTATTCATGGATGACATTTTGGTGTATTCTAAGAGTCATGAAGAGCATGAAAGGCATCTTCGCCTTGTGTTGTCCATTCTTCGAGAGAAAGAATTGAATGCTAAGCTCTCTAAATGTGAATTCTAGATGAATAAGATTTCTTTTCTTGGTCATGTGATTTCCGGTGATGGAGTTGTCGTTGATAGATCAAAAGTGGAAGCTGTTATGGCTTGGGAAAGACCGACGTCCATGACGGAAATAAGAAGTTTTCTTAGTCTTACTGGTTATTATCGGAGGTTTATTGAGGAATTTTCTCGTTTAGCCTTACCATTGATGAAGTTGACTCGTAAGAATCAACCGTTTGTGTGGACTCGTGAATGTGAAGAAAGTTTTCAAGAGTTGAAGTTGAGGCTTACTACCGCACCAGTGTTAGCATTGCCTGATTTGTTGGATGACTTTGTAGTATATTGTGATGCTTCTATGCATGGTCTGGGTTGTGTGTTGATGTAGTGTGAACGTGTGATAGCCTATGCATTGAGACAGTTGCGACCGCATGAGGTTAATTATCCTACACATAATCTTGAATTGGCGCTGGTGGTGTTTACTTTGAAGTTGTGGCGACATTACTTATATGGTTCTAAGTTTGTGGTCTTTAGTGATCACAAGAGCCTTAAGTACTTATTTGATAAAAAAGAACTTAATATGCGCCAACGGCGATTGATGGAGTTTCTAAAAGATTATGTGTTCGAATTGAGGTATCATCCCAGAAAGGCAAATGTGGTTGCTGATGTTTAAGCCGAAAGTCATTGTATGTTTCCGCAATGATGGCGAAAGAGATGGAATTAATTGAGCAATTTAGAAACTTGAATGTGGGTGTGGAAACATATACTCCAAAGAAAATGTCCCTTGAGATGTTGACGGTTGCTAGCGTGTTTCTTGAAACCGTAAAATTGCAACAACTGAAGGATTAGTACTTGGTTGAGATGAGAAGAACTCAAGAAAAAGGGAAGAACTTGTTTCTAGTGGAAGGTCATGATGGCATTTTGCGTGTGAAGGATCGAATTTATGTTCCCTCGAGTGGTGATTTGAGGAAATGTGTACTTGAGGAAGCTCACAAGAGTGTATTGAGCATTCATCCTGGTTCCACCAAGATGTATCAAGACTTGAAGAAGAACTTTTGGTGGCCCGGTATGAAACATGATGTGGCGAACCTTGTTGCATCTTGCCTTGTTTGTTAGAAGGCTAAGGTCGAGCATCAAAGACCATTTGGTTATTTGAGACCTTTGGAGATCCTTGTTTGGAAGTGGGATAGCATTGCTATAGACTTTGTTTCTGGACTACCTAGAACTCGTGCTGGAAATGATGCTATATAGGTGATTGTGGATTTGTTGATGAAGTGTGCTTACTTCTTGCCCATGAATATGAAGAGTTCTTTGGAGAAATTAGCCTAGTTATACATAAAAGAGATTGTTAGGCTGCATGGTGTGTCGTCTAGTATTATATCCGAACGTGACCCTCGGTTTACCTCTCGATTTTGGGGAAGTTTACATCATGAGTTGGGTTCTAATTTGAAGCTTAGTTCCGCTTATCATCCTTAAACCGACGGACAATCTGAGAGGACTATCCAAAGCCTTAAAGATTTGTTGAGAGCCTGTGTTTTGGAGCATGGTGGATGTTGGGAGAGATTTCTTCCGTTGATTGAATTCACTTATAACAATAGTTACCACAGTAGTATTGGTATGGCTCCTTATGAGGCACTTATGGTAGAAAATGTAGAACGCCTCTGTGTTGGCTGGAGACTGGTGAGAATTTGGCTTTAGGGCCAGAGATTGTTCAGGAGACTACCGAGTAGATTAAAAAGATACAAGAGAATATGAAGATTGCTCAAGACCGACAGAAGAGCTATTATTATAGGAGGCATAAACCACTTGAATTTCAAGTTGGTGATCACGTATTCTTGAGAGTCTCGTGTGATAAAGGAATTGGAAGGGCATTGAAAAGTGGAAAGTTAAGCCCTAGGTTCATTGGACCTTATGAGATTTTGGAGCAGATTGGCGACGTTGCTTATGGGATTGCACTCCCTCCGCATCTCGTAAATCTACACAATGTATTCCATGTGTCACAGTTGAGGAAGTATGTTCATGATCCTCTGCACGTGATCCCTGTTGAAGATGTTAATGTGCGGGACGACCTATCTATTCCTCCTGTTTCTGTTCGTATCATTGAGCATTCCATGAAGAGATTGTGGAACAAGTTGGTACCTTTTGTGAAGGTTGCTTGGAAGCATGGAAATGTGGAGGCGTTCACATAGGAACGTGAAGATGATATAAGGGAACGATACCTGACGCGTTCGAATCTAGTATGTTAAATTTCGAGGATGAAATTTTCTTTTTGGTGGGGTGGATTGTAACACACTAAATTTTAAAATAAAAGATTAATTAAGGAAATAATTATTAAATAGTTGTATGTAAGTTATTTAATGTCCCAAAATATTGGAAGTAATTAAATTAAGATTTTTAGGGACTATTCATAATTTATTGGAACCGAATAGGCTGAAATTAAGCTCGATTAAGATATAGGTGTCAGACCAAGTATCTCTGATTGGGATGATATTGGTCAGGGCTGCTAAGAATATTATTGGGAGTCTGAAAATGTATTCGAGATAATTTTTAGATAAAGTATTGAGCCCGAATAGAGATCCTGTTTGTCATAAAATGATGAGCTTCAGTGAGAAGGATTAAAAGGAAAATCAGAAACCCATTTCTTTCTTCTTCTTTTCGTTGGCTTGCTGAAGCCTTTATAGAAAATACATTCCTTCTTCTTCTTCTCCTTCTCCAATTCCCATCTTACTTTCTTCTAAAAACCTAAGATAAGGTGGTACCCCTTTCTTTCCTCTCATTTTCGTTTGTGGAGCTTAAAGATTGGAGGTGGAAGCTTGAAACTCTCTCTCTCTCCCTCTTCTTTAAATTTTCATGTGGGTCTCTCTCTCCCTTGAATATTCTCTCTTTTCCTCTTTTGAGGTAAGATTCTTGCCATTTTTCAAGAATATAAACCTTTAGTTATGAGTCCTTGGTGTTAAGGGAGCATTTAATGTATGTGGGTTGTTAGGAGAAGCTTTAAATGTGGAAACCCTAGAGTGGGTTGTCATAAATGCAAACTTTAATGGTAATAAATGAGGAAGATGAACTTATTGTTGGAAGGAGATGAAGATTGATGATTATTTATGAATGTTGTTGGGTTTTAGGTGAAACCCTAACTTGGAAATTTTGGGAAAATGATAAATGTGTAATGAATAATATATTTGAGAGCAAATACATAATATTGAGAATATGGGAATTGATTGATGGGACATTCTTATGGATGTTAGACTTAAGGTTGTTTTGTAACCTTCAATATAATGAATGAGGCTTGATGGAAAGGAATTCTCGAAGCCTAATAAATGAAGGAAAAGATGTCTATAACATGTTTTATACATGTTATGAAATTATAGATATGATTAAGGTTAATTAGAGTTAAATTTGTGTCTTGAATAGTTGGTTGATTAGGATTTTACATGTATATTAATATACGATCCATTCTGAACGACGAGGCGGATACGTCGTATCAATCGGAATTCTTCTCTTGAGGTAGGAGGGGAGTCTTTATGTTTTAAATGCATGAATTGGATAGTATTTGATTATCATATGTGACAATATGCATGTGCCTTGCTTGTAGTGTTATGAAGAATTGTAATGTATGTATGATGTTGGTGATGTGTTTTTGGCAACATGTATTGATGCATTTAGAATAATAGTGGTGTGCTATATGGTGGTGTGGATTGTTTGACAAGATGGTGTCTTGAATATAATGTTATACTTATATCCACCATAAATGTGAAATGATTGTAAGTGATGTTTGATTGAAAATAAGTATGAATAAATAGCATACTTTGATTGATAGTGAAAGATTGATGTCGTTGTGTTTGATAATGGAATTGAATTATGTTAATGAGAATTATTGAGAATGCACATGAAAACTTAAACCAATGGTAATAACCAACGATAATAAATCCACTAAAAGCCTTGTGATGGTATTGGTGATGATGATAATGATGATTGATGAGCGACATGAATAGGATGCATAGAGTGAGAAATGCATATGATTGGCATTTGCATCCATGGCATACTGCATGGCCACCAAATTTGGAACGTTTGGGGAGTTCCCTCGGCCGACCCAGTGGGAGGGTGGCTCGGTGCACGAGCAAGATTTTATTTTCCCCTGTGACTCGGTCTGTAAGTCATGAAGCCGCCCATGTATTGCTACGGGGAGCTACATATGGCCGACCTTTGTGGAGGGGTGGCTCTTGATGAGCATGTGACCCTGGTGGTGCTTTTGGATCACAGCCACCATGGGATGAGTCATGGCCAGCCCGCAACACCATATGTTGAATATGTGTTACTGCGGTCATGGTGAAAATGCCAGGTGTTGCAAGATAGGTGATGCGGTTTGGTACCAGTAGAAGATTAGTGAAATGCATGTAATTGGATGATAAGTGTACACATTTTACTACTGCAGTAGGGGTATGATTAGATGATCATACTTGAATAAAAAAAATTGGTGTTTATGTTCCCACAGTTAGATCTGCAGTTGTTGAAATAATCCGTTGTGCATATGTATTAGCTTAAGAGCATTTACATATAGCAAGGAAGTATGCCAAAGGTGGTGAGATGTGATGATGGTTGTGTTGTGGGTGAGAAAATGCATTAAGACAACATAAAAGATGTGAATACCAAATGATAATTTGAGTATAATTATGAGATATGTAACAGTCCAATTGTTGAAGGGCTAGATTATGTGTATGGTTTTATACTTGGCTTGATTTACAAAGATTATTTATAATATGTGATGATGGTTGATGACGAAATATGTGTGAATGCAAAATATACATGTTGTGATACATATGCACATGATCAAATGGTATTCATATTCATTCTTTTAGAATATATGACCCACTCTCCCATGTTATCTACTTTTTAGATTTGTGATGCAGGGCACTCATGGGTGGAGTGAATCTTTTGAAGTATATTTTGATGAAGAAGGTAAATAGGTGTAGAGGAAATGCCTTGGCCGGTAAATCTAGAGTTTTGTATAGCATATAGTGTACATGTATGCTTATTTTGCCATCTAGATTGTAGCTTGATGATTTTGAGGGTCATGTACGAAAATTGGACCTTGGTGTGTATGGCTAATTTTCATTAATGACCTAGATGATGTAAGATAATGAATTATGATGCTTGTTGATGATAAATTTTATGAATGAATGATGTATTTCACAACTTGTATCATTTCATGAAGTTTATGTAAAAATGATTTAAATCCTATGCATTAAATGAATAGGAATTGATCTTGAAGTGTATTGATAATTGGGTGGACTTTTAAATGCATGGTTGAACGCATATAATACATTAGTATAGGCTATAATGACATGAGATGAAAATTGGTATGCTAAGTTGTATGAAATTTCACATGTTTTTCGCTATCCTGCATAACTCGCTCAAGCGAGTGGTAATCTCGCTCAAGCGAAATCCTCATGAAACAAGGGTATGTCCACTAGGCATAATTCAGTCAGGCGGGAAGGGCCTCGCCCAAGCGAGAACAAGTAGGAGAGCCACTGGGTCATTTTCGCTCAAGCAAAATGGCCATTGTCTGGAAATTCGCTCAAGCAAGCAAGGAGAAAATTGATTCTGGGAGGTTTTCGCTCAAGCGGTTGTGTCTCGCCCAAGCGAAATGGGTACCTGTTGCTTCTGGAATGATCTCGCTCAAGCGAGATTAGCAGCTGATGCTTTTCTCTTCTTCGCTTAAGTGCGCTTGCTGGTCCCGCCCAAGCGTGGGCCATTGAACTCGCTCAGGCGGGTGGGGCATCCGCTTGAGCGAGATGTGTAACATCTTGGCGAGAGTTAGTGGGCAAATTAAAGTAATTGCTGATTGGCTAAAAGTGGCTTGGAAAGTTACGCATGTGCCCTCTGGGCAGGTATAAGTGATTTGGTCTTTCTCTCACTTCTTCATTTACGTTGAGTTGGGAAAAGGAGGTGAGAGTAGAGCATTTCTCCTTCGTGCATGCAGAAGCACTATCTCTGCTTCCTCTTCGTCTTCTTCCCCTTCTTCTTCTTCTTCCACTCGAAAGCTGATTAGAATCTCGAGTGGGGAGAGTCTGCAGCGTGGGGTGCCTCGGAGTTGTGGAAATAGTCCATTGTTGGTGTGGCAGAGCTGCTCGAGAAGGAGAATAGCTTTTGGTTCCTCTGAGGCTGAGTTTGGAGGTGACGACTGGAATCAGGGTCATTATATTGAGAACGAGTGACTGAAGGACGATCGGTCAATGTTGAAAGCTCGAGGAGCTTCTGGAATCTGTTATTCCAGGTAGGGGGGCTGCTTTACATCTCAAATGCATGGTTTATGGACGGGTTCTAGGTGAAATTACTTTATTGTGTTGTGTTATACTTGAAATGTGTTGATTGATGGGTTGTGGTTGAGTAATAGTTTAGGAAACGCCCGGATTTGTGATAGTTGTGAGCTGTGTAGTGTTGTGGTGATTTCGTCCATGAGTGCATGTTGATATTTTCGAGAATGCTGAGTGAATGCATGAGATGCATGTAAATGTTGATGTTATGGTGTATGCCGAGTGCATGTGATGTAGGGGGACTGCCATGTTGAGTTCCGTTTGTGTTTTAATACTAATTGCATGAGATGCATGTGGCTGTTAATGAGAAAGCCGAGTGTATATGTATGAGTATGCTATACTAATTCCCGTGTGTGATTTTATATTTAAATGCATGAGATGCATGTTACTGACATTGCGAATACCGAGTGCATATGTGTGGGACTGTTTGTCGATTCCCGTGTGGGATTTTATATGAAATGGCAAGAGATGCATGTTGCTAAAATTGTGTATGCCGAGTGCATGTGTTGAGGGATTGTCATGCTGACTTCCGTTTGGAATTTTATATGAATTGCATGAGATGCATGTTCCGAGTGGAATTGTTGTACTGATTGTATGTTTCCATATTGAACTGCATGAGATGCATGTTCCGAGTGAAATTGTTGTACTAATTGTATGTATCCTTATTGAACTGCATGAGATGCATGTTCCGAGTGGAATTGTTGTGCTGTCTGCATGTATCTTTATTGAACTGCATGGGATGCACTATTGAAAATGCTGAGAGCATACAACGTGGGACGCTTGATGAATAAGACCATATGCATCTGATTCGCCATTGAAAATGTTGAGAGCATATAGCGTGGGACGCTTAATATAGAAACAGAAATCAAATGAATATGTGTGAAATACAATGAAAGACCTTGAGTGAGACTCAAGGCAAACCTCTTGAGCGGGGCTCGGGGTTTAGCCCGTGACACTACCGTTGTCGCTGAGAGTGATTGTGTCACGTGAGAGGGCAAACGGTTTGGTACCAGTAAAACGGCCGGATCAACTGAAAGCTGAATAAAAGGCTGAGAGCCAATGTTGCAACATAAAAACTTAATACTGAACAAATAATTCCGAGTGATTGAATGTACGTACTCTATTATGTGTTGCTGAGAGCAATATGGATTGTATTGTTGTGTGCATATGTTATTGAGAATAACATGATTAATAGTCTTGAATGACTTGAGTGAATTCCGACTGGATGAATGTATGTATATTGATATTGTTGCCGAGTGCAATATGATGGTATGGTTATGAGTATACGTTATTGAGAATAATGTGAATTATATAACCCTGAGTGAATTGAATAATTTCGATCGGATGATGTTGTGTGAATATTCATATTGAATGGCAGTGTATGTTATTGTTGATTGAGATATGTAATTGCGTAATCGAGAATATGAGGATTAATCTGAGTCAATAACTGTCATTTAATATGTAAAATGCTCACCCCTACTGTGGCTATATTTTCAGTGGATATCAGTCGGGATGGAGAATGATGAGTGAACGTCAGCTGTGTGAAGAGTATTGTATATGTGTAGTGTACATAATGTTTATAGATATGATATAGCCTTGGCCGGCCCTTATGAACTCTGTCTTGTTGAGCATATATTTATATATATGAATTCGAACTACCCAGTTATGTTTATATACGATGTTATGAAGTTGTTGAATTATCTAAGAAGTACTGTTGTAGGAAAAATGTCAAGGACCAAATGGTTCCGTGTGAGATACAGTTGTGAGAGCCTTTTTCCGAGTGAATGGAGCTTAAAATAATTCCGAGAGATGTGTTCGGTGGGACTACTTCCGAGGGAAGAATAGTCAAGATATCTCCGAGTGAAACATAGCTGGGAGAACCTCTTTCGAGGGAAGAAGGGTTTAATACTCCCGAGTGAGGATTGACCGAGAGAATTTCTTCCGAGGGAAGAGCGGTCAAAAGGTTTCCGAGTGAAACCCATCTTAGTAAACCTGTTCTGAGTGGATAAGGTTCAAATATTTCCGAGCAGGTCTTAACCCAGTGAATTCTTCCGAGTGAAGAGAGGTTAGAGTATTTTCGAGTGAAACTTGATTAAGGAGATCACTTTCGAGGGAAGAAAGGTTAAGGTATTTTCTGGGTGAAGGAAGATTAAAATATTCCCGAGTGAAGAATGGGTAAAACACTTCCGAGTGAATTGAGGTTGAAGTGCCTCCGAGTGATGTATGACTGGGGAAAAATACTTCCGGGTGAAGGAAGGTTTATAGATCCCGAGTGTAAATAACCGAGGGAATAATTTCCCGAGTGAAGATTAAAACGTTTCCGAGCGAACCACGTTTGTGAGGAGATCTTCTAAGTGAAGAGTAAGAATCTGGCTGAGTAAGAATTCCGAGTGAGGTATGACCTGGTGGGGACCGTTCCCGAGTGAACGAAAGTCCCGATTCCGAGTGACAATATGAAAATAACGAGTGTAGGATCTCGCTCCAGCGAGTAGGAGCCCGCTCAAGCGACTTCTGCTGGTTTCCCTGACTCAGTTTTCTGTTTCCCTCGACTTCGGGTTTGCTTTTATTTTGTCCCGACTCCTATTTCTGAACGTGAAAATTTTCCCCTAGTCTCGGATTTACTTTTATTTAAGTCGGGATGTTTCAAGATGCCCCTGATCCTCCCAAATGTCTTTGTTTTAATTATTTTGACTCTCCTTTGCATCAAATCTTCTTCTTGCATCATCTTAATAATACCTTTCACATATTATAAAATCATTAAACCTCATGATGCCTAATTTCTTGAACCCAATAACGTCAATTTAAATTATTATTTCCGCTGTTTTTAATTGGAAATTTCTCATTAATCATTTTTGACTCACCTTCTCACATATCCATATATGAGATAGGTTTTTTATAGATCCAAGGTGTTGATTAAGACTTCACCACGTTATTATTGTATCAAATAATGACTTGTAAAACGTGAAAAATTTACCCCCAAATTTTGGGGCGTCACACGAGGCGGGAAGGTCGAATCACTTGGATTACTTCTCTTAACGTAGGAGAGGAGTTTTATATTCTAAATGCATGAGTTAAGTATTGGCCGATTGTCGTATGTGAAAATACGCATGTTTGCCTTGCTTATGTTGAGTTGATGAATTGAGATGTTGAACATGGTGATGTTATTTGTGTTTTGCAATATGTGGTATGCATTTGGAATATTGATGGTATGCTTTATGGTAATGTTGTTTAGCAAATGTTATGCCTTGAAATATTGAGAATGTACTTGTGTTCACCACAAATGTTGAATGAGTATGAATATGAGTGTTGAGCATACCTTAAATATTGATGAAAGATTGATGAATGTTATTGATGATTGTGATGCCATTGTGGTTGATGCAAGTATAGACTTGTATGTATGAGACAAAATTGTATTGGCGGAAAATATTGTGAATGTCACATTACAAACTTGAAACAATGACAATAACCAATGATAATAAAATCCACTAAGAATTGTGTGGTGATGTTGGTGATGATGATGATTGATGAGTGGCAGATAGGATGCATAGTGTAAGGATGCATATGATTTGCATTTGCATTGCATCCATGGCATATTGCATAGCTGCCGATAAGGGAATGTTAGGGGTTCCTCTGGTTGGCCCAGTAGGAGGGCGGCTCTGTGCACGAGTATCATTGATATTACCCTAGTGACTCGGTGTGTAAGTCACAGAGCTACCCATGCTTAGCTACGGGAACTGTATGTGGTTGACCCGGTGGGGTAGCTCTTTAAGGAACGAGTATTCCTGGTGGTCCTTTGGATCACAGCTGCCATGGTATGATTCATGGTTGGCCCGCAACACCTTTATATTGTTTATGTTATTTACCGCGGTCATGGTGAAAATGACTGGTGTTGCAAGATGAGCAATGCGGTTTGGTACCAGTAAAATATGATGTTATGCATGCAAATTATGAGATAAGTGTACACGTTTTTCTACTATAGTAGGGCATGACTAAGTATTTCTGCTTGAACCCACAAATTGGTGTTTTATATTCCCACAATCGAATCCACAATTGTTATTAACTCTGTTGTGCATGTACATTACCCTAGGAGCATTTGCATATAGCATGAAGATATGCCAAAAGGTGATGAATTATGATGATGGTTGGAATGAGTGAAAGAAAGCCTAAAGATAACAAATAAAACGTGTATATACTTTGCTATGAGTTTGATTGATGAACATGATATATGCGTATGTTGTTGAAATGATGAAATTATGGTGATAGTTGATGAATTAATGCAAAGTATACATGTTGTTGAAATGCATATGCACATAATCACAAATGTATTCATATTTGTCACTTGGAATGTGTAACTCACTCTCCCATATTGTCTATTTTTAGTATTATGATGCAGGATATACATGGGGTAAGATGCATATATTTTGAAAGTGTACATGTTTTGGTGGAGAAGGTAAGTTAGTGGTATAGGAATGCCTTGGGCGGTAAACAATTATTTTGAATAGCATATGATGTTGAAATATGCTTAGTATGTATTTGAATGATTATGATGTATATTTTTATAGGTCATGTGTGAAAATTAGTCCTTGAGGGTGTAAAGGCTAATTTTTGGTTATGACCTTAACATTGTTGGATGACCATTGTAGTACGTTGGCTTTATGGCATATTTATGAATGAATGATGTTGATTATGGATTATGGCCATTAATAATGCACGAGAGTGTAATTATATTCACTGGCATGCTAAATTGTATGAATATTAAGAAGTGGAAAGGCCATATTCCCATTTGATGGCTAAAACCTTGTGTAGAGGTTGCCTATAACTAAAAATGTATGTATATGACTTGTTTGTATGAGTGGTTTTGGCCAAATAGGCCAATGTTGTAAATTGGCATGGTTAGTTGGACCAAACTGCATATAGATTGTCATTTATGCATAGATTGATGTAGAGCTTGAATCATGGTTTGAGATTTGTTGGAATAAGTATTAATTAAGCATATAAATGTGTGCCAAGTGATGGTTGAGATTAAATCTTTGAAAAATGCATTTTTAGGTTCCATGTAAATTGAATTGCCTAAGTTAAATTGCAAATACTGATAAACTCGCTCAAGCGAGTTCGTTACGCATCAGATGTGTGGTCTCTGGTCGTTTTTCACTCAAACGAGCTTGGCTTCTCTCAAGCAAGGGCCAGGGGATTTGGTTTTGTCGAAATCTCACTCAAGCGAGTAGGAGCTCGCTCAAGCGAGTGTATGTATAATTGCTTCTGGATGTTTTTCGTTGTAGCGAGATAAACTCGCTTAAGCGAATGTTGATGAAAATGATTTTGGAAGTTCTTCACTCAAGTGAGAATGGCTCGCTTAAGCGAAATAATTAGGAGTTAGCTACTGGACAATTTTGCTCAAGCAAGTGAGGCTCGCTCAAGCGCAGGCTTGGGTCTGATGCTCATGGTTTTTCTCGCTCAGGTGACTTTGGGCCCACTCAAGCGAGTAATCGTGATCTCGCTCAAGTGAGAGATGCGTCGCTTAAGAGAGTTGACCAAAACTCAGTTTTCTTAATTTCTTTTCTTATTTTTGATCCTTTTCTCATATCTTCATAAGTGAGACTAGGCGTGTTCCCAGTATACATATTCTTTTCTGTCGCAAACTCAATTATTTTGTATACACATTAGGGCGATTTATTTATCGATCTAGTTTATTAAATTCAAAAATCTCGATCTTCGATTTTCTGTGGTTCGGGTCTTGGTGTAATGTGAGATGTTGGACTGTCTTTTAAGCGTGAAAAATTTACTCGCATTTTTATTAATTAGTTAACTTGATTACATCGGGATTTAGGTCCGGAAAATCAGAGGTTGACACATATCACTTCCTTTTGCCATCATTGAAAAAGAAAAAGAAACACACTAAAAGATGAATAAGAAGCAGAACTAGATCCTCCTTTCCTACATCATGTGGTATCAAGAGTCGAAGGTGCATTCTCTTTAATTTTCTCTTTGAAATCACATTTTTCTTTGGGTTGTTTTTGCTGGAATTTCTAAAATTGCTCTTTATTGTCCATAGTTTCAAATGATTCTTGTTAAGAAAATTCAAGAAAACACAAAAAGATGCTTGTTTTGTACCTTCTTTCTTAGTTCTTTCAAATTTTCTTCTTGCATATTGTTGGTATCTTTTCAATTTTAGACTTGTGGGTTATTTTGTTTGCTTTAGAATTCAGTTTTGGCACCATTTAAGTTTCGGTTTTAAGGTCTTAAATTTTGATCTTGCAAGCTTTAATTTTCCTAGAGCCAAAATTAGGTCGTGGGTGCATCTTTGGAGTCTTATCATTGTTTTTAAGGTTTTGCTTGAATCCATGAATAATGTGTTGAATTCTAGGCCAATAAAATTCATTTGTTTTAATTGGCTTAAGGCTCCAAATCCATTGCTAAACCATCTCAATTTTAGGTGGTTGTTTGTGTGCTTAATTTTAGGTGTGTTAGTTTCCTTTCCATAGTTTCTTTTAGATTTAATTTTTGAGTTTTTGGTCTAGCACTTTAGGTACATTAAATTCTGAATTTTGCATGTTGTTTCTTCCATTTTAATTAACAAATATCATATGCCTTCCATGCCTTAAGTTAAATGGGAGAAGATGCATGCTAGTGTGTAAGGAAAATGCCTAGAAATTGAATTTTATGCATTGTTTCTTATTTTGGTTTTTTGGGCTAGTATGGCTTATTTCAAGTGTTGAAAAAAAATCAGATTTGAGAAGAAAAAGAAATGAAAGATACAAAAGTACAAAAAGAAAAGCTTAAGACCTTTGTTAAAATTTACAAAAATTAAAAGGGTCTTTTGGCAAAATCATAAAAAAAAAAGTGTTATCCCTTAGTAAGAAAAAGAGATCACATTTTTTGTGTAGCCTTTGAAGCCTAATCCTTTTTTTTATATTTTCATAAGAAACACCTTTTTGTTAAAAATTCAATTTACATAATGGTACCTTCTTACACAAATAGTGCATTCTAGGTTTCTAGGTCTATTTTGTGTACTTGGTTTATTTTATGCATTTAATTTTTTGTTTGTCAAGTTTTGTCTAAACCTTTGAAGTGTCACATAAAATCCAATTTGAGTTACCCTTTTCTAATTTCACTTTTGTTGCTTATCTTTACCTCTTCTAAAGTTTTGTCTTAGAGTTTTCAAACCTTTGACATTCTTTTAGGATAAGTCTTAATTCAATATCTTCGGGGTAGCATACTTGAGACATAAAGTTAAGAGTCACAATTGCTTGAGGTTAAAGAGCTTGAACCAATTTAGAGGAGTGGTGAGAGTGAAACACTAGAGTGAAGTGACTATATTTTTGTTTTCCTATATTATTTGTCCTAACCTTTGCTTTGAGTTTTCTTAAGCTTGTGTCGTGGTGCTCTTGGAGCTTGAAGACTTGATGACATTTGAAGAAAAACCTTATAAAAGAAAGAACAAAAAGAATATACAAAAATATTGTAAATTTTTTTATTTTCACTTTAGCCCTTGTATTCTAGAGCATTTACTTTAAGGACATTCGACTTTTTGGACTTTGGTTATTTAGTTGATTAGGGGTAATAAGCCTAGCAGTTAGTTTAATTCTTTTCACATTCGATTAGTTTTGTTTTACTTGATTTAGATTATACTTTACTCTGTCATTGCATGCTAGGTTAAGTTTCAAATTTTGCACATCCAACTAGTATGTCAATTATTTGCCTTTTTCTACATGTTTTGATTTCTCAACATGTCATCTAGTGATAGAGACAACATGTCCCCCTTAAGGTTGATCATGGAGATTTTGAATAAAATCAATTCTAGGTTAGATAATCTAGAAAATACAATTAATTAACCTAGACCAAGACGTAAGGAAAAAATCAAAGACATAATAGGCATCAAGAGAGTGGTTGTGAGGATGATAATAGGTCAATGACACATCATAGGAGAGAAGAGGTAGGCTTAAAAGAGGTTAAGTTAGAAATACCATATTTTTATAGGAAGAGTGATGTGGAGGCCTATTTGGAATGGGAAATGAGGGTAGAGTAGCTTTTTAATTCTCATCAAATAAAAGAAAACAAAAAAGGCTAAGATTACAACCCTTTAATTTCAAGACTATGCTTTAGTTTGGTGGTCCCAAGTGTGCAAATAGAGGAAGAGATATGAGTTTCCACCTATAGAAGATTAGGTAGACCTAAAAGCCTTATTTAGAAAAAGATATGTTTCATCCTACTACCATGGGGAGCTATTAGCCAAGCTAAATAGACTCATCCAAGGGTCCAAATCTGTGGAAAACTATTACAAAGCCTTAGAAATTGCTATGATTAGGGCTAATCTTGAGGAGGATGAGGAAAACCTTATGTATAGATTTCTCTATGGTTTTATAGGAACATAAAGAACAAAGTAAAGCTTTTACCCTATGTTGATGTAGAAAAACTCTTACATCAATGCACTAAGGTAGAAGCCAAATTAATAAGAGGGACTCCTATAATAAAGAGGACTACCAACCTTTTAAGCCTACATGGAAGGGCAAGGAGGATTCTAGCCTTAGAAGAAGAGAGTTGTTTGACAGAAAACCTAGGGAGAAGTGAGTGGGCATTTCTTCTCCACAAGTAAAGAGTAGTTGCATAAAGAAGGTAAAATCTAAGGACTAACAAAGATAAAAATGACTTCACGTCAACACCATCTTCTTCCAAATCTTCTGCCATCAAATGTTTTAAATGTCTAGGTAGAGGACACATTGCTTCTGACAGTCCTACAAAGAAAACTATGATTTTGAAAAATAAGGGTGCTAGTCAAGTCAATCAGACTTTGATTTTGATGTTCACTCTTCAAGTGATGACTCAAGTAGTTACCCATATGACAGTGAGCATATTTTAGGAGATGGTGGTGAAATTTACATGATTCGAAGGCTTCTTTAAAGTCATGTAAAGGAAGATGACTTTACACAAAGAGAGATCATGTTTTACACAAGATGTTACATAAATGAAAAACTATGTTCTCTAATTATGTACAGTAGGAGTTGTGCAAATGTGGCTAGTTAAAGGCTAGTTCACAAAATAGGTTTAAAACTTGTAGATCACCCCAGGCCTTATAAACTTCAATGGTTAAATGAGAGGGATGAGATACTAGTAAATAAACAAGTTATAATTTTGTTGACCATAAGGTCATACAAAGATGAAGTGTTATGTGATGTAGTACCTATGAAAGAAACCTATATCCTATTATGAAGACCTTAGCAGTTTGATAGAAAGGTCATCCATAAGAGGTTTTCTAACACCTTCACTTTCAAACATGAGAATAAGCAAATAATGTTACATCCCTTGACTCCTCAACAAGTTTTAGAGGATCAACTTCAGATGAAGTTGAAGAGCGACTGGGAAGTAGGTCATTTCTCTTCCCAACAAAAAGAAAACATAGAAAAATCAAAAAAGATAATAAAGGAAAAGGAGTTGTCATACATGATGACTCTAAACCCAATCTTTTAGCAACAAAACATGATGTGAAGCAAGCTTTGCTTCTTCGTCAACCTCTATAAATCATGTACTCTAAAGATACTCCTAGCACTTTTGTGTGATCAATGGGTTTCTCCCCTTCTAGCTTGCCCAAAGAAGTTTAAAACATCTTAGAAGAATTTAGGGACATCTTTCCAAAAGACATTCCAAATAGATTACCTTCTGTTAGGGGCATAGAACATTAGATAGATCTAATCCCAGGTGCTAGCTTACCTAATAGGCCCGTTTATAGATGTAATCTAATGCGAAATCATCAGAAGATAAAATTCTGGGCAAGCGCACCAATCATTAATAAGTAGAATATTCATCGTTCCCTCGGGGATTGTGTTAAGTACCATAATCTTGAGGAGTGTCTAGCTGAACCTTACACATAAAGCCATTAAAGTCTTTAAGTTTTCTGAATTTTATATTATTTTTTTGAATTTTCAACAATAGTGTCACTAAGTAGAATTATGTTAACAATTAAACTATACTAAATACATAGATCAGAACTGAAATTAGCACACCATAACTCACAAATCTACATGAACTCAGCATCAGACATAATCAAAGCAGAATTCGATCTCATGGATGGACATCTCCTAATTCCTTAGGTAATTATCACTAATCCAACCTAGGCTAATCATAATCCCTTAGGTATCAATTTTCAGTTGAATTTAGATGCAAAATTAAGGGGAACCATAGCATTATCCTAATTCCTTAGGTATAATAACTAGGTCAGCAAATGCGAATAAGAATTCCTCACCAAGATTCCTTTCTAGTGAAAACTTCAGAATGCCTGGATTTCCTAATCCTAGGGTTGCTAATGTTCAAAACCTACTTCAATGCATCTTCAACTTCATCACTTAAGATTTAGAGATATGGCAGCCTTATTCAATCCCAATCGAAGAGAATTAAGCACTCATGGAAAGAAAACAAAAATGGATACAGAGAATGGAGGTTAGGGATGAGAGAATTTAGAGAGGGAGAAAATCTAGAAAGAGGAAAGAAATCTGAAAATGAAATTAGAATCTGAAAATTAGTTATGGAATCCCCTATATTAATTACAATACAACTATTTATAGGTTTCTCAACTAACTAAATCCTAAGCTAAAATTATTTATAAAGAATACAATTAATTAAAAGGTACAATTAAATAAATAACTTAAGTTAACTAGAATCACAAAGGTACATAATCTGAATATAGCTAAGTGAAGCACGTTTGAGCTTGGGCGAGGCAAGTCTTGCCTGGGTAAAATTATATAAATAACTTAATTACAATACAACTATTTCGCTTGGGCGAGGCAAGTCTTGCCTGGGTAAAATTCATCCAGTGTCCATTTTCCCCTCTCCTCGTTTGAGCGAGTCCCAGACCAAGGCCACTTCGCCTGAGCGAGAATGGTCCAATGACCAACCACTGATTCCAGCCGAGTCTCACTTGAGCGAGAAGGCCATTCGCTTGAGCGAATTTTAACCAGTGACCACACCCCTGTTTCACAAGGGTCTCGCTCGAGCGAGATTACTACTCGCCTGAGCGAGTTCTGTAGAACTTATGCAGAAACGTGGATTTTTCACCACTTGACATACCAAACTTCAATTCATGCTATGTTAATCTATTTTAATGCATTATATCTCTTCAACCATGCAAGTATAATATCATCTATCTATACATTTCAAATTCAATTATCATTCATTCAATGCATATCATTTGAACATATCTTCTCATAAATTCCATAAAGTGCTAGAAGACACCATACTCATCATTCATTCATAAGAATTAACATCATCCAACATCATAATTCATCATCTTACATCATTTGGGTCATAAATGAAAATTGGCCATACACACCAAGGTCCAATTTTCCTACATGACCCTCAAAATCATCATCTCTAATCTGGATAACAAAATAAGCATCCATATACATTATATATGCTATACAAAATCTAGATTTTGTTGGCCAAGGCACTTCCTATACCACTATTTACCTCCTCACCAAAATGCACTTCAAAATGTCTACTCCTCCCATAAATGCCCTGCATCACAAGTCTAAAAATAGACAACATGGGAGAGTGAGTCATACATTCCAAAGGGATGAATATGAATACCATGTGATTATGTACATATGTATCAAACATGTAAACTCTGCATACACACATCATTCACCATCTCATTCCTTATTACATCATTATCATGCACATGCTACGACGACATTATAAATCAAACAAGGTATACAAGTATATACATAATCAAGTCCTACAACATTGGACTGTTACACAATACATCATTTTACTCAAATTATTATTTGGTATTCATATCTTCATGTTGTCTTAACATATTATATCATCTTCATTTCATCCATCATCATATCTCATCTCCTTTGGCATACTTCCTTGCTATATGCAAATGCTCTTAAGCTAATACATATGCACAATGGAATATATCAACAATTGCAGATCTGACTGTGGGAATATAAACACCAATTATGGGACTCAAGTATGATCATCTAACCATACCCCTACTGCAGTAGTAAAATGTGTACACTTATTCTTAAATTTGCATGCATTCACCAATTATTTTACTGGTAACAAACCGCATCGCCCATCTTGCAACACCTGGTCATTTTCACCATGACTGCGGTATACAACATATTCGACATATGGTGTTGCGGGCCGGCCAGATATCAAATCATGGCGGCTGTGATCCCAAGGACCACCGGGGTCACCTACTCATCAAGAACCATCCCCCACAAGGGTCAGCCACATGTAGCTCCCCATAGCAATACATGGGCGGCTTCGTGACTTACACACCGAGTCACAGGGGAAAAATAAAATTGATCGTGCACCGAGCCACCCTCCCACTGGGTCGGCCGAGGGTACTCCCCTAATGTTCCAACAACAGCGGCTATGCAGTATGCCATGGATGCAAATGCAAATCATATGCATTTCTCACTCTATGCATCCTATACATGCCACTCATCATACATCATCATCATCATCACCAACATCACCACAAGGCTTTTAGTGGATTCAATATTGTTGGTTATTCGTATTAGTTCAAACCTTTATGGGGTGTTGTTACTGTTTCTCATTCATATCATTTACTTTCATCATCAATACAAAGATTCCAATCATTCTCTATTAAACATCATCGTCATTCATCATACAACTACGGTGGACATGTATATCATCATATAAAAATCAACAATTCACGCCACCATACAACACACCAAGATTATTCTAAATGCATCAAGCATGTTGCCAAAACATATTGTAAACATCATTCCCAACATTATATAGCACTCCAAGCAAGGAAAACATGCATCTCAATACATATGGAAATCATATACCATTCAAATTCATGCATTTAGAACATAAGACTCCTCTCCTACCTCAAGAGAAGAATTCTGAGCGATACGACGTACCCGCCTTATCGTTCGGAATGGGTCCTACATTAATATACATGTAAAACCTTAGTCAATCAACTATTCCAAACACAAGTTCAATTCTAATTGACTATTATCATATCTACTACTCATAACATGCTTAGAACATGTTATAAACATCATTTTCATCATTTATTAGGCTTCGGGAATTCCTTCCCACCAAGCCTCATTCATTAAATTCAAGGGCCTCCAATAACAATAGCCCAATATTCACCCAATTTCATTTATCAACACCTACACACATCAAAGACATATATTCCTTCTTAAAACATACTCTTGAACCAACATTATTCATTTTCCCTAATTTCTCATAGTTGGGGTTTCCACCAAAGTCCAACCATTCATTAATGCATCATCTTTTCTCCATCTCTTCCCAATATAAATACATCAACCATCATTAACCCCTCATAAATATTTATATTTATGATGACCCACTCTAGGGTTCAAACATTAAATGCTTCTAATAAACATCCATTTACATGCATGACTCCCCAACTCATAATAACACATACCCATAGCATTTAAACCAAACAAAAGTGGTAAAATGGCTTACCACACCCAAAACAAAAATGGGTATCAAGAGAGGGGAGGGAGTTACGAAAATGGAGGGGAAGAGGAAGAATATTTCAAGCTCCAATGGCCTCCCTCCAAACTTCTTCAAACGAAAATGGAAGAGGGTGAAGATGGCACCATTTTAGCTTAGGGTTTGGAAGAAGAAGAGAAGGGAAAATGAAGAAGGAAATAAAAGAAGAAGAAATGAAGTGTTTCTCCCAATTCTCTCAGCAAAGCTCATGAGAAAAAGAGGAGGGATTTGGGCTTTTGGTTTCTAATTTTAACCCTTCATTAAAAGATTCATTGTTTTAAGACAAACAGGACCTCTGTTCGGGCTCAATACTTAATCTAAAAATTATTCCGAATATATTTTTGGACTCCTAATATTATCCTCAACAGCCCTGACCATTATCATCTCAATTAGAGATACTTGGTCTGACACCCATATTCTAATCGGGCTTATTTTCAGCTTAACCGGTCTCAATAAATCACCAACAGTCCCTAAAAATCTTAATTTATTTATTTCCAATATGCTGGGACATTAAATAATTTACATTCAAATTGGTCAATATTTATTTTCCTTGATTTAATCCTCTATTTTAAAATTTTGGGATGTTACATATGGACGCTGGGCTCCTGGACCAAGGTCTGATGGTAAGGGAGAATGGGTGTATGACGAGTGTAGGACAAGCGCAGGAACGCGTGACTGCTGAATTGATGTGCTAGTGGGCGTGGGAGTCAGCGGGGAAGGTAGCGTATATACGCTTGGTCTCTGGATGCAACTGATGATAGAAGCATTGCCCAGCGTGGACTCACGCTAGTAAGCGTATCCACATGATGTGTGCTTAATGGTTGAGCGTGAGTACTGGCGTGTAAACACTGAAGTTCTAGAGTAGCACCTAATGGGATCACGTTTCCAGCGTATGTTCACGTTAATGGGCATAGCAATGCCTGATGAGGCCTGATGATCATCAGTGTGTATGTACAAGCCAGCATGGGAGTGGGCGTTGGCATGCGTGGTGTAGCTGGATGCATGAGTGATGAATATGGCTTTGGCATGGATATGAGCGTTGCATATGCTGGGCCCCTGATTATGCTTTTTTGTGACTTGGCTCATACTCCCTTGTGCCTGCTTAGTCTGAAACATATAAGACAACAGACAAACCTCCAACATATAAGGTTAAAATACAATAATTTAAATAATTATCAATTTGAACTAAAAATCTAATATTTTTTAACTGAAAATAAAAATAAAATATAAAATAAATAAAATGCTAACTTTACTAAATATATACCATATTCACTCCTAATTTAATAATTAATTATTGTTAATTAGGCAAAAGCGGTAGAAAATAAGCCGAATAAATAAGCCTTTTTAGGGTTTATCACATCCCCAAACTTAAGACTTGCTTGTCCTCAAGCAACAACTCAAACTATTCTTACTCAATGCACCGAGTTCATTTTCCATACCAAACCAAACCTGCACAAGTCCAAATGCAATGCACAAATGATAAACCTCTCAAATGATCCACAATAACCAAAATACAATACTTAAGAGTGGAGCTATGATGATGATGCTTTTAGTCTCTCAAGTTAAGTGTATCACTCTCTGCACTCAAGTGTATATGGTTTATAAATATGCATACTCACTTTCAAAACAACGTGTAAGCATAGGCTTGCAACTTCCCTAGGCAATCACGCATATAAACAAATACATATGGATCAGTAAGGAGTTTATAGGCTTGTAATGAGGTTAAGTTACATGCTCTATTTTTGTTTTTCTAGTCAATGCAAAGGTATTGGATATGTTTCATTGTAGTTGTCTTACCTTGACCTTATTTACTTCCTTTTCTTTTCTTTTCTTTCACAACTATATATATATTTTTTAAAGCATGATGAAGGATGCTTGAACTTTGGTGCTTATTCTTTTCAATATAGTCAAATTTTTTTCCAGAGCTTTGCTCTTTTTCAGTTTTTTTCTTTGTCCTTTGGATGTCTTTTCTCTTTTACTTTCTTTTGCATTTTCTTGTACCTTCATCAATTTCTTGCAAATTTTTTAGATTGTCCCATCTTTTAGAGTATGTCTTATTTTGTTATAGGGGCGTACTCTACATCCCCAAACTTAAATATTGCTAGTCCCTTAGAACCTAATCAAGACAATATCAAAGGTTTAATTATTGTTTTTTAGATTCCAAAGGCTTGTAATGTCAGGTGTACAATAAAATAAAATAGGCTCAAGCATAAACATATGGTCAATGGATAGATACACACAAGGTAGGCTATATTTGGCTCTAGCTAATTTATGAAACATGGCCTTCATCATTTCCATGCACAAATTGCCAATATGCACAAGCAAGGGAATAGGCAAGTTCTTCCACATAATTGCTAAACAAGCACACTTATAACAAAAAAAATTACTACACACAAAACTCATAATATGTATAAGGCTAAGCATCAAACACCACATCCCCAAGCTTAAAGCATTGCATTGGTTTCAAATTATTATCCTAGGCAATCACAAATAACTTACAATCAAAGCATGGTAAGCATGACAAAATATTTCTAACAAAACCAACACATATTATATGCAATCATGGTCAAGTATATGCCTAAGACAAACTATCCCAGCATTTGGGATGCGTAAGTTTAAAATTTATTCACAATATTTACAGCCTAGTTATGTATGTAAAATGTTTTCAGTTTTCAAAGTATTAAGGATAGGGATAAAACACTTCCCTTTATTACCTTTGGCATGGTGGAGTGTTGATGGTTGAATATGGTGGAAGCAAATTATTTATAGGGAAATGAAAATAACAATGAAACAATATTGAAACACAAAATGAAAAATGGGTGTTATATAATGGTATGAAATCCAAAACACATAACTAAAGTATATTATTTTTTTTATTACTGAATTCAAATAAAGGAATTGAAATTACCTGAATGGTGAGAGAGGAATGGTGTAGAGGTTCATATGTTGGGTCTTAGTTATAGGAAAAAGATGGGCGTAAGAACGCTACTTAGGAGCGCTTAAACGCTGATTTTCTGGGCCAAGGTAAATGCAAGGGTCAGCATATGGGCGTATAGACGTTATGGAACTAGCTAAATGGCCTCTAGAGTGGGGTCTTGATGGGATTGGTGATTAGCATGTTGGTATACCCAATATTAGTGTAAGGACGCTAGTTTTCTACTATGGGATCAGGTCTGTGCATTCTATGTATACGTCTACACGCAGGTCTTCAACATCTGAACGCTGATTACTTGACAAGACTTGGCTCTGTTTATATTGTGTGTGTACAGACACCCTTGGCAGCATTAAAACGCTATACATCTGCTACCACTCCCAATTTGTCACGCGTATACATGCTTGGCTCGCGTCTGCATGCCCCATGCAGCACATGGTACCTGGTCTTGCTACAGATATATATGTTTGTACGCTGAACTTGTACACTCATGTCTCTACTCCCTTGGTCAAGCCCTTGGCATATGATCTATTGTGGTGCCCTAAATCCACTATATGGTATTATGGTTAATGGCATATAGCTAATAAAGAGTAAAGGTAAATTTTTCACATTTATATCGTTTCTTAAATAAGCACACCACCAATTAAGATTATTAATAACTACCTTAGATATAATTCAAAACCGTCCCATTTGTGAAGATATGAGAAGGTAAATGTTTACGCAAGAGCCTAATTGATTCCATTAACATACAAGATTGTCATACACTAACTTCTCCACTACTCATATTAAACATTAATCATTCAAATTCAAAGTTACATTCCTATAGCCCTCACTTCAAGCCTAATAGCCCATAATCATGAGTAACCACAGCAAAATTTTGCCAATAGTCTACTTATATGACAATACCATTCACACATGCTAAATATTCATCACTCTTTACTTCTCACTTTCTAGCCTTTTTCATGGAGTCAACTCTAAGGTTAAGTCCATTCCATAGACACACCTATATAACATACACAATATTATGACATAAATCTCATCCTTCATTCATAATAAGTACCATCACAAGGTTCTCAATCACAATCATCTATCTCACTAATAAATTCATAAGTCAAACTCAATATCTCAATGATATCCCATAAGTAATTTAACAACCTTTACCCATCAATTCCAAAACTTAGGCTTTTACACAATAGTCAAGCTATACAAAATAATGTCAAAATACATGAAATTCTATAAAAGAATTTAATTTCAAAAAGAAATGCTGGCCAAGGCAACTGTCATACCCTCTTCACACTGAGTCACCTCTTCAAAAGAATATTACTCCTCCATTCCAACCTACATCAAAAGGCTAAAATGGACAACATGGAGAGTGAGTATATTTTCCCAATGATGAACAAGTTGACTTAACATGATAACATACGCAATAGAAAGGCATCCATACTCATTATCTAATAATCAACCAATCACATGAACTTATTAGTACACATACTAAGATACACTAACATCATCTCTCATTTCAAGACACACATAATTCACAAACAATTTAGTTCCTCAATTACTATACCATAACCTTTAAATTAATGCATATGCCATCCATTCAAATCATGCATATACAACGGATCCAATTTTCCATATTTCAATTCCTTTTTATGTGTACACAACACATTTACAAATACAACAACGCTTAGTTGTTCAAACATTCAACCCACACAAGGTTTCTTTCTCAAGATCCCGTAAGATCATCAATTTTGTCCCAAAATAAATATCACAACCACGCATAGTCGCTTACATAATCAACCCACGCAAGGGTCATTTCTCAAGATCCCATAAGATTCAAGTATCATATGATGGAATATGCTATGCATACCATGAAATGCAAAATATGCATATAGTAATCTTAATTCTCACAAGAATTCTATCAATTCATGTAGTGTCATCATACACATATATTCAAGCTTTAGACAAGGCATGCACTTCATCATGTTATCTCCCAAGGCAAACATTTAATTATAATCTACTTTGAAACATCATTCTATTCCATATTACTCAAAAGCCAAGGAGACACCCCATCATATAATCATACATAAATTCAAGTGGCACATCAACATCACAACAAGAACACACAACCAACCCATTTACCAATCCATCATCAATTTATTCACAAGGAGCCACTTCACACAAATTTCATATATAAGCAACACCAATGCCACTCAAGCCAACAAGCAAGCATACACTTACACATGTATATATTATCAATATCATTGCCATACATTTAGAAAATAAACTCCTTTCCTACCTCAAGAGAAGTATTCCATGGGGTTGGATGGGTTGGATGATCCTGCCTCACAAGAATGGTCAAAGCCTACATTTTTAATAAGCACAAGGCCATATCAAACATCATTCTATAATTAAGTCAATGTCAATAACTAAGTCTCTTTTAGAGGTACATAAGTATATTCATGTATGTGAAACTTAGTTATGTTTATGCCATTACCATCTTGGGCATTTGGAATTTAAGTTGTCCTTATTACACTTTTCCAATGTCTTAAGGATTTAAAATTCACTATTTACAATTAGACAAAATTCAAAGAATTATTCATTAGGCTCCCTAAAGCCTTAATTAAATTGTTCACCTTATTGTTTTTCACTTTTATTAATTTCTCCTTAAAGGCATCAAGTCCTTCATCACTAAGTATTTCTAGTAAATTTTGTTCTTTTTTCCCCAAAGACAACTAATTGCCCCTAATGGTTTTCAAATATTCAAGTGTCTTATTATTAGTCTTTGAAACCATTAATCATTTATAATAATCTTCTATTATTACGAATTACAAGTAACACTCCATAACTAAGGTCATTTCTAATCCTACATCATAACTTAATTCCTTTAGTCCACTTTCATGACAAAGTCACCTATCACCAACAACTACTTTCTCTTAGTTTAACTAGTAGCATTTATGCCTAATGTGATCCAACAATATTTTCTAGACCATCAATCTTTTCTTTCAACTCCAATGGTCCATATTTATCATCTAATTCACTTTCTACACTATACTCTTTATCCAACCTCTCTTACTTAATAATCATCCAAATTCTTAAACTACATTTAGTAGCATTTACCCAATTTCATAATTATTCTTTTAAGTCCTAATGTACTCTAACAAATTTATTCATCTTAGTAACATACCCATTCTTTACCAACTCACATAGTTTTTCACCTAACTCATGACACATTACACTCTTTGTCAACCAATAATTACCCAACACTAACTCTAATTATTAACCTACATCTAACAAGAGTTTTCAAGCCCATTAACAAGGTCAACACATTTTTGAGCCTATTCTTGTCACTTATCATTTTTCCAACTTCAAGAAATATTTTTGAAGCCTATCATCTAGCATATACTTTCTACCAACACCAAATAAATTCTAGAATGTTACCTAAGATCTCATAATCATATCAAAACCATAGGCCATTTCAAGTCCAAAACAAAATTCTCCCTTCAAATTAAAGTAAGCTACCAATTTCAAATTTTACACCTAATGCTATCCAAAACCAATTCATTTATTTCAACAACAATTAATTCAATTCTAAGAACTATCTCACATCAACTTCAAGCCAAAAAAACAATGATTCAACATAACAACAACAAATTTTAAATGGTCTCCTAACCTAGGTTTTGGGTTCCACATGCATAACATCAATTCTTTTCAACACTAATCACATAATCTACAACACTTTAAGCTACTAATTCAAAGCTTAATGAAAGTTCATAACTTACCCCAAGTGAACCTTAAACCCAAAATTCAAGAGAGCTAGGAAGTGGAAATTGAGAAGCCCTAACACTAAATGCTTGAATCCAAAGTGCAAAAGAAGCCTCCTTGGACCTATAATTTTCGTCACAACCATGGGTAAGCCAAACATGGATTTTCAATTTTGAACATGGTGGAAGGGAAGAAGAAGATGAGTGGAAATGGAGAAGGGAGAATGAAGAAGATGAAGCCTAGGGTTTATTGTGCTTACCTTAGCCTTTTTCTTTAAGAAATTTCAAGTAGAACCCATGGGAGATGGCTTCTATTTCACGCACAAAAGAAGAGGGGGAGAGGAAGAAATTTCGGTCTTGAGATGGTAGAGAGCTGTTGCAGAACAAAAAAATGGAAGGGGAAGGAAGAGGAAAGGTTTGGTCTTTTATGCATAATGACCCTTTTGCCCTTCATTTAAAATTTTTGGGTCTAAGGCCCATTTGTTTGGCAAATCTTCATTCTTGGGCTCAAATGTTGATGGGGAACAGCCCACAATGATGTGCACGGCCAGCCCATTTGGTTGGGTGAGATTTGTCACGCTTTGGCTCGAAAATGAAGCATTTTGATTGCCCGGGGCCCATATTTCGTATAATTAATTATCTACAAATTTTTCCGGGTTTAGTTTTGTGTTTAACATAATTATTTTAACATTTTCTAATACTCAATGATTATTTTTGAGTTAGTGAGTTTTAAGGCCCAATTAAGGCCTGTTTCCTGAATCGGTCATTTTTCGACATTAAATGACGTCGATAAATTCTGAATAATTCACGATAACAAATGCTCAAATTAATTTAAATTCATTGTTGGGGCATAATTATTCATTTCTAATAATTATCTAACGTTTCCCGACACGTTTGGCTCGTCCTTGTACTCTGCTCCTACGTCTTTCATCAATTAAATGACGACAGTAATTATCGTATTCGTTGTATTAACTCAAGGGGTTCCCAATTAATTTTTCTACATGAATGGGACATCAAATAATTATTTTCTATAATTACTCTATTTATTCGCTCTAATTAATTAATTCTACGTAAAACTTGGGATGTTACATCTATGACCTTACCAGCGTATATATGCTAGTCCATTGACATCTTCAACATATTGTGTTTTTTTAACCTTTTTCTCTATTTTTTTTTTAAAAATTTCTCACCACTTTATTTATATACAAGAAAAACACACATAGGCTCATCCACCATGCCATAGGATCTTGGCCTTTTTGCTTCTACTTTCCCCTTGTTGTGCTTTGATAAGTGCTTTATAACACAATAAAATAGATCTAGTTTGCTTAGGATTTTAATCATTATCCACTGTATTTCCTTTATTTATTGTGATTTTTGCTTTCTTTCCACTATATTCTACTTGGGTATGTTATTTTGCAGAAATTAAGGTAATAAAGGGTCAATAACATGAGAAAAACGACCATAAAATATAAAGAAACAAGAAGAACAAGCCCAAAGTAGAAAGAACTCTCTTTTTATGCTGAATTCCGACTCAGAATGCTGAATTCCGACTCAGAATGTTGAAATCCAACTCAAAATAACCAAATCCGAGTAGGATGACTCAGAAAGGACCAAATCCGAGTGGAATGACTCAGAATGGAGCTTTTCCGAGTGGAATATTCACTGTTGGAGCAGAATCCGAGTGGAAAGTTCCCTGTCAAAGCCATTCCGAGTGATAAATGGCTGACTCTGTTGGAGGTTCAATGCTAAAAAGGAATAAGTCTCGGTTGGAGGTGATTCCGAGTGGAAGCTTCCCCGACTACGTCCATTCCGAGTGAAAAAAGGGGACTGACTTTGAATAGATGCTGTCCAAAGCTATTCTCCGAGTGAAAAAATTGCCGATTGAAGTAAATCCGAGTGGGAGTTTTCTGATTGCAAATAATCCGAGTGAAGAAATACTGATTGAAACAAGTCTGAACTATTTTTCTGTGCAAAACTGCCTCCGATTGGAAAACTCCCGAGTGGTCAAAACTATTGTCTGAGCAGAAGAAGCCACTGAAAGAGCAAATGTTGAATAAGGAGGTTTCTGAGTGGTTTCATTCGGAGAAGATGGCATTCTCAAGGGGAACAAGGCATTTTCGAGTAGTGTCTTAAGCAAGGAAAAATCCGACCGAAAATGAATCACACTCGGGCAGACTCTCAAGTTTCACACTAAGCCCGAGTGAGATGATTCCAAAGAAGGAACTTTCGAGTGAATTGGGGCAGAAAGTTGCATTTCCAGAGTCTTTCAAGTTCAAATTTCTGAGTGAAAGGTATATTCGCTTACCAAGTGAAGATAACCGAATGGGCTGCATGACGGTTGAGGCAATTCCGAGTGAGAAGCAAGTTAGACTTCCGAGTAAACGTGTCCGAATGGATCAAGGAGTGAAGAAAGAGACGACTGAATTACTCCCCAGGCAAATCTGAGCAAGGTTATTCCGAGTGAAACAGTGAAAGAAGACCTCTCGCTTGAGCGAACCTTTCTCCGCTTGAGCGAGATGGTTTCCTTCAACAAACGCTTAAGCGAGAAACTCTCACTCAAGCGAAATGAAGATTAGCATCAGTGGTCTTCACAACGACTACGCAGGCTCCAACACCGGATCACCATACCGACTCCTTCCAACTCTTCACAGCCACACCAGATCAATCAGCAACACACTCCTCTCCACACCGTCTCCTCATCTCAACACCGACTCCTTCAATCTCTTCACTGGTTCAACACCGAATCATTCCAACACCGGATCAAATGCACACCAGATCAACTCCAACTCTCCAGCAACCCAAACACCATCCCTTCAAATCAATACCGACCGGTTTTCTCCTAAACACCGTCCCATTCCCTCTCTTCTATCCGCTGTCCCTTTCCTCTCTCTCTCCTTCACCGTTCTCTCCACATCGTCCAGTACCAACTCCGCCCAACAACCAACACCTTCCAGCAAGCTTTCACTCGGTTTTATGGAAAAACAATACTTTTTCACTCGGAATTTCTCCACCTGCACCAATCATCACTAAATCCAAGCACCGAATTATTGGAAATATTAAAATACACAAATTGGAAACAAGTTGGCACAGCTGGAACTCACATGCACCGAAAATTTCTTCCACTTGAAATTTCTTAGCTGGATTCATTCATTCATTCACCTATAAAAGGGAGAGCAACACGGAAGCAGCGATCCATCACTTGAATTCAATTCCTTTTCTTTCACTTCTTTCTTTCGTTCTTTTGTTTTCTTCCTCCATCCTTTTCTTTTCTTTCTTTCTTTTTCTTCATTTTTCTTCTTCGTTCTTTTTTCTTTCTTTTTCATTTTCTTTCTCTTTTTATTTTCTTTTTCTTTATTTTATTTTAAGAGTTGTGAATTGTAAAAGTGAGTTATTTAAATTTGTAATTGGTGGAGGAATATTGCAACAAGGAATTACAGTGGTAAATTATTCTGAGCTTTTGGAGAAGCCCGTAAGTCTTTATTTTTACCATGTCTTGTATGTTTTATTTTTCCATTATATATATGAATTTGAATTATTTCATGAGTAGCTAAATTAATTATCTTGGGATGAAAGGGGTATGATAATATTTTATTGTTAATATTATTTTGACTTGGAATTAAATAAATTTCTATTTTCCATTTAGTTTAAAAAATGCTCAATGCTTTTAGTGATTCCTAACAAGAACCTAAATGATAAAACTGTATACTTGCGGGTATATTAGTAAGTTTAGGTAATAAATAGAATCGAGAGATTTATTTTTACCGGAAAGCTTTGAACTAAACCTAAGATTTTTGAGATGCTTTTTGTGACCTCGGTAAAACCGTGAAAGTAATCAAAATTCTTTTGAGGAAATAAAAGGGATTTTCATAAAACGATAATGGGCCTTTCTGAGGATTAAGCAGCGCTTTCCATAGGTTAGGTACATTAATAGGATTCCGAGAGGAACATATTAATTAGCTTTTGGAAAATTCGCCTTGGAAAACTTAATTCGATTCTTATTTATGAAAAGTTAAAATTCATTAACATAAAATAGAGTCTTAATCCCCCGAAATCCTAAGATACTCTCAACTCTGATTTTTTTTAAGTGTCAAGTAAATTTTGTTTCTAAATGTAGATTTTTAAATTGTGTTTTATTTTACAAAAACCTTAAAAATCAATTGTGTGGATAATTAAATTTCAATATGCTGGTACCTTGAACACAGTCCCTGTGGAGAACGATAATCTTTTATATTACGTGACATAACTCGTGCGCTTGCGGGCCCTGTCATGCTTAAGGCTAATGCTCCACACAACTTTCCCTCTATATTTCTTTTTCTAGACTTTCTGCTTTTTCCTTTTCTTTTTTTGCTTTTTCTTTTTCTGATCACCGTTAGTTTCACTCTTTTTGTGCCATAAGCGATGTTTCCCTTAATTAATGATTCCTATTTTCTTGTGGTTTCCATTGTTACAGTAGTTACCACTAGTAAACGTTCCTCATGCCATGGCTGGACTTTTTCTTTTGTATTTTCAACATTAGAATTTACTCCTTCTTGTACATGAACCTATGCTTTTTCATTAGCATCCACACTTGCCAAGTTATGGTTTCCGTTACAGTTGAGACCTCTACTACTGATAATTCTTATTCGGCAACAACATATAAATGAGTCTCAACCTCCTCAATGGCTTCTTCTATCATTTTGTCAGCTTTACTTTCTTCAACATTTTCCCCATCAATGCAATCATCTAATGACAGATTATTCTCTTCTTCATCAGACTAAATCTTCTTCATTCCAATCATCAAATAATGCTTTACTTGATATATCCTCTTCCAACTCTGAAATATCATCCATATCGGTTTCATCCTCGCATTCTTCTTCTATTTTGTATATCTCAACATCAACCTTAAGTTCAGGTTCAGCCATTTCATTATCTTTTTCATCATAAATGTTCTCCAATTGGTCTCCTTCTTCCTTAAACTTAATTTCTTCACCTGGACCAGCATCATCATCCCATGACTCTTCATATTGGTCTACTATTCATACAACCACTGTGTTACTTTCCTCTTCGGCCAATTGCTATGCAATAGAATCCACTTGATTTTGAATGTTTCTGATTGAATTATCAAAATTTCTAAGGCTGGTTTGAGTGAACTCCATGAATTGAGTCAATATTCTTTCTAATTCAGATGGGTCTTCCTCAATTGGCTATACTTCTTCCATATGGTTCATGCATAATGTTTGTAAATACTGAAGAAACTCAGCTAAGGTATCCTCAAGATCCATCATCTGTAACTTTTTACTTTCCAAAACAAAAACAAACACACAAGTACAACAACTAACAATAAACAAAACTTAATGTAATTGTTAATGCTAACAATTCCCAACAGCTAAAAACAACTAACAACAATAACATCAACTAAAAAAATCCTACTCCTATAACAAAATTCACTAATCAAGAAACAAAAATTACAGAACTAAACAAAAAGAAAAATGGTTCAGTCTAGTGGCTTCCTAAGGATTAATGATACTAATCACCAATCCCCGACAACGGCGCTATTAACTTGATCCGAAATCATCGGAAGATGAAATTCTTGACAAGCGCACCAATCATTAAAAAGTAGAATATTTGATTGTTCCCACGGGGATTGTGTTAAGTATCATAATCTTGAGGGGTCTCTAGCTGAACCTTACACATAAAGCCATTAAAGTCTTTAAGTTTTCTGAATTTTATATTGTTTTTGTGAATTTTCAACAGTAATGTCACCAAGTAGAATTATATTAACAATTAAACTATACTAAACACACAAATTGAAACTGAAATCAACACACCATAACTCAAAAATTCACATGAACTCAGCATCATACATAATCAAAGTAGAATTCAATCTCACAGATGGATAACTCATAATTCCTTAGGTAATTATCACTAATCCAACTTAGGCTAATCCTAATCCCTTAGGTATCAGTTTTTAGTTGAATTTAGATGCGAAATTAAGGTGAATCTTAGTACTATCCTAATTCCTTAGGTATAATAACTAGGTCATCAACTACGAATAAGAATTCCTCGCCATGATTCCTCTCTAGTGAAGAATTCAGAATGCCTAGATTTTGAAATCCTAGGGTTGAAGATAAATAAATACGTTCAGAACCTACTCCAATGCATCTTCAACTTCATCACTTAAGATTTAGAGATATGACAGCCTCATTCAATCCTAATCCAAGAGAATTAGGCACTCATGGAAGGAAAACGAAAATAAATACAGAGAATGGAGGTTAGGGATGAGAGAATTTAGAGAGAGAAAATCTAAAAAAATGAAAGAAATCTGAAAATGAAGTTAGAATCTGAAAATTAGTTATGGAATCCCCTTCATTAATTACAATATAACTATTTATAGGTTTCTCAACTAACTAAACCCTAAGCTAAAATTATTTATAGAGAATGTCATTAATTAAAAGGTACAAATAAATAAATAACTTAAGTTAACTAGAATTACAAATGTACATAATCTGAATATAGCTAAGTGAAGCACAAGTTCCTTGGCATATAAACATTGCCACCAGCATACAAATGTTGATGATAGGAAAAATGGAACAGAGAATGAGCGTTTACATGTTGGTAGGGAGCGTATGGACGTTGGGCTCCTGACCAAGGTCTGATGGTGAGGGAGAATAGGCATATGACAAGCGTAGGACAAGCGTAGGATTGCGTGACTCCTGAATTGATGTGTTACTAGGCATGGGAGTCAGTGAGGAAGGTAGCGTATATATGCTTGGTCTCTAGATGCAATTGATGATAGAAGCATTGCCCAGCATGGAATCATGCTAGTGAGTGTGTCCACGCGATGTGTGCTTGATGGTTGAGTGTGAATGCTGGCATGTAAACACTGAAGTTCTAGAGTGGCACCTGATGGGATCATGTTTTTAGCGTATGCTCATGCCAATGGGCGTAGCAACGCGTGATAAGGCCTGATGATCATCAGTGTGTATACAGGCTAGTGTGAGAGTAGCCGTTGGCACACATGGTGTAGATGTATGCATGAGTGATGAGCATGGCTTTGGCGTGGATGTGAGTGTTGCATACGCTAGGTCCCCTGATTATGCTTTGTTGTGACTTGGCTCTTGCTCCCGTGTGCCTGCTTAGTCTTAAATACATAAGACAACAGACAAACCTCCAACGTACCAATGTTAGAATAAAATAATACGATAGGGTTAAAATACAAGAATTTAAATAATTATCAATTTGAACTAAAAATCTAATATTTTTTAACTAAAAATACAAATAAATTATAAAAAGAATAAAAATCTAGACTTTATGATATGCTTGATGAATTAAGTGGCTCCATCATATTTTCTAAGATTGACCTTAAAAGTGGATATCACCAAATAAGAATCAAAGAGGGTGATGAGTGGAAAGCTGTTTTTAAGACCAAACTTGGACTGCATGAGTGGCTAGTTATGCCTTTTGACTTAATAAATGCACCAAGTACTTTTATAAGATTGATGAACCATGTTTTAAGGGAATTTATTGGGCACTTTGTTATGGTCTATTTTGATGATATTCTAATTTACTCTAAGACCATGACCTCTCACCTTGAACATCTTAGACAAGTTATGCTTGCCTTGAGAACAAATCACCTCTATACAAATTTTGAAAAATGTTCTTTTAGCATGGACAACATTGTCTTTCTCAGATTTATAGTTAGTTCAAAAGGGGTAGAAGTAAATCATGCTAAAGTCAAAGAAATACAAGATTGGCCAACACCTAAGAATGTAAATAAGTAAGAAGTTTTCATGGTTTGGCTAGTTTCTACCAAAGGTTTGTTAGAGATTTTTCTACCTTAGCCTCACCACTCAATGAGTTGGTTAAGAAAAATGCTTATTTTATATAGGGACCAAGACAATAAAAAGCTTTTAATAAGCTTAAGGATAAACTTACTCATGCTCTAATTTTGGCATTACCTAATTTTTCAAAAACCTTTGAGCTTGAGTGTGATACATCTAATATGGGAATTGGTGTCGTGCTTTTACAAGTATGACACCCTATTGCATTTTTCAATGAAAAACTCAATGAGGCTTCCTTAAATTACAAAACCTATGACAAAGAGTTTTATGCTTTAATAAAAGCCCTACAAACATGGGAATGTTACTTGATCCCTAAAAAGTTTTCCATCTATAGCGATCATCAATCGCTTCGACACATTAAAGGGCAACATAAGTTAAACAAAAGACATGCAAAGTGGGTTGAATTCTTAGAGCAATTTCCTTATGTCATTAAGTATAAAAATGGAAAAGCCAATGTGGTAGCAGATGCTTTATCTAGAAGGCACAACTTGATAGCTTCTCTTAGAGCTAAGTTCCATGGAAGCAATTGTATCCAAGTGATGTAGACCTTTCTACTATCTACCACTCTTTTGGTGCAACCACTTTAAGTCATGGGTTCCATATTTTAAATGGTTTTCTCTTCAAAGCCAATAAGATTTGCATTCCTAGAGGGTCCATGAGAGAACGTTTGGTGAGTGAGAGTCACGAGGGGGGGACTTATGGGCCATTTTGGTAGAGATAAGACATTGTCAACTCTTAATGAACATCTCTATTGGCCTAAAATGAAAAGAGATGTAGCAAGACTATGTTCTAAGTGTATAACTTGTAAGAAAACTAAATCTAAACTTGCACCTAATGGTCTTTACACCCTTTTACCTACACCTAATTCTCCTTGGGTTGATATTTTAATGGATTTTGTGCTTGGTTTGCCTAGGACCCAAAGGGGTATGAATTCTATCTTTGTGGTGGTGGATTAGTAAGATGGCCCATTTTATTCCTTGTCACAAAGTAGATGATGCAAGTCATATTGTTAAATTGTTTTTCAAAGAAATTATAAGATTGCATGGAATTCCTAAAATTATTTTTTCTCATAGGGATTCCAAGTTCCTTAGCCATTTTTGGAAAACTCTTTGGGCTAGGCTAGGAACTAAGCTTCTCTGTTCCACCACTTGCCATCCTCAAATTGATGGCCAAACAGAGGTAGTAAACATGACCCTTTTTACTCTTTTGAGGGTCTTAGTTAAAAAGAATGTTAAAGCTTGGGATGAGTATTTGCCTAACATTGAATTTGCTTATAATAGGATAACACACTCCACAACTAAGCATAGCCCATTTGAGATTGTCTATGGTTTTAACCCTCTCACTTCATTTGACCTTTTGCCCATTGAGGTTTCTGATTCCTTCTTTCAATTGGATGGAGAGGCAAATACATAGTTTATAAAAGATTTTCATGAGAAGTTTAAACATCAAATTCAATCTAAAATTGAACATTATGCTCGTTGTGCAAACAAAAAGAGAAAAAAAGTTGTGTTTAATGTTGGTGATTGGGTTTGGCTTCATCTAAAGAAAGAGAGAATCCCTAACCTTAGAAATCTAAACTTAATCTAAGAGGGGATGATCCTTTCCAAATTGTTTAGAAAATAAATAATAATGCTTATGTCTTAGACCTGCCTAGGGATTATAGTGTGGGTACTACTTTCAATGTGTCAGCTTTAACTCCTTTTGATGTAGATGATGATGAGGATGATCCCGATTTAAGGATAAATCTTTTCAAAGAAGGGGAGCATAATGAAGACGTGGCTAAAGAAGACCCTAGCTTGGTCTTGGACAAAGGGTTGGAGAGCTTCAAGGGACCTTTAACTAGGTCAAGATCTAAGAAGGCCAGGGACATCACACACAAAACTCTAACTTCCTTTCTTGTCACCATGCATGAGCCAAAGCCTCAAGACTCATAATTGAATATTTTTTCGTGTTTCCTTGTATTATTTTAGAAAATTAGGTCTTTATGTGTAAATTCATGCTTTGGATACGTTAGGTTTAAGTTTTGGGTCTTACATGACCATTTCATGCTTATGTTTGAGTTTGTGCATTGTATTTTGGTCATATTTCTTATTTTTATTTAGTTTTAGTGTTTTGGGGCTTAAGAGAGAGTGAAACCCATTAGGTTAAGTGATGTGTCGCCCCCTCCTTAGCCTATAGAATGCATGCTCTCCTTTGTAATACTCACATCTTGAATTAGAGAATACAATTCTTCCTTTTGTGAGAAGTGAGTTGAGTTTTTCTCCTTCTTTTTAGCTAGGGTTTCTTAACCTAGGCAAGCTCTTATCCTAGGGTTTCCTCCCCTTAGGTGGCGAGTTTTTTTAAGTTTATCCTCTTAAGGTAGCGCCTCTACTTTCCTCTTTACATAATCCTTGTTTTTCATTCCACCATTCCATAACCCTTCCCCTCCTTTCCTTTTTTCCTTTTTTCCTTTACTTGCCCACTTTCCATAATTTCCAAATCCTTATTTTTCTTTTTCCCGTATCCCATATCTCTTCCGCTTATCATCATTTAAAAAGAAAAAGAAACACATCAAAGAGAAAGAAGAAAGAAAACTAGATCCTATTTCCTACATCATCAACCCATTCAAAATACCCACACGTGTTCTCGTTCTGTAGAAGAAACGGAACAACTTCAAACATGGGTCACCATAAAAAAACTAAATGAAATACAACAAACCCTAGAAGCAAACGAACATACTATTACATTTACATAGCCCCTTAAATGGAGCCCTTGAGAATGAACCACTTGACCTTGTAGAAATGGCAGACCTAGAATTGAATCATCACTCACACTTGGAAGGATATGGAAGAACACCTTTCTTGCTTGGGCACCTTTTATGGTTCTAGGGTAGGAGGTAAGGAAGAAAAGTTACCATTGGGGTTTTCGGGTAACACATGAAGAAAAGGAACAAAACAAGCTTTTTATTTTTAAAATTTTTACCAACAACCCTTAATTTTTTTAATTTTTTAGTTAACCTTAATTAACCTTAACTAATCTTAATTAATTACCAATTTAATCCTACTCAGCATTAAAAAATCTGACTTGCATGCCACATGTACACCTAGTGGCACCTACCACTGTTACACCTTAACACTTAATAGAATCTATTAACGACAGAGGCTTAATACTAATAAAAAATTATTAGAAGGGCCTTGAGCTGGAAATAATTATTCCAGAAGGTCATATTAAAATCCAAAATTTGTTAGAGACTAAATTTTTATTTAAGCCTATAAGTTATTTTTAAAAAAAATTAAGATGTTACAAAATTGGTCCTTCATATGTTAGATTTGGTCCTAAAACATACTATCGTTAATACTACTACTAACTTAATGAATTGCCTCTTATTTAGTTCCAACAACTTACTTCACACTTTGACTTCCTAAAATGTATCTCATTTTTTTTATGCCTTTAACAACTAATTTTAATATATCTAATAACATGAAAATTGAAATCAATGGGAGAGAAAACTCGGGTTACCCCAAAAATGTATCAAAACACATGAAAAAAATATATTTAATACAGTAAAATATATTTTTTTAACACCAACTTATAAATGAGTATTAAAAAAATACTCCATTTTTGATGCGCCACTGCCTTTGTTCGGGTGGAGGGAAAAAGGAGGGGAGAAATCGAGAGGGAGAAAATTAGATGGAAAAAAAAAAAGGAGAAGATAGCATATTTGTACATAAGATAAACCAGTTATCACCACTTTAATCATCCATAACAAAAGACCAAAACTATTATTTTTTGCTAAAATAAAAATAACATTCCAAAATGAATGAACAGTAACATAACTCATTGCCCAAATTCAAATTTTGAATACCATACCGCTTAACAATAAACAAATAAATAAATAACACTAAAGAAACAATAATTTCAACATCCCAAGTAAAAGTTGCGATTTTGGAAATTAAAATCAGATGCCATTTATGCCATATATCAAACTAGTTAGAGATGTGAGTAATACAAGAGAAGAATTCTGCCTGGTCCCCAGGTAAAGGCATCAATATCTTGCTTAAACATTCAAAAGAGAAGGTTGAAAACACATCCAATATGCCAGAGCCATTCCTAATCTTCTCAGACAGAATTTGACAAGAGATACGGCCAATTCATAATCTTTCCATTAAATCATCCAGTAATTCGGCCTCTAAAACATTGGGGGGAAAACACATCAAGGATTCATAGGCCAATAAGCATTTGAAAGTCAATTAGTCATCTAAAAAGTAAATTACGTGACAAAAATTGAGTGGAGGTACTACCATGGATTAACTAAATCAAACATTGGGTTTGGTAGATCTTTTCCTTTTTGTTGCTGTCCATTCCAATGATCGTGGAGTCCTATCCTTATCAACAGGTGGGTAAATCGATGTTGTATCCGGAAAGGCTATTTCACGCAACTTAGTCTTTAGGGTAATTTTTTCACATACATCAAGCTCTTCAAAACGCCTTTGTATAGCTTCTAATTCATCTTGGATCGTGCACTCCTCCCAAGACACAATCATTCCTGGGCCTGCAAAGCTAAGCATCTTCCAATGAGAGTGAATTGCTGGCAATGGAATAATATTTCCCGACATACTATATCTTGCTAATTCGCATGCACACGGCAAACCATGGGTTGATCTAATCGTGCATCCACAAATAGACTTGTCAAGACCAACAATATTTACTCTAAGGTACTCATCTCCGATATGAGCTAGTGCACTCCCAGAGACAAATCCACGCAAATTAACATAAAACGCAATGTTGAATCTATGTTCCCAAGTCATTACGCTTTTTTGAAATGACATTTTTATTTCACTGTGCTGCAATAAGATCATGTTGTTCAAGGCATCCCAACAACTACACAAGTCTCCTCTACCATCCTGCAGTAACTTCTTCAGCCTTCCATGAGCATCTTCAACCCTATTCATTAGACAAAACATCTTATTAAAAAGGGAAATTCAAAAAATAAAAAATATACACTCCCTCTGTCCTAAAACTATTGTTACTTTAGCCTTTTTTTGCCCCAAAATTATTGTCACTTTAATAGTTAAGTGTGTAATCAATTTATATTTTCTAATTGTATCTTCTTGTAATTAATGTATCTCTCTCCTATCATTCTTTCATTTGACCAATGAATATGATTTGGGAAGTTGAGACATTATTTATTATTAATAAAACAATATAATTAAATGAGGGTATTTAAGTCTATATCAACTAAAATAACTACACATTAAATGATTTCTTAATCAGGCTAAAGCGACAATAGTTTTGAAATGGAAAGAGTACATATTATAATTAACATACCTATCGATGGTGTAGTTCCCAAGATGCATGACCTTATCTATCCAAGCAGAGACAAATTTTCCCTTGTGAGGAATCAACCAAGTTTGCTTGACATAATCAACAAAAATAGGAAATTGTTTACAAACACTTTCAAATTTAGACAAGCGTGACTCATATTCACATTCATTGGGTGAGCATACAATACTATCCCATGCACCCATGATAGGATCCCATTCCTCTTTAGGTTGCACAACTATCTTACATTTGTCCTTCACATTTTTTCTTATGTGAAACTGACATAACAAGTTGCTGGAACTTGGAAACACACACTGAACTGCATCCATCAAGGAAATGTCTTTGTTTGTAACAACCACCTTAGGCATTACATCATTTCTTAGAGTCAAGCCCCTCAACTTCTCAAGTGCCCAGATGAAGTTATCTGTCTTATCGGCCTCTAGGAAGGCAAATGCCACAGAGAATGTCAACTCAGTAGAGGTCACACCAACAACTTCAACTAATTGAAGCCCATACCTTTTAGATTTGTATGTACTATCAATGATTAACACAATACTGAAAGAATTCAGAAGTTTAATAGCATCTGGATGTGTCCAGAATATGTCTCTGACAACATCAGAAGCCTCCACCTTTCTATGCCAATACACATACTTATCACGCTCCATTAATTTTATCAATTGTTGCATTTCTGTTTCTGGGCACTTTTGAGATGCACGATATGCTTGTCGTGCATTGTATATTTGCTTGATGGTTGTGACATTCCCCTCATTGTGATCCTTCAAAGTCAATAGTATACTTTTTGGCTTGACCATATTTTTAGTCATATCTTCAATCAAAGATTTCTCTTCTCCACTTAGTCGATTTGCATAAGAGTGACCTTCTATTGTTTCAGTGCTCTCATGATTATGAATCCCACAGATTACATTCACTTTCCATCCTTCATTTTTAACTGGTCTTCCTCTTAGTTTGAAAGGACATTCACACTTTTTAGATGCTGCCCGTTTGCGTGTAAGCTCATCCTTGTAAGGTCTGTACTTTCCACTCCTTTCACAACCCAAGGTTAACAATTTCTTCCTTCCTACACCCCCTCCATCTGACCTGAGAATGACTATGGAAAATCCATGTTGTCTTCCAACTTCCCTAACCCATTCCAGCACACTTTCTCGTGTTGGAAAGATCTACACATTTTTTTAAAAATTGGTAAGTCCAAATATACATTTAAAACTCCAAAAGATTAGCACTCAATGCATCAATTACCTCTTCAGTTGTGAAAGCATGCCTATAATCTACATTTTTGTTTGAAAGTCCAATAACCAACTTGTTTGTACCCATCTATTTATGAAAAGGCCACTTAGCAAACTATTAGAAACTATGACAACAAAATAAAGTAATTAATATATGTAGAATTTGCAATATGAAATTTGGTATTTACTTCGCCATCAGTTGCCTCTTCAATTGGTGTATCAATCTCTTCTACCTTTGTCATCTGACTTAACTGGTCTTCCAATGCAACCTCTGTACATGACGTATAACAAAAAAAATTACCACAAAACCAGCACAAGCATACTTATTAGGCAAATGCAATCTTCCTAAAATTCATGACATGACACATTTTTTGCATGCAATAACTACACAAATACCATTCCAAACATTAGTGGAAACTCTTCAAGTCTTAACCCACTTTTGACTATTAACACAATACAGATTATGATACAACTCTGGAAAATGTGATCAAAGAAACAAAGTGAAAAATGTCTTCTTTCCATTAACAAAAGAGTGATACAAAGCTATTTGGAAACTTTTAACAGGTAGAGACGCATTTCAATTGGAAGAATAAATGTGAACAAAAGATGATCAGAGGTCAGGGTTACTTCAGCAGTTAAAACTTAAAACCCCTACGATGTTTCAAAATTTGAACTCGAAATTGAACTTCAATATTTATAGGCTCTACCACTGTTTGTTGAGAGAGACCCTCCAAAAGCCATTAATCAACAAACAAAGAAATAAACAAGGATCGGCTTATGGAAGTAAAAAACAAGAAAAACCAGCCATTGAGTCCTGCATGTTCTATTCTATATTCTATTTTCTGCAAGTCATTAAATGTGCTTCATAAATGCAGAACCCAGCGATTGAAGAAAAAACATGTGGCAGCACCAACACAATTCTCCTTCTCAATAATACACACAAAAAAAAAACTAGAGTGCAGGTCTTACTTCCTGTGCAAAAAGAATCACAAACCCAACACATACATTTTCATTCACATGCATTTCTGTAAAAGCGGCATTGCAGGCTTGAAAAGGCAGTGTGCATTTGGTTTAGCTTCTTTCAAAAAACAGAATCAATAGTTTTTTTCAGTACTTTCTAAAAGAACTTTTAAAAAAAGCTATCATATTTATACATATTACTCCTCAAAAGAAATCTCCCAAACGGGCAGTTAGGTCTCTAAAAAAGGGAACATTGTTAATCAAACATAGTTTGTTTAGTCTCCAGAGATGAGGAGTTACATTCAACAGACCTATTAGTCAGATTACACAATTCACAGTGAGGGATAGCATTGTACTTCAGATCCATTGAACAAGCTCAAAGTACTGTCACTAAGACATAAGGTTCCTCAAACAGCTGAGCATACTTTCATGTTGCGTGATTAGACCCAACCTATATGGTTTGGGCCCAGGATCCGATTTAATTCCTGCTTGGTTTCTATTTGGGATTAGCCAACCCCAACTGGGGTTAACCAGATGTACGTAGGATCAACACTAACCATCAGATATTGCAGTTGGTCAAAACTCATTTCCGTAACCGGATTACCAAACAAGCACATAACTCCTCTGGGAAGAGGACAACATCAGTTCATTCTTGGATTCAGGCCATCCCAGATTATGCAGATTATGTAATAGCAATTCTATTCCTAACCAGGTGGTCAATTTGGAAGGCTAGAAATCAATGTGTATTTGATCGTGTAGAACCTAACCCTATTCTAGTCATACAGCAAGAGCAAGCAAACAATCTTTACAATGAACACACACAAGCATTTCAAGGTAATCACGAGGGATCTCAGTTCAGTCCAATAATCACCAATTCAAGGGTGTTACCTTTTGGGATCCTCCTCCTCTTCTGTCTCATTTGTTCACTAGTGTGAGGCCCCTTCCCCCTGGCTTAACGAAGTAATAGCTCTCTCAAGGAAGCGATTATATACACTCTGATGATAAAGGTGCTTCTGGAATCTCGAGGAGAAAAGGAAATTTTTGAGATTAGCCCAATCTTAAGGTTCCAATTTCAGCATTAGGGTTTTCTGTGGGCCAAGCGAGAAGAGAATTCAGTTGTTAACCTGGTCGCCAAGTTAGCGCAAGAGAGAAGAGCCTTCTTCCGGTGCAGTGTGTCTCGAACCGACTCCGACAAGCTCTGGTGGTAAACTCGATGCCTTGCACGGAGGGTGCTTCTTCTTCTCCGGCGGTTTCGATAAGGTTGTTCGGGTGGTCAAACTTTTTATTCGCCGTCCACGAAGAGTGATCGAGTTTCCCCACCTTTTTTTTTTTTGGAACAGAGTTTCCCCTTTTTGTGTCTACAAATTTTTCTGATCGTGTGAGATAACGGTTTTTTTTTTGTGTGCTTCTTGAACTTTCTAGGCCCTACGATGGACTTTTTACCCTTGCTTTTCCTTTTTTCTTCTTTTTTTCAAATTAATTAATTAATTATTGTCAAAAAAATAGAAATTAATTAATTAATTATATTCGTGGCTCAGGCTCTTGGAATATAATCTTTTAAGGGTGCAGAATGTTTTTAGTCTTTTTTTATTTTTTATTTATTTTAATATTTATGTTATTTAATATGTTGAAATTAATCCTAAAGTATAATGTTATTAACACAATTGTCAACAGAAATGTTACTTGATCTGCTTTCCGTCTTTAATTTATTCTATTTTTTAACTTCTCAAAATATACTTTTTTTTTGTCAATGTCTTTAGGAACTAAATTTAACATAATAAATAATATAAGGACCAAAATTAATAAAAGAAAGATTAAATAAAAATATAGTCGATAATAAGGAGTAAAAACATATTTTACTCATTTTTTAATTACACTAATGCCCATGTGGGAGCTTCTTAGGCGGGGTATTTTCTTGTTTTTATTATTGTTGTGGAACTGAAATAATATTCCACCCATCTTCGATTGTAGTGCGTAAATAATTGTACTAAAAATTACACTTACTAATTCCCAGGAAAGACTGGAGGGGTCACAAACGGTCCCACTTAATACCCAATCTCCTTAGACAGAATTTTCTATGCAATTAATAGCATAATAACTCACAACAGCTACTAAAAATAAAGAACAAGGTTTAGCTAATTTTGTATACGTCCTCATACATCACTCAATTAATATTTCACTCTAGAAATATTACAAAAAGGAGAGAAAGAATACACAAAAGCCCTTATAATTAATTAGGCTCTTGTTGGGATGATTTTAAAACTAAAGGAGGAGGTTTCCTTTTATAAGCTAGGAAGGTCCCCCCTCCCTTCTAAACTTTCCATGTGGGACTTCCCACAAATAACAAATCTCCACCTTGGGAAGTTTCCACATTTTGCATCTTCAAAATCTTCTCTCAAACAATAGTGGTGTCTTTATTTGTTAATCTTCAACTTCTAACAATATTGATCAAGTCCAAGCAGTGTTGAAACTTGACCGCTGTCACCACTTTTGTCAACATATCTGCGGGATTCTCTACTGTTGGAATCTTCTGAAGTAGTACTCCACCTTCTTCTAGAATCTCCCGTACAAAGTGATGACGAACATCAATGTGCTTCGTCCTTGCATGATAAACTTGGTTCTTTGCTAAATGTATGGCACTCTAACTATCACAATGTATCTCCATCTGCCTTTGCTCAATTCCAAGTTCATCAAGTAGACCTTGAAGCCAAATTACTTCCTTAACAGCCTATGTAACTACCATATACTCTGCCTATATGGTAGGCAAAGCCACTGTTGGCTGTAAGGTAGACTTCCAACTTACTGGTGCTTTAGCAAGAGTAAAGACATAACAAGTAGTTGATCGACGTTTATCCAAATCACTTGCATATTCAGAATCACAGTATCCAACTACACATTTGCCATCTTGCTGGGTCTTCTCAAACACTAATCCAACGTCTATAGTGTTTAGAATATACCGCAGAATCCATTTCACAGCTTGCCAATGCTTCTTGCCAGGATCATGCATATATCTACTGACAACTCCAACTACTTGTGAAATGTTTGTACACACCATAGCATACATTAAACTGCCCACAGCATTAGCATACGGTACTTTTTCTATGTACTCCCATTCTGAATCAATCTTCGGAGACAATGATAAACTCAGTTTGAAATGAGGAGCAAGTGGGGTACTAACTAGTTTTGATTTCTCATTAACCCCAAAGCGCTTCAATACCTTTGTTAGATATTCTTTTTGTGTCAAACAAAGCCTCCCTAATTTCCTATCTCTGCTTATCTCCATGCCAAGAATCTTCTTAGCTTCTCCTAGATCCTTCATTTCAAATTCCTTCTTCATTTGAGCTTTTAAGTGCTCAATCTCCTTATGACTTCTGGATGCTATCAACATATCATCAACATACAGAAGGAGATAAATGTAGGATCCATCTTGTAACTTGTGCAAATATACATATTGATCATACTGACTTCGTGTGTATTTCTGTTCTATCATAAACTTGTCAAATCGTCTATACCACTGCCTTGGAGATTGATTCAAACCATACAATGATTTTTCAAGTTTGCAAACCATTTTCTCTTTTCCAGCAACTTTAAACCCTTCAGGTTGGGTCATATAGATTACCTCCTCCAAGTCTCCATGTAAAAATGCAGTTTTTACATCCAATTGAGCAAGTTCCAGATCCATTTGTGCTGCCAAAGCAAGCAATATTCAGACAGAGGAGTGCTTTACAACTGGGGAAAATACTTCATTATAATTAACTCCTTCTGTTTGAGCATAGCCTTTAGCCACCAATCTTGCTTTGTAGCGCACATCACTTTGCCCAGGAAATCCATCTTTCTTTGCATATACCCATTTGCATCCAATCGCCTTCTTTCCCTTCGGAAGATTGACTAGTCTCCATGTTTGATTCTTATAAAGGGATTGCATTTCATCATTCATTGCAATTCTCCACTTATCTTCTTCTGAACTTTGGACTGCTTCATGATAAGTGACAGGAATATCTTCAATTTCAATTGGGGATGCATAAGCCACTGTATTTGTATAACGCAGAGGAACTTTACTACTTCTTTTTCCTTTACATTTTGCAATTGGCTCTATTGATGATAAGAGTTGCTGAGGAGGTTCTTGAGTTGTAACCTCTTCTTCACTAGACTCCTCTACTACCATAGGAGTATTTTCATCTGTCTCTGTATTTATAGCTGGAATAACAATTTTTCTATCAAACTCCACCTGCTTTGGAGTTTCCTCTATCGGCTTCACATTCTTCAACATGGTAGACTCATCAAAAGTAACATATCTATTATAAATTATCTTCTTTGTTTCCAAGCACCAGAGACGGTATCCTTTCACTCCAGATGTGATCCCCATAAATAAGGCCTTTTTAGCTCTTGGATCTAGCTTGGATTCCTTAACATGGTAGAAAACAGTACATCCAAACACATGCAAGGAATCATAGTCTGTAGCAAGTTTCCCACACCACTTTTCAAATGGCGTTAGACCATTAATTCCAGTTGATGGCAAACGATTCACTAGATGGCGTGCATACGTCAAAGCTTCAGCCCAAAATTGTTTGCCCAAACCAGCATTGGACAACATGCGTCGAACTTTCTCCAACAGTGTCTGATTCATGCGTTCTGCCACTCCATTCTGCTGCGGTGTTTCCTTGACTGTGAAGTGTCGAACAATACCTTCATCATCATAGACCTTCTGGAAAGGATCATTCTTGCATTCTCCGCCATTATCTGTGTGAAGTCGTTTGATCTTCCTGCCTGTTTGAGTTCTAATCATCTTTTTCTAAGTAAGAAAAATTTTCAACACTTCATCTTTAGTCTTCATAGTATACAACCACACCTTCCGAGAGAAATCATCCATAAAAGTAACAAAGTAATGTTTTCCTCCTAAAGAAGCCGTTTTGGAAGGTCCCCATACATTAGAGTGAACATAATCCAAAATCCCTTGTGTATTATGGATCGCAGTCCCAAATTTCACTTTTGTCTGTTTCCCCTTGACACAGTGCTCACAAAAGTCTAATTTGCAAGCACGTACTCCTTTCAACAATCCTTGCTTTGCAAGTAAGCTCAAGGATTTTTCTCCAGCATGCCCTAAACGTCTATGCCATAATCTGGTAGCTTCCATCTCACTATCCCCACTAGAAGCTGTTGCAGCAATCCTAGTAATTGTACTACCATGATAGTAATACAAATTATTGTTCTTTCAAATTCCTTTCATCACCACCAATGCACCAGAGATGACCTTCATTACTCCTTCTCTTGCAATAACTGTGAAACCCTTTGATGCAAGAGTTCCCGCAGAAATGAGATTTTTTGTCAAGCTCGGTACATAACGAACGTCAGTTAAAGTTCTAACTGATCCATCATGGTTCTTCAAGCGTATTGAACCAATCCTAATGGTGGCACATGGTTCATTATTTTCCATATAGACATCCCCACCTTCTAGTTCTTTAAAATCAACAAACCAATCTCGATTAGGACACATATGATGGCTACAAGCAGAATCTAATAGCCATGCACTAGAAGGATTATCAGACGGCGCAATAACCAGTGAGAAGTCTGAATCTTTATCATATTCTGCAACATTTGAATTTGAGATAGATTTCCCCTTTTCTGACCTACTTTTATTCTTTAACTTCGGGCAATTTTTCTTCTAATGTCCCTTCTCTCGGCAAAAGGCATATTAATCTTTTGCTAGCTTGGTCCTTGACCTAGATCTCCCCTTCTTCCCTCTGGTTTGGGATTGTGTTCTTCCCCTAACAACCAAAGCTTCTGTTGTTTCATGTATACTACTTTTTCTGTCCTTCCTTCTTAGTTCATAACTATATAAAGCAGCACAAACTTCACTTAGGGAGACAGCAACTTTCCCATGGAGTAGAGTAGTTTCAAGAAACTCAAACTCCTCAGGAAGGGATCCCAACAGCATCAGGGCCAAATCTTCATCTTTGAATGTTTCATCCATATTCACCAAATCAGACACAAGCTGATTAAAACAGGTGATGTGATCATTTAAAGTGGTACCAGCAGTATATGTGAATCGAAACAACTTTTTCCATAATTTATTTGCAGAAGTCTCCTTGCAAAACGCATACTTTTGCTCTCTTGAAAGGCACGACCGGATAGTACCACATGCTAATCGATTGGCCGTCTTCCATTCTTTCTCATCAACTTCTTCTAGTTTCTTCTCTTCAATATCAATATCTAGCCCTTGTTGAAAAAGAGCATCCAACACCTCACATTGCCACATGCCAAAATGGCCAGTACCGTCAAAAATTTCAACGGATAATTTTGTGTTCCCCACTCTTATCAAGATATATAAGGAAGGCTCTACTTTTGATGTGGATGATCCCTCTCCATTGGTTTTCTTTTGCTCACTCATTTTGGTAATTAATAGCTATCAATATGCGGAATGCCTGGAGCCTAATAGAATCTTTCCTGATGTGACAGATCAGTCTATACTACAATCACAGAGCATACTTCAAAACCAATTGGTTCTGATACCAATTGTTGTGGAACTGAAATAATATTCCACCCATCTTTGATTGTAGTGTGTAAATAATTGTACTAAAACTTACACTTACTAATTCCCAGGAAAGACTGGAGGGGTCACAAACGGTCCCACTTAATACCCAATCTCCTTAGACAGAATTTTCTATGCAATTAATAGCACAATAACTCACAACAGCTACTAAAAATAAAGCTATTAAATAACCAATAAAAAACACCAGAATTTAACGAGGTTTAGCTAATTTTGCCTACGTCCTCGGACACCACTCAATTAATATTTCACTCTAGAAATATTACAAAAAGGAGAGAAAGAATACACAAAAGCCCTTATAATTAATTAGGCTCTTGTTGGGATGATTTTAAAACTAAAGGAGGAGGTTTCCTTATATAAGCTAGGAAGGTCCCTTTCTCCCTTCTAAACTTACCATGTGGGACTCCCCACAAATAACAATTATTAAGTTTAGTTTGTTTTATTTTATTCTTTAATTAATGTATTTAATTATATGTAAATATATATAAGATGAAATTTTGTTTAACCAATTAAACTAATGTTATTCAGATCAAGCATGGTTATTATAAAATAAGGTGTTGAGCCTAATATTTAAGATAAAGTTATTGTCTTCTAAAAATCAACATAATTAATATCTGACATGAACATAAAATATTGAAAGTGGAAATTTGAATCATGTTTTTTATATTTCTTCGGTGAAACTACCAGGGAATTGTTATACATTTAGGTTAAAACAAACATGGTTGGTTACTTCTTGGTTCTTACTCATGATAAATTGTGTGAAAATGGGGAATTGAAACTTTTTTTATTGTTAATGGAATAAATTAATTAACCATTATTTCATTTAATTATATGGTTACACTGAAAGGATCAGGTTATATCGGTTTAGAGTTCAAGAAACAAAAATCCATCCGGTTAGAGAAACCAAATGCATTAATGAATGTGATCTTCCCGCTCCCTTTCTATCATAATTAACAAAAGTAGTAAGTTGATAAAATTCCAGTGAATATACTAATAACAAGCTTAGACTTGATTTAGGACATGAAAATTAAGAAAAATTAGGATGTGAATTTTCAAATTTATTTATGGAAGTTGGATTGAGCAAATAAGCACATCCACAAACTCCTAATTTGAATTTTGAAAAATCTGAACAAAGCACTAATAGCACTCTTTCTAAACATAAACCCAACAAACAAAAACAACATTAATTAAACCAATAATGAAAATTAATGAAATATTGTAAGCAACTTTTTTAGCAACCTTAGATTAAACAAATGTTGAACAGGTGAAGGGGCAGGTGATGGTGGCAGAGTTGGAGGCAGTCCCTTAGGTTGAACTATAATAACAAGCTTTTGCCTTTCTTTGTAGTGCTGGTCAACACCACACAGGTACCATTTTCTGCCAGGAGTTGTTAACATAATACTGTCACTTCAGTAGACAATGCTTCATTTGCTAGAGGAACAGAGCAGCTTTGGAATGCACTTCCATTCACTTACAGCATATTGTGTTCTCCAACAACATACTAGAATACTGCCAAAGAAAATATGGTGTATTATTATGTAGCACTTTACTCTTGTATTAACAATGGAATCATGCATGTTCCTAAGTGCCTTCAGTACACTTACCGATGTATAACATTAAATATTATAATTTTAAACATTTTATTCTTTATTTCTTCAATCAATGTCTTCTAGTATATTTATTAGCATTCTCATTGTTAATTATAACATTGATTTTGTAACTGAAATAATTGAAGTTGTTATTTTATTGAATTTTAAAAGTTAGTTGTAGTCACTTGTATAAATAGATGTTTAATAAGATTGAATTCTCATTCTTTCTTTTCACCTCAATACAAGTCCTTTATCCCCTTTTTAATTTCTATTCTTCCTTGGGTGAGTTTATGAGAGTAGAAAATATTAGCTTAACAGTGGTATCTTAGAGCATTGGTTCGATCAAGAAGGGATCTTTCTTATTCGATTATGGCTTCCAAGGTCATTTTCCCATGAATCTTCTTGTCCTCACAGGGAAAAGTTACAGCAAATGGCATGTTCAAATGAAGGCACTTCTTGGATTTCAAGAATTAATGGATGTGGTTGAGAATTGGATAGAAGTCCTAAAGGAAGGAGCTTCAGAAACTCAAAAAGTGAGTGCCAAGGAATTAAAGAAAAAGGACTGTAAAGCCTTAGTCATCTTGCATCAATGTGTAGATGATTCTCACTTTGAGAAGATCGCAACAGCAGCTTCTACAAAAGAAGCATGGGATATTCTGAAAAAAAACATATTCTGGTGATGAAAATGTTAAAAGAGTCAGGCTCCAAACTCTTAGAAGGCAATTTGAGCTGCTTCAAATGGAAGAAAGTAAAAGTATAGGTGTCTATTTCAACATAATGAAGACTCTTGTGAATTCAATGAAGGTTGTGGTGAAAAAGTTTCAAACTTGATCATAACTGAGAAGATACTAAGGACCTTGATTCCAAAGTTTGATAATTATGGTCGCAATTAAGGATTCCAAGAATCTTAAGTCCCTAACAGTAGATGAATTACAAAGCTCACTTGAAGCACATGAGTAAAGACTTCAAGAAAGGATGACAGATAAAGGTTCTGAACAAGCTCTCCAGGTTCAGAACAATCTCAAAATTGGTTCTACTGAAAACAATCGTGGTAGAAAAGGTAGAGGAAATCCAAGAACTCAAGAGGCATAGGAGAAAACCATTCAAAAAAAAACTAGAAATCCCAATCTGAACATAAGTCTAGTGGCTCAATACAAAAAAGAGAAGGTTTTGCAGGAACATGAGGTAGAGAAAAAAAGAAGAATTGGGACAAGAAAAATGTTGAATTTCATTATTGTGAAAAAAGGTGATGAGGCACAACTTGCTACTGAAGAAGACACAAATTTAGAACCTGTACTGCTGATGGTTACAACCAAGTTCAATGGCAATAATAATGATCATTGGTACTTGGATGCAGGTTGCTCAAACACACATAACTGGTCACAAAGACTGGTTTCTTGATCTTGATGAAAAAGGAAAGAATAAGGTCAAGTTTGCAGATGGAAGTACATTTGTCACTAGTGGTACTGGGAAAGTTCTAATCAAGAGGAAAGATGGCAAAGAATCCTACATTGAAGAGGTACTCTATGTTCCTGGAATGGAATGTTACCTGTTGAGTCAAGCCAACTCTTGGAAAAAGGCTACAAAATGTTAGTGGCAAACAAAATAATGAAAGTCTATGATCAACAGGAGAGATTGATATTGAAAGCCCCTTTGTCCAAGAATAGAAATTTCAAAGTTGGCATACAAGTACTTAAACACAACTGCCTACTTACAACTACAAGTAAGGCTGAATGGTTATGGCACCATAGGCTTGGTCACTTGAATTTCAAAGACCTAAGTTATATGCATGAGATGGCAATAAGGATTCCTAAATTGAAAGCAATAACTAACAGGTGTAGAAATTGTTTAGAGGGCAAGCAAGCTCAAAATCCCTTCAAAGCTTTTGTTCCAGTGAAGTCAAAATAGAAGCTTGAAATTATCTACTCAGATGTATGTAGGCTATTGCAAGTTGAATCACTTGGTGGTAGCAGGTACTTCATAACTTTCATTGATGACTTGACTAGAAAAACATGGATTTATATGATCAAAAGAAAAAGTGAAGTGTTTAGTACATTCAAAAAATTTAAAGTTATTATTGAAAAACAATGTGGAAGCTTTATCAAAACCTTGAGAAGTGATAGAGATGGAGAATACACCTCAAAAGAATTTGTTGAGTTTTGTGATACAATAGGAATAATTCATGAGCACACACCACTATACATTCCACAACATAATGATGCTGTAGAAAGGAGGAACAGAACCATAGTTAATATGGTCAGATGCATGTTGAAGACAAAGAACCTTCCTCATTCTCTATAGAGTGAAGTTGCCTCTACAATTGTCTATGTGCTCAACAGGTGCCCTACCAACAGACCGAAGGGTATCACACCTACAGAAGCTTAGACAAACACCAAGCCTGATATTTCTCATCTTAGAATCTTTGGATCATTGTGCTATAAACATGTACCTGACCAACTTAGGCAGAAACTTGATGACAAAGCTGAGTTGATGATTTTCCTTGGCTATCATTCAATTGGAGGCTATAGGTTATTTGATTCCAAAAATAAACAAGTAGTGATTAGCAGAGATGTCATATTTAATGCACAAAAAGATTATGATTGGAAGAACAATTCTGTGACTGAGATAGCCAAAATTCAAGTCAAACTTGGTGATCCTAGTGACCTAAATAGTAATGATGAAAATCCTATGGAACTTCATGCAGCTAAACCCAACCAAAGGAGACCATGGAGGCTTAAGCAACCTCCATAAGCTCTAAGGGCCTTTGAAGTTTACACAAATCAGTAAATTACTAATATGGGTGATCTTGTACACCTAGCATTGTTTGCAAAAACTGAGCCTGTAAATTATGATGAGGCCTTGTAAGATCCTAAATGGATGATTGCAATGAAAGAAGAATTAAGTGCCATAGAGAAGAATGAGACCTGGGAATTGGTGCCATTACCTAAGAAGAAAATACCTATAGCAGTGAAATGGGTATACAAGCTGAAAAGAAATTAAGCATAAGGCCAGATTAGTTGCAAAGGGATTTTTGCAAAAAGGAGTTGATTATGGAGAAATCTTTGTTCCTATAGCAAGGATATAAACTGTGAGATTTATAGCAGCTATTGCATGTTTAAAAAATTAGTCAATATACCAATTAGATGTAAAGTCAACTTTCTTGAATAGACCACTTGAAGAGGAGGTTTATGTTGAACAACCACAAGGATTCAAGATCATTGGTCAAGAATTAAAGGTATACAGATTAGGAAAGGCTTTATATGGCCTAAAACAAGCTCCTCGAGCCTAGAACAAGAAGATTGATAATGTATTGACTAAAATTGGCTTTGTCAAGTGCCCCTCAGAACATAAAGTCTATGTGAAGTACAAATCTACAACTGAACTGACAATTTTGTGACCTATTGATTATTGGCACCAATGGAAAAGAAATAGAAGATGTAAAGAAGTTACTATTGAAGTAGTTTGAAATGACTAACTTAGGATTCCTATCAAATTTTCTTGGCGTAGAATTCAAACAAACAGAAGCTGGTGTTATCATGCATCAATCAAAGTATGCTGGAGACATTTTAAAGAAGTTCATGATGAAGGATTGTAATGTAACAACTACTCTAACAAAAGTAGGTTTAGTATTAAGTCTAAAGGATGAAGGAGAACTTTGTTAAAGTAAAGTCTGAACTCATGATTGAGCAGTCTGAACCCCATGTGATTTGTTAATAACACATATTAAGACTCTCAATTAAAATAAAGTCTATACTGTTTGTTTGTCTAACAACTCTATTCAAGTGTGCTAGGAGTCCGTAGAGCTCCACTTGCAAATAATAGGGGGAGTCCATGAAACTCATGCGTTTCAAAATTGAAGAAGTCTATACTTACTCAAAGCTTCACTGAATCAAGTCAAGTAAACCTATAGACCATGAAATGATCTCACTCTTCGAGAAAGGATTTTTTTTTAGAAATGAAGCTGCATGAACTTTCTCATGTCACCTCTGAAGTTTTCACTAAAAAGGAAATCAACGAAAAAGTTGATAAGCTTTCTCTCACGTCTCAAGAAAACTGTTTCACATATCTCAAGATGTTAGAAAAGTTGAACCTGATCAATACGGAAAGCCTAAGGTCAACTGTTATGATGTGTACGTGCTTCCTTAAAATGGATAAGCAAAGGGATCTTTTGCTAAAAGACTTTTTCAAATTTGTCCAGTTTAAGAAACTCCTCAAAAGCATGTCTCTACAATCACTGGTGACACAGTACTCAAAGAGACCAACGTCCTTTAAGTTAAATCAACAGATCTTTTCAGAAGGACTATAAATACAAGAAGTCTTTGAATCCAAGAGTGCAATGTTGTTCATTCTTTTCTTGAGTTTTCTCTTGTTTTCTATCTAGAAACCTAAGTCTGTAAAGACTTTTCTTGAAAATTTCTAAGTTCTTGTATTCACTACGTAAGTCCTCTTTGCAAGTTTTACTTAGTGCAGACCGTGACTTATAGTAGTCTGTAGCTTAGTGTGCCTGTACTTATTTCATATATTTATACGCTGAGTCATTTATGTGTAATCTCCAATACTTTATTACCTTCACTTGGTGTGTTCTGGTGTATTGCTAGAATTTGTTAAGTATTGGGAAACACGTGTGGCTTGAAGAGGCTTTTGAAAGAAAACTTGGGTTTTTAGCCAGGAGTGACTAGTGTCAAGAATACTTAGGTATAAGCCAGAAGTGGTTAGAATCGAGAATACTTATTGCACTGTGTTGGTGCAGATTGTAAATGTGTTTTACAATAGTTAAAATCCTTCGGGCCGAAGGGACTGGACTAGCTTCTGTGTTAGAAGTGAACCATGATAAATTTTCACTGTGTATTTTTCTCATTCCTTATCTCTGGTCCGTAAAATTTATTTATCTCTTGAGCGGACTGTTCATGAAATATTTTTGAAAAAGAGTTTAAGACTTATTCAACCCCTCCTTCTAAGTCTAACTCTATACCATCAATTGGTATCAGAGCTTGTCCTTTCAGGTTGATTACTCTCATGAGTAAAAAGGTACAAGATCCATGGCCTTATCTTCTCAAGACCAGCTCATTCCTGAAGGAGCATAATCAAATAAACCACCTACTTTCTTTAGTGAGAATTACCCTTAATAGAAAGATAGGATGGAAATATTCATCAAGTCTACTCAATGTTCCTTATGGGGAATAATCACCAGAGGTGATGAACCAGCTCCTACTGATGATGAAGGAAAGCCTATCCCTGAAGATAAATGGCTCTTACTGATACTAAAAAGATGGAGTCAAATGCTAAAGCAAGATTTCTCTTGATCTATGCTCTAAGCAAATCAGAATACAACAAAGTGTACAACTACAAAACAGCAAAATAAATCTAGGATGCCTTGCAGCGTAACTATGAAGGTGCTTCAAATGTTAAAAGATCCAAGAAGATTCTTGTGACTAAGAAGTACGACAACTTCAAGATGGAAGATCATGAGTCTGTAGACCAAATGTTTGGGAGATTCCAAACTTTAAGATGCCTATCCACGCACTCCACTAAAGATATCAATGTGAAACTACTAGGTTATTTACCTGAAAAGTTTGACGCCAAGTGTGCCACTTTGGAAGAAGCCAAAGATCTCAGTACTCTCACTCTTGATGAACTTCTTGGTGCACTGAGAGTTCATCAGCTGAAGCTTAGCTAGAAGGAAATGTTCAAGCCTTCATCCTCTAAAAATATTGCCCTGGGGTTGGAAGAGACTCCCAGGAGAAGCAAGGAGCCAAAAATTGAAGAATCAACTAGCTCAACTTGCAACTGACAAAGAGAAGGAGGACACTGATGATGAACTAGCTCTTGTGACTAGGAGATTTCACAGACTCCTAAAGAAGAAAAATGGAGGAAGGTTCAATAAAATAGAACCTAAAGGTAAAAGTTCCTTTAAGTTTAAAACTGATAAATCTACCATAGAATGTTTTAACTGTAGGAAACCAGGACATATGAAAGATGAATGTCCTCTGCTGAACAATAAGAAAGATAGAAAAGAGAAGAAGTTCTTTAAGAATTAAAAAGGACTCATCACATAGGATGATGATTATTCAATTAGATCTAGTGAGTCTGAAGAAGAGGCACAGACTGATCAGCTGTGTCTTATGGCCAACACTGACTCAGAGTTTGAATCATGTTCAGATGACTCTAAAATAGAGAAGGTAACTCAGTTTGAACTTCAAGAAAATTATGAATCTCTTTTCAATGACTTTTTAATTCTTTGGAAAAACTATAAATTACTAAAAAAGAAACAGTCTGAAACTATTTCCTCATATAAAGATAAAATATCTGAATTGAAGAAAAAGGATTCTGACCAAAAATCTCTCAAGGAACTTGATGAGAATGAAAGGATAAGTCTTGAAGAGATACACAAACTTAATAAAGAAAATGATTTTCTAAAAATTGAACTCAACAGTTTAGACTCCTGCTGTATCTCACAAGGAAAAGAAATCAAGTCTCTTCAATAGGAAGTAAGTTCTCTTACTGTAGATCTAACAAAATTTATCAATGGATTTGAAAATCTTTATGAACTAATGGGAAAATCAAAAGGGGGTTCCAAAAGGCTGGTCTGGGTTTTGTTGAAGAAATTGATTCAAGAGTTAAGAAAACTCCCTCTCCATCCTTTCAGTCTAAACGCAAGCATGTCAAATGCAAGTGTTACAAGAAACATGGTCATGTTACTAAAGATTGCTTAAAATCACACTTTATGCCTGAACATAAACATGCTAAATGCAACTACTACAAAAGGCATGGTCATGTGATTCAAGACTGTCCTTAGAGAAAAAGAAAAAATGTTGAGTCAGCTAACTATATAGGACCTAATAAGTTCTGGGTACCAAAAGCAATGATTATTCCTATTTCAAATATGCTTAAGAACAAAAGGAAAGCAACACTTTTGGTATCTGGATAGTGGGTGCTCGCATCACATGATAGGCAAAAGGTCTATGTTCCTAAACCTGGAATAGTTTGAAGGAGGAAAAGTTAGCTTTGGAGGAAACCAGTCTGGACGTATCACTAGGATTGGTAAAGTTGATAAAATTCCTTCCCCTGTAATTGAGAATGTTTACTTTATTGAAAGGTCTGAAACATAATCTACTGAGCATAAGTCAATTTTGTGACAGTGGTTATAAGGCTTCTTTTGATAAAGAAAAATGTACAATCATTAACACTGATGAAACCATTCTTTTCTCAGCCAACAGACACAACAACCTATACAAGGTTGATTTAGGAGAACTAGACAGTCAAGATGTAACATGTCTCTTCTCTTTATCTGAAGAAAAGTGGATCTGGCATAAGAAACTTGGACATGTTAGCATGGAACATATTTCAGAAATTAATAAAAAAGGGTTAGTCAAGGGACTTCCTGTTAGTCCTCAAAATTACAATAAATCTTTTAATAAAAATTTCACAAAAATTATAAAAATTAGTTTAATTTGTTAGAAAATTAGGCTTTGAATTTAATAAATGGATGTTGTTGGAAATAATCTGCCCTTAATCAATTTTCTCTAGTTTTGCAGTGAAAAATTTAAGAAATCAAGAGAAAATTACACTAGAGGAGCTGACGCGTAGCCTCATCCCACGCATAGCATCAACAGCTATTTTTGATGCTGACGCTACGTGTCACAGCCACGTGTAGTGTCAGTGCTGCGTGGTCTCCACCTCCACTTTGGCCAACCACTCCACTTGGACCCAATAATGGGCACTCCACTCAGCACCAAGGGCCACCCCACTCATCATGAAAGGCCAAAACTAGGTGGAAACATGTTCATGTGGCCAGGCATGATCAAATTTAATAATTTGAAGTGGCCATTATCAAGTGTTTAATGGAGGCTGAGTCAGGGGTGTGACGCGTAGCATCACACTGACGCGTAACGTCAGCACCCTTGCTCAGCCCTATAAATAGGGCCATCCAATGCATCCTATGGCATCCCATTCTCATTCACTTCTCTTCTTTTCTCTCTTTGTGCTCGATTTTGAGTACTTCTTTTGTGAGTTATAGTTCTAGAATAGTTTTCTAGATACTTGAGTGTGTTTTGGTGTATTGTGATCATTGTATCGTGAAGTTTCCATCGTCTTCGTAATGTCAAACTCTGTAAGTGTTGTTTTTACTTTCACCATGTGTAACTAATTTGTTTATGTTGGAATTGGTGAACTAATCTATTGAGTATAATGTTATGAATTCGACCTCTGCATATTTATGATTCAAGTCCATGTTAGTATTTCAATCTTTTATTAATATGAACGTCAAATGGGAGAATGATTTTCATGTGTATTCAAACTTGTTTTATTAGTATGAATGTCAAACGGGAGAATGATTATTCATGCCGTATTGAAACTTGTTTTGACGAAAGTAAAAGTTGGAATACCCTTGGTATCTCAATTCTATAGGGGTTGTTAACCATTGTTGCCATAAGGCCAGGTCTTAATGCAAGTTTTTACTGAGAAAGCTCACGAGGAATCGGACTTTACGGTGAATTCTTAGAATTTATATCACGAGGGATCGGTTATAATGATTTTAAGCTGCAATGACATGAAACTTGATGATTAAATATGCATGTCTTGAGTTCCTCATTGTTATTCTAGATTAGGGATCCAATTTCCAACATAATTTGTTTATATGTGTTTATCTTAAGTATCTTACCTATTCTAGATTGTAACTCAACTTTTTAGATAGATTTTTATTTTCTTTTTAGCTCATGAACTACTTAATCATGCTATCTTGTGAATATTGTATAAATTGTATATAAATCATTCTTTTGTCCATAACTTTCTTCATATTTACCATAGTAAATAGAAAATTACTGTTGTTATTGGACTTTCAATCCCAGTGGAACGATATCAAAATTTTGAAAACTACAAACGATTGGTGCGCTTGCCAATTAACAACCCAGTGGTGGAAACGAACGGATCTGACGCTATCGCCGGGTTAACAAGTTTTCTGGCGTCGTCGCCGGGGATTGAATTGTTTCAGTAAAACAGTAAATTTTTAATTATTGTGGTAAATATTTTTTTTACCTTAGTTAAAATTTTTTATTTACTTTTACTTATTGTTATACTAACTTTCTTTGTCTAGTTTATGTATGCAAACTCGATCTACCGCAGGTAAAATTTATTTTGATCCTGAGATAGAAAAGTTTGTAAAGAAAATCAAATCTTTGAAATCTAAAACACAAACTAAATCTTCTTCTACTTCTAAAAATTTTGAAAATTCAAATATGGCTACTGAAAGGAGAATATTGGGACAGTTTGCTGCTATTAATGGTCCACCCCGAGTTTTGGGAATGTTTCAAGGACCTGTTATACCAGTGGAGATTAAACCTGCTACTTTAAATATTATTCAAAACAATCAATTTGCTGGTTTAAATCATGAAGAACCATATGAACATTTAACTGTTTTTTATGAGTTATGTAGCATGATTGGTTTTGAACCCAATCAAGAAGAGTCTGTTTACATGAGACTTTTTCCTTTTTCATTGATTGGTAAAGCAAAAGAATGGTTTAAATCTTGCCCACCAGGTAGTTTTGCAAACTGGTCCGATGTTGAAAGAAATTTTTTGGAAAGATTTTATTCTCCTTCAAAATATTTTGAAGCCATGACAGCCATACATTTTTTTTCTCAAAATAATGATGAATCATTAGGGGAGACATGGGAACGATTCAAGGCACTATTAAGAAAGTGTCCAAACCACAACCTGGATGATGCCGAAAAGGTAAGGATCGTTTACCATGGTTTATTACCTCAATTCAAGATGATGTTAGATGCTTGTGCAGGTGGTTATTTAATGAACAAGACTGTGGAGGAAGCCATAGAAATATTGGAATCAATGGCTATCAGTGACCGCCAAGCAAAGCATGAAAGAGGTAATGTACAAAGGAAGCCAGGAATGCTCGAATTGGGAGTAAATGATGCGGTGTTGGCTTAGCAAAAATTACTGACCTAACAAATTGAAGTTATGAGCAAGCAATTGGAAAAACTCCAAATTGCTCAAGTAACATCACCACCCCCTGCTCAACTTAAACAATGTATGCACTGCATGGGAGAACAACCATGTGGTTACTGTGGAAATGAGCAAGAACAAGCTAATTCCTTGATTCGTCAAAGGTTACCTTTAGGTAATTCTCTAAATCCTCTTGTAAATTCTTTTTTTAACAATTACCTGCAGGGAAGGCAAAACCAAAACTATGGTTGGAGGCAAAATGCTAGACCCTTCAACAATCAAGGTGATTACAATACTAGATTGACAAAGGCTGAAGAAAGTATTCAACAATTGATGCAATACATGGAGACAATTAAGGCTGCACGTAAAGCATCAGATCAACAGTTGAGTCAGCTAGTAAAATAAGTAGCCGACATCAAGGAATTCAAAGTGAAAGAACAATGTAAGGCTATCTTTACAAGAAGTGGTAAAACTGTAGGTATGGATTAAGAAAAAGAAAAAGAAAAAGAAAAAGAAAAAGAAAAAGAAAAAGAAAAAGAAAAAGAAGAAAAAGAAGAAAAAGAAGAAGAAAAAGAAAGTGAAAAAAATAAAGAAAAAGATGAAATAAAAGAAAAAGAAAAAAATCAAAAAAATCAGTATTTGGGACAGACACCTCCTATCCAGGATTTACCTTATCCTCATCCACCATCAAAAAAAAGATAAAGAAAAGGAATATAAGAGATTCCTTGAAATTTTTAAGCAGTTACACATAAACATTCCTTTTTTTGAGGCATTAGAACAAATGCCTACATATGCTAAGTTTATGAAAGAACTGCTTACAAAGAAAAGGAAGTATGATGAGGAGATAGTAGAACTTGAAGCAAGTTGCAGCGCCATTTTACAATACAAGATGCTAGAAAAATCCAAAGATCCTGGCAAATCCACTATTCCTGTCTCTATTGGTGGAGTAAATATCGGAAAGGCTTTATTAGATTTAGGGGCTAGCATCAATCTAATGCCCCTAAGTATGATGAAGCGCATTGGTGACCTTGATCCGCAACAGACAAGGATGACTCTGCAATTAGCTGATAAATCCATCAAGAGACCTTATGGGATTGTAGAAGATGTGCTTGTAAAGGTTGATAAATTCTACTTCCCTATGGATTTTGTGATCTTAGACATGGAGAAAGATGCTGATGTTCCTCTGATTCTTGGAAGTCTATTCATGAAAACTGCTCGAGTACTGATTGATGTAGACAACGGGAAGCTAGCAGTAAGGGTGCACGATGAGGAAGTAAATTTCGATGTCTTCAAAGCAATGAAACATCCTAGCCCAAAGTAAGACTGTTTCAAAATGGACATCCTTGATGAAACTTATCTTTCCTTATCAAAAGGTATGACTATTTCTGACTCATTAAATAAGTTATTGACTAACTCTGTTGAATTTTTGAATGAAGAAGAGGAGAAATAGATTGAAAGGTATCTTGAAGAATTCGATCAAGGGAAAGAAATTTCCTTTAAATCAAGAAAGATTGAAGAAATTCAAGAATCAACTGTTGAAGAAATCCAGAAACATGAACTAAAAGTGTTACCTTCCAATCTAAAATACATCTTTTTGAAAGAAGGTAATTTGAAACCAGTAATCATTAGTAATCTGTTAAGTGAAACAGAGGAAGAAAAACTGGTGGAAGTATTGAAGAGGAATCAAGAAGTAATTGGGTGGACACTTGAAAATTTGAAAGGTATAAGTCCATCATACTCCATGCACAAAATCTTGTTGGAAGATAATTTCAAACCTATTACTCAACCTCAAAGACGCCTCAACCCAACTTTGAAAGAGGTAACCAAAAAGGAGGTTCTAAAATTGCTGAAAGCAGGTATTATTTATCTTATCTCTGATAGTGCATGGATAAGTCCTGTTCAAGTTGTTCCAAAAAAAAGTGGTATGACAGTAATTGTTAATGAAAAAATGAACTAATTCCTACAAGAACTGTCACCAGTTGGAGAATGTGCATTGATTATAGAAAATTAAATCAAGCAACAAGAAAAGATCATTTTCCATTGCCTTATATGGATCAAATGCTTGAAAGATTATCTGGACAAGAATATTATTGCTTTCTTGATGGTTATTCTGGATATAATCAAATTGCTGTTGACCCTCTTGATCAGGAGAAAACTGCCTTTACATGTCCTTTTGGCATATTTGCTTACAGAAAAATGCCATTTGGATTATGTAACGCACTTGCTACTTTTCAAAGATGCATGTTTGCTATTTTTGCAGATTTAATTGAAAAGAGCATTGAGATTTTCATGGATGACTTCTCAGTTTTTGGGAATTCATTTGAAACATGTCTATCCAACCTAGACACCGTACTGAAGCGGTGTATTGAGACAAACTTGGTGCTTAATTGGGAGAAATGTCACTTCATGGTGAAAGAAGGAATTGTACTTGGTCATAAAATTTCTTCTAGAGGCATTTAAGTTGACCAAGCCAAAATATAGGTAATTTCTAAACTCCTACCTCCTGTAAATGTAAAAGGTATTAGAAGCTTTTTAGGACATGCTGGATTTTATAGGAGGTTTATTCAAGATTTTTCAAAAATTGCAAAACCTTTATCAAACCTTCTAAATAAAGATGTTGAATTCAAATTTGATGAAGCATGTCTTAAAGCTTTTAATTCCTTAAAAGAAAAATTGGTTTCTGCCCCTGTAATTGTTGCTCCTAATTGGAATCTATCCTTTGAACTTATGTGCGATGCAAGTGATTATGCTGTTGGAGCAGTTTTAGGTCAAAGATATGAAATTTTTTTAAAGTCATACATTATGCTAGTAAAGTTTTGAATGAAAATCAAATAAATTATACAACTACTGAAAAGGAATTACTAGCCATAGTATATGCTTTAGAAAAATTTCGATCTTACTTGATTGGCTCAAAAATAATTGTTTTTACTGATCATGCGGCAATCAAGTACCTTTTAACTAAATCTGATTCAAAACCTTGGTTAATCAGATGGATTTTGCTCCTTCAAGAATATGATCTTGAAATCAAAGATAAAAAGGTAGTGAAAATATGGTAGCTGACCATCTTTCTAGATTAATGAATAATGAGGTTACTGCCAAGGAAAAAGAAATTTTGGAAGAATTCCCTGATGAAAAACTTTTGAAAATAACACAATGGCCATGGTTTGCTGACATGGCCAATTTCAAAGCAGCAGGAGTTCTTCCAAATGATTTGACTTGGCAGCAAAGAAAAAAATTCTTTAGAGATGCAAGATATTTTGTTTGGGATGACCCTCATTTATTCAAAATTGGAGCGGATAATTTGTTACGACGTTGTGTGCCTGACTGGGAAGTAAAAGATGTGTTGTGGCATTGTCATAAATCACCATATGGAGGACACTTTAATGATGAAAGCACAGCTGCAAAAGTTCTTCAATCAGGTTTATATTGGCCCTCTCTTTTTAAAGATGCTCACTCATTTGTTCAATCTTGTGATAATTGCCAAAGAACAGGTAATGTTGGAAGAAGGCAAGAAATGCCTCTCACAAATATACAAGAAGTTGAGGTATTTGATTATTGGGGAATTGACTTCATGGGACCTTTTCCTAACTCATACTCAAATCAATACATTCTTTTGGCAGTTGATTATGTTTCAAAATGGGTGGAAGCAATTGCTACCCCTAATGCTGACACTAAAACTGTTGTGAATTTTTTGAAGAAAAATATTTTTTGCAGATTTGGGACACCAAGAACTTTAATCAGTGATGGTGGTTCACACTTTTGTAATAAAATTCTTCAGAAAGTATTACAACATTATGGAGTAAAGCATAAGGTAGCCACAACATATCATCCACAAACCAACGGACAAGCAGAGATTTCAAATCGTGAAGTGAAAAGAATTCTGGAGAAAACTGTGTCATCTTCTAGAAAAGATTGGTCACAAAAACTTGATGATGCACTCTGGGCATATAGAACTGCATTTAAAACACCAATTGGTCTTTCTCCTTTCCAGATGGTTTATGGAAAATCATGTCACCTTCCAGTTGAAATGGAACATAAAGCATATTGGGCTTTAAAATTCCTCAATTTTGATCAAAATGTAGCAGCAGACAAACGGAAGTTACAGCTACTCGAATTAGAGGAAACGAGGAACAATGCCTATGAATCATCTAGATGCTACAAAAGTAAGGTGAAAGCTTACCATGATAAAAAGTTAAAGAAAAGACACTTCACACCAGGTCAGCAAGTTTTATTGTTCAATTCAAGATTAAAATTGTTTCCTGGAAAATTAAAATCAAAATGGTCAGGCCCGTTTTTGATTAAAGAAGTCAAACCATATGGAGCAGTGGAAATTGAAGATCCAACTTCCAAAAGAAGTTGGATGGTAAATGGGCAAAGGTTGAAACTATATTTGGGTGGTGAAATTAACAAAATTACCACCAGTTGTCTTTTAACTGACCCTTGAAATGCAGGAATGTCAGGCTGGAGACACTAAACCTAGCGCTCAATGGGAGGCAACCCATTTTGTTATTTGTTTATTTTAAATTATTCAAAAAGAAAATAATAAAAAAATAATAAAAATAAATAAATAAATAAATTATCTTTTAATAAATAATCAAATTTTTGTTAGAAAGTTAATTTATTCACTTAACATTTTTACATAATAAAACCAATTTTGTAGAATCAATTATTAATTCTTTTATAACTTAGGAATTTTGATAAATTTAACTACAATAAGTTTATTAACTATCAAGCAAATTTCAAAAACCCGGTGAGTTGAGAGATCTTATTAAACACTTGAGGGTTTAATCGACATAACTTCATTCGAATTGATTTTGCTTTAATCTTTGATTTGTGTTGTTGTACAGAGAATTCAGGAAAATGATCAAGACACATTTATTGGTGAAAAGAAATCTTGGGCCAAATAGCTTACCTTGGTAAAAATTATTTTATCCTTTGAAAGCCAATTTGAGCCTAAAATAAATTCTTTGGTACCCTTAAAACCTAAATTTGTTATAACCGTTCCCTATACTTGATTAATTAAAAGAGCAGTTAAAATAAATGAAAAATATCTTTAGTGTTCTTACAAAAATGGGGAATGAAAATAAGCAACTTGATTCTTTTCAAAAGAAAATAAAGTATGAAAAAGAAAAGTCAAAAATAGTGAAAAGAATCAAGTTGAGGGTATTTATTTTTCATCAATAAAAGAAAATGAGAAGTTTGGGTCAAGAGAAAGCCTAAAAGTTATAAAATGCTCTTTTATGATTTCAGGTTTTTGAATTCCAAGAAAAACCATTGATTCTTGTAAGCCAAGCCTCATTACAACCCGTGAAAAGACCTTGTGATTTCTAAATTAACTCTGTATAACCAACCATTGATTAGATGAAAATCAAAATTAAATTCATTTGATTTTATGATCGATTGAGTGAAATAGGTTACCAATTGCATTGAGATAGACACTTGGAGAGGTAAGCCTAAAATTATGCTTGGTATGTTAATAAAATATTGTAAAGAATTTTATCATTAAACCTTTGTTATATTAGATGTCTATAATTGATTATTTCAAAATGGTAAATTGTGTAATTACTTTTTGTGGTAAATTCTCGAACTAACTCAAAAATTTGATTTCAAATTTTTATTTTTTATTTTTCTCTCTTGCTCGAGGACGAGCAATGTCTCAAGTTGGGGGTATTTGTTAGTCCTCAAAACTACAATAAATCTTTTAATAAAAATTTCACAAAAATTATAAAAATTAGTTTAATTTGTTAGAAAATTAGGCTTTGAATTTAATAAATGGATGTTGTTGGAAATAATCTGCCCTTGATCAATTTTCTCTAGTTTTGCAGTGAAAAAGTTAAGAAATCAAAAGAAAATTACACTGGAGGAGCTGACGCGTAGCCTCATCCCACGCGTAGCATCAACAGCTATTTTTGATGTTGACGCTACGCGTCACAGCCACGCGTAGCGTCAGTGCTGTGTGGTCTCCACCTCCACTTTGGCCAACCACTCCACTTGGACCCAATAATGGGCACTCCACTCAGCACCAAGGGGCACCCTACTCAGCATGAAAGGCCAAAACTCGGTGGAAACATGTTCATGTGGCCAGGCATGATCAAATTTAATAATTTGAAGTGGCCATTATCAAGTGTTTAATGGAGGCTGAGTCAGGGGTGTGACGCGTAGCATCACACTGACGCGTAGCGTCAGCACCCTTGCTCAGCCCTATAAATAGGGCCATCCAATGCATCCTATGGCATCCCATTCTCATTCACTTCTCTTCTTTTCTCTCTTTGTGCTCGATTTTGAGTACTTCTTTTGTGAGTTGTAGTTCTAGAATAGTTTTCTAGATACTTGAGTGTGTTTTGGTGTATTGTGATCATTGTATCGTGAAGTTTCCATCGTCTTCGTAATGTCAAACTCTGTAAGTGTTGTTTTTACTTTCACCATGTGTAACTAATTTGTTTATGTTGGAATTGGTGAACTAATCTATTGAGTATAATGTTGTGAATTCGACCTCTACATATTTATGATTCAAGTCCATGTTAGTATTTCAATCTTTTATTAATATGAACGTCAAACGGGAGAATGATTTTCATGTGTATTGAAACTTGTTTTATTAGTATGAATGTCAAACGGGAGAATGATTATTCATGCCGTATTGAAACTTGTTTTGACGAAAGTAAAAGTTGGAATACCCTTAGTATCTCAATTCTATAGGGGTTGTTAACCATTGTTGTCATAAGGCCAGGTCTTAATACAAGTTTTTACTGAGAAAGCTCACAAGGGATCGGACTTTACGGTGAATTCTTAGAATTTATATCACGAGGGATCAGTTATAATGATTTTAAGCTGCAATGACATGAAACTTGATGATTAAATATGCATGTCTTGAGTTCCTCATTGTTATTCTAGATTAGGGATCCAATTTCCAACATAATTTGTTTATCTGTGTTTATCTCAAGTATCTTACCTATTCTAGATTGCAACTCAACTTTTTAGATAGATTTTTATTTTCTTTTTAGCTCATGAACTACTCAATCATGCTATCCTGTGAATATTGTATAAATTGTATATAAATCATTCTTTTGTCCATAACTTTCTTTATATTTACCATAGTAAATAGAAAATTACTGTTGTTATTGGACTTTCAATCCCAGTGGAACGATATCTAAATTTTGAAAACTACAAACGATTGGTGCGCTTGCCAATTAACAACCCGGTGGTGGAAACGAACGGATCTGACGCTATCGCCGAGTTAACACTTCCTAGAATTTCATTTAATGGAACCCAACCTTGCAAAGCATGCCAAAAAGGAAAACAACACAAAAATTCTTTTAAAAACAAAGATGTTTCAACAGCCAGACCACTTGAGCTATTATATTTGGACTTGTTCAGACCATCTCAAATCAAAGTCTTGCTGGTAAAAGATATAGTTTTGTCATTATTGATGATTTCACCAGAATGACATGGGTTTATTTCTTAGCCCACGAAGATAAGTCTGCACAAGTGTTCAAGATTTTTTGTAAGAAAATTCAATCTGAAAAAGGAATCTTTGTTGGTACAATAAGAAGTGACCATGGAAAAGAATTTGAAAATAAAATTTTTGAAAAATTCTGTAATAAAACTAGCATCTCTTACACATTTTCTTCTCCAAGAACACCTCAACAGAATGGAGTTGTGGAAAGAAAAAACAGAAGTTTGTTGGAGATGGCTAAAACCATGATTTGTGAAAATGATTTGCCAAAATAATTTTAGGCTTAAGCTGTAAGTATTTCTTATTATATTCAAAATAGAGTCTTTATCAGACCAATACTGAATCAGACTCCTTATGAAATATGGAAGGGAAGAAAACCCAACATTTCATATTTTCACCCACTTGAATGCACATGCTATATCCTAAACACATAAGATTGACTTGGAAAGTTTGAATCTAAGTGTGATAAAGGTATCTTCATGGGCTATTCAAATACATCAAAATCTTAGAGTCTTCAATACAAGAACTCAGACCATTGAGGAATCAATGCATGTGAGATTTGATGATATGAGAAAGACTGATAAGATATTGGCATATCTAGATGGTGATGATACAGGTATCATGCAAAATGAAGAGCAACCTGAGCCCTTATACTCTACCATGCCACAATTATCAGAATCAGAACAATAAATGGCATCTGAACCAAAAAAAACAAGAGATTGAAAATTTAAAGCCTATCACCCCTCAGACCTCATCATTGGAGATCAAACTAAAGGAGTACGCACCAGATCAAAGATTCAGAATCAATCATCAATGGCATTTGTTTCAGACTTTGAACCTAAAAGCATTAACGAAGCTTTGGAAGATCTAAACTATATCATTTCCATGCAAGAAAAACTGAACCAATTTGAAAGAAATAAAGTCTGGACCCTAGTTCCAAGACCAAAGAACAAGAGCATCATTGGAACTAGATGGGTATTCAAAAACAAATTGGATGAAGATGGAAAGTTGTAAGGAACAAAGCAAGGCTCCTAACACAAGGGTACAATCAATAGGAAGGTATAGACTTCACTGAAACTTTTGCTCCTGTAGCTTATCTCAAAGCTATAAGGATCTTACTTTTCTTTGCTGCTTTTAAGAGCATCAAATTATATCATATGGATGTTAAAAGTGCTTTTCTGAATGGCTTTATCGAAGAAGAAGTTTTTGTAAGACAACCTCCTAGGTTTGAAGACAAGTCTTTAGAAAATCATGTCTTTAAACTGAGTAAAGCATTGTATGGTCTGAAACAAGCACCAAGAGCTTGGTATGATCGACTAAGTTCTTTTCTAAAATCAAAAGACCTATGATGCCTATGATGGTTATGGTGAATTTCATGGGTGAAATTCCTAAAAGGTGGGAAGAGTGTAACAACCCTGATTTTTCAGAATAGGAACCCAGGCTCTTGGGACCTCTGAGAGTGCCTTACTAAGTATTTTAGGAGAGTTAAGGCTTAGGCCTGATCCCTAGATCACCATGAGAATATGAGAAAGTGAGATTTGGGAGGATGTGAGTAGTGAACAGCTCAGTTAGGAGAACTAAGCAAGTGGGAGAGACTGTTCATAATAATGGTATTTAGAGAATCTATTGACTTGGTAGTAGTTTAATTAAGAAGATAATTATGTTTATTTCAACCTTGAGACTATTGATGAGATGAATATGTATATCCTTGATTATTGACGCTAGACTGATGAAATCATGATTGATGAATGATGTTTAATTCTAGTAAATAATTCTTTTAGTATAGATAACTGACTGTTGATTTTAGCTATAGCTGATTAAGGATATTTAGAATTTATTTTAATGTCGAGTTAAATTTTAAAGTCAGGAAGTTATTAGAGCCTAAGATTTCATAAGACACTAAATTACCCCTTTAATAAAGGTGATCAGTAGCTAATACCGTATTTTAGGAGTTGACCGGTTAATAGACTTTATTATTATAAATTTTGATTAATTAAGATAAAATAAAATAATTAGACAATATTTATTTTGATGCTTAGTATGGTCAATAATAAATTTAAAATATGAAAGTCTATTTATAATGAGGTTTAGTTAGGAATTAATTGGTTATTTTAATATTTAAAATAATAAATATCGCACGATTCCTCAAATTTACACCATGGGACCCAACTTGAGGTTAGATTCTAGCCTTTCAACCCGAGACTAGTGATTCAATAGGGAAGCTAGTCCTGTTAGGATCCTTTCGTAAGGGATCAAGGGTGTCTGACTTGGGCCAACCGGCCCAATCAGAACCTCTAACGTCTCCTACGTTTGACCGCGCGTATGCTTGGGATATCTAATAGCGGCATAGTCAGTCTCTGGTGACTCGTTTTGACATTTTATGTTGAAGGGACGGAAGCTTGATTTAGACTCTATCATCATCGTTTTTCCATAAGTCGGTTTCCTCAAAATTCGCTTTAAAACCCGACCCGAACACTGTCAATGCTTTAGACCTAACTTTTGTATACAATCTTGGAATCGAATGATTTTTGTCTCAATCTTTTCATTTTGAAAATATCTTCAATCTCTATTTCTAGCCCCAAACTCCGATTCCCACTCTGTCAACCCCAAAATTAAGGATTAATTATGTTCGCCTCAAAATTCAATCATTTGGACATTTTCCTCTGCGCATGGTTCAAACAAAAATTCATAACTCTCCTATACGACATTCGATTTGTGAAAACTTGGTGTCAAACTCTCTATAACAAAATTATCTACATTTTTTGTGAAGACATTGAAGGCTAAATCCCTCTAGATCAATACAGTTTAATGGATCTTTGTAACCCCTTAGCTGTCTCATCACCATGCTGGCAGCCTTCAGTAAAAGTCGCATATCTCTTTTGTACGGTGCTTGAATCACTTGGTTCTTTTTGTTATGGATCTGTATTAAAGATATCTACAATTTTTATGCAGGGCACAAAACCAAATTCTCAAAGGATAATTAATGGTGAATTTATTTCCAAAGCCATAGCTGATCTGTGAGCTTCTGGAGCAACCTATCATAAATCAGGTATATCTTGGGCTACCAATCTTGGATTATTTCAAATGATATATCAAATTAAAGAGGAAAAGAATATCTACAACTTTTGTGTTGGGAGTTTTTCCTAATTCCTATTCCATAAATTATTATATAATTGTTTTAAACGGCCTCTAAAATAAGAACTAGTTATTCACCGAGTATCCAATTTTTGGTACACCAAATTAATTTTCCAGCCACCTTTTGGTGACACCTACCCCGTATGCATTCCCTCCACGTGACACCTGCCCCGCCACTTGTCACCACCTGACCACACCCTTCTCCCATAAGGTGTACTAACTTGCCTAGTAAATTTTTCATAACTTGTTCAACAAGTTGTTCTTTGGTGATTGCAAAATGTTATAATTAAAAACTTGACATTCAATAACCATGTACCATTTCCATTAATCTGCACACTGCTCTCTTCTTACATGACCATTTCCCAAGTTCTCCATGCCATCATATGCCACACCATTATGCCAACATGACGTCAATGCTTCCATACCATGATACCATGACTCATTAATTAAATTTCACTTTCATCTTTTTTTTCTCATTCACGGCAACAGCCCACCAACTCTCTTCCTTCCTTAAATTATTTTTTCTCCTCATTTCTAGAAACCCTTAGACGCTTCATCCAGCCATCATTCATCATCCAAGAACCATCAAGATCCTTCCTCATTCTCACGACCAAACACACCACTAAACATTACCATTTTTCTTCTTCATCCTTCCACTTTCTAGAACGTGCTTCTTCTTCCACTCAACACTAATTTTCTCTTAGTTTTCTACAAGATTTAGCCTTTAGAAAATAGCTCCAAACTCTTTTCCTTGGTTGTCCAAAACCGTGAGGTTTCCTTGGCAAGAAAGGTAAAGTTTTAAATCTTTTGCTCTTGAACCTCTTGCTTCCATTTTTCTCTAAGTTTTTCTATTTCCAAGCATGCATTTTAGGCATTTTTTCTTTGCTGTTTTGGAAGCCCAAAACCATGACCATGTTGCTTAATCTTGTGCATGTCACTTTCTCTTAAGGATCAGGAACTTAGGCGATGATCAGGAGACGTTCGGAGCATTTGAAATTTTTTTCGGAAAAACGACCATCTCCTTTATCCAAAATAGTAGTTGTCCCATTAGGTAAGGGGGGTCTCACCTCGTTTGATCATGTTTTTAATCGTCCCATAATATTGCCTTAATATCCAGGAACCTCCATTTTAAATTTTATCGCAATCTAACAGTTAGATTCTGAGTTACGTAAATTTTCATCGACAATGGCTAACTTTAATAGAATATGTTGCTAAGAAGAATTTTAATAAATTTAATAAGCGTATCTTGATAATGGTGTATTTAGAAGAAAGTTTTGTTGCGATCGGTATTAGAACGAAAAACATAGAAAAATTAGCATTAAGCGAGCTCGGTTCAATTCGATATGGTTCTATTATTATTTTTAAGTTTTATAGTGTTAACATGTAATTTGCAATTTATTTCCGGTAAGCCCGACTATTAGGAATTAATTTATCATCACGTATCACTGGGAGTATTTTGACAACATCGCGCTTTTGAGAAAAGTTTACCAACCAGATGGTTACGATGTTTTATTTTACTAAGTTCCAAAAGTGGAAGTTTTTTTATAAAGTTTTATGAAAGGTGATTAGATAAATAAATTGGTTTCAAGAAGTGGAAAATTTTACATGAAAAGGCTTTATCAACAAATGACAAGGCTAGGTCCAACAAGTTTCATAAACTAAGATAAAGAAAATTCTTTGGAAGGTAACAAAAATGAATACTAGAACTTAGAAAATTCTTGTGACTAATTTTAGTGACTAAATCTAGTGACCAATTGAAATGAATAATAGAAAGAGAATTTTAATAAGTTAAGATTAGAGAAAGGTGAATAAAGAAAATAAATGAGATACTTAGGTATTCAAATAAAGAAATAAGTGAAAAGAAACTTAGAGAATATTTATATAGTGCATGACATAAATAATTGGCTAAGTAAGCATAAATTTAGGACATGATATACATGAAATTAATATTTAAGTTATAGAGCGCTAATCACTTGTACAAAATGTAGAAATGAATTAAAATTTGGACTTGAACTAGGTAATAAAAAGAAATAGAAAGATTTATAAATTAAATAGTAAATTTTAGTGGTTAAGTAATGTTGGTCCAAGCTCATAATAATAGAATGGATTCTAGAACTCTAAGTAATAAATTGACCTCATAATGAAAGTTAACTAAAAGAATGCAATTAAGGAAATAAATTTGTGAATATAATTAGAAATAGAGGGAGTAAAGGAAAAGTACAAAGTTAGTAACTAGAAATTTAGAAAGAATATTACTAAATTGACAATTTACACATAAGGAATTAGTGACCGTTTAGTAACTAAGGAAATAAGTACCTGACTAATAGAACTTGATTTGGAATCGACAACAGAGACCGCTTGATAATGACAAAAGGATTCATAAATGGACATTAGAAAGTTTAATGGCAAAAAGGGAGTAATCATATATAATTAAATAAATAAAAAGATGAATGACCTAGTAGCGTACGAAGACCCGACCAATTCGCAAGGTGACCTGACTAGATAAGAAGTGTGAATGTTCTAAGTGATGAAATAATGCATAAGTTGGTGCTTCGAATTTAATACCGATGAGTTTATTGTTTGTACATGTTACATGGGTAAGCATTAGGAATATGTGTTGTCTTGAATGGTGTGATACTATTAAATGGTTATTGATGTGATATGATTATGAATGTGTTGATTGGGTGGAGTATCTCATAAACATATTATGCTGATGGATGTTGTATGATGCATGGGTAACTAGATGGGAAAATTTGTAAATAAGAGATATGAAAAATGTTATCAGCAGGGGTTCCAAAATGACTAAAATATGAAAGTGTGTGAGACTCGGATCCGAGATGAATTGTGGGTGTTATAGCACCAATGTACCCTAATTGTCGAAAAAGTGTGAAATCTCATTTCATTCCTTAGTGTCGAGTAAGGTTACTAAAATAAAGAAAAAGAAAATTTGGTTATAACGAATAAAGAAAAAGAACTCGACATTAGGAATGGAAGGGAGTCATTCAGTGGACCCTGCCGAGGACTAATGAATGAAAAATGAATTATTGACTTATGCATCATTATGGAGGATAAGAAGGGATGTCAGAATGATCCCCTAGAGCATATAGTGGTGAGTACACTGGAGAAACAACAGGCATTTCGATCCCCTGAGCACAGTCTTGGGAGTATATTGGGGGTAGACCTCCAATGGCTCAGATTCGTGCCCGACGTCGGACAGCCCGTGGCAAACTCTGATATACTTTGACGAGAGGCGGGGGTTTCTATGGTCGTTGAGTGTCCATTCTGATGAGATGTATGATTGATTTTTTATTGATGGGACTGTGAGTTTTTACCCATTTTTATGAAAATAGAATGAGGAGAGCTTCGATCGCTCTAGTTGGATAGGGAGGATAAGGTGGGATTGTGATATGTGATGTGTTAAGATTGATGAGGAGGAGATGGGCCCACATACATCATGAAGACTAATACTAAAGAAGAAGATCGAAATAGCAAAACAGACTTATGCATTGCATCATTATACTGAGATTGTGATTGTATGTTGATTGTATATATGTTAGTAACCCTGAGAGGAGGATGGGAAACTGAAATGGTGAGAGACCAAGAGTGGTATGGTAGCTTAGAAGGTAAATGATAAGTGTTTTAGAACACAATAAATTAGGTTTAATTCAATTAGAATTTTATACCATTCCCACTACATTTTCTTAAATTTACATGATTAATGCTTTCTTTCCACCGTATTCTACTCGGGTACTTTTATTTTGCAGAAATTAATAAATTTGGAACTATTAAAGATCCATTTTATGAATGAATGAATGTAAATGGAATGGATCTAAGAACTCAACAATTCCAATCCAAAATGATGATCAAAGTACCCAAGGATCAAAAGAAGAAGCCATAAGCAATTGCATGTCAAAAAGGATGAAAAAATGCAAGAAAAAGGAAGTATCAGCCTGATGAATCGATTCAAGCCCCTGCTGAATCGATTCATACGTGAAATTGACTCCAGAATGTGATTTTTGAATGTATGAATCGATTCATACATGCATGAATCGATTCATACGTACTCAGGGGTCCAAAAACTTTAATTTTAAAGCCTTGAATCTATTCAAATCAATCATGAATCCATTCATTTGCTATTGAATGTCAAAATACACTAAATGAATCCATTCATGGTGAAAATGAATCCATTCATCTAGTTAAAATTTGTTACTTGAAGTTGAAAGTTAAAATAGAGAAACAACATTACGCAAAGTATGGAATCACTATAGAAAGCAAGCCTGAAATCATGGAATCATTGGCAGACAAAGATCAATTCCATTACATGAAACATGGAGCCAAGTCTTCCATTGCTTAAATCATGGATTAGTGGAGTAATTATTTAATGGAAAGCACTTGGAGAATTTTTGCTATAAATAGAGCTCAGAATGAATGTTTCAGGACATCCTATTTTTTTTCAATTGAAGGCAACCTTGCTTTGTTCCTTTCTTTCTTTCTTTCATTGCTTTTCTCTTTGTTTCTTTCATTTCTTTCTTTCATTTCTTTGTATAAGAGTTGTGAGGATTGTGAAATTGAGTGTTCCAATTTGTATACGGTGGAAGAATATTGCAACAAGGAAATACAGTGGTGAAAGTATTTTTGGGCTTTTGGAGAAACCCGTAAGTCTTTGTTTTTATCATGTGTTGTATGTTTTATTTTCCTTCCATCATGTGTATAAATGTGAATTATTTCATGAGTAACTAAATTAATTATCTTGGGATGATGGGGGTATGATAATATTTTATGTTAATATTGTTTTGACTTTGAATTAAATAAATTTCTGTTTTTCATTTAGTTTAAATTATGCTCAATGCTCTTAGTGATTCCTAACAAGAACCTAAGTGATAAAACTATATACTTGCAGGTATATTAGTAAGTTTGGGTAATTAATAAAATCGAAATATTTATTGTTACTGGATAGCTTTTGAACTAAACCTAAGATTTTGAAATACTTTTTGTGACCACGGTAAAACCGTGAAAGTAATCAAAAATCTTTTGGGGAATACATAAGGGATTTTCACAAAACGATAATGGGCCTATCTTAGGGATTGAACGTGGTTCTCCATACGTTAGGTACATTAATAGGATTCTGAGAGGAATATATTAATTAGATTAAGGAAAATCTGCCTTGGAAAACTTAATTTGATTCGTATTTATGAAAAGTCAATTCATTAACATAAAATAGAATCTTGATCCCCGGAATCCTAAGATACTCTCAACTCTGATTTTTAAGTGTCAAGTAAATTTTGTTTCTGTATTTATTTTTTGTGTTTTATTTTACAAAAACATTGAAAATCAATTATGTGGATAATTAAATTTCAATATGCTGGTACTTTGAAAACAGTCCCTGTGGATACGATAATCTTTTATATTACTCGACATAACCTGTGCGCTTGCGAAGCCCTGTCAGTAAATTAGGGACCCCAAAGAGAGTGAACAGGAATCAATTCTGGATGATTGCATTATGTGGGGTGGGTGTCAGTGATGACACTCCCTGATTGTTGTGGAGGTGAAGACTCACCCCTTACAACTGTTTTTCAGACCTCCGACCAGGCATGGGTATTATACCAGAAGTGTAGTTCGTCAAGAGGACCAGGCAAGCCCTAACCAGGTACTTGTGATACCAAAGACACTCATAGTAGATCTAGTAGACCCAATTATCCCTTTATACACCTCAGCTGTTTTTCCCCTCTCAGCCTTCAGCACCCCATGTACCACAAGGCCTATTGGAGGTATGACCTAGAGTCTTCATCATATCCCCGATGGAGAGTTATCTGGCCCGACGTCGATAGGATCGTTCCAGAGGATTTCTTTGCCATATATTCAGGAGCTTCAGATATGGAGAGATAGAGATTTATGAGCATATGTCGGCAGAGGCTCAGAGTCTTCTGATCGAGGCCTATAAGGTTTACACTAGTCGTCCATATGAGTAGATTCGACCACCCACCGATCAGCCATCGTCTAGCCCAGATTCTATAGGATTATTCCACTGGCCCGACCCGACTCAAATGGCATCCACCTCAACTCAGCTAGAGTCCCCTTAGTTGGATGAGGACTTCACAGGAGACCGAGACTAGTGTTTAGGAATAGTTTATGTTATATAGATGTTCTGTAATATTTTGTATTGGGTGCCTATGTGCCCTTTCTGGATTTCAGCTGTATAGATCTGATAAGACCATTTTATGTATGTATTGTACAGTCATACATTTATATATACATGATACTTTATTACTACCATGTGTTACCTTGTACAAAAAAAAACTTCCACATTTTTCTAAAAAAACTAGTAACATATCAGTTAACTGAGATAGTCTAGTCGAAGAGATTATCTTAGTTAACCAAGGGTGTTATAGTACACGAGTTAGTTCTTCTCTCTTACTCATCTTTGTCTTTCTATCATAAGCTTCTTTTGTAATGTGTTGCTCTCTTGGACGAAGAGTGTTTTGGGTCTGGGGGTGAGAGAAAGCCTCCTCTAGGATACCCTTAAAACTAAGTGAATCATTTTGGGAATGGAATCAAGTTGTAAGGAGGATTTAAACTTTGAGTAGGTAGTCCAAGAGTTGTAAATAGAAATCTTTATAACTGATTTGATTATAATGAAAAATTCTAGGCCTTCGGGCTGGGAGACTAGAGTAAATCACAGTGGTGGTAATCGAACCAAGATATATCGTGGTTTACTTTTTTCTTCCTTATTCTCTTCAATTACTTATTTCCTTTTACTTGCTTGTCTTATTTACATTTATTTTCTTTGTGTCTTTTTAAAGATCCTTTGTTTTTTGGGCAAAAAGTTTTTTAAATAAACATTATTTTTAAAATGCTTTTGAAAAATATGAGAACTTTCTAGACTTAATTCACCCCCCACTCTTAAGTTTGATACCACTTTCTAACAAAAGGGAGGCTAAACCTACAACTAAACCTAATCTAATGAATTCAAAAAGTTAAATGGGATACAAAACATAATTAAGCTGAAATCCAAAATAAAAACTACTAATGGACATTTAAGTCCCCGTAACTCCCATAACGACATCTGGAAGCCAACTTCAAACGCCTGTAATGTTCAACATATAACTCCAAATCTAGTGAATGAGGTGTTGAATTAACGCTCTTTGAATCAATTTTTAAACATAATAAGAATCAATGAAAACATCCACTTGTATTAAAAGGTAAGATTAATTTAGTGAGAAGAGGTCAAAAACTCTAAAATGTAATAGCTAAATAGAATTACTAATTAAGGCCCAGACCAAAAAAACTAGCTTAGGATAGTGAAGTAATCATAGAATTAGTGTCAAGAGAATACACTAAGGACACTAAAGTGCTAACATAATATAATTTCTCATGTCTTTGCTGGTTGTTTGAGTATGATATGGTATATTCACAAAATACTCAGATGGTCAGTTTTAAAGTGACTCGTGGCAAGTATACCACTTGTCGGTGTAGTATATGTTCAAGAGAACAAATGTCGTTCACACTACGGATCGTTTCAAATCGATTTCAAACTATTACGGCAGAAATGATTTGTGGTTTTCATGATAATGAATTAAAACAACTCTTCATAAATTTATAAATCTATGAAAGCAATACAAGCAATGTAAGTGAAATAACAGAGTTTAGAGTTTGGGAATCGGATTCACCTTTCTCACCTTCTGATACACCTTTAATATTCATGTAATCAATGTTTACGATATGATTCTTTACGTCACAATCACAGTCATTCATATCAATTTCTTGACTATGAAATCCATAAGAAGAGATTTGATAACGTCAATCCTTTGATCGTTTCAAATCTGTTCCAGCATTAAGTACGATTGTTTTGACGTTCATTGCGTTAGATACCATCCCTGGTTATCTACTCATAATGAGCATTCCATTTAGATCCATTTTCAAAAGTTATTTTCCAATAACAAACGTAAACTTGAATCAAGAAACTGTTGATCAAGCAGATTCAGGCAATAAGAATAAAATGAAAAGCCAAGAATCATAAAACAAATTCATCAATTACATAAACATTACATACTTGTTCATCTGGATTGATTGGTTACCTCCAATCCCAATGGAAGAATTAGCCACTCATGGTAGCCATGATCATACAATATAAGTGCAATGAAGAAGAAAACCTAAGCTAGATACTATTTTTCTCTTTCAGATCTGCTCTCCTTCCTTTTTTTCAATCTTCTTATGTTTTTCTATTAAAAGGCAAAATTCGTTTGAGCGAGTTTAAGTTTCGCTTAAGCGAGGAGCATCCTTCAACTCGAAGAAATTCCACGTCCTGCTTGAATTGCATGATAAGTTCGCTCAAGTGAACCAACTCGCTTGAGCTATTCAACGTTATGGTAGACTCTGTTTGAAACTCGCTTGAGCCATTTCTCTTCAGCTACAGCGAGTTTTGACATTTTGCTTCTGGACAGTTTTCTCTTGAGTGAACACATTTCGCTCAAGCGAAGTCTGCATTGAAACTTCACTGGATGAATTTCGCTGGATACAAGTGAAGGTCCTCTTGGGCGAAGTCTACCTCTTGTATTCTAGACCATTTTTGCTCAAGCGAGAATCCTTCGCTTGAGCGATTGCTTATTCAATCCTCACTAGTTCAAATTTGCCTAAGCGAATTGTGTTCTCGCTCAGGCGAGGGCTTCCCTGATACTTGCAACTGTTGAGTGCTTGTCTCGCTCAAGCGAGATCATCTTCGCTTGAGTGACTTCTTCATTGTTTTGCTCTTAACTTAGTGGATTTCTTTCTTTTCTTTTTCCTTCTTCTTTCTTCTTCAATTTTTCCTAGAATTGCAACAAAATTAACCAATCAACTTGTACAATGTTTATATCATAATTTATGTTCTATATAGCTTACAAAATGACAAACATTGCACATTATGTCCAATTTATGCTTCATTTTCACTGCAAAATATATAAATTGGACATCTATCAGTCTTGTACAAAATTTTTGAGCAAGATACTTAAGCAGTTTAAGGATTCAAAAGGTAAAATTCCTATATGGTTTTGTCACTCTTGTAGAAAAGTGTCAGGTACAAAGTTTAAGAGCAAGATACTTATGGATTCTCAGTAAAATTCTCACTTGATTTTGTCACTCACACAGAAAAATGTCAAGTACAAAGTTTTTGATCAATACACTTAATCCGTTTAGGGATTTTAATAGTAAAATCCTACCAATTTTGTAACTCTCAGATAAGAATGCCAGGTGTAGAGTTTTCGAGAAAGATACTTAAACGAGTTAGGGATTCTCAAAGTAGAATCCCACCTATTTTTGCCACTCTTAAATAGGAGTTGGATCCCTATAATCTTCTCACTTTCCATAAGTTCTATGGGTACTTCCTTAAGGGCACCTTTTGGCTTCTCACTGGTCACCATGCTAGCCCATAATCATTTGACCCTTACGTTAGGCCTTAAAAATTTCATTATGTCCTTACTGGTATCTATGCAAAATTTGACCAAAAATGTTTGAGGCTAACTTCAAAGACAAGTATGATGAATGAAAAAAAAGACATTTGTCAATTGTCACCTTATATTGTTATAAGTGAACTAGAGTATTTTATCAAAATATATGCCACAACACTTACACAAGGAAGAGGCATACCTGAGCGTAGTCATTGAAACAAGTGTCTACCCAATCCAAAGTCTTATGAAGGAACCATATCCTTCTTGGATTTAGATGATAAGCTTGTCTATAGAACCATGTCCTTTCTAGACTTAAATGATAAACTAGTCTCCAAAATCGATCATCCCAATTCCATTCGCTACCAGACAAAAGAACACTTGTTGTTCACCAGATCTGAAGTGTTTTATGGAAATTTTTTTGCCAAAAGACACTTCTACAACGCATGTCGCCCGTCTAAAAAATACTTCACATAGTCTTTTTTGCCTATACTTGACTCTAGGGGCTTTTGTTTCTTCTAGACTCATCATACCTAAACCTTAATGACCTATAGAATTTTCTCTATTTAATTATGACATCTTCATCTTGTGCTCAGAATTGTGGACATAATATTAATTTCATTAATACAAGTTATAATAACAATGATTAATTACCAAATATGCATGTTACTCATTTTAAAATTAAGGTTGTGTATGTTCTATATTTAGGCCCTATGTACCATATAAATACTCAAATGTCATAATAAAAAAGGTTCGGGTGGGAACTTTGACTTGGAATACCCATCCTTTGGTGAACAATTGCTACATGAACTTATCAATTTTTCATATCACATTAGTTCAAGCAAGTACCTTAATGTAGAGATATCTGAGGCACAATATCCTGAATAAACACATTTTGATTATCTTATTGATCTCCAAATGTTTTAATACAAAATAGTTATGAAGTTTTTCTCATTTGGGAATAAATAAAATAAAAATAAAACCTAAGATGTTTAGGGGTTAATGAGTTATACTTAACTTTAAGGCCTTAGGTTCTAGTAGTCCCACTAAATTATTTTATATTTTTATCATCTAAATACAATATAAGTGGAAAAATTAACTTAAAAATAAAGGTAAAATATATTTTTGCTCTATATGTTTTGACCAATTTTTTGTTTTAGTTCCATTATTTATTTTCATTTTTTTTGTCTTTTATTATTTAATATGTTAAAGTTGGTCCTAAAATGCAACACAGTTAACACAATTGCCAACAGAAATGTTACTTGATTTGTCTTTTGTTCAGTCTCTCTAACTTTTTTCACTCTTTAACTTCTCAAAATTAATCATGTACTCTTCTTCATTGATGCTTTTAGGGACCAATTTTAACATAATAAAAAATACTATGGGACTAAAATAAAAAATTATTCAAAATAAAGAGACTAAACATATATTTAACCCTAAAAATAAATATATAAATAATCTTGTAAATTTAATATTGTAAATGGATATTGAGCATCCTTTTAGGCTCGAGATTAGATTGAAGCTTTCCCCATAATATCTTCATGACATACTCTACTATTTAACTATACCTATATGGGGCAAATAGAAATAGTTTTGGTTAGCTCAATTGCCATGACATATACATAGTGTATCAATGGCATTCGAATTCAGTTATCTTCGACACCATCATGATGTAGGCCTTTCTAGGCATGGATGGATCTAGTCTTGAATTTCTCCTTATATCTCCAAGCTTCACCACTTCAAACTCCCCAAATGCATTTCATATAGGCTTGGCTGAATGTGATGGTCCCCTAAGAAAGAAAAAATTTTCTAGTATTTTTATAGCTAAAAAAGAGGAAGGTGATGTGAATGGAAGAGAGAAGGAATAGGCTATGGAATAAGAAGGAATTGTGCCATTCTCTAGATGCTAGAGAGATAAGCAAGTGTTCATTGCCTTTGGAGAAGCCCAAAGGATAAGAACATAAGAGAGTCTTGGTGCTTTCAAAAATCTAGAGAGAGAGAATTTTACACTTCTTACTAAAAATCTCAACCATAACTCCAAAGTTGACTTTTACAAGGAGAGCGACCTATTTATATAACCCCCTAAGTGATGTATTTTCAGACTTAACTTAAGTGAGCTTGTTAAAGATTCACCTAAGGCCTAAAGCCTAAAGGTACATGGCCTAAAAGTGACTCAAAGCCAGTATGTAACTATAAAAGGCCCAAAAATGGCCCAAAATGAAAACTGTGACCATATATAGGGCCTAAACTTAACTACTATATGAGCTTCTACAATAATGGGATACAATGAATTCAAAAGCCCATTCAACTAAGCCTAAGATTGTATAAATGAAAGACGTTTAAACCAAGCTCATCCATAAACATCATCATTGTAACACCCCTATTTTTATTTTAAGTTATTTCAGAAAATTTTATATTAAAATCTAGATGAAATTTGACCATAGACCTTTAGAAGATTTTGATTAGTATATTTTTCAAAATTTATTTTAAAAAAATTTATTTAAAAAAAATGAAAAATCACTATTTGCACCCCTTAAATTACTATTTGCACCACCCTATAAATTGCTATTCGCACCTCCAAAATTGCTATTCGCACCCCCTCATAATTCTTCAAATTCCTTCACATGAAATTCACTGTGCGTTTCTAAAATTTTCAAACTTTGCACAGTAACCTATATGAAAATTTCAAGTTTTGCACAGTACTTTTATAATAAAATATTCAAACACACAGTAAGCGTTTTTCCTATAAATACCGAGCGAAGGAACGAAGGAAATCACAGTTTTCTTATTAAATTTTCTTAATACAGTAGTGTTAGAGAGATAGTGGTGGAAGTAAGAGGGAGAAATAAATTTTTTGGAAGGAGGTTCTGCTAAAATTCTAAAGTAAGAATACCTTTCTTTTATATTTTTTAGGGTTATTTTTATATCGTTTTTAGAAATCTATTATTATACTAAAAATAATATTATTTTAAGTTACTATTCTGAATAGTAAAATACTATTTCAATAGTAAATTACTATTTACTATTACTATTTACCTTTACTATTCACGTTTTACTATTTACCGTTACTATTCACGTTTTACTATTTACTATTACTATTCATATTTTACTATCACCAAAGAAGAGACTTCAGGAGAAATAAGCCTTACCAAGCGCCATTTCACCGTTTGGAGCAGCATCTGCTCCTAACAAACCCCAAGCTTCAACTAGAAGCTATTACCCGACATCTGCACCTAATTTTAAATGTTTTATCTGTGGAGGACCCCATTTGAAAAGGGATTGTACTAAAAACACTTATGTTTGCTTTAAGTGTAACAAACCAGGTCATCACATCAAGGATTGCCCAGAGATGAAGAGGGAAAACCCTGAAGGTGCGAGTACAAGCATAAATACTCAGGGAGGCGTACACAGTGCAGTCGGAAGGCCGAAGGCGAAAGGAAAGGTTTTTGCAATTACTAGAGAAGAAGCATCTCATTCTGATTCCATGGTGGAAGGTAAGTGTATCATTAATAAGATTGCTTTAACTGTTATGTATGACTCAGGTGCATCATATTCCTTTATTGTTAATGACTATGTAGAAAAACTAAAATTACCTGTGATAGAACTGCCATTTAACTTATCTGTACATACTCCTGGAAATAATCACATTGTCACTTCTAAAGCCTATTGGAAATGCCCTATTGTCATAGATGGTAGGGACTTTAAGGCTAATCTCTTTTGCTTACCCCTTTCTGGCTTAGAAGTTATTATTGAACTAGATTGGTTGTCTGACAATCATGTTCTAATAGATTGTCATAATAAAACCATAATGTTTAAAGAACCAGTGAATTTGAATCCTGAGGATTCGAGATTTCTAACCGCCAACCAAATGAGTGCCTCTTTAAAAGGAGGGGCTCAAGGATTCATGCTATTGCTTTCAATGAAAGGAGAGCAAGAATCAAAATAAAAAATCTGCCGGTTGTGTGTGAATTTCCTGATGTTTTTCCAGAAGATATCCTTGGTTTACCCCTAGAAAGAGATGTGGAATTCGCCATTGATCTAGTACCTGGAGTTGGACCCATTTTAATTACACCATACCGAATGTCACCTCTAGAATTAGCAGAGTTGAAGAAACAACTTGAAGAAATGATAGAGAAGCAGTTTATACGACCCAGTGTATCCCCTTGGGGTGCACCAGTGTTATTGGTTAAGAAAAAGGATGGTAGCATAAGGTTGTGTGTGGATTATCGGCAACTGAACAAGGTGACGATCAAGAACAGATATCCTCTGCCAAGGATAGACGACTTGATGGATCAACTGTGTGGTGCCACGGTGTTCTCCAAAATTGATTTAAGGTCTGAATACCATCAAATAAGGGTGAATAAAGAAGATGTACCGAAAACTATTTTTAGAACACACTATTGCCATTACGAATATCTAGTGATGCCTTTTGGTGTAATTAATGCACCAGCCATATTCATGGATTACATGACTAGGATTTTTCATCCATATCTAGATAAATTTGTAGTGGTGTTCATTGATGATATATTAGTGTACTCTAAAAGCAGAGAAGAACATGTTGAACACTTGAAGATTGTGTTGGAAATCCTGAAAAAGAAACAACTGTATGCAAAGCTGTCTGTTAGTCCTCAAATTTACAATAAATCTTTTAATAAAAATTTCATAAAAATAAATAACAATTTGGTTAATTTGTTAGAAAATTAGGTTTTAATTCAATAAATGGATGTTGTTGGAAATAATCTGCCCTTGATCAATTTTCTCTAGTTTTGCAGTGAAAAAGTAAAGAATTCAAGAGAAAATTATACTGGAGGATTTGACGCGTAGCATCAATCCCACGCGTAGCGTGGACTCTGAATTTTGATGCTGATGCTACGTGTCACAGCCACGCGTAGTGTCAGTGCTGCGTGGACTCCACTTCCAACTTGGCCAAGCACTCAGCTTTGACCCAATAATGGCCATCCCACTCAGCACCAAGGGCCACCCTACTCAACACAAATGGCCAAAACACAGTGGAGACACGTCCAGGTGGCCAAGCATGATCAAATTTAATAATTTGAAGTGGCCATTATCAGCTGTTTAATAGAAGCTGAGTCAGGGGCCTGACGCGTAGCGTCACACAGACACGTAACGTCAGCACCCTTGCTCATCCGTATAAATAGGGCCATCCAACACTATTCAAGACATCCCATTCTCATTCACTTCTCTTCTTTTCTCTCTTTGTGCTCGAGACATCCAACACTCATTCACTTTGAGTACTTATTTTGTGAGTTGTAGTTCTAGAATAGTTTTCTAGATAATTGAGAGTGTTGTGGTGTATTGTGATCATTGTATCGTGAAGTTTCCATCGTCTTTGTAATGTCAAACTTTGTAAGTGTTGCTTTTACTTTCACCATGTGTAACTAATTTGTTTATGTTGGAATTGGTGAACTAATCTATTGAGTATAATGTTGTGAAGTCGACCTCTGCATGTTTATGATTCAAGTCCATGTTAGTATTTTAACATTTTATTAATATGAACGTCAAACGGGAGAATGATTTTCATGTGTATTGAAACTTGTTTTATTAGTATGAATGTCAAACGGGAGAATGATTATTCATGCCTATTGAAACTTGTTTTGACGAAAGTAAAAGTTGGAATACCCTTGGTATCTCAATTCTATAGGGGTTGTTAACCATTGTTGCCATAAGGCCAGGTCTTAATGTAAGTTTTTACTGAGAAAGCTCACGAGGGATCGGACTTTACGGTGAATTCTTAGAATTTATATCACGAGGGATCGGTTATAATGATTTTAAGCTGCAATGACATGAAACTTGATGATTAAATATGCATGTCTTGAGTTCCTCATTGTTATTCTAGATTAGGGATCCAATTTCCAACATAATTTGTTTATCTGTGTTTATCTCAAGTATCTTACCCATTCTAGATTGCAACTCAACTTTTTAGATAGATTTTTATTTTCTTTTTATCTCATGAACAACTCAACCATGCTATCTTGTGAATATTGTATAAATTGTATATAAATCATTCTTTTGTCCATAACTTTCTTCACATTTACCATAGTGAATAGAAAATTACTATTGTTATTGGACTTTCAATCCCAGTGGAACGATATCTAAATTTTGAAAACTACAAACGATTGGTGCGCTTGCCAATTAACAACCTGGTGGTAGAAATGAACGGATCAGACGCTATCGCCGGGTTAACAAGTTTTCTGGCGTCGTCGCCGGGGATTGAATTGTTTCAGTAAAACAGTAAATTTTTAATTACTGTGGTAAATTTTTTTTTACCTTAGTTAAATTTTTTTTTTTACTTTTACTTATTGTTACACTAACTTTCTTTGTTTAGTTTGTGTATGCAAACCCGATCTACTGCAGGTAAAATTTATTTTGATCCTGAGATAGAAAGGTTTGTAAAGAAAATCAAGTCTTTGAAATCTAAAACACAAACTAAATCTTCTTCTACTTCTAAAACTTTTGAAAATTCAAATATGGCTGCTGAAAAGAGAACATTGGGACAGTTTGCTGCTATTAATGGTCCACCCCGAGTTTCAGGAATGTTTCAAGGACCTGTTGTACCAGTGGAGATTAAACCTGTTACTTTAAATATTATTCAAAATAATCAATTTGCTGCCTTAAATCATGAAGAACCATATGAACATTTAACTGTTTTTTATGAGTTATGTAGCACAATTGGTTTTGAACCCAATCAAGAAGAATCTGTTTATATGAGGTTATTTCCTTTTTCATTGATTGGTAAAGCTAAAGAATGGTTTAAATCTTGCCCACCGGGTAGTTTTGCAAACTGGTCCGATGTTGAAAGAAAATTTTTGGAAAGATTTTATTCTCCTTCAAAATATTTTGAAGCCATGACAGCCATACATTCTTTTTTCTCAAAATAATGATGAATCATTAGGGGAGACATGGGAACGATTCAAGGCACTATTAAGAAAGTGTCCAAACCACAACCTGGATGATGCCGAAAAGGTAAGGATCGTTTACCATGGTTTATTACCTCAGTTCAAGATGATGTTAGATGCTTATGCAGGTGGTTCTTTAATGAACAAAACTGTAGAGGAAACAATTGAGATATTGGAATCAATGTCCATTAGTGACCATCAAGCTAAACCAAAAAGAGGTAATGTACAAGGTATACTTGAACAAGGAGTAAATGATACAGTGTTAATTCAACAAAAATTGTTGATACAACAAATTGAGGCAACGAGTAAACAACTTGGAAAACTTCAACTTACCCATGTACCACCACAACTTCATGCTCAATTAAAATAATGTGAGTATTATATGGGCGAACAACCATGTGGTTACTGTGTACTTGACAAGAATGAACAAGAACAAGCTAATTCCTTGATTCATCAAAGGTTACCTTCAGGTAATTCTCTAAATCCTCTTGTAAATTCTTTTTCTAACAATTATCTGCAGGGAAGGAAAAACCAAAACTATGGTTGGAGGCAAAATGCTAGACCCTTCAACAATCAAGGTGATTACAATACTAGATTAACAAAGGCTGAAGAAAGTATTCAACAATTGATGCAATACATGGAGACAATTAAGGCTGCATGTAAAGCATCAGATTAACAGTTGAGTCAGCTAGTAAAAGAAGTAGCCGACATCAAGGAATTCAAAGTGAAAGAACAATGTAAGGCTATCTTTACAAGAAGTGGTAAAACTGTAGGTATGGACTGTGAAAAAGAAAAAGAAAAAGAAGAAAAGAAAAAGAAAAAGAAGAAGAAGAAGAAAAAGAAAGTGAAAAAAATAAAGAAAAAGATGAAATAAAAGAAAAAGAAAAAAATCAAAAAAATCAGTATTTGGGACAGACATCTCCTGTCCAGGATTTACCTTATCCTCATCCACCATTAAAAAAAGATAAAGAAAAAGAATATAAGAGATTCCTTGAAATTTTTAAGCAGTTACACATAAACATTCCTTTTTCCGAGGCATTAGAACAAATGCCTACATATGCTAAGTTTATGAAAGAACTGCTTACAAAGAAAAGGAAGTATGATGAGGAGATAGTAGAACTTGAGGCAAGTTGCAGCGCTATTTTACAATACAAGATGCCAGAAAAATCCAAAGATCCTGGCAAATTCACTATTCCTGTCTCTATTGGCGGAGAAAATATCGGAAAGGCTTTATTAGATTTAGGGGCTAGCATCAATCTAATGCCCCTAAGTATGATGAAGCGCATTGGTGACCTTGATCCGCAACAGACAAGGATGACTCTGCAATTAGCTGATAAATCCATCAAGAGACCTTATGGGATTGTAGAAGATATGCTTGTAAAGGTTGACAAATTCTACTTCCTTGTGGATTTTGTGATCTTAGACATGGAGGAAGATGCTGATGTTCCTCTGATTCTTGGAAGACCATTCATGAAAACTGCTCGAGTACTGATTGATGTGGATAACGGGAAGCTAGCAGTAAGGGTGCACGATGAGGAAGTGAATTTCGATGTCTTCAAAGAAATGAAACATCCTAGCCCAAAGCAAGACTGTTTCAAAGTGGACATCCTTGATGAAACTTATCTTTCCTTATCAAAATGTATGACTAATTCTGACCCATTAAATAAGTTATTGACTAATTCTGTTGAATTTTTGAATAAAGAAGAGGAGAAACAGATTGAAAGGTATCTTGAAGAATTCGATCAAGGGAAAGAAATTTCCTTTGAATCAAGAAAGATTGAAGAAATTCAAGACTCACCTGTTGAAGAAATCCAGAAACCTGAACTCAAAGTGTTACCTTCCAATCTAAAATACATCTTTTTGAAAGAAGGTAATTTAAAACCAGTAATCATTAGTAATCTGTTAAGTGAAACAGAGGAAGAAAAATTGGTGGAAGTATTGAAGAGAAATCAAGAAGCAATTGGATGGACACTTGAAGATTTGAAAGGTATAAGTCCATCATACTGCATGCATAAAATTCTGTTAGAAGATGATTTCAAACCTGTTGCTCAACCTCAAAGACGCCTCAACCCAACTATGAAAGAGGTAACCAAAAAGGAGGTTCTGAAATTGCTGAAAGCAGGTATTATTTATCCTATTTCTGATAGTGCATGGGTAAGTCCTGTTCAAGTTGTTCCAAAAAAAGGTGGTATGACAGTAATTGTTAATGAAAAAAATGAACTAATTCCTACAAGAACTGTCACCAGTTAGAGAATGTGCATTGATTATAGAAAATTAAATCAAGCAACAAGAAAAGATCATTTTCCATTACCTTTTATGGATCAAATGCTTGAAAGATTATCTGGACAAAAATATTACTACTTTCTTGATGGTTATTCTGGATATAATCAAATTGCTGTTGACCCTCTTGATCAGGAGAAAACTACTTTTACATGTCCTTTTGGCATATTTGCTTACAGAAAAATGCCATTTGGATTATGTAACGCACCTGCTACTTTTCAAAGATGCATGTTTGCTATTTTTGCAGATTTAATTGAAAAGAGAATTGAAGTTTTCATGGATGACTTCTCAATTTTTGGGAATTCATTTGAGACATGTCTATCAAACCTAGACACCGTACTGAAGCGGTGTATTGAGACAAATTTGGTGCTTAATTAGGAAAAGTGTCACTTCATGGTGAAAGAAGGAATTGTACTTGGTCATAAAATTTCTTTTAGAGGCATTGAAGTTGACCAAGCCAAGATAGAGGTAATTTCTAAACTCCCACCCCCTGTAAATGTAAAAGGTATTAGAAGCTTTTTAGGACATGCTGGATTTTATAGGAGGTTTATTCAAGATTTTTCAAAAATTGCAAAACCTTTATCAAACCTTCTAAATAAAGATGTTGAATTCAAATTTGATGAAGCATGTCTTAAAGCTTTTAATTCCTTGAAAGAAAAATTGGTTTTTGCCCCTGTAATTGTTGCTCCTAATTAGAATCTACCCTTTGAACTTATGTGCGATGCAAGTGATTATGCTGTTGGAGCAGGTTTAGGTCAAAGATATGAAATTTTTTTTAAAGTCATACATTATGCTAGTAAAGTTTTGAATGAAAATCAAATAAATTATACAACTACTGAAAAAGAATTACTAGCCATAGTATATGCTTTAGAAAAATTTCGATCTTACTTGATTGGCTCAAAAATAATTGTTTTTACTGATCATGCGGCAATCAAGTATAACTAAATCTGATTCAAAACCTTGGTTAATCAGATGGATTTTGCTCCTTCAAGAATATGATCTTGAAATCAAAGATAAAAAAGGTAGTGAAAATATGGTAGCTGACCATCTTTCTAGATTAATGAATAATGAGGTTACTGCCAAGGAAAAAGAACTTTTGGAAGAATTCCCTGATGAAAAACTTTTGAAAATAACACAATGGCCATGGTTTGCTGACATGGCCAATTTCAAAGTAGCAGGAGTTCTTCTAAATGATTTGACTTGGCAGCAAAGAAAAAAATTCTTTAGAGATGTAAGATATTTTATTTGGGATGACCCTCATTTATTCAAAATTGGAGCGGATAATTTGTTACAACGTTGTGTGCCTGACTGGGAAGTAAAAGATGTGTTGTGGCATTGTCATAAATCACCATATGGAGGACACTTTAATGATGAAAGAACAGCTGCAAAAGTTCTTCAATCAGGTTTATATTGGCCCTCTCTTTTTAAAGATGCTCACTCATTTGTTCAATCTTGTGATAACTGCCAAAGAACAGGTAATGTTGGAAGAAGGCAAGAAATGCCTCTCACAAATATACAAGAAGTTGAGGTATTTGATTGTTTGGGAATTGACTTCATGGGACCTTTTCCTAACTCATACTCAAATCAATACATTCTTTTGGTAGTTGATTATGTTTCTAAATGGGTGGAAGCAATTGCTACCCCTAATGCTGACACTAAATCTGTTGTGAATTTTTTGAAGAAAAATATTTTTTGCAGATTTGGGACACCAAGAACTTTAATAAGTGATGGTGGTTCACACTTTTGTAATAAAATTCTTCAGAAAGTATTATAACATTATGGAGTAAAGCATAAGGTAGCCACAGCATATCATCCACAAACCAATGGACAAGCAGAGATTTCAAATCGTGAAGTGAAAAGAATTCTGGAAAAAACTGTGTCATCTTCTAGAAAGGATTGGTCACAAAAACTTGATGATGCACTCTGGGCATACAGAACTGCATTTAAAACACCAATTGGTCTTTCTCCTTTCCAGATAGTCTATGGAAAATCATGTCACCTTCCAGTTGAAATGGAACATAAAGCATATTGGGCTTTAAAATTCCTTAATTTTGATCAAAATGTAGCAGCAGATAAACGAAAGTTACAGCTACTCGAATTAGAGGAAATGAGAAATAATGCCTATGAATCATCCAGATGTTACAAAAGTAAGGTGAAAGCTTACCATGATAAAAAAATTAAAGAAAAGACACTTCACACCAGGTCAGCAAGTTTTATTGTTCAATACAAGATTAAAACTGTTTCCTGGAAAATTGAAATCAAAATGGTCAGGCCCGTTTTTGATTAAAGAAGTTAAACCATATGGAGCAGTGGAAATTGAAGATCCAACTTCTAAAGGAAGCTGGATGGTAAATGGGCAAAGGTTGAAACTCTATTTGGGTGGTGAGATTAACAAAATTACCATCAGTTATCTTTTAACTGACCCTTGAAATACAGGAATGTCAGGCTGGAGACATTAAACCTAGCGCTCAATGGGAGGCAACCCATTCTGTTATTTGTTTATTTTAATTTATTTTCAAAAAAATAAAAAATAAAAAAAATAAAATTTTTTTATCTTTCAATAAAATAATCAAATTTTTGTTAGAAAGTTAATTTATTCACTTAACATTTTTACATAATAAAACCAATTTTGTAAAATTAATTATTAATTCTTTTATAACTTAGGAATTTTGATAAATTTAATTACAATAAGTTTATTAACTATCAAGCAAATTTCAATAACCTGGTAAGTTGAGAGATCTTTTTAACACTTGAGGGTTTAATCAACATAACTTCATTCGAATTGATTTTGCTTTAATCTTTGATTTGTGTTGTTGTACAGAGAATTTAGGAAAATGATCAAGGCATATTTATTGGTGAAAAGAAACCTTGGGCCAAACAGCTTACCTTGGTAAAAATTATTTTATCCTTTGAAAGCCAATTTGAGCCTAAAATAAATTCTTTGGTATCCTTAAAACCTAAATTTTTTATAACCATTCCCTATACTTGATTGATTAAAAGAGCAGTCGAAATAAATGTTCTTACAAAAATGGGGAGTGAAAATAAGCAACTTGATTCTTTTCAAAAGAAAATAAAGTATGAAAAAGAAAAGTCAAAAATAGTGAAAAGAATCAAGTTGGGGGTATTTATTTTTCACCAACAAAAGAAAATGAGAAGTTTGGGCCAAGAGAAAGCCTAAGAATTATAAAATGCTCTTTTATGATTTCAGGTTTTTGAATTCCAAGAAAAACCATTGATTCTTGTAAGCCAAGCCTCATTACAACCCGTAAAAAGACCTTATAATTTCTGAATTAACTTTGTATAACTAACCATTGATTAGATGAAAATCAAAATTAAATTCATTTGATTTTATGATTGATTGAGTGAAACAGGTTACCAATTGCATTGAGATAAACACTTGGAGAGGTAAGCCTGAAATTATGCTTGGTATGTTAATAAAATATTGTAAAGAATTTTATCATTAAACCTTTGTTATATTAGATGTCTATAATTGATTATTTAAAAATGGTAAATTGTGTAAATACTTTTTGTGGTAAATTCTCGGACTAACTCAAAAATTTAATTTCAAATTTTTATTTTTATTTTTCTCTCTTGCTCGAGGACGAGCAATGTCTCAAGTTGGGGGTATTTGTTAGTCCTCAAATTTATAATAAATCTTTTAATAAAAATTTCATAAAAATAAATAAATATTTGGTTAATTTGTTAGAAAATTAGGTTTTAATTCAATAAATGGATATTGTTGGAAATAATCTGCCCTTGATCAATTTTCTCTAGTTTTGCAGTGAAAAGTAAAGAATTCAAGAGAAAATTATACTGGAGAATCTGACGCGTAGCATCAATCCCACGCGTAGCGTGTGTAACATCCCTGTTTTTAGTAGCAGTTTTATTTGGTAAATTTTGAAGTGTGGAAGGTCAGTAAGTAAGAATAAGTGAGTAAATACCTTGTATAGGGTCAGTGATACTCCAAAAATTCTATTTTTGGGTATAATTATGGAATTTATACAGACCTTTGAGGATATTAATCAAAATCCGAGTGAAAAGGGGCTCTGTTCCGAGTGACAGAGAGAAATTCCGAGTGATAGAAAGAAAATCCGAGTAAGGAATGAAATTCCGAGTGTAAAGTTAGGTTGACCGAATAAAACATTACTAAAAAGGATGCTACCGAGTGAAATCTTGGTCTTAGAAACATCTGGAGTGAAGTGGGTTCAAGGGAACCACTTATGGGTGAATATTCCGAGTGAAAACACCCTTGAGAGACTCATTTCCGAGTCAGACCTTGCCAATTGCTTCTTTCTCGAGTGGAAATTTCTATGATTACAGTATACCGAGTGAATAGACTCAGTCAGGGATATAACTGATGCAATCCGAGTGAAGTTATCCAAGTCAGACCTCCCTAATAAGATAGAGGATAGTAATCCGAGTAGGTTGAGAGCCATTTTGAGTAAGACTAAATATGTAGCCTTTCCGAGTGAATGGGTTTGAATATTCCCTAGTAAGATATACCCGAGTGGGAAAATAATACTAAGTGGAATATGTGTGTAAGAATGAATTTAGAGATTCCCGAGTATAAAATCCGAGGGAAGATTTGGTTATAATGGCTTAGATTGGAAAATTTCTAAGTATATGATAAACCGAATGAATGATCCATATATAAATCCGAGTGGATGGGGTTAGAACAAGTCTGAGTTGAACTTAATGTGATGATATTTCCGAGTAGATTAAATAATGTGTAATTAGAGGGTCTAAGTATGAAATGAGTCCGAGAGGAACCTGACTTAATAAGTTTTACCTGAGTGGTTAAGCATGAAATAAACCCGAGTGAATGATGAGGAGTTCCGAGTGAATGAATGCATAGGTGTTTTATATTAAGTTGATGCTTCTACCGACTGAAATGAGTTATTAAAATTATTTGGGAGGTGTTGATGGGAGAAATAGTGATTAAGTTAAAGATTCCGAGTAGTTATATGTATATATATTGTGTGATTAAGGAATTACTTGGCTTGAATATGAGTGATGATAAATGAATAATACTGAGTGAACTGATACCGAGTGGAAAAATGGTAGTGGGAACCCGTTCCGAGCAAATAGTAGTGTGCACAGAGCCATTTCCGAGTCAATCTAAGGTATATAAACAAATACCGAGTGACACTCTTATGTGTTGGTCTTTTCTGAAAGGTGATGGCCTTAAATGGGCTTTTGATTGAAAAATGTAGTTGAAGATGGTCTAAACCAAGTGAAAGGAGTGGAGAAAGACTTTAATACTCCTGCAAGTTAATTTCCAAATAAAGGATGTTATAATTCTGAGTGAAAACTATATATTCCGAATGAATATGGATACCATTTTTTTGAGTGAGCCTAAGGTGTTATGAAATCCTGAGTAAAGAGAATCTGACTGAATACAGAAGAAATTCGACCTAGGGAGGAGAAATCCGACTAGATGTTTCAAGAAGAAACAATCATGACTGAGGACCAAGAGAAACGAATCGGTTTTAGAAGATTTCCGAGCCAAGAAGGGCTGATTCGCTCAAGCGAATCAGATTTCGCTTAAGCGATCCGATGTCAGCACTCCACACCGGTTGGCCAATTAGGTCCGTCCTTAGATCAGGGGTTCACACCGGACAGCTCTGAGCCGGTGTTCATCACAACACCGCCCTCTTTCCACAGACGGTATCCTTAACTTTTTTTTACACGCACCGTCCTTCCCTACTTCACACTCAACACCGCCCACTCCATACCGACCTCACACAGCACACCGACCTCACACTCCACACTGCCCTCACACAGCACACCGCCTCACACTCCACACCGCCCTCACTTAATACCGCCCTCATATTGCACTCCGCACTTACACTGCACTCCGCCCTCATATACTCAATACCGCTCTCTTCAAAATCTCCAGCAACGAACACCTTTTTAACTCCACTCAGACCACTTTATATATTTTAATATATCACTAACCTCTTTAATGCAAAGCTGACAGTGAGATGAGTCAAAAGTTTCCATTATCCCACCTAATCCTCTAATCGATGTCTCCCATTTGTCTCCTGCACTATTAAACCAATATATATCTCCAAGCCAAACTATCAGAACCAAAATAAAGACCTTCTTCCTCTTCCTTCTTACTTCTCTTACGTACCAGCACCAACTTCTTTCTTTTTTTCTCAAGTTCCTCCTCTATTTCACTCGGAATTGGTGCAGGACAGTGAAAGGGAACCTCTTCTTCTCCTCCAAGAACTCCATTAAGGTAAGGGGGGTATATTCTCGGGTATTCTGGGGAAATCTGAGTGAAAGGAAAGGGTTAAGGTACCTTGGGTCCTCACCTTTCCAGGACAGATCTGGTTTTGTTGTGATTTAAATGTTTTAATTATTTGTTATATTTGTATATATAATGTATTGAACATGTTTAATTACAGCGTTGTTTATTATTGACCATGAGAATTTAGTGAATATGTTGATTTTATTGATTAATATGAATGAATGTGTATATGTTTGATGCTGGACTGTAAAAATATTAAAGTATCATGGGTATTTATGAGGACTCCAGTGAAAAGTTATGAACTGACATCGGATATTATGATATTAAGCTCGGTATTGTACCAATCAACCAGAGCAATTAAAGAATACACAAATTCACTCAGAGATTACAGTGATTCGACCAGTTATATATTAATCCGATTGGTTATCTAAAGAATACAAGTTTCTTATTTAAATTTTCAAACAGAACTATATTTCATTTGATAAACACCTTAATTTCACTCGGAAAACATCTTTTCAAGTTGATTTTATTCAGAAATCAGTATTTCACTTAGAAAGCTCTTTTCAATTGATTTTATTTGGAACTATATATATATTTGAACTAGAATATATCTTATTTCACTCAGAAAACAGTTATTCCACTCAAAACTTATTCATTTTTGATTTCACTCGGAAAATCAGTTATTTCACTCAAGAAAACTTACCCAGTTTAATTTTTTTTACTCGGGAAATATCTTATTTAACTCAGAAAACTTCATCAGTATGATTCTACTCGGATTTATAATCTTTTCACACATAAAATCTCTTTTTAATCAGAATTTACTCAGAAAATAATTATTTCATTCAGAGAGCTCTTTCTTCATTATGATTTACTAAAAAAAAACGTTTTAACTTCACTGAGAAAACTCCTTCAAATTGATTTCACTCAGATTCAGAATTATTTTATTCAGAAAATCCTCTCAGTTCGATTTTATTGGAAATCCTGCTTGTTTTCACTCGGAATCTTAACTTTTGCACTCGTTATTTATCCAAGTTTTACTCAGAAAGTTTGGTTATCAACATTTCCACTCGGACATAACTTGTGCTTTAATCGGAAAACTCATTATACTCAGTACCAATCTATTTCTACTCGGAAAATTCATTTTTCACTCGGAAACAGACTTCTTTTACTCGGATAATTATATTTCACTCGGTATTTAATTGATTTCACTCGGAAAAACCTATTTGTCACTCGGTATTTAACTCCTTCTCCTCGGAAAAGCAGTCTTAACATTTTATACTTGGATTTTTCATTCAGAATTCCTTCTATACTCCTTATTGAATTATTAAAATGTTATAAAAAAATCATTATTGGTCTTTTCCTATTACTACTATTAATATTATTATTATTATTTACATTATTATTTTTATTATTGTTATTCCTATTATTATAATTAGTATTATTGTTATAAATATCTTATTTTATTAACTATGAGTAAATAAATATGAATTGTATTTTATTATTTATTCAAAGTATAAGTTATAAATGATATATTTTATCAAAATGACTTGCAACGTTTGATCCATTAAATCAAAAGCTTGTGAACGAATATGATGAGGCTGGAATCACATAAATACCCATGACTCAAAAGATGAAAGAGAATACATTTTGCATCATGAAAATATTTTTGAAGAAGAAAAACCTCTAGAGCATACACTTGGTACAGTGGAGGACACTCACGTTCGATCTCCATGAAGAATCTTAGGAGTACAACTGGAACGGCAACCCAATGGCATCAGAGTCGCGCCCTGATAGCCGGGTGAGACGAATAATTCTAGTGTACTTTGACTAAATGACGGAGTGTAACTATGATCGTAGGGATCCAAGTCTCAAATATATATATATAAATCAATGATGAGAACCAATGAGTTCATTTGTACCAGAGCTTGGGCGGACCCTGATCGCTCTAGATGATTGGAATGGTGATATTCCATAGAAAGAGAAGAAGAAATAATTTCTTGGGCCCACATGCATCATGAGACGTAATCAAGAAATATCATAATGAAACAAACTCATGCATTCCCTGATGACATATTTGATTGTTATAATCTTAGAAATGTGAATTGTATGATTATATGTGATATATACATTATTGCTTCCACTGATCTGCCACGTATTTATTTTTTTAAAAAAAATAAAATATATTCACTTTTTCTTAAAACTGTTAACACTCTCAGTTAAATAGGATGAACCTATAGAAGGATTTGTCTTATCTAACCGAGGGTGTTACAGCGTGGACTCTGAATTTTGATGCTGACGCTACGCGTCACAGCCACACGTAGCGTCCGTGCTGCATGGACTCCACTTCCAACTTGGCCAAGCACTCAGCTTTGACCCAATAATGGCCACCCCACTCAGCACCAAGGGCCACCCCACTCAACACAAATGGCCAAAACACAGTGGAGACACGTCCAAGTGGCCAAGCATGATCAAATTTAATAATTTGAAGTAGCCATTATCAGCTGTTTAATGGAAGCTGAGTCAGGGGCCTGACGCGTAGCGTCAGTACCCTTGCTCAGGCCTATAAATAGGGCCATCCAACACCATTCAAGACATCCCATTCTCATTCACTTCTCTTCTTTTCTCTCTTTGTGCTCGACTTTGAGTACTTCTTTTTTGAGTTGTAGTTCTAGAATAGTTTTCTAGATAATTGAGAGTGTTGTGGTGTATTGTGATCGTTGTATCGTGAAGTTTCCATCGTCTTCGTAATGTCAAACTTTGTAAGTGTTGTTTTTACTTTCACCATGTGTAACTAATTTGTTTATGTTGGAATTGGTGAACTAATCTATTGAGTATAATGTTGTGAATTCGACCTCTGCATGTTTATGATTCAAGTCCATGTTAGTATTTCAACCTTTTATTAATATGAACGTCAAACGGGAGAATGATTTTCATGTGTATTGAAACTTATTTTATTAGTATGAATGTCAAACGGGAGAATGATTATTCATGCCTATTGAAACTTGTTTTGACGAAAGTAAAAGTTGGAATACCCTTGGTATCTCAATTCTATAGGGGTTGTTAACCATTGTTGCCATAAGGCCAGGTCTTAATGCAAGTTTTTACTGAGAAAGCTCACGAGGGATCGGACTTTAACGTGAATTCTTAGAATTTATATCACGAGGGATCGGTTATAATGATTTTAAGCTGCAATGACATGAAACTTGATAATTAAATATGCATGTCTTGAGTTCCTTACTGTTATTCTAGATTAGGGATCCAATTTCCAACATAATTTGTTTATCTGTGTTTATCTCAAGTATCTTACCTATTCTAGATTGCAACTCAACTTTTTAGATAGATTTTTATTTTCTTTTTATCTCATGAACAACTCAACCATGCTATCTTGTGAATATTGTATAAATTGTATATAAATCATTCTTTTATCCATAACTTTCTTCATATTTACCATAGTGAATAGAAAATTACTATTGTTATTGGACTTTCAATCCTAGTGGAATGATATCTAAATTTTAAAAACTACAAACGATTGGTGCGCTTGCCAATTAACAACCCGGTGGTAGAAACGAACAGATCAGACGCTATCACCAGGTTAACACTGTCGAAGTGTGAATTCTGGTTGGAAGAAGTGAACTTTTTAGGACATGTAATTAGTCAAGGAGGAATAGCTGTAGACCCTTCCAAGGTAGAGGCAGTTTTAAAATGGGAGAAACCAACCACGATCACTGAGATTAGAAGTTTCTTGGGCTTAGCTGGATACTATAGGAGATTCATTAAAGGATTTTCAAAATTAGGATACCCACTAACCAAGTTAATATGGAAAGGAAAACCTTTTGTGTGGACGATACAATGCGAGAATAGTTTTCAAGAGCTGAAAGATCGACTTACTTCTGCACCGGTGTTAGTACTCCCCGATCCATATCGAAGTTTTAAAGTTTACTGTGATGCGTCTAAGCAAGGACTAGAAAGTGTACTCATGCAAGACAAGAAGGTTGTAGCCTATACGTCACGCTAATTAAGGCAACATGAGATTAACTACCCTACCCATGACTTAGAGTTAGCCGTTGTAGTTTTTGCCTTAAAGATTTGGAGGCATTATCTATACGGTGCAACATTCAATGTGTTTAGTGATCATAAGAGTCTCAAGTATTTATTCGACCAAAAGGAGTTAAACAACGAAGATGGATGGAGTTCTTAAAGGACTATGACTTTGAGTTGTAATACTATCCTGGAAAAGCAAACGTAGTAGCTGATGCTTTGAGTCAGAAGTCTCTACATGCATCCACAATGATGATTAAAGAGCTGTAATTGATAGAGAACTTCAGAGATCTTAACCTAGCAGTAAAGGTTAGTGCTAACAGCTACAGATTAGGAGTGTTGCAAGTGACAAGTGAATTCCTGATACAAGTTTTAGAGGCTCAACAAGAGGATGAATTCCTGCAAGAGAAGAAAGAACTCTTGGAACAAGGAAAAGAAGTCAAGTTCAATGTGGGAAACGACCAATTGTTAAGGTATAAGGATCGAGTGTGTATCCCTGATCAAGAGGAGTTGAGGAAAGCAATTCTGAAAGAAGGCCACAAAAGTTATATGAGCATTCATCCAGGATCTACTAAAATGTATCAAGATTTGAAGAAGTTATTTTAGTGGCCTGGAATAAAGAAAGCAGTGGCAGAGTACGTGGCTGCATGTCTAATTTACCAGAAGGTTAAAGTAGAACATCAAAAGCCCCCTGGAATGCTACAATCAATGGAAATACCAGAATAGAAATGGGATAGTATTACCATGGATTTTGTGACTTCTTTACCCAAAACTCCATTGGGACATGATTCAATATGGGTAATAGTTGATAAACTAACAAAGTTTGCCCACTTTATTCCCATCAATATTCGTTACTCTATGGAGAAGCCGGCGAAATTATACATCGAGGAGATTGTGAGATTGCATGGAATTCTTTCAAGTATCATTTCTGATCGGGACCCTCGTTTTATGTCACAATTCTGGAAGAGTTTGCAAAAGGTTTTGGGAACAAGACTTTGTCTGAGTTCAGTATATTATCCTCAGACAGATGGACAATCAGAAAGAACAATTCAATCTCTAGAGGACTTGTTACGAGCTTGTGTGTTAGAGCATAAAGGAAGTTGGAATCAATTCTTACCATATGTAGAATTCACATACAACAACAGTTTCCATGCTAGCATTGGCATGACACCTTTTGAAGCATTATATGGAAGAAAATGTAGGACTCTGTTATGTTGGTTTGAGACTGGTGAAAACTTGATGCTAGGACCAGAGTTGGTACAACAAACCACGGATAAAATCAAAATGGTTCAGGAAAAGATGAAGGCAGCACAGAGCAGGCAGAAAAGCTACTATGACAAAAGAAGGAAGCCGCTCAAATTTCAAGAAGGCGATCATGTATTCTTGAAAGTCACACCTATGACTGGGGTCAGTCGGGCAATGAAATCTTGAAAACTAACTCCTAGATTTATTGGTCCATATCAAATAATTCATAAAGTTAGTCCTCTTGCTTACCAAATAGCATTACCACATTTTCTTTCTAATATCCATAACGTTTTTCATGTGTCAAACTTACGAAAGTATATATCTGATCCTACACATGTTATTGAACCTGATGTCATACAAGTTAAAGATAATCTTACATATGATGCACCACCTGTTAGAATAGCTGACAGAAGAATAAAATAGCTAAGGGATAAGGCAATTTCACTCGTAAAGATCGTTTGGAGTGAAACGAGAGGAGAAGATGCTACATGGTAACTAGAAACTGAGATGAAATAATCTCATCCCCATTTGTTTTATTGAATAATGTAAATTTTGAGGACGAAATTTTTCTAAGGGGAGTAGAGTTGTAACACCCCTATTTTTATTTTAAGTTATTTCAGAAAATTTTATATTAAAATCTGGATGGAATTTGACCATAGATCTTTAGAAGTTTTTGATTAGTATATTTTTCAGAATTTATTTTTAAAAAATTTATTTAAAAAAAACGAAAAATCACTATTTGCACCCCTTAAATTACTATTTGAACCACCCGCTAAATTGCTATTCGCACCTCCAAAATTGCTATTCGTACCCCCCCCATAATTCTTCAAATTCCTTCACATGAAATTCACTGTGCGTTTCTAAAATTTCCAAACTTTGCACAGTAACCTATATGAAAATTTCAAGTTTTGCACAGTACTTTTATAATAAAATATTCAAACGCACAGTAAGTTTTTTTCTATAAATACCGAGCGAAGGAACGAAGGAAATCACAGTTTTTTATTAAATTTTCTTAATATAGTAGTGCTAGAGAGATAGTGGTGGAAGTAAGAGGGAGAAATAAATTTTTTGGAAGTAGGTTCTGCTAAAATTCTAAAGTAAGAATACCTTTTTTTTATATTTTTTAGGGTTATTTTTATATCGTTTTTAGAAATCTATTATTATACTGAAAATAATATTATTTTAAGTTACTATTCTAAATAGTAAAATACTATTTCAATAGTAAATTACTATTTACTATTACTATTTACCTTTACTATTCATATTTTACTATTTACCATTACTATTTACATTTTACTATTTACTATTACTATTCTCGATTTACTATTTACCGTTATTATTTATTATTCACTATTCAAAATTTACCATTTCTGTTTTAAGTAGTAATCTTAATTGTCACCTTATGTCTTTACTGAAATAGATTGGTATTAATATTTCTAGAAATCTGAGGCGCAAAGCAAACTCTCTTTTGGTAACAATCCAAGGTAAGGGGGAGTAAGTTAAGAATATAATATGAAAAGACATAAGAATAATGGGAGGAGTCCCCTACTCCTTTTAAATTTGATAATATTATTATTTTAAAATATTAACATCTTAACTTAAAATTTTCAATAATTTAAATTAAATATCTGATGTAACTAACTCTGACATACCTATGTAAGGACCTGGACTTTCATAACCTATACGATTTGGACTGAACCTATGCAAGGACTTGGACAAATTTGACCTATATGAACTGAACTATACCTATGCAAGGACTGGATTATATAGACTTATATAGACCTATGCAAGGAATGGACTATAAGGACTCAAAATCAATTTTAATAATTTAAATAACCATTAAAATTTGAATTATATTTAATTGATTTTTTTATAATTATTATTGATGATATTTAATTGTGATCGATATTATTTGATTGTGATTGACATTATTTAATTGTGATTGATGATATTGCGATTGATAATATTTGATTATGATTGATGATCTTGTGATATGAAGTTGAGCATATAGCGAGCATAACAAAAAGCTAAAACTCAGTAAGAATTTTCTTACTGTGAACACCTCTTTCGGTCCGACACAAGTGGAAAGCATCTCCGAGAAAGGACTGAGCTTCAATTTTAACTAATCCTTCTGGCTATAATATTTCCGAGTGAAAAATGGCTATTTCCAAGTGAAAATGGTTGTTTCCGAGTGAAAAATACTAGTCATCCGTGTCCAAGTGCAATTTCTGAGTGGGATGTCTTAGAATGAGAAGTTTTCGAGTGGAATATCTCCGATTGAGTCATTCCCAAGTAAGCTGCTTCTGAGGGAAGTACCTTCGAGTGATCAGTGAATCTTTGGATGAAGGCTGTTTCTAGTTGGGAATATATCCGAGTGAATATTTCCCAGATGAAGTCTTTCCGAGTGAAGAAATTCTGAGGGCTGTTCCGGATGAAGTACTTCCGGACGAAGAACTTCTGATTGCGAATGGGAGTTCTTGGAAGAAAGGCTGAGAGAAATGCCTCGGAACAATGAGAAGCCGGTTTCAAAAGAAATACCTCTCAGGCTGGGATATTAGAGTAAAGAATCCCCAAGTGAATAGGTCCGAATGGGTTAATTCCTGATTAAGGCAATTCCGAGAGAAAGGCAATTGACTTCCGAGTGGTTTATTGTCAAGAGATGTATTTCAATCGTCCATCAAGTTCCAAATTCTGATTGAAACCATTCTGAACCCGACTCCTGAATAAATATATCCGAGTGGGCTGATTATCGATTGAAGAACCCTTCTAATTGAAAAGAAAGGCCTGTTCCCGAGTAAGTGCACCCAAAGGATTGAAGCTGAGCTCTGAATTCTGAATGAAAACAAGGAAAACTCCTGAATGAAAGGAAGTCGGATAGGTTGATGCACCATAAGAATAAATTCTGAGTGAAAACAAGGAAAATTCCCAAGTGAATACATCTAATGGGTTAAATGCTGACTGAAGCCGTGAGAGATGCCTGACTTCGGATGAATACATCCGAATAGATAAGTGCCGATTGGAACCATTCTGAATGAAAGGCGTCCGACCTCATATGAATGCATCCGAGTGGATAACGATCGATTGGAGCTATCCTGAAGGAACCACTTTCCGAGTGTATAATTCTGAGCGGATATTGAATGAATCACTTTCCAAGTTCCATAATTTTCGTGAGAAATACTTCTGAATGATGAAAGATTGATTCCGAAGGAATACTTCTCCGACTGAAGCCCGTCCGATTGAAGCATTCCCGATTGAGTGCTTCAAGCAGTGATGAGTTCTGAGCAAAAGCCCATCCGATTGAAGCAATTCTGATTGAATGCTTCAAGCAATGACGAGTTCATCCGAGTGAAACAGTAGCGATTGAATGCTTCAAGCAATGACCTACTTCCGAGCAAATCAACACCGAGTGAAGATTTTCTTAATGGACAGGGGACCTGATGAATGCTTCTTGGAAAGCCATTTCCGAGTCAATGATATGAACCCAGACTCTCACACCGGGTGTCAGGAGTCGGATCAGACCTGTGGATTCAGGCTTTCACTCGGTCTTCTATAGGAGAGCATTTATTCCTCTCGGATTGACTCCCACTGTGGGAAGATACCGACTGGGCGCTAAACCGAGTCAGAAAGGAAATGCCGACTCCATATTTCCACCATGCTGACTTGGATTCCCACTGCCCAAGTGGATCCACGAATCCTGGGAGTGGCAGACAGGGGGGCGGAAGTGGAGAAATTAAAAATTCTCCACCAGCCGCTATCCTTAACTCTCTGTTAGTGGCCAGGCTGCTCCACTTTGAGTGGAAGACTGTGCTGTCCATGCACTCGGCCCATATCCTAAAGCCTCTATAAATACCTCAGCTGAAGAGGCACACGGGGTGCTGGAATTTAAAGGGTGGAACCTCTGGCAAAAATTCACTTGGGAATCTTAAACCTAAAGAACCCATCCCCAACACACTTATCTTTTCTTAGAAACAAAAGCATCAGTATTGTTCATTCTTCTGCCAATACCCTCTCCTACTGCACGCCGATCCAAAACCATGCTCTCCACACCGTCCAGACCTTATACCAACTCCACACCGTCCCAACATCTCCCAAATCCTTACACCGGCCAGACTCTGCACCAAATCCATACCGTCCCAACACCTCCCAAATCCCATACCGTCCAGACCCTATACCAACTCCACACCGTCCCAACATCTCCCAAATCCTTACACCGTCCAGACTCTGCACCAACTCCAGACCGTCCCAACACCTCCTAAATCCCATACCGTCCAGACCCTGCATCAACTCCAACACCATTTAGCACCTTCGCCCACACTCTTCCTTTCAGAAAGGTGAACACTCTGGTACGTCTCCTTCCATCACTTGGTCTCACTCTCGTCCTCATTTGGTTTTCCTTCCCTCACTCGGTTTTCCTTCCCTCACTCGGTTTTCCTTTCCTCACTCGGTTTTCCTTTTTTCTCACTCGGTTTTCCTTTTTCTCACTCAGTTTTCCTTTTTCTCACTCGTTTTTTTTCTTCTCCCACTCGGTTTTCCTTTTCCTCACTCGGTTTTCCTTTTTCCCACTCGTTTTTCCTCGTCCTCACTCGGATTCCCTTTTTCCAACTCGGTTTTCTCTTCTCCCACTCGGTTTTCGCTCATTTTTCCCTCTCTTTTCTGAACTTACTGTTTCTCTTTCTCTCTTGTAGCTTCTGCTACCCCCCCTCTTTTTTGTCTTTTTTTTTGTCCTTTACTTTTAAGTTTTACTTAAAAAGAAGAAAATTTCGTTCATCCATTTCCTAAAAAAAAAAACATTTAAAGAACTACGTAACCCTGATTTCTTGGTCATCCAAGAATACGTAGGAGCAGGACTTTAAATCCTGTCAGGCCCACCTTTTCCATTTTATTCCTATTTTTATTTTCTTTATTTTTCCTTTGCAACTCCCTTTCTATCCACTTCCATGAAAATCAATTTAGACGTGACGTCTTGTTGATTTTCCCCTATCTTTGGTAGGCCATCGTCACAAGGAATGGAATACTTGGGACGAGACGTCCCGCTTATCCCCTTCCCGTTTCTAAGCCCCGCATTTTGATTAAATCCCATGAAAATCAATTTAGACGTGACGTCTTGTTGATTTTCCCCTATCTTTGGTAGGCCATCACCACAAGGAACGGGATACTTGGGATGAGACGTCCCCTTTACCCCCTTCCCATTTCTAACCCCGTATTTTGATTAAAGGATGACTAATTTAGACGCGACGTCTTGTTAGTATCCTTCCCTTTTCCTGATTTATACAAAGCCAAGGTTAATTTGGACGCGACGTCCTGTTGACCTACACTCCATGTCGGTTCAGTTTGTTCCTTCTGCTTTTTTACACAAAGTACAACAATAAAAGGGGAGAAATATAACATCTTTTGTAAGGCTAGTTATGTTGCGAATTTTCAATGTTGGTACTGTTTCTGACAGGCGATGTAGGGTGCTAATACCTTCCCTACTCGTAATCGACTCCCGAACTTGAATCTCATTCTTTAAACCAGTGCTTTACTAAACTTAGTTTTTTCCAATGTTTTTCCTATGGATAAAAACGTTGGTGGCGACTCCCTGTTTTCTTTGTTCGTTTTATTTCGAGAGGGTCAGCCGCGCCGTCGCGATCCAGGTTGCGAGACTTACCTTACTCTTTAAATTTTTATTACTTTAAATCTTTTCTTCTTAGAAATTATTTTTATTAACTTTACTTTTAATATTTAGAATTAGTATTTATTTTAGAATGAAGACATTTTTTGAAAATTAATTTATAACAAATTGAGATAATTAAATCTTGAATTAAAGAAAAATTTTATAATTTTTAGTATTTTTGGTTAATGATTTAAAGATTATTCTCTTTTAATAAAATAAAATTTTTAAAAGAAAATTATTTTATTTTTCCAACTTAATAACTAAAGATATTTGGAAATAATTGAGAATTCGATCTTGTTAAGATTCAATTTGAGAAAGATTATGTAAAATTTTATATGAGAAAGTTTTGAGATATTTAAGGCTTAGAAACTTAATTTCAATGAGATTCGAAAACTGTACCAAATTTATTTTTGTGGGACAGAAATTTAGAGAATTGAGAAAATGTACAGTTTATTAATATGATGTTGTAAACCTTTATGGTATTTAATAATTGAGTTTCTAAAAGCCTTAACCAACTAAATACGCAAGTAGTTCATGCATCATAAATCATTAAAGTGAAACAAAATGTTATTGTCTGGGGACGGATTATAGAAACCGAGGATACATTAGAGGAGACTTAATTACGAGCCTTGGGATGAGAGGGTGTGAAAGGGTGCTTCAAGGGACCTGGGGTAGCTCCCTAGTGTCGGGTACTTTCACAATAAAAACTTTCTCAATCTGACTAGTCTCTAAATGTTTCCATGCCAGTTAAGCTGTTCATATTATTATTACCCGGACTTATGGAACAGTGTAAACTCCTAGTTGGCCCAGTGCAAATTAAAATTTAAGGGCCCATATATATAGGTAAGTTATGATGAAGATATTGCATAACATTCATGCATTCATAATTGATTGTGTGTGTGATTGTGATTGTGATTGATATAATTATATATTAGTTTGTGAAAACCCTTTATTGCTTATGCCCCATTTTGGAATATTATATTCTATTTCTCACTCTTTTCTATGTGTTTTTGTTTCATATGTTTTAAAATTGATGGTTCAGAGGGAAGGATCGAAGAATCTCGGCAGTGAATATAGCACGTTCTAGAAAGGGAGCTCGGTATGAATACCGTGGTCCAATGAATAAATAATGTTATTAAGTAACTGCTTCTGGGCCATGGAGTTTCATCTCTTTCTTATAATGTTTAATATTTATTTTCTTCGGATGAATGTAAAATTACTTTACAAAGTTTTAATAATATTTATGAGGTATTACAAAATGATGTATGTAATTTATTCTGATAGTTTCTTTTTAACAATCATATCTTTAGTAAAAAAAATTACGAATTTTTCTAGTATTTATTAAGGTGTAACTGAGGGCGTTACAATCATGTCCCCCTCCTCAAGAGGATTTTCCCTCCAATCTATGCTCATCTAAAGCAGCTCACAAGGCAACAGTGATCCCACAAGATGAGGAGGAAAAAAAGTGAGTCCATAGTATGAAAAAGTTTAAAGACAAAAAAAATGATCAAACAAAAGGTAAAAGATTGAAGGAATGGAAATATCCACTAAGATCAAAGACTAACCTTTTCACCTTTAGAGTGTTAAAAGTAAAGATGCCACCCAAGAAAACAATGAGAAGGTCCCACAAGAATGCACATGCAAAACTATGGAAACCCCCATGTATCCTAGAAATGGTACTACCAATGCGATGTATAATGAGTATGATATGAGGTGTAGATATATGAACATGTGATATAAACTAACCATGGGCATGAAATAAGGTAGCATAGGATGGGATGCCCTAAGGGGGTCATAATAAGTAATAATATTAAAACTAGGAACTAGAGTATGCAAGACATGCAAAGATGCTACTAGCTCCGTATATAACCCTTTATAAAAGTGAATGATATCAACATGATCATACATATGATGTGGTTCTATATGAAATGATATAGGAATGCCATGAGATAGACAAAAGGATAAACCTATTAAAGTCCTAGACTCAAGAAAAGTAACAAAAGACATGACTCTTGGAAAGGTCAACTCAAAGGAGTATAGACATATCCCTACCCTATAAGACCCTATAGTAACTATGTGCACCCTAGAAGCAACCCTAAGAAAACTATGTAAACGCAATGTCCAATCAATCCTATAGTTAATACAAAAAGTTGGAGAAACTACCTCTTAAAGGGTTGAAGAGTTAACACTCCTTGGGGCAAGGACAAGATGCCCATTAAGCACACGAAGGTGCTTAGAGTGTACTTGCGATAAAGCATATACAATGGTTGGTGAAGGATCAAGGCTCTCTTTACTTCATATTTAGAGGCAAATAAAGTGGAATGCCTCTCGGAGTCATCAAGAGTGATAGCTCCTTTTCCATTCTCTTATTTGGATTTTCTTGGTTTGGCTTGGGAGGTGGAAAGACCAACCTCCCTATCCCTTTTCAACTTCATTTGAAGTTGATCCTCTATAACTTTCTTAGGAGTTAAAGGATGAAGCACAAACTTTTTATTTTCATGTTTAAATGTGAGGGTGTTAATGAAACCCTCATGGGTGGCCTTTTTGTCAAATTGCCAAGATCTCACAAGCAAGGCATGAGTTTCTTCCATAGGCACCACATCACACCAAACTTTGTCTTTATAGGTGCCTATAGAAAAAGAAAGAAACACTTGTTTGTTTACAAGCATTTCACCCTTTCATTAAGCCATTGAAGTTTATATGGCCTAGGGTGATCAACTAGATCACAACCCAACTTGTGGACTAACCTTTGGCTAGCCACATTAGCATAACTCCCACTATCCATAATGAGAGAACATAGTTTTTCATCTATGTAACATCTTGTGTAAAAGATGTTCTCTCTTTATGTAGTGTTATCCTCCTTGACATGACTTCCAAAAAGTCTTCGTATCATAGGAAGCTCTTTATTATCTCCCAAGACATCTTCATTATCATAAGAATCACTACTTGAATCATCATTAGAGTGACTTGGGGAAGAATCCTCTTGGCTTGAATAATGGTCCTGTCCCCTTAAAATCATGGTTTTCTTAGTAGGACATTGAGAGGCAATGTGACCTCCCCCCAAGCATATAAAGCATTTGATAGAACTTGTTTTGGAAGATGGTTTGGAGATGAAGGTTTCATGTTTTGGATTGTCATGCTTAGAGGGTCTAGAAGAGTGAACCCTTTATGTACCTCACTTTTTACTTTAGAAGAAGTAGCCATTCTTTTCTCCCTATATTTTCTCCAATCAGTTTTTGAATTAGAGTCTTCTTTACCCTTTCACTTAGGCTTAAAGGGTTTGTATTCCCCTTTGTAGTATGAGTCTCCATCATTTATTTAGTTCTCCACGCTAATGCATTGGTAAAGGAGCTCCTTAATATCCACATAAGGAAGAAGCTCAACTTTTATTTTTATAGTTTTATTTAACCTATGAAGAAACCTATGCATTTAGGTCTCTTCATCCTCCTTAACATTGGGCTTTATCATGACCATTTCTAGGGCTTTATAATAATCTTCAATGCTTTTAGCCCTTTAGGAAAGTCTATTGAGCTTAGCCTAAAGCTTTCCCCTATAGTAGGAAGGAACATACCTATTCTTAGGCAATGCCTTTAGGTCATTCCATTTATCTATAGGAGGAAAGTGATCTCTCTTCCTATCCTTACAAATTTAGGTCCACCAAGCCAAGACATATTTTGAAAAGAAAGAGTAGCAACGCTAACTTTCTTCTCTTCTTTGATTTGATGAGAGTTAAAGAGTTGTTTAACTCTCATTTCCTAATCTAGGTAAGCCTCCATATCATTTTTTCATGCAATAAGGGCTCTTCTAATTTCACCTCTTTTAGCCCCATATTCTTATGATTTCTATTATGTCTCCTAGGCCTCTCTTCAACCTCACTATCATCATGTGTATGGCTAGTTCTCCTTTGAGGTTTATCTCTTTGTCTTTCTCTTTGTTGTTCCTCCCCATTTTCTATATTGTCTAACCTAACATGTATGAAATTTAATTTTCAATGATCACTCTCATATAGGGAGGTGTGTTATCTCTCTCATGCTAATTATAAGAAAACATGTTGTCCATAGCAAAATAAAGCACAAAGTTAATAAGATGAGATACTAATCATTTTTTTGTAAAGGAAGCAAATAAACCAAGTCCTAGAACTAAAAATAAGAGATAAACTAGTTAGTGTACACAAAATAAACTAAATGTAAGTGCAATTACCCTAGAACTAATTAAACTAAAGTCCAATGTCTAATGTCTAACGCCTAAGAGTCTAAAATACAAGGACTAAGAAATATGAATTTAAAAAGTTTTTTTACATGCTCCTAAAATACATAGAGAAAACAAAATACAAATGATACACAATGTAAAATAAATATTATACAAAGGTGTTTTCCAATTTACAAGTCTTCAATGTCCACTAACAAGTAAAGTGATAGCTTTGAACACAAGGAAATGGTTAGCTCAAAAAAATATAAAAAATAAAAAAGAAATCCCTCCCCTCATAAGTGTATGCATTCAAATTTTCTCCATTTATCACTTTTGAAAGGATAGGTTTATTAATTATTACTTCTTTTATTACCATTTATAAGATAAAAATGTTTTAATAATTCTATTTATATGACAAAACTTCAACTTTTTCAAAAGAGGAAAACATTTTGCATTTAGATACTGGTTGTAATAACCATATATATGGGAACAAGGAGCGGTTTTCTTTTCTAGATGAATCGGTGAAGTGTATAGTAAAATTAAAAAGGCTTCCTTGGCTTGGCTATTTATTATAGAAGATTTGTCAAGAGATATGCGAGCATAACAAGACCACAAGAGGACATGTTGAGACCACTTCTGTTGCATATAGTTAAAAATATTAGATGTCTTTTTTTCTTTTATGTTTTTAATCGTCTTATTTGTAAGACAAAACTCACATACTTAAAAGTATTAAATGTCTTTTCTCATATTTGCTCTTATTTTAAAAAAATGTTACTATTAGCATTAAAGTAAAATTTAAATTTAAATAAAAATAAAAATAAAATATTTCAATGTCTTTTTTATTGAAATTAGTGTATTCATATTTTTTTAATATATGTTTTAGTCTAAATTCTCTTATAAATAGAAATGAAGTTATTATAATTCTGTTTACACACATCTATTAAGAAATGAAATAAATGTTATTTTTTTTATTAAAAACATTGATTATTCTTATAATTTGCACCGGAATAAAAGCTGAGGCAGAATGGTCAATGGCCAGATTTATAACTTGCTACTTTGCCAAAGAGGAAGCTAAAAGTCAACGCGTAGTTTAGGTTGTTACATGCATATGATATGATCCTCTCATGACTTTGACTGCAATTTAAAGAAAAAGAAAAGAAACTATATAATGATATTTCTTTTTTCACAAGCCATCGTAAATTGTAATTCCAAACCCTCAAACGAGTATTGCCCTTGTTTACAGTAATAAGCTAAAGATGAAATAGATGTTTATATTCTATCTTTCATGTTTATATTGGATTTTAAGTTTTATCTTTTTTTACGTCACTGAAAAAAAATAAAGACAAAAAAGGAAACTACATCCTCATATGAGTTACATCCATAGCATCAGAGAGAAACAGATACAAGCTAAACTAGGTGGACAAGAGTCCCATAAACAAGACAATCTAAATGAGAATAACCATGTTTGCCTAACCAATCTACTCAAAGATCCGCTTCCCTGTAAGAGTGCTCAGTGCTCTACAATCACATCCCAAGCTCTGCCGTACAACGTCCATCAAGCAAAATATGTCGACGAACTAACATATCCATTGTCGGCAAAGCTTGTCTAAGAATAAGCCAAATAAAAAAATTGGACTTTGTAAGGCACTGAAGCTTCCAATTCCACAACCAACTTCCTTCTAAAGACGTGTTATAGTGTCTATCAAGAAACCATGTATAAGTTCGTTTTTGTGAAGTACTCCCCTGAAGAAGTAGCCCCCCATATGAGAGCATCGTCTACCCGATCATTGATAAGCACAAACGGGAGACGCTGCCTAATATGAACAGGGAGCAAGGTTGTCAGACCATCCAAAGTGATACCATCCACTCTTAACACATCTGAGACAGAATATTGCACTTCTTGAATATTGACCAAATCCATTAACTGAGAAATAGGACCAATTTATTAGATAGTTTGGTAGTTAACTATTTAGTTAATTATTATCGGTGGAAATTACTTTGTAACTAGTTAGACTTGTAACTAATTCTGTTTTTCTGATTTTGCTACTTATGTCATTGTATCTCATGCCTCTTGGCATCAAAATTAATTCATTTCAAAGTATCAATTTAGTTTTCATCATTTTGCTTATTCTTTCTCTCTTGTTCATGGCTTCTGTTTTGGTATGGTATCAAAGCCTTAGACAAGGGCTCTGTTATCAAGATGCATAATGGTCCAAGCAAGTACTTTGAATCCATCATCGCAAGATCCAACGTTGAACCCAGTCAGTCCCTACTATGTTCATCCGAGTGAAACAACATCCAGTTCCCTTGTTAATCCTCTTCTTGACGGCAAGAAGTATCGTTCGTGGGCAAAAGGCATGCAACGAGCCTTGATTTCCAAAAACAAGTGGAAGTTTATCAATGGAGCGATTCAACCACCAGAGCCATTTGATCCAAGCTTCGAAGCTTGGGAAAGATGCAACAAACTGATTCATGCTTGGATTGTAAGTTTTGTTTCACAATCAATAAATCAAATCAATTATATTCACTGAAAATGCGTCTGATGCTTGGAAGGAACTTAGAGAAAGGTTCTCTCAAGGTGATCTTGTTAGAATTTCAGAATTGTAGTGCGAGATCTATATAATTTTAAGCAAGGAGAGGCTTTTGTAACTACTTACTTCACAAATTTAAAGGTGTTATGGGAAGAACTAGAGAATTATAGGTCATTACCTCTATGTTCATGTACGATGAGATATGTGTGTGGAGCCATCAAGAGTGCTAGAAGATATAGATCCAGGACTATATTATCAGGTTCTTTATGGACTTAATGATAATTTTAATGTTGTGAAATCTCAGATCCTTTTAATGAATCCTTTGCCAAGGATTAATAAAATATTCTCTAATACTACAACATATGAGGCAATCTGGAGTAGAATAAGGAGTTCAAGATGATAGGTCAGATGCCTTAGTTAATATGATTGAAAGAAAATGAAACTTTGGTTGAGGCAGGGGCTTTCCTGGAAACTGTAAGAACAAAGTTTGTTCCTACTTTAGGAAGATGGGACACACTACAGATATATGTTACAGAAAGCATGGATTTCCACCCAATTTCAAGTTTCGAAATCCAAATTATACTAACAATGCTTGTGTTAAAGTTCTGAAGTTGATGCAGATAAGAGGTAGTCTATCATAGGAGAAGAGAAACCCAGCACGACCTTGTTCACCAATGAGTAGTACAAGAGTATTCTTGCTATGATTCACCAAGCTACATAACAAACTACTCAGCAAAGGACACTTGTGGCCAACCGGATTAGTATTGTTGGCATTTCTTTAGCACATCATGTCACAAGTACCTCCCTAGCATTTTCTTGCTCTATACAGCATAATATTGGATCCTAGATACTAGACTCAGGAGATACAGATCACATCTGTGCTCACAAGGAATTATTTAAGTCTTTAAAACACACTTCATCATTCACTGTGCACTTGCCAAATGGAAGTGAGGTAACCACCACTGTGAGTGGATCTATGAGGTTATTTCTTGACTTAGTGCTTAATGATATGCTATTTCTGTCGTTATTTTTGCCTGACTTCACTTTCAATCTAATCTCTATGAGTAAATTGGTTATGCATCATAATTACCAACTAGTGTTTCATCATGATAATTATCATATACAGGACATGGGCAACCAGAGAGTGATTGGTTTGATTAAGCTTAGGAGTGGACTATACTAGTTAGAGACATATCCTTTTTCAAACACAGTGAAAGATAACTTCCATTGTGTAGCTAATTCTCTGTATGTTATACCTGAGAATGGATTGTGGCATTATAGGTTAGGGCACCTTTCTATGAACTATGTAAAGTCTATGATTGAGATGTATCCCTCTATTATTATTAATAAAGGATTCATTTATGACTCTTATCATGCTGTAAAACAAAGAAGACTTCCTTTTTCACTTAGCAACAGTAGAGCTTCTGCTTGTTTTGATTTAGTACATGTTAACATTTAGGGGCTATTTTCTAGGGAAGGAGTCCATAAACATAGGTATTCTTTTAACTATATTGGATGATCATGTAGCTATGTGTGAACTGTTTTGATGAAATTGAAATCTGAAGCAATATCCATCATCCAAGCTTTTGTTAATAAGGTTGAAAACCAGTTCAGAAAGAAGGTCAAGATAATTAGAATTGATAATGGAGGAGAATTCCTCATGGTAGGTTTTTATTCCTTTAAGGGCATTACATAGCAAAGGAGCTGTGTCCAGACTCCACAATAGAATGGTAGGGTTGAAAGGAAGCACCAATATTTATTGAATGTGGCTAGAGCACTCATGTTTCACTCTTATCCTATTAAGCACTTGTGGACCTATGCTGTCAAACATGTTGGCCATTTAATTAATAGAGTACCGACCATGGTCTTGCATAATCATACCTCTTACACTATCTTACATGGAGAAAAACCAGACCTAGATAATCTAAGGGTATTTGGATGCTTATGTTATGCTTTAACCCTCAAGGCACATAGAGGGAAATTTGATTGTAGAACCAGAAAATGAGCTTTCCTTGGCTATAAGGATGGGATCAAGGGCTACATGGTCTTGGACTTTCATACTCAAGAAATTTTTATCTCAAGAAATGTATGATTCTAAGAGAGAGACATGGCCTTCCTAACTAGGCAATAACCTATTCATACTTGCATTGACATGACCAACATTTCACCAATTGACCTACCTACACCTTTCCCTTTAAAACACCCTAATTTTTAATAAATAAATAAACCCAAAAACAGGGTAAATTTTTTTCGAAGGAAAATGAATCCGATGGAACCGGGCAAAATAAAAGAGGAGGGAAAGAAGGCAAGGGAAGTGAAACCCATTCACTGCGGAAAGATAAGACGCCTAAGCGAACCCAGTAACACCACGCACACTCGCTCAAGCGAGATCTGACTCCGCTTGGGCGATACCACTCAAAGCCTTCCCTCAAAACCACACTCGCTGCAGTGAGTCCCCACTCGCTGAAGCGGAAAGCTACATTCGGCACTCGTTCACTCCACTCGGCATTCCCTCACCCGGATTTCAGCGCCTGGTTCACTCGGAAAGGTCCACTCTCAATTCACTTGGATTGGCCCTTATACGTACCAGCTCCATTCAGAAAACATAACACATTCCATGACTCCATTCAATCGAGACACATATACGGGCAACTCGGAAATGATTCCCATAGCCACTCACTCGGAATCTATGAAGACTTCTCACTCGGAATAACTTTCACGTCCTTTTCGCCACTCGGGGTATTTCACTCATTTTTCACTTGGTAACCATAATCTTTCCTACTCTAGTTATCCTACTAAGTCAAGATTCACTCAGATTCCCTTGCTACTAATAATTTACTACAATGGGGTCCACTTAGAGCCTTAGGTGTCGCTTTTCTATCGGGAAACCTTCACTCGAAAATTGTTAATTGTTCTTCACTCGGGAAAAACCTAACGGTTATTTACCCGATTGGAGTAGTCCCAACCAATCCCCACTCCAGATTATATAACCTCAATTACTCGGTAATATCCAAACTCCTCTTCACTCGGGATAGGTCACTATCTCGCTTCCCATAGCGACGACTTAGCTCCACTTTTACCTATCATCATACCAACCTCCCACGCTCGAAAAAGTATATATATGCATACCTATTTATCACTCGGACTTCACCCACAGCATCGAATAAACACACAATATGATATATATAGGGATGTATTTAAATAATTACAAACACATTGTCATACTCTCTACCCGAGAGGGTTCAAGTTCTGATATAAAAGGACTAAGACCAAGATACGAGCCAAGGCTTAACAAAATCTTATACACAGTATATACATATACACGTATATTCCCTAGTGCACAAGCACCTCACTCAGCATTCAGCTCCTCCTTCATCCTTCATTCTGAGAGACATTCACTGAAAAATATAGCCACAGTAGGGGTGAGCTTTTACATATAAAATGACAGTCAATGACTCGGTATCAGTATCAGTACGCACACTCATGTTCACCCGGTCGCATTCAGATTAAACTAAGGCCATGCAGACTAGGATAATATCAATAACATAGACCCACATACATATTACATGAAGTTCATTCTCATTCACACAAACACATGCATCGACCCACTCAGAATTCATTCGTATCACTCCGAGTCATACCACGCGTACTATCTTAATCAACATCATATCTACATGCATGCCTGCGGATCCAACTTAGGTAATGACTTTCAGTTACAGGTTCCCCTTACTGGCCTCTCGTCCATTAGCTCTTCCCGCGTGGTACCGGCCTCCCATTGACGTCTTGAGACTTATCTCTAGCTCCCACGGCTACCACGAGCTCTCACAGGATCTAGCCAAGGCCTGTAGCTAGAAATCATTCCTTTGGGGCTCCTGACCTTCCACGGGTCACCCCATTCCTACACATGCAGCTTATGTGGTTTATCAGCAAGCATCTTCACTCATTCGATGCGTTCTTCGTAACCATCAGAGTCAAGACCGATTCAACTTAGTTCCTACATTTACTCGTCCATCGTACCAGCAGGCACAGCAATCAGACAGTTCATGTTTATAACATCAGATGAAATCAACTAACAGCCACACATTCATAACCTCTCGGTATTAATAGTAATAGAAACATGCATCACACTCGTCTATGTGTAAAAGACTATCAGACCTCATTACCACAACCCTGAATACATGCACATTATTATATAACTATTAACAAGATTCTACTAACATACACATGGTATCCAAAAGATTAACAATCACGCATTGCACACAGTCGTCACAGGCATTCACACACTTAAGGCAATACATTCATCCGGTACCGTTCGTGAACCATGCATTTGACATGCAAGCGCCCCCTACCTACAGAAGGGACTCGGGAAGCTCTTCTGTTTCCTGATGTTTGATCCGATGCTCTGTTTGCCTTGTTCAGTCCCCCTTCGAACGCAGTCGTACTCTGCAATCGGCCCGGGAACAAAAAGCTACTATCTTCTGCTTCGGTGGTCGTCCTTCACCAACAGAAGGAACTCTGAATCTCCTGCAGCACCGTCTTCGTGGATTTCTAGAAACAGAGAACAGAGAACAGGGAAGAAGAAGGAGAACGACGAAGAAGAGAAGAAAGAACTAAGAGAAAGAGGTAGCAGAAGAGGAATTCTGAAAGGAATGCATATCAACCGTGGCCCAGGACATATATATACGTACGAAGAGAAGAGAAGTGGGGTGGGAAAGTGTGAATTGGCAGTCCACTCATGACACACACCACTCACAAGCGGCCAGCTATCACAATTAATCAGCCATTATTTCCCCAAGTTAAACTAATTAAATTAATTATAGTTAACAAGTAACTTTTCCACTTTTATAATTATTATTCTAATGGCTCAATTTCAATCGGTATATAATTAAGAATCAGGATGTGACAATTCTCCCCCTCTCAAAAGAATTTCGTCCTCGAAATTCAATCGGTAACTCACCTTGGTTAAACAACTCAGGGTACTGCTGCCTCAAGGCATCCTCGCGTTCCCAGGTATAAGAAGTATACCCGTCTTGCTGCCACTCCACTTCAACCAGTTGTACATCCTTACTCCTCAACCGCTTTACCGATCGGTCTACGATTCTAGTCGATACAGTTACAGTGGTCAGGTCCTCTTTAATCTCCACTTCATCATCCGGCATTATGTGAGTGGAATCGTGTAGGTACTTCCTTAGTTGAGACACATGAAACACGTTATGCAATCGGGATAAGTGAGTCGGTAATTCTATTCGGTACGCCACGGGACCGATCCGCTCTAATACCTCATAAGGCCCAATGTATCGGGGGCTTAGCTTTCCACTTTTCAAGGCTCGTCCGACTCCCTTGCTTGGTGAAGTCTTTAGAAACACCCTGTCTCCGACTGAAAACTCTAGTGGTTGGGTTCGTTTATCGTGGTAGCTCTTCTACCTATCCTGAGATGCCTTCATCTTTTCCCTTATCACTCAGATCTGTTCTGAGGTTTGCTTCATAATTTCTGGTCCCAATAGCAGACCCTCACCCGTTTCCGACCAGCAAAGTGGGGTTCGGCATCTCCAACCATATAGTGCTTCATAGGGCGCCATGCCAATACTGTTGTGGTGGCTGTTGTTGTACGTAAATTCGATCAGGGAAAGGTACTGCTCCCAATCTCCACCGTGTTCTAACACACACGCCCTCAGTAAGTCCTCCAAACTTTGTATCGTTCGCTCGGATTGTCCATCCGATTAGGGGTGGTAGGCGGAATTTAGCCAAAGTTTCGTGCCCAATTCCTGATGCAGGCTAGCCCAAAACCGGGACGTGAATCTAGGATCCCTATCCGATACGATGGAAGTCGGCACACCATGCAGTCGGACAATTTTACGAATGTAAATCCGGGCTAACTTATGTAATGGGTATCTCATGTTCACAGGTAGGAAGTGTGCACTTTTTGTCAGTTGGTCAACAATGACTCAAATCGCATCATGGCCCGCTCGGTTTTTTGGCAATCCCATGACAAAGTCCATGGCGATTGAGTCCCATTTCCACACGGGGACCTCTAGGGGTTGCAATGCACCATACGGCTTCTGGTGCTCAACCTTCGATTTTTGACAGGTAATACACCGAGCCACATATTCTGCCACATTCCTCTTTAATCCGGGCCACCAGAATTGTGTTCTTAGATCGTGGTACATCTTCGTGGTACCCGGGTGGATACTTAGCAGGCTTTTGTGGGCTTCATCGAGCACCATTTTTCTTAATTCTCCTCCACCCGGCACGTATATTCTGTTTCTCACTCGGAAGACTCCATCTGATCCCTCAGTCAAGGACAAGTCCTTTCCTTTGGCCTGAGCCTCCTTCATCTCAGCCAAGCAGGAATCTGACTGCTGTTGTTCATACATGGATTTCAGAAATTCATTGGCAATCCTCAACGTACCGATTGTTATTTTCCGAGACGAAGGCACGTCAACTTGCAAATTCATGTCTCAGAACTGTTCCAACAACTCCACCTCCTTCACCATCATCACTGCTATATAGAGAGATTTTCGACTCAACGCGTCGGCAACAACGTTTGCCTTACCCAGATGATACTTCAGCTCGAAGTCATAATCCTTTAAAAATTCCATCCATCTCCTCTGCCTCATGTTCAGCTCCTTCTGGTCGAATAAATATTTGAGGCTCTTGTGGTCGCTGTACACTTCGAATTTAGAACCGTACAAGTAATGTCTCCATATTTTTAACGCGAAAACCACTGCTGCCAGCTCTAAGTCGTGGGTCAGGTAATGCTGTTCGTGAGGCCTCAATTGCCGAGAGGCATACGCTATCACTCGGTCTCTCTGCATTAGCACGCATCCCAATCCGTGTCCTGACGCATCGCAATAAACCACGAAGCTCTCTTGCAAGTTAGGCAATGCCAATACTGGAGCGGTCGTCAACTTGTCTTTTAGCTCTCGGAAACTACTCTCGCACTCGAAACTCCACACGAAGGAAATGTTTTTCCGGGTCAATTTAATCAGGGGCAAGGCAAGCTTAGAAAAACCTTCAATAAACCTCCTATAATAACCAGTCAGGCCCATAAAGCTCCTTATTTCCGAGACCGACTCGGGTCTCTCCCATGCCATTATAGCTGCCACCTTCGAAGGGTCCACCGAGACACCTTCCTCGGAAATCACATGTCCGAGAAAGTGGATCTTATCCATCCAGAAATCGCACTTTGAAAACTTTGCAAACAGCTGCTTCTCCTTCAAGACTTGAAGTACCGCTCGGAGATGTTCTTCATGCTCTTCCGAGGTCTTAGAATAGATTAGGATATCATTAATGAAAACTACTACGAATCGGTCTAGATATGGGTGGAATATGTTGTTCATGTAATTCATGAATACAGTGGGGGAATTAGTCACACCAAACAGCATCATTACATACTCGTAGTGGCCATACCGAGTCCTAAAGGCAGTCTTGGGAATATCCGAGTCCTTCACCCGGATTTGGTGGTATCCCGACCGTAAATCGATCTTTGAGAAAACTGAAGCACCATGCAGTTGGTCAATCAGATCGTCGATCCTGGGCAACGGGTATCGGTTCTTAATCGTAAGTTTATTCAGCTGTCGGTAATCTATGCATAGCCTCATGCTGCCATCCTTCTTTTTGACAAGCAGTACTGGTGCGCCCCATGGTGATACACTCGGTCTAATGAATTGTTTCCCGAGTAACTCATCCACCCGTTTCTTCAACTCGGCCAATTCTGTTGGGGACATTCTATAAGGTGCACTGGAGACTGGATCGACTCCAGGAATCAAGTCTATAGAGAATTTGACTTTTCTACTCGGAGGGACACCTGGCACATCCTCCAGAAACACCTCAGGGAATTCACAGACAGTCGGAATATCGTTCACTCGGGTTCTACTTTCCCTCTCAGTTAAACAAAGCATCATAAATAGTTGAGTTGTACCTTGTGCTGTGTAGTCCTCACTGTTCTGCCTCGGGAAGATTACTCTTCGGTTTCGGCAGTCCACTAACACCTTGTTGGCCGAAAGCCAATCCATACCGAGTACAATGTCGAGATCCTTTAAAGGCACGCATACCAAATCGAAGGTAAAACTCCGATCTCCCAACACAAATGGTACATCTTTACATATTGATGATGCCAACACCTTAGTGCCAGTCGGATTGGCTACTTCCAAAGTCCGATCCATATACACAGTTGGCAACTTTAAACGTCTTACACATTCATCAGCTATAAAAGAATGGGTGGCTCCCGAATCAAAAACTACATTAAGTGTATATCTACCGAGTGAGCACTTACTTTGCACTAAGTCGTTCGCTTGTGCAGCTTCTTCAGCACTGATGGCGTAGACTCTCCCAGCAGCTGATTGGTCGGCGTTCCTCCTCCGGTTGTTTGGGGGAAACATCATATTTCCTCTGGCTCCATTACCTCTGCTCCCCGATCCTTGGCTACCATTTCCGTGATTTCTTCCTTGGGAACCTCCCTGGCGCACATTGGCGTTTGCCTGACGTAATTGGGGATAGTCGGGGCGAATGTGCCCCTTCTCCTTACAATGAAAACATATGATATCTTCACTATCGTAATTCTGAGCAAAGTGGTCGCCACCACATTTAAAACACTTGCCATATTTTGGACGTCCATTCGCCTGTCTCCCTTGGTTACCGCGATCTTTATATCTAGCAAAGGGTCCATTTCTTCCAACGTTACCTGGCCTCTTAAAGCGTGACTGTTGAGGCCTCAAGGAGGAACCTGCCCTACTGTTCTGGCCTGAGTGGGCCTTGTCGTCTCGAAGATCCTGCATTTATTCACCGGCACCAGAAAGCTCCTAATTTCCTGATATCTGCAAGCTCTTTTGATGTCCGATCTCAGTCCATTCTCAAATTTGAGGCATTTGGAACTCTCAGTCCTAGGTTGTTGGAAGGGTGGGTAAAACAGACACAACTCTTCAAATCTGGCTGCATATTCTTCTACCAACATGGAACCCTGTTTCAACTCCATAAACTCCAATTCCTTCCGATTCCTTACTGTGTCGGGGAAGTATTTTTTCAGAAAGCATGCCCTAAAATTCTCCCATACTAGCTGAATGCCCGCATCGGTCAGTCGGTTCCTAGCAATTTTCCACCAATTTTCTACTTTATCTCGTAGCATGTACACTGCGCACTCAACTTTCTGGGCCTCTGTACAGTGAAGGCCCCCAAAGACTCTCTCCAAGTCTTGAACCCACTTGTATGCTACCTCGGGATTAAATCCCCCTTGAAACTCAGTCGGCTTTCTCTTCAGGAAGCGATCCAACACTTGGCCATCTTCAGCTCGAGGCTGGCCCTGCCTCTCAAACACGTCAGCAAAACGTTGGAATACTGTGGCTATGGCTTCCATGCTTTGGCGATTCGCCATGACTTATCCTGAAATTAACACCCCTTCAAGGATAAGTTTACAGGGTTACTCACTACCGTTCGGATCTCGTCTCTACATTCACTAACTACAACACATTATACCCTTACCATGTAGCATACAATTAATCAGACCAGGAGGGAATAATCTCCTATCCTCAATCAATATCTCAACATCGACCATTGACAGGGCCCGCAAGCGCACGGGTTATGTCGCGTAATATAAAAGATTATCGTTCTCCACAGGGACTGTGTTCAAAGTACCAGCATATTGAAATTTAATTATCCACACAATTGATTTTTAATATTTTTTGTAAAATAAAGCACAAAATTAAGTTGCACAGAATACGAATAAATACAAAAAAAATAAAATTTACTTGACACTTAAAAATCAGAGTTGAGAGTATCTTGGGATTTCGGGGGATTAATACTCTATTTTATGTTAATAAATTTTAACTTTTCATAAATAAGAATCGAATTAAGTTTTCCAAGGCAAATTTTCCAAAAGCTAATTAATATGTTCCTCTCGGAATCCTATTAATGTACCTAACCTATGGAAAGCGTTGTTTAATCCTCAGAAAGGCCCATTATCGTTTTATGAAAATCCCTTTTATTTCCTCAAAAGAATTTTGATTACTTTCACAGTTTTACCGAGGTCACAAAAAGCATCTCAAAAATCTTAGGTTTAGTTCAAAGCTTTCCGGTAAAAATAAATCTCTCGATTCTATTTATTACCTAAACTTACTAATATACCCGCAAGTATACAGTTTTATCATTTAGGTTCTTGTTAGGAATCACTAAAAGCATTAAGCATAATTGAACTAAATGGAAAACAGAAATTTATTTAATTTAAAGTCAAAATAACATTAATATAAAATATTATCATACCCCCTTTATCCTAAGATAATTAATTTAGTTACTCATGAAATAATTCAAATTCATATATATAATGGAAAAATAAAACATACAAGACATGGTAAAAATAAAGACTTACGGGTTTCTCCAAAAGCTCAGAATAATTTACCACTGTAATTCCTTGTTGCAATATTCCTCCACCAATTACAAATTTAAATACTCACTTTTACAGCCCTCACAACTCTTAAACTAAAATAAAGAAAATAAAAAAGAGAAAGAAAATGAAAAAGAAAGAAAAAGGAACGAAGGAAAAAATTGAAAAAGAAAGAAAGAAAAGAAAGAAGAGAAGCATGGAAGAAGAAGAAAGAAAGAGAAAAAAAGAAAAGGAATTGAAGCTGCTGGAATTTTATGCTTTTTGACGCTGTGTTGCTCTCCCTTTTATAGGCGAATGAATGAATGAATCCAGCTAAGAAAATGCGTTAAAATTGCAAGTGGAAGAAACTTTCGGTGCATGTGAGTTCCAACTGTCCCAAATTGCATTATTTTAATATTTCCAACAATTCGGTGCTTGGATTTAGTGATGATTGGTGCAGGTGGAGAAATTTCGAGTGGAAAAGGTGTTATTTTTCCACAAAACCGAGTGAAAGCTTGCTGTTTATCCACAAAACCGAGTGACAGCTTACTGGAAGGTGCTGGTTGCTGGACGGTATGGAGTGATCCGGTGTTGGCTGTGAAGAATTTTTTATTAATTTTGTGTCAGCCGCCCCACTTGGAAACAGACTGGATGGAGTTGGTAGGAACAGCTTGCACCTAAACAGCTATAGGGGACGGTGGAGAGACAGCCTGGATGCTGTCAGCCGCCCCCCATAAGTCAAGGATCCACTTGGATAGTGGAAATCCAAGTCAGCAAGGGCATTCGGTGGAAATATGGGTCGGATTTCACCTTCTCTCCAGAATCCGAGTGGAAAAAATGCCTTTTGTGCACAAGACTGAGTGGAAAAGGTGCATTTTGTACACAAGACCGAGTGAAATCTTTGCTCGGTGTTGAGTTGAGGGGTCGGTGTTTAGGAGAAAACCGGTCGGTGTTGAGTTGCTTTGAAGTTGCTGTGAGGAGACGAGCAAAGCAACTCCGATTACTTTATTCCTTTGGAACCGATTGAAGACTGAATCGGAACCAAGTGAAAAGTGATTCACTCGGAACTGATTAAAAGGTCGCTGGGAACCGACTGGAAAGTGGCTCACTCAGGATTGGGAAGTCTTCTTTCACTATTTCACTCGGTTATGTCTCTGGAATTGAACCACTCGGAGAGATCTTGCTCGGATTTCTCAGGAATTCACTCGGACACCTTCCTTTACTCATTCAAATGATAAAATCACATCTTCACTCGGAAGTCCGAGTTGATTTCCACTCGGAATTGACTTCAGTCGTCAATCAACTCACGCGAATGTCTTCCTTGGAGACTTCTCACTCGGTCTTAGTGTGAAACTTGAGAGTCTGCCCGAGTGTGATTCATTTCCGGTTGGATATTTCCTTGCTTGCTAAAACACTACTCGGAAATGCTTTGTTCCGCTTGAGAATGCCTTTTTCTCCGAATGAAACCACTTGGGTTCCTCCTTATTCAACACATTCATTCAGTGGCCTCTTCTACTCGGAATCAACTCACTCGGAACAGCTTTTTGCCCAGAAAAGTTCTTGTTCCCTGGTCAGATCTACTTCAGTCAGCATCCCTTCACTCGGAATTAGCTTTGGGCAGTTTTTATTGAAGGTCAGTCCCTTTTTTCACTCAGAATGGTTGTATTCGGACAGCTTCGACTCGGATTTACCTCTAACAGTGACATATTTCTTTTCAGCATTGAACTTCCAACAGGGTCAGCCATTTAGCACTCGAAATGTCTAAGACAGGGAACTTTCCACTCAGATTCTCCTCCAACAGTGAAGTATTCCACTCGGCAATGCTCCATTCTGAGTCGTTCCACTCGGATTTTCCTCCAACAGTGAAGTATTCCACTCGGCAATGCTCCATTCTGAGTCGTTCCACTTGAATTTTCCTCCAACGGTGAAGTATTCCACTCGGATTTGCTCCATTCTGAGTCATTCCACTCGGAAAGGCTCCATTCTGAGTCATTCCACTCAGAAAGGCTCCATTCTGAGCCATTCCACTCAAATTTGGTCATTCTGAGTCGGAATTCAGCATAAGAAGAGAGTTCTTTCCACTTTAGGTTTGTTCTTCTTGTTTTTTTATCATTTTATGGTCGTTTTTCTCTTGTTTTTGACCCTTTATTACCTTAATTTCTACAAAATAACATACCCAAGTAGAATAGAGTGGAAAGAAAGCAAAAATTGCAATAAATAATGGAAATACAGTGGATAATGATTAAAATCCTAAGCAAACTAGGTCTAATTTATTGTGTTATAAAGCAGTTATCAAAATACCCCAAACCAAAGCATTGCTTGTCCTCAAGCAATCACCATATTCACAAGATAAAATACAGAAAACACTAAGCTTAATAAACTAAGGAATCCAAAATAGAGAAACAGATTTATTCAAATGCCAATTTTATTTTTCTTACGTGAATCAAATTTTCAATGTCAAGACTTGAGATACTCTTCTCACAATTTTCACTCAAGTGTTTCAAGGTTTGTGTATCTCTCAAATCATCATAGTCAAAAAAACATTACCATAAGCTTGTTAATAAACCAGAAACTCCACAATTTAGATAGAAAATATGTCAAAGTCTAAAGGTCTTTCAAAGGTTGTAACGTGGCCTTGGGTTGTATTGTTAAGGTAGGAATTTCAAGAAAAATGGAATACAAAAGGGCTTTAATAGTCATGAATGATTCAACAGAGCAAATTTAACATCATAAATTTAACAGAGCAAATTTTTGAACTTTTATGGACTTTTTCATTCAATATCATCCTTTTGATTTTCTTTTTTCTTTTTCTTGCTTTTCTTTGCATTCAATACCATATTTTTCTTAAGTCCTATTTTATTTCTTTGCTCCACTAAATTTCCAACTTTTTCACCATTAAGAGAATATCAGTTAATGAAAGGTTTCAAGGAAAAATTTTCACCTTTAGGCTCAAAAGGGGCAACTAGGGGTCAAATTATGCAAAAATTCTGAGGCTTAAGAATAAGACCTAATTGTGTCTTTATCATCCTAAAACATATAATCAAAAACCATTTTGAATCGGTTGAAAAACAAGTTCTAGAATATTAATGACTATGAGATTCACTCAATCAAGAAAATATGGGTTTTGAAAATTTGTTTGATAAATAACCCATTTTGGCTCAAGTCTAACCATGGAAAGTCTTTTCAAAGAAGATTTTAATCACATAAGGTTCATTTAAGCATTGATTTGGCATTTAAACAATCAAATTTTGAAAATTTTACTCAAAATTTTGGAGTCCTTAGATACTTTAGCCTTGTGTTCAAAGTATATTTATCATGCAATCATGGTAAATTACAAGATTACAAACAAAACAAGGAAAACACACATGCATAATAAAATAACAATCACACAACGTAAACAAAACAGTTAAGTTTTCTTACCTACCACCCCAAACCAGAATTTGACATTGTCCTCAATGTTAAAATGGATGATAAAAGTATAAGAAAACTTACCTGTAGTAACCCCAAACCAGCATCTGACATAGTTGGTTTATTTATTTATTTATTAAAGCTTAAAAATAAAGACATGGGGTTACCTCCCCACAAGTGCTAAGTTTAACGTCTTCAGCCAGACTCTATCCCTCAATCACAGTCAAGAATCGACTAGGGCCTAGAAACTCATACCTTAGTATGGAAGGTAAAGATTTAAGTTTAACATTTGGGCTCACCATGACCTCAGTGTCATGTCTCAGTGGTATGTTACCTTCACTGCTTTTTGATGTTCCTACAAACTTATTCAAAAAAATAGATTCAAGTGGGTCATTAAGAAGAGTTTCATCCTTCACCACTTGGTCAACAATTTCAATTCCATAGCAAACATCATTAAAAGGTTTTTCTAGAACATTTTTCAAGTTAAAATCAACCTTTTGGTCTCCAACAGTTAGAGACAACTTACCATTTTTGACATCGATCACAGTACCTGCAGTTGCTAAAAATGGTCTGCCTAAAATAATAGGAATCAAAAATCTTCGTCCATTTCAAGCACAACAAAGTCCGCAGGTATAAAAAATTTTCCTACCTTAATAGGAACATCCTCTAAAATTCCTACAGGATATTTGATAGATCTATCAGCCAACTGTAAAGATATCCTAGTAGGTTTTGGCTCTCCCAATCCTAACTTTTCAGCAACAGATAATGGCATTAAACTCACACTCGCTCCCAAATCACACAATGCTCTATCTATAGCTATGCCACCAATCATACAAGGAATAGAAAAGCTACCTGGATCATGAAGTTTTGGAGGCATTTTCTTCTGAATTAGAGCACTGCACTGTTAGTCCTCAAATTTTCAATAAAAGCTTAAATAAAAATTTTATAAAAATTATAAAAATTAGTTTAATTTGTTAGAAAATTAGGATTTAAATTCAATAAATGGATGTTGTTGGAAATAATCTGCCCTTGATCAATTTTCTCTAGTTTTGCAGTGAAAAAGTTAAGAAATCAAGAGAAAATTATACTGGAGGAGCTGACGCGTAGCCTCATCCCACGCGTAGCATCAAGTGTTATTTTTGATGCTGACGCTACGCATCATACCCACGCGTAGCGTCAGTGCTGCGCAGTCTCCACTCCCACTTTGGCCAACCACTCCACTTTGACCCAATAATGGGCACTCCACTCAGCATAAGGGCCACCCCACTCATCACAAATGGCCAAAATACAGTGGAGACACGTCTAAGTGGCCAAGCATGATTGATTGTTAATTATTTGAAGTGGCCATTATCAACTGTTTAATGGAAGCTGAGTCAGGGGTCTGACGCGTAGCGTCACACTGACGCGTAGCGTCCGCACCCTTGCTCAGCCCTATAAATAGGGCCATCCAACACCATTCAAGACATCCCATTCCATACACTTCTCTTCTCTTCTCTCTTGTGCTCGACTTTGAGTACTTCTTTTGTGAGTTGTAGTTCTAGAATAGTTTTCTAAATACTTGAGTGTGTTTCGGTGTATTGTGATCGTTGTATCGTGAAGTTTCCATCGTCTTTGTAATGTCAAACTCTGTAAGTGTTGTTCTTACTTTTACCATGTGTAACTAATTTGTTTATGTTGGAATTGGTGAACTAATCTATTGAGTATAATGTTGTGAATTCGACCTCTGCATATTTATGATTCAAGTCCATGTTAGTATTTCAACCTTTTATTAATATGAACGTCAAACGGGAGAATGATTTTCATGTGTATCGAAACTGGTTTTATTAGTATAAATGTCAAATGGGAGAATGATTATTTATGCCGTATTGAAACTTGTTTTGACGAAAGTAAAAAGTTGGAATACCCTTGGTATCTCAATTCTATAGGGGTTGTTAACCATTGTTGCCATAAGGCCAGGTCTTAATGCAAGTTTTTACTGAGAAAGCTCACGAGGGATCGGACTTTACGGTGAATTCTTAGAATTTATATCACGAGGGATCGGTTATAATGATTTTAAGCTACAATGACATGAAACTTGATGATTAAATATGCATGTCTTGAGTTCCTCATTGTTATTCTAGATTAGGGATCCAATTTCCAACATAATTTGTTTATCTGTGTTTATCTCAAGTATCTTACCTATTCTAAATTGCAACTCAACTTTTTTTAGATAGATTTTTATTTTCTTTTATCCTATGAATCACTCAATCATACTATCTTGTGAATATTGTATAAACTGTATATAAATCATTCTTTTGTTTATAATTCCTTTCACATTTACCATAGTAAGTAGAAAATTACTGTTGTTATTGGACTTTCAATCCCAGTGGAACGATATCTAAATTTTGAAAACTACAAACGATTGGTGCGCTTGCCAATTGACAAAACCCGGTTTCACCGACGGGTTAACAAGTTTTCTGGCGCCGTCGCCGGGGATTGAATTGTTTCAGTAAAACAGTAAAATTTTAATTACCGTGGTAAATATTTTTTTTTACCTTAGATAATTTTTTTTTCTCTTATCATTATTACACTAACTTTCTTTGTCTAGTTTGTGTATGCAAACTCGATCTACCGCAGGTAAAATTTATTTTGATCCTGAGATAGAAAGGTTTGTAAAGAAAATCAAGTCTTTGAAATCTAAAACACAAACTAATTCTTCTTCTACTTCGAAAATTTTTGAAAATTCAAATATGGCTGCTGAAAGGAGAACATTGGGACAGTTTGCTGCTATAAATGGTCCACCCCGAGTTTCGGGAATGTTTCAAGGACCAGTTTTACCAGTGGAAATTAAACCTGCCACTTTAAACATAATTCAAAACAACCAATTTGCTGGTTTAAATCATGAAGAACCATATGAACATTTAACTGTTTTTATGAGTTATGCAGCACAATTGGTTTTGAACCCAATCAAGAAGAGTCTGTCTACATGAGACTCTTTCCTTTTTCATTGATTGGGAAAGCAAAAGAATGGTTTAAATCTTGTCCACCGGGTAGTTTTGCAAACTGGTCCGATGTTGAAAGAAAATTTTTGGAAAGATTTTATTCTCCTTCAAAATATTTTGAAGCAATGACAGCCATACATTCTTTTTCTTAAAATAATGATGAATCATTAGGAGAAACATGGGAACGATTCAAGGCACTCTTGAGAAAGTGCCCAAACCACAACCTGAATGATGCCGAGAAGGTAAGAATCGTTTACCATGGTTTATTGCCTCAGTTCAAGATGATGTTAGATGCTTGTGCAGGTGGTTCTTTAATGAACAAGACTGTGGAAGAAGCCATAGAAATATTGGAATCAATGGCTATTAGTGACCGACAAGCAAAGCATGAAAGATGTAATATGCAAAGGAAGCCAGGAATGCTCGAATTGGGAGTAAATGATGCAGTGTTGGCTCAGCAAAAATTACTGACCCAACAAATTGAAGTTATGAGCAAGCAATTGGAAAAACTTCAAATTGCTCAAGTAGCATCACCACCCCCTGCTCAACTTAAAGCATGTACGCACTGCATGGGAGAACAACCATGTGGTTACTGTGGAAATGAGCAAGAGCAAGCCAATTTCATGAACCATCAAAGAGCACCCTTAGGTAATTATCCTTTCAATCATGGAAATTCTTTCCCTAACAATTACCTGCAGGGTTGGCAAAATCAGAATATTGGCTGGAGACAGGACACTGGACCTTCCAACAGACCCCCTAACAATCAATTCAAGCAACAACAAACTGACAATGCAAGATTGACAAGAATAGAGGAATCTATCCAACAGTTATTGCAGTTTGTGGAGACAAACGAAGCTGCCCAAAAAGCATCAGACATACAAATGGGTCAGCTCGCAAAAGAAATAGCCGAATTAAAGAGTTCTGGGTTTTCTGCAAACACTTAAAACCCAAGGGAACAATGTAATGCTGTTTCTATTAATATTGTAAAAATTGATTGTAAAGAAAAGAGTGAGAAAAAGAAAGAAGAAGAAAAATAAAGTGAAAAAATAGAAAAAAATGAAAAAAATGAAAAAGAAAAAATGTGCAAAGAGATACAGAGCAAGAAACAAACTGTATAACCCCGAAAAAATGTAAAGATCCGGGGAGTTTCACCATTCCTGTAACAATCGGAAATATCAACATCAGGAATGCGTTATTAGATTTAGGGGCTAACATTAACTTGATGCCCCTAGATTTAATAAAACACATTGGTGAATATGAGCTAAAAGAAGCAAAGACAGAATTACAGTTTGCAGATCGCTCTGTCAAAAAGCCTTTTGGGATTGTGGAAGATGTATTGGTAAAGGTTGACAAGTACCACTTCAAGGTTGACTTCGTGGTGCTAGATATGAAGGAGGATACTGAGATCCCCCTGATCCTAGGAAGACCTTTCATGAAGACTGCAAGGATCAGAGTAGATGTTGATCTAAGTACGGTTGCAGTCAAAGTGTATGAAGAAGAGGTAAGCTTCAGTGCTCATGAACACCTCAGGATAAGTAATGAGGCAAAAGTTTACCTTTCAAACGAACCAGGTATACCTCTTCCCAATCAATTAAATTGTTTTAAATTAACCGATGCTTTGAAAGATGAAAAACAGGAAATTAAGCATCGGAAAAGAAGAAGAAGGAAGAAAAAGACAGGTGATTCCTCAACAAATATTGGGAGACCACCTGATTAATCAGAGGTAATGTCTGGCTGGAGACATTAAATCTAGCGCTCAATGGGAGGCAACCCATTCTTTTCTCGTTATTTTTAATGTTTTTAATATATATATATATATATAAAATTAAAAAAAAATAGACATATTTCAAAAATAATTAGATAGAATTTTATTTTGAAAAGAAAAGGAGTTTAAAATTGAAAAGAAAAGGTTTTTGAAAATCAAAATTTTGAAAAATCAAAAACAGAAGCCCACGCGTAGCGCCCCTGTGACGCGTAGCGTGGACTCTGAGTTTTGGTTCTGATGCATAGCGTCCCATCCACGCGTAGCGTCAAAGCCCACGTTCAGTTTTTAAAACTGAACCAGAGAGGCCCATCTTAGGGTTTAAAACCTAAAATCTCCTCTCTGCCTCATTTAACCTAATTTTCGAAACCCTCCTTTCTCTCTTCCAAGCCCTCTTCAATCCTAATTGCTCAAGGAACTACAAGTAAGTGTTCTAATCCGTTCTTTTTAGTTTTATTTTAATTTTTGATTTTTAGAAATAAATGTGGTTAGGATTAGGATTAGAAGACCATTGGGATTGATTGCTGTTAGGAATTAGAAAATGAATGGATATAATGTGGTTTGAAAAGGGGTTGCTGCTATGCAACCCCTGTTAATTTTTCAAAACTGCGCATCCCACGCGTAGCGTCACACTGACGCGTAGCGTGAGGATGAACTGTTAGCCCACGCGTAGCGTCCCACAGACGCGTAGCGTGGGCAGAACAGGCTGATGCGTAGCGTCACACCACGCGTAGCGTCAGCCTCTGTTTTTAATTCTTGCTGTTTGTTTGTTGTTTGCTGTTTTCTTTTGAAATTAATAAATTTTCTTAGTTTGTATTTGTTATACTTTCTTGCATTAAAAATACATAAAAATATCTCTTGTATATATTTTATGCATGTTGTGTTAAATATTTAAAAATCCAAAAATATTTTACAAATTTTACAAATAATTGTCTGCTTGTGTATAATTTATGTTTGATTTATTTAATGTGTGTTTAAATTTAAAATTTTTACTTTTTGTAGATGGCACCTAGGAAATCCATTCCCACAGCTGGTCCCTTTAAAAGACAGAGGAAGACCACAGATACTGACACCACTTCTGAGGATCCTGATCCTCAGGGACAGGAGGTGTTAGGACCGAGGGATCCCACCAGATTTCACACTGATGCAAAGTGGGCAAGATTTCATCAGATCAAGGGCCAGAGACTGATCTGGGAGAGGGTCCTTGATTTGAGTGCAGGAGACTATCCTGAGCTACAGGATAGAGTGCAGCAGAGGAGATGGGGACCTCTATTCTCTCTACCTACTGAGGGGGACCCCATCTTAGTAATGGAGTTTTATGCTAATGCTTTCAGGATCCGCCAGGACGCACCGAATATAGGGCAGCAGCGGACGAGCTGGGTAAGGGGCCGGCATATCTCTTATGACCGGGACACCATCAGTACCCTATTGGGTAATCCTTGGGAGCCTACTCCCGAGGATGACACTTGTTTCTGGAAGGAAAACAGAAACAAGATTGCTGCTGAGGGAGAGTTAGGATACTCCCTCGAGGAGGTTGCTCATTTCTTGAGCAAGGATGGAATCTTTTTCAACCTGAGTAGGGTTGGAAGGAGTCCATCTAACCTCCTAAAGACCCAGTTGACCCCCATAGCCCAGGCGTGGTCCCATCTTATGCTCCATAATATCACTCCTGTCACCCACCTTTCTTCTCTTCCAGTTGAGCGTTGTTGCCTTCTTTATTCCATCCTCCAGGGCCACACCATCGATATTGCTGAGCTTATATCCGAGCAGATTCACTATTATGCCCTTAGGTATAAAGTGAATCGCCCCATACCCTTTCCTCTCATCATATCTGCCTTACTGAGGAGGCAGGGAGTCATTGTGCCTTCACCAGAGTTTACTAGTTCTTCAGGGAGAGTCCCTAAAGTTCTAGTAAACAGAGAGTATTTTGTGCAGCAGTGCAAGCTTCCACCACTAGAGCAGGAGGCTCAGCCCCGACCTAGGAGGAGGAGACCACCAGTGCAGCCTCCATCTGCTGATGCTGTCACACAGGGCTTTGCCCGGATATCACTTGAGCATCAGCATATGATGCAGATGATGGCTGCCACTCATAGAGCTTATATTCATCTTCACGATGAATTTTATCAGTACAGGTTACAGGGAGAGGGAGCACCTTATGTTACCCCGGCCGAGTTTGCAGCACATGTAGCTTGGCCCGGAGATTTGCCTACCTACCCTGAGACTGGTGGGTCATCTGGCGCACAGGCTGACTCTGATGATGAGGAGGAGGAGGAGGAGGATGATGATCAGATAGAGGACTGAGGATGCCATCTTTATCTTATTTTGAGTATATTTGCTTTTAGTTGATATTTACATTTACATTCACATTTACATTTTATATTATGGTATTTTATTATTTGTGTGGTGTGTGCTTTCGTAATTATTTGTTTTTGCATATTTTATATAAAAAAAAAATCAATCAAATTTTTGTTAGTAAGTTAGTTTATGCACTTAGAGTTTTTACATAATAAAACCAATTTTGTAAAATTAATTATTTGGTTCTTTATAACTTAGGAATTTTGATAAATTTAATTACAATAAGTTTATTAACCATCAAGCAAATTTCAATAAACCGGTGAGTTGAGAGATCTTTTTAAACACTTGAGGGTTTAATCGACATATTTTCAATTCGAATTGATTTTGCTTTAATCTGTGATTTGTGTTGTTGTACAGAGAATTCGGGAAAATGATCAAGGCACATTTATTGGTGAAACAAAACCTTGGGCCAAACAGCTTACCTTGGTAAAAAAATCTTTTATCCCTTGCAAGCCAATTTGAGCCTAAAATAAAATTCTTTGGAACCCTTAAAACCTAAATTTATTTTGACCATTCCCTATACTTGATTGATTAAAAGAGCAGTTGAAATAAATGAAAAATATTTTGAGTGTTCTTACAAAAATGGGGAGTGAAAATGAGCAACTTGATTCTTTTCAAAAAAATAGAATATGGAAAAGAAAAGTCAAAAATAGTGAAAAGAATCAAGTTGGGGGTATTTATTTTTCATCAATAAAAATAAATGAGAGTTTGGATCAAGAGAAAAGCCTAAAAATTATGAAAATGCTCTTTTATGATTTCAGGTTTTTGAATTCCAAGAAAAAACCATTACTTCTTGAAAACCAAGCCTCATTACAACCCGTGAAAAGACCTTGTGATTTTCGAATTAACTCTGTAATAAATAACCATTGATTAGATGACAAACAAAGTTAAATTCGTTTGATTTTATGATTGATTGAGTGAAACAGGTTACCAATTGCATAGAGATAAACACTTGTGAGGTAAGCCTGAAATTCTGCTTGATTGTTAATAGAATATTGTAAATAATTTTATCATTAAACCTTTGTTATATTTGATATCAGTTTTTGATTATTACAAAATAGTTAAAATTGTGTAATTATTTTTTGTGGTAAATTTTCGGACTAACTTAAAAAAATTTGATTTCAAATTTTTATTTTTCTTATTTTTCTCTCTTGCTCGAGGACGAGCAATGTCTCAAGTTGGGGGTATTTGTTAGTCCTCAAATTTTCAATAAAAGCTTAAATAAAAATTTCATAAAAATTATAAAAATTAGTTTAATTTGTTAGAAAATTAGGATTTAAATTCAATAAATGGATGTTGTTGGAAATAATCTGCCCTTGATCAATTTTCTCTAGTTTTGCAGTGAAAAAGTTAAGAAATCAAGAGAAAATTATACTGGAGGAGCTGACGCGTAGCCTCATCCCACGCGTAGCATCAAGTGTTATTTTTGATGCTGACGCTACGCATCATACCCACGCGTAGCGTCAGTGCTGCGCAGTCTCCACTCCCACTTTGGCCAACCACTCCACTTTGACCCAATAATGGGCACTCCACTCAGCATAAGGGCCACCCCACTCATCACAAATGGCCAAAATACAGTGGAGACACGTCTAAGTGGCCAAGCATGATTGATTGTTAATTATTTGAAGTGGCCATTATCAGCTGTTTAATGGAAGCTGAGTCAGGGGTCTGACGCGTAGCGTCACACTGACGCGTAGCGTCCGCACCCTTGCTCAGCCCTATAAATAGGGCCATCCAACACCATTCAAGACATCCCATTCCATACACTTCTCTTCTCTTCTCTCTTGTGCTCGACTTTGAGTACTTCTTTTGTGAGTTGTAGTTCTAGAATAGTTTTCTAAATACTTGAGTGTGTTTCAGTGTATTGTGATCGTTGTATCGTGAAGTTTCCATCGTCTTCGTAATGTCAAACTCTGTAAGTGTTGTTCTTACTTTTACCATGTGTAACTAATTTGTTTATGTTGGAATTGGTGAACTAATCTATTGAGTATAATGTTGTGAATTCGACCTCTGCATATTTATGATTCAAGTCCATGTTAGTATTTCAACCTTTTATTAATATGAACGTCAAACGGGAGAATGATTTTCATGTGTATCGAAACTGGTTTTATTAGTATAAATGTCAAACGGGAGAATGATTATTTATGCCGTATTGAAACTTGTTTTGACGAAAGTAAAAAGTTGGAATACCCTTGGTATCTCAATTCTATAGGGGTTGTTAACCATTGTTGCCATAAGGCCAGGTCTTAATGCAAGTTTTTACTGAGAAAGCTCACGAGGGATCAGACTTTACGGTGAATTCTTAGAATTTATATCACGAGGGATCGGTTATAATGATTTTAAGCTGCAATGACATGAAACTTGATGATTAAATATGCATGTCTTGAGTTCCTCATTGTTATTCTAGATTAGGGATCCAATTTCCAACATAATTTGTTTATCTGTGTTTATCTCAAGTATCTTACCTATTCTAAATTGCAACTCAACTTTTTTTAGATAGATTTTTATTTTCTTTTATCCTATGAATCACTCAATCATACTATCTTGTGAATATTGTATAAACTGTATATAAATCATTCTTTTGTTTATAATTTCTTTCATATTTACCATAGTAAGTAGAAAATTACTGTTGTTATTGGACTTTCAATCCCAGTGGAACGATATCTAAATTTTGAAAACTACAAACGATTGGTGCGCTTGCCAATTGACAAAACCCGGTTTCACCGATGGGTTAACATGCACCCCTCAGTGAGTGCCACGGTTCCATCTTCCTCAAGCTTTCTTTTGTTGGACAAAATATCCTTCAAGAACTTCGCATAGATAGGCATTTACTGCAAAACATCTATGAAGGGAATATTGACATACAATTTCTTTAAAACATCAAGAAACTTACCAAATTGTTTGTCCAACTTTGCTCTAGCCAGGCGCTGAGGAAATGGAATAGGAGGTTGATATGGCTTAACCTCTTCTTTCTTTTCTTGTGGTTTTTCTTCCTTATTCATCGGGTAAGATGGAGACTCATCCAATTTCTTTTTCTCTTCAGTCTTACCAACTGGACCATCATATTGAGTACCACACCTAAGAGTGATAGCCATTGCATGGTTGGAAGGTCCAGCCTCAGGTTTCCCAGGGAATGTTCCTGGCGCTCTTTGAGAGTAGGAGGCTTGTTGGGCAATTTGATTCTCCAATATTTTGTTATGGGTGGCAAGAGAGTCCACCTTTGAAGCTAAGTTCTTTATTGCATTGGAGAAATCATCATTCTGCTTCTGTTGAGTAGCTACAAATGTCTCCATTAAGGACTCTAGTTTTGATTTCTGTGGAATGTAGGGTCCTTGTTGAGGGTTGTAGTTACTTTGATTACCTTGGAATTGAGGTGGCCTATTTTGGAAGCCAGGTGGACCTTGTGGAGGTCTGTAGTTACCTTGATAATTTCCACTATAGTTTCCAATAGCATCCACCTGATGCATTTCTTGTTCTTGACTAGGGGTCATTGCTAAATGGCAATTTGTAGCTCCATGTCCTGAAACACCACAAACTTCACAAACAATGTTAGTAGCATCTGTTGACCCTATTTTATCGAGTTTTAATGTTAATGCTTCAACTTTGGCAGAAAGTAGTGAAAGAGCATCAATAGAATACTTACCTGGTGTTTTAGAAGGTAATCCTCTCTCAGAGTTCCACTGGTGAGTGTTTTGAGCTATTTCCTCAATCAGGTTCTCAGCTTCATCAACATTTTTACTCATGAAGGCTCCTCCAGCTGCAGCATCTAAAGAGATCTTTTGTGTGGAAGTTAGTCCATTATAGAAAATATGGATTGTCAACCACCTTTCTATCCCATGGTGAGGACATTCTCTTAGCATCTCCCTGTATCTTTCCCAGGCTTCATATAAGGATTCATCATCTTTTTGTGAAAAACTTATGATTTGTTTTCTCAACACATCAGTCTTGTTCCTTGGGTACCATTTATTTATAAAAGCACTGGACAATTGTTCTCAAGTTGTGATGGATCCTTCAGGAAGAGAGTATAACCACGCTCTCGCTTTATCTCTTAAGGAGAAAGGGAAGAGTCTTAAGCGAATGGCATCATTGGTGGCTCCGTTCATCTTTAGGGTGTCACAGTATTCAAGAAAGATTTGAAGGTGAAGATTTGGATCTTCAGAGGGTAAACCTTTGAATTGGTTTTGTTGAACCATTGAGAGTAGTGAAGGCTTCAATTCAAAATTGTTAGCCTCCACTGTGGGTCTGAGGATGCTAGATCCTCTCCCATTAGTGCTTGGAGCGGCAAAATCTCTTAAGGGTCTGTGTTAGTCTGCCATTTGTTTTTCTTTTTGTTCTTTTTGTTGTTTTTGTTGTTTTCTTAAAGCTCTAAGGGTACGTTCTATCTCAGGGTCAAATCCTAAGTTTAGATCGACACTACGGCTTCGTCGCATAAATAGAAAATAAATGACAAATAAAACAAACAATTACAAAAATAAAACAACAGATACACAAAATATAGAACAAAATACAAAATTACAAAGAAAATAAAAATAAAAATAAAAATAACAATAAAAATATTAACAAGTATGATCTAATCGAATTTCAATATTGCCGATATTTGAGGGATAACAGTCCCCGGCAACGGCGCCAAAAACTTGACAGGGCCCGCAAGCGCACGGGTTATGTCGCGTAATATAAAAGATTATCGTTCTCCACAGGGACTGTGTTCAAAGTACCAGCATATTGAAATTTAATTATCCACACAATTGATTTTTAATATTTTTTGTAAAATAAAGCACAAAATTAAGTTGCACAGAATACGAATAAATACAAAAAAAATAAAATTTACTTGACACTTAAAAATCAGAGTTGAGAGTATCTTGGGATTTCGGGGGATTAAGACTCTATTTTATGTTAATGAATTTTAACTTTTCATAAATAAGAATCGAATTAAGATTTCCAAGGCAAATTTTCCAAAAGCTAATTAATATGTTCCTCTCGGAATCCTATTAATGTACCTAACCTATGGAAAGCGCTGCTTAATCCTCAGAAAGGCCCATTATCGTTTTATGAAAATCCCTTTTATTTCCTCAAAAGAATTTTGATTACTTTCACAGTTTTACCGAGGTCACAAAAAGCATATCAAAAATCTTAGGTTTAGTTCAAAGCTTTCCGGTAAAAATAAATCTCTCGATTCTATTTATTACCTAAACTTACTAATATACCTGCAAGTATACAGTTTTATCATTTAGGTTCTTGTTAGGAATCACTAAAAGCATTAAGCATAATTGAACTAAATGGAAAACAGAAATTTATTTAATTTAAAGTCAAAATAACATTAATATAAAATATTATCATACCCCCTTTATCCCAAGATAATTAATTTAGTTACTCATGAAATAATTCAAATTCATATATATAATGGAAAAATAAAACATACAAGACATGGTAAAAATAAAGACTTACGGGTTTCTCCAAAAGTTTAGAATAATTTACCACTGTAATTCCTTGTTGCAATATTCCTCCACCAATTACAAATTTAAATACTCACTTTTACAGCCCTCACAACTCTTAAAATAAAATAGAGAAAATAAAAAAGAGAAAGAAAATGAAAAGAAAGAAAAAGGAACGAAGGAAAAAATTGAAAAAGAAAGAAAGAAAAGAAAGAAGAGAAGCACGGAAGAAGAAGAAAGAAAGAGAAAAAAGAAAAGGAATTGAAGCTGCTGGAATTTTATGCTTTTTGACGTTGTGTTGCTCTCCCTTTTATAGGCGAATGAATGAATGAATCCAGCTAAGAAAACGCGTTAAAATTGCAAGTGGAAGAAACTTTCAGTGCATGTGAGTTCCAACTGTCCCAAATTGCATTATTTTAATATTTCCAATAATTCGGTGCTTGGATTTAGTGATGATTGGTGCAGGTGGAGAAATTCCGAGTGGAAAAGGTGCTATTTTTCCACAAAACCGAGTGAAAGCTTGTTGTTTATCCACAAAACCGAGTGACAGCTTGCTAGAAGGTGCTGGTTGCTGGACGGTGTGGAGTGATCCGGTGTTGGCTGTGAAGAATTTTTTATTAATTTTGTGTCAGCCGCCCCACTTAGAAACAGCCTGGATGGAGTTGGTAGGAACAGCTTGCACCTAAACAGCTATAGGGGACGGTGGAGAGACAGCCTGGATGCTGTCAGCCGCCCCCCATAAGTCAAGGATCCACTTGGATAGTGGAAATCCAAGTCAGCAAGGGCATTCGGTGGAAATATGGGTCAGATTTCACCTTCTCTCCAGAATCCGAGTGGAAAAAGTGCCTTTTATGCACAAGACCGAGTGGAAAAGGTGCATTTTGTACACAAGACCGAGTGAAATCTTTGCTTGGTGTTGAGTTAAGGGTCGGTGTTTAGGAGAAAACCGGTCGGTGTTGAGTTGCTTTGAAGTTGCTGTGAGGAGACGAGCAAAGCAACTCCGATTACTTTATTCCTTCGGAACCGATTGAAGACTGAATCAGAACCGAGTTAAAAGTGATTCACTCGTAACTGATTAAAAGGTGGCTCGGAACCGACTGGAAAGTGGCTCACTCAGGATTGGGAAGTCTTCTTTCACTGTTTCACTCGGCTATGTCTCTGGAATTGAACCACTCGGAGAGATCTTGCTTGGATTTCTCAGGAATTCACTCGGACACCTTCCTTTACTCATTCAAATGATAAAATCACATCTTCACTCAGAAGTCCGAGTTGATTTCCACTCGGAATTGACTTCAGTCGTCAATCAACTCACGCGGATGTCTTCCTTGGAGACTTCTCACTCGGTCTCAGTGTGAAACTTGAGAGTCTGCCCGAGTGTGATTCATTTCCGGTCGGATATTTCCTTGCTTGCTAAGTCACTACTCGGAAATGCTTTGTTCCGCTTGAGAATGCCATTTTCTCCGAATGAAACCACTCGGGTTCCTCCTTATTCAACACATTCATTCAGTGGCCTCTTCTACTCGGAATCAACTCACTCGGAACAGCTTTTTGCCCAGAAAAGTTCTTGTTCCCTGGTCAGATCTGCTTCAGTCAGCATCCCTTCACTCGGAATTAGCTTTGGGCAGTTTTTATTGAAGGTCAGTCCCTTTTTTCACTCAGAATGGTTGCATTCAGACAGCTTCGACTCGGATTTACCTCTAACAGGGACATATTTCTTTTCAGCATTGAACTTCCAACAGGGTCAGCCATTTAGCACTCGGAATGTCTAAGACAGGGAACTTTCCACTCGGATTCTCCTCCAACAGTGAAGTATTCCACTCGGCAATGCTCTATTCTGAGTCGTTCCACTCGGATTTTCCTCCAACAGTGAAGTATTCCACTCGGCAATGCTCCATTCTGAGTCGTTCCACTCAGATTTTCCTCCAACAGTGAAGTATTCCACTCGGATTTGCTCTATTCTGAGTCATTCCACTCGGAAAGGCTCCATTCTGAGCCATTCCACTCAGATTTGGTCATTCTGAGTCGCAATTCAGCATAAAAAGAGAGTTCTTTCCACTTTGGGTTTGTTCTTCTTGTTTCTTTATCATTTTATGGTCGTTTTTCTCTTATTTTTGACCCTTTATTACCTTAATTTCTGCAAAATAACATACCCAAGTAGAATAGAATGGAAAGAAAGCAAAAATTGCAATAAATAAAGGAAATACAGTGGATAATGATTAAAATCCTAAGCAAACTAGATCTAATTTATTGTGTTATAAAGTAGTTATCAACCATATTCACCAGAATATCACAATAATGATGACCACTCAGTCATGATGCACCCAACCGCTTACACTCGGTAAGCATACCTTGGCCTTGGACCTTTTAGGTCTGCTCTGATACCAAAATGAAACACACTAATTTTCAATAAATAAATAAACCCAAAAACAGGGTAAATTTTTTTCGAAGGAAAATGAATCCGATGGAACCGGGCAAAATAAAAGAGAAGGGGAAGAAGGCAAGGGAAGTGAAACCCATTCACTGCGGAAGGATAAGACGTCTAAGCGAACCCAGTAACACCACGCACACTCGCTCAAGCGAGATCTGACTCCGCTTGGGCGATACCACTCAAAGCCTTCCCTCAAAACCACACTCGCTGCAGCGAGTCCCCACTCGCTGAATCGGAAAGCTACATTCGGCACTCGTTCACTCTACTCGGCATTCCCTCACCCGGATTTCAGCGCCTGGTTCACTCGGAAAGGTCCACTCTCAATTCACTCAGATTGGCCCTTATACGTACCAGCTCCATTCAGAAAACATAACACATTCCATGACTCCATTCAATCGGGACACATATACGGGCAACTCGAAAATGATTCCCATAGCCATTCACTCGGAATCTATGAAGACTTCTCACTCGGAATAACTTTCACGTCCTTTTCGCCACTCGGGGTATTTCACTCATTTTTCACTCGGTAACCATAATCTTTCCTACTCTAGTTATCCTACTAAGTCAAGATTCACTCAGATTCCCTTGCTACTAATAATTTACTATAATGGGGTCCACTTAGAGCCTTAGGTGTCGCTTTTCTATCGGGAAACCTTCACTTGGCGAATTCTCACTCGGAAATTGTTAATTGTTCTTCACTCGGGAAAAACCTAACGGTTATTTACCCGATTGGAGTAGTCCCAACCAATCCCCACTCCAGATTATATGACCTCAATTACTCGGTAATATCCAAACTCCTCTTCACTCGGGATAGGTCACTATCTCGCTTCCCACAGCGACGACTTAGCTCCACTTTTACCTATCATCATACCAACCTCCCACGCTCGAAAAAGTATATATATATGCATACCTATTTATCACTCGGACTTCACCCACAGCATCGAATAAACACACAATTTGATATATATAGGGATGTATTTAAATAATTACAAACACATTGTCATACTCTCTACCCGAGAGGGTTCAAGTTCTGATGTAAAAGGACTAAGACCAAGATACGAGCCAAGGCTTAACAAAATCTTATACACAGTATATACATATACACGTATATTCCCTAGTGCACAAGCACCTCACTCAGCATTCAGCTCCTCCTTCATCCTTCATTCTGAGAGACATTCACTGAAAAATATAGCCACAGTAGGGGTGAGCTTTTACATATAAAATGACAGTCAATGACTCGGTATCAGTATCAGTACGCACACTCATGTTCACCCGGTCGCATTCAGATTAAACTAAGGCCATGCAGACTAGGATAATATCAATAACATAGACCCACATACATATTACATGAAGTTCATTCTCATTCACACAAACACATGCATCGACTCACTCAGAATTCATTCGTATCACTCCGAGTCATACCACGCGTACTATCCTAATCAACATCATATCTACATGCATGCCTACAGATCCGACTTAGGTAATGACTTTCAGTTACAGGTTCCCCTTACTGGCCTCTCGTCCATTAGCTCTTCCCGCATGGTACTGGCCTCCCATTGACGTCTTGAGACTTATCTCTAGCTCCCACGGCTACCACGAGCTCTCACAGGATCTAGCCAAGGCCTGTAGCTGGAAATTATTCTTTTGGGGCTCCTGACCTTCCACGGGTCACCCCATTCCTACACATGCAGCTTATGTGGTTTATCAGCAAGCATCTTCACTCATCCGACGTATTCTTCGTAACCATCAGAGTCGAGACCGATTCAACTTAGTTCCTATATTTACTCGTCCATCGTACCAGCAGGCACAGCAATCAGACAGTTCATGTTTATAACATCAGACGAAATCAACTAACAGCCACACATTCATAACCTCTCGGTATTAATAGTAATAGAAACATGCATCACACTCGTCTATGTGTAAAAGACTATCAGACCTCATTACCACAACCCTGAATACATGCACATTATTGTATAACTATTAACAAGATTCTACTAACATACACATGGTATCCAAAAGATTAACAATCACGCATTGCACACAGTCGTCACAGGCATTCACACACTTAAGGCAATACATTCATCCGGTACCGTTCGTGAACCATGCATTTGACATGCAAGCGCCCCCTACCTACAGAAGGGACTCGGGAAGCTCTTCTATTTCTCGACGTTCGATTCGATGCTCTGTTTGCCTTGTTCAGTCCCCCTTTGAACGCAGTCGTACTCTGCAATCGGCCCGGGAACAGAAAGCTACTCTCTTCTGCTTCGGTGGTCGTCCTTCACCAACAGAAGGAACTCTGAATCTCCTGCAGCACCGTCTTCGTGGATTTCCAGAAACAGAGAACAGAGAATAGAGAACAGGGAAGAAGAAGGAGAACGACGAAGAAGAGAAGAAAGAACTAAGAGAAAGAGGTAGCAGAAGAGGAATTCTGAAAGGAATGCATATCAACCGTGGCCCAGGACATATATATATATACGTACGAAGAGAAAAGAAGTGGGGTGGGAAAGCGTGAATTGGCAGTCCACTCATGACACACACCACTCATAAGCGGCCAGCTATCACAATTAATCAGCCATTATTTCCCCAAGTTAAACTAATTAAATTAATTATAGTTAACAAGTAACTTTTCCACTTTTATAATTATTATTCTAATGGCTCAATTTCAATCGGTATATAATTAAGAATCAGGATGTGACACCCTTTACCATCTGACCTTCACACTGAATCAATTTCTTCAACTACTACCTTTTCCTTACCTAAACATCAACCAGTCACTGAACCACCACTTAGAAGATCCACTAGGATAACTTAGCCTTCACCTCACCTTCAAAGATTATCATTGTCCTACCATCCACGTTGTTACACAATATCCCATCTCCATATATTTTTCTTATTCTAGACTGTGCCAACCACACAAACAATATGCTATGGCTATCTGTTCCAACACTAAACCTCAAACTTATAATGAAGCCTCCACTAATCCTGATTGGGTCCAAGCTATGAAAACTAAAATTGAAGCTTTGATTAAAAACCATACCTGAAGAATAGTTGGTCTGTTATTTAGTGTCAAACCTGTTGGAAATAAGTAGGTTTATAAGATTAAGAGGAATGTTGATGGATTTGTAGCCCGATTCAAGACACGGTTGGTTGCAAAAGGCTACAATCAAATTAAAGGTCTTGTATTTTGAAACTTTTTCTCCTGTTGTAAAAATGACAATAGTTAGACTTCTTCTTGCCTTGGCTGCCATACATAATTGGCATTTACATCAACTGGATGTTAACAATACATTTTTACATGGGGAGTTGTAGGAGGATGTTTGTATGGAGGTTACTGTAGGTATTACCATACCAAAACCTAACAGTATGTAAGCTAGTCAAGTCTCTCTATGGCCTAAAATGAGCTGGTAGAAAATGGTAAGAAACTCTCACTTCTACCCTGGTCAATTATGGTTATACTCCTGCTCATAGTGATCTATCCTTGTTCCTCAAATTTCAAGGTTCTTCATTCATAGCCCTTACTTTATATGTTGATGATATCATGCTAGTAGGGAATGATATTAATGATTTTACTCTAGTTAAATAGAATCTCCATAAGGCTTTTGGAATTAAAGATCTAGGTCCCTTGAAGTATTTCTTGAGCCTTGAAATTGCTAGAGCCAAATCTGGAATTTCCTTATGCTAGAGGAAATATTGTTTGCATCTTCTGCATGAAATAGGTCTCCTTGGTTGTAAGCTAGCATCCACTCATTTAAATCCTACCATCAACCTTACTTTAGAATTAGGGGATCCATATGATGACATTGCTGGCTATAGATAACTCATTGGCAAACTCTTGTACTTAATCACTACTACGCTTGATATTTGTTTTGTGGTCAATTAACTTAGTCAGTTTCAGTGCTCCCAAACTAAAACATTATCATGTTGCTCTTAGATTCATCTAGTACCTAAAGAATACCCCTGGTCATGGTTTGTTTTTTCTCTACCTCCTCTCCTTTCTAGTTGCAATGCTACACGGATGTAAACTGGGGCCAATGTTCTGTCAGCAAAAGATCTATATCTAGTTTTTACTTCTTCTTTGGATAGCTCTCTCATTAGTTGGAAGTCTAAAAAGTAGTCCACCATCTCCAGGTCCTCTTTTGAGGTTGAGTATAGATCACTTACTTTTACCACCTGTAAGCTTCAGTGGATTTTATACATCCTTAGGGATTTGCATCTTTCTTTGCCATAACTTCTTGTCATTTTTATGATAATCAAAATGCTATTCACGTTGCCAACAATCTTATTTTCCATGAACTTACTAAGCACCTTGACATAGATTGCCACATTGTATGGGAGAAATTGAAAAATGGGGTCCTCAAGCTACTGCCCATTTCTTCCAAATAGCAAATTGCTGACCTCTTCACCAAAGCTTCTCAACCTTGGTTCTTCCATGATTTTGTTTCCAAGATTGGCATAGTGAATCTCTTTTCACCCTTACCAGCTTGAAGGGGCGTATTAGATAGTTTGGTAGTTAACTATTTAGTTAATCATAATTAGTGGCAATTAGTTTGTAATTAATTAGACTTGTAGCTAATCTATTTTTCTGGTTTTACTATTTAAGTCATTGTATCCCATGCCTTTTGGCATCTGAATTAATTCATCTCAAAGTATCAATTCAGTTTTCATCATTTTGCTTATTCTTTCTCTCTTGTTCATGGCTTTTATTTTAGTATGATAATTTCACTCCAAGCATCAAACCAAAAGAAAACATCTCTTTTACCAATATGAAAATAGAACCCTTCTTTCACTGCCTCTTTTGCTTTATCAATTGTAGACCAGTAAGGGGAGCTCAAGGAGGTTAGATTGAAGTAAAGAAAATGAGTATTTCAGAAATACTTCACATCAAGCAACTAAACCCAAAATTTATGAGAAGAGAAAAACATGTCAGAAACAATTTTTCCTAACTACAATATTTTTCATAGCCTGACGAATGCCAAGCCTTTCTCTGCTTTTAGGCTGAGTAATACAATCCCAACTCACAAGACTAAAATATCTATTATTTGAAGGCCAATTTCGCCAAATGAACTATCACACCATAGAATCAATATGGTCATAGACACCTTCAAGTAACCAATAATTTCACATCACAAAAAATGGAATTGTGCCTAAAGCAGAAACAACAAGAGTTTATTTAACAGACTTTGCTTCCAACCTGCTAATCTAGATTGCATCCTCTCAAAAATGAAGGCATAATTACTTTTCTTGACTCTCCCAGAAAGGATAGGAAAGCCAAGATAGTCACCAATATTACTAACATGACGAAAAAGGCATATAAACTCAAAAAATCATGCCTAGAGCGAGCCTCATTGGCGGAACACATAAACTTGGACTTGTGCAAATTCACTTTAAGCCTAGAAGCATCATAGAAATTTTTAAGCATACCCTTAACCACCTGAACTTGACTAGCCTTGGCCCTAACAAACAGAAGAGAATCATCCACATGGATGACTAATAAGATACTCATCTCTTGATATACAAACTAGTTGCCATTGCTTTTTAGAAACTTCCTCATTAATAGCAATCACTAATTTTCAGATAGGGAGATAAGGAATCACCTTGTCGAAGACCATGGGTTAAAGCAAAACCTAGTAACTGATTACCATTATATAATAAGGATAAAGTAGAAAAGGTCACACAACTCATAACCAAAGAAATAGTCAAAAGATGAAGGTCAAAGTCAATTAAAGTTTAGCTAGAGACCCAATTTAAAAGATCAAAGGCCTTCTCTAAATCAATTTTAAACAAAAGAGAGTCTATTTTACCTTTTTGCTAATTTATATAATGCATAACCTCCTAAGTAATAAAAGAATTCTCAAAGTTCCTCAACCAAGGAGAAAACTACTTTGTATAGGATCAATGGGGTTATTCAAATAAGGTCGTAGGTGGTCAATGAAAATTTTTGAGATCAACTTGAAAGAAACATTGCATAAGGAAATTGGTCGAAATTCCTTCAGAAGAGTGGGTTGATCAACATTGGGAATAAGAACAATCAATGTTTCCATAAAACAAGTGAACTGGTCAAAACCGGGGTCTACGATCCGGTGTGAGACCAGCCTCAAAAGTATATATATTTTAGTGTTTGTACACCGGTACAGTGGGTATCCGGTATTGTAATCCAGTCTCTCAGTGGGAGAAATCGGTCTCGTTGTCCTAGAGATCCTTCACACCAGAGTTTCGCGTTGGAGTGGGCGAAAGGTGGTGTCACCTGTGAAGATTCTCCGACGCTCAAGTTAGAAGAGTGTGTATGAACTCTGTGGATACTTAAGCAATGCAATAGTAAGATGGGAGTTAGAACAACGTAACCTTGCATGTGTATTGGAATATGCTATTTATAGTTGGACGTGGAAAATGAATCGTTGGATGCAAGTGGACCCATAGGTTCTGATACCGTGTACAAAGTGTCAATCAGAGTGGCTCAGTGCTCAGAGTGTGACAGGGGGTAGGTCAATTATCAGTGTATAATCCTGACACAAGGATGGAGGATAATCATCTTTTCTGTACATCACGTCTGCAATCGTACCTACTCCCTTCTGCAAGTGATATTAGCATATTCCGTTGTGCAAAGTTTCCATACTGATAAGTTATAACCCCTCTTATCTCATTGTGACACTGAGGCAAGCGGTTATACGTGACGGGGAAGTGAGGACGGATGAAGCATCCGATGAAGTGAGAACGGATAAGTAAGAGCGGATAACCGGTGTGAAGATACTGCCCTATGATACTGGTTGCCCCTCTAGAACAGTCATGCTGACGTCACAACTTGAGGGGCCGGTATTCAGACCGAATCAACAAGCATCTATTGAGTCTATAGAAAAGCCCCTTTGAACCATGGAACAAATATCCCTTCTGACCAAATGCCAATATTTTTTATAATACAACACTTGAAAACCATCAAGGCCCGAAGATTTCTAAGATGAATCCAACAAAGAAAGTTAAAAACTTCTTGATCATAGGAACAAGCAAAGCATCATAATCAACAGATGCTATTCTGAGGAACATTCTCAATATTCAGAGCTTCTGGGGTAACATGCTCCAAAGAAAAAAAACATTTGAAAATAATTTAAAGCTTCTACTTACATAATCTCACACTTCGAGCACTAAACTCATTCAAGCAAAAGACGATGGACCTGTTTCTTTCTACAATGAAGTATAGATTGAGTATAAAAGAAGCTTGTATTATGATCCTCATACCTCACCCATTTCTCACAGGATTGCTGAAACCAAAAAGATTCCTTATTAACCAAAATCACCCTATACTCATGTTGAAGCTGTTTCTCAAGTTTGATCAAATTAGAAGAAAGATAAGTCTCCAAAGTACCCTACAACCCTTTGATTCTAGCTTAAGAGCCTTTTCTTCTAAAACACATTCCTAAAAACCTCTTTATTGAAAAAAAGGATTATTTTTGACCTCATCCAACTAAACCACAACATCTTATCCCCTCATACCCCAAGAAATACGAATAATACTCTTATAATCAGGGTAGGAAGTCTAAGCATCCTGGAAGTGAAAAAGAGCCAGTTGACGTTGTGGAGTCCCTCGATCATATCGGATAAGAATAAGATGATGATCAAAATACCATCTAGGAATCACGGTAGCAAAGCTTGTGGGAAACATCATCTACCAGTCCACATTATAGAAACATTGATCCAACTATTTACAAAGATACATACCATCCACACGACTATAGACCTAAGTGAATCTGCCCTCTTTAGTCCTATGTTCAACAAATGATAATCATTGATAACATCCATAAAAGCAGAGAGCCCTAAACATACCCCTCCACTACCTTCGCAATAGATAACATCTCCAAGAAGAAGCCAAGGAAAAGACACTGTCCTTCGAAACTCTTTTAAATAATTCCAAAGAACTAATTATTGAGAAGGCATTGGATTTGCACAGATAAAGGTACAACTTAAATTATCTAGTATCGGGGGTAATACTTCTAGTATCTATACTTGTCTCAACTCTCTCTTGTATATTACACTAGTCCAATGGGGATCCAATATTATCTTTCCTAGTCCAATAGAGAATTAAGAGTTTCGAAGTCTAATCTTTGATTATCACACTAACTTTACGCGTTGAGGGACAAAATATGATGTCATCTACAAGGACACTCCAACACTTAATCAGTTCAGATAGTCAACACCAGAGCTTAAGCGTAAGTTAGAGAATGTAGCATACCTTCATGGGTCATAAATGAGAAGTATTTATAGAGGTGAGTGGTAGTTGAGTCCTATATGGCATTGGGTTAGTACGAGTCCAAGATGCCCTAGCAGACTTATTAGATTCGTTATACCACTGGTTTGTAAGGACTTCGGTCATTAGGAGAAATTATTTGTTGGGATTTTGTAGTACCATTGTGTGCTCCATGTGGGACGTGCTTGTATGCTTCAGTAGTAATCTGGTATCAGGGATCATGATTGTATGCGGACCAGATCAAAACCCAAGAACCATTCGTACGTGAAATAGAAAAAAGAGATAACTTGATTATTAGTAGATAAAACAAAGAAAGAAAAGGAATTGCATCTGCATAAAACCCATAGTCCTTCGGAATGACTACTAGCTTCCTCAATAGCCTTAAATAAATAACCCACAGTTATCTAGAATCTCTCTAAATGACCAAACTATACATGAGTTTCACACACACACACATATTAGTAGGATAACCAAATTCTAAATTACTCTTTTAGCCTCAAAGCTAGACGCTCCTTAAATTTCTAGGAAAAAATAAAAAATTTTCAAAACCATCATCATAAATAAAATAAAATAGAAGGAACAACATAGTGTATCATCCATACCTGCATGAGAGTATTATCAACCATATCTTCCTCCTCGGCACTACTTGACCCCCCATCATCCATATCCTTACTTTACATATCATCCTCTCCAACCCCATTAGTATCTTCAACGCCCATATTTCTCTTCTCCTTGAAAAAATTACGAAACAAATCAGGTGGTTCTGCATTAGCATGAGCAGCTTCATCCATATTTCCATGCGGAGACATATGCATTCGACAACCATGGCCCACTTTGAAACTAGGTTTGTTAGTAGTAGTTTGAAGAATTCTCAATGACTTACTTATGGGGTCTACAAATGGCAAGGGGGTTCCATTCTTTAATACAATTTTATTCGCTAATGAATCATGAGTAGGGATAGAAATGGGTCAGGTCGTCCGTCGAGGGCCCGTGGTCTAGCCTGTTAAAATCCTATATCGGTCAGGCTTGTCGGGCTAAAAGGTTAGGCCTAAACTTTTAAAAAGGCTTTTTTAAGTAAACAGGTCAGGCCATAGACTTTCTAAAAAGCCTTTGAAGCCCAACAAACTAACTCATCTAATTGGTCTAACTACTAATTATTTATATAAATTTATAACAAAACAATAATATATATATATAATATTTACATAATATAAATTAATATTATAGTTATAATAATTTTTTATAATATAAAATTTTATCTTATAATTGTTTGGATCAATTATGATGATTATTTTAGATTTAATTATCTTTGCTTTGTTTGAGAAGTTGTATTTGTCTTTCTGAATTTAAAATCAAATGCATTTGGCTTATTTATATTGATAGGTTCGTTTATAATAATAAACCTATTTACAGTGATAGGTCTGTCAGCTTATGTAGTTTGATAGACTTTTTAGGTAGTTGTTGGTCTTTTAAAAGCTTAACTGTAAACAGACCATTTAAATAGGTTTTTAAACGGGTTATGCCTTCAAACAGGTCAGGTCAGACCTTAAAAAAAGCCTATGACAGGCTAATAGGTAAGACTCAAGCCTTTACAATTAGAAGTAGTCCAAGCTTAGGCCTTTCAAAGCCTAGCCTGACCTGACTCATTTCCATCCCTAATAAGGAGTCACTTCTTTTTGTGGGCATTTTTGTCTTGTCCATAACTTGTTGGGGCCATGTGTAGAAACAAAAAGAACCTTATTTGAATCCTTAATTGGCATTGATTCCTCATCATTATGGTCCGTAAGGTTAGCAAATTGATTATCCTGCTTATCATGCAAAATTTAATTCTTGGCTTATGTTATGGCTTGATCATAGCCATCCATTCTTCATACAAAGATTCCTCCATGTAATCTACGTTAGGGTTTGCCTTGCTCTTATCCTCCTACACCATAGCTGAAACACCCTGAACAGGAGGTGGCAACTGTTGTCCCATCGCTATAGGTTCCATTGCACTAGATGGTTCTTTCTTATTTGGGCAATTAAGACCTAAGTGGACCACAAGAAGTGCATAAGAGATGTAGACCTTTATAAGAAATCTTATAACCATGCCCATACAACCAAACCTTGCCCACCACGGGTAAAGAGAGATCGATCTCCACACACACATATGAGCAAACTTACCCGTTGTTGCATTCTCAGACATCATATCCACCTTTAAAGGCTTTCCTACTGTTGTAGCCAATGCCATTAACACACATTCATCAAAATACTTCATCCCCAACCTAGGAAAATGTATCAACATAAGGGTTTTATCTATCGTTTCCTCCATAGCTATAAAATCTAGAACCCAAGGTCGGACACAAAGATAATGGTCAAATACCATCCAAGGCCCTTCTCCGATCATCTTTTCCTTATCTTCCAAAACATCAAACTTCACCATAAAAATCCATACCCCACATCCATGATGTCAAAGTCTCCCTCTGGTTTCCAAACTTGTCGTAACTTGGACTTCATTAAGGCATAACTTAAAGTTTTACCCAATAGCTTCATAAAAATAGCCTCCCTCCATGGCAACCATAACTTCTCTAATACACTATCGTCAATGTAGCAACAAGGCTTTAACTTGTCATCTTTGTCACACACAATCTTGAATTTGTTAGCTTTAATCAGATCCACCTTTTGCCTTTATGGGAAAGATTATTGTCCACGTATTAACTTATCCTAAAAAGATAATTTTTGAGGCACCTCACCTCCTCCATCACCATCAGGTGGTTTTGGAGGAGTCAAAACCCTAATAGAACTCTCTATATGTTTTTTTTAACTATGTTAGTTAAATCCCTTCTATTATTTTTTTTGTTAACTTTGTTAATAGATATTTAACATGTTGTTGGCCCTAGCAATATGTTGTTGACGTAAAAGTTAGGTCTCAACCGTTAACTTTTCAACTAACTTTGTTAATAGGTATTTGATGTATCATTGGTCATATTGACATGGCTACTCCACGAAGCACAACTTCATTTAATATTTAATAAATATATAACAAGAAATATATAATATTTTTAATTATACCATGTTTCTTATATTTAAAGAATATATCTAATATGAATCTATACTTTGTCATATATACTCATCTTATCTATGTTGTATATAAATTAACATTATGAACTTTAGAGTTTGGTATATCGGTTGTGTGACATCCCGGTGCTATTGAGGGCGGGGAGTGATCGCCAGTGCATAGACACGGACAAGGAGCAGCTCCTGGCAGGCTTCCAGCGGGGAATGTGACATCCCGGGCACTGTTGAGGGTGGGGAGTGATCGCCGGTGCATGGGCACGGACAAGGAGCGGCTCCTGGCAGGCTTCCAGTGGGAGGGACACATGAATGAATCGAATACATACCGGAATGAGAGGGATCCAAAGACGGTATAGGTATGGAAGCACATTGGAAAGGTCTCGTGTTGGTCTGTGGGGTGAGTCGTTCATTCCTGAAAAGCGGCCTGGGCGTTACAGGTTGGCCTGTTGCAAGGCCCGTCCCCTAACGGGTTAGCCGACATTTTAAATGGATCGGTATTTTGAGATCGTGTAAGGATCTTGGATCCGTGGGGTCCGTCTATGCTTTTTTTTGTTTTAATTGTTGAGTTGACCCAGTAAGGAACAATGTCATAACATTATCTTAAGTTTAGGTTTCTTTCCTTTTATAAAAATTGAAGAGTGATAGTGAAATAATATGAAAGGAAAGGTATGATTTGGTTAAATTAAAATAATAATTTTAAATATAAATTGGCCTGTATACCTAGTGTGACGCCCCCTTCTTAATTCCTAGAATTTATCCTAAAGTCTAATAAAACAGAGTAAATTTTTCATATTGAAAATTTCCCTGGCAATAAATAATAGGAATCTAAGGCATACACAATTCAAAGCCTCTCAAAACTCCATAATTTTTCTCTGGTAATCGATTGTAGAAAAGTTGTAATCGATTACACAAAGGTCGTAATTGATTACCTGTAAGCAGCCTATGTAGGATTTTAGTTCTGCTCTCTGGTAATCGATTATCAGTCAAGTAGATCTATAGAATTATGTAGATTTTGGCCTCCAGGTCAACTTTCACACCCCTAACTTGCCCATTTTAACTATGATTGCTACAAAACTTTATAAACACTATTTAGGACTTATTTTAGATTTGCAGGCGTAGTCCGTGCTCAAAAATTCCTCCGGATCATGGAGTTATGCATAAAAATGCAATTGGTTCCATTTTTTTAGAACTTCCATATGAAAACCACACTAAAGGCCATTCATAGGACGAATCAATGTTACACACAAGTTCTAAACATGTATAGAATCCTATTGACCCTTTCGAGGGATTTTGAATCCCACCGGAACTCAATTTCACTTCTCTAGTTGGCTTAAATAGCCTAAATTTTCATTAAAATGAAATCTCTATAATTCCCTTACATCATTAACCAATTAATTCACAACATCATCTTCAAACATCACTTGCTTATCATTATAATTCTACCACACCTAGCTCATTACTAACCTTTCTCAATATCCACCAAGACATTTACAAATTCAAAATTATAATCATCAATCATGGCATCATCATTAATTTAAATCCTATATGGCTCAGTTTTATTTAGAAACACATAATGACATACACACAAAAACAGAACCTGACTACGTCACACATCAGATAATCCATCATCATATCATAACTAAGCATCAGAACAGATACACTAATATAGATACCATCAACAAATGATATAATTACAATTACATAATCTTTTTTTCCTTTCCTTGGCATTTCCTAGCTTACTTGGTGCATCCCTCTGAAGTGTCCACGATATCTCTACCATTGGTTACTAAAAATGACAACAAAAGGGTAAGCGTTGAAATCATTAATTAATATAGAAATTTAAAATATGTGAAAAAGGCATACCATTAGCCTTACACTGTAACTTACTTTTAATTTCTTTCAATCTCCAATTCATTATAATTTATTCACTATACACATGCTTAATCTGTCGGTAATATAAGATTCTTGTTCTAATAAATCGAGAGCCACTTAGGCTATAATATTACTCTACATATATACACATATATCCATTAAATCTCAATTACAAAACATATATTTCCTTATTTCACCCCCAATCACTCATAATAATCATATAGACATCATATATCTCATTTATTGTCATTTACCACATAAAAATTTACATTTACTTCATAATTCATTAGTCATTCTCTAATTTCCCATACCTCAATCATTAATTACATAGAAATTCTCGTTCACACATCACATGCCACACAGGCTACACATAACAATATTTACATATCATTATTTCACATTATCAAACACACAATACACTACTGATTCTCATTCAGGGTTTAATTTGACTTGATAGTATCCAGATACTGAAATGGAACGACAGTCAGCTGAGGGTCCTGCTTGACACCTTGTGAATCCTACCTGGCCCATCGAGCTCTGCTTGGCTCTCCACCTCAACCACTAGGTCTTGCTTGACCTCTAGGTAGCTCAACTGGATCCTACTTGACCCTGAGAGCACATAATTACATATATTCAATTTTAATTTCTTTCTCTTAGTTAATTAAGAAAATTTCTTTATCAAATTGGCACCAATGGTCATCATCACATCTCAAGCTACTCAGGCACTTAAATAAATAAGCCTCTCAGGCATTTTATCAATCATATGGCGGCCACTCAGGCACACACCACATCTCAATTGCCAGCGAGGCATCTTTAATATTCAAAGAGACTTTAAATAGTCATTCAGGTACAATTTCAATCACAAATATAAATGCAATTACAATCATAATTTCTCATGTACATCAATTTCATCAGAAATCAATATTTTCATATCAACATAGCCACTTAAGCATTTATTTCAAAAATAAATGTAGGTCAAGCATACCATCTCTCAAATTGTCTTTCACATTATCTTATAGTCACTTAGGCATACAAAAGTTCAATCACTATAAATAACAACTCTAATACAAGTTCACTCTCAATTATAATTGCAATTTCAATGAAATTCTAATATATATATTCCATTTACATCATATATCATTTATTCATTTCACTACAAAGCCATTCAGGCCTAATAATATTCAATTAACCTCATATCATCCATTCAGGTACAAACCTTTAGTAACATAATTTCAATCACTGAGATACAATTTCATTCATAATTTTTCATACAAGGTTACATCCATTATAAAACATCCCAGAGTTCAATCCGATACACACACACATATCAAACATATATATTACATTATTTTCTTCATAACATTAGAAACTCATTCCAGTACATAGATATACCACTATATACATACTTCATCTTCTCAGTTTTAACAAACGCTAATTATCAATCTTATTAGTTTACCACTAAACATAATCATACATAATAATTCCTAGTTTCTCGTTCCCATCATTACTAAACTCATATCTAGTCATAATTTATAGTATAAATTTTCTCAATTATATATTATGGTTAACTTAGCTATTTTATGCTAATTATATCCATTTTTCCGAACGCCACTTGACACTAAATAATACTTCTAATTTATCTGAACACCCCCTTACCTTGATTCCAAGCTTTCGACTTTTGTTCTCTACGTTAGGTACGCCCAATATCTATAATTTAAGGGAATTATGAAGAGGGTTAGCGATTCCGCCTTCGACATCAAAACCCGCTTACCGAAACAATTCCAAATATATTTTTAAGGCTTCCGAAGCTTACCTCGGTTGATTACGCTCTTGGTTCCGGTTTCCTTTTTAGCCAACGCCTTACCGATCCTTTGATTTGTAACCTATGGGCATTGAAATGAAAACTCGTCAACGAATTATCGATACTCAAAGTTCCATTTACAAGCTCTAAATGCAAAAATACAAAGATAATAAAACCCCATCCATTATGAGTGAATTTCAGTGTAGAGAAAAAGTTATTGAAACGAGAAATTAAAGTTACTAATGTGCTTACCTTGTTCCCATAAATCCATAAATGTAATCAATTTTGAGTTTCGATGAGAAATCAGGCACCAATTAAGCTCTGGAGTCACACAACCATCGAGGATGAAAATGGCCCCTGATTCTTTCTCTCTCACGCGTAAACAATTGTGAAAAAGAAAGGAAAATAAAAAATTTAAAGCCTCAAAGGCATTTTCATCATGTCACTTTCTATTTTTTTTTATTTCCTTAAATAAAACTTACTTTTACCCTATGGTAAATTATATTTTACCATCCCAATTTAATCTAAATTGAATTTACTAACAATTACTCAAAAGTAATTATTCCAATCACAACCCTTAATTAATTTATAATAATTTAGAAAAATTCCTAATTAAACTTGAATAAATTTAATTTATCTCCTATAATATTTAATTAACTTCATGTGATAAAATAAATTAAATTTTTAACATCAGGGATGTTACACCCAACTCTAACTTTGACACTTAAATTTCAACAAATTACTAACTAATAGAATCTAATTATATCAACTTTCTCCTATTTCAATATAAGGAACAATGACATAACGTTGTCTTAAGTTTAGGTTTCTTTCTTTCTAAAAAAAGATGAAGTGTGAAAGTAAAATAGTATGAAAGCAAATGTACGATTTGTTTAAAATAAAATAATAATTTTAAATATAAATTTGCCCACATGCCCATATAATCGGCTCTAATTAACTTATGATTAATTTAAAGATATATCCTAATCCCATATGTTTTGTGTTTATTTCAAAGGTTCCCCCATGACCTAAAACATAAAGAAGTAACTATTCAACCACTAAATCACAATATCATTGATGCATATAAGCAACAACTATTATATATACAAAATAATACGTCATATTTTTATTCAATTTATATACAACATAGATGAAGTGTATATGATAAAATATAAATTCATATCTTATATTTTTAAATATAATAATCATAATATATTTAAATATTTATTTTATTATATATTTTTAATAATAAAATTATTAAATATATTTTTATATTTATTATATTTAAAATTTAAGAAATATATTATTAATAAAAAATTATTATCTTTAGTCTTTAATATAAGTAAATATAATAATAATAATAATAAATAAATTTATTAATATTAATATTTAATACAATTAAATATATAATTAATAGAAAATAAATAAAACTCATCATGTTATTTTTTGATATGATTAAATACATTATTAACACCAACCATTAATAAATATAATTAAATACATTATTGAAATTCAATTTTTATTAATAATATATTTATTAAAATGTAAATAAAATAAATATATTTAATATCTAATATATATATATATTAAAATTTAACACATTTAATATTTTAAATATATTTAATATTTAATATATTTTTATTTTTAAAAATATATTTAATAAATATATAATAAAATTTATTTAAAAATATTATGATTATTTTATTTAAAATATATGTTATATGAATTTATATCTTATCATGTACACTTACCTAATCTATGTTGTATGTAACATCCCTGATATTTTAGTAAAATTTTGAGTATCAGAAAATATTAATAATTGTTTTAAGGATTTATTTGATATTTTTATGAAGTATTAGGCAATTATAAATAATTAACTAGTGTGGAAAGTAAATAAAATTTATTTGGTTGATTAATTATAAAAGGGTTAAATGAGGTAAAATTAGAAGGGGTAAAAGTTTAATCAAAACTTTTAATGAAAATATAAAAGAAATGGGGAAAAAGGCTGTTTTGCCCCTGAGCCTCAAATAATAGTGGTTTCCTTTCTCCATCCTCATTATTCACGCGAGCCCACTTCTTCTTTCTCCTTCTTCGTCTGTTTCTTTTTCTTCTTCTCCTTCCTCTATCGCTGCCGAGCTGCATGCTCCAGAGGAAGGTCCATTTCGCATCAAAACTTTGAGATAAGTACATTTCCGTGACCGTGGTTTCAAGGTGAGTATGATGGACTATTTAGTTTGAGTTATCTCGTCTCTTTTCATTTTTACTCCCTGACCGAATGGTCATACATGATGGGGTAAGGCTCTGTTTTCCACTCCTCTGGTGAGTGTGAGCTCGAAAATGGTCTTTAGACTGAGAGGGTGGTATGACGTTAACGGGTTTTGCATTCCAACCCCCGTAGGTAGCAGAACGAACACCGGAGCACTGATTGACGAAGCTGGTGCTGGATTCGGAGGAGAAACCATGAACCCAGCGCTTAGAGGACGTAATCGGCACCAAGAGCAGATCGTTGAAGCTTGGAATAGAGGTAAGGGGGGTGTTCGGGTTGTAATTAATTAGAATAGGTACATATTCTGGGTCCGAGTCGCTGAACCAATTATGGACACGGTAAGAAATATTGGATGATAGTTGCATGCGTATGTATGTATGAATGTGAATGGTGTACGGTTTATGATGAGATTTAGTTGTGTTAATAAAAGTTGTGACAGTATGTTGATGAGTTAGCAAGTCGGTTATTCTGTGTGGTAAACATGTCATCTTCTGATATTTGTGTGTTTGATTAATAATGCTTTAATTATATTAAGTTGTATATTATGAATGAGATACCTTGTATACTGTTGAGGGCGGGGAGTGATCGCTGGTGCGTTGCACGGTCAAGGAGCGGCTCCCGACAGGCTTCCAGTAAAGAAATTGAATGTTTATGCTATATAATTGATTATGTGTGATGGCATTATATTGGCGGGCTTGACAAGTAGGTCATCTAGGCAATGTGAAGGATGGGCTTGACAAGTCGGTCGCCCTGTATTGTGAGCACATGCCAGTTTCTGGTAGTTGCATCTGTTGATTGTTGATGATATGTAATGATTGAGATCTGATATATGTGATTATGTGGTAGAGGACGACCGACGGTATGTGTTACCCTCGTTTTTGGCTTCCGTGGTCAAGTCAGACCCAGTTAAGCTATCCAGAGGTCTATGACCCAGTGGTTGAGGGGGAGCCAAGTCGGGCTCGGTGAACCAAGTCGGGTTCACGGGGTGTCAAGTCGAACCCCCAGCAAAAGGTCGATCCTTTTAGTATCCGGATACTAGGTGTCAATTTTGTCTGAGAGTCAGTGGTGACAATTGATGAATTTAGTATTGTGATGAGTATGATTTGCTATATTTGCCGAGTGCAATTTGATACGTTTGCTGAGTATGATTTGATATATTTGTCGAGTGCAATTTGATACAATTGCCGAGTATGATTTGCTATATTTGCTAAGTGAGAATTCTTATATTTGCCGAGTGAGAATTGCTATATTGCAGAGTAAGATTTGCTATATTTGCTGTGAGAATTGCTATATTTATCGAGTGAGAATTGCTATATTGCAGAGTAAGATTTGCTATATTTACCGAGTAAGATTTGCTATATTTGCTGAGTGAGAATAACTATATTTGCCGAGTGAGAATTGCTATATTGCTGAGTGAGATTTGCTATATTTGCTGAGTAAGATTTGCTATATGGCTGAGTTAGAATTGCTATATTTACCGAGTGAGAATTGCTATATTACTGAGTGAGATTTGATATATTTACCGAGTAAGATTTGTTATATTTGCTGAGTGAGAATTGCTATATTTGTCGAGTGAGAACTGCTATATTGCTGAGTGAAATTTGCTATATTTACTGAGTAAGATTTGTTATATTTACCGAGTGAGAACTGCTGTATTGCTGAGTGAGATTTGATATATTTGCCGAGTAAGATTTGCTATGCTTGCCGAGTGAGATTTGCTATATTTGCCGAGTGAGAATTGCTATATTGCTGAGTGAGATTTGCTATATTTGCCGAGTAAGATTTGCTATATTTACTGAGTGAGAATTGCTATATTTGTCGAGTGAGAACGGCTATATTGCCGAGTGTGATTTGCAATTTATGGATAAAGCAGTCGGACGGAGTTTATATGCAAGCATTTTGTTAGTTTCCGTTCTAGATTAATTATGATGTTAAACACTTACCCTTGTTGTGGTTTTCAATTTTAGTAACCAGTGACAGGGAAGAGGTCGGAGTCTTGGAGGTGCGCCAAGCGGAGGATTAATGCCAAGGAACCGATTATGAAATGAATTGCGCGTAATGTATAATGAATTTTTCGAGTATGTGATGTTTTGCTATGTTGCCTGTGTATGTTGAACTAATTTCGAATCGGTATATTGATTAATCGGATATGAATTTATGTTGCTATGTGATCGGTATTGATTTTCATGAGTGAATTTGTGTTTGCTGTAGTAAAGTCGATTACCGGACAAATCTCGCCGACCGGATTCAGTCTTGTCTGAGCGAAGGCCGGGGAAATTGATCCTGTGCCTATTTCGCTCAAGTGAGTATCCCTCGTCCCCTTTCGAGTGAAGATTAGAATGTTTCCGAGTGAAACCGACTTGCTAATTTTCCTCGCATGTCTTGTTGTTCGCTCAGGTTTAAAGTGTAGCATTCGCCCAAGCGAGTCGGATCTCGCCTAAGCGACCTTCTCGGGTTTCGCCTAAGCGAATCAGGGTCTCGCTCAAGCGAGTGACCCCTGTCTTCATCTTTCTCCTTCCGCTGATTCTAATCAATTCCATTTTATTAATGGATCTATTTCTGAGCGGTTATTATTTTGAGTATGCTTAAGAAAAGTAAATATTATTTTATATTAAGTACCTAATTAATTTTTATTAAACGTGAAAAATTATTGTGAAGATGATTAAACAGGTATAAATAAAAGGTAAATTGACGCGGGGCGTCATAGTTGGTATCAGTGCGGTTCTTTCTAGAGCCGGGTGCATGGGTCAACCCAGTGATTTTTGTGAGTCCTATACTGGGCTATTTTTGCATTCTATTGTATTGTGCTTGTGGTTGTTTGTGCAGCTTGGCATCATTCCCTTGGCACTCCAGCGGCGTTGTATTTTATGTGTGAGGTAAATATCTGACTCCCTGGTAGAGCATTGGTTATTAATGGTGGTGTTTGTTTATTGTAGAATTACTTTATGGTTGAGGGAATTAGTGGTGAATGATTTATATTAGAAATATAAGACGGCGTAATGCAAAGGCAAAAATATATGAATAGTGGATTATAATATAAATGGTATCTAAAGCGGTTAGGCGTATATATATATATATGTGTGTGTGTGTGTGTGAGTGGACATTTAAAACGTAGGTGACTTACAAAAATTAAATTATGTAATGAATTGTAAATGGCGACTGACTTAGTAGCCGTTAGTGAATTGAAAGTCGCGTAAATAGTAGAGTTTAATACTATATGGAATACAATAGTAGGGCAGTGATGATGAATGTTGGGATAATCAACTGGAAAGGATCTATGGAGGAATCTAAAGAAGGACAATCAAAACTAAATTTACAAAATTAGTAGGATATTCAAGGTTTCCTGGGGCATAGCGGCACCTATGTATAATCGTGTAATTGAAAAATGATTGGAAAGTAAAGAATCGGGCGAGTAAATGATGAATAATTCGAGTTAATAATGTATTAATAAGGTTAATCCTCTTAGGAGGGGTGATCCTCCTACATTGCCTTTATCAGGATAGCTTAAGTGAATGTTATCGGTGTGTTTTACACAAGCCGTTAAGCAACTGATTAGCGGGCATTAAGAGAAATTCTGAATGGGTGATGAACAACGGTGATTGAATACTTTGGATAAGTCTAAGGTTGGTAGTCAGATGATAGCCTCTAAACAGTTATTAGTGAAATGATCGGTAATGTGTTTGAATTGACACCTGGAATGGTTAAAAGAATGTAGTATATGGGATGACAGTCAAATGAAAGTGATGTGAGGTGGAGCATTGTTGATTGGGATTCTACCTCGATGTTGATCTTAGAAAGAGTGGCAGTGGCTGGCCACCCTGGACTCTTTCTAATGCTAACTCGATGTAGAGTCGGCTAGTAGGTCGAGGAGAATGAATAGTATCATGATCAGTTGAAATATGTGAGATTCTAAGAAGGATGGGTAGACTATCTACTCAATCTTTACATAGCCTTAGCTACGGAGCATTGAACTACTGAGACTGATCACCTCAGATGGTTACATGGACAGCCGAGACCGTGTGAGATTGGGAAGATAGATGTGATCTTGGTGCCCCGTAGGCATTTATGTAGCAGAATAATGGTGAATGGAGATAAGACCAGGTGATCAGTGAATGATAGGCGATGAGAGATGAATGTTGTAACACAGTAATAGCTGTGAGTTGCTGGTAAATTTTAAAAGTGGAGTGATAAGTTAAGAAGGTAATTGGATGATTTAAATACATTATAAGATATGCTGAGTGAGAAATTAACATATATTTAGTAAGATTAATAAAGTGAGATAAGATCGGGTGCGTATTTATGGTTGTTGCCTATAAGATGATAGCTGCGTACATAAAATGGTGCTACAATTTGAAGGAATATGAGCGCAACGATTTCAGGAATATGGAATGACTGTATGTCGTGGATGAATAGTGGTGGGCGATGTTCCCAAGACAGGTGGATTTCGGGGACGAAATCCCTTCTTAGGAGGGGTGGATGTAACATCCCTGATATTTTAGTAAAATTTTGAGTATCAGAAAATATTAATAATTGTTTTAAGGATTTATTTGATATTTTTATGAAGTATTAGGCAATTATAAATAATTAACTAGTGTGGAAAGTAAATAAAATTTATTTGGTTGATTAATTATAAAAGGGTTAAATGAGGTGAAATTAGAAGGGGTAAAAGTTTAATCAAAACTTTTAATGAAAATATAAAAGAAATGGGGAAAAAGGCTATTTTTCCCCTGAGCCTCAAATAATGGTGGTTTCCTTTCTCCCTCCTCATTATTCACACGAGCCCACTTCTTCTTTCTCCTTCTTCGTCTGTTTTATTTTCTTCTTCTTCTTCCTCCATCGCTGCCGAGCTGCATGCTCCAGAGGAAGGTCCATTTCGCATCAAAACTTTGAGATAACTACATTTCCGTGACCGTGGTTTCAAGGTGAGTATGATGGACTCTTTAGTTTGAGTTATCTCGTCTCTTTTCATTTTTACTCCTTCACCAAATGGTCATGCATGGCGGGCTAAGGCTCTGTTTTCCACTTCTCTGGTGAGTGTGAGCTCGAAAATGGTCTTTAGACTGAGAGGGTGGTATGACATTAACGGGTTTTGCATTCCGACCCCCGTAGGTAGCAAAACGAACACCGGAGCACTAATTGACGAAGCTGGTGCTGGATTCGGAGGACAAACCGTGAACCCAGCGCTTAGAGGACGTAATCGGCACCAAGAGCAGATCGTTGAAGCTTGGAATAGAGGTAAGGGGGTGTTCGGGTTGTAATTAATTAAAATAGGTACATATTCTGGGTCCGAGTCGCTGAACCGATTATGGACATGGTAAGAAATATTGGATGATAGTTGCATGTGTATGTATGTATGAATGTGAATGGTGTACGGTTTATGATAAGATTTAGTTGTGTTAATAAAAGTTATGACAGTATGTTGATGAGTTAGCAAGTCGGTTATTCTGTGTGGTAAACATGTCATCTTCTGATATTTGTGTGTTTGATTAATAATGCTTTAATTATATTAAGTTGTATATTATGAATGAGATACCCTGTATACTGTTGAGGGCGAGGAGTGATCGCTGGTGCGTTGCACGGTCAAGGAGCGGCTCCTGACAGGCTTCCAGTAAAGAAATTGAATGTTCATGCTATATAATTGATTGTGTGTAATGGCACTATATTGACGGGCTTGACAAGTAGGTCGTCCAGTGGAAATGTGAAGGATGGGCTTGACAAGTCGGTCGCCCTGTATTATGAGCACATGCCAGTTTCTGGTAGTTGCATCTGTTGATTGTTGATGATATGTAATGATTGAGATCTGATATATGTGATTATGTGGTAGAGGACGACCGACGGTATGTGTTACCCTCATTTTTGGCTTCCGTGGTCAAGTCGGACCCAGTTAAGCTATCCAGAGGTCTATGACCCAGTGGTTGAGGGGGAGCCAAGTCGGGCTCGGTGAACCAAGTCGGGTTCACGGGGTGTCAAGTCGGACCCCCAGCTGAAGGTCGATCATTTTAGTATCCGGATACTAGGCGTCAATTTTTTTCTGAGAGTCAGTGGTGACAATTGATGAATTTAGTATTGTGATGAGTATGATTTGCTATATTTGCCGAGTGCAATTTGATATATTTGCTGAGTTTGATCTGATATATTTACCGAGTGCAATTTGATATAATTGCCTAGTATGATTTGCTATATTTTCTGAGTGCAATTTGATATGTTTGCTGAGTATGATTTGATATATTTGCTGAGTGCAATTTGATACAATTGCCGAGTATGATTTGCTATATTTGCTAAGTGAGAATTGCTATATTTTTCGAGTGAGAATTGCTATATTGCAGAGTAAGATTTGTTATATTTGCTGTGAGAATTGCTATATTTGCCGAGTGAGAATTGCTATATTTGCCGAGTGAGAATTGCTATATTGCAGAGTAAGATTTGCTATATTTACCGAGTAAGATTTGCTATATTTGCTGAGTGAGAATGGCTATATTTGCCGAGTGAGAATTGCTATATTGCTGAGTGAGATTTGCTATATTTGCTGAGTAAGATTTGCTATATTGCTGAGTGAGAATTGCTATATTTGCCGAGTGAGAATTGCTATATTGCTGAGTGAGATTTGATATATTTACCGAGTAAGATTTGCTATATTTGCTGAGTGAGAATTGCTATATTTGTCGAGTGAGAACTGGTATATTGCTGAGTGAAATTTGCTATATTTGCTGAGTAAGATTTGCTATATTTGCCGAGTGAGAACTGCTGTATTGCTGAGTGAGATTTGATATATTTGACGAGTGAGATTTGCTATATTTACCGAGTGAGAATTACTATATTGATGAGTGAGATTTACTATATTTGCTGAGTAAGATTTGTTATATTGCTGAGTGAGAATTGCTATATTTTCCGAGTGAGAATTGCTATATTGCTGAGTGAGATTTGATATATTTAACGAGTAAGATTTGTTATATTTGCTGAGTGAGAATTACTATATTTGTCGAGTGAGAACTGCTATATTGCTGAGTGAAATTTGCTATATTTGCTGAGTAAGATTTGCTATATTTGCCGAGTGAGAACTGCTGTATTGCTGAGTGAGATTTGATATATTTGCCGAGTAAGATTTACTATGCTTGCCGAGTGAGATTTGCTATATTTGCCGAGTGAGAATTGCTATATTGCTGAGTGAGATTTGCTATATTTGCCGAGTAAGATTTGCTATATTTGTTGAGTGAGAATTGCTATATTTGTCGAGTGAGAACGGCTATATTACCGAGTGTGATTTGCAATTTATGGATAAAGCAGTCGGACGGAGTTTATATGCAAGCATTTTGTTAGTTTCCGTTGTAGATTAATTATGATGCCAAACACTCACCCTTGTTGTGGTTTTCAATTTTAGTAACCAGTGACAGGGAAGAGGTCGGAGTCCTGGAGGTGCGCCAAGCGGAGGATTGATGCCAAGGAACCGAGTGATTGTGAAATGAATTGTGCGTAATGTATAATGAATTTTTCGAGTATGTGATGTTTTACTATGTTGCCTGTGTATGTTGAACTAATTTCGAATCGGTATGTTGATTAATCGGATATGAATTTATATTGCTATGTGATCGGTATTGATTTTCATGAGTGAATTTGTGTTTGCTGTAGTAAACTCGATTATCGAACGAATCTCGCCTAGCGGATTCAGTCTTGTCCGAGCGAAGGCCGGGGAAATTGATCCTGTGCCTATTTCGCTCAAGTGAGTATCCCTCGTCCCCTTCCGAGTGAAGATTAGAATGTTTCCGAGTGAAACCGACTTGCTAATTTTCCTCGCATGTCTTGTTGTTCGCTCAGGTTTAAAGTGTAGCATTCTCCCAAGCGAGTCGGATCTCGCCTAAGCGACCTTCTCGGGTTTCGCCTAAGCGAATCAGGGTCTCGCTCAAGCGAGTGACCCCTGTCTTCATCTTTCTCCTTCCGCTGATTCTAATCAATTCCATTTTATTAATGGATCTATTTCCGAGCGGTTATTATTTTGAGTATGCTTAAGAAAAGTAAATATTATTTTATATTAAGTACCTAATTAATTTTTATTAAACGTGAAAAATTATTGTGAAAATGATTAAACGAGTGTAAATAAAAGGTAAATTGACGCGGGGCGTCACATTGTATATAAACTTACAATGTGTGTGTGTGTATATATATATATATATATATATATATATATATATATATATAATAGTTCTTGTTTATAACATTGTAGTCTAGTGGTTTACGTACTTTTTCACACATTAGGTCATGAATTTAAATCTCATCAAAAGTATTTTTCAAGTTTTAGTTTTATTTATTACTAATCAACATAGAGATGGGAATAGGGTAGGGCCTGTATTTGGGCTTTTGAAAAGTTTTTTAAACTTGTTAGACTCACCTTTTTAAGTTCTTGTATATAATTTTATAAAGAAATACTATTTGTAATATATTATAATTTATAAATACATATGATATTTTTATAAATAATAATTTATAAAATTAATATAAAAAATTGATAATTAAATATACTCAGGTTGTTAGAGTTTTAGAGATATAATGATTTGTTTAAGATAGACTCTTTAATATATTTAATATATGTTTATTTTCATTTTTATTCACAATAACTTTAAATCAGATTTTCATGTAGGCTATCAAGTCTAACTCAGCTTAACTTATTCTTATCCTTACCAATGAACATTTGAAACTTGACAGAGGAGACTTAACTAAAATTGTTTCATATAGGACCTAGCTGAACTATTTTTAAACATAGAGAATCTAACTACAAAAAAAAAACACTTAGGAATCTTACGTGAAACATAGAGGGTTGAAATATGTATTAAGCATAATTTAAAAGGTTACTATCTTTAGTCCTAAATATAAGTAAAAATAACTAATTTTATATATATGTCATGAATGTTAATTGAAAATAATTATTTGCATTATTGATATCAAATATTTGATGTAGTTTCTTAAATTACTTTTAATGATTTATTACTAAATAATTAATTATCTTAGAAATATATAATAAAAGATATATTTGATAAATAAATATTAAATAACATTAAGAAAACATACTTTTTATTTACATTATATGATAAAAAAATTCTATCCAAATTTATTTATATTTCACGGGGATGGTAACGTTAATACGCGATATTTTCTTTTATAGTAACTTCAAACATTTCCTCTTATCAATAAATCACACCAACATAATTGCGTAGAAAAAGAACAAAAAAACAAAAGGAAAAGTAAGGGAGAGAATGAAACATCAACATTCAACACAACTCATCTGAGTGTAAAACAAAAAGGCAGTACCCACCGACGCTGCTCCACCAAACAAGGCCTTATTAGCATCGGTTCCTTCAAGGACTGAAAAAAGAAATTCAATCAATTAATTAATTAATAAATTTCATTAACCAAATAATTAAGGAAAATCCAACAAAGTTCTATCTATTTCGTCAAAGATTGAATTTTTTTATAGAAATAAAAAGGATTTTATTGGTGGGTGAAATCATATCTGGATGTGTATCTTAATTTTTATGATATCTGAATTTAAAGAACTAATTTATCCTCTTAAATATAATACTCTTTTATATAAGTTGATTAATTTAATTTAGATCAGTAAATTAGTTTAAAATTTATTATAGTTTTTAAAATTATTTTTAAGGTGATTATAAGTCATCATCCAATTTTTTTACTTATTCTCTCTACTTAGTCTCTTCATTTGCTATTCAATTATTGCAAGAGATATAAATAATGTAATTAATGTATCTTATTTATTATTATATTGATTCAAAAAAGTTATATATTAAGAGTGTTATTTTAGCCAAAAAATAATTAATGCATAAAGTTTTAAAAAAGATCTTATATTAATGGATAACTTTTTTTCGTTTTATATTTAAGGATAGAGATAGAAGTTGTAATAGTAATACTCCATCTGTTTTCATATTATAAACCCCTAAAATGAAAAAGGAATGTTTCATTTTATATTAAAAAATTCTTAATATTTATTACATTTTTGTTATAGTTTACTCTTAAGCATTTAATGGTTTTACATTTGTACAATTAATATTTAATAATAAAGTTTAACTTTAAATAAGGATAAATTTAGAAAAATCAATTTTTTTTACAATATCATAATAATAAAATTATGTGTCATTATAAATAAGAGTTTATAATATCAAATTGATTTTTATTTAACTGTTTACCTGGAGATAAGAACTTTGTTCCTATTTATCTATCTATATAGATTTTCAAAATAATATTAATTGCTTTCTTCTAAAAATATCCTTATTAGTCCTCTCACTATTAGTATAATAAATTTTCACTCATATTATACTTCTTATAAAAAAGAAACGGTAAAATCAAATGGTCAACAAGAAAAAATATTAATAAAGAATAAAATAATAAAATAACTAATTGTTGGATAAAAATTAATAAAAATAATTAAATTTATTAGAATGTCAGTTAATTAAAAAGAGAGGGAGGAATAATTGAGGGTTTGGAAAAAAAAAAAACAAAAATAGTGTGCGTAGTTAATAGGAAGTATAGTTGGCGCGTATATAAATGAGGACGACGACGAGCGGAGACCAACGCCATCGTAACAGCTCACAGACTCTGACTCGCCGGGTTGACTCGTTCGAGTTTCAGGCTTTCTCGTTCATTCGCCCGGTTGAGGTGAATCTATTATCTCGCAATGTGCTTTGCGTTTCTTCTCGTTCTCAATTTCGCACTCTGCTTTCATCTTTCCCAATGCTCGTTGTTTCAATTTCCTCGCAACTTCTTTATGCAACTGTCTTGTGTTTCAATCTCATTTTGCGTGAAGAAAATAGTGTAATTATCAGATCTGGTGCAGGTGTTAATTGTTTTCATTTTTTTTTGGTGTTTGAATTCTTTATCTATTCGGTAATTTTATTTCCATTTTCATGGATTTGGTCACTTCAAGCTTTTGGGGAATGCATGGATGAAATTTTTTATGCGGTGGATGTGATACTGATAAGAGGGGGGTGGAGGTTGCATATAGCTTGTAATTGGTTCTGATAAGCAATGCAAAACTGGGCTGGTCTTATTGGGCTTAGGTCCAATGGATCTGGGAGATCCGTTCGGTGCATGCTCTATTTTTATGTAAAAGCTAGCTTTAGCTAGATAATATCTAGATAAAGACCAACAAAAAGGCTTCAGCTATGCTATCTTTTTGAGAAATTTATTCCTGAAAATAGTATAAATAAGGAACTTTTGTTGAGAAATCAACTCCCCCATGCTGCTATCCAGTACAGGAGACCTTAACTGACTCAATCTTTTGTTTGATATATGTATAAAGGAGGGGTATAACGAGAAAGCATGCCAGGAGTTAATCTTGATTTTTGATTGTATAATTAACTTTACAAAAATTTTCAAGATTGGTTTTCCTTAAATCTAATTTTGACTATCCACGTATGGTTACATGGTGGAGACTAGTTTCTCTTGTTATGCAACATGATAATTTCATGAATTTTTGTCCTTTCTAGTTCTAAATTGTTGAATGAGTGAGCAGTGTAGCAAAAGGTAACTGTTTGAAGTTAATGCGTTAATGTTGTTTTACTGTTACCTGTAGAAAATTTGGTTTAGTAAATGTGGAATTAATGCAGTGTGCTTTACTTTGAAGGTTTCCCTAGTGGAGATCTTTTTATCATGAAATTTATGCTAGAAATCTTCTTACATTGAAAAGCGGAAATAGCCTCGTACTTAAGTTATCAGTAGAGTGCCAAATATTTGCTGTGTACCGTGATTCCGGTTTAGATGGATACCATTTAGAGCTGAACCTTCTGCTGGATTAAACCCTTTTTGTCGTTCTCATTAAAAGCTAGTGCGGTAGCACCGTTATATAGTTGGATTTTGTCTTTGTTTTCATATCTGGCCAAGCCTTTCAATTTTACTTTCTTTTCTAGATCTATGATTCTGGTAATGACACCTAGTTTGATCATCCTGTTGCTTCTTTCATGATTCAGAAGTTTTTAGGGTCTTATGTCTTAAGTTTCTTTGACAGGCTGTTCTTTTCTTGTTCTCATTTCAGTTACCATCTTTAGCTGCATCTGTGTCACGCTCCTTTGAACACCCGTCAGCTCAGGTGCAAATTCTTTGCCAGTTGTTTCACTTTTACAAATGCCACCGAAGAGTTCCTTGCAAGTTCTTCTTTCTTTCCTGGCATGTATATTTATAAAAAAGGGTGGCATTTATTTCTCATATTTGGGATAGTGTTCTCTTTCATTCTTTCTTGATTTGCTTCTAAATTTATCATTTACTTCATAGCAGAGGGCATATCACAATGAAGGCACTGATTTTGGTTGGAGGGTTTGGAACAAGGTTGAGGCCGTTGACACTCAGTTTTCCTAAGCCTCTTGTTGATTTTGCTAACAAGCCCATGATTCTACATCAGGTAAGCCTTTATGAAGAAGCCTCATTTCTTGAAGTCTTACATCTGTTATTTATGCTTATGCTACATGAGTATATTAGGGAGAGGCTTTGTTTTTAATAGTTTATATGATATATTTTCTTCTAGATATCATGGATTGGTTGAATTTTGGGGAAATGCTACATATCCCGAATGTTTTTCTCCAGCAGTTTTAACAGAATCAGAATTCATATGTTTATTGACTCTTACATGGATGAATGGTCCCATACATGTCTAAAACATCACCTTGTCTAACACTATTATTCTCTAGATAGATGATAAGCAAAGCACCTTCTTTTGTGACTCAAATCAGAATCCTGGTACTAAGAATGGTTCTAAAACTTGACAAAATTATGGATTTATCCAGTCTGACTATTTTAGTGTGTCAAGTTATAGATTCTCTAGATTATATTTACTTTATACTGTTTTTTATAGTGGTTTCCCCCATCATAAATATATTTTTTCTTGATAGACTGTGGGTGTTTGCTGTATTTGTTGATTGTATCCCATACTCATTTTTTTCTTTTTTTGAGAAGCATTTTCTCCCTTACTCATGAAGGGGGGAAAATATTCTTCCTTGCTTTGGTAGATCCTTGAATTTCATTTAATATTAGCTGTCTTTTCTATCTGTTTTATATTTGTTTTCCTTGTCATCCTGTTGATATCTGTCACTGTGTGGAGCATACTTGAATATGTGCTTATTGTCTTTTTGTTTATTTGTCTTAATAAACCATGCTGCTGATTTACCGTTTAATTATGCTTGTCTTGTTTTACAGATAGAGGCTCTTAAGGCCATTGGAGTTACTGAAGTGGTACTAGCTATCAATTACCAACCAGAGGTATGGATTGCGGATCTCCTTACCACACTATGCAGTCATCCTTAAATAGAGTAACATGTATAAAGTTTCTTTATTTTGGCTTTGGTAAAACTTCCTCTTGCAGGTGATGTTAAATTTCTTGAAGGATTTTGAGGAAAAGCTCGGGATTAAAATCACTTGTTCTCAAGAAACTGAACCACTCGGGACTGCAGGTCCCCTGGCTCTTGCAAGGGATAAGCTGGTAGATGGCTCTGGAGAGCCATTTTTTGTCCTCAACAGTGATGTTATCAGTGAGTACCCACTTAAAGAAATGATTGAATTCCACAAAGCCCATGGAGGAGAGGCTTCCATAATGGTGACTAAGGTAACAAAATTGAAATGAAAAAGAAATAAAATCATCACAGATTAGAGAACTCAATATCTTTTTTTTCATCTATACCTGTGTAGGTTGATGAGCCATCAAAATATGGTGTGGTTGTGATGGAGGAGACTACAGGGCAGGTTGACAAATTTGTGGAGAAACCAAAGTTGTTTGTTGGTAACAAAATCAATGCTGGAATCTACCTATTGAACCCCTCAGTTTTGGATCAAATCCAACTGAGGCCAACTTCTATCGAGAAAGAGGTGTTTCCAAAGATTGCAGCAGAGAAAAAGCTATATGCAATGGTCCTGCCAGGATTCTGGATGGACATTGGACAACCAAGGGACTATATTTCTGGCCTAAGACTCTACCTGGACTCACTGAGGAAAAAGACATCTTCTAAGCTTGCCAGTGGCCCTCACATTGTGGGGAACGTCATTGTGCATGAGACTGCCAAAATTGGCGAGGGATGTCTCATTGGACCTGATGTTGCAATCGGTCCTGGCTGTGTTGTTGAGTCAGGTGTCAGGCTTTCACGCTGCACGGTTATGCGAGGAGCTCGGATTAAAAAGCATACTTGCATATCCAGCAGTATCATTGGGTGGCATTCCACTGTTGGGCAATGGGCTCGTGTGGAGAACATGACTATCCTTGGAGAAGATGTCCATGTCTGTGATGAAGTTTACAGCAACGGTGGTGTAGTTTTGCCCCACAAGGAGATCAAGTCAAGCATTCTGAAGCCAGAGATAGTCATGTGATGTGAGGTTACTGTATTATTAAATTCAGAGCATGTAATTAGGAGGTAGTAAGTTCTTGAGTTTGAAATATGTTGGTTTGTTTCAGTTGTTTTCCTTTTCTTTTCTTTTGATTCCAAAATCTGTTTCTCTGCCTTAAATATTGTACAAGTAAGTTTGGTTTAGAGCGAGTGGTGCCATAATTTACGGTGTGAAATGTCGGTGTCTTTGTGAAGGGTATAGATTTGGTCTGCTCTTCCTAATTTGTGTAATTTTCAGTTTTTCAGTGTTATGTATAGAAAATAATTATTAAGTTATTTTGCTCTCTCTCTCTCTCTCTTCATTTTTGTCGGTGTCTCTCTAAACTTTTTGAGATAATTCCGCTAAGAAGCAAATGATTGGTGGGCCATTGTCATGGAACAGAAAGACTAAGTCACTTTTCCTAGTCCTAGGTGGATTTCCTTCCGATGAGGTGTGCACATCTGTTCTGACCACATGGGAAACCAGGAAAACTACACTTAAATCTTTCAGTCCCTCAAGACAAACTACACAGAAATAACTGTAAATAATGGATACATGTCAACATCATAGTATTTTATCTTCATCCTAACTATACTTTTGATTCTTAGTTTAAAATGTATACTATTAAATTTTATCTCTTCACTACTTTCTTCAACCAAGTCGTTTTTTTTACGTCATATTATAGGTTTGGCATCATTTTTGACCTATTTTCACATGGTGGGACTGTTTTGGGTGTTGTAGTGGTTTGTTACAACATTGTTGAACCTGTTTGGTTATTTAGTTTGGTTGGTCAAACACCCCAAAAAATAAATCCTACGGTCAAACGGAGTTTTGACTATCTCGAACGGCGTGAAGGATCAATATCAACCCTTAAATTTCTCCATTTCCCCAACTCCGTTTCCCCAACTGGAAACCAAACGGACCCGTTGTCATAAGTTGGGATGACTTTGCCTGCGCTTGACAGGTGACTAAGTCGTTGAAGGTTAGTACGATATTGGTTGTGTCGTATTCCACCAAGGTAGTGTCATCTCAACACTATGTGACACCTATGTGAATGTTGTTCTATTTAAATGATCTATTTGGTTAGTTTTTAATACACAAAAAAACTAGTAACAATTTCCCTCTTGTTTGAGTCAAGATTTTGACATTTGTTTGCAGGATGGGTTACTTGTCAGATGAAGATTCTAATTACAGTTTGACGTCAGAAGTAGACAACAGTGATCCATGCTTGAATGACTTGTTCTTGATGGCAGATTCAAAAGATAGTAATGATAATACAGACATCCATGCCAAGTTAAATCTTGAAGGGTTCATCCACTACAATTTTTGTTCAACCTCTTCAAAAACAACCTGTGAACCTACTCAGTAAATATTAATAGGAAATTAAGTTACATTTAAATATTTAGATAATTATTTAGAAAGTAAATTATAATCTTTGTGTGGTAGGTATCCATGAAGCTCCATACTAGAATGATACATCTCATTTTCAAATTGTAAATTGGGGGCATCTAGATCAAGAAAAGGACATTGAGGAGGATGAACATTGGGGATGAATTGTTTGTAAGGTTAAAGTTGTGTTTGAATATGTTAACAGGTCCAAAGATGTGCAAAGATTTTGATAATGACAAGCACTCTTGAAGAAACCGATGCAAAAACAAAGACATGAAATCAGAATTGAAGTAACAGCGAAGCTAATCGATTAGGCCATAGATGCTAATCGATTAGGAGCTTTCTGTTTTGGAAGAAATTGCATCAGGTATGAAGGCTAATCGATTAGGGAGCTGAACAATCGATTAGGTACTCACTGGAATTAAGGTAATCGATTATACACCAGAGACTAATCGATTACAACAATCAGAAATGGGACAAAATGCATCAGGTATGAAAGCTAATCGATTAAGGGAACCATATAATCGATTAGTGAGTCACTGGATTTAAGGTAATCGATTGCAAGACATGCTAATCGATTAGGATGCTGCGAAAACAAATTAAATGCATCAGGTACAGATGCTAATCGATTAGAGGAAATGAAATAATCGATTAGTGACTCTCTGACTTGAAGCTAATCGATTACAACGCGAGGGTGTAATCGATTACGCTAGTGGAAAAACAGATTTAAGTGGGAAACCAGGTCATGTCTCCACCATTCTTCAAATTTCCACTAACTGCAACGGCTATGATGGACTAGGGCACTCCTCAACAGCTATCTTGGCTCTATAAATTGAAGAGGAAGACAAGCACAAATACAACTAAGTAGCAACAATTCATAGCTTTATTTTGTGCTTTGTAAGCCTATTTCTTGCATATTGTACTTTCACTTGTATATCCTCTCATCTTGAGAGATTAGAATTTGGGAGAGCTTTTTATTTGTATATCTGCTCTATTAAGAGAGTATATTGATTGTAAACACAAACTCCAAACACAAGATATTCACTCTAGGTTGAGTGGTTGTTCACTCTAGGTTGAGTGGTTACAAAGGTTGAGGATTCAATCTTTGGGATATTGTGAGATTGAGAGATTGGGTGGGTTGCCCTTATACTTGTGAGGATTGGGTTCTTGAGTGTGGGACACTAGGAAGCCGCAATTGCTCAAAGTTGTATCTCTAGTCTACAATGGTGGAAAATCCTCTAAGTGGGTTGCTTAGAGGCGAGACGTACACCGGATTGGGTGGAACTCGTTACATCGGTTTGCAAGCTTCTCTTCCTTACTCTTTTACTTTCATTTACTGCATATTTGTTGATTGGTATTGATTGGTTGAGAAGAGCTCACTTGAACTTGCTTAATTTGTTATACCTCTAATATTGCACACCAAGTGTTTGATAAATTGCTTCAGCAATATTTCTCATTGTAGTGCATTGCTTGTTATCCTCCACTATATTTCACTTGCATAATCTCACGATCTTGGTTATAAAAATCAATTTCAAAGGTATTCCAATCAAAAGTTTTAAAACTCAATTCACCCCCCCTCTTGAGTATTGAGGCCACTTGAACAACAAGTGGTATCAGAGCTTGACTCTTGGTAAATCAAGCTTAACAGCTTCAAGAGATTAAATGGCCTCAAGTTCTCAAAATGTTTTTCCCGAGGGTGGTGCTATAAATAGACCTCCCGCTTTCAATGGGGAAGGGTATGCGTTTTGGAAAGAAAGAATGAAAATCTTCATTCAATCAATTGACTTGAGAATATGGAATACCATTGAAAATGGTCCTTATATACCGATGCATACTATAGATAGCAAGAATGTTGAAAAACCTATAGATGAATGGACAAGCGAGGAAGAAAAGAAAGTCCAATATGGCTACAAGGCCAAAAATCTCATTACTATGTCTTTAGGTCAAGATGAATTTTTTAGAATAATGACATGCCAAACTGCTAAAGAAATGTGGGATACTCTTCAAGTAACCCATGAAGGTACTAATGATGTAAAGGACTCCAAAATTAGTACCTTGACTAGCCAATATGAATGCTTTAGGATAAATTCAGGAGAATCTATTGTAGATATGCAGAAAAGGTTTACACTCATTATCAACCATCTTATTACTCTTGGCAAAGTATATACTAACAAAGAGCTTGTGCATAAAATTTTGAAAAGTCTTAGCAGGGAATGGCAACCTCTTGTCACAGCAATAAAACAATCTCCTAGCATCAATGAAATGTCTCTTGCAACACTCTTCGGAAAATTGCAAGAACAAGAGCAAGAACTTAAAGCATTGAAGCTAGCCGAGGAAGAGGAGAAATCCACCAAGAAGAAAGGGCTAGCCCTCAAAGCCACCTCCATGCATGAGGAAGAATCATGCAGTGACTTAGATGAAGAAGAAGAATTTGGGCTATTCGTAAAAAGATTTGGAAGATTCATGAAGAACAAAAAGTTCCAAAAGAACTTTAAGCCCCAAGGTAAGAAACCTACCTCTAATGAAACTTCCTCTTCACCAAGTTGTTTTGAATGTGGCAAGGAAGGGCACTTCAAAGCCGATTGTCCAAACCTCAAAAAGAAGGGCAAGGACAAACAAAGAAGAAGAAGAGCCTATATTGCTTGGGATGAGAACGATGTGAGCAGCTCCGACGACTCGGAAGATGAGCAAGCCAATCTTTGGTTAATGGCAAATCATCAAGAAGAAGATAATGAGGTATGCTTCAAGGCAAGCAACACCCATTGGTACTTGGATAGCGGGTATTCAAAGCATATGACGGGAGACATAACCAAATTTACATCATTCACTCCCAAAAGGAAAGGAAGTGTCACCTACGGAGACAACACTAAAGGAAGAATCCTAGGCATTGGAAATATTGGTAAGAATTCTTCCACCTCCATAAGTGACGTATTGTATGTTGAAGGCCTCAAACATAATCTACTTAGCATAAGTCAATTATGTGACAAAGGATATAGAGTGTTATTTGAATCAAATTGTTGCATAATTGAGCATAAGACTAATAAGCAAATTAAGTTTGTAGGCCAAAGAATTGATAATATTTACATGATTGATATGGATAGTTTGTCTACAAATGATGAACAATGCTTCATTTCAAAAGAAGATGAAACATGGCTATGGCATAGAAGAATAGCTCATATACATGTAGACCACTTGAACAAACTTGTTTCTAAAGATTTAGTAATTGGTCTACCAAAGCTTAAATTTGAAAATAGATTTTGTGATGCATGTCAAAAGGGAAAACAAGTAAAGGCATCTTTTCAATCCAAAAAACATTGTTTCTACTCAAAGGCCTTTACAACTTTTACACATGGACTTATTTGGACCATCCAAAATCAAAAGCTTTGGAGGTAATTACTATGGTCTAGTTATAGTAGATGACTATTCAAGATATACATGGACATTGTTTCTCGCTCATAAAAATGAAGCATATCATGCATTCAAGAAACTTGCAAAGATTATCCAAAATGAGCAAAACTCAAAAATTGCATCCATTAGAACCGATCATGGGGGAGAATTTGAAAATCAATCTTTTGAAAAGTTTTGCGAAAAACATGGTATTAATCACAACTTTTCAGCTCCTAGAACTCCACAACAAAATGGAGTAGTTGAAAGAAAGAATAGATCTTTAGTGGAGCTTGCTAGAACCATGCTAAATGAAAACAATATTGCAAAACATTTTTGGGCCGATGCGGTAAACACCGCGTGTTATGTTATGAATAGATGTTTGATAAGGCCTATTTTAAAGAAAACCCCCTATGAGCTTTACAAAGGAAGAAAACCCAACATTGCATATTTTCATATTTTTGGATGTAAATGTTTTGTGCTCAACAATGGAAAGGATAACCTTGGAAAGTTTGATGCAAAATCTGATGAGGCAATATTCCTAGGATATTCTCAATCAAGTAAATCTTATAGAATTTTCAACAAACAAACAAATACCATTGAGGAATCTATTCATGTCAAATTTGATGAAAATAGCCATAACCCTCCGAGAAAGGAAGATGTTGATGATCTTGTAGGTACTTTTCAAGAAATGAACTTGCAAGACAAAGAAGAAGAAGTCAACAATGATGGAGGTGCAGCACAAATTGAGAGACAACAAGAATGGGTAACTTTGAAGGATCATCCCTTAGACAAAGTCATAGATGAAATGACTCAAGGTGTAAGTACTAGAAATGCTATTAGAAATACTTGTAATCACCTAGCATTTGTATCACAAATAGAACCCAAGAACATAGATGAGGCTATTATTGATGAACATTGGATGTTGGCCATGCAAGAAGAGCTAAATCAATTTGAAAGAAATGAAGTTTGGGAGCTTGTGCCAAGACCCAATGATCACCAAATAATAGGAACCAAATGGGTTTTTAGAAATAAAATGGATGAAAATGGCATAATTACTAGAAACAAAGCTAGACTAGTAGCTAAAGGATATAATCAAGAAGAAGGCATTGATTATGAAGAAACGTATGCACCCGTAGCTAGATTAGAAGCAATTAGACTACTATTAGCTTTCGCATGCTGTAGAGATTTCAAATTGTACCAAATGGATGTTAAAAGTGCTTTCTTGAATGGATACATTCAAGAGGAAGTATATGTTGATCAACCTCCAGGTTTTGAAAACCATCAATTTCCAAATCATGTTTTCAAATTAAAGAAAGCCTTGTATGGTTTGAAACAAGCTCCAAGAGCTTGGTACGAAAGGTTAAGCAAATTTCTTTTAGAAAATCATTTTGAAAGAGGGAAGGTTGATACAACCCTATTCATAAAGCACAAAAAGAATAACATACTATTGGTACAAATTTATGTTGATGATATAATTTTTGGTGCCACTAATAATTCAATGTGCAAAGAGTTTGCCAAGCTAATGCAGGAAGAATTTGAAATGTCCATGATGGGGGAACTCACTTTCTTCCTTGGACTACAAATCAAGCAAACCAATGAAGGGACATTCATAAACCAATCTAAGTACTGCAAAGAACTGCTCAGAAAATTCAATATGGATAAAGCAAATGATATAGCCACACCCATGGGCACTTCATGCTATTTGGACAAGGATGAGAAAGGTAAGGATGTTGAACTCACAAAATACAGAGGTATGATTGGATCCTTACTTTACTTAACCGCTAGTAGACCGGATATCATGTTTGCTGCGTGTATGTGTGCTAGATACCAAGCTTGTCCTAAGGAATCTCATCTCACTGCAGTAAAAAGGATAATGAAATATCTAGTTAGGACTCAAGATGTTGGTTTATGGTACCCCAAAGGGGCTGAATGTACTTTAGTTGGTTATTCTGATTCGGACTTTGCAGGATGTAAGCTTGATAGGAAAAGTACTAGCGGAACATGTCACTTGCTTGGTAGTTCTCTTATTTCTTGGCATAGCAAGAAACAAGTAAGTGTTGCACTATCAACAGCTGAGGTAGAATATGTTACAGCTGGTAGTTGTTGTGCTCAAATCCTTTGGATGAGACAACAACTTCTAGATTTTGGAGTTGTATTAAACCATGTGCCTCTTAAATGCGATAATACTAGTGCCATTAACATCTCCAAGAATCCAGTAATGCACTCTAGGACCAAACACATTGAGATTAGGCATCACTTTATTAGAGATCATGTGTTAAAAGGGGATTGTGTACTTGAACATGTAGAAACTTCTAGGTAACTAGCTGATATTTTCACAAAACCCTTGGCTAGAGAACAATTCATTCACATAAGAAGAGAGTTAGGCATTCTTGATATGTCAAATTGTGTTTGAATGATAGGATATTTTGATAAGAACTATGTTGTATGGCATGATGAATGGTCTATATTACATTTTATGTTCTGGAACCTTGCTGTATGAAAAATGTGAAGTTTTTGAGTCAATAATCGATTACATGCCTCATTACAATCGATTACTGTGCTTCTGTTTCCATTCTAATCGATTAGAACATACCCATAATCGATTACAATCATTCTGTTCTTAAGATAATCGATTATCATTGATCTATAATCGATTACAAAGCTTCTGTTTCAGGTTCAAAACATTTCCTCTTCTCCATAATCGATTACCAACTTGCTCCAATCGATTAGGACGATTCTGTTTCTAAACTAATCGATTACCCCAAGCCTCTAATCGATTACCCTCTGCACAAAACGTTTGAAATTCCCCAGAAACAATGACCTAATCGATTACCACCTGTCTCGTAATCGATTAGTACGCGTTCTGCAGAGTCAAAACTGCAATTTCCTAGGCTCACTTGAACCACTCCCTCTCTTAACTCATTTCACTCCTTTCTATACTCTCTCTCCTCCTTCCAAAACCTAATTCTCATCTATAAATACCCCTTCCTTCATCTTCTCATCTCACACTACCTCCTTCCTCTCAAACCTCTCCAAAACTCTCTACCACTCATCTCTCTTCATCTCTCTCTTTGCCTTTTTCCAACCATGTCTACCTCTAGAAATGTCAAGAGAGCTAGGTCCTCTGCTGCTTAAGCCCATAACCCCCTTGACTTCTCAAGGTTCTTCTCTTCTCCTAGAGAACTTCAAAAATTCATGAAGAACTTTTCTGAAAGGGAGATTATGACCCCTCACTACACCATTGCCGACACCTTTGACAACCCAAGCCTAACCTTCACCCAAAGCCTCCACCACTACAACCTTTTCCCCTTCCTCTCCCTCAAAGAAGAAGAATACTATCCTGAACTCATGAGGGTATTCTACTGCAACCTCCGACTGGTAAATGGGATGGTTGAATCCAAGGTAAAGAACACAACCATCAAGCTATCCAATGCCCAATTCGCGGAAATTTCTAAACTGCCTCTCAACAACGCTGACTTTGATGGAGGCGAACCTGAGGATGAATGGGGTTTTAATCCCATCACTGCCCGCCGCTCTTTGTGGAAACCAGATCCTCCTATGAGCAACCACAAGCTGGTAGGCCACTTGACCATGAACAACCGCCTGCTCCACTTTTTCTTGGTCAAGATGATTGTTCCCCGTGGTGGGAACTATGCTCTGGTTGAAGAGGATGATGTCCTCTTAATGTGGGCCATGCTGAACCACAAAGAGATCAACTGGGTTCAGTTGATCAAATTCCACATGCGCCATGCCAAGGACCAGCAAAAGCTCCCTTATGGTATCCTCCTCACCAAAATTTTTAAATTCTGTGGTGTTGATTTGGCAGGGGAACTCTCTGAAAAAGTGCCCCCAAGAGCTTGCATTGGCACTTCCCACCTCAATAAAATGGGCATGGTCAACATTGCTGGAATGTGGATTCTAAGGAGTGACCGGGAACATGGTGCCAACCCCTTTGCTGAACCTGCTGCTCCTCCTCCTCCTCCACCTCAACCACAAGCTGCACCATCAGCCTCTTCATCTGCACCACAAGCTGACCCATTTGTATCTCTCTACGCCCATCTTGACCGCCGCTTCGATCGCCTTGAAAACTCCCTCCAAGAGTTTTCAATGACCAAGCAGCAACATTTTGAGATGATGCAGCAGCGTTATGAAGAGCTGGCTCACCAAATTGCAGAAATCCGCTTCTTCAACCCGGATAATTAGATTTTTAGTTATGTTTTGTTTAGCTGTTAGTTTCTTTTTGTTGTTTTCTGAATTTTGAATAATTTTACTTCTTGTATTTCCCATTTTTTTCAATTCAATAAAAGTATCTTATTTCAGTTTATATTATTTCTCTTCACTGCTCTAATTATTTTTGATGATTACAAAGGGGGAGAAGAATATATGTTCATATGTTAGATAATATTGATAGATGCTCTGACACTACAATTTTGAATATGCTCTGATACTAAGAATTTGGATAATAGATGCTCTGTTAACAAAATTTGAAAAATATTATCTGATTGTTAAATTCCTTTTGATAGGGGGAGAGTTATAGATAAGAGATAATAGACAATAGATAAAATGAGATAAGACATTGGCTGCTGAATGTAATTACTCTGATTTTTGAAATTGGTCATCTGCTATTTGAAAAAGAGATAATGTAGCAGAGTTGTTTTTGTAAAAAGATAAAAGATAAGTCTATATTATTTAAACTAACAACCCTCAAGAGATGAACATAGTTGTCATCATCAAAAAGGGGGAGAATGTGTTTGAATATGTTAACAGGTCCAAAGATGTGCAAAGATTTTGATAATGACAAGCACTCTTGAAGAAACCGATGCAAAAACAAAGACATGAAATCAGAATTGAAGTAACAGCGAAGCTAATCGATTAGGCCATAGATGCTAATCGATTAGGAGCTTTCTGTTTTGGAAGAAATTGCATCAGGTATGAAGGCTAATCGATTAGGGAGCTGAACAATCGATTAGGTACTCACTGGAATTAAGGTAATCGATTATACACCAGAGACTAATCGATTACAACAATTAGAAATGGGACAAAATGCATCAGGTATGAAAGCTAATCGATTAAGGGAACCATATAATCGATTAGTGAGTCACTGGATTTAAGGTAATCGATTGCAAGACATGCTAATCGATTAGGATGCTACGAAAACAAATTAAATGCATCAGGTACAGATGCTAATCGATTAGAGGAAATGAAATAATCGATTAGTGACTCTCTGACTTGAAGCTAATCGATTACAACGCGAGGGTGTAATCGATTACGCTAGTGGAAAAACAGATTTAAGTGGGAAACCAGGTCATGTCTCCACCATTCTTCAAATTTCCACTAACTGCAACGGCTATGATGGACTAGGGCACTCCTCAACAGCTATCTTGGCTCTATAAATTGAAGAGGAAGACAAGCACAAATACAACTAAGTAGCAACAATTCATAGCTTTATTTTGTGCTTTGTAAGCCTATTTCTTGCATATTGTACTTTCACTTGTATATCCTCTCATCTTGAGAGATTAGAATTTGGGAGAGCTTTTTATTTGTATATCTGCTCTATTAAGAGAGTATATTGATTGTAAACACAAACTCCAAACACAAGATATTCACTCTAGGTTGAGTGGTTGTTCACTCTAGGTTGAGTGGTTACAAAGGTTGAGGATTCAATCTTTGGGATATTGTGAGATTGAGAGATTGGGTGGGTTGCCCTTATACTTGTGAGGATTGGGTTCTTGAGTGTGGGACACTAGGAAGCCGCAATTGCTCAAAGTTGTATCTCTAGTCTACAATAGTGGAAAATCCTCTAAGTGGGTTGCTTAGAGGCGAGACGTACACCGGATTGGGTGGAACTCGTTACATCGGTTTGCAAGCTTCTCTTCCTTACTCTTTTACTTTCATTTACTGCATATTTGTTGATTGGTATTGATTGGTTGAGAAGAGCTCACTTGAACTTGCTTAATTTGTTATACCTCTAATATTGCACACCAAGTGTTTGATAAATTGCTTCAGCAATATTTCTCATTGTAGTGCATTGCTTGTTATCCTCCACTATATTTCACTTGCATAATCTCACGATCTTGGTTATAAAAATCAATTTCAAAGGTATTCCAATCAAAAGTTTTAAAACTCAATTCACCCCCCCTCTTGAGTATTGAGGCCACTTGAACAACAAAAGTTCGACATGAAAAGTGAAGTGCAAAATGCACTAAAACAATACTTAATGAAATTACATCAAATGTATATCATTATTGAGTCAAAACTGACAAAGTTGGTTGTGAAGTGCTCAAACCAAATCAGTGCATGTGGCTAGCATATGCGGGTAATTTTGACCAAAAAAATAAACAACTAGGTTATTACCCAATATAAATGGCCCATATGTTTGCTTGAATGCAACGTTTTCGCAAGATCACAAAAGACTAGACTCAAATCTAATTGGTTCAATGATACTAAGTAGTGTAAAATTTTATTTTTTATTTAATCTTAATTGTATGGCTTTGTAAATGAATGTTCATTTTCAAACATGGTGAAGAAGGAACCATCAATGTCGATTGCCTTAATTCAAGAAAGAGTTAAAGGTGAATTTAGGTTGTTTCTTACCAAAAGGCATAATGTCAAACAAAAAGCCATTGTTATATTTGGAGATTGAGAGAAGTTTTATGCCATGTTACCACGTTGGTTGACACAATATGCAATAAATTGTTGTTTGTTCGATGTTCCTATTGCATATAAATCACTTTGTTTTTGGAAACGTGGTACATCCGAGGTTTCGTATAGTTTGACATATCTTCTGAACTTTCAAGCCTTGTTATGACACATTCAACTATTGTAAACTCGTGATTCAAGTGGATGGTAAAGGTAACACAAGTTCACAGTATGATGTAGGCAAAGCCTACTTTGAGAAGGAAGGATCTAGCTTTCCTTGCTTTTCTTCTTAGAGTTCTAATTGCCTTGTTGAATTTTGGAGATAGAGAAGCCTTGGGAATACTGTGGCCGAAATTGAGGAGGGAGAAAAAGGAGGGAATTAAGTGGTTATAGGGTGGTTATGGGAGGTTAGGAAGTTTGTTAGGTGATTAAGGGTTGTTATGGTGGTGGGAGGAGTTCGTTATGGAGGAGAAAGAGATTTGAATGTCAGTCCTCTAGGAGAGGATAAGCCCTATACTGCCACCCTAGGAGAGGAAACCTAAGGATAAAGTATTCGGTGGTGTGTTAAGCACAATGGAAAGACTAAGAGAGAGGGAACTCACTTTCTCACACTAAATTTCTTTAACTAAATTATGATGTGTAATTTACAAAAGAGAGATGCCTATATATAGGCTATGAGAAATTCATAATTGGCTTGGGTGGGCTTGTAAAACCTTTACCCAAGGCCCAAAATGAAAAATATGGTCATGTAAGGCCTAAACTAAAATTAATTCTAATTCTAATTAATTCCTAAAAAATAATATTCCTAATAAAAATCACTAGTGCAAAAATTGGATATAACAACAGGATATATTTACGGGTTGAAGTGGATCAGTGATAAAAACATGCACGGTGGCATTTTTGAAATTATAAGGTGAACAATATAATCAGAGAAAACTATATATCCACGGTTAATATCATAACCGTGATCGTACCCATCAATATATATCCACGGTTGACTGCTCAACCGTGGATATATAGTACCTTAAATATATATCCATGGTTGTCTGCACAACCGTGACTATATATTCATGGGTATGATCATGGTTATGATGTTAACCGTGGATATATATAGATGTCTATAATCACGATTGTATTTCCAACCGTGGATATATAGTTCAGGTTTTAGGGTTTAATCATTGGGTACTGTATGTCCACGGTTGTTTCTAAAACTGTGATTATAGATTCAATATTTATCCACGGTTGTGGTCTTAACCGTGGTTATAGAGTTAACATTTATCCACGGGTTTTTGTTGAACCGTGAATATATGTGTAATATATTCACGGTTTCAATGGTAACCGTGATTATATATATTTTTAGAAACTTCAAAAGCCGCGCTTGATAGCTTTTTGCTTCTTCTCCTTCTTTCGTGCTGGTCTTTCTTTGCTTCCTCCACCTTTCTTTGCCCTGTTGCTCTCGTATTTGCACAGGTTCTCTGCCTCCTTTTGTCCTCTTCTTTCATCGCCCTTGTCAGATAAGTCATCCCTGTTTTTTGCTTTTTCATTTTCTCCTTCTTCGTTCGAGTTGTTTCTCATTTTCTCCATTTATCTCAGTGTGCTCGTTGCTGTTGTCGCCTTCTTCTTGCTCGTTGCTTATCCCATTGTGCTCGTTGCTCGTTGCATTATCCTGTAAGTCGTCCCTGTTTTACTCGTCACTGTTTGTGTTAGTCCCTGTTTGAGTTAAATCTGTTTTAAGTTATATTGATGCATTATATGGGTTTTGTTTTATGTTGAAAGGGGTTTCTGTCTCTGTTTTGCTGGTTCTGTGTATAATGTGCCTGTTCTGTTTTGTTGGTTCTATGTATATCAGCATTTTGTTTTTAGTTATTATAGATGGTAGTTCATAAAATGTCATCTGAAACTAATTGATTGTTATGTATCTTGTGTATATGTATCTTGTGCATTTGATCTAACATAGACTATATAATAAAACTTGGAATCTGCTAATTAATTTATATCCCATGGCTGTTTCTTTTTGGTGAGTATACCATGACTCTGTTTGAAGGCAAGGCTCACATTCACAGAACGACCAAATATTATCTACTTTACTAATAGGATACTTAGTGTGAATTTATTAATAAAAATTATAATTATATTGAGTGAAGTTTTAACTCTTTTTAGAAAATTTCCCTTAAGCGGATCGGGTTAACAAAGCGGATTGGGATGGGATGATGAAGTTTTTTTTTGTTCTCTGGTTTTTTATTTGGTGATTGGTGAAAGTGAAGAAGATGAAGATGTTCAATCCGTGTCCAAAGAAAAAGAAGACCTCTGATGTTGATTTGTATGGTTTTTTAAACAAGGTCTAGTGGATTATTGAATCAATTTTTCCTTACTCTTGCCATGCCTAGAATGGAGCTGCTAGAAAATGGGGTCTGGGCTCTTAATTTTTTATTTTATCTTTCTAAAAAGCATGAATAATAAAAGAAGGGAATGGTGTCTACAATAATCCATAATACATAATCCATAATCCATAATCCAACATCCAACACCATACATAAGCTGTAATCCATAAAATGAAAGTTCAAACTTCAAAATTCTTATAATCCATAATCCATCATCCAACACCATAGTTCTATTTGAAAATAATAGAATTTAAAAACATCATACTAATTACTAAATAAAAGTGTAAAGTTTAAAAGTCTTATAAACCAACATCATAATCCATAATCCATAATTCATACTCCAACACCATACTTCTACTTCAAAATAACACAAATTAAAAACATCATACTAATTTAGGAAAAAAGTTAACTAAATTTTTATCCATTTTATTTCTGTTGTTGTTGGTTGCTCTTATATGTTATTTCTATTGATGTTGTATGTGTGTGGTTGTTAATCTTGCAAACTTGGAGGCTCATATACTAGTTAATTAGTATGAAAGTTGCTGTGCATGAGTGAACCGTAGTTCCCCATTTGAGATTCGACACAAATGGTCATTAAATTAATTAATTTCATCGTTTGTGTTGAATCTTGAATTGTCCGTTTGGATAGTTTGGGATGAACAATTATTTTTTATACGTCATTATTAGTATGTACAAGTTAGGAGTTATTTTAAAATTTGATAAACTTTTAGTAACTTGTATTTTGTGTTGTTCTCTGGGTGCATATTTGGTTGTGGTTGAATTTGATTTGACCACTCTCATTTTATGTACTTAGAGACCAATGCGAAATGCTGCCGAAATTTCATCAAATTTTAAAATAAGTCCTAACCTGTATATATGAATGACGTATAAAAACAATTGTCATCCTGAATGGGTATAGGACCACCACCTTTGTAGAAAAAGTGAGGTTGATCATAACACCTTGTAAACAGTTGGTATGGATCAGAGTTGGATAACTGCATCACGCCTAAGTCTGGAGTACGAGGGGGGAGTTGAATCATTTATAGAATTCATAGCGAGGAATGCAGTGGAGGTGAATGGAAAGTATTTTTGCCCTTGTGTTAAATGCTTGAACCTGCGTCGGGTAGACTTGGAAGAGGTACGAGAACATCTACTGTGTGACGGTTTTCTGCATAGTTATACGCGTTGGATATGGCATGGTGAAGATGTGGTGGTGCCAAGTAATAGCTCTCAAACTGAAAATCAAAGCTCGATGCATGAGACCGTTGTCGACATGGATGACCGACTTGAGGATATGATCCGTGATGTGGGGGTAGAAGGTTTTAAGAAAGCTCATGTATATACGACTCTGTGTGAGGATTCTAAGCAGCCGTTGTATCCAAACTGCGTCAATTTCACGAGGTTATCAATAGTTTTGCGATTGTTTAATTTGAAGGCCATAAACAAGTGGACGGATAAAAGTTTCACTGACTTACTGAAGTTGTTGAAAGAAATGCTCCCAACTGGAAACACCTTGCCGAATCGTAACTATGAGGCCAAAAAGGTGTTGTGTCCTATGGGTTTAGAGTATGAGAAAATACATGCATGCCCAAATGATTGTGTATTATTCTGGGGTGAGTTAGAAATGGTGCATTGATGTCCTAGGTGTGGGGTGTCACGGTATAAGAAGAAAGAGGCAGATTCTGATGAGGTCTGCACTAAGGGGTCTCCTGCAAAGGTGTTGTGGTATCTGCCTATAGTTCCAAGACTAAAGCGTCTATTTGCCAATGCAGATGATGCAAAACTTATGAGATGGCATGCTGATGAAAGGGTTGTTAACGGACTACTTAGGCATCCGACCGATGGATTGCAATGGAAGAAAATAGATATGATTTTTCCAGATTTTGCCCATGAACCAAGAAATGTTAGGCTTGCACTAGCCACAGACGGCATGAACCCGTTTGGGAACCTGAGCACAAACCATAGTTCGTGGCCTGTTTTGTTGTTTGTTTACAACTTGCCGCCATGGTTATGCATGAAGCAGAAATATGTCATGTTATCAATGATGATTTCTGGTCCACGACAACCAGGGAACGACATTGATGTATATTTAACTCCATTAGTTGAAGACCTCAAAAGGTTGTGGGAAGACGGGGTTGATGTGTTTGACGGGTTTACCGGCCAGTCATTCAAATTGCGTGCCATGCTATTTTGCACGATCAATGACTTTCCAGCGTATGGTAACTTATCCGAGTACAGCGTGAAGGGTCATAAAGCTTGTCCAGTATGTGAGGAGGGGACTAGTTCTGTGCGGCTGCATCATGGTAGGAAAAATGTTTATCTTCGACATCGAAGGTTTCTTAAAGCGAATCATCCATTTCGGAGGTTGAAGAAGTCGTTTAACGGTGCCCAAGATTTTGAAATGGCTCCTCAACCACTATCTGGTCACCAGACATATGAAAAGGTGAAAGACATCAACGTGTAGTTTGGTAAGTATGAAAAACAGCACCCGATACAAAACAACTGGAAGAAAAAGTCAGTGTTTTTTGACCTGCCATATTGGAGGGTGCTTGATGTAAGACACTAAATTGATTTAATGCATGTGGAGAAAAATGTGTGCGATAGTTTGGTTGGTACACTCTTAAACATACCCGGGAAGACTAAGGATGGCCTTAATTCGCGTATGGACTTGGAGTTGATGGGTATACGTCAGGATTTGCATCCATAATCAAAGAGTAAAAAAACATATTTGCCCCCAGCATGTCATACGTTATCCAGAAAAGAAAAACAAAGTCTGTGTGAATCGTTACGAAGTGTGAAAGTTCCGTCTGGTTATGGCTCCAACATCAACTCTTGTGTTTCCATGAAAGATTTGAAGTTAGTTGGGTTGAAGTCTCACGATTGTCACATGTTGATGCAACAGTTTCTGCCTATCGCCATTCGTGACATTCTTCCTAAAAATGTGAGAAATGTCATAACAAGGTTGTGTATGTTTTTCAATTCCATATGTTGCAAGGTAATCGTGCCCGGTGAATTGGATGTGTTGGAACAGGAAGCATCACTTATATTATGTCAGCTTGAAATGTATTTCCCGCCTTCTTTTTTTGACATAATGGTCCACTTAATCATCCATTTGGTGAGAGAGGTCCATTTATATGGTCCAGTGTTCTTGCGGTGGATGTATCCCGTTGAGCGATATATAAAGATATTGAAAGGGTATATGAAGAATCAACGTCGTCCCGAAGCTTCAATTGTGGAAAGATATATTGTAGAGGAATCAATTGAGTTTGCACTGAGTACATGTCACATGCTGCAAGCATTGGTATTCCAACGAGTCGTCATGAAGGGAGATTGGATAGGAAAGGAACGATTGGAAAAAGAATGAAGAGCATGCCACGTGATGATGTACTTCAAGCACACTTGTATATTTTAAACAACACGGACGACGTACAACCGTATCTAGCCACTCACAAGGAGCTAGTCAAGAGAACCAACCCTAAAATGACTGAAAAGTGGTTGTTGAATGAACACAACAAGAGTTTCATGTAGTGGTTCAAAAAGACCATTCTGAAAGATGCATCTGCATCCTCGATATTACATCGACTGGAACAGGGCCCGAACTTTGATGTCCTCACCTTTTGTGGGTATGACATAAATAACTATTCATTTTATACAAGGACACAGGATGAAAAGAGTACAAATCAAAATAGTGGAGTGATGGTTGTGGCTCAGTCAATGCATTTCTCAACTTCAAAGGACAACAACCCTGTCATGGCTGAGTCATGCTACTTTGGTGTGATTGAAGATATATGGGAAGTCGATTACGGTCCCTTCACTATTCCTATGTTTAAATGCAAATGGGTTGACAATAAGAACAGTGTCAAAACTGATGATTTAGGAGTTACATTGGTGTACCTCAACAAGATAGGGCATAAGGACGAACCATTCATTATGGCAACACAAGTAAAGCAAGTTTTTTATGTTGCTGACCCAGCTGACAAACGGTGGTCAATTGTTATCCAAGGTAGACATATTGGAGACCCCAATCTTGATATTGTTGAAATTCCATCTACCACAACACGTATTCCAATATCTATCGTGGAACATGATATAGATGATGTAGTTGCCAGTCGTCATGACCACCATGAAGGCTTATGGGAAAATATTTCATCTTCATAGGGTATTAATCATGTTAATCAATCATTGAATTACATGTTATATTAATTATTCATTGTATTAAATGTTATATTAAATATTTGACAGTTGTGTTTCCTTGTTTGGACAGATACTCATGGCTGACCAGGATGGACGATCTAGGTCTGACTCACAGGCTACTGATTCCTCTACTCGGAAGAGTAAAGGTGTTACCTGTTGACATGGATGTCAATACTGGTAGATTTGGAGGACCACATACCGCGAAGTTTAGCAGTTATTTGGGAGTTGTGGCTCGGTCGAAGGTGTCCATTATTATCCCCAACTGGGATAATGTCGAGGAGGTGCTGAAGAACCAGATTTGGAGTGATATTCTGGTAACATATATATCATTTAAGCTTTATTTTAGTGTATCTTTTCATGTAATACATAATAAGGACTCTTTTATGGACTAACTCTTTTAATGTAGGATTCTTTTGAGATACCAGCACATAACACAGCGAGGAGGAAGATCCTCGGTATTATTATTGAGCGATGGAGGTCGTTCAAATCCATACTCACCAGGAGGTATATTTAGTCTTTAAATTCTTAATCAACATTTTGCCAAATTATACCAATCCTTAGTTTAAAAGTATATGAATTGTAGGTATGTATTCGGGGAGGACCGAGGATAGTTCCCCGGAGAGAAATACGCCTTCATTGATCGGGAGACTTGGGATGCTTTCGTTGCATCCAGGCATTCCGAACAGTTTCAGGTACGTTGGTTTTTAAATGCTTAAATTATGTATAATTTAAAAGTATAACTCTAAATAATTTTCTTTCTTGTTGTAGGTGGTCAGAAAGAAAGCACAGGATATTAGGAAGCTGAATAACTGCCCCCACACACTGTCACGTGGGGGTTACCGTAGGTTGGAAGAGCGGCTGGCCCAGGAGAGGCTGAGTCAGTGTCAGACTAGTCAGCCTGACACTGGTATTGTGGATCCCCCTTCCCCACCTACACGCCACGACAAATGGAAGCGGGCCAGGATCAAGAAGAGTGGGGAATACACTTCCTCACAAGCTCAGGAGGTCGCCTCACAGATAGTAAGTATTCCCCTTATATCAGTGTCTATTTTTTGGTTTACGTGAAGGAAGTGAATACTAACTTGTTTGGTTTCAGGATTCCTTGGTTTAGCAATCAACCCAAGGGTCTTTCGTAGCCCATGGTAGGCAGGATATTTTGAGTACCGCCATCGGCAGGCCAGAGCACCCAAGAAGAGTGCGTGCTGTTGGTCAAGGTATAGGTAAGTTATAAATAACTGTATCCTTTCATTTTGTTATCTGTTAAACAATTATGGGCTAATCATTCACATTTCACAGGCCTCCAGAGCTATTACGGTGCTCCCGACCCTGCCCCCTCCTTTGAGAAGTTGGTGGAGCAGAAGGTGGCTGTTGTGAAGGCTGAGTACCAGGAGGAGATATCTAGGCTCTACCAGGAGATGGCCCGATTCAGGGAGGAGATGAAGGCCTCACTCAGCCACCACCAGGAGACTACTGCACCAGCTAGTGACCCACAGGTTAGATTCCTTATTCAATTTCCTCGGTATTATTGTTTGTAATCACTTTCTTTCATTATTGAATAACTTTTGCTTGATGTGTAAATATGTAGGTACGGAGGGTTAGCACTAAGGGGTCATGCGCTATAGCTGACCCTGACGATGATGGGGTCAAGCCTGCAGATACCCGTCAATGTGACCTGTTCATTGATGGGTCAGAGGAGCCAGTTGCCACTGACATGGTCTACAACTTAGGCCCTGTGGTTCACCATCAGTCATTACCTGATGGTATGTCCAAGGTCTCTGTTGTGCTCGTCCTCGAGGAGGATGCTGCTGTGCCAGTGGCAACTCCAGAGGTAAAGACCGTCGGTCAGGCGGTGGGCCACTTTCTGATGTGGCCCAACAGACTTCTGTCGGTTGCTCCTCTACAGGTAAAAAACCGGAAACACTAACTAATTTTGTTATATTGTCAATTATGGTACAAACTATGATGGTTGTCAATTGTTCAATAGGAACCGGCATTGAAGAAGCCAGACCCCGCCGACGATCCAATCTGGATGCTATGGCAGATCGGGGCTGAGCAAGGAGACGACACTGTTAAGGTCCCATGGCGGCCACTGGTGTTCGGCCGTCCAAGTTCCCTACCAATTTACATTACATACAGTGACTTGTGTGAGATTATAATGGGGACGACGCAGCTAAACATCTCCATCATTCAGCTGTGGGAGCTGTAAGTATATCATTTTATGTCCAATTTTTTCATTATACAAGTTATTTGTCGCTAACCATGATGCAACTTGTTTAGGTTTCTGACAAAAATCTGTGTGGACTTGGGTTTCAATGGAACTTATGGTTTCTTAGAGCCCTCTTTCATACAGGGGACACCCAAACATACATCCAGAATTGGATGTTTGAGTCTAGGAAGCTTGTATACATGGGCCCCCATCATAAAAGGTAATATTATATTCCATAATTATATTGTCATTAATTTTTGCATTTTGAAGTCTCACTTATCACTGGTAACTACAGCGCTCACTGGATGCTTGTGGTGATCTGTCCCCGGGCTTATCTTGCTCTGTACTTTGATACTTTGCAGGGACAGTTCCACAAGACCTGAAAAGTATAGTAGACGGGTAAGTTAATCCCTAAAAAATAAGTACAAATTCAAAAACATCATTTTTGGACCTATACGATTCTAACTTATCTTGTGTTTTATTTGACGTAGGGCGGTGGTTGGATACAATCGACTGATTGGAATTAAGTCCAGCAGAAGAAAAGTTGCGTGCACCCAAAAGTAAGTCAATCGTATTCATTCAAATCTTCAATATATATTTTTTAAGTTGTGAATTCACTTATTCTATATTTTATGTCCATTGTAGTCTTACAAGCAGGAGGGTACCTTCGAGTGTGGCTATTACGTCATGCATACCATGCTGACCATCGTCCAAGAACATTTAGTAGATGAATGGACAGATGTAAGTCTCATTATTTGGACTACTTTTCTAACAATTTCATCAATTTCATGTAATAAATATAGCTTTTGTTCTAATTGTTTTATGCATTGTTTGCAGTACTTCAAGGACCAGTCATACTTCTCCAAGACACTTGTAGATAATGTTAGAAAGCAATGGGCCGCATACTTCATTGATGTGAGGAAAGGACTTAGCTAGATATAGGATCTTTATTCTCTTATATATGTATCTAGTGTAGGATTTAGGGTTTACATTTTATTAGGTTACATTCATCTGAATTGTATATAGTTTTATTTTTTAGGTTGTTATGAATTCATATCAAAATAATGTTATATACATACTATTCTTTTTATATAGTGTTCCTGGATATACTGGGATATACTGTATATTGTGCTGGTTGTCTGATTGCAGGTTTGGGAAACAATAAAACAGAAACCATATTAAAAAAAAACCTCACTATTTATTCATGGTTATGGTAACAACTGTGATTATAGACCCTATTTATCCACGGTTACTACCATAACCGTGATTATACATAGTCTGTAAGTGAATTTTTTTGACTACATATATTCACAGTTATGCTACACAACCGTGATTATAAATGTTCTTTATCCACGGTTTCTACTATAACCGTGAATATACATTGTCTGTTATATTCACGGTTATGCTCGACAACCGTGAATATACATAGTCTGTTATATTCACGGTTGTTCGTAACCGTGGTTAGATGTAATTTATAACCACGGTTGTTAACCATGGTTAAAGGCCCTCATCTACTACCACGACTGCAACAACCACGGTTCATTAACCGTGATTAAAGGCCAATTTTAGCCATGATTATATCCATTTTTTCCACTAGTGAATATTTACAAAGTGCAAACAATGGCCCAAAGGAGGCCTAAGTATGGCTGTGTCATGCTTCCACTCTTTAAGAGAATTTGTCCTTAAATCTTGAAAAAAATCCTCAAGGCAATGCTTAAAGTAGTGACAAACCTACAATAAGAAGGGAGAATAAAATGAGTTGTGAAAAATGAAAAGGAAAACAAAAAGTAAAAGCAAACAAAGTCAAAGGTAGGAAAGATAGGGGATTTGTCACTAGGATCAAAGACTAACCTTTTTACCTTTGTGAAGATAAAAGAAAAAATAGCATAATAGAGCACAAAGAGAAAATCCTTCAATAGGGCACAAACTAACGCATGTAAACCCTCATGCATCTTAGAAATGGTATGAATGAAATAAAACATGCATGAAATGGTATAAATGAAATATGATGCAAAAAAGTAGAATAAAATACCCTAAAGGGATCATAATGTGTAATAACATTTAAACTAGGAACTAGAACATGCATGGCATGCAAAGATGATACTAGAACCCCTTTTAATTCCCTATGAAAATGAATAGTAGAAATATGATCAACTATATAATGTAGATGTAAAAAGAAAAGGTTAGGAAATGAAACAAATGGTAAACCTATGAAAACTATAGATACAAGTAAAATAACAAAAGATAAAACATAAGGAAAAGTACTCAAAAGAATAAAGACACAACTTTATCCTAAAAAAACCTATAGTAACTATATACATGCTATAAGTAATCCTAAGAAAACTATGCACACACAAGATTCCATTTATCCCATAGTGAATAGGAGATGGTGGAATACAAACCTCTAAATGATTGAACACTTCAATGGGCGGCAAAGAATAAGAGAGGCCCATTAAGTACAAGGAGGTGTTAGAAGTGTATTTGTCATGAAGCATGTAGAGGGGTTGGTGAAGAAGCAAGACTTTCTTCACATACAATTTGGAGGCAAGAAGAGAAGAATGCCTCATGGAGTCATCAAAAGTGAGAACTCATTTACCCTAATCTTTATCTTTTTTATCTTTTTTGTATTTGGTTTTGGTTTTTATTGGTGGTAGGTAGAAGGTCCATCCTCCCATTCCATTTTCAACTTCATTTGAAGTTGATCCTCCATAACTTGCTTAGGAGTCAAGGGATATAGGACAAATTTCTTATTATTATGGATGAAAGTGAGGTGTTAGTGAACCCTTCATGGGTGACCTTTTTGTCAAACTACCAAGGTCGACCCAACAACACATGAGTGGCCTCTATAGAAACTACATCATACTAGACAAAATCTTTATATGTTCCTATTGAAAATGCAAGATTAACTTGTTTGTTGACTAGCATTTCACCCTTTTCATTAAGCCATTATAGTTTATAAGGACATGGGTGATCTACTAGTTGATAACCAAGTTTATAAACTAGCCTTTGGCTAACCATATTAGCATAGCTACCACTGTCCATAATGAGAGAACAAAGTTTTTTTTTGTTAATATAACATCTTGTATAAAAGATGTTTTCTCGTTACATAATGTCATCTTCTCTATTATGGCTTTCAAGAAGCCTTCTTATCATGTAAAGCTCGTCTTCATCCCCTAAGACATGCTTGCTTTCACTATCATAGCTATCACTAGATTGTAATGAGATAGATTCCTTAGTATTAGTATAGCAACCATGCCCTTTTAAAAGAATTGTTTTCTTGTTTGGGCATTGAGAGGGAATATGACCTCTTCCTAAGCATTTAAAACATTTAATAGAGATAGTCTTAGAGGGTTTAGTAAAGGAACCTTCTTTATAGATTTCACTTTATATTTGAGAAGCAGTGCCCACTGGATTTTCCTCATCCTTTTTATATTGTTTCTAGGATAAGAGTCCTCATTTCCCTTCCACTTGGGCCTAAAGGGCTTGTTGTCCCATTTATAGTAGAAGTCTCTTTCACTCAATTGACTCTCCACCCTGGTATATTCATGGAGGAGCTCCTCAATATCAACATGGGGTAATAACTCAACCTTTTATTTTATTTCCCTATTTAAACCATATATGAACCTATGTATTAGGGTTTTCTCATCTTCTTTTATGCTTGCCCTAATCATAGCTATCTCTAGGGATTTATAGTAATCTTCTACACGTTTTGAACCCTGGGTTATCCTATTGAGTTTAGCCAATAATCCCCCCTGAATAAGAAGGCACATATCATTTACGTAGTAAGGCCTTGAGGTCTTCCCAGTCATCTATTGATGGAAAGTTATCTTTTTTTATTCTTTGCAGACCTGAGTCCACCAAATAAGGGCATAGTTTTGAAACGAGAGGGTGGCTATCCTAGTTTTCTTTTAATTTTAATATTGTGAGAGTTGAAGAGTTGCTCTACTCTCATTTCCCTTTCCAAATACGCCTTAACATCATTCTTCCCATGAAACAGGGGAACATCTAGTTTGACTTCCCTAAGTCCCCTATCATTATGGTGTCGATGATGTCTCCTTAGACGTTCCTCTTCCTCACTTTCACTATGTTCATTATGTGTAGAATGTCTCCTATGGTGAGGTATATGTTCCCTTTGGTGACTTCTTTGCCTTGCCTCCCCATTCTCTATATGATCTAACCTAGTGTCCATAGCATTTAGTTTTTCAACAATGGCTCTCATGTAGGGAGGAGTGTTATCTCTTTCTCGCTCACTATAAAAGACATGTTATCTATCCTAAAGCGTAGAATGATTAAGAGATAATATACCAGTCGGTTGGCAAGGAAATAAAGCAAGCACAGGAAACTAGAGATAAAGGAAAAATAAGCAAGTATGTAACTAGAAACAACCTAGAGAATTAATAGGCAATTCTAGTCAAAGATGCAAAATTAAACTATCCTAACATGCAAAGTGTTTTATAATAATCTAGAAAAAAATTAAAGCAAGACTAGTCGTTTATGCACAAAAAGTAAACTAATACCTAAGCGTACTACTCCTAATTAAACTAAAAGAAATCGCAATTAAAGTCCAAAGTCTAGAGTTTTTAAGTCCAAATACAAGGACTTAAAAAAATTAAGTAAAGAAATATTTTCAAGAATAAAAGGAAAATGAAATAAATTAACTATTTCTATGTAATCCTTCAAGTGTCTTCAAGTATCTTCAAGATCCTTCAAGTTCCAAGGAATCCACCAAGCTACACAAAACACTTAAACTCAAAGCAAAATTGGTTAGCTCAAAAATTATTTTTTTTGAAATTATTATTATTATTGTTACTTTAGTGTTTATACTATTCACTCAGGGTGTTTGCACTTAAGTCCTCTCAAAAAAATTCCTAAATTTGCTTATAACACAATTCAATCCATATCTCTTTGCTCCAAGATGCTACCCCTATAGATGGAAGTGATTGTCTTATCTCAAGAACCACATGAGGATTTGAATCATCTTTGAACTAAAAGTTTAGGGTTCTTTGGACAAATGTCACTAAGAATTTAGAAAGCTAAGGAGTACTTTAATCAAGGTTGGGCTTCATTGATGATCATAAGCGTCATGGAATTTCGAGGACAAAATTCTTAAAAAGGTGAGGGGAGTGTAACATCCCAGAGTTTTCAGGAAAGACCTGTGGGCCAGTTTGTTGTGTGATTTAGTTGTTTGAAAGTAATTGTTTGTGTTTGTGGCTGCGGCCAGTAAAATAGTGATTGATATTGGTGGATTTTGTGGGCTTTAGCCAATGTATATGTAGTGCTATGAGGGTAGTAAGGCCCGGTTTAGTGTTGTGAATTGGTGAATTGATGGGTTGTTAATGATAAGGAGAATAAATCAAGTGAAATATGAGGGAATGTGGTTGAATGGTAATTATTTGATGATTAATTGATCATAAATTATTAATCATGTGATTATTTGAGTAATTTATTAAGAGGAATAAAAATTTTAAGTAGCAGTGTAAGATGAATAAGTGATTTGAGGTGATGTTAATCAGTGATGTGGTATGGTAATATTGTTTTTATAATAAAGATAA